>CM066734.1:84313000-85708500 GCA_033961575.1 Aselliscus stoliczkanus | reverse complement strand
TCTTTCCTGTGGCAATCATGTATCTTGTTTTATTTTATTAAAGTGTCCGATTCTGAGTAGTAGTTACTCTACCATGGAGAGATCCATGGAAAAATCTGTAAACATCCATCCTTTACTAAATGATGAAGGTGAAGCATCAGTGTGATGTCAAGTGGATATCATGTACCCCTTAATGTGATGAGATGAGAAGGATACATCATCTCTTTGGTAACATTTCCAAAAGTTCATAAGCCCAGTCTAACCATAAGAACAACATTCTTCAAACCTAAACTAAGGAATATTAAATAGCTGAATAGTACTCTTCAAAACTGTCAAGGTCATGAAAAATAGAGAAAGACTTAAGAAGCTCATAGTTCAGAAGAAAGCATGGAGACATGACAACTAACTGCAATGTGGTAACTTGGATTGTATCCTAGAACAGAAAGAGGACTGTAAGTCCAAAAACAGGTGGAATAAAAATAAACTCTGGAGTTTTGTTCATAGTAATGTGCCATTATTGGTTTCTTAGTATATGCAAATGTACCATAGTAATGTAAAATGTTCACAACAGGGAACTCAGTGAAGGGCACACAGAAACTGTACCATCTTTGCAACTATTGTAAATTTAAAATTATTTCAAACTAAAAAGTTTGTTTTAAAAATAGTTTATCTTTCTGAATCAATTTAGAGTACCAGCAAAATAAAATCAGTGGACATGCATGCTTTACCTGGTAGCTCCCTAGAAAGGGAATTGAATTTTTGTTGAGTTCATATTTGCAGAAATATGAAAATCCAAAGTCTCTGCTGCCCCAGTTTAGACACTTCAGCATGTTTCATAGACTTAGTTTGTCTTCAACATTAATCATGATGTCTAAATCTCTCCTCTATTTCTTGTAACTGAAGAAAAACAAAGTGTTTGCTGTGGCAGTCTCTAGACCCAACACATAGCTGACGCACATGAGAGTATTCAGGGAAATTAGAACTCTAATTTATTTACAGGAGCCACCAAAAAAAATGAAGCAAATGAAGCATGCCAAGAAGCAGTCAACATTGATAGACTGTATAGAATATGACTCCTGGGAATAGCTTAGTCAAACTTATTATTTTGGGGAATGAAGTAAAAAGAAAAGTTTTCTTTTTAGTTGTTCTTGTTTTCTCCTAAACATGTCATTTGAATCCATGAGATCTCCATCAAAAAAAAAACGTAGAAATATTTATAAACACAGAGATACTGTGGTCTAGTGCAATAAACAAATTCATTCTCTTGCTTGAGTAAGTGTCTCTCCAAGCCAATTACTTTTGCAAGAGATGCATGCCACGGTTTTATGTACAATCTTTCAACCCATGCAAACAGTGACTCAAAGAAATGGATGAATCTTTAAAATGGAAGCTTTGGTGGTTAAATTCCTTTTGCCCTGTACTCATAATGAATCTCTTAGAATTAACATTTAGTAGAATACAGGCCCACTGCTTTACCCTACAAACCGCATGCTGGTGTGAACTTACAGCTAACTTCTCACCTCAGCTAAGTCAGGTGTCTTTGTGCCCCAATAGTTCTCTGTCACTTCCATGACAAATCTCTTGAACAAGAGGCAATCAATAAATATTTCCTCTCCTTTCATGTTTTAGGCAGATATTCTACATGATTTCTCAAAGAGTCCCCAGTAGGATTAAATCCCAGTTGCCCACACTCTTTTCTATTTCACTCCCCCAGTTGATCAGTCTTGTACATTGGGAAACTTTCCCCAATAAATCTGCCTGCATGGCAGGTTGATGGGGAGGTGGATCATTTAGGCTAAGACTCTTCTCCATCCTGAGGATGAACCACACTGACAGGCAGGCAGGGATGGGCAGTAGAGCTCTGTTCTAAACCTACCTTGCCTTAAGAACTTATTCCCACAGAATCTCCATCTGTTTCCCTAAAATTATCTAATGACTGGCTCTGTGGGAAGAAGAGTGAAGATGTCTGAACACGACATTCAATTCTTGGATCAATCCACCCCCTACAGGCCAAGTGCGTGAGTGTGTACCAGGAACAGGGTCAACCTCTACTCAAACCTCCCCAGAGACTGCCTAGCTGGCTCCCTGTTGAGGGCCGTGTAGCCCAATATTATCAAAAGTGAGATTCTCTTTAGTATTCAGACCCAGGATTACAGATTATGTAGAAACTGAGTCTGGGTCATAAAGATTATCATAGATGGGATTATCCTTAAACATAGAAAAGGTCACAGTGTGCCCTAAGGAGAACAATTATAGGGACTAAAGGTCTTAAGAGAAAAAATACATCAAGACCATGTGGAACTTAAACTTGTAATTGGATAATGGTCAAAATTCCCTATAAAAAGGACATGTTATTGTAATAAAGTGTGACACTTTTCTCTTTAACTCCCCTGGTGTCTCCACTGTCTCCCTTCATTATTTTCCTCCCCCGCACTCTATCTCTCCATTTTCTGTCTTTTACTGCAACAAACAGTTTCTGTCTTTCATTAACCGCCGATGCCGTGTCCACCTTCTTGAACCCTGGTCAGCGGAGGCTGGTCCCCCGCAAGTGGCGCCCGAACAGGGACTTGAAGGTAAGTCTTTCCTATATTTTTCGACACGGATAGGATTCCACTGAGGGTGCTGGAGACCCCCTGAATAGTGACGCCAGGTGAGGATAGGTGGAAAATCCGAGAACAACAGTGAGAAGAGTACCGTTTCTGTTCGGAATACAGAAATAGATCCTTAGTAAACAAACATATTACTAACTATTTCTTGTGCAAGAGTGTGATTGTGTGAGTGTGTGATCATAGCTCCACGGTCTTCGTGACTACGGAGTTTGCTTGGGCTCGATACCGCGGTTCTGTCGTCGCCAATTCAGCATATCGGTGCATTGCCTGGTTGGTTTTATACGACCGCACCTTAGCTAAGGCAGACGCTAAGGCTCCCGCGAGGGACACAGCCAGACGAGCATAAGAGTGGACATCGAGTGATTGTTTCTTTCTATCCCTTATACTTACTAACATTAAATATGGGTCAAACCGGATCTAAGAAACTTAAACTCTTTATTAACTTAATTCGCTGCTCTCTTGCAGCCAGAAATTTAAAGGTTGGAACTTTTCAGATAGCTAAATTTCTACTTTTTGTTGCCTTCTGGAACTTAATTAGAGATACATTCGTTCCAGAGACTATTTCTGTGCCAACGGTATTATCTGATGAACATACGCCATTATTGTCCACTGCTCACTCTAAAACTAATCTGGCCTTTTCAGTTAAAAAATATACAGATTCGAACAATAATTCAGACAGTGAGGGCGAACACCTCCCTCCCCCAGATGCTGCCAAATTGGAAACGGAGGCAGCCAAATATAATGAACAAGATCTATGGGACTTTCCCATTACTAAAAAGGAGGATAAGGGGCCAGGTCCCCCAAAATATTCAACTAAAAATGAAGAATACATGAAACCCCGACCTCCTTTAGAATATCCTGTAATGCCTATACCTCCAGGCAAACGGGGAATTTGATTTTACTCTTTGTTGCCCAGTGATCTTTGATATGGATTGGGAAGGAGATGAATGGCCTTCCTGGGAGCCCCTGCCCTATAAAATCTTAAAAGAACTGAAATCTACGTGTATAGAGTATGAACCTGTAACATGTTATACTCTTTCTTTAATTGATACATTGGCAGGGAAGTGGATGACTCCCCATGATTTGACTCAAGTTTGTAAAGCCTGCTTAACAGGCAGGGATTATCTCTTTTGGAGAACTGAATATGATGATAGGACAGAAAAATTTGCCAGTAAACGTGATTCAATTACTACAGATATACTTATGGGAAGAGGTGAATATTCTCATACACAAGACCTGATGTATCTATCTAAAAAGGTCCTAGAAAAAGTCACTGATTGTGCTGTAAATGCCTGGAGAACTCCCTGCTTCATCTGAAAGCCAACTACATTAACTACCGTAATACAAAGAAGTGAGGAGCCTTTCAAAAACTTTTTGTCTTGGCTCATTCAAACGGTTCGTAGAGTAATTACTAACGATGAAGCCACAGATATTTTAATCAAACAGTTGGCATTTGAAAACACAAGTTCTACATGTCAAAATCTTCTTCAGTCTATCAGTAAATCTGACACTATTAATGATTATGTAGAACAATGTGCTGATGTCTCTCCAGCTTTTATTCAAGGAGTAGCAATAACTGCCACCCTTAAAAGGGATGTTAAGATAGTAACTCAGTCAATGCAGGCCACTCCCAATAGTAATAACAGAAACCGTGGCTACAATTGCTATAATTGTGGGGAACCGGGACACTTTAACAGACAGTGCCCTAAGCCTTAATGAACTCCCTAATCACAAAATATACAGCCACAAAGTGTTCCTAATGTCTCTCAACAAACTTTACCCTTGATGCCACAGACTATATGTCTACGATACAAGGGATTTTACTGGCTGATAGACTGCCATTCTAAATATCATAAGAATGGACAATTACTGCCACCTAACAAATTAACTTTAACAGACCTTCTCCCATCCAACCATTTGTCCTTCAGTCTACGGGCCCCAGCCTTGGGCCCAGGCTACAATAGGACATTGATTTACAGCCCATTTAGCAGCAACTTATTTAACAATCTAAATCTGTCCCTGAGCTCTTCGGAGCAACCCCAGGGAGCACAGGGTTGGACCTCAGCTCCACAGCCCATGCAACGTTAACCCCTGACTCTCCGGTAGTATTTTAAATATAAATACATCAGAACACTCATCTATGTAAAAACATTGAAACTCTGACCTGTGTTAATCTAGGGCTTTAGTAAAAATGGAAGGACCTGTTAACTGGTGCCTGAAAGGGACTGGATATACTGTTAACCCAAGGGAGAGTGTATGCTTAAGTATTTCCTCAGGACACAGACACTCCAGGTTGGATTCCAGATCGTTTGATCTGCCCCCGCCACAGCTGCCACCTCCTGGTGCTCACACTGCCACCGCAGCCACCATAGCAGCCCCCTGCCGTGCCCAGGCCGCTGCAGCCCATACAGTCTACCGGCCACTGACGCCCCTCCCTTCTCCACTGCTCCGGAGTAGGCCTTCTGCTCGGCCACCCAGTTCTCATCCACCATCCGTCCGTCTGGGAGAGCCCAGAAATCCCGGTCTATGAACATTGAAGCTATCCCCTGGAGAATGTGCCACAGCAACATGCCAATGAGATACAATATTCCTGGAGTGAATCGGTGCATTCTGGACTGGTCTCAAAGTAACGGGGTGAGTTGGACATGGGGACTGGCCTCTGGAGTGTGGGGGTCGGGCACACAGTATCAGCAGAGCTCTCTTTGGAGGCTTGCAGGGGCAATGGGTGAGAACTTTCAGATTGTGACAGTCTGTGGACCGGATACTCCCTGTACTTCAACTAGTCGCTCTGTTAATGTATCCGCCTGTGTTCCCTCTCCTTATGTACTCATTATTGGAAACTTGTCTATTACTTTTAATGGTTTAAGATTTAATGTATTTTCCTATAATTGTACTTTAACAAATCGTATCTCTTGGGTACCACTTGGGACCTGCGTTATGATATTTCATCAACCATCTTTTGTTATGCTGCCTGTTAATGTTTCTGGACCTTGGTATGATGAGAGAAGTCTACAGATTTTTAAAGAAATTGAACATGCTTTAAGTAGACCAAAAAGATTTATAGGACTTATGATTGCTGGAATTATAGCTTTAGTTACTTTGATTGCAACTGCTACTACTGCTGCTGTGGCTCTTTCACAGACTGTTCAAAATGCTCATTATGTTAATTCACTTTCAAAAAATGTCACTTTAGCCTTAGGAACCCAAGAGGATATAGACGAAAAATTAGAACAAAAGGTAAATGCATTATATGATATGGTTCAATATTTAGGTGATGAAATTCAAAGTTTAAAAGTATGGTCTCATTTACGATGTCATTCAGAATATCATTGGATTTGTGTAACCCCAAAAATGTATAATAGTAGTCAACATGATTGGAATAGAGTTCGCCTACATCTTCAAGGAATTTGGCATAATGCTAATTTGTCTTTAGATATGCTTCAACTTCATGATGAAATACAAAACGTGAGAGAAGCTGAACCCTTAAAATTTGATGCAGCTCAAGCTGCCTCTCAGTTTGTTGATGTGATGAAAAATGCTCTGCTGTCTATGCCTAATATTGCCCATTCTGTTCTAACGTTTCTTGCTTTAGGTATTTGTGTCTGTTTGGTTCTGTGCCTACTACCAGTCCTCATTAGATGTTTTCTCAAGCAAATGATGGAAGTCCAAGCCAATATCCATGAGATCAAACTTAAGGCAAAGCCTCAAGTTTAATCACCTGCTTATTAGCCCCACTACCCCTAATCTTCAGCGAGGACAGGCTAGCCAGAGATGGGTAAGGACCCACTTGAAAGTAACCAACCTAAGACAGGGCTAGATCGCTAGAGGATCAAGTGCCAATGACGGGTAAGGTTATTATTTCATTGGGGGGACACCTAAGACAGGCACTGTCGCTTGTAGCCGCCTGGGGTCACAGGCGTGCCTTTTAAATAATAAAAAACGGGGAGATGTTGAGGGCCGTGTAGCCCAATATTATCAAAAGTGAGATTCTCTTTAGTATTCAGACCCAGGATTACAGATTATGTAGAAACTGAGTCTGGGTCATAAAGAGATGATCATAGATGGGATTATCCTTAAACGTAGAAAAGGTCACAGTGTGCCCTAAGGAGAACAATTATAGGGACTAAAGGTCTTAAGAGAAAAAATACATCAAGACCATGTGGAACTTAAACTTGTAATTGGATAATGGTCAAAATTCCCTATAAAAAGGACATGTTATTGTAATAAAGTGTGACACTATTCTCTTTAACTCCCCTGGTGTCTCCACTGTCTCCCTTCATTATTTTCCTCCCCCGCACTCTATCTCTCCATTTTCTGTCTTTTACTGCAACAAACAGTTTCTGTCTTTCATTAACTGCCGACGCCGTGTCCACCTTGAACCCTGGTCAGCGGAGGCTGGTCCCCCGCAGCTCCCCTTTGTCTTTCTTTTGGTAACACACCCTAGATTTACCTGTGTTCAGTCCATGGGGTTTGGGTGAAATGACCCATTTCTCACTTCCTTCCTATAGGGACCCACCCCTAACACTGCTGATTGACTCAGAGATAGGCAAGTGTCCTAAGCCTGGCAAAATGAGAAACAGTTCCTAGAGTTTTTGTTGAAACAATTGAAGAAGAGATTCTTAATTCTTCCAGGTTTTTGCTGAACTAGTAAAATGGGGCTTAGAGGTTAGACAATGTTTGGTCAGAGCCTGTCTGAGAATGAAGCTCACACAGAGGAAAACAAATAAAATAAAATGGGACAAATTATTAAGGACCTTATTTGGGCATGTGTGTCCTCCAGATGGCTCTGATTTATTCATGGACTTTTAAGCTATGTACACCAACAAAGGTTTCTCTTTAGATGTCTGGCTTTTGCCAGTGAAAAGTCTTGCTTAACACCATCCATTTTTCAAACTTCTGCTAGAGATAACTTTCCAACACATGCTGCTCTGTTTATTCTATTTTTAATCCTTCTATCCATTCATCTCTTCAACATTTATCTATCTAAGTTCCTAACTAAGCTAGGAACTAAGTTAAGTTGTAAATCAGGCTACAAAGAGGGAAGAGATGGACTCTCACTACTGAATTCACAGACTGGGGGCAGGACAGAAAGATACGGAGTTGTCTGGAGATCCATGATACTCAGCAATGTGTAGAGCTTTGTAGGCACCCTGAGGAGGCGGGCATCAGACTTCCTTTATTGGAAGGGTCCGAGATATCAGAGAAAACGTCCTAGAGGAGGGTGCTACCTAAAATGAGTTGTTAGAAGACCCATTACAGGAAAAGAGGACTGAATGATCAAAGGCATGGAAACTGGAAGCAGTGTGGTATGACCTAAGAACAAAGGTAAGTAGTTTGTTGTTTTGGACCTGGGGTTTCACATCAAGGCAGGGAGTACAGAGAAATAGAGCAGGAGGACAGGCATGGCCCAGTCACCAGAGCTTCCTGCTTGTCATCCAGGAGACCTTTCAAATACCACCTCCATCAGGAAGGCCAGAACTCCATTCCAGGGGTTACCTTGGCCCTTGGATACAGATCACATTGTGGGCCTCATTGGTTTACACACTCCCATGCTGAATTATGTACTCTGCAAAGGAGATATATCTCATTTCTCTTTGTCATATCTCTCATTTATCATATCTCATATCCCATCTCTAATATAAGTCTGTTTCATATGACACACTCAACAAATATTTGTTGAAATAACCCATGGACAGATCATTTCAGGCCACGGTTTCCTATAACCAATATATCCTGAGGTCAGGACATCGGGAAACTGTCCTTGAAAGATTGCAACAGCCTAAAATGCCTTTACATTCTTTAGCCTATTTTGACCACTCAGCATCTGAGTGAAACATCTCAGCAGACATTAGGGGACCCAGTTGAGCCAGGGTTTGAATTGTAGTGTAAGAGCTGGGGAAGACTATTCTATCCGGGGCCGCCAGAGAAATGAGTCTGAACCAAAGTCTCTAGACAGTTCTGAGGCCAAGGTCTGTCAACAAGTCCAAAGAACACAAGTGGCACCTGGAAATATACTCAAAGCCAGAGGGCCTGAGCTGCCCAGATCTAGAACAGAATGGGAGCAATATGAGGAATAAAACAAGGAGGGTCTGGTTGACTGCAACAAATGGAGCTGGAGTATGTTTGGCCTTAATGGACCATCTGCCTCATGGTAGATGGGGAAGGTCCAGCTAATTCAAGGTACAAGGTCTGGGCAGGAAGTGTGTGGATAATAGCTATTCATCCCATACATTTTAAAAATTCATTTATGTGTGTAAGGCAAAGTGCTAGGTGTGGTAGGAGATGTAAAATGGGAGAAAGTCCAAGTTCTAACATAATATTCTACTTTTAGCCTGTTTACTTTCTTGTGCAATGCTAGACTGTTTACTTTTCTGTTCCTTACATGATCAGCCTACAAATATTTAAAATTATTCACTTACCCTGAGAACCATTTGATATGTTAGCTTTTGGCAGGTTTTTTTTCTGTTTATTTGTTTTTAAAAATATTTTTATAAATGGCTCTTCATCCCTATTTTCTTAAAATTGTTTCCTGAGCTTTCTGGAAGCAGCACTCACTAAATGAATGATATCAGGATCATATAGTGTAACAAGAAGTTTGGGATTGCCAAAATTGCAAAAGAATAAGGAAGTGAAAAAAATGTTTCTTAGAAATAGTCACATGAGAAATTTTCTGGAGATGAAAACATCATTATTACATTATAATATTATGGAAACAGAATTTAGGAAGTTGAAAGATGAATGTGTAAGATGCAGAAGAAAATAGCATGTATAGAATAAAGATACAGATTTCAACTAAGAAAATTATGAATAATCACAAAAGCTTGATGTTGAGCATAATGTAAATGGTATTTTCCCGATATTCATTACCCCCAAAAACTTTGGCCAGAAATATTTTTGTTTTATTTTTCCTTTCCAGGCTCTGTCCATGTACTCAGCTAAACTTGGAGGCAGAGGGTTCCAAATGGTATTTATTTCAAAGAGGTGGCTCTGCAAGTGTATGACTGAGCCAGTCCCCTGGTTGACATTCTAAAGTGGTTGAGGACATTAAAAAAATATGAGATCCAATTAGATATGGCAGAAATTGTGGTGAAAATAGAGAAAGGATTGTTTGGTTGTATGTATTTTGCATATGTATATGTTATACATTGAATGTGAATATCTACAATCAAATAACATTTAATGAGCACATATGATAGCATCTGTATGTGATTAGAGGGGTTAATTGATAGATGAGAAAAACTCTTAGCAGATTCCTTAATAGTTACATATGTGACTTTAAGTAAAATATCATACAAATTACTGATGGGGAAAATGGCATGAACGTGTTATAATGTTCATGAATAATTTGGTGCAATCTCTGAGACTAACAAGGTCAGGAATTGGGAAAGCAGTCTTTAATCAGCTTTCTGTTAGCTAGGTGCCTTATCCAACATCTAACTATATCATAGTGCTAACTGCATTATTATTTTCTTCCACATATATAGTTTATATCTGACAAACATTTGTTTAGCACCTATTCTATCAGGCATTTTTCTGGAAGTGGGAATGAAGAGAAGTTAATAGACATGACCTTTATTCCCTGATCTGAAGGAGGAAAACAGATAAACAAATAATTACAGGTAAGTTTAATCATTATTCTGTGAAGATATGTATAAATTGTTTTATTGCTTTTTCTCAAATAGATTCTTTATCATCCCTAGAATTACTGGAAAATGAAGACTGAATAGCCAACACAGCTAGTAAGTAAGAGTTGTTTATTCCAACTCTGCTTGTTGACTGTTCTGCTTTCAACTTTTACTACCTCTCACCTCAAGGATGGCTATAAAAACATAATCTCCATAATGTATCTGCCTCAGCAAAGAAATAAATATTTGACAAGATTACATCCAAAGTTCATGTGTTTTCCTTGTTTTCTTTACTAGATAGACAGTTAAGCCAGGCTCCCAATCTTCAAATGTTCTGTATATTTTAAAATCTTATAAATATATTGGTTGATAAACATTGTGGTTTTGTTACATGACTATCTTTTAGTTGTTACCATGAATGGAAAATACAGCTTGTGTTTATCATGTTAAACTTTTTTCTTAACTAGTTATCAGCACCCAAAGCTTTGGGTTGTGGTTCTTTGCAGGGGGAAATTCTGGCTTGTTGGCTGTGTTCTTAATGGGTTGCTTATTAGTTCAAGTGTTGTGGCCATTGCTGTTTATAAATTATTTGTGCTCTGGGGGTAAAACTCCAAAGAATGAAAAGAAAAGTAACTTTTATTTATTCAGTTTTAACTCTGAGTCAAACCCATGCCATGTCCTATTATGTGTGCAATTTACTCCTTTCCAGAGCCCTGTGAGTTGGACTGTCCTTGTTTGTCAGATGAGGAAACAGGAGATTTGCGGTCACACAGAGTCAAAATTAAGATGTAATGCAAGACTTTTATTCAAAAATCCACTGGGCCAAAGCCAACAACTACAGGGATGAGGAAAAGAGCTATCGTGGAAGAACAAATAAGTATAAAACCACGAATTGAACTCACCAAGTGTGTTTGCCTTCTCTAAGCTCTCCTAGAACGCAATATATTTTCTACCCTCAATTCAGTTTGCATGAGACCTCAAACTGGGATGTGCATAGTTGAAGCAGAATGGGCAGTGAGTGTAAGTAAGAGCGACCCGTTGTAAAGGGTGTAGGGTTTCAACAATCCAGAGCACATATTACTTGGTGTTACATCTTCCCATCAAAAGCTGCTCCTCATGGGGTTTCCCAAAGACTCCAATCCCAGATGGACCTGGAGATTGAGATGGAAGGTGGACAACAAGCAGAGTGATGTAACTATCCTGCTGATCCTGAACATACTGCCCCTACTGACTCCCTAAGTATCTTGGGATGAAGTAATCAGAGTGTGGACTTCAACATAGAATGTAAAAATTTGACTCCTTAATCAAAAAACTAGAGTAGGGCCGGCCGAGTGGTGCATTGGTTAAGAACTGGCTTGGGACGCCAGCAGCCCCAGTTCGGATCCCACATATTAGGGCCAGTGACACTGTCCTCTACAGCTAAGATGGTGAACAACAGCTCCACCTGGAGCTGGGCTGTGCCAAGTCCCGGCGACGGTGTAGGCTGCAGCCCCTGCTGCAGTGGGCTGCCATAAGCTACAGTGAGTGGCCGGCAGCCAGAGTGAGCTGCCAATAGCTGCAGTGAGTGGCCATCCAGAGGCCAGCGACCGATTTGCCTCACCCGGGAAGAGCGTAATGATAATACCAACATGGGCCAGTGAAGCAATGTCCTCCACAACTAGACTGAAGAACAACAACAAAAAAAGGACAACAACTTGTCTGTTCCCCTTCCCCGATTCCCCAACGCTGTTCCCTTCCTCCAATCCCCCAACCCCCAAAGCAAGTATAAGTACTATACTGTGAACTTGTTTTAGGGGTGTGTGCATGTAAATGCATTTGTACATATATATACAAGTATATATTCATACACAATAAACACACAGTGACTATATGCATGCATTTTATATGCATACAGGTGTCTCACTTACATATATATATATATATATATATATATATATATGTAAGTGAGACACCTGTATGTGGCTGTTGAGAATTGGGAATGACAGCTCAGCTGTGGAGGTTTCCCTTGGAGGATCAAGAGACCCCCGCCCCACACCAGGCTGCCCAGCCAGAATACCACTGGTGCTGAGAAAAGGAGCCCCTACAACATCTAACTGTATAAAGCAATGGGGATCCCAACCATCCAGGTGAGACAGAAGGCTGCCAGAAACCCAGGCATCCTCTTAAAGGGTCCCCACTCAGACTTACTCGCTGTCACTCACCCTGGGCTCCAACGAAGGGATGGTGACTCTTGGAGGCACCAGAGACATACAGGGAGACACTGAGTTCTGTGGCTTCAGGGCAAAAACTGGAGATACAGTTACCATTTTCTTTGTACAGAACCCTCATACTGTGTAGCAGGCAGACTCCATCTTTTCTGTGTTGAGTCTTCCTCTCACATGGCCAAATCTGAATCTGCATTGAGCTGGTGAACTATTCTCACTCCACCCTGGTAACTCCCTGGGACCCCGCCCTACCCAACTCATGCACTGCTGGTGGCACTTTCCCTAACCGGCAGCCAGCCCCACCCCTGCCCACTGCAGGAGGCTCTTTTAGCAGCAAACAGCTGGCCTCAACTCACATGCCACCAGAGGCACTTTCACAGTCAGCAGCCAGCCCTGGACCTCGATACAGTCTTTCTTGGACAACTCTGGGGGTGGTCAGCCAGTCCCAGGCAGATGGTGACTGGTCTCAATGTGCTCTGAGCATTTTGTTGAGTAGTTCTAAGATCAGCAAAGGCACCAAACCAGAATCTACATTAACCTGGTCAACACCATTTGCTCCACCCTGGTGACTTCCTGAGATCCCAGATCATTCAACTGACACACCATACTAGGCTCTACCAGCAGTTGAGCCTTCCTGGCAGCTGGCAGGAAGTAGCAACCCTCAAGGTGCTCTGGGCTTAATGCAGAGCTACCCCAGGCCTAATACTGGTGGTAACCAGCCTCACTTTAAAATGTGGTCTCTCCCACGCACCTCTAGGGCCAGCACAGGCAGCAACCAACCACGGATCATTTTGAAGAGTCCACCAGGTGGTCCAGTTCTGGTTTTCTGCTACCTTGTCTTCCAAATTGCTGATTTGATCTATAGATTCAGTGCAATCCCTTTCAAAATATCAATGGCATTTTTCACAGAACCAGAACAAATCATCCTAAAATTTATATGAAACCACAAGAGACTCTGTACAGCCAAAGCAGCTTTGAGGAGAAAGAACAAAGTTGGAGGTATCATGCTACATGATGCAAACTATATTACAAGGTTATAGGAATCAAAACAGCATGGTACTTCCAATAAAAACAGACACATAGATCAATGGAACAACATATAGAGCCCAGAAATAGACCCACATCTGTATGGTCACTTAATCTGTGACAAAGGAGGCAAGAATATACAGTGGGGTAAAGACAGTCTATTCAATAAATGGTGTTGGGAAAACTGGACAGATACATGCAGAAAACTGAAACTGGACTACCTTCTTACTCCATATATAAGAATAAACTCAAAATGGTTTAAAGTCTTAAATGTGAGGCCTGAAACTATGAAACTCCTGGAAGAAAACATAGGCAGTAAACTCTTAGATATTGCTCTTAGTGATTTTTTTTTCTGATATATCTCCTCAGGCAAGGGAAACAAAAGAAAAAAATAAACAAATGGAACTACATCAAACTAAAAAAATTTTGAACAGCAAAGGAAACCACCAACAAAATGGAAAGACACCCTACTGAATGGGAGAAAATATTCACCAATGATACATCTGATAAAGGGTTAATATGCAAAATTTATAAAGAACTTATACAACTCAACACACACAAAAAAAGAAAAAAATCCAATTAAAAAATGGGCAGAGGACCTGAATAGATATTTCTCAAAGGAGGACATACAGATGACCAATAAACAGATTAAATGATGCTCAATGTCACTAATCATCAGATAAACACCAATAAAAACCTCAATGAGATACCACCTCACTCCTGTCAGAATGGCCAACATCAATAAATCAACAAAAAGCAAGTATTGGTAACAATGTGGAGAAAAGGAAACCCTTGTGCACTGTTGGTGGGATTGCAAAGTGATGTTGTCATTATGGAGAAAAGTTTGGAGGTTCCTCAAAAAATTAAAAATAAAACTCTCTTATGACCCACGAATTCCCCTTTCTGGGTATTTAGCCAAAGGAATCCAAAACACTAATTAAAAAAGATATATGCACCTCTATGTTTACTGCAGCACTATTTGCAGTAGCTAAGATATGGACAATTGGACAAAGAAGATATGGTACATATATACAATGGAATATTGCTAAGCCATAAAAAAGGATGAAATCTTACCATTTGCAACAACATGCATGGGCTAGAGGGTATTATGCTAAGTGAAATAAGTCAGACCGAAAAAGACAAATACCATATGATCTCACTTATATGTGGAACTAAATAACAAAATAAATGAATAAATGAAACAGACACAGACTCATAGATACAGAGAACAGACTGATGGTTGCTGGAGGGGATGGAGGTGGGAGCTGGGTGATGAAAGTGAAAGGATGAAGAAGTACAAATTGGTAGTTATAAAAATAGTCATAGGGATGTAAAGAACAGCAGAGAGAATATACTCAATAATATTGCAACAACTATGTATAGTGTCAGATCGGTACTAGACTAATTGAGTGATCGCTGCATAAATTATATAAATGTCTAACCACTATGCTGTACACCTGAAGCTTATATAAAATAATATTGAATGTTCAACCGTAACTGAAAAAAAACTAAAGAAAGAAAGAAAATAGAAGAATCCTTTTTGCGTAATTACTAGAAATATGGCCTTAAGGACTAGATTACTTAAAAAACAAACAAAAACCATCTAAGTGAATGCTAGATCAAATGGGCTCCACATTCTTTCTCTGGCCAAGTAAAAACTTATTCTATTCCCCAAAACCGGGACACGGAATGCTCCCTAACTAGTGTTAATGCAATGAAGTCATTACTACGTGTTTCCTATGGCTGTGCACAGTGGTATTTTACTGACAATTAGCAGTTCATCTGGTAACCCTAGTGTGGGGGCCTAAGGCAGGCTGCCCAAGATATCTCACAATGGCATATTGATTATTTTCAACTAAAATCAACTGAGAAGCAGCAAAAGCAGGAAGAACTCCCTTATTATCCTAGATCCTCCCAAAGCAGGAAGTAAATCTTCATGGTAAATTACCTCCCAGCTCCTAAAGGACAGACAGAAGCAACCTTAGCACTAGAGTAATAAAATCCAGAGTTGAAAAAGTGTGTATAAACAAACCTTGGAACAGTGTTACTAATTTATTGATTTACTACCCAAGCCCAAACTTTTAGATTCCTCACTAATAACCACCCAAACCCTCTTAAATTCCTTTGTAATGAGCACTAACTTTCTTTATCTTGTCCATTTCTCACAAATGTATTGCTTCTTTGTCTAAAAAGTATAAAAAAAGATACCTGGTTTGATCAATTCTTTCAGCCTCATTTCATGATCTGAGTGTCATATTGTGATTCTCACAGGTGCACATATTAAATTGTTTTTTCTTCCTGTTAATCTAGCCTTGTGTCAATTTTATTATTTTATAATTAGTCCAGCCATAAGAACTTAAAGAACAGTAGATTGGGGGAATTCTCTCCCACTTCCCAACAATATTGAATTACTAATGTTTTAAAAAAGGAAAGGAACATTTTTGAGTAGTGTGTAATTAGTTTTTTAGTTTCCTCCTTATTTCCTATTTTCCATGTTATCTAGAATGAGCATGCATTTACTATCTTTTATAATGAGAAAAAAATATGGATATATCTTTAAAACCTAGTAAACTCTCAATGCTGTAGGCATTGAAGAGGAAACTGCTTTTATCACAAAGGCCTTAGAAGGCAAAAGAAGCAAAAATTAGACAAATGCAGAACAACTTCTAAGGCCAAATATTCTTTGGTGGTTTTGTTTTGTTGATAGGGTTGGTGACTATGCAGTAAATGCCTAGTTTGTGAACATTTTATGCTTGCTGACTGCAGCCAGCAAAAAAAAAAAAAGTTGAAGTACATTCAATTTTTATCACTCCATAAATGTTTAACACAGTATGGAGTTACAGTAAACTGTGGCCTGCCTTTGGCATTTCCGGGCCTGAAGGCCCTTGCTGGATACCATTGCTGATAAAGGCGGCAGCTTGAAAGTGTTCTTTAGCTAAGGTAATTCTGAAGGGAGTATTTTCAAGGCAGCAGCATTGATTGACTTTGCAGAAGTTGTTTTGATCCTTTGGCCTTTTGAGTCACACCTACTAATTATTAATTCCAACTGTGTGTTGTTTGCAGCAGGCAATATAAAGAAAATAAGCAAAAAAAGATTGTATCCCTACACTTCATTTGCAATGCTTTCTCTCCCAAAGTTCATTTGATTTGAGGAATGTTTATTGCTATTGCAACCATTTTTTTGCTACTTACCGACAAGAATCACTCTATTAAATGCCTTACTCGACATTCCAAACTGACAAAGGTGGTACGTTGAGAGCAATATTGAGAGCAATGATAATAACTAATAGTTGCTAATTTTAAAGCAGAGACTATGCATGAGGACCTATGCCAGGTGTTCTGCATACATCATCTATTCAGTCCTCACATTTATTTATGAAGTAGACATTTATAATCTCCATTTCACAGATGAGCAGAAGTGAGTGTGGCACAGCCTTGGATGCCATGCTCAGAACTTTTGACCTTGAAGTTTTCTGCAGGGAAATGTCTGTGTTTTCAAAAGATAATTCGAACAACTGTGCATAAGGCAGCCTAATGGTGAAAAACACCAAATGGATGAAAACTAGTTGGCATAGACACTCCTACTCTGCAGAACAATAAATGTGCTGAGGACTTAATAATCTTGTGTCTTTCTACTAATTTTTCACCTTACAGTAGTTCCATTCTTCCCTTTGCCTCCTGGGGAATTTCCACTCCACCTTCAAGAGCTGGTTTATGGGACACTACCTCTATGAAGAATTAGCTGACATGTCACTGGCCTGTGCAAAACGCAGTATAATGTGAAACCAAGAGCAGGGAGTTGAGAGTCAGACAGAACTGCTCAGCCTCTAACAAACTGTGGCCTTGGGAGATTCCTTAACCTTTCTGAGATTGTTATCTCAACACTATAATGCAAATAATATTACCTAACAGGCAAAGTGGTTGCTGTGGAAATTCAGACGATACTGTGGTAATTATAAGTCTCTATAATCAGTGTCTATTTACATAGTTTGTCAAAATCTCTCCCCATCCCCATCCTCCATGGAACGGAATTGTACCATTCTCCATTTTTCTTAGCAGTCCAGTTCCTCCCTCTACACAAACATTGCCACATTAGGTTGAAATGACATTAGCTCTGTAGTTTTCTCCTGCCATAACTAGATTCTGTCTTCTTACCCATTATGGTAGGCTGAATAATGCAACACTCCCCTTGAAATTTCCATGCTGTTGTGCTTGGACCCTGTGAAAATGTTACCTTATATGGCAAAAAAGATTTTGAAGATGTGTTAAGGAACATAAGGTGGGAACACTATCCTGGATTATTCAAGTGGTCCCAACATAATCACCAGGGTCCTTTCAAGAGACAGACAAGGTATAAGAAGTAGAAAGATCGTAGATAACAACAGAAGCAGAGGTTGTAGTGATGTGGTTTGAAAATGGAGGAAGGGGCCATGAGCTGAAGACTGGATGTGGCCTCTAGACACAGAGAAAGACATGGAAATGGATTCTCCCCTAAAGCCTTCAGAAGGAATTCAGCTTGGAGCTTAGCCTATAAGTCCCAGTTTGAACTTGGGATTTCCAGAGATATATGATAATAAATTTGTGTTGTTGAAGCCATTGAGATTGTGGTAATTTATTATACAAGCAATACCTAACACACCCATCTTGCAACAACTTCCGTTCTCCCTAAAGTATAGTAGTGTCTTCCTAAAGCATGAATAAAAATACAACCTTGTACCTGTCCTGGTTTCTACAGCTGCTTAAATGTAATTTCAATATCTTTAATGGGAAGGGATTCATGGAAGAGTGGTAAACTGAACATAAGGCTTTACTGAACATGAGAAAAAAAATTCTATTCAAGGTATTTGCATGTTTAGAGCAACACTCATGGTATTTAATGGAATGTACTATGAACCAATTCTGTAGGTTTGCCAAATGCAGGATTCATTAAAGGCATTAATGTGGGCACAAGAACTCTTTCTGACATTTCATTGTTGTGAAATGGTAACATTAAGGACCAATAAAGCGTAAACTATTTTAATGTCCTTCTCTGGAAAATATCAGTATATTTCCGTGAAGTAGTAGAGATTCTGCTTTAGTTTTGCTTTTCTAACGCTGGGGTAGAATCTTAAAGAGATAAAAGCAGAGTCTGATTTATTTTATTTTTCCTTTTAAGGCAGCCCAGTAAAGCTTAAGTGCTATTAATATTTATTGACAAAGCTAATTATAACATTAATATGTAAATGAGTAGCTATTAAGTAATGCAATCACATAAATATGTCTCAGCCAACATATAACACCAAACAAAATCAGTCTTTATTAAACCAAACCTTTCTTCAAAATATAGTTTTGCTTAAAATTCTGGAGATTTTTTGTTATAGAAAACTGTGATGTGTCAACATTATTTCTTTGCTCTATTAAGAAATATTTTGAATAAACCACAACTTAATTTATTTTCTTTATTTAGAATTTGAAGGTTAAAAAACATTAGATTTTTCCACAGTTAGATTGAAAATGAAAAAACAAAACCAAAATACATCATATGGCAAATGTGCAGATTTAGGCAACTAGTGGCTTACGCTCTACAAGTTTCCTGATTATTTTCTTATATGCGGGGTCTTGTGGGTCCAGGCAAATTTTCCTCCCATTCTTCAGCGTGGCTCTGCCAGGGAAAGGAGAAGAGGTGAGCCTTTCAGTGGATAGCTCTGAGTGGAGTGGGGTGTGGAGCGGAGATAGGAAACCGGCAAAGGAAGCAGAGAGTGGGCAGAAGACGCCAGTGCCTGTGCCAACTCACATCAGTTGGGAGGTGGGGCAGTGGAGTCCGGCCCCGATCACCTCCAGGCTCCTGACTTGCTTTGGTTGGACTCGGGTTGTGGTCATCACACACAGGCAATGCAGGCCCGCATCTCCTTCTTCAGGACCTGCTGGGGTCGGGGAGGGAGGGGCCTGAGAGTAGGGTAGGGATGGGTGACTCCTGGAATTGCCAAACATTCCTTAGGGATCTTTCTCATGCTTTTGGCCTTCATTTCCTCGTCTACAAACCATACCTACCTCAGTGGAGAAGTATGATTGCCCAGGTGGTGACGCGCACGGAGCAGCACTTGGCACAGCGCCTGCACACTTAACAGGTGCTCAGTAAAGCGCAGCCAGTATCGCCGGCAGTTAAGGACTCCGCCCCAGCCCCGGGAGTTCCCGACTTCTGTCCCCGCCGCCCCCGAGCCCTCCCAGCCTAGCTTCTGTTCTCACCGCTGACGCGGGCGACCACAGCGGGCAGCAGCAGCAGCAGCCCCAGGAGCAGCAGGCCGGGGCTGGGCCGGGGGCGGGAGGCGCGAAAGCCGGCTCCGAGGCTCATGACTCGAAGGTGCGAGAGTACCAGGGCAGTCAGCGGTGCGCACACCCTCCAGGCGTGTTTTATCCCCATTGTCCGTGCGGTCCGGAAGCCTGGGGGAGGGGGGGAGGAGCAGTGGTGCGAGGGCTGTGAGAAGAGTTGGGCTCTGGCCAGCCTAGATTAGGAAAAAATAACCATGAAAAGCCTGAGTCAGCTGTCTTGGCTGAGAGTTGGTTGCAGGACCCACGCTTCAACCCAAATTCATATATATGCCTTTGTGGAGGTAGAAACGGTATTTGAACCGTATAAAACGTGTGTGCTCTTTGTAATGTGTAATGAGTTCTTAGTCAAGTTGCAATTTACAAAGCAGGTACCTTCAAGACTGAGACAGTTTCTGTCTTCTCCCGGTTTCCCAGCTGCTTTATCAAGAACTGCTCATTCACTCGCGCTCTTCTTGTTGATTACGCTTGAGTTTGGTGGCTGTGCGTGTTAAAGATTTGTAGTTTGCAATAGCTTTTCTGCTACTAAAAAGTTGAATTTACAGCCAGCGTGAGCTGCCAATAGCTGTGGTGAGTGACCATCCAGAAGCCGAGGACCGATCTGCCTCACCCAGGAAGAGCCCAATGACGATGCCAACATGGGCCAGTGAAGCAACGTCCTCCGCAACTATACTGAAGAACAAAAGGACAGCTTGTCTGTTCTCCTTCCCCAATTCCCTAGTGCTGTTCCCCTCCCCCAATTCTCCAATAAAATCTTTAAAAAAACAAACAAACAAAAAAGTTGAATTCAGTCTCTAGGCAGTGACTGGGTTGTGAATTTCTCCCGCATTTGGAAGGCTTCCTCAGTCTCTGGAATGGGATCTACCAGCTTTACCAACCATCATCCATATACTCTAGGAAGCAAGGTCCATGATCCTCATTGATCCTCTTCCTTTGAGAAAAATTGTAGAAGTAATATTAGAACGCATTCTTTCTGCAAAACTTGATGATGGGATGCTTGTTCGTTCTGCTCAGCCAAGAAGGGAGGTCAAGAAGGAGAATTTGCAGGCCACATTTCCCAGTGCCTGCTGCCACCTGGGACAGGTACCAGTGACAGGTGAGATGAGCTGCAATGTTGGCAGGAGCAGTGATACTTTCAAGAGGACACAGAGCATCTGGGAGTTGTGTAGAAAAGACATGGAAAAGAGTGTGGAGGGTATGCAACAGAATCCTGCACAGGAAAGTGAGAGATCAATATGGACCATCTTCCTTTCCCTGAAAAAAAATGACTTTGGCTCTTGATCAGGATAAAATATGCCCTCACCTCAAAGCCAGAAGCTCTCTTCAGACTGATTTCCAGTGGTGAAGGGCATCAGGAGCTGCTGCATCAAACTAGCTGACCTCTTAATGCTCAGCAGAGCCAGACTTCTGCAAGGTTCTGCAATTTAATTCCTGGGCCTGCAATGTTCTTTCTCTTAGTCTCCCTCCACCTGACCTTTCATCTGACTAAGTCCTATTCATATTTCTGGTGTCAGCTTAAATATTACTTCCTCAGTGGGCCTTCCCTGACAGCTGAAAATCTAATTGTGTTCCCCACTGTTGTCTTGGAGCACCGTTTAGTTTTTCTATTTCTCACAGACCACACACACACACACACACACACACACAGCACACTCAGATATACATATATGTGTGTGCCTGTGTGTTTAAAAGTGCTTAACATTGTTTCTCTTCCTAAATGAGAAGCTCTATGAGATGAGAGATCATAATATTTACCACTATTCTAGTATACTGGTGGACTATAGGGATGCAATATAGAGTTGCTACATTAGTAAAGATAATAAATGTTGAAAATGATGATAAGGCTTTGACTTGTTCATGTGTCTGTTTCTTAGTGCAGTTGGAGCATACCTCTATATTAATAAGCATCACATGTGGTTGTGATTATTTGTCAACCTGTCTGCTTCTCCCACCTGACAGCGATCTCTTCAAGAGCAATTTTCTAGGACTTACATGTTCTTAAATATCCAGTATCCAAACACAGTGGCTGGTACAGAATATGCTTATCAAGCTGAAGCCTGAAGTCCCAAATTGGATTAGGGGTGGAGGAAATGGAGAGGAGGGCTGATTTTGGAGATGGATGGGCAGTGTTTTGGATTTGTATAACTTTACTCCCAGATTCAATATTTGCAGTGTAAAGGAATCCAGGGAGTCCTAGAGACAATCAAATCATTCTTCCTCTACATCTAAATGGAATAATGTTATATGTGCACACAAAAATGAAAGATATCTCCATCTCAGGAAGTATTAGCATGGGGTAAGAACTATGTCATATCTCAGGAGCTGGCCCTATTGGATTTCAGTAGGAAAACACTGGAGAAATGGTTAAGATGCTGAGCTGTTTTGAATTATTGAAGAAAAACTAATGACAATGCCTGCAATCTCCATTTACTTACTGCTTCATTACAAGTTTATTTATGTATATTTTTGGTTAACTACTACTTAAAAAACGCATTTATTTTGTAGACAAAGCATCAAACTTATAATGGTGAAGAGATAATAAAAGGAGGCCTGAATAATGCAAAGTTTGTAAACTAAATGCTTACTACAGGAATACTTCCCAAAGCCCATGTACAGGTTGGGGTAGGCGAACTTATTTCTTCTCCTATAATTATCATGGTATATGCAGCATGCTATTTATGTGTCGAGTCCTCTTGTATTTTGTGTGTCAATAACATTATGTGACATATAACATAATATCCTCATTAGAGAAAGAAGAATCAAGGAAAGTCAAGTGGTGTGGTTAAGAGTATAATTTCAAATCCCCACTTTGTCACCTACTTAGTTATCTGATTTTAGGGCATATAACATAATCTCTTTGAACTTCAGTTTTCTTCTTTGTAATGCTGGGGATGCTAATAGTAATAATAACAAATAGTCACTAACATTTATATGTGAGTTATTCTGTCACATGCATTATTTTCAGCACTTTGAATTTATTAACTCTTTTAATTTTCACATCAGCTCTATAAGATAAGCAATATTATTATCCCATTTTAGAGATGAAAAACCTTAGGCACAGAGAGGTTTTGCAACCTGTCCAAAGTTACACAGCTAACAAGTGGTAGAACTGAGTTTTTCTCTCTCACTGCTTCCCAGTTATTTTTTCTCCAGAGGAAGTGCTATTAAGCAGATCATAGCTATCTTGTAAGAAATATTTAATTTGTGCATGCAAAACACTTAAAATACCTGACTTACTAAAGTTATTAATAAAGTTTAACTATTATTATAGTACCTTAAAAATGGCACATATCATCAACCAGTGACTTTTGTCAGTCTATTATGAATACCAAAGTGTGAAAAAGAATTAAAAGATAATTTTTTCTCTCAACAACTCTGTTAAAATTTAATAATATATAACAATAATGCCATAACAAATTTTGATTTTATGTTAATAGTTCTATAAGAGTAGTGTGGGTATAAATTTAAAAGATTAAGAAATGAATGAAATGTCACTTGATTTTAAAATAATAATTAGTAGTCTGGTAAAGTTCAAATTCTCTATTGTATTTATTTGCAAGGCTGATTCTACTACTAAAATTATGACCATGCAGACATTAAATAAATGCCAATATGTACAAACCTTTAGTAAATATTTAGTGAAACATTTAGTGCCATGTAGAATCTGTATTATTGCTATTCTTGTTATAGGAAATATGGGAGTTTTTTTATAGAACATGTTAATGTTTTTTATCACATAATTTCTGCTCTATTAGTATTAAATATATTCACTTTAAAGTAAATAACCACTGCTTACAAGACTCACATTTTCTACAACTTTATTAATTTGGGAGTTTGAAGGTCAAAATAAACATTAGAAAAATCTTTCAGAGAATGCTTTGAAACAAAACATCCTGGGACTAAAACAATGAAGAACTCTATTATGTCCCTACATACATTAACAAACATTTATTGAGCAAGTATTCTATGCTGTGCTCTGTGTGATTTCTAATATCATTGACCACTATGGAATCTATTAACTATCATGGGCATGTCTCGTCTGACTGTCAAGTAGAGTAAGATAAGTTAACACATATGTATTTGAAAGAAAACTTTAAACAAATGAAAAGCTCAATACCACATTCAGCCAAGAGTCAGGAAATAAACCACATATTGTATTTTAAGGCTAGGCTTGCTTACTTTCTCATCATCTCTCTGTCATCTATTAACCAGTTGTCTCAGAATAAAATGTGATTTTTGAAAGAGAATAGAAAACATATCCAAAAATGTAATACAGTATGAACAGGTATCCTGGATAAATTAAAAACTCCAGAAAGCCAAGACTTCAAACTCTTCCTCTTCCTGGGAAAGAAAAAGTTTTGATAGAAAGTGAACAGGTTAAGCTGACCCATCATCACCTTCCAAAATTTTCTGGACTATTTTCTTGATTCTGGGAGCTTCTGGGTTCAGGCAGAGTTCCTTCCCATTCTTCAGCTTGGCTCTGCAAGACAGAATAGAATTATCTACGTGTCCTGGCCCATCAGTAGGTATCCATGGGGCTGGACAAAATAGTGTCTGTGGGGATAGAGGCAGAGGGCTTCCCTAATGAGCCAATAATACAGAAGCAGGGACTTACATCACTTGGACTTTGGGGCAATGAGGTCCTGCCCTGATCACCTCCAGTGTTTGGATGTGGCTGGGACGGATGCCAGAGGTAGTCTGCACACACAGGCAACGAAGCTCAGCATACCGCTCATGGTCCACGCTTTTAGCTAGGACAGACACTGTGGTTCTATTAGCAGTCATGATTATCTTAAGGCTCTTGTGAATTGACTTGTTTCCTCAACCCCCTTCTTTGTGAATTATAGCTCTCTCACAAAGCCATTGTTAAGATGATCTGAAACTTTAGTAAAATACCCTAGCCAAATGCCCAGAACGTATGTAGTGCCCGCTAAGCCTAGCTCCTCCATTTAGAGTTATTAGTATCATGGTCTTCTCCAGCTCCAGAAGCACCATGGCACTGGCCCCCAGCCCTGCCCCCCCACACAGCTGCAGCAGAAGCAGCCAGTGATTGCAACATGGAAACAGGGACTCCACTTTCATCTTTCCCTAAGTTTCTCTTACTTTTTCCGATGGTAGAGGGAACCAGCATGGTCAGGAGCAGTGACAGTGGCAGCAGCACCTGTAAGACATGAAGTGGGCTGGTAGAGGAGGAGGTGGTGCTGGATCTGAGGCTCATGGTGGAGAGAACTGAGCTAGACTTGTTCCTAGAGCCAGGAGACCTCAGGGTGAGGGTGAATTGCAGCCAAGCAGTCTCCAGCTAAGTGGCTTTTCACACTCTCCTGAAGCTTTTGTACAGACTCCTTCAAGGCCAGTAAGCAGAAAAAGGATAGGGACAAGGCGGGGATGGGAGATTGGGCGGGGACTGAGAGTATGTGGTTATAAATGTAGAACGGTGGTCAAGTTATGCCCGACCCAGATAAACACCAGGCAAGTCAAATTTCCTGCAAAATTTCATTTTACGTATTACTTCCACCCCCAGTCTCCCTTTCTCAACATCTATCTCCCTTACACACATTTAACACTTCACTTAGGTTAAGAAAGAGACTGAAATATTGCATATATTTCCTTTGTATTACTACATTATATGCTCTGCCTTTCCTATATTGTAATGCACATTGTAGGCATAATGCATACTTTATGAATACCTGAAAGCATAAACATGTGACCCCTAAAAAAAAGAGTTCTCTACCCTTTCCAGTTTTGCACTATATTAATTCCAGTAAGATCATTCCTCAATTTTCAGATACTAATTAAGAGTCTTGATCTCAAACCCTACTTAATATAGACAAATCCCCACAGAGATATAGAGATGGCCCTACACATCACATGCTGGCTGAATATGTTATTATATGGATCTCTGTCCCATGTATAAGACTTACTTTCTTGGGGTGACCGGTTAGCTCAGTTGGTTAGAGCATGGTGCTGATAACACCAAGGTTGCTGGTTCCATCCTCTCATGGACCACTGTGATCTGTGCCCTCCTTAAATAGGTCAACTATGCCATTGTAACATGAAAGCAATGTATAACCGATGACCATGGTTGCTCTCCAATAAAATTTTTAAATAAGAAAAAAGACTTGCTTCCTCAACCAGACTGTACACTTTTGAAGGCAGAGACTTGTCTGCCTTGTTTGAATGCCTCATGTATTCTATATGTAGGATAATGCAATGTACATTGGGTCCTAAACAGTGCTAGTGAGTAAATCAAGGAATATGTATCACATGAAGGCAAGTTTCTCTTTCCTTTCTAATCAGCTACAATTCTCAAACCAGACTCCACATGGCCCAAATTATCTATGGCATAAAAAGGTGATTGGAGGGTTAGGCTTAAAAGGTGAGGCCCTGTCCATAATTTGTCTCCCTCTTACAATTTTATTCAAATTTTACATAATATTTAAACTTCCCATTTTCTGTTTCACTTATTTTTTAAACCTTTAAAATTTTTGTAAGAAACTCTTAAAATATTAAATGTAGAGCATTACTTTTTATCAAAAGAATGATTATAGTAAATATTTTTTCCGATCTTTAAAAAAAACTCTTAAGCCAATTTTTACTGTTACCAGTAACTTACTATGCCTACTTAAGTTCTTAGTTCCTGTTTTTCAATGTATTGCGTATGTTTCTCCATTCCATTTGTCTTCTTCTTATAACTTACAGTATTATAGTAGAAAATATTAAACTGAAAAGATTTTCCACTTTTCCCAAACCAGAAATTCATAGTCTAAGAAACAAGCTTGAGGAAAACCTTAGGCTGACAATTAGTGTCCTTTTAAGAGCTGAGATACGGAGTGAATTGTTGAGACTCTCAACAGGAAACAGAATACGGAGAGTAAACTTCTTTCTAGTTCTTCCTGAGTAATGATTTCATAACTTTTCCCCATTATTGTGATTGAAACATTATCAATTTGCAAATCAGATTTTTAAAAATTCAAACATAAGATCAAAACCATTTCCAGAGCAAGATATAAAGGATTTTTTGGATGGCCGAGTGGCGCGTTGGTTAAGAGCTGGCTTGGGACGCCAGAGGACCCGGTTCAGATCCCACATGAGAGCCAGTGACACTGCCCTCTACAGCTAAGATGGTGAACAACAACTCCACCTGGAGCTGGGCTGCTGTGAGTCCCCCGGGCAGCATAACTGCAGCCTCTGCTGCAGTGGGCTGCCATAGGCTACAGTGAGTGGCCGGCAGCCCGTGTGAGCGGCCATCCAGAGGCCTGCAACCGATATGCCTCACCCGGGAAGAGCTCAATGATGATACCCACATGGGCCAGTGAAGCAATGTACTCCACAACTAGACTGAAGAACAAAAGGACAGCAACTTGTCTGTTCCTCTTCCCCGGTTCCCCAATGCTGTTTCCCTCCCACAATTCCCCAATTTAAAAAAAATCTAAGAAAAACAAAATGTTAAAATCAATTATTCAATCAAAAGAAGTAGCTTGAATACCAGAAAATTAGTGTAGGAGGTTCTTGGGTTTAAAAATAACTTGACAGCCTTTTTGTGAATATTACATTGTCACTCTGGTATTTTTTTTTTTTTGGTGGTAAATTACTTTATCTCTTTTTCCTTTAAATCATTGTATAAATGGCAGAGTCATTCAGGAAATGAGCACATTTTCTAAAACTCAAAACAAAACTTAGATCTGTTAGCTATTTTTTTTAAAAAACTATCCAGACCCATTGAAGGACTTAAAATTAAGGCATGTAGTAACTTTACCTGACATAAAAAAATTTGAATTACATCTCCCACGTATGAAGTAAATAAGCTATCACTTGTGAACTAGTCATGAAAGCAATTGGTAAAGATCCCAGAGAGAATAAAATTTGGGGTCAGTTTGTTAAAGCACTTTAATCAATAGATTGAAGTACTAGCCAATGAAAGATTCTTTATAAGTGCTGAAATCAAATGGTTTTCTATATAACTCTGAGTTGACAAGGACAATCCAGGCCTCAATTACCATGGCAACCATTCAGTTAGGGCTGTAGGCTGCACACAGGTGAAGCATGGAGTGGGGGTGAGGGGAGAATGGGGAGGGTGAGGAGCTGAGGAGGAAATATCTTCCTGGGTGCTATTATACAGGATCACTACAATAGTTTGCAAGCTTGAGAATTTTTATTTTTATTTTATGTTGATTAACATCATTTGTTTCACATTAGATGCATGATGATCCTCTTTTGCTGTGTGTCAATCCAACTCAAACTTAGTGGCTTACAACAACAGTTTATTATTTCTGATCATTCGGTATGCTAACAAGACGTTCTTCTGCTGTCGTCTTGCCTGAGCTCACTTAAGTGGGTGTAGTCAGAGGGAAACTGAAATGGCTGAAAAGTCCAAAATGCCTCATTCAACATGGGAGGAGGTTGGTGCTGGCTAAGATTTCTGCCCGGACACCTTGGTCCCCCTGCTCCTCCTCTTCTTTGAAGTAGCATCATTTTATTTCTCGGGAATAAATGAAGAATGAATGGGAGGAAGGAAGGTAGAAGGGATGGAGGGAGAGAGAGGAGAGTAGGGAAAGGAAAGGAAGGAAGAAAAAAGAGAAAAAGAAAAGAAAGAGCCCTCCACTCTCCTCCCTTCCTTTCTCTTCCCCTCCTCTCTTCCCACCTTTCTTCTCCTCTTCTCTCCTCTCCCCTTTCCTCCTCTCCTCCCCTTCCCTGTCCTCTGCTTCCCTCCCCTCCGCTTCCCCTGAAACTATGATGCATTACCTAGATGCACTATCAGCACCACGGCTTTCTTCAGCTGCTGGGAATGATGGCCACAGATAGCTCACAACTGAGGCCTAAGGGAACTCTCTCACCCAAAGCAATACCTATGCACCAGGAGTAGCCTATATCTATAATGGCTGGCCTCCCATGCCACAATTCAGAATATCTCTGAAAGGCCATCCCCACTCTAGAGCCACTTGTAGGACCACCTGAATCTTTTGTCACAACAGCAACTCTTCCTCTGCCCAATGCTGTTTCCTTATTGCCTGAAAGTTATTACTTTTTGGAGCATTCCTCAATAAACTTCCTGCATATAAACTCAGAGTTTGAGCCTAGGGACTCCTACCTAAGACATTTTCTCTCTCTCTTTTAAAAAATCTAGTCCCCTTTTATTCAGCTTTCAAGAAAAGCTTTGTCATAAAAAGCTGAGTATATTTGCTGCCGAAAGACCTTAACTTAGGCTGAAAGCTTCTCATCTTTGTAGTCTGTATTAGTGTATCATAAGGATCCTGTGCAGGGTCAGAATGTAACAGGATTATCAATAAATGATTTTTATTTGATCAATGTTTATAAGAAGGATCGATGTTTATAAGAACAAAATATATCATACATTCTGATAATATTACCGCATAATTGATTAAAAATATAGAGAGAGGGCCGGCCGAGTGGTGCGGTGGTTAAGCGCTGGCTTGGGAAGCCAGCAGTCCCGGTTCGGGTCCCACATATGAGGGCCAGTGACACTGCCCTCAAAAAAAAAACACAAGAAAAAATATATAGAGAGAATATGAATGCATTGTTTCCAGAAGCTCCTGAAAAAAGGATGTTGGAAAAATTTTTAGAAGCACTGAAAGTTAACCATTCACACATAGGTAGAAAGAATATGGATAAGTCTGAAAAAAATAGATGTACTTAAACTATCAAGCTCTCAGTGTTCCCATTTGTAAAACAGAATTTGAATTAGGAGACTTGAAAGGAACCATATTTATCAAGCATCTACTTTGTTCCAGGATAGCTGTTAGTGCCTGAGAGAGAGATATTATTGTACCGATTTTACAGATAAAAACCTGAGGAATGGAGACGCTAAATAAATTGCCAACATCACAATACTAAAAATACTCAAAACTAGACTTGAAACACAATTGCTCTGACTTTCTACTGCACCATGAACTGCAAAGAAGTCTCGCTGGCCTCTCTTGCTGGGAATGAATTGGCTACTTTTCTTGTTCCCCTACCCTAGAGGTGGATCAGATACAAGTATCACACACTTAACGTGCCAGTGGAAACACATCCATTAAGAACACGGATTTTTTAGTGTTGGGGGTGATTTTGAAATTTCTCAATATTTAGGAAACAGGACTACACTTTGTAGAAACAAAATTTCACATCTAAACTCTAGATCTTTCTGTTACTATTTCACTCTAGATATTTGAAGTATGGACAATCCTTCTCAGGGCTAGAATATTAATTTTGCTGACTAAAAGCCACCAGTGATCATCAGCTAAAGTCAGAATCACGTACACTTTCCTTGTCTTCCATGATTTAGCCAGGGAGGCAAATTGAAATTCCCAAGTGCTCGTCTGTTGGGTAAATTTCTCAATTTGTAACATCCAGGAAGGACTTTTGTAGTTATGTACAATATGAGTTACCCACAGTAATTCGTTTCCTTATGCAAGAATTAACACTGTGATAGAAAAACAAAGCCACTAGTCATATTTTATCATAGACCTTGTGATACCTTCAGGAATTGATGGATTACATGAATGTCACACTACAGCCAAACAGGAAAGTCTGGTAGAATAAAAATCATTAACTACACATGGAAAACTGTCTGGATTGGGGCAGTAACATAGAGTAGATTTTAGTGAACACTTGTTCAACTCCCAGTGATTTCATATACGAGAGAGTTTTAAATGGGCAACACAGCGAAAATAGTATTTTGGGGTTTGCATGAGAAAATATAAGACATATCCTTAGAAGACATACATTAAATTAATTTAGTTAGTTCTTGAGTTTCCTAGTGACAGGATCAAGAATTGGTGAGTAGGGGAATGGCCAGTTGGCTCAGGTGGTTAAAGCACAGGGTGCAGTGCTCATAACACCAAGGTTGCTGGTTCGATTCCCACATGGGCCACTGAGGTATGCTCTCCACAACTAGATTGGAACAACTACTTGACTTGGACCTGATGGGTCCTGGAAAAACACACAGTTCCCTAATAAAAAAAAATAATAATTAAAAAAAAAGAATTGATGAGTAGTAACTATCATTGAGCTTTTTGTATAGGTTATATTTCTGGTCATACACTATGATCTATTTTCTTTATAGTGAGACCAATACGGCATAAGCATGGCAAATAGAATTGTAAGGATAATACAAATAGGCCTTATTCTATGGTTTATGAACACACTAAACTTATAAATCTTGATTTTTGGAAAAACAAAGACCTTGAGTGATGATAAAGGAAAGTAAACCAGTAATGTTTATGTCTTCCCAAAACATATATTTCACCCATCCAGAGGACATTTAATATGCTTTCATTTATTATTATCAGGCATGAATATTTTGGGGTTGATATGAAAAATCAGGCATTGTTTAAAACGCTGGAATTCGTAGTTAAAATATTTATGATAATTGGTATTCATTTTTGGTGTTTCCCAGGATTAGTGTTTAATTCATAGATCCAAAGGGGGGAAAAAAACTATTTGAAAGAAAAAAAAAGAGGCCTCAGGAGTTTATATATTTCTTTATATTTTATGCTTTTCTATATTGCTGAAAAAATCATCAGCAAACCCATTTCTTTAACTCTACTCTAGGCTTTTCCATATCTTTGTATCTCCCTGTTTCTCTCTCTCTCCCTTTCTGTTATATAGATATACTAATATGTAATAGAAAATATATTAATATAATTGATGTTTTATATGTAAGGAGAGAGATGAAAAGATATAGAATAACAGGTTAGATATAGATATGCTAATGATGTATTAGTATATATGAATATACACAAATACATGCCAATATAAGCATATATATTAATCCAATGGGGGCATGTCTATGCATACTGATTGGGTCAGTCTCCTTCCTGTTTCCTTGCTTTTCCTAAGAATGAGCTATTTACATTAAATTGCTGTTTTAATACTAGAGAGATAGTAGGACTTGTTTGGCCTAGCTCACTCATCTGTTTAAGTACCTGCTATGTGCTAGGCACTATCTCAGGAACTGAGATCACCATGACGAACATTGTCCCTGTCCTGGTGGAGCTTACAGTGATATACCACAAGTATATCATCTCTAAGGACTCTATAGTCATGTTGGTAAATGTTATAAAGGAAAAGAACAAAGCTCTATGAAAAGATATAAAAGGAGCCTTGGGCCGGCCGAGTGGCACGGTGGTTAAGCGCTGGTCTTGGAAGCCAGCGACCCAAGTTAGGGTCCCATATATGAGGGCCAGTGACACTGCCCTCAAAAATAAATAAATAAATAAATAAATAAATAATAAAATAATAAAATAAAAGGAGCCTTAATCTGATGGGGGAAAGGGTCACAGAGGCCCTAATTGACAGGCAAACTGACCCAAAGGAAGAATAGAAGTCGGTCAGATGAAAGTGAGGGGTAAGTGTTATTATAGGTTGAGGGGACTGCATATGCCAAAGCTCTTGTTGGAATACTCATAGACAAGAAGAAAAGAGGATAAAGGAATTACAATTTATTTCACACCTACCAAGTTATTGATTTTAGGACACTGTCGGACAACCTGAGGTTCAAGACAACTTATTAATTCTTTAAGCCAATCTCTGTCAGGTATGGGGGATGCAAAGGGAAATGAAATATGGTTGATGTTCTAGGAGAGCTCTTAGTAGAGTAGGGAAAAGGAAACCTCTAAACAAATAATAGCAATGCCATATTAGCTGTTCAAATAAATTCAAGTATCTATGGGAACATCAAAATGGAAAACACAAATTCTGAGGAGAGTGTCAAGGAAAACTTCATGAAAAGGGTATTGTTTGAGCTGAGTTCAGAAGGATGAATAAGCTTCTTCCTGGAGGCAGAAGAGGAATGCCCCTTCCTGGTGGAAGCCCTAGCAAATGCACAGGCGTGGGGCCCAGGAGAAACTAAACACCTGACTGCAAAGATGGGAGGGAAAAAGTGAAGTTGAAGGAGTAAGCAGGAGTTGAATGAAACTGAACCTAATTTGTCATGCTTCCCACTTTTATTTCACGTCTAAGAAATAGCATGCCAGTTAAGGACTTAAGGTAAGGAAGTCTTACCTATCTGTGTTTTCTACAGAACCCAGAGGCTGTGGGTGCAATGGAGGAGCAACTAGAAGGGTCATGAGCTTGGAGAAAGGGTGAAGTAATGCAATGGAGTTGGGAAATGGGGTCCTCTCTGCTAGCCAGAGAGGAGCCCTGTTAATTTTCAACGTAAGGTAGGATTAAAGAAAGATACAATTTTTGTAACAGCATAAGAGAAAAGAAACATGAGTGAATTTTATAAATATTTTATTTTTTCCAAAGAATAAAAGAAGTACTATAAACCAATGAGACATACAATTAAAACATGCAATTTTAACATAGCAAATGTAATAGATATGTAATTCTTTATAACAAAATGGTCAAAACCTTTTAAAGATCTAGTGTAAGCATCTACAACTCTTAGCAGTGTTGTGTATTTTTTTTTTGAAAACTAAATGATGTGTTTATATTCAAATAGCTCAAATATATTTTTTTTGAAAACTAAATGATGTGTTTATATTCAAATAGCTCAAATATATTTTCAAAACTTTCAGAGTACAGATCACTATTAAGTTTGCTTTATTCTTAAAAACAAAAAACCTAAAAGAATGCATTTTTATAAAAACTGGCCATAAGGAATTTACCTATTTCCTAGCTGCTTCATCTATGCAAGGCATATATTTAGTTAGTAAAATTATGGTATTCCTAATAAAATAGTTAATAAATACAATATAAAATCAAAGCTTAATGAGTAAGTCATGACATTATGCCATACTAAGAAGACATTAAATGTCTGAAGTTATAAGAAAATAATATATTACTCCTTATAGAACTGAAACATTTACAAATTCTCAATAAGGAAATAGATTTTACACAGATAACTGTATGATGCACCCAGCTTTCTAATGCAATATAACTTAAATAGGATCCCAGTGTAAAGAGTAAGGAAATCCTCTAATATATTACCCAAGAGACAACACTAAAATAGTTCTGATTTCATGAGAAAAGTGAGGGTAGCAGTTTATCTTCATATGTAGCATTCTAATGAAATACCATTTTCATTTTAAATCTACAGCCTTTTCAGTAACACTCCAGGCAATACATTCTGGAAATACACTAGTCACCTTGAAAGATTAACAACTAGTGTTTCTTGGCTTACTATTTAGTCAATTGCCAAAGATTTCAATAACACAGCAGATAAAATAATAGCAAATAAATAGCAGGAAACACTATGTAAATTGCTTCATAAACTGAGCAGAAAGCTGCAGGGACAAACATAGGTCCCTCCTCCCATCCCTCTCTGAAAGTGGGGAATTCATGAAGAAAACAAACTCCTGGAGAAAATCAGCCTTTACTTTTGATCTTCATTGGGTCCTGAGAGCTCCAGAAAACTGTTCTGATGAAGAACTGGGCAGTTTTTCCAACGCATGGTTCTTTCTTTTAATTTTTCTTGTTTCTGCTGTTGAGAAAAGAATTCTATCAGTTAACCAAATTTCCACATTCCTCTACACCAATCTGTTTTCAAAAACACAGATCTTAAGATCAATAAAAAGTATAGGGTAGAGAACACACAATGCAATATATAGATGATGTATTACAGAGCTGTACTCTTGAAACCCATGTATTTAACCAATGTCACCTCAATAAATTTAATAAAAAATTAAAAAAAAATGAAAGGTGGACTCAAGGACTATACTAACGAAAAATACATCTTAGTCATGAGTTCCGTGTAACCTCTTAGGCAATTACATGCAAGATTGGTGATAAAAGTTTTCCCTGGACGTTCCAAAACAACTTTTCCCTTTTCTCCTGCACAACCTCTGTATTTCAAGAGTGGGCTAGGATGTGGTAGCCCAATCCCGTGCAGAGGATAAGGACCTTGAGTGAAAAGTCTGCACTCCAAGAGAGATTTAAAAACCACGAAGATGAAAGTGACAGGTACCTGTCTAACATTTTCTGGATGATTTTCTTGACCAAAGGGGCTTCTGGGTTCAGACAGACTTCCTTCTTGTTCTTCCAGGTGGCTCTGCAGAAAGAAAAAGAGGATTCGCGAATGAGCGCAGGGGCTGCAGACCCAGGCAGGGCAGACTTCCGTCTCGCCAAGGTCACAGTGGACACCACCGCGCACGCAGACTTACATGATTTCTACTCTGGGGCACTGCGGTCCTGCGGCGATCACCTGCAGATTAGTGATCATTCTGGGATGAATCAAGGGTGTGTAAGTTAAACACACGCAACGCAGCTCTCTCTGTACAATCGAGGCAGGACCAGCTGTGGCAGAAAGAGAGACACCGTTATACAGGGCAGGTTGCAGGAGGACCTCTTCTGCAGCAAGCCTGGCCGGGGACACTTTCCCGCTCTCGGGACGCGGCAGCAGCCGCCGAGTACGGGGCGCGCCGCTCTGCCCGGGTGCGTCCCGCGGGGCAGTTCGCTCTCACCGCTGGCGAGGGGCCCCGGCGGCGTCAGCAGCAGCAGCGCCAGCAGAGCGCACAGCGACCTGGAAGAGCTGGGGAAGAGGGCGGCGCGGCTGGACTGGAGACTCATTGCAGCGAAGAGGGTGCGGCGAGAGGAAGGAGGAGGAGGCGCGGGGATTTGAAGCTCCAGAGCACTGTGCCTTCCCCAAGCCCTCGGCGTCCCTTATATCGGCACTTGCCCCTTCCCCCAGGCAGGAAACTCAAACTTGAGGATGCTTGGGAAATTCCCTGGAGGGGTAAGGGGGGGTGCTGGGGGGGAAGGGTGGAGAGGGCGAGCCGTAGAAGTCCAGGAGGAGGTTGGCTGCCTACACCCGACTGGGGAGGACGGGATAACCTGGTCCCGCGGTGGGTGGAGTTGCTGCTCCTGCCCAGGTGAGGGGCAAGCCTGCGGAGATTTCATCTGTGGGCCAACCGGGCTAGCGAAGACCAGCTTCTCCCGGGGAACAAAGCCCTCTGGCAAGGGTCCTTCATCTCCGTCTAAAGAGGATGACTGGAACCAAAGCAGCGCGCGGGAGGTTGGGCGTTAGGAAAAGTTATGAATATCCTTAATCCTAATATTTTATTTATTGTTTATCCTTATTCTTATTCTGGAAATGTAAGCTGTGATTAGAACCGCACTAACCTGAAAGCCCTACCTCTTCTCCTTGCAGGCAGATCATTCTATTTTCCTCAATCAGTTTATTGCTCTTTGGACTTCAGACAGCTTTGGAAGCCAAGGTAATATGATGAAAGTCTGTACTCCCACCTGAAGTCAGTGGTAGGAACAGGCTCCAAAATCAAGTCTGCTTACTGAAATTCTGTACTTGCAGTTTAGCAAGCATACGTGTGTCTAGGTGGCTTCACAAGTCTTCAAAAATCACCCAGCAAATTGCCCTGGAAGATTGCTTTCTGCAGTTAGACACACTATCGAGTTGGAAGGTCTCTGTTGGGTGTCGGATGGGGTGCAGATTAAAGGAATGCCAGAGAGCCCCCGCCTGCTTTAGCTATGGCTCCCCAGGCAAGTGTGTCATTGACCCAATGTGGTGAAGCCGTAGGACGCTGATGGGTTTCAGGGGCTCATCAAGAAGTTTGCTCTAGAGATTTGAATCAATTTCGCAATCAGACAGCACCCATTCTGCCTTCATTCAAACAACTTCATAGGAGGGAAGGGTGATTCACACACACAAGTTTCTGGAACCATCCAACTTCATAATTAGTGGCCATTTCTGGTCTGAAGTGAGGCCAGAGCTGCCCCTCAACTTGAGTTGTGAGGTAGCTTCCAGCTTCCTCTCCCTCTCGCTCCTCTCTCTGCTATATGTGCAAGTAGTTAGAACACTGAAGTTTGAATGAACAGATCTTTCACATGTCCAAATCCATTACATGTGTTAACTATGATATTGGAACTCACATTGGCTTTCTTTCATGAAAATATAACTAGATACTCTTCTGGGTTGTTCTAAAGACCCTTGTCCTCACAGTAGTTCAGCAAAGACAATTCGTAAACATGATGGCAATTGGAAACCAGTCATGGAACAAAATGAATTTCCTGTCCCTATGACCCTAGGGAATTTTATTAACTGCCCCACTCGTCTTCCTTGGCAGGACATCACCACCATTGTTGAACACGGAAGAGGTGTCCTAGACCTTTAGAACATTTAGCCTGGAAGGAAATAAGAAATTCTCTAGTTGAGAAGGCTGAGAGGCCTGGTCTCACTTTGTGGGAAGCTAAATGGGAAGTTTTCTCTCTGCACAGCTTCCTGATACCATCAGCATCATACCTGACTCAGCTAATGCAATCCTTCATCCATCTGGGGAGTGGTAATCTGGAAAAACAGCCTGCAGATTTATTATATTGACTTTTTAGAGATTTGAAGACACCTGAAGACAAAAGATAAACCTCACTAATGTAGGTAAGACAAAGCTTCTTTTGAAAGCTTTGTGACTAAAAATCTTGGACAATTAAATTTAAGTCAACCATATAGAACAAATGACCATATAATAAGATTTTGTGAGAAAAAAAGTTTAACATAAGTTATTGAACTGCGTGTGTGTGTGTGTGTGCGTGTGTATATGTGTGTTGATGAGTTCCAAATAACCTATTTTAAATATAAGTGAGCATATAGATTAGTCTTGTCACTAAATGCTAGGATCAGAAGAGGGTCATGTCTCCAGTTCTTCCTGCCACTTTTATAGATGTGTATGCTCACTTCATTTGCACTCTAAACCAACTTACCATGCATTGCTAATAGAATACAAAGAAACAAAATATTTCCCCAGCTGGCAAGCAGGTAATAGAAAGTCCCCACTAGAAGTGGGCTGTTGGGTTGCCCAACCTAATCAGGAAGCAGTGTGTAACTTAACCTGGGTTCTCAATGAAATCATTCTGGCTCATGGCCAATGTCTGGCTCCTGTCTAGGTACCTCTGATGTGGGCCTTGTGCAAAGACAGATAGGATTATGGATGGTCCCTGCAGTTGAGAATGACAACACCAAATCCATAGGAGTCAAAGCTCTTTAAAAGCTATTATTCTTTATCACCAATTTAAAGGGAAGCCATTTGCCTTACTTGTATTATGTCCAGGTAGTAAAAACAAAGGCATGGTCTCAAGCTATAATGAAACAATCCACAAATGATACTGGTACCCAGATAGCCTGAAAGGTTTATTGTCAAAAGCAATCAAATTTTAGTCATAATACCACAGAGTAATGTACTATGAATTAAAACATTCTTAATGGTTGCAGCTTCTAAGACACTTTCATGCTCATTTTCTTTTGAGCTTCATATTGATTCTTTGAGTCTCAAAAGAAAAATTTAAGATTAAAAAAAAAAATTCTCCTGTTCTCATTTTTCAGCTAGGGAAAGTAAGGCCAGAGAAAGAGTTAAGAAGTAGAAAATCTAGGATTGTAACTCAAGCACTAAAGAATCTGCCACAAGAAATTTTTAATGGTTTCCAGGTTACAAACCACTTTCTTCACAGTCCCTGGCAAACACCCCATGGCTTTCTACATCTGGTTAACCACTTGTATTGCCTAACAACCATACTTTAAGCTGTTGAAATCCTCAGTCTATCTACTCCTGGCCTTTGAGACCACAATGATGTCAAATCCAAGAGATTTTCAGTCTGAAACTATCACCTGCTTCTTAAATCCCTCTCTTCAAGACCAGTGCAAAGTCCCATCTCTGAAAGGCTTTATTCTGACAAAGTCAATTGAAATGTATCCCTTCTACCTTTGATCTTGGAACACGAATGTACTTGTAATAACTATCCCATGAGACAGAGTTTAATTATTGCTTAATTTTGCTTTTGTTTTCCTCAAGTCCACTATAAACTCTTTTTTTTTTTTTTTTAAAGATTTTATTGGGGAATTGGTGGAGGGGAACAGTGTTGGGGAATCGGGGAAGGGGAACAGACAAGTTGCCGTCTTCTTGTTCTTCAGTTTTAGTTGCGGAGGATATTGCTTCACTGTTGGTATCGTCATTGCGCTCTTCCCGGATGAGGCAGATCGGTCGCTGGCCTCTGGATGTCGCTCATCGCAGCTATTGGCAGCTCACGCTTGGCTGCCAGCCACTATTGGCAGCTCACGCTTGGCTGCCAGCTGCTCACGCTGGCTGCGGGCCACTCACTGCAGCCTATGGCAGCCCACTGCAGCAGGGGCTGCAGCCCACACCATCACCGGGGCTCGCACAGCCCAGCTCCAGGTGGAGCTGTTGTTAGCTGTAGAGGGCAGTGTCACTGGCCCTCATGTGGGATCCGAACCGGGGCCGCTGGCATCCCAAAACCAGCGCTTAACCAATGCGCCACTCGGCCGGCCCAAAACTCTTTAAAGTCAGTGGTGATATCGTCTATTTCTCATGTAACCTAAAGTAAGTTTTAAGTTTAATGGCAAACAGTCTATAAACATTTGATAATAGATAATGATTACTTTTTATTCTGCAGTGTTCTTTAAATTACAAATGGATCTAAAAGTTAACGAGGAAAGAATGGGTCTGTTTACTCTCAATAATAATTTCAACTCCTCCATTTTGAATTGTCTTTCTTTTGTTGGAAATTGTTTCTTGTTTAGTCTTAGGACCAGTTCAAATGATACTTTCAGTCTTTAGAATCTGAACTATTCAAAAGAATGTTCAGAAACCACAGGATATTTGATATTAAAACAAAGAAAATTATATAACTAAAGTATTAACCAAATTACATATGTTCTGTGATTTTGAGATTGGTGAAGATAAATAACAAGAAGAAATTCCAATTAACTTATACTGTGTTGAATGTTAACAGTGTGGGAATGTTATTCTAAATTGGTCCCCTCTAACAAATCAGAGGACTTTAATTTTGTGTTTAATATATGATCTCCACCTTTTCAAATATTTTTCTAAATTTCTGTTCTCCTTTATGTCCACTACTTTTTATATTACCTTTAAGAAATGCTACATGGGGCAGCCGGCTGGCTCCATTGGTTAGAGCGTGTGCTCTTAGCAACAGGGTTGCCTGTTCGATTCCCACATGGGCCAGAGAGCTGTGCCTTCTGCAATTAGATTAAAGACAATGACTTGAGCTGAGCTGCCTGTGAGTGGCCAGATGACTCAGTTGTTTAGAGTGCGTGCTCTTAACAACAAGGTTGTCGGTTCTATTCCAACATGGGATGGTGGGCTGCACCTCCTGCAACGAGATTGAAAATGGCAACTGGACTTGGAGCTGAGCTGCACTTTCCACAACTAAGATTAAAGGACAACAACTTGACTTGAAGCTGATGGGTCCCAGGAAAAAACACATTGGTCCCCGAGAAATCCCCAATAAAGCTTAAAAAATAAAGAAATGCTACATGATTACAGTAATTAAAGATGTAGACATATCATTATCAGGTTAAGCATAGCAAGAACATCAGTATAAGAGTTTTTCAGTCAATAAGAGTTTAAGTGGAGTATAGAGTTACTTGCTTACCTGCACACACACAAAAAGCCAGTTACTCTTGGGTTAACTTTGTAATATCAATGCAGTCTTTTTCCTTCAACATTGGGCTTGGCAGTTCAATAAAGAAGCAGCAGAATTAGGTAGTAATTTTGCTTCAAAATTGCTCCAGCTTTACTGTGGGAACATATTCTCTTCTTTTGTCCATTATGTATTTTTCCCCCTGCCCGTTGCAGAATAAATCTGCTTCAAAATGAAGTAAATGAATGATACTTGATTGAGTACAAACTGAGGTAGGCTCCAAGTAACCATAGGTGGGCTTTTCCTAGGAGGAAGCTAGCTATCTCTTGTTCAGCTGTGCAAGCCTGCAAAAAGCTTTTGTGGGAAGAGATAATATATTGGAGGTGGTCGGGGAAGATGAGGACTAAAGTTTGAAATGTTTCCAAAAGACTTGGGCTTCTCAGAAATAGGAAGCACTCATTGAATTCTTTAGAAATTTGGTCTGAGTTAAGCAAAAAACAAAAAAGAAAATACAAAAACAAAATTATTTTAAGGGTCAGCTAATTAAAATACACTTTTTGAGAAGTCCTTTGTCTGATACTGCATGGGTCCTTTATGGAAGTCTGACTTCTAAGACTGTGCTTTATAATGGACATTTACTATACTGTTTTTGACCACCATTAACTTTCATACCACTTCTGCATAAATTCACATAGCTTTCATTCTCATTGAATATATATTAGGACCTCATTGTTGTAGTAAGAGAAGTTGTGATGTGTTCCTATCTGTGTGATAGAAACTTTATACACTTTCTAGAAAATTAAAACCCTTTGTTTACCTCTCTTGCCACGACAGTCTGCTGTTGAACAAACAACAGACTTAACAATGGACAAGTATCCAAGCCAGTGTTCATGTACTTCAAGGTCAAACACACACATAAGCACACACATACTCCATCAAAAATAACAACAATAACAATAATACTATGGTTTGATTATTTGTATCTCACCTAAAATCTATTTGTTGAAACCCTAATCCCTAATCCCTAGTTAGAAGGTAAGACCTTTGGGACTTAATTAGCTCATGAAGGCAGGTCTCTCATGAATGGGATTAGTATCCTTATAAAAGAGGCCCCACAGGGCATCCTCACCCCTTTCAGCATGTGAGAGCACAGCGGGAAGGCACCATCTATAACCTAGGAAGCAAGCTTTCACTAGACACTTAATCTGCCAGCCCCTTGATATTGGACTTCCCAGGTCCAGAATTGTGAGATATAAATGTCTGTTGTTTATAAACCACTTAGTCTATGGTATTTTGTCATAGCAGTCTGGATGGACTAACTTAAACAACAATAACATTAACCAAACAAAAATGAAAAGAGAAAAATATGAATAGGTCATAGTTTTAGTGTTGATTTCTTGTCATGAATTTTTTTTCGTAAATCTGACTATGAATTCCTACTGAATAACTACTTTTACGCATTTTTGAAATATTATTTTCACAAGAATTGGGAATTAATAAGTTGGTCCTACTGACATAAGAAGTGTTGCAATGCCAAACTAAAAGTCACAAAATCTGGGCCAGCTGAGTGGTGCAGTGGTTAAGAGCTGGTTTGGGACACCAGCAGCCCAGTTTCAGATCCCACATCTGAGGGCCAGTGACACTGCCCTAAAAAAATAATAGTAATAATAAATAAAAGTCACAAAATCCTAGAAATTCTGGCTAATGTTGGACCATGACTACCTTGCCAACCAGTTGGAATTTCAAAACATGGCTTCCCAAACCATTTTAATAAAGTGTTTTATTTTGAAAAATTTTGGTTTCAGAAAAAAAATCAGCATTAGTAAATCACATTGGAATTAATTTTCTTTGGAACAGAATGTTCCTTGGGGACAGCTTTTATTTTTCCCTAGTTTAAATTTGCAGACCAGATTGGTGAAAGCTATGTCTAAGGATTATGTCATAGAGAGAGAAAAATCTTAATGACTAATGTATTAGAGATAGACCAAAACTGATATCTCTCACAGTGTGATTTTGCAAAAGTTCATTGTTTGTAATAAATGAAAGTTATGAAAACTATGTATGAAGTATATCCAATTAGCTTTGCATGATGGTTTTAAAATGAAATCATAACTTAAATTGAGGCAGTATAATCCACAGAGGAAATAATTTATAGGCTGGACTTTATTAAAATTAAAATTTCTGTACTGCAGACAGACATCAAAGATGGCAGAATAAATAAATACTGTGCCTGCTTCCCTCTGTGAACAGATTAAAATTACAACTAAATTACAGAACAATCAACATGAAAAACCATCTGAAGTCTAGCTCAACAGAAGGTTTATAGTTAAGGATATACTGAAGAAGCCATGTCGAGGCTTGTAGGAGGGGCTGAGATTTGAAATGAGCCCAAACCTCCCTGTGGTGGTTGAGAATCAGAAGGGATATCTCGGCCATGGAGGATCACCCTGGAGGAGCAAGGAACCTCAGCCCTACATCAGGCTCCCCAGCCCAGAGTGCTGCTGCTGGGCAGAGGAGCAACCACAACATCTGACTGTGATAAACAATGGGGATTCTGACCATTTGGGTGGTAAGAAGGCTGTGGGAAACCCAGACATCCTCTTTAATGGCCCACAACAGACTCACTCACTTGCAGGCACTCACCCTGGGCTCCAGCAGAGGGACGGTGACTCTGGGGACATCAGAGGCATACAGGGAGAAGATTGAGGTGTATGGCCTCAAGGCAAAGGCTGGAGCACAGTCACTATCTTCCCTGTGTAGGGTCGTCCATGCTGCATGCAGGTAGGGCCATCTTTCCTGTGTTGAGACCTCTCCCCCAACACTCATGGCCAAATCTGAATCTGAATTGGTCTTATGAGCTCCTCTGGGACCCTGCCTCACCCAACTGGCCCAATGCCAGAAGCGTTTCTCAGGCACCATCCAGCCCCAACCACATTACTCTTTCTCAAAAAACTATCAGAGTCTGCAGGCCCCAGGCAGGCAGCCACTGGTTTTGGTGTGCTCTGAGACTTTCGCTGAATCACTCCAAACTCAACACTGCACCAAACCAGAGTCTGCATTAACCTGGTGACCACAACTCTTCCCACTCTAGTGACTCCCTGAGACACTGCCTCACTCAACTTGCATCCCATGCAAGGCTTTATCAGAGGCTGAACATTAAGGAATCCAGCACATGGCTGCAGGACTGGGGGTATCCTGGCTTTTTGCAGAGCTACCCCAGACCCAATACATGTGGCAGCCAACCTCAGTTCACAGCAAGTCCTCTCACATGCACCTCTAGGTTTAGCACAGGCAGCAAACAACCATAGATCACTTTGTAGCTCCTACCATGGAATCCCTGGCCAGTCACAGGCAGTGGGTGACATGGACCTGTACCACAGCCCCTTCCAAGAGGCCCCCAAAACAACATACTTGGAGGTTGGCTTCAGGCCACAGCAGAGCACCATCCAATTAGCCCCACAAGTAGTGCATACAAAGGGCAGTCTCAGCAGGCACACAAATCCTATTCAGCAAGGTGCGTCCCCCACACACTAGCATGTAAGCAGTGGATGTGGCCAAACTCCACAGCCAATCAGCCTGAGAGTCAGTCCTACAAACTGATGTGCCAATAGGAATCAAAGCTCAACTATAACAAGAGGGCATATGTGACCCATACAAGGGACACTCCTGAAGCACACAGAGCAGGTGACCAGGGACTCATAAGGCTCCTATGATATAAGGCCACCCAGCTAAGACTGGGATTTGCTATACTAAAACATAGAAAATCTACAAAATACATACAAGCAAACACAGAGAGGCACTCAAAATGAGGAAACAAAGAAATATGTCCCAAATGAAAAAATGAGAGAAAACTCCAGAATAAGAACTAAATGAAATGGAGGTAAGCAACCTACCAAATACAGACAGAGTTCAAAACAATTAGTATAATGTTACTCATAGAACTTAATAGGAACATCAACAAAGAGATAGAAAGCATTAAAAAGGACATTAAAAGCATAAAAAAGAACCAGTCAGAAGTGACGAATACAATAAATGAAATGAAGAATGCACTAGAAGGAATCACCACCGACTAGATGAAGCAGAGAATCAAATCAGCAATTGAGAAGACAAGGTAGCAAAAAACACCTGACCAGAATAGCAAAAAGAAAAAAGAATTTTATAAAAGAGAACTCTGGGACAACATCAAGTGTAACAACACTCACATCAAGGGATACCAGAAAAAGAAGAGAAAACAAGGGCTTGAGAACCGATTTGTTTTTTTGTTTGTTTGTTTGTTTTTGAGGGCAGTGTCACTGGCCCTCATATGTGGGACCGAACCGGGGCTGCTGGCTACCCAAGCCAGCGCTTAACCACCATGCCACTTGGCCGGCCTGAGAACAGATTTGAAGAAATGTAATAATGACTGAAAACTTTCCTAACCTGGTGATGGAAATAGACATACAAGTGCAGGAAGCATGGAAAGTCCCAAGCAAGATGAATCCAAACAGGCCCATACCAATACACACTATAATTAAAATGGTAAACATTATAGAGAAAGAGAGAATCCTAAAAACAGCAATGGGAAGGCAACTAGTAATTTATAAGGGAGCTCCCATAAGATTGTCAGCTGATTTCTCAACAGAAACTTCCTAGGCCAGAAAAGATTGGCAAGAAATATTCAAAGTGATGTAAAGTAAGGACCTCCAACCAAGGGTACTCTACCCAGCAAGGCTATCATTTAAAGTTAAGGGAGGTAAAGAACTTCCCAGACAAGAAAAAGCTAAGAGTTCTTCATCACCAAACCAGTATCATAATGAAAGTTAGAGGGACTTCTTTAAGGTGGAATGAAAAAAAAAAATCAAAATTATGATAATAAAATGGCAATAGCTACATATCTATCAACATTTACTTTCAATGTAAATGGATTAAATGATCTAATCTAAGAACACAGGAGGGCCCAATAAGAAAACAAAACCCTTACATGTGCTGCCTACAAGAGATTGGCTTAGGATTGAAATACCCACACAGATGAAAAGTAGAAAGATTAAAAAAGATATTTCATGAAAATGGAAATGAAACAAACAAACAAACAAAACGCTGGGGTAGAAATACTTATACCAGACAAAATAGACTTTAAAACAAAGGCTATAACAAGAGGCGAAGAAGGACCCAGTAATCCCACTTCTGGGTATTTATCTGCAGAAACCCAGAGTACTACTTCAAAGGGACGTGTGCATCCATATGTTTATTGCAGCATTGTTTACAAAGGCTGAGATGCGGAAGCAGCCTGGGTGTCTATTGATTGAAAAATGGATAAAGAGGAGGTGGTGCATGTATACAACTGAATACTGCTCAGTTCTGGAAGGGAATGGGTTCCCACCATCTGCTGAGGCATGGGTGGATCTGGAGGGTGTTGTGCTGAGTGGAGTGTAAGACAAAGACAGATGCAATGTGATTTTGCTTACATGTGGAACCTAAGAACAAAATAAACAAAACAGAAACGAACTCAAAGATACAGAAAACATTTTGATGGCTGCCAGATAGGAAGAGTTTTGTGGTGTGGGTAAAAACAGGGAAGGGATTAAAAAGTACAAACTGATCGTTAAAAAGTAGTCATGGGGAGGTAGGTTATAGCATGAGGAATATAGTCAATAATATTGTAATAACTATGGATGGTGTCAGATGGGTGCAATATCTGTTGGGGTGATAGATGCGAGGGGGTTGGGGGCAGGGTGTAAAAAGGAAGGGATTAAGAAGTACAGATTAATAGTACAAAATTGTCATGGGGATGTAAAGTAAAGCATGGGGAGTGTAGTGAATGATATGGTAATAACTATGTATGTATAGTGCCACATGGGTATTAGACTAGTCAGGGGGATCATTTCTTAAATAATATAAATGTCTAACCACTGCACTGTATACCTAAAATTAATATAAAATAATATTGAATGTTAGCTGTAATTGAAAAAGAAGAGTGTGAAAGGTGAAGGGGAATAAGAGGTCCAAATTTCCAGGTATAAAACAAATAAGCCATGGGGATGTAATGTATAATATAGTTAATATAGTCAATAATATTGTGATACTATGGTACGGTGTCAGATGGTTGCTGGACTTATGGTAATCAGTTCTTTCAGTATATAAATGTTGACTAATTATGGTGTACCCCTGAAACTAATTAATATTTTATGTTAGCTATATTTTAAATAAAAACCTTTAAAAATTAAAAAAAAATGAAATTTCTGTACTGTGAAAGATATTGCCAAGAGAATGAAAAGTCAAGGCACAGACTGGGAGAAAATATTTGCAAAAGACATATCTGATAAAAGACTGTTACTCCAAAATATACAAAGAATGTTTAAAACGCAATAAGAACATAAATAGCCTGATTAAAAAATAGAACAAAGAATATAACAGACACCTCAGCAAAGATGTACAGATGTCAAATATGCATATGAAAAGGTGCTCCACATCATATGTTATCAGGAAAATGCACATTAAAACTACAATGGGATAGCCTACATGCCTATTAGAATGACCAAAATCCAGAACAATTACAACACCAATCATTAAAGTTTTCCACTGCTTATTGTACAATGCCTAAAAGCCATTACACAATAAATTTTGTTTCGTTTTTAACTGTTTTTGGCAGAAAGGTAAGATTCTCCATCATAGCCAGGCAAGAAAGATGAGGAAAGCTTTTTATAAAGAGTAAAAAGCTAAACAGTGTAAAATATTACTGGTAACATTAAGTTACGTAAGATGAGGTTTCTGGGAGAGTCTTGAAACAAAGTAACTTTATGGATTCAGAAAGTTAATTTCATTCATTCATCTAAGGGTGTACCTAAACATTAACTATTTCATTTTTTGTTTCTCAAGACTGTACCCCAGCTTCTAGGAGGAATGTATTATTTCCTTGCATTAAAATTGGTTAATTTTAGTTCTGTCACTGGCAAGAAAATTTCATTATACAAGTATGTATAATCTCCTCAAAATAGAAAGTGAAATCCTCTTAACGGGTCAATGATAGTGTAAAAAAGAAAGCCTGAACGTGTACTACAGTGGAAACAAATGGAAACTAGCTAGAATTCTCCCCTTATCCGAAGCGAGAAGAGTGATTGACACTACGACAAGCACATATGTACTAACCTGTTACACGTAGATAGGACGTGTAAAAATGGGATGTCCGTGTGGCATATTTTATAAAGAGGCTGAGCAAAATTTAGATGAATAGGTAGTTGTGATTACTTTAAAAAAAATTTTTTTTATTATTAGGTTCAGGTGTACAAAATAATGCAATAGTTATGCTTTTCACCTTTTCACCCTTCACAAAGTGACAACCCTCCTCCCCCAATCTACTGCCCTCACCCCTAATATCATACATATCTATTACAGTTCCATTGACTCTACTCCCCACACTGTACTCCACATCACCTGACTATGTATATATTAAATTATAGTTGACATATAATATTATTCAATGGCAGTTTCAGATGTTCAGTGCAGTGATCAAGCCTCTATGCCATCCAACAAGACATGTGACCATCTGACACCCTAAAATATTTACAACATTATTGATTATATTCCCCAAACTGTCTTTCCTATCCCTGTGGCAGTATTGAAGTTACCAGTTTATGTTGCCTCGTCCCTTCCCCTTCTCCCTCATGCCCACCCCCTTCCCACCTAGCAATCATCAGTTTTTCCTTTGTGTCTCTGAGACTATTTCTGTTTACATTGTTCATTTATTCAGTTCTTCAGATTCCACATATAAGTGAGATCATATGGTATTTGTCTTTTTCTGACTGATTTATTTCACTTAGTATAATGTTCTCTAGCTCCATCCATATTGTCGCAAATGGTACAATTTCATTCTTCTTTATAGTTGAGTAATACTCCATTGTGTAAATGTACCACAGTTTCTTAATCCAGTCATCTACCGATGGGCATTTCAGTTGTTTCCAAGTCTTGGCTATTGCAAATAGCGCTTCAGTGAACATAGGGGTGCATATATTTTTTCCAATTAGTGTCTTGGGTTTCTCTGGATAAATATCTAAGAATGGAATTGCTGGGTCATAAGGTAGTTCCATTTCCAGTTTTTTGAGATACCTCCATACTGATTTCCATAATGGCTGCACCAATCTGCAGTCCCACTGACAGTGCAACAGGGTTCCCTTTTCCCCACAACCTTGTCAGCCTTTGTTGTTTGTTGATTTATTGATGATAAATCACCTGGCCAGAGTGAGGTGGTATCTCATTGTGGTTTTTACTACCATTTCTCTGATGATTAGTGAGGTTGAATATTTTTTCATATGCCTGTTGGCCATCTGTGTGTCCCTCTTTAGAGAAATGTCTCTTCATAACCTCTGCCCATTTTTTAATTGGGTTGCTTGTTTTTTTGGTGTTAAATTGAGTAAGTGTTTTATACATTTTGGATATTAACCCCTTAAGTTGTGATTACTTTTTGGTGTTCAATGAATGACATGCTGAATGATGCTAAGGGTAGGTCTTCAATGGCGGCAACCATAAAACCATAAAATGTTTCAACAAAGGTGATATATAATGCTCATTTAAATGGGGATGGATGGTTTTAGGTTAGGTCTCCTGACTCCTGACTCTGCTGATGTGAGAAGATTGAAGACAAAGACAGTAGTTAATATTTCAAAATATCCCATTGCATAAACCTGTCCCCAAATTACAATAAATTACAATACCTGACTCAAATAACCAATCCTTCAACTTTGACCAAGTGTAAACAACACATTTAACAAGATCTAATTGAATCTCTTTGGTTTATATTCAATGAGTACGTCTCACATTTGCATTGAATGTTTTCTGCCATTTGGGATCAATCAATCAGTGAATCAACCAAGCAAATTTGGACTTACACCAGTTTTAGATGCCTTTGCTTTCCTGGGTTATTAAACAGCAAAATAATATTATCAGAATAAAAGATAATACTTCTGCATGAAAAATTAGTTGTGTTTCATCTATCTAATTTTTTTTCCTTACAATGACTAAGTTTTTATTTTTCTCAAGTACTTTTTACCAGTCCTTCCCTGTCCTGTGTTGGCTCGAATTCTTTCATTGTGGATTTCTTTTTTTTTTTTTTTTTAAGATTTTATTGGGGAATTGGGGGAGGGGAACAGCATTGGGGAATCAGGGAAAGGGAACAGACAAGTTGCTGTCCTTTTGTTCTTCATTCTAGTTGTGGAGGACATCACTTCACTGGCCCATGTTGGTATTGTGATCATTGTGCTCTTCTCGGGTGAGGCAGTCACTCTCCAGCCATTGGATGGCCACTCACAGTGGCTCATCGCAGCTCACGCCACTGCCGGCTGCTCACGCTGGCTGCCAGCCACTCTGGTAGCTCATGCCAGCCCACTGTAGCAAGAGCTGCAGCCTATGCTGTCTCCAGTAACTCACGACAGCCCAGCTCCAGGTCAAGCTATTGTTCACCATCTTAGCTGTAGAGGATGCAGCGTCACTGGCCCACATGTGGGACTTGAACCCGGGCCCTGCTGCTCAGAGCTGGCATCCCAAGCCAACTCTTAACCAACGCACCACTCGGCCGGCCCCATTGTGAATTTCTTTGAGAATATTCTTTTACTGAAAAAGTTCTTCAGCATACTTTTTGCCATATGTGACTTACAGTACATGCTAAATTTAACAATCAGTAGGATTACCAAATATCTTTGTCTAACTGTGTTTAGTTTGGCTCTGGTAAAGACACAGGTAAGACAGGAAGTTGTTGTCAGTTCATATTGGACATATTCTCATAGTGGATATATTCTCCTAGAATGCATTTGTTGATTCTTTTCTCAGAGCAAGAAATTCTGGCATATTTGGTCATGAGCTGATACATTTTTTAAAAATCTGTAAACTTGCATTCTACTTCATCTGATATAATAAATTTCTAGACCCTCAAAATTACAATTAGTATTTAAACTAAAGGAATTGTTTAGGATCAGCCAATTACTGCCCAGGATCCTTATCACATATGCATTAAAACCTTAATCTCTAAACACAAGCACCCATCCACTACACCCATTTAAAGTAGGCTAGGCTCAGGCTGGCCAAATGGCACGGTGGTTAAGCGCTGGCTTAGGAAGCCAGCAGCCCCGGTTCGGATCCCACACATGAGGGCCTGTGACACTGCCTTAAAAAAAAAAAAAAATTTAAATAAATAAATAAATAAAGTAGGCTAGGCTAAGCTATGATGTTCAGTAGGTTCAATGCATTTTTGACTTACAATATTTTAAACTTATAATGGTTTTATCATACACCAAGGAACATCTATCAGTTGAAGAGTTAAAAAAGACCTCTATCTAATTGACAAGCTAATCTTGAAATTTATATAGAAATAAAAGAGACACAGAATTGCCAAAACAATCTTGAAGAAGAAAATTAAGTTGGAGGACTCAGACTTTCTGATTTAAAAACTACAAAGCCATAGTAACCAAGGCTATGGACTACTGGCATGAGGATAGACAATCAAATTAATGCGATACAATTGAGAGTCCAAAAATAAACCTATACATTTATGGTCAATTGATTTTCAACAGAGATGCCAAGACAATTAAATGGGGGAAAGAATAGCCTTTTCAACAAATGGTGGCAAACAGCTGTATATGCACATGCAAAAGAATGATGTTGAACCTTTACTTCACATCATATACAAAAATTAACTCAAAATAAATCAAAGACTAAATGTAAATGCTAAAATTATGTAACTGTTAAAAGAAAACATAGCTATCATAGGTGTTAGTCGACATAATCTTGGATTAGGCATTGGTTTCCTAGATATGACACTAAAAGAACAAACAATAACAAAAAATTACATAAATGGACTTCATCAAAATTAAATATGTTCATATTTCAAAGGCCATTATAAAGAAAGCAAAAAGACAATCCACATAAGAAAATATTTGCAAATCAAATATTAGATAAGCATCTAGTATCCAGAATATATAAATAACTCTAACTCAATCATAAAAGGACAAATAATTCAATAAAAAATGGGTTAAAATATTATAATATACATTTCTTCAAAGAAGATATATGATGCCCAGTAAGCACACAAAAAAATGTTCAACAATCATTACTGCTTTAGAAAAATGCAAATAAAAAACCATAATGAGATACCACTTTATACCCACTAAGGAGTATTGTAAAATTGTGGAGAAATTGGACTTCTTATACATTGCTTGTAGAAATATAGACAGTGCAGCAGCTTTGTAAAAGTGTTGAACCATTCCTTAAAATGTTAAATATGCAGTTACTGTATGACCCAGCAGTCCCACTCTTAGGTATATAACCAAGAGAATTCAAAATATATGTCCACACAAAAAATTGTCCATGAATATTTATAGCAGTATTATTCATAATAGTGAAAATGGGGCTGGCCGAGTGGCGTGGTGGTTAACTGCTGGCCTGGGAGGCCAGCGGCCCTGGTTCAGGTCCCACATGTGAGGGCCAGTGACATAATAGTGAAAACGCAGAAACAACCTAAATGTCCAGCAACTTACAAATGGATAAAAACCAAATGTAGCATATCTATACATTGGACTACATTCAGCCATTAAAACACCAATTTATGCTTCAATGTGGATGAAATTGGAAAACATACTAAGTGAAAGAAACCAGACCCAAAAAGCTACAAATTGTATGATTCCATTTGTATAAAATGTGCAAAATAGGCAAATGTATAGGGACAGAAAAATTAGTAGTTTCCAGGGACTATGCAAAAGGAGAAAAGAAGAGGGACTACTAACAGGCATGGAGTTCCTTTTGGGAATGATGAAAATGTTCTAGAATTAGTGGTGATGGTTGCACAACTTTATGAACATTTTAAAAACCATTGAATCATACTCCTTAAAAGGGTGAATTATATGGCATGAGAAGTATATTCTAGTGGACAAAAAATCGTAGAAATTCTTGGGCCCTATTAAATCAGAACTGGGAATGAGGGATTGCTAAGAATCTCTGTTTTAACAAGCTCCCCACAAGGTTCTTGTGAACACTATGCTTGAGAAGTGCTCTTATAAAACATTAAGTAATAAAAAAAGACTAGCTGACTCGGGCTTAAAATGGCCTTTCTGACCTCTTTCTCTCATCAAGGGTTCAGCATATCCCTTTACAGAGCTTCATAATAATAACCTATTGTCTTCAAAAAAATCTATAATAATAATAATAGCAGTAATAATGGCTACCATATGTGCCAAGCAGATTTTTTTTATTAATTTCAGGTGTACAACACAATGCAATAGTTATACTCTTTACCCCCAAAGTGAAAACCCCCCACCCCCAGTTTGCCACCCTACTCCCCCCCATATCATACATATCCATCACAACTCCCCTGACTCCCCTCCACAGTATACTCTACATCCTGTGACCATCCACATATTCAGTTGCAGTTGGCATACAATACTATACAACATCAGCTTCAGGTATACAGTGCAGTGATCAAGCCTCTACTCCATCCATGAAGTGGTCTCCCTAACAAGACATGTGACTATCTGACATGCCACAAAATTTTTACAACATTATTATATTCCCCGAACTGTGTTTCATATCCCTGTGGCAATATTGTAGTTGTCTATTTATGCTGTCTAATCCCTTCGCCTTCCCCCCATCCCCATCCCCCTCCCAACTAGCAACCCTCAGTTTTTCCTCTACATCTACGAGTCTGTTTACTTTGATCGTTCACTCAGCTCTTCAGACTCCACACACAAGTGAGATCACATGGTACCTATCCTTCTCCGACTGACTTATTTCTCGCAACATAATAGTCTCTTCACATTATCGATTACACTTACAGAACTGCCCCCATATCCCTGCAGCAACATTGTAGTCCCACATACACTGTCCAAAACCTTCCCCCTCTCCCTCTTCCCCATTCCCTCCCAGCCAGCAACCATCAGTTTTTCCTTTATATCTGCTTGATATGACTTCAATCTTTTTAAATTGTCTCTGGGTTAGTTTGTTTACCCCTTTCTTCTGTTTAAAAAAGCCCTTTTAACATTTCTTGCAATGCTGGCTTGGTGGTAATGAATTCCTTAAGCTTATTCTTTTCTGAGAAGCTCTTTATTTCTCCTTCAATTTTAAGTGATAGCCGTGCTGGGTAGAGCAATCTTGGTTGTAGGCCGTTATTTTGTGTCACTTTGAATATCTCCTGCCATTCCCTTCTGGCCTGCAGAGTTTCTGTAGACAAGTCAGCTGTTAGTCTAACAGGAGTTCCTTTGTATGTAACCTGCTGTCTTTCTCGGGCAGCCTCTAGGATTCTGTCTCTGTCTTTAACCTTTGCCATTTTAACTATGATGTGTCTTGGTGTGGACCTGTTTGGGTTCAGCTTGTTTGGAACCCTCTGCACTTCCTGGGCATGTATGTTGATTTCCTTCACCAGGGTAGGGTAGTTTTCAGTCATTATTTTTTCAAATACATTTTCAACCCCTTGCTTCTTCTCTTCTCCTTCTGGTATCCCTATGATTCGAAGGTGGTTGTGCTTCACCTTGTCCCATAGGGCTCTTAAACTATTTTCTTTGTTTTTTATTCTTTGGTCTTTTTGTTGTGCCAACTGGGTGAGTTCTGCTATTTTATCTTCCAAATCGCTGATCCGCTCCTCTGCTTCATCTACTCTACTGGTGATTCCTTCGAGTGTGTTCTTCATTTCAGTTATTGTATTCTTTAGTTCTAACAGGTTGTTTTTTATGGTTTCCCTATTCTTCTTTATATCCTCGCTAAGTTCCTTAAACATTCTTATCATCAGTGTTCTAAACTGTGTCTCTGAAAGGTTGGATCCCTCTGTTTCATTTGGTTCCATTTCTGGAGGTTTCTTCTGACCTTTTACTTGTGACATGTTTCTTTGTTTCCCCATTCTGGCTGTCACTCTGGGATTGCTTTGATGTATTAGATAGATCACCAGGAGAGCCCTGGCTGGATCACGCAGGCACACAGCTCACGGCCCAACACTCCCAGGAAAACTCCCAGTCTCAGCCTGTCCCAATCAGCCGCTTGCAGATCAGGCCGAGTAGCCCGACAACCAATCACCAGCCTGGCAACTCTGTAAGCGGAGTGCGGAGAGCGGGGACGAGGCGGCTTGTGCACTCCCAGGTCTCAATGAGCAGCCTGTCGGAGCCGGAGGGCACCCGCCCAGCGTTTCCCTGGCAACGCAGTATAAGCCGGGCAGAGGGTGGGGATCCAAGGCCGCAGGCGCACACGCACACACGTACTTCTGCGCCAATTCCACCAGACCAATGAAGTCTCGGACTTGATCCTTTGTGGGAGGGCCCAAGCCTGACAAAATGGCGCGCTCCCTACACCACTTGTGCGCAGGCTCCGCACCACAGGAACAACAGTTCAAAAACCTCCAGCCTTTGCACCAAAGGTGCTCAGTTCAGTCTGTCCCCGCAGGCTCCTGGGTCCGGCTCACACAGCCACTCCCTCCACCGGGAACCAGGCAAGTGCTCACCGGTGAGCGAGCCCGGGTGCCGGCCCCACTGATTCTCCAATGGCTCTTAGCCTCACCGAGCTGAGCAAAGAGAGTCCTCACTAATTTACTGCCAGCTATCTTAGAACTCCTCTTACTGGCAAAGGAGCTCTGGGCTGGTGAGCTTGGTTTGCGGCCGGAGGGTCTCTCCCCCAACCAGACAAGCTTCCCACGGCTGGGGCTTCCCTCACGGGGCTCGCCCTCTCTCGTCTCCGCCCGTCCCACCAGACCCGACGTGGCCTCCTCTTTAAGTTCTTCGTTTAGTGGTTCTGTTCCTCCAGTGTTCCGGGGACCTCCAGGGTTGAATGCTGTATAATTTGCTTGTAATTTTGGTGTGATCCGGGGAGGTAGTTAGCACAGCGTCTGTCTATTGCGCCATTTTACTGGAAGTCCCCAAGCAGATTTTTAAAAACCATATGGTTATTCAGATTACAGCACCACATGTCCTCCAAATTCTTCTTGCTGACTCAATGCCACATAAAGACTTTTAATTTTTCTTGATCAGCTTTCTCCTGTTCCCTTCAGCAATAGTTTGAACTTTCCCTGGTCTGGTCTCTTCAAGTGTTATTTTTCTCTCTCTTTCTAGTAGAATTTTCCTCAGTTTATGTCTCCCTGTCTTCAGACTTCTGTATCTCTGCTTGGCTTTGTCAGTTTCCATTGTGTTAGGAGCTCAAGATGCAGTGATGAATAGGGTCATGAATTTATAATCTAGTGGGAAAGGTCAAAATAAAACAGGTAAAAAAACAAAGTAGAGATTGAGATAGATGCTATGAAGAAGGCAGGGTAATTTCATAACTTGATAAAAAGTCACATGGGCTTGTAATGCTTACATTAGAATAATGGTTATTGGAGAGATGACATTTAAAGCTGACATGAGAAGTATAGAAAGGACACAGTTCTGCAAAGAGCCTAGAGAAGAGGTTTCCAAGCAATAAGAACCAGAAGGACAGAAAGAGGAAAGAGCTTGTTGTGTTTTAATAATAAAAGAAGGCTGATGATGGCTGAAACTTACAGATTTCCTGGATATATGATAAACCCATTGTAAGTTTAAAATATTGTAAGTCAAAAATGCATTCAACACACCTAACTTCCGAACATCATAGCTTAGCCTAGCCTACCGTAAATGTGCTGAAAACACTTACTTTAGCTGACAATTAGGATCCTGGTTTTCATCTCAAGCATAATTTACTTCCTCTCCTTTTCATCAGAAGCAGGAGATAAAGATGGGCATTTTGTAGACATAATGGGATATGAAACACAAAATACAATATCCAAAAAATACTGGCAACACACTGTTGAGTATCTGTTGTTTACCTCTGTAATTGCATGCCTGACTGGGAGCTGCAAGGTACAGAGTCCATATTTTATTTATTTGCAGTGAAAAGCCTTTCAGGGATTTTATGTTGCAAGGAAATATGATCTGTTTTAAGTTTTAAAAAACCTTTGACTTCTGCATGGAATTGTAGTAGTGTACAATCTGGAAACAGAAACACAAGTTAGAAGGCAATTCTAACAGTTTAGGTGAAGAGTAAGCAAACTATCATGAATGTGCCTGCCACATGTTTTTGCAAATAAAGTTTTATTGAAACACAGCCAACAAAGATTATCTATGGCAGCATTCTGCTACAGTGGCAGTATTGAATAATTGTGACAGGGACCATATAACCTGCAAAGCAAAAATATTTACTATCTGGTCCTTTACAGAATAAGTTTTTCAACCCCTTTTCTAGATGAGAAATATGTTGAGTGGACTAGGATGATAGCAAATGGAGATGTAGAGATTTTGGAAGATTATGAATAAACTTTGTAGATGCAGCCTTAGGACATGCTGATGGGTTGGCTGCAGGCAATGAAAAATTCAAGAATTATTTCTAGTTGTTTGATGGAAAGAACTGAGTGTATGGTGATGTCATTTACTGAGATGTAAAAAACTGGGAAAAGAACTTGTTTAGATGGTAGTGGGATTAAAAATTCTTGTTTAGACATAAAGTGTAAATGCTTGTGAAATAGCCAAGTGGAAATGTCAAGAAAGTTGTGTATGAACTCAAGGAAGTAGTCTGTGCTGTAGCTATTACGTGAGAGACATCAGCACAGAAAATTACTTATAGAATCCACCTAGTGAGAGAGCTAGGAACAAATCATGGCCCAGAACAGTGCCTTGAGGACTACAATATTTAGTGGTTTCCATTCTCTAAGTATTTGCCCTCATGCTCAAGTCCTTTCCTTTGTTTTGTATTCCTGATCCCTTCTCATCTTCTCCAGAACCTGGCTAAATACTTATATTGATTTTCTATCATTCTTATAACAGCTTTACAAAACAAACACTATTATTCTTTGTATACATATAAGAAACAAAAATATTCCAGAGAGGTTAATCAACTTGTTGCAGGTCTTGTAAATGGTAGAGTTTCTTTCCTTTTTATTTATTTATTTATTTTTTGTTTTTCGTTTTAGCTGAGCCATCCTGCTACCTGTTGGCAGCTCAGCGGCTGCTCAGCTCGGGCTGGGCATCGAAGTGCTGTTGCTCAGAGCTCAGTTTGCACTCTTGAGCAAGCTCTTAACCAACTGAGCCATTCGGCTGGCCCAAAATGGTAGAGTTTCTGATTCCAAGGCACGTGATCTTTTCACTCTGCCACATTACTTCCCAAAGAAAATCTTTATGCCATATTTGGTGGGATGTAGCTAGGGGGTGATGTCAGCTAACACTTCTTGCTGCTGTTCACTCCCTACTGGGGTACAATCTGTTCCATATTATGTATAAAAACTACACAAAATTGGCCCTTTCCAGAGATATACTCAAATGGAATCCATGCAGGTTCTCATGCAATGCTAATATCTTGCTAAAGACACTGATTTTATTAGTTACAAATAACAATTTAAGCACAAAATAAATGTATGAATAAGATACTGGAAGACTCATGGAATTTTCAGCAGGGCTAGAGACCCAGTCTCAGACGATGCAAATCAAGAACAATATCCAAAATCAGGCAGAACCAGGCTGGTGCAGACAACAGAAGTTTCCCCTGATGGTGATAGATACATAATTTGCATCATTGACACACACTTGCAGTGCGGGGCAGTAAATACATTCGTGAGAACTGCTGCAGCTGAAACAAGATATATCCACCGTCATTGCCACTACCCACTGCTGGAGCTACTCTCCTTCCTTTAAGTAGGTCTCACAACAGACCATCTTCATTACATGCTGAAACCTATCAGAGGCTTCTAATAAAGTCTCCTGAGGAATCTATTTAAATGCATGAGAAACCCCACTGCTATTACTAGTTATCTGTTGGTACCTGGTAATAGCATGTCAATTATAAATACTAATTTTGTAGCAAGACATAAAATTAATCTTGCCTGGCATAGGGGACAGCTCTTTGACTAACCTTAGATAGACAATTAAGAGTATCATATTCAACTGACATTCACATGCATTTGTTCCAGATTTCTTTTTCAATTGATGAGGCATTTGGATTCGGGATCCTATAAAAACTCTCTGGTCAACTGTCAGCCAACAAGTCTACAATGGGTAGTTTATATAAAGCTATGATTAGATCACTAACCTCCAGTAAATCTATTATCCATGATTTATTCTAACAATTCCATGGCCATTCAGCATTTTGATGTCTTGTTTACCTTGGAAATTGCCAACATTCATTTTATGTATCAAAATACCCTTGCCATGAATTCCTATTCAACATACTCTACTATCCCCAGGTAATGAAGTTTTCCTCAATTAAAAGCTATTTGTATATAAGTACCACATCTTCTTTATCCAACCATTGACTGATGGGTACTTGAGTTGCTTTCATACCTTAGCTATTGTAAATAGTGCTGCAATGAACATAGGGGAGCATATGTCTTTCTGAATTAATGTTTGGATTTCTTCAGGTAAATGCCCAGAAGTGGAATTGTTGGGTCATAAGGTAATTCTAGTTTTAATTTTTTGAGGAACCTCCTTACTGTTTTGGTGGCTGCACCAGTTTGCAATTACACCAGTACACAAGAGGGTTTCCTTTTCTCCACATTCTCAGCCATAAAAAACAATGAAATCTTACCATTTGCGACAACATGGATGGACCCAGAGGGTATTATGTTAAGAGAAATAAGTTAGAGAAAGGAAGACAAATACAATATGATCTCACTTATCTGTGAAATCTAAAGAACAAAATAAATGAACAAAAAAAAAGAAAGACTCGGGCCGGCTGAGTGGCACTGTGGTTGAGAGCTGGCTTGTGAAGCCAGAGGCCCCAGTTTGGATCCCACATATGAGGGCTAGTGACACTGCCCTCAAAAAAAAAAAAAAAAAAAGAAAGAAACAGACTCATAGGTATAGAGAGCAAACTGATGGCTGGCAGAAGGGAGGAGTGTTGGGGAGCTGGGTGTAAAAGGTGAAAGGATAAAAAAAATACAAATTGGTGGTTACAAAATAGTCAAGGGGACGTAAAGTACAGCATAGAGAATATAGTCAGTAATATTACAACAACCATGTATAGTGCCAGGTGGGTAGTAGACTAATCAGGGGATCACTGCATAAATTATATAAATGTCTAACCACTATGCTGTACATTTGAAGCTTATATAAAATAATACTGAATGTCAACTATAACTGAAATAAAAATTTTTTTAAAGCTATTTGGACTCAGTTCATGGGATTTTCTAAAAAGCTACTCAAGAGAAAAAAGGAATTATCAATTATTTTCTTTTCTCCCCACCTCTAGTTTATAGTAGTGAAGTTGATTCAATTTTACTAGACTACTTTTGTAATAATGTACCAGAACGTTAAAGATGATACAAATAGTTCTGTCAATGTCACTACTTCTATAGTTCATATTGGATCCCCATACCATATCATAGCATCCATGTCCATCTGTTTCTTTAATGATAAAATCTCTTCAGAGAATCTCAACCTCTTCATAATCTACCATAGGTTGAAAATGCCTCAGGACTCAAACCACAAAGGCCTATTTTTATTTATTAATTTATGAGTGCATTTATTCCACAGAAATTATTGATCACTAATTTTGTATAAGGGGCAAGACCATTCTCTCATAATACTAAGCAATGGGAGGATCAGATAATAATCAGAAAAGGTGTTTAAAATTATCTTTCCTTCTACCCTCAGTTTATTCTCTAACTGATCGTGGCTTACGAGTTAGAGAATAGACTTTAGAACTTCAGAATCTAGGGCTGGCCAAGTGGCGTGTTGGTTACGAGCTGGCTTGAGACTTCAGAGGCCCGGATTCAGATCCCACATATGAGGGCCAGTGACTCTGCCTTCTACAGCTAAGATGGTGAACAACAGCTCCACCTGGAGCTGGGCTGCTGTGAGTCCCAGATTGACATAGCTGCAGCCCCTGCTACAGTGGGCTGCCAGAGGCTACAGTGAGTGGATGGCAGCCAGTGTGAGTGGATGGCAGCCGGTGTAAGCTGCCAAGAGCTGCCGTGAGCGGCTGTCCAGAGGTCAGCGACCAGTCAGCGACCTGTCTGCCTCATCCAAGAAGAGCTCAATGATAATATCAACATGGTCCAGTGAAGCAATGTCCTCCACAACTAGACTAAAGAACAAAAGGACAGCAACTTGTCTGTTCCCCTTCCCTGGTTCCCCAATGCTGTTCCCCTTCCCCAATTCCCCAATAAAATCTTTAAAAAAAAAAAAGAACTTCAGAATCTAGTTTGTCTGATTAAGAGACTACAGTTCTTTACTGTATCTATGCCTATGGCCTTATTGTGACTGGTCCTGAAAAGCCATTTTTTAGTTCCAAACAATGGTTCTCCTGGTGGGTAACTAAGTTGCCTCATGGTGGTAACAGAGACAGAAGTATGCCACTGGGATCTTTGTCTTTCAAGGATTGAGGATATGTAGACTCCACTTAGGTAAGAAATCCTGGTTATCCACAACCCCAAAGCTTTTAACGTGGAAGGCGTGACTTCAACATGCTGTCATGAGATCAATGCCTATAACCAAGGTATGAGCTGAGGTCACAAGAATGACTGTGGTCTTCTCCTCTTGTCCCTATTATAAGGCCCTAATACCACTTCCCTCTCTTGCTTCTTGCAAATTCTATAATTACTGCCACTGAAAGTTAGGGTGATGGGTGGTCACTAAGCATTTTCAGTTGATCTAATTCTCCACAGAAGCATTTAGCTGTACCTAGCATCTGTTCTTATGCTTTCTAAGTGAACTTAATCTGCCAGAATCTGCTCTATTGATCCTTTCTCAACTCTTCTCAGAAATAGTTTTTACAGCATCAGCACATAAGAAGTTCATGGACGGTGTAGATACCTGACCACTGCAATGTACACCGAAGCTGAAGCTAAATAATAATGAATGTCTATTATAATTTTATATATATATATATATATATATATATATATATATATATATATATATATATATGGTCACAGGATGTGGAATACAGCACAGGGTATAGAGTCAATGGATTGTCACAGCTATATACAATGTCAGAGGGGTGTAGATTGGGGGAGGGGGTATTACTTTGTGAGGGATGTAAATGTCTAACTATTACATTGTTTTGTATACCTGAAAATTATTTTAAAAAAAGCTTCTGTTTCCCCCTGCATTATGGTGGATATTAAAAGAATTAACATGTATATCACTTCTCTTCCATTCATTTCCTTTCCCTTCCCTTCCCTTTCCTCCTTCTCTATATTCCAAATATCCATCCAATAGTCTTTAATATTTAGGCCACAGTCTTAGAGGTATTGATAATCTTTGGTCATTTAACAGCCTTTAGGGCAGACCCTTGTCAATAGATTTTCATCAGTTTCCTTCTCTTTTAATGGACTATTTCTGCTATATCTCTCTAGGATAATTTAGTCTCCTACCAAAAAGATGTAGTCCTGTAATTACAACCATGGCTTTTGATACGTAAGAGATTCAATCATGAACAGTAAGACCTATCCCAAATAATCTATGACAAAGGAGGTAAGAATATACAATAGGGTAAAGACAAAGTTTTATCAATAAATAATGTTGGGGAAAATGGGATAGATGTGTGTATGCCAAAAAAAAAAAAAAAGAAAAAGAAACTAGACCACTTTCTTATATAATTTACAAAAATAAACTCAAAAAGGATTAAAGACTTAAATGTAAGACCTGAAACCCTAAAACTCCTAGAAGCAAACTCTCTGACATTGCTCTTAGTAATATTTTTCTTGGATATATCTCCTTTGTCAAAGGAAACAAAAGAAGAAAATAAACAAATGAGACTATATCAAACTAAAAAGTTTTGCACAGCAAAGGAAACAATCAACAAAACAAAAAGACAAACTACAGAATGGGAGAAGATATTCGCCAATGATATATCCAATTAGAAGTTAATATCCAAAATATATAAAGAACTCATACAACTTAACATCAAAAAGACAAACAATCCAATTTAAAAATTGGCAGAGAACCTGAATAGACATTTCTCAAAAGAAGATAACCGATGGCCAATAGACATATGAAAAGATGCTCAACTTCACTAATCATTGGAGAAATGCAAATTAAAACCATAGTGGGATATTACTTCACACCTGTCAGAATGGCTATTATCAATAAATCAATAGACTACAAGTTTTGGCTAGGATGTGGAAAAAGGGAACCCTCATGTTCTGTTGGTGCGATTGCAGATTGGTGCAGCCACTATGGAAAACAATATGGAGGCTCCTCAAAAAATTAAAAATAGATCAACCTTATGACCCAGCAATCCCACTTCTGGGTATTTATCCAAAGAAATCCAAAACACTAATTCAAAAAGATATATGCATCTATATGTTCATTGCAACATTATTTACGGTAGCCAAGATATGGAAGTAACCTAAGTGTCCTTTAGTAGACCATTGAACAAAGAAGTGGTATATATATACAATGGAATATTACTAGGCCATTAAAAATAAAATCTTACCATTTGAAACAACATGGGTGAGCCTAGAGAATATTATGCTAAGTGAAATAAATCAGACAGAGAAAGGCAAATACCATATGATTTCACTTATATGTGGAATTTAAAGAACAAAACAAACAAACAAACAAAATGAAAACAACTCATAGATACTGAGAACAAACTGATGGTTGTGAGATGGGAGAGGTTTTAGGAGGATGGTGAAAAAGGTAAAGGAATTAAGAAGTACAAATTGACCATTACAAAATAGTTATGGGGATGTAAAGTACAGCATAGGGAATATAGTTAATATTGGAATAACTAGGTATGGTATCAGGTGGGTACCAACTTTATTGGGGGGATCAATTTATAGGTTATATAAGTGTCTAATCACTGTGCTATATACCTGAAACTAATGTAATATTGAATGTTAACTGTAATAGAAAAATTTTTTAAATTTAAAACAAACAAACTCAAAAAAACATTAAGACCTATCCAATCACTGGTCCTGGACCTGAATTATACCTAACTTTTGAGAAGTCTGCCTAAAAAACTAAGAATAATCATGGGCTTCTTATTATTGATTTGTTTTTAAAATGTTGTGACCATAGATACTGACTTATAGGTTAGTTCCTAGAGATCCTTCTGTCTTGCCTTCTTGGACAGTTCTCACAAAAACTAAACCTCCTCTTTCAAATATTATGTATTCATCTAAGGGCTCTGATGCAAGAAGAAAGGTAGTTTAGCAGGCGGCCCATCATCTCTATGTAGTCTTGTCAAGACTAGCAGGTATAGGAAAGGTCAATATGAACCCCTTAGTTCTCTTAGTTCATAAAACCTCTTAGTTTACAGTTTGGCAGTGATGGGTAGGATGCTCCTACTAATTTTATCTAGTGATGTCTGAAATGGAGAAATAAGTGACTCCTCTCTCCTCTATGCTTGAGACATTGTATGAGTACAAGCCTGAAAGACACAAGTTTAAACCCCTAATATAAGAGTCAAGATACAGTCTTGGGTGGGGATGTTAAGTACAAAGTCTTTATTCTCAAGAAACGACTTATGATTTTATAATCTCCTTCACCCTTGAACCATTTTCAGGCATGTTATTTCCTGGTGGCCGAGAAGCTGCCCCAATTGATTTATTTATCAAATTTATATTTGATTTATCAGGATCCAGAATGGCATTGCCTAGAGATAATCCACTGTGGCAGCGTGTTTCATGCTTCCTTGTGTCTTGCCCATCACCTTTCCATGCCTCAACACTCTGCCTTGTGTGGAGAGTTAAAGAGTACCAGCCTTCTTCTCCCCATAGCATCACCAGGGCTGCCTCATTCATTTCTTTCATTGTTCTCTTCTTATCACATAAAAATCTGCCAGGGGAATTGACCCACTCAGCTATAAGCCTGAACCAGAGCTCATCCTGCTACAGACCTAACTGGTTGGTTGGTGTTCTGTTTAAGCCACAGTTGCCCACCGCAACAGGGAGTTGCATTACCCTTCTTTCTTTATGGGTGGACATGCTTAGAGGGAGCCTTTCCAAAACCTTGCTTCTGCCCATCTTCCAAGTAGATACCTTTCCTCAGAGTCCCACAGCGGATATGATTTAAACCTTGGACTTTACATGAAAACATTTGTTAAAATGAGGCTTTTCTGCTTCAATATCTGACTCAAAGATTCGTTTGTTACTGGTCAACTCATCCATAATAAGCGTTTATGGAAAACCCTTGATATTTAATGACAGGTAAGAATGAGCTGTGTGTTGATTTAGCAGCATGGAATATTGGAGTGCCAAATCAGAGATCACTAGCAAAACTAATACTAATGCCCAACTGCGCATTTCCGTTTCTGAGATCAGTCATTCCTGAGAGAGGTTTCGCCAACCTGGTTGCCTTAATCATGTTGATGCCTGTGCTTAGTATTAATGTTTTGGTAAATACTGAAATTGTGAATGGCTCCAAATCTATTCAAGCAAACTTATGAATCACAGAAATCTTAAATGGTATGATTGGATGTGAACTAATATTTAGGAGATTTACCAACCTATGAAAGTATACGTTTTAGGAAAATGGGGAAACAATGGAAATAGCAGTGTAAAATATTAAAATGTGTTCTTAAGAATTTTTGATCTCTTTATTATTGTGATTGGATGTAAAAATATAATTCTAAGGGCCAGCCGAGTGGCTCGGTGGTTAAGCACTGGCTTGGGAAGCCAGCGGCCCCGGTTCGGTCCTACATGTGAGGGCCAGTGACACTGCCCTCAAAAAAAATATATATAAAAATATAATTCTATATCTGTATAATAATTCATATATCATTTGTCCAAATGCCTGGATCATAAAAAAAAATTGTCACTTTACTTTTCTCATCATTTATTGGACATATTGACTAAAACAGGAGTTAGTTACCTCTGGCAATGGTTGCTGATATTGAGTAAAGTTAGTCTTAACTAACTTCTTATGTTGCCAGAACACATGACTGGTTAATGGCCTGCAAAAATAACAGGATGTGGTAAAACATGACACACTAAGTCCTCTGTTGAATCAGGATTTTTGTTTTTCATAACTGCCTTCCTCTTTTTGTATGACATTTGACCTGATTATGCTTTATCTTTATTCATGAAATCTAAAGATCTAACTAGGTCAGCACTAGAAAGATTGTGACAGTTGGCATTCTGTCTGCCTTTTAATCCAAGCAAACACAAGTAAGGTGAGAAAGAACTTATTTATCTAAATATTTGCTGCAGAGTAAACCCAATGTTTTAGCTCTTCTAATCCTTTTCTTCACTCTTTTTTTTCATCATTCTACCATTAGCCAGCCCAACTCTACCATATAATAATAAATAACTAATAATTGCCAACTACTTAGTGCCAAGTACATTTTATGAGTTATCTTCATTTAATTCTCCTAACAACAAACTCTTTTAGCCCATTTTTGGATAAGTGTATAGAGGTTTGGAGAAGTTGAATGGCTTGGTTAATGTTACACAGGAATGTGGTGGAACTAGGATTTAACCAGCCTGCCTGGCAGCAGAGCCAAACAGGTAACCACTGCCTGATCATCTTCCTTGCCTCTCCCAAGGTCCAATTTGCATATGCATAACTTTGCCAAGAAGGATGAGATTCGACTTTTTCCAATGACAGGTCAGGTGTGTCAGAGATGCCACTGTGCACTTTCCATGCGCTTGCTGCCCATCCCCGTCCATTTCTCTGTACCTGTTTCACCATTTCTTCTCTCTCTATGCCATTCATTCATCCATCAAATATTTCTTGAGCTTTTACTGAGCAATGCCCCCAGCACTGAAAATATAGCAGTAAACCAAACAAAGTTTCTTTCTCAAAGAACAGTCATTCTGTAGTGGGTTATAAATGACAGACAAGCAAAAAAAGAAATGTGTGTGTGTACGTATGTATGTACTCATATGTATAGTGTGTTTCTATATATTATATAGAGTGATTTAAGAACTCTAATACAGTGATATTTGAGTAAAAACCTGAAAGAAATAAAAGACAAGCTTTATAGGCTCTGAGAAAGAAGGTATTCCAGGCAGAGGAAACAGCAGGTACAAAGATTCCAAAGTAGGAGTTTGCTTGGTATTCATATATTTAAAACCCAGTGTGGCTGAGCCTAATTAGTGAAAAGTAGTCAGAGGTGGTAAGATTGGCACTTTCATGCCTTGTAGGATATAATGAGAACTTTGGATTCCTTCTAGGTGAATTATAAAGCCATTTGGTAAAATGAGCTCTCTTACTTTAGAAAAGTTTACCATACTCTATGTGAAAAATAGAACATAGGAAGATAAAGAACAATGAAGAGACCAGTGTGAAGGCCTTTACAACAGTTCAGGTGCAAGATGGTGATGCCTTCATTTGTAACCGGTGCGTTGGAGCTGGTGAGAAGTTGTTGAGTTAGGGATGGTTTTGAAAGGTATACTTGCTAGTGAATTGATTGTGAGACATAGTAAATATCAGGTATTAGGGTGGCTCTGAGATTAGCTTGGGCAAGTGGAAGCATGAGGTTGCCATCAATGAGATACAGAAATTCAAGACGATTAGATGGGAAATGACTCGGTATTTAAAGTTTTATTTTGGTCATGTTAATTTAGAAATTCCTATTAGATCATCCAAGTAAAGATATAAAGTATTAAACAATTGGCTATAGGAATATATGTAATTCAGCTTGCATTATATAAACTTGTGAGTGATGATCATATGGATGGTTATTTACAAAGAACTGGATTAGGTCACTCATGGAAATTAGCATAGAGTAAAGAAAAGTATCCTCTTAATAATTCCCAATCTAGTTGCCCATGGGGCTTTAAAATATATGCACATATCAGAGCTCAACCACAGACTCATCAAATCAAAATTATTGAGAGTAGAGCCCAGGAACCTATGCTGTCAATCAATTTCTTTAAGTGAGTCATTATGTAGAAACTGATGTGTATTTGGGAATCAGTATGATAAGCCATTTTGTTTGTGTTATAATAAGGAATTAATTTTTAATGCTGAGAAGATACTTTTCTCTCCATATACACTGCCATCTATTCAAATCCAAACTTTGGTTTTTCCCTTACCATAAGTTATCTGTACACATCCATCCTTACCCCTATTTTTGCCCTATTAGCTCACATAATCTTTTCAAAGAATAAATCTGCAATGCCATCTCATTGTTCTCAAAGGCAGCAATCCTTAACATGGCCTATAAGATCCTGCTTGGTTGTTGGCCATTTGTTTCTGTATCTCATCAGGCACCAGGCACCCACCTTGCTCCCTACACTGCAGGCTAACTAGCCTCCCTTCAGTCCCTAGAACACATCTACTTCCTCTTGTCTCTAGGTTTTGCATTTGCTGTACCCTCTGATGATTTTTTTCTCCTTTATTTCACCTAATTAATTCTTACTAATATTTTAACCTCTGCCCAATCATCACTTCCTTAGGGAAGGCTTGTGTGACTTTTCAACTAAAATAAATCCCCCCACAGTAGTAGTTTATGAAATTATGACCTGCATTTTTTTTTTTAAAAAAAAGGAAATAGAATAGAATGGAATAGAAAAATGTGAGTGGGTTGCATAAAGTACGGATAAGTATTATCTTATAAACTTTTGTTTTTGTATGCACTAATGAGATGATGTACTCTCCCTGTAACACTTTTACAACTGCAATAATGTGTGCGTGCATGTGATGGCTAGTTTATTGTCTGGCTTTCTCATTATACTGTAAGTCCCATGAAGGCGAAAGAGTATGTCTTCTGCATGCTTTCCATTTTATCCACACCCCTTGATCAAATGACTAGCCATTATCTAACTAAGCAGTCAAAGCATATTTGTGGGAAGGAGAGAGAAAAAACAAAAAAAAACAGACGTGGGAATTTATAGTAGGGGCAGGGTAAGCCTGTAACATCACACTTTGTAGCATGACCAGGCTAGCTTTGTTAATGCAAATTCTGTGGACTCATTGACCTCATATTGAAAAATAACAAGGTTTCCCATAGTGTTTATTTATCTTTAATAATATTTGAATAAACAATGAAACATCTTCATGTACAAGTGGTAAGTGAAATGGTAATCTCAGGAAATCTGATATTACTGAGGCTTTTTTTCTTTCTGCTTTTCTTTCTTTCATTTGAAACATTTTTAAATGTTTATTTCTGCAGATTTTATTGTCATTAGATTCTTTTATAATAGCAGATATTCAAATTTTAGAGTAATGTATTTTTTTCTTTTTCCCTTTTTTAATTTTTCAGTTATAGTTGACATTCAATATAATTTTATATTTATTTCAGGTGTACAGTATAGTGGTTAGACATTTATATAATTTAAGAAGTGGTCCTCCTGACTAGTCCAGTAACCACTTGGCACTATATGTACTTATCACGACATTATGGACTATACTCCTTATGCTGTACTTTATACCCCTATGACTATGTGTAACTACTAATTTGTACTTCTTAATCCCATCAACTTTTTCACTCTGCTGTCAACCCCCACTCCCATCTATCACCCTGATAAATCTAGTACCCATCTGACATCATACAATTATTACAATATTATTGACTATATTCCTTATGTATAACCTACATACCCATGACTACTGTGTAACAACCAATTTGTACTTCTTAATCCCTTCCCCTTCTTCACACACATTCTACTCCTCTCCCATCTGGCAACCATCAAAATGTTCTTTGTTAATATGAGTCTGTTTTTGTTTTGTTTGTTTGTTTTGTCCTTTAGATTGCATATATAAGCAAAATCACATTGCATCTGTCTCACATACTCCACTTAGCACAATACCCACCAAGTCCATCCATGCCATTGCACATGGTGAGAATCCATTCACTTCCATGATGAAGCAATATTTCATTGTACAACACATATGCAATCAGTGGGAAATAAGAATGCTGGAACTAAACTACAAAGCTACATAAAAAACTGATTAGTGTCTCACAGAGTAATAAAATTGTAACATTAGATATTAATTTTGTTCTATTGGACAGAAATAATTTGATTCATTGATCAACAAAAATAATTTGCACTTAGCCATCTTCTAGAAGTTAACATCTAACTTTACAGAGGCTGGACATAATCAGTAATAAATAGAAAAATCAAACTAAAATATATCCCTTATTACATAATTTGTAATCTCCACTGTTGTGCTGTACACCTGAAACTAATACAATGCTATATGCCAATTATATCTCAATAAAAAATACTAAAAAAATACCAAACAAATGAACCCTACATTCCCTAGATAGAGAGATTTAATTTACATTGGCTTGTCAGACAATACTCTGGTATGGCTTTGAAAAGTTATGCCATAACCTTATTTCCAAATTTCAAAAATTTTTTTCTTAACACTATAAATTAACAAAGACATCTAAGTACCTAGGTTGGAATAGGGAAAGATCAAGAAAGGCTATGCTCAGCTTCTAGAAATGGAGGCATTTGTGTGTGTGCCTGGAGAGAAAGCAGTCAGCTCTCAGCTTCCATATATTTGGTTTAGCCAAACTGAAAACTCAGCTTAGCGGTGGACCAGGTGATGCGGAGAAACTAGAACAGAACCCTCTTAGAAGGTTGACTAAAACTGGAGCTCATGGAAGTGGCCTGTTGAAGGATCACCAAAGGCTCTAAACCTATAAACACAACACACTGTAAGAAGATGGCTTAGGGTCACTCTGTGGACTCCCTGACAAACCAATGAGGTATGCCCATTAATTTGTCATCACTTCCCAGGCTCATCCAAAATAAAGATGTGATGAATTAATAACAGGCGAATGGGAGAAAATACTCAAAGCTAAGAAGTAGGATGGAAGCCCCAGTAACTTGTGAGTTGCAAAACCAGGATAACTGTCAGTTGCATCCATGCATCCATAGATAAGATCCCTCTGCTTTGTGTGCATGATTTAACAGCTTAGAGGCTTTGGAACCTATTTATTTTTAGTTGAAAAAATAAGTTATGCTCTCATTGTATTTGTGGAAGTATCTATATACTGCTTTGGTACTTTCTGCCCTTTCATTCCTACTGAAGCCTTGCCTAATGTGAGGTTGGGAATTTCCTCAGGTGCTTCTAAGAGTTTAACACCAGAGATGTGACCCTATGAGTTACCGTTGGCAGTGATGATAACCATCACTGTATTTCAGTTGCAAAAAGTACCTCCACAACCTCCACTCTCACAATCCATTCTCAAAAAACACAAAAGATGTATTCAGGCCATAGTCATACCTAATGTTAGATTAAATTTATTGGTCCCTGGGGATTCAAATAAAGGTCTTTACTACCTCTTTGGGGATATGATTCTTTTGTGTATTGAATTGATTTTCTCCCCGGAGGAATTCCCAGAGGAATGGCTCTGAAATTGTGGATGATACATATTTTTGTTAACTTTTGTTAACTTTGTTTTTAAAAAACAATCCTGTGCTTTTTTTTTTTAACAACAGAAAACTATGAAGTAGAAAATATATAGCACACAAAAATGGGTGGGAGTTTATATAGCAAGGCTGGTTTCCTGGGAACCAAAGATGTTTTCCTATTCTTTGGTTCACTCCTCATGGTTTTCCTCAGTTTCTCATAGTTATTTTGTCACCTTAGTTATGTAACAAATCTGCCTTGACTACAAAGAAAATATACTGTTTGGCAATGGCAATGGACTATATGAAAGAGGTGAGATAGTCAAAAGCACCAGAAATGAACTTTTAGCCCTGTCAAGTAATCGTAGAAAGAAAATGAAATGGCTTTGCCAAGAACGATATTTTCCAGAACTCTATTCTGGGAATTACTACAAAGGGAGACATCATTGCTTAAGGAACCTATTTCCTGTAAGGTCAGTCTGTATATAATATAATGCAAGGCCACACCTGTGTATTCTGTTAACTTCTTGTCCTACCCAGGGCAATGAATGGGTGAAGCATGTTTGTCTTTCGAAATGCTGACAATTTTGCTTGTGACAGTACACAAGTCGAGAGATACCTGGCCATATGTTCTTAGGATGAACCCTTGTGACACTGCAGTGAAACTGAGTCGTGGCCTCGGGGGTTAATAGGCAAGGCTGGTCTATGAGCAGCTGTGAAGGAGGGGACTCTTGTCTTTCTCTACCCAACTACATTCTTCAATTCCCTCCATTTTCCTTGTAGGACTTCCCCATAATCCAAATGTTTTTCCTCAGATCAAAGATCTGAACTGAGTCATTTATATCTTACTATAAAATTATATGTCTGGCTGGGTGATAGAACCACTGCTTTTTGCATTTTAATCAAAGTGTCTAATGAAGAATGAAGGGCAGTTATTTCCACAAAAGAATTTTGAGCATAAGAAATTAATCGGGAATTTGAGGGAGAAAAGAGGTACTTTCCAATCAGAGCTTAAAATTGCAACAATCTTCCTAATAAAAACTTTGTAATGCCTGTGCTATGAGGATACCTAGACTGCTTTGGGTTGGATGCTTTGAAAATTCAATTATACTCCTCTGTATTTTCTGCATTTTTCTATATTTTCTCAGATATACCAGTATCATTATACTAAATTAAATTCTATTGCATAATTATTTTGTAATTAATTTATGCACATACTTCCCAAATGACACGTTTACTTGTCATTCACTTAGAAAAACAGAAAACCATTTAAATTGTAAAGTCCCTTTTTTTTTTTTTTTTATCCACAACAGACAGGCTTCTACTTTCTCCTCTTTTGGTTATGAAGTAGGATCATTTAAACATTATTCTTTCTCACCTCTATCAACCTTCAAAATAATTTTTTATTCTACTCTCTTGGCAGCTCTGTCTTTTTATGATGCTGTATTATCAAGTTCCCTGCAGTGCTCTTATTTTCCTGTGGTCTCCCTCATTTATGCGGTGGTTGTATACTTTCCATTGAAGAGCTATTTTATTTTATCTCATGTTCTTTTTGTTATAAGCTTCTTATGAAAAAGAACCATATTTCACCTCTATATTCTAAATAACTTGCACTATGAAATTTTTTTTTTAAATTTTTTTTTGAGGGCAGTGTCACTGGCCCTTACATGTGGGACCAAACCAGGGCCGCTGGCTTCCTAAGCCGCACTATGAATTTTTAAATTGTAGCTGTCTGACATATTATTGTTGTATTTGAACTAAAGAATAATGGAGGATTGCATATCTTATAGAAGACTTGTATTCAAAATAAGTAAAGAACCCTTAAAACTCGTCAAAAAGAAAAGCAGCAACCCAATTTTTTTTAAAAAAGGGCAAAATTATGAACAGACACTTTACTATAGAAGATATCCAAATAGCAAATAACCATAAGAAAAGATGTTTAACATAATTTGTCATCAGAGAATTGCAAATTAAAACAACAAGATACCACTATACAATACACCTATTAGAATGGCTAAAACCCAAAACTCTGACACCACCAAATGCTGGCAAGGCTATGGAACAACAGGAGCTCTCATTCATTGCTGGTGGGAATACAAAATGGTATAGGCACTTTGGGTTATAGTTTGGTGGTTTCTTACAAAGCTACACACAGTCTTAACCACACTATCCAGTCATTGTGCTCTGAGATATTTACTCAGCTCATCTGAAAACTATATCTATAGAAAAATCTACAGAAAAATGTTTATAGGAGCTTTACATATAATTGCCCAAACTGGATGCAACCAAGAAAATTTTAATAGGTGAATGTATAAACAAAAGCGGTGTGTCCATACAATGGAATACTATTCAGTAATAAGGAACGAACTATTGAACCATGCGAAGTCATGGAGGGATTTTACATGCACACTGCTAAGTGAACGAAGCCAGTCTGATCATTTTACTGCATTATTATTTTGTGTGACATTCTGGCAATTGCAAAGCTATAAAGAGAGTAAAAAGATCAGCGGTGGGGCTGGCTGAGTGGCTCAGTTGGTTAAGAGTTGGCTTGGAGAACGAGCTCTGAGCAACAGGGCCCCCGGTTCGATTCCCACATGGGCCAGTGATGCTGCACCTGAGCTGAGCTGCCAACAGACGGCATGATGGCTCAGCTGGTGTAACAACTAGATTGCCTGTTTGATGGTGGGCTACACCCACCCGCAACTAAGACTGAATTCGGCACCTTGAGCTGAGCTGCTGACCAGATGGCTCAGTGGATAGAGCATGCACTCTTTACAACAAGGCTGCTGGTTCGACTCCCACATGGGATGGTGGCTACACACACCCACAACTAAAACTGAACACAGAAACTTGAGCTTAGCGGCCACAAGCTGCTGACGGGAAGCCAGATGGTGACTGGCGCCCTCCACAACGAAGATTGAAGAACAACAACTTGGCTGGTCCCCTTCCCCAATTCCCCAACACTGTTCCTCTCCCCCAACTCCCCAATAAAATCTTTTAAAAAAAAAAGATCAGTGGTTGTAGGGATTTGGGAGGGTGGTACTAGTTTCGATAGGTGAAATGGGATGTTTTAGGGTGTTGAAAGTTTTGTATATGATATTTTAATGGTGTGTACATCACATTATGCATTTGTCAAAACCCACAGAACTTTATAGTGCAAAGAGTGAATCTTAAGGTATGCAAATCAAAAAAAAATAGAGGACTAGGAGATTCCAGTATGGAATACAGAAAGTGACAAAACAATCTGTTACACAAATATATAAAATAACTTCAATGAAGGAGTTAAGGGAAAAAAGTTGCTTACCTAAGTAGCTTTGGAAACAATAGGTGTCTGTAAGAATTTTAAAGGCAAATAGAACAGGCAAATACATAGGATGGTACTTAATTGTACAGTTGGCTACCTTGGAGGTACAGGTTAATAATTCTAAAACCACTATACAAGGAACTGGACAATTAAATAAAATTATAGTGGGAGCTGTTTCTGCACTCAAGTTTTCTAGGTTGGTACAATAATCTTGAAATAATGCAAATAAAATTATGAAAATTACATGATAAAGTACACACAAAGAAATAAGCAGTACTGTGCAGAGTTGGCCCACAAAAGGTACTTAGTAAGAATGAAATAATAGGTGTCTTTTTTTTCTCCACTGCTACATGTTAACTGTGTTAACATTTCAAAATTCCTCTTTGGGGCCAGCTGTACTGCACATTCATTGACATGTGGTTGGCTGGCTGCATCTTTGCAGAGCTGGCCAAAGCGGGGTGGCCTCTTTTCCCTGGTAACGATGTAGATGGCCATTTGAAAAGGATCTACCGATTGCTGGGGACACCAACTGAGGAACAATGGCCCACTAGGGCCAAGCTACCAGACTATAAGCCCTATTCAATATACCCTGCATAACGTCCCTGGTGAACATCGTACCCAAGCTCAATGTCACAGGGAGGAACCTGCTTTAGAACCTCCTGAAATGTACCCAGGTCCAATGCATCTCAGCAAAGGAGGCCCTGCAGCACCCCTAGCTCTCCGACTTCTGTCTGCCCTACACTCTGGACCCTGGCCACCAGGCTGGAGCCTGGCTTATCATGGACCCCTCGCAGAAGGGGAAGAAAAGGATGGATGCCCGGTGCGCTGAGCTCCAGCTGCGCTGGGCCCACCCGGGTGGAGGTGCCCTCACTTGGGTTCTTTCTCCCTCCAAGGACTTTATTTATTATTCTGACACAAATTTTGTGAGACACCAAAACAGAAGTTTGGCTCTGCTTCTTCTGTGGTGTGACCATCCCCTGGATTCCAACACGTTACTGCCAAGTTAAGCACTGAAATCTGCAGAGAAGTAATTGTACCCTGCTTGAATATATAAGAAAGAAATACTCTAAGTTTTTTAATTTAAATAAATAAATAAATAATCCACATCTAACATAAATGTGGATTTGGTACAACAAACCTTACAGAAGAGTTCTATTTAAATGCTCCATTGTTTATATTTATTGAAGATAAATTTTTGGTGTTCTCTATCAATTACCTTGGATCATTATCTTTTTTTTTTTTTGAGGGCAGTGTCACTGGCCCTCATATGTGGGACCCGAACCGGGACTGCTGGCTTCCCAAGCCAGCGCTTAACCACCGCGCCACTCGGCCGGCCCTAGATCATTATCTTGAATTAGGTTGAAAAAATATTAATGGTCTGAATATAAATTGGAGAAATACGGTATCCATCTACAAGGTTTTTCTCCAGGTTTTAAATCATTGCTTAATGAGAATTTACTAGTTGCATAGAATAAAAACAAAATTCATATATAGGTCATGGAAAATTATGTGTGAATCTGAATATCCCAGATAGAAAGAAAATGTGTAAATTTGTTCCCTAATGTCCAGTTGAAAATCCTGTAAATTAAAAGTCATTTTGGTATCAGAAAAGAAATTTCCAACCATCAAGCAAGTTTTTTAAGGGAACAACCAGATTACCTATGAAGAATAAACACCAGATTGGGACCATCTTTCCCATCAGCAACTCTGGAAGCAAGAAGACACTGGAAATTCTGAAAGAATATAATTTTCAACCTAGCATTCTATATCCAAACAATAAATCATGTGTGATGGTAGAAGATAAAATACAATTTTAGATATGTAAAGACTCAGAAAATTGACCTCTTGCAATTTTCCGTGGGAAGTTCCTGGGAGATATGCTTCAAGAAAACAAATGAAGGGGGCCGGCCGAGTGGCGCGGTGGTTAAGCGCTGGCTTGGGAAGCCAGCGGCCCCGGTTCGGGTCCCACATATGAGGGCCAGTGACACTGCCCTCAAAAAAAAAAAAAAGAAAGAAAGGAAACAAATGAATGATTCTACAGTGAGGGAAGACACAGGTTCCAGCAAATAATGAATTCAATTATAGAACAAAGTGGTCAGAGAATAAACTGTTCATATTGGAATAGGAGGTTGGGGGTCCTGGATCAGAAGGCTTTATGAAAATATAATAATTGTATTTGAGGGGGAAAGGATAAAAACAAGCAATAAATTAAAAAGGAAAAGGAAATTGAGTTTCACGATAACCCACAATTTATACAACAAAGAATGTCATCATCATATGTACTTTTGTTTTCAATAAACAATTTTTTCAGAGAATAGGTAAACACTGTTTAATGATTTACAAATTTTATAGCTGACAAGTGCAGATGACTTATGATCATAGAACAGAATGTGATAGACAAACATAAGGGGACTTGATTATCAGCCATCATAGCAAAAAGTCAGTAAAAAATCAATTAATGTGTATAAATAAATAAAAAATCTTGACTCAAACACACTTAGAGATATGGCATTATCTACAAGAACAAAACAGCTAAAAGCTTTAAAAATGGTTGTTTCTGGGGACTGAATGTAGAAAGGGGAAACAGGTTTTCATTACAAGATCTTTTGTACTCTTGATTTTTTAAATAATGTGTTTCATTGCTAGTAAAAATTTTTGTATATTTTAATTAAAAATAAATTTATGTTATTTTTTATTTACATATTCCTAGATATTCCCTTTGTACTCTTCACAAGAATGCTCTTATCTATTTGTAAATATTGAAGTGGTATAATTGCCAGCTATAAAGAAATGCTATTCTTGCATTTCCTATTTCATAGAATGCAGGAATCACTGAAAATCTTAAAAAGAAGTTTGTTGCCATATTTACTAGTCAAGGATTTAAACAAATCTTAAAACTTTGAGTTCTATACACCCATGTTTATAGCAGCATTATTTACAATAGCCAAGAAATGGGAGCAACTCAAGTGCCCATCAATGCATATTCATAGAAAAAATGTGGTATATCCATACAATGGAATATTACTCAGCCTTGAGAAGGGAGGAAATTTTGACACATGCTACAACATTGATGAACCTTGAGACATCATGCTAAGTGAAATAAGCCAATCACAAAAGGACAAATATTGTGTTATTCCACTCCTATGAAGTACCTGAATTAGTCAAATTCATAGAGACAAAGTATAATGGAGGTTGCTACAGACTGGGAGAATGGGAAGTTATTGCTTCATGGATACAAAGTTTCCATCTGGGAAGATGCAAAAGTTCTGCAGGTGGATAATTGTGATGGTTGCACAACAATGTGAATGTACTAAAGTCTCCAGACTTTACTGTTAAAAATGGTTAAATTGGTAAATTTTGTGTTATGTGTACTTTACCACATACACACAATATTTAAAAACTTTTTGTTCTTACAAACGAATAAAACCCTTTTCTGGGTAAAAGAAGACCTTATTTAAGTATTTTAAAATCAATGTTTTAAATATTATGTATTTCTTGCCTTCAATAGAATTCAGCATGTAAAGCATCTGACATACTTCCTGACACAAAGTAGAGGCTTAGTAAATGATTAAACTACGTGATTATAGCTAGCTATTATGTGGAGTTTTTGACATTATGTTGTTGTTGTATCTGTGGGTATATTACAGTTAATTGCTCTGTGAGATGGACCTGTATAAGGCTCCAATCTCTGGTGGTACCATTGTGCCTACCAATTTCTCAAACAGAGAACTGTAACTAAGTGAGAGATCATTTTGTAAACTATTAACTGTCTGGGAATCTGTCTTTTTGGTTTTAACTATGTAAGGTCAAGGTGCCACAAAAAGAACTCCTAGATAGCAGATCACGGATGCTATCTAGCCTTCACCTAGAAAAAGACTTCATTGGAGGAAGTACGAGATTCAAGCAAGGTGTTTACAGAGTTACATAAGACTTTGCTAACTAAAGTGTTTCTAGGACACTATTTCCTTGGTGATTTTTCTCTTCTTTTTATTTGATAACTTTAAAAATGTTTCAATAAGGGCCGGCCGAGTGGCACGGTGGTTAAGTGCTGGCTTGGGAAACCAGCGGTCCCGGTTTGGGTCCCACATATGAGGGCCAGTGACACTGCACTCAAAAAAAAAAAATGTTAATGTTTCAATAGATCTCAATTATATTAAGGAAAAACCAAAGCAATGGATTTGTCCATGTGTGGCTCAAACATAAGAGTTACATGAACCTATGGGGCCACCATGACAGTGACAGTGGGCATCATGATGAGAATGAGCCAATAAAGGGAAACTCAGGAAGACAGAGTCAGGCACTTAGGACTAGATGACCACCTCTTCACACCTTCATCCCTGACATCTGGCTACAGAGGTTCTGTATTTTGTTTTGTTAAGGGAGGCAATGTTTTCTTATACTATACTTTATCTTTGAAGAGGGAAGTTTTCAAAATGTTTTGGCTAGATGTTTAAATTTTTGGATTTGTATATTTCAAAGAAAATAGAAGTGGGTACTGCAAATGAAACAAATTTTAGGCTGTGGACTCTTAAATACTTTGCCAAACTGAATTTGTTTGTAGTATAATTTTATTTTACACCATACCTACTCATGTCACAACTATGTAAAATTTATTATCAGGGAGAATTTGACAACTCAGCATTTTGATTTCATAGAAAGAAGTCCTTCGTAAAATTCAAAGTGAGAATTCCAGAATACTGTATTATATTTTAGAAAATTACTAAGAGAGTAGATTTTAAATTTTGTCACCACAAAAAAGAAATTGTCATTATATGACATGATGGAGGTGCTAGCTAATGCCATGGTGGTGATTATTTTGCAATGTATGATATGTATGTATCAAATCAACAATTTTTACAGCTTAAACTCACTCAGTGTTATATGTAGATTATATCTCAATACAGCTGAAAAAAAATAAGAAAGTCAATGTACTAAAGTTAAATAAATTATGAACACAAGTTCAAATGATTTGGTTTCAAATCCCAGCTCTACCCTCCCTGGTGGTCTAGTGGTTAGGATTTGGCACTCTCAAATTCCAGCTTCATGTGTAACCTTGGGCAAATCATGTTACTAAGGGTTCCTTGACCCTAGCTCTTCCCTTTATTTCTGCCTGGATTAAGACAAGTAAGATGGAGTTAAGTAACTTGCTCAGCGTCACCTCCTGTAGGGCTGGGAAAGGATTGAAACTCAGAGTGTTTAATTCCAGAGGCTGAATTCTTAACCAATAACACACACATATATGGCTAATTGATTTTCTACAAAGGTGTGAAGATAATTCCATGGGGGAATAGATAGTCTTTATAATAAATGGTGCTGGAACAACTGAATAACCACATGAAATAAAATGAATCTTGATCTTTGCTTCACACCAAACACAAAAATTAACTTAAAATTTATTATATCCCTAAACATAAAAACTGGAATTATCAAATTTATGAATTTTTCTGACCTTGAGGAAAGCAACTTTTTTAAACAAGATAGTAAAAATACTGATCATAAATGAAAAAATTGTTAAATTTTACTTCATTAAAATTAAAATCTGCTACTTCTCAAACAACACTGTTAAGAAAATGAATCATGTCACAAACAGGGGAAAATATTTGTGATACATATACCTGATAAGATTTATAATGAAAATATATAACTCATCCAGCTCAATAAGAAGAAGACAAACTTTTTAATAAGAAATAGGGAAAAGTGTTAAATAGGTATTTCATAAGAAAGCATATGATTGTCCAATATGCACAAAAAATACGCTCAAGATCATTAGAGGTTAGATGCATCAATACCTTTGTCAAAATTCATCAAATGCTACACTTTAAAAAGATGACTTTTACTGTTTGTAAGACAATATCTGGATATATCTGCTTTTTCATATATTTATTCAAATGCAATGCCAATATGGCAACTCCTAGGACTTGCCACAAATGGGAAACAAAGGAACATCTTCACTTCAAAATTGCAGCTCTTAAATCTGGAGAAGGAAGCCAACACTCTTTTGGAGCTATGAATATTGTCCAGGCTCCAGCTATTGCTTCCAACTGGAAGTTCAGAAGATTTACAGACAAAAAACTCCTGTAGGAAATGCTACTGTATCCTCAGTTGATTCATTCACTCAGTCACCCATAGAATGTGGGGCAATTCCTACCGCTTCGCTTCATCATTTGTTGCTTCTGCGGCTCAGGTGACATCAAACACATCTGACATTTTCCTTCCAGCAAGTGGGGCTCACCCAGTGGTATGAAAATTTTCAAAGGTGACTAACATAGAGCCCTTTCCTTTGAAAAAATAATTAAACTTGTCATGTTTTAAAGATAAATGACACTTTATAAGTGGGAGGCAAAAAAAACCCCCAAAAAACAGCTAATTTAAAAAATAGTTAGTGATTGTCCATTATTATTATAATAAAATGTTATAAAGTAAAAATATGGAACAATGAAAACATCATTATTTATGACCTTTTTCTTCTTAGGCTTAAAATACTATTCAGAAGCAAAGGTTTTGTTTGTTTGGCTCAACATTTATTATCTACTTAAAATTAAATATACCCAAAAAGCAAAAGGAATATGCTTTTCATGTTTCTCTAGTGATTTAAAACAAATTGTCAAGCACTGCTATATTTCTAATCAGGTATTTTTTAATGATTTACTAGAATAGTGAATAAAATCAACTACATCTGTCTTCTAGAGAATTTAATGTAAAATATATCAACTATACATTTTACATATTGAAAAAATAATTTTCAGGAAGCATTTCTTTGCATTACAAGGACTTCAAATAGTATAGGTTAGATGTCTTTTTTTTTTTAATATATCTGCAAATTGAATTTTCATTGAGATAGCCTCTTGAAGTAAAAGTTTGAAAATAAGTAAGAGCAGTGCATTGAGTATTGATCCTGAGAGAGTATCATGCATATTATCAGTGTTTCCACTCTGCTCTCAAGACCCCTGCACCAAGTGAAGGGCAAGATGGGGTAGTGTCACAGCTCCCATTGCTTAGGCCGTGTAGGAACACCTTTAGGGCATTCCACCAGAAGTTGGGTCAACATCAAAATGTTTTGGCTTCTCCTTGCAGTTCTGCCAAAGAAAATAATTTACTTTGAGAGCCTCTAGTTTAGAATCTAGCTTAACACAGGATTTTATCTAAACCAGCCAAATTTTCTTTTTTGGAATGAAACCACAGAAGTAAATGTGGTTTGAGATGACTAACCCCCATAACAGGGAAGAAGGAAGCTTGGCAAATAAAAGCTCAGAGAGATTTTTGATGAAGGAAATATTTGAATTCCCTTCTCTTTCCCCTTAAGAGAAAAGATTCCGTAAACATATTAAGCCTTTTGACATTCAATTATGAAACCTTTGAAAACAAAAAAGTAAAATATATATGCGAATAACACCTATCTAACCACCTCTGAAATTAAGAAATATTAAAATTTCATTATGTTTGCTTCCAGTCTTTTTAATTTAAAAACTGATATAGATACTGAAACCCCAATCCTTTCCCCCTTCATGGCCCAAATCATAGAATGATAGTCACATTCTCATTAATATTCAGAAGATTTACTACATATGCATATTTCTATAAGCAATAGATACAACACCATTTGGTGCTTTAACATTTACATGAATGGTATTGTATTGGACATGTGATATTTTTTAAAAATTCAAAGTATATCTTAAAGTCTTACCCATGTTCATCCAATTAAATTGAGTTGTTTCATTTTAACTCTGTATTGTGGCATCTTTTATCAGTTTCACTACTAAGGGACAGTAGTTGTGACCACATCTTACTATTGCCAACAGTATTTCATGAGCATCCTTATACATCGCTCCTTATTTCTCTAGGGCAGACACTTAGAAGGGATAATGCCTGGAGTGAGATGTTCGTACCTTCAACTTTATCTAGGTATTGCCAAACTGCTTCCAGTGGTGCTTATGTACCTTTTCATCTCCTCCAGCCCTGTCGGAGTTCTCATTTCCCAACCTCCTCACCAAAAGTCAGTGTTACCAAATTTACCAACTGTTGACCATCTGATGGATATAAAATACTATCTTATTATAGTTTAAATTTGATTTTCTTTTATAACTAATGAAACTAAGTATCTATTAAGTTTCCATGAATTATTTATTCATATTCTGGTTCATTCTTTCTATTGGAGATTCTGGACACTTGCAAAGCTTTTGGCATGGTGCTTAGGTGAGTTTAAGCAGATCCTCAAAGTGAGGAAGGCTCCAGCTGCCATCTAGGCTATAAAAGTAATGGCTACAGTACTAAATCCTTATGAGAAATCCCTTGAAGCCTTTATGTGAGGTTTTCATTATGGTTATATTAACTATGTGCAACTTTTAGTGACAACACTGTATTTCTAAATGGTGGAGTAACTATGAATGCATATAGTTCTTTGGCTATGTAAAGTGAAATATGACTATTACTACCTTTCAGAAGAATAAACAGTAAGGAAAGTAAGGAAACATTTTATTAAAAGTATCTTTCTTTATCACTCACTCTGTGGTAATATAGTGTTTGCAAAAAATATCTAGTGTTATGTGCACACCTTATTAACAGAAATTCAGAACTCAGAAATCATTTTACTATTGCTACTAGCAGTATATCCTTTTAGTGACTATGACATGTTTAAGCTTATAGAGAAATATAGAGAAACAGAAACTGGTCATGATTTCAGAATCTTGGGAAATTTTAAAGGCCGCATGATGACTTTACACCATGGAGTTAAGAAATAGCACATTGCAAGCCCAACTCAAAACTATAATTTTTTAAAAAATTTTAAGTGCATTAAAATACTTTTTATTGTAATATTTTTTCCCATACTCGCCTCCATACTATAACAGTCCATACCCAGTAATTACTAGCAAAGCAATTTCAGAAAAGAGACAGAGAGAGAAAGAGAGAGAGAGAGAGAGAAGATTGAACCTCCTCAGGGAGCTCATTCAGTAATTATATATTTTTCTCGTATGTTCTTGGTCTTTGTATTATAAAATATGCACCCACAAGCAAGAGAACAATTCCCAGAAGGATTCAGGAACTCTGCATTTTGGTTCTCAAGGTTTTGATTCCTCATAAAGGCATATTTTTTTAAAGTCTAGAACATCAGATAATATAAGTCCTATAGATCAAACTGGGGAACGACTTAATATTACAAAAGTTTTAACATATACGACACCATAAGCACAGGGAACAAAAACAAAGGATGAATTGCACTTCATCAAAATTAAATATTTCTGTGCATCAAAGGACACTGTCAACAGATGAACTGCTTCTGAGTGGGAGTTTTGTATGGAGCAGAGCGTCAACACAGGGTTTGTGAAGAAAAGTAACAGGAAAAGACAAAAAAGAGAGAGAGAAAAGCAACAGAGAGAGAGAGAGAGAGAGAAGAGAAGAGAAGAGAAGAGAAAAGAAAAAAAGAAAAAAAGAAAAAAAATATGTATATATATATGAAAAGGCAACCCATGGATGAGAGAAAATATTTGCAAATTATATATCTTATAAGCGACTAATATCTAGAACATATAAAAAAACTCCTATGACTCAACAACTACAACAAAATATCCCTAACAACTCAATAAAAAAATGGGCAAAGGACTCAGATAGACATTTCTCTAAGATATACAGATGGATGGCCATTAAGCCATGGAAAGTTGCTCAACATCAGTAATCATTAGGGAAATTCAGATCAAACCACCTTGAGATACCATTTTATACCCATTAGGGTGGCTACCATAAAAAAGAAAGAAAGGAAGAAAGGAAAGGAGGGAGGGTGGGAGGAAAGAAAGGAGAGAGAGAGAGAGAGAGAGAGAGAGAGAGAGAGAGAGAGAGAGAGAGAGAGAGAAGGAAAGAAAGAAAGAAAGAAAGAAAGAAAGAAAGAAAGAAAGAAAGAAAGAAAGAGAGAGAGAAAGAAAAGACAGAAACAAAGAAAATAAAAAAAGAAAGAAAACAAACAAATGTTGGAGAGATATGGAGAAACTGGAAATCTGTGCCTCGCTGGTGGGAATGTAAAATGGGCAGCTGCTGTGGAAAACAGTATGGTGTTGCCTCAAAAAATAGAATTGCCATGTGATCCAGCAATTCCACTTCTGAGTATATACCAAAAAGAATTGAAAGCAGGGATTGGGACAGAAATTTGCACACCAATGTTCATAACATTATTCACAATTCACATTTATAGCATGTTCACAATAGCCCAAAGTAGAAACAAATCAAATGACCATCACTGGATAAATAGTTAAACAAAATGTAGTCTATACATACAATGAAATAGTATTCAGCCTTAAAAATATAAGAAATTTTGACACATAGTGCAATATGGATGAACATGTTGTTGAGGATGTAATGTGAAGTGAAACAAGCCAGTCACAAAAAGACAAATGTTGTATGATGCCACTGATATCTGGTACCAAAAGTAGTCAAATGCATAGCTACAAAAAATAGAATGGTGGTTTCCAGGTATTGGGGGAAAAGGGGAGATGGGGAAATATTGTCTAATCAATGAGTATAGAGTTTAGATCAGAGAAGATGAAAAATTCTGAAGATGTATAATCCTGATGGTTGCACAGCAATATGAAAATACCTAATGCCACTGAATTGTAAGCCTAAAAATTGTGAAAATGAGATGTTTTGTTACATATATTTTATTACAATAAAAAAGCTTTTACACAAAAGAGAATGCATGTGACCCTTGATAGATATATAGGTAGATAGATAATAGATAGGTAGGTAGGTAGATAGATAGATAGATAGATAGATAGATAAATGATAGAGTTTTAAAATTATATAAAAAATATCTAACTTGGATGAAAACAGTAAAGAAAATGGATAGGGCAGGTTTGAATTCAGACATATGCTTCTTAAGTTGGGACTCCAAATTCCATTGACTATTCATCAGCTATGTCTATTCAACATGTAATATTTCTAGAATATCTCTGTTTCAGGCTGCCCCCCAAGCTTTTTGTTCTTAGGGTTAAATAAATGATCTTGAGGTTATGTTAGATTTAGGCTGGAGGACACTGAACAGTCAGAGGCAGATACAGTTTAAGGGGCAAGTACAGATGACAGTAAAGGAGAGGAGCCAAGGCTCAATACTGGAAATCCAATCTAGGTTATTACATCTAAGGAACAAGTGGGAGAACATAGTTAGGGAAAAAATGGTTAGAAGCTAAGGTTGCCAAAACAGAGAGCAAGTAAAGAAAACACTACATGGTTCAAGAAAAAGACCATAAGCTTTGCTTTTACTGAATGCTGGTCAAGTTTTACTGGGTTGTAAGTGAGTCAAAATAAAGTCCCATTAAGGGAATCTTTGTCTCCATATTTTATCCTTTATATATGGGCCTCATATTTAATTCAATCTTTCTCCACCTCCATATGTCTCTCTTTCTATCTTCTTTCAATTCATACTAGGATCTTGTCAAAACTGGACAAGGGAGAAGAGTAGACAGTTAAGACTGAATAGAGAACAGATGGTGGCTGAGAATGCACTTGAGCTCTGACAAGGATGAAAACAATTTAGCCAACTGCAGCAGCAAATCCCAGTTATGGCATCTTTGTGGTTTATGATAATAAGTCCAAATGTTGGTGAAACCTTAGACAATGGTATCAGAAGGTCCACTGAAGTGGGCAGGGAATTCCAAGTGATGACTCAGTTGGTACCGAGAGTGAGGATATGTCCAAATGTTGTAGCCTTTCTGTTAGGGCAATGGGGACAAGAAGGATAAAGAATTGTCTTTAAGGGTCGGCCAAGTGGCTCAGTTGGTTAAGAGCTTGCTCAAGAGTGCGAGCTGAGCTCTGAGCAACAGCAGTTTGATGCCCAGCATGAGCTGAGCTGCTGCTAAGCTGCCAACAGGTAGCAGGATGGCTCAGTTAAAAAAAAAAAAAAAAAAAAAAAAAAAAAAAGAGAGAGAGAAATACAAGGATAATGTAAGAATTGCCTTTAGACTTAAAAAGTGGAATTGCCTGGAACTAAACTGGTCTAGTTTGTGTAATTAATGCTTGAAATTAAACATAGAACCCTAAGCCTTAGAGAGGACTGGGGTAAATGATAGAGTAACTACAGAGAAAATTCAGAGATGCATGAGTACACAGATACAAGGACTGATCAAGAGAAATTATTAGGAAAACAGGATTAGATAGAAGACTATGGGAGCTAATGGCCTTCTGACTGTGTTGCTGAAACCTGCTCTCTGGGGAGGCTGGTTTAGTGCTTATATTTTTATTCATCCTGCCAGTATTAGTCTAAGAACTTGGTAAAACTGAAGCTCAGGTTTAGCCCATCTGTTGGGCCAGCTATAGGTAGCTGAGGAAAAGAGTGGGAAGGGGGCAGTCATTAACATTTTATTCTCCTATTTTTTTCAGTTCCTATACCTCTTTTGTTACATTTCTTTTTAATTGGGCATAATGAAGAATTGAAGAATACTTTGATTTTTAAATCATATTTATTGAATAGTATTTTCTTTGTATTTTTAAACTCTCTCCACTATTTCAGATACAAAAAGAGCTAAAACATATTGTGTTTAATAGGTTTGGTCCAACATTGATTATCCAAACCTAATCTATGGCAAGTAGTCATGAATGGAGCCATGGAATTAATTAAAGAATAAATGCCAGTGCCAAATTTTACTATCAGATAAAAAAAAATTCCTTTGAGGGATTAGTTTTTATGAGTCACATCGGTGATCCAAACTAGTATCCTAAAAAGTTTAACTTGGTAAGTTCTGTGTTTTAAGATAATTTGAATTATTATAACTTCAGGGAGACCATGTGTTCTCCAGTTCTCCACAATCCCTACTACCTCCTGCTGATATCAGGTCCTTAGTTGTCACACACATTTATCTAACCTGTTTGGTCACTGAATATAATTATCATTATTACGGTAGACCCTTGACGTATTTTCAGAAATACATTTAGATATTTGGCCAGGTCTCAAGGTCCAGCACATTCTAGTAGCAAGGAAAGAAAGACAAATGTGTACAGATGTTAATGATTAGTTTACCTCCATCACTGCCTAAGGGACATGCTCTCCACATATTAGCTTCATAGCACATGTTCCAGATTCATTGCTACTGGCAGAAAAGCACAAATTACTACATGCTGTATGTTGGTTTGTTTGTTTGTTTTGTTCCCATCTTTCTACTTTTTTTCCCCAATAGACTCATTTTTAAACAGCAGCTTTAGATTTACATAAAAATTGAGACAATATTACAGAGTATCCATATATCCCATCTCAGTTTCTATTATTAACATTTTACATTAATTACTAGGGTACATTTATTACAATTAATTGACCAGTATTGATACACTGTTGTTATAGACCGAATGTTTGTGTTTCCCCCACCCTAACTCATATGTTGAAATTCTAACTCCCAATGTGATGATAAAGGTGGGGCTTTGGGAAGAAATTAGGTCATGAGGGCAGAGCCTTCTTGAATGGGATTAGAGTCCTCATGAGAAGAAACATGAGAGCTTGCTCAAGCTCCCAGCTTTCTGACATATATAAAATTATAACCAGGAGTTGGTGGACTGCAACCAGGAAAAGGACCCTCCCTAGAACCCAACCATGCTGGCACAGATTTCCAACCTTGAGAACTGTGAGAAATAAATGTCTGTTTTTTTATGTCACCAGTCTATGGTACTTTTTAATAGAAGACTGAACCAAGACAATTAATAATAACCAAAGTCCACACTTCATTCAGACTTTCATAGATTTTTATCTAATGTCTTCTTTTTCTGTTCTAGGATCAATCCAGAATACATTACATTAATTGTCATGTCTCCTTAGGGTCCTTTTACATGTAATATTTTCTCAGAATTTTCTTGTTTAAAATGACCTTGACAGTTTTGAGAAGCACTGGTCAGGTATTTTGTAGAATGTCTCTTTGTTGGAATTTGTCTAATGTTTTTCTCATTATTAGACTAAGATCATGGGTTTTCAGGAGGGGACCACATAATGACAAATACTATTGCCATTACATCATTGTATTCTATCAATATGATTTATCACCATTGATATTAACCTTGACAGACATAGTGTTTTTCAGGTTACTCTACTGTAAAGTCACTCTACTTCTTCCCTCTTCTATATTGTATTTTTTTGAAAATAAAACGCTGTGCACAGTCCACCCTTCACAAGAAGACAGTTATATATCACCTCCTTGAGGAAGGAGTAGGTATATAAATTATTTAGAATTATTCTGAAGGGGAGATTTTTCTATTCTACTCCATTTATTCATTTACTCCACCATTTATTTATATCAGTATAGACTCAAGAATATTTGCTTTATGTTTAGGGTTGTAATATGCTACTTCATTTATTTTGTTCTCAAGTTGTTTCAGTTTTGGCCATTGTCGCAGCTTTCAGTTGACTCCTGTTCCTCTTTGAAATACACTCATCAATTTTTTTCAGATAGAGGCACTCCCTTACTTTCTGACTCTGGAAATTTTTAACCCCTACCCCTCATGTCATAGAATTTTTAAAAATTGAAATTTAAAATTTAAATCTATAAAAGCTAATGTACTATATAGTATATGTAAAGAAAGTATTGGGTTGTCGGAAAAGTCATGATGTATTTTGTCTGTTTTTCAAAGGTCATTTGTTTAAAAAAAGAACAAAGATCAATCAAGGATATATTGCCCATTTTGTTTGATAACCTTTTGCCATCTCTCAGTGCACTTCATAATTCCTCATTCATAGAAAGACTTGTCTTTATTTGCAAAAAAACTGAACAAGGTGCTGATTTACAGCCTCATCTGAATTGAACGTTATACCACGGAAGGAATTTTAAAGAGAGCAAAAGAAGTGGAAGTCTGACGACGCAAGGTCAGGCGAGTATGGTGGGTGTGACAACACATCACATTCAAATTCCAATAATTTTTGACAGGTGATCAAACTTGTGTGTGGTCTCACGTTGTAGCGATGGAACACAATTCCTTTACAATTAACAAGCTCTGGACGTTTCTGGATGATGGATTTGTTCAAACTGTCCAATTGCTGACAGTACATATTCTAACTGATTGTTTGGTTCCTTGGTAGAAGCTCAAAAAACAAGACACCTTTAAAATCCCACCACACTGAGAGCATAACCTCTCTCTGATGAATGTCTGCCTTCGATGTCATTTGAGGTGAATCATCACATCGGGACCAAGAACATTTGTGCACCAAATTGTTTTAAACAATCCACTTCTCATCACCAGTTATCAGTTGCTTCAAAAAAGGACCGTTTTCCTCACATTTAATGAGCATATTGCAAATGTTTATACGCACCATCAAATGAACTTCTTTGAGTTCATGTGGAACCCAAATATCAGCTTGCTTACGTATCCCAGCATCTTCAGGTGGTCCTGAATGCTTGAATGATGGATGTTCAATGTTTCTGCAATTTCTCATGTTGTATAATGTGGGTTTGACTCCATCAATGACTTTATTTTGTGGTCATCAACTTCGGTGGGCCTCCCTACTGAGGAGCGTCATTGAGATCAAAATCATCAGCACGGAATTTCGTGAACCATCTTTGGCACTGGTGTTCTTGTACAACATTGTCACTGTAAACTTGATGCAACTTTACACAAGCTTGATGCACGTTCTTCCCTTTATGGAAGTAAAACAGTAAAATAAGGCAAAAATGCACAGTTTGGTCTGCCACCTTCAACTTGTTGTAAAATTCCAAAACTCAACCAAATTGCTCAATTTTTTTTTAAAATGAAGTTAGAACTGTCAGCTGTCAAATGACGTAGCAATAACATAGATGCTAATGACTCTAGTACTTCCAAAAATGAACTAGTGTCATCTGTTGCAAGCATGCATCGTGACTTTTCTGACAACCCTAAAAATGGCATTTATTCTATTCCCAATAAATACCACACAGAGCACACCATATTTTAAAAATTAGAGTTCATGTACCTTTGTTCACTATAAAACCTGGTCATGGGCTGGCCGAGTGGCGCGGTGGTTAAGAGCTGGCTTGGGATGTCAGCGGCCCTGGTTCAGATCCCACATATGGGGGCCAGTGACACTGCCCTCTAAAACCAAAAACGAAAACAAAAACAAAAAACCTGGTCAAAATTTTAAATAATTGGAGAAGATAGAGACTTAAAAATCATACAGCTTATATAAAATCTATGTAGCACTACATGTGGAGGATATAATTTAAATTCTAATAAGTAGATATTACTAACTCTTATCTCCATTTTGAAATAAAGAAAATGAGACAGATTTTTAGTAAAGCAGAGAGTGAAAAGGTTCCTTCAGGAAAATAGTTAGTGCTAGAGAACGGACTTATAAGTAGAAGTCAGAGTCCTTTTCATGTTAGCAGAGGCCTCCTCCATTCAAGCTTTATTGTAAGACCTCATAAATATGCGATATCTATCTATCTATCTATCTATCTATCTATCTATCTATCTATCTATCTATCTATCTATCTATAGATACATATATGCATTTTTGTAAATGAAATTAATAATAAAACTTTTACTTATGAAAATATGAACATAAACTGCTTATTAAACATATCTGGCATGTACTAGAGAAGAATACAGCAACTGTGGAAAATTGGTGGAGAAATAACACCATACATCATGATGAGGCTGTGGGAGACCTGCAGAAACAAGTTGTCCCTTTAATAAAACATGTCTCTATATATGGGATTCCTGTAAGGGCAAAGCTGAATACTTTGAGAAACATAAAAAAAAAGTAAATTTAGGCAGAGGTATCTACATATAGAATACTTTCCCATAAACAATTCATTTAGGGGAACACTAAAATATAAATGTGAAGGCTACTCAAAAAAGTGATTTTAGTAGCATGGGATACATGAAAGATTAATTTAGGATGCAGACAGTGGAAAGAATCACATATAATGTGATTAAAACATGAGCTAAATTATGCCCTATGAAATAGAATCACTAGATAGATTAAAAGTCTATCTTCAGCCCCAGAACCATGATATTAGAATATTCCTCTAGATAATGTCTAAAGCAAACTTTGAGTTGAAATATCTGAATGTTTCTCTATCTTAATTTTTCAACATGCTCTGCTTTTTCAGTCTATCTATATAGAGATAGATATTATAGAGATAAATAGATGATTGATAGATAGATAGATAGATAGATAGATAGATAGATAGATAGATGATAGAAAGATGATAGACAGACAATGTTTATCCAAATTGATTTTTATCTATGGGAATGCAGAGAGCATGGGAAACCCTCTTTCTCCACTCATTAAGAGTTGGGTTCATCGATCCTTAAGTAAACTTTTGGAGAATTCTTGATTGCGCCATCTGTAAATCTTGGGGGAAGGAATCAGCCTGGTAGTTACTGTTATTGAAAAATTCCCCATTTGTTGCCTGTGTTTTATACAAATTCAGCTGATGTTTATCAAACTTGAGGCAATTGCAGTGTGGTTTTCTTTTAAGTGAGTAATGGAGAATTTATTGCTTTCTTAAGCATTCTTTTTTTTATTGTAGGATTAACACAGTCTTAAGCAATTTTTACTTACTGTATTACTACCACAAGCAAAACGCAAAATAGTTTTTTATCATTTCAAACATAGCCTGAATGGCAAAATAGATGCATACTATTATAGTAAAAAAATAATTATCTATTTATTACAAAAATCTTGAGAATAAAACATTTTTCTTAGGTAATTTCAACCTATGAATCTATTTCTTGATGTATCTCTAGCAAACAATTATGAAAACTACCTGATTTTATATGTTATATGTGCAATGTATGTATTATAGAATTTTATAATTAATGCAAATTTAAGGTGAACACTTTTTCATTATTTCTTCATACCTTTTTATTTTGGATGCTTGTCTGCATCTTTACATTCATGTTACTACTTGGTAAAATTAGATTTGTGAATTTATAATTCACACAAATGGATTAAAGGTATGGGGAATAGATTGCATGTTTAAGTTTGTGTCTAAATCTGTGTCTATACAAATAAAACCTGTGTCTATATACTAATCTTACTAATATCTTGAGGCAAAATGAAGTAAAAAATTTCAGTTGGGCAAATTGATTGGCTTTTCCTTCTCTGTAAGCCTTGCTCTTACATTCTCTTACTCTTTGCTTTTCTATTTTGGCTTAGGTACATAATACCTAATCTCTAATTTGATCCACTGATTTGACTTTTTAATGGAATATACCATTGTCTTAGAGACAGTACAATATAGATGACAGAGTGGAAAAACTCATTAAGTATATTTTAAAAGTGATAAAGATCATTAAAAAGTAGATTTATTTCAAAAGTCTTTCTGAGAATCAATAGATGTCTTCACTTTGCTTTCAAAGTTGGACACTGATCATATTAAAGAAGTGTACTTAAAACATAAAGAGGCTTTATTTAAAGTTGGGAGTTCTTTGATGATTCAGTCTCCAAAAAGGATTAAAAAGCCCCCAAGATCAGACTTTTGAGCTGCTTTTAGGGCTTCCTACTTCTTTTTGGATGGAGACCCAGGAAGAAGAGCCTACAATGTTCACAAATTAAAATGAGAGTAACTGGAATCCACTAAAAGTTTTCAGTTCCAAATTTAAGCCCTCTAGAGCCCATTTAGCATAGCTTTATCTGTTAGCATTTGTTCTGTTTCATGGCAAACTCCAGTCACACTGAAACTTTTTCACTTCTCAAATCATGTCATGTTCTCGCTTACAAATTACTTCTCCACTGCTCTCCTAGACCACCCTTCCTCAAACGCTTTTCCCCACATACCCTTCTTCCCTTTGTGTGGCCAACTCCTACTCATCTTTCACAATTTAGATTTTCTCAAGGAAACCTAGACTAGTAGTTAGGTTACATAACTCCTTGATGTCTGCTTCTGAAGAACCCTGTACCTCTCCTATCGACATTTTATTAAAATTATTTTTCTGCTATTGATTTCATTCATTATGTATGAGACCTACAAGATGAAAGATGGCAAGTGGGGGTGGGTATGACAAGGGGTCTTGAATTTGAAGAGAAGAACATGAAAGTGAAATTTAGGCAGAACTCTGAGGAAGAAGAAGCCCCACAACAAGGACTGAGAAGAGCACAGGCAGTGAGGAATCAACTCTAGAGGGAACTATATTTCTAAGAATAGTAAATATCAGGGTTTGATTTCTAGTTAGTTCCTGCTTGTGCATCACTTATCAATTTTTACCTAATTCTATTATGCAGCACCACTTTTGTGTTCATGTGCACTGGAAATTAGAAAAGGAAATGGGCTTTATTTCACACTTCAGATAATGGTGGACCCATAGAGAGAATGGTAACTGCAGGTATGGAGGGCGAGTGTCAGGAGCTAAATGACATAACCAAAGTAAGTTGCAATGTGAACTAATGCGTGAGGAGATAAGAGAGGACTCTCTTCCTGACTCCCCACTGTGGAGCTTTAAAAATGAGTGGGTTTAAAATACCCAACAGCAACAGCAAATGATCTGGGAGGTGGACAGACAGTAAGAGTCAAAGTTCTAAGATCCTTGGGCCGGCCGAGTGGCACGTTGGTTAGGAGCTGGTTTGGGACGCCAGCTCTGAGCAGTGGGGTCCCAGTTTGGATCCCACATATTGAAGGCCAGTGACACTGCACTCTATAGCTAAGGTGGTGAACAACAGCTCCACCTGGTTGACTCTATAGCTAAGATGGCTGGCGACGGTGTGGGCTGCAGCCCCTGCTGCAGTGGGCTGCCATAAGCTACAGTGAGTGCCAGCATGAGCTGCCAAGAGCTGCCGTGAGCAGCAGTCCAGAGGCCAGCGAGCGACTGCCTCACGCAGGAAGAGCACAATGATGACACCAATGGCCAGTGACGCAACGTCCTCCACAACTAGACTGAAGAACAAAAAAGGACAGCAACTTGTCCGTTCCCCTTCACCGGTTCTCCAACACTGTTCCCCTCCTCCAATTCCCTAATAAAATCTTTAAAAAAAAAAAATTCTAAGATTCTTATTTTTTGACTAGCAATGTAAAGTTCAGCATTGGTTAATTGGATTTCTTAAAACTGTGCATTGTTATTTTTCATCATTTCTGGGAAGTTTTCAGCCTTTGTCTGTTTAAATATTATCTCTAACCCTTCTCTCTTCTGCTTGTAAAAATCCATTTTGACACTTAGAATACCTTATCCCTGTATTCACCATGTCTTTGCCTTTCTTTTTCCAATTTACTACTTCTTAATCTCTCATATAAATTCCAGATAAACATCTTTGGGTCTATTTCCTAGATCACCAATTTTCTTTTTAGCTGTGTCTAATCTGTTATGAAACATATCCACTGAGTTTTTTTGTTAAATTATTGTCTTTTTACTTTTAAGAGTTTTGTTTGCTTTGTTTTCAAATACACTTGGTCTTTGTTCATATTTTGAACTTCTTTGCCTCATAAGTGTCAGTTTTACTCCTCAGTTAGCAGAAAAGTGCCTTATAACATGTATCCTCTTCCCTCTTTCACTGACACATGGGCTGTGCTAAGCTGTGCAGACACCTGGGCTGCCTCATGGAAAATCTGAAATCAGCCTTATTAGCACAAAGGTATACAGTGGGATTTGAGAAAATTTCCATCATTCTATGAAAGAGACTACTGTTTGTAACCATCTCTGGAAAGAAATTCTATTCTTCTACAAATCAAGGTTTTGTAATTTCCAACGTAATATACAAAATGCTAAGGAGAAGCATTTATGTTTTCTAACTCATATGTTGTTTTTTTTTTTTTTTACTACAACCAAAGATATAAGACAGTAAATATTAAAACTACCAAGGAAACACAAACACCTGATGACTTTGACAATAAATTTTATTTTAAATATGTTATAGTTACATTTATATTTCTAGACCACCAAAAACAGTAGGAAAAAATCTCTTTGGGAACACATAAAAGTACCTTAAAGTAAAAAAAAAATAAAGTGAGTGCTAAAAAAACACAAATTATTTAAATAAAATTATAAGAATCTATTTGGACATAATAAATAAGTTTTAACCAGCAAGAAATTACTCTGTTAACATTGCCTGGTGAGTTTTTGTTGTTTTGAGAAAGATAGGCCTAACTCAGGATTCTGGTGATTCGATACAGTACAGCCTAACTAGACAATACAAGGAGTATCAAAAGTAGGATTGCCAGCTCAAATAAAATTTAAGATAAATAATGCTGTTCTTACACTAAATTAGTATAAATTTTTTTACACTGTTCATCTGAAATAAAAATTAACTGGATGTCCTATTTGTTTGCTTTTAATTTTGCTAAAGCTGGCAACCCTGATCAAAATAAAAGAACTCTGATCAAGATAATTCTATATATTGCTTAAGATCTAAAATAAATATAAATTCATGACTATCATTATACTATCCTATCACCAATGTGGTTTTTTCTCATTTTTCAAATTCATGCACAAATATTACTATATATTTGATGCTTAAATAAATATATAAATAATAAATAGAGGGATAAGTTATACTTAAAAATAATTTACATTAGCATGAAAAAATGTCAAATTGCTTCCACATGTTCTCACATTTCTGTGAGATAAGATGGTGGCTGAGACTTTTTCTCCAGGTTAGTAAAAATGAAGAATTCAAGGCACAGTTGAACAGGTGCTCATGGATCTTGGCCAGCAGACCAGGGTTGCAATATTTAACCAAAAAAATAACACAGGATTTCCAACTAAATTTGAATTTATGGTATACCATGAATTATTTTTCAAATATAAGTAGATTATATCTGGAGATTGCATGAAGCATTGAAAAACTATTCATTGTTTTACTCAATATTCAGATTTAACTGGGCATCCTGTATTTTATCTAGCAACTCTACCCCAAACCCACATAGTCCATGAAGCACTGGAGTAGGTTTGTCTGAAGTTTCACTCGCATCTTTACTGAGGAATTCTTGGAAACTATGGAGAATGCATTTTTTTTTTTCATGCATCTTTCTTCTCAGTTCTGAAAATAAATAAAATTAAATTAAAAAATTAACAATGTTTTAATAAGAAGTAAAGTATGTTCCTTAAAAATATGTTTAATACAGAAACTAATTAGTCTTTGATAGTCATGTGTTAGAAATGTTCTATATTTTCAACTATAAATACAAAGACCAGGTAAGTTATCATCCAAACTAGGACACTTCTGAGAATGAAAGGGAGCCATAGTAATGACACAGGGAACAGGTATAAATCAGACTTCCCTGACAAATTGAGATATATGATCTTCTCAGTCATGGATACTACAAACTCACTATTGCTGTTATTTTTTCTTTTTAATTAAAGGGACAGTCACCTAAAAGAGATTTTCAGCAGCAACAGGAAATGTATAGGCTGACTCTTAGATAGTAGATCTCAGGATAAATGAAGAATATAAATTATTATTTTAAAAAAAAAACCAACTAACCTCTTCAAAAATATCTGTACAACCTTCTGCACCCACTTTTCCTTGGGGTTCAGGCAGACCTCTTTTCCATTGACGAGCTTTACACTGAAATGAGAAACATATGATTAAAATCAGTATTTAGCGGGTTTCAGACATCCCTTTGCCATTCAAGCCATGGTTCCTTAAACACAGGCATAAGACCTAAGTTTAAAGCAATTTTGAGCTACAAATCCTGGAAGGTACCAGATTTAAATGTCATGAGAGCAAAAGGATTTTTCTTTCTGTTCAGCTCACTACTGTTTTCCTCTTACCTAGAACTTTTGGACAATTCCACCTTCCTCAGTTCTAGGTTTTCTAAAGTAAAAAATCTCATCACTTTTGAAAGTACTTACATGATTTCTGAATTTGCACAGTGTGGTCCACTCTTAATCACCCTCACTTCTTTGATATACTTCGGGTGGAAAGGTGGTGCAGAATGGGTATTTATGCACTGGCATCGAAGTTCTGTAGTTATTCTCGACACAACTGCAGCTGTGAAAAAACAAACAATTAACAGTTGATTTCATCAGCAGGCACAGCTCTGCCAACTAGCTACTCCCTCTTTAATTCCAATAAGGTAACTTGGTGACTTGTGTTTAGTAAACATCACATCTTTAGCAAACTCATTCCTGAAATTGAAGGCTGGATATTCTCCTAACCCCTGATCTCAGTTTTTTTCTTTGTTCTAAAAATAGTCTGTCTTGACAACATTGAATACTTTCTACGTGAAGACTTGGAGTTGCCTTTGTGCAATACTGACATCCTTACGATACTTTTTTCCTATTTGATATTGCATAATCCTCTGTGATACCACAATGTTATTTAGAGTAGGCAAACTAAGGTTCAACAAGAGGGAAATGGCTTTCAGAGTATGAATGGTAAGAACAAAATATCTATGCTAACCAAACTTCATACTTTTGTAAGTGTTGTATAGGTATAGTCTAAAAATTAAAACTTCAATTGAATTAGTTGACCTTGAATGACTGCAATGATTTTCTTTTCCTGAATAAAAATGATGTTTTTATCAAAGCATTAAGATAATCTTGCTATCTGAAGATTACATTTAGACATAGGAAAACCCTGCAGCAGAAAGATGCGCTTACCTTCACACAGAGCTGCAGAAAGCAGGAAAGCAGCCAAGAGAGCCACAGCCAGCTTGGAAGTCATGTTGACAGGAAATGTTTTCTTTCCGCTTTCTTACTGGCTCTTGTCCTACAAGCTTGTGAGCTCTGTTGTCCCCAAAGACTTGTGTTGGATGAAGAGCTCCTGTGGCTTTTTATATTATCGCAACAGATAGAGAGCATGTGCACCCTTGTGCTTACATTATGTCAGAGGAAATTCCACCCTATGCAACTTTCCGCCTGCCCTTTGAATGCCTGAGTCATCAGACTTCTCTCATTGGTCTCTTCTCAAGTTTTCAGCATGACTGAAGTTTTATTTGATCTTTAAAATACTTAAACTTTATTTATTTTATATAAAAACATGTGTAAACATAATTTTTAAATAACCTCTCGCTTTGATTCATCATTATCAGTTGTATTTCTTTTTATTTATAAATAAACTTATCATAGTACTATCTGACAGCTGTTAGAGTACGGTCATTTATGATTATTCCTTTATGGAGCAATAGTTTCTTTCGGCAAATTATTTGTGCTGTAATGATGGAGGAAGTAATCTAGTTGACTTTTATTGGGGACACGATTAATGAAAAGTCCTTTTCTAAGCATTTTGGAAAGTTCCCAGAAGTGTATAACAACTTTTCAAAAGATTTGGTTTTGCTAATGTGTGTCTAACAGAATGAAAGGGCACACCTTTACACCTTTCATCCTGTTCCACAAATATTTATCAAGTAACACCTGAGTAATGTGGGGATCTAGAGATGGGTAAGACAAACTACTTGTTCTTAGAGTTTGGTCTATTGGAAGAATAAAACGATATAAGGACATGACTATAATACAGAACAGAGAAGTGGCACTGAGATATAATTCCAATAGGGGCATAAGGGCAGAATATTCCATAAGCAGTTTCATTTGAGCAGGGCATTGAGAGATGGGATGTCTTTAACAGGAAAAAATGAAGGGGAATAACACATTCTAGATAGGACACTCTAGTGGTAAAACACAAATATGCTTTTGCTCCAGGAAGTGGTTCACTGGGGCTATGTAGTGGGGTGGGATAGGTAACCTCAATGGAAAGGTAAGCAGTCTATGCTTTTGCAGAAAGAACATGTAGGTTCAAACTCTGGTTTAGTCACCTAATTTTTATGTGGCTTTTAAACTTTCTAAGTTCCAATTTCTATGTCTATCAAATGGGTTTACTAGCTCATGAAGTTAATACATGTAAACTTTCTGGCTTAACCTTTAAACTGGTGAATTATCACCCAAGAGCTATGGTTTATATTTCTCATTTTGTGAGAGGCTTGATTTCAAATTACAAAGATATTCAACCAACAATTATTTTTTTAAAATCTCATTTGCATTAGAGGCATTCTTAATGAAGGATTGGTTTTTGGAATACCAAATTGAGCCAGATTATAGCATGTAATAATATAATAAAATTAAAATTATATCAGTTCAAGTTATGCTTTGCTATAATTAAAATTCCAGATCAAAATTTGATTGTATTAGAATTCAAGTTGACCTTTCAGATTGAAAGTCTGTAATATAAAGTGTCAACATCTATAGAATTTCAGAACACTTAAGAAAAAAACTTTTTTATTATTATTTTTTTATTATTTCACAAAAAAATGATTGAAAATTGGACAAGAGTAATGAAGTTTCAGAATGTGAACAATTGTGGTTTGGGAGAAAAACTTTCTTTGTTGTAAGATTTGTGTAGTGGCCCAGCTAACTTCTTAAATATCACCTCAATTTACTTGGTATCAGAGACACTATGTGTGTGTGCATGTAAATTAATTCTCATAACAAGAGATAAGTAATAATGTCCTCATTTTACAGATAAGGAAACTCAATGTCTGCATTTCATTTATTCAAGTAGTGGCGGAGCTGATAGTTCAAAAACTTACTAGTTCTAGCTCTGCTCTAAAAGCACATTCACAAAAGAGAGAGGAAAAGGACTTTTCTTCAGGACACTAGGACAAAAAGCTATCTTGTTTTTGACTCAGTGAAGTTTCTCCCTCCATCCCTCTTAAGTCCTCAGAGACCCGTCTGGGTTGCTTTGGATAAGGAACACTAAGGAAGGGAACTTACAATAGTAAAAGTCTATTTACTTCAGGGAAAGTACACAATTTATAAAGAATTTCATGTAATTCAACATCTTCCTACTTTCCCAAGAAATCAATATAGTAGTAAGCTTGTCACACAGGGTTATGTGGAGAGGGAATGCCATGTTTGAGGGCTTTCCAAAGAGGTTATTTGGTTTCTGAGCAATCACATTTCTTTTTATTGTTCCAATGTACCTAAGATTTGGACAAAACAGTACCTGAGTTACATCACCTTCTGTATCAAAGCAAATGTTTACTATATATAATGCAGTTGCTATTGGTTTTAACTTTACTATTTCAGGAATTTGATTGTTCATTTATTCATTCAAAATATATTACCTGCTAATACCAGGTGTTGTAGAAGGAGATGTGATTACTGTGTAAATAAGATACAGTCTCTGACTTCAAGGAGTTTGCAGCCTAGTGCAGGATGTGGACAATTAATTATACAAGAAAGTACAATACATAATGGGTGTTATAATACCAATCATTATAGGAACCTCTAAGAGTAAATGAATAGGACTGCTGATGCAGTTTTCATACATTGAGGTTTCCTGAAGAAACTTCAACTCTGTGACCTAATATTGGTAATAAGTAGGAGTAAAACAAATGCGATGGGGAGAAGAGGAGACTGCCTTGCTTATAAAGGGAAAAGCAAGTACAAGATAATGAGATGTAAGAGAACATGACCCATTTGGGTTACTGAAATTGTTGAGCATTGTATGCAGAACAGTGTGTGAACTGAGGAATGGAAAAAGTTGGGGGTCAGATATGTAAGCAAGATCTAAATTCCCAGTCTTTTTGCTTCAGTATGTTGGTTTGTTCAAGAAGGGCATAGTCTCATATGAATAGATCCTGATGGGATTGGTTCAGTCCCTTCTCATCAAGACCCAATCAGATTGGTGGCAACACTAAGACACTCAGGGTTCTGAAGATTTGCAAACATGCCTCTACTTTTCCCCTAGGATTGCCTTTGTAGTTTTGCTAAGTTCCATTTATACAAGCACCTCATTTTCCTCTCTATTCCATCTCCTCATCTCCTCCTTTCCTCTTCTCAGGAGTCTCAACGTCACCTCTACACTATCATTAGAGGTTGAGCTAATGAGTTCATTTAACTTAGATGCTCACTTTTATTTTTTAGAATGGAGCATTCATTTATAAGGAAAAACAACCTTTTTGCAAATGTTTTTCATCTCTCGTAATGTTGCCTTGATATACTGTACCCTTGGACTCCCTTCGACAGAGTTAAGGGGGGACAAAAACAAAGTGACTAGGGAAGCAGGAATTGTAGTCTTGTTCCACTTCTGTAAAGGTAACACTTTCAGTTACTGCACAGTAAGTGGAAGGACTAAATGATCTTAAGAAGAAAAAAGGACTAATTATCCTGTTTGAAGAAATGCTGCTTCAAAATAGAACAAAGTTGAGTGAAAAGTTTAACTGAAGAGCAAAGCTACACATAAATAGGAGTGATATTTTATCACCCACTAGGAATGAATATAGAGTTAATGGAACTATCAAACATTAAGCTGTTTATTTATGTTCCAACCAGCTCCTGAGACATGAGAAACACTTAACAGAGAAGAGCTTCCAGAGATCCTCACGGTAGCCAGGGGAGTAAGTCTATCATCCAAGAAAGGGAAGAGCTCAAGAAAGAGCTAAGACAATGGTGGACATTTACTTTCTCCACTTCTGCACGTAAGTCTTCTTTTTCCAGAAAATTCCCCACAGGGAAACTGAGAGTCTTCTGGTATGTTAAGCCATCTAAGTAATACATACTCCCCTTCCAATAGGGATTTTAGAATTAGGGCTTTTTTTGTAAAGCCAAACAAAATTGTATTCTCATAACAAAGTAGAACATAGTGGAAAAAACATGGGTTTTGAAGTGAGATGAACTTGGGTTTGAATCTTGTCCCATGCTTACTAACCAAGAGACCTTGAACAAGCTGATTATATGCCTGTATTATACTGCTGTTTAAAATCTGAGACCAATTTCTTAATCCCAGTAATGAAGTCTTAACATGAAACTGGAATTTTTTCTCCTTTTCAGGAAATTAGTCTCAGCTCAGCAATCCTAGAGGTTAAGAGAACCATAGACAAATGCTAGACATGAGTTTGACTCACAAAGTTGTTACTGCAAGGGTCATAAACCTAAAATGCCTACTCTCTGAAATTTTAGTCAATGAAACTCAGAGTTAGCTAAAAGATTTAAAATGTGTTCATACTTTTTGCAGATTAAAAAAAAACTCATTTATTTTTACTTTGTTAACTTCATGTGCCCCACTATCTCAAGGACATTTCAGTTCCATCTCCAAATTCAAATATCTTGAATTAAAAATTTGTGAAACTACTAAGCGAAGTTGTCCATGCTGCTAAAGGTGTTCTATCTTTTAAAGAAAATACATTTTCCAAAGTCTTGACAAATTGGAGCATCAAATAGCTAAATGTATTAGTTTTGACCAATGTCAAGTGGGCTTATTCATGGGTGTTAGAAAACAACAATTTTGCTTTCAAGCCTAGCTCCACCACTTATTACCCATTAGAAAAAAACAATTTTGCTTTCAAGCCTAGCTCCACCACTTATTACCCAAACAGCCATGGGATGTTCTTCTAGCCCCATTGAGTCTCAGTTTCTTCATCTGTAAAATGGGAATAATACCAGTTCTATAGGATCACAGTGAGAGTTAAATGAGGACATGTATGGAAAATACCAAGAATGCATCCTGGCACATATGAAGTGCGCCATCAATGACAGCTTTCTTCCCCACTAATGTGCCATGTAAGTCACAGTTCACTTTGCCTGGAGTAGGAAAACCACATTTATTTTTAAAAGCTTTCCAATCAAAAAGTAACTATATATTGGCACAACAGATCCCCGAAAGCGTTCTTTCAATTGTAGAGCTTTCTTTTTTATGCCTAATAATTCAATTCCCATTTGCGGGGTTTTTTAAAGTATTTTTGAGATACACAGAATTAGAATTGAGTATCATTTCCAATTCTATCTCCCAAATCAATGAAAATTTTGAGATGGAGTTTGAAGGATGAAGAAGTAAAGAGACTAGTTGGGGAAACAGGCATTTATTTTAGACTTGGGGCACCTAAGATCAGCCTGTTTTTAACAGGAGAAAAAAAATGTAACTGTTTATTTGTAATCACTTCTTTGTTAAATTTATGAAACAAAAGTTTTACACTTGTTAGATTTATACTAAAATCATTTAGACATTTGTTTACTATAATGTTTACAATAAAAGATATCTTTGGAATGAAAATGATTACATACTATTTGTCACTGAGATTTCTTTTGTGTGAGGATCATAGGAAATGAAATCACTTGGCAGAAAGGGAAGTTGGTATATTAGAAATGACTGGACTTATATGTGTGTGTAATTGAAGTAAACAAAACCTACACATGCAATTGAGTCAAGTGACAGAAGAAAAAAATAAAAGGCTTTAAAAATGCTGATTCAAGGTGGTACAATTTTATAAGGATATTTTTCTTTTTTTTTCAGAAGTTCCTTTATTATTTTGATCTTTTGTTTTTACAGATGTGAAATTTAAAATGCTGAATTAAGATGAAACTTAGCAATTTGAAGAAAGTAGCTTAAGTGGAAAAACATGTCTTATGTTATAATTCCTATACATTTTGGTCCTCACAGTTTCCCTTAAAACTTCGATTATTTTAAAGGTTTTGTTTCAAAATCTGAGCCTCACCTTAACTAGTTCTGCTCCCCACTTTGGTCTTAGGGATTGTTGGAGTATTTAAGACATAATTTGCCTGAAATACAAACTCCACATTAGTGGATTCTGTTAAGAGAGGAGCACTCAACCTACTTGTGTGATTGTTTGTTGATTTATGTCTCACCCACTTGATTGGAAATTCCACGAGGCCAGGAACCATGTCTGCCTTGTTTATACTGTGAGGCAGCTTCTAAGTGCCTACACTGAACAGGTGCTCTATAAACATTCCTTGAACGAAAGCACGAATCCTCGAGTTCTCAGAACCTTTGTTAACAAGGGCAATTTCAACAAAAGGAAGTGAAAATGTTTATCATAGTCTATTTTTGTTCTCCCTTGAGGACAACCCAGAATTCAGTATGGGAACTCCAGTTTTAGTTCACGCTCTCATTTAGTGATGAATAGATAAAATAGTAACCAGTCCAGCCAGGCAACAATTTCCTTCTTCGGTGGATTAACCATCCAGATTCTTCTAGGCTGCTCTCAGGCTGGGGTAAGCGGTACCATACAGCAGGCAGGTAAGGGATGGAGAGCATCACACAGGAACTACAAGTGACTGGCACCCGCTGAGAAAGAAGGGCTCTGCTGCTTCCTTCGTCCCGTTGCCTGGGTTTCGTGGACTGTAGAGAATCCAGAAGACCACACAGACAGTATTTCCAGAGGCCAGTGAGGACATGAATGGTATCCCATGGATGTAGTCTAATTAACAGTAAATGTGCTCAGACTAAACAGATTAGCTTCCCTTTTACGTATTACCTGCATGGTTCTTAACCTTTTTTATTTCAACCATTTAATCCTTTGTAAATATAATGGAAATTATGTGCCCTCTGCTTACCTCTAAGTCCACCTAAGTGTAAATATACAAAGTAATGCATCAAGTTTCAGGGAGATTACTGACCACATTAAAAACTTGTAAGGAGTAAGATCAATAAAGAATAAATAAATTGAAGGTATATATACTTAAGAATAGTGAGGGGGGCCGGCCGAGTGGCGCATTGGTTAAGCGCTGGTTTTGGGATGCCAGCGGCCCCGGTTCGGATCCCACATGAGGGCCAGTGACACTGCCCTCTACAGCTAACAACAGCTCCACCTGGAGCTGGGCTGTGCGAGCCCCGGTGATGGTGTGGGCTGCAGCCCCTGCTGCAGTGGGCTGCCATAGGCTACAGTGAGTGGCCCGCAGCCAGCGTGAGCGGCTGGCAGCCAAGCGTGAGCTGCCAATAGCCGCAGTGAGCGACATCCAGAGGCCAGCGACCGATCTGCCTCATCCGGGAAGAGCGCAATGACGATACCAACAGTGAAGCAACATCCTCCGCAACTAAACTGAAGAACAAGAAGACAGCAACTTGTCTGTTCCCCTTCCCCGATTCCCCAACGCTGTTCCCCTCCACCAAATCCCCAATAAAATCTTTAAAAAAAAAAAAAAAAAAAAAGAATAGTGAGGGAAGCCCAAGTTTCCCATCTTTAAGTCATGTTAATTGAAGGAGAAATGACATGCTCTGACTGCTGCTCACTGTCCCTGGGTATGTCCTACACAGAAACTTCAGAAAAAGTTCTTGGAGTTCTCAAAGAGAAGGTGGAGACAGATAAGAAGAATGAGGAGGAGGAAGAGAATCTTCACATTACATGAATTCAAGATATGATTGACCTTTAGGTTTCTTGTCATCCACAAGAATAAACCCCAAACCATTCGAAAAGATGAAAACAGTACAGCTTTCAACTGAGGCAACCTGCTTAAATAATCTGCTAAAAGACAGTGCCAGGATCAAAAGGCGGCTGAAGTGGAGGGTGAAATTTTCATCCTTTTATAATTTCCTTCAGGTCTCCAACCAAATATATAACTCAAGTAAACAAAACAGAACAACCCAATAACAACATAAAACTATGGGATGTTTTCACATAAAAAGAAAACAAAATTAGAACATAATTCAGATTGTGGATTTAGAGATGTGGGCCAGTTTCTCAGGATTCCCTAATGTGCAAAATAAGGCTATAAAACTCCTTAGTCCGTTTGTACTTAATCTGGTGTCCTATATTATCTGATTTCCAGAGTTGAGTCCCTTTTGTGTCTTGATAGTTAATTTTCCCATCCAGTATAATTTCCTATTTTCCATATCTAGAGTGCTCTCTTGACTGGATCACGTTACTCATCAGAATTAAATCCCTCCTTGTGGTCACTAAACCAGGAAGGAGGAAATTACACTTGCAGAATCGATCAGAGTTTTGAAACAAAGGAAAAGCTGTCTACTCCAAACTTGTTGGATGAACTTTTCATGCACTTCCTTTTCTCCAACTGTGGGGGTAGGGGTGGACCTGGAAAGCGCCACTGGCACCATCTCCTACATGGCTGAGGATAAAAGCAAAATGGGCAAATAAGGGCAAAACAGATAAGAAATAACACACCCAGCCAGAGAAGCAGGACCTTGAAAGCACACACTAAAGAGACTCAAAGAGAACAGGCAGGTACTGGAGAGCCAAGGTTAACGAGAATTAAAATGGTACCTTTCTTTTTTGAACTTGACTTACTTAGGCTTTAGCAATGAGTGCAGAGTCCTCACCCAAGAATAATTGTACTAACAAGATTTATTACTAAGTTCTTTGTATGTTTTATTTTGTATTATTTATTCCCATTGAACAGATGAGGAAACAGACTCAGAGAGGTTAAGTAACTTGCAGGGGATCACCCAGCAAGTAGGAGACAGAGCTAGGATTTGAGTTCCAGAGATTCCACGTCTCCTCGGGAAGTTCCTCTCATGTGTCTGTGAGTTTCCCTGCTTTCTCCTACCCTCTCCTGCCTGAGAAGATTTAGAAGGCTGGAGAAGAGGATCTTGATGCAGTGACAGGAGAGGGACAACATAATCCAGTCCCCCCTCCTGTCAAGACATCAGGTTTTTCATTTGTTAAATGAGGGAAATTGTTTCTCTAGTCCCTTCTGTCTCATATATTATTCTAAGAAGCATAGTATCTCGTATGTGGAATAGATGGAGAACTTCCTCTGGGAAATTTGATCACTTGTGCTAGGAGAGGACACTTGCCCGAACCTGAAATTCAGCTAAACTTCAAGAGAATTTGCACTTGCCTTTAAATGTAGCTAACTAAAAAATCTCATTTGCAAGGTTCTTATCAGCTGTGGGAAGGGCCTTAACTTTAAATTAAGGGCTTAATGAAGAAAGAGCCTAGAAATGGAGGTCACAGGAAAGGTGAGCATTACTATTACACGCCCACACTCTCCCACCCCCCAAGAATGAGCAGAAATGCTTCCTGTGCTCATCTCTCTCCTGACACAGTTACTTCTTACTTAGTTTCCTCATGATTCTTAATTTTAACTGTTGACCCTTTATTGTGAAACACATAATGCAGTTGGAGTTGGAAACAATTTTTGAAAGAAAGAAAGCTCACCTGATTTGCTCCAAAGCAAAAACATCAAATTTAATGCCTATCACTTGAAAACATATGTAAATAATGGCCTCACTTTCCCATTATTCATTCACTCAACAGATCTTTACAGAGCACTTTCGATCTCTCAAACATGTTTCCAGTTGCCTGGAAAGTGTTAGTAAATAACATGAATAGAAATGGCTACCCTTATAAGTGTTTTAGGTGGATAAATGTTATAGAGCAGGGCAGGGGGATCAGGATTTCAGGTGGCTGAAGGGATGAGCAGATTACAGATTAGGGAGTCAGGCGAAGCTTCCTTGAAGGTAGAGATTGAGCTAAGAATTGAGGGATACAGGAATTAGCTAAGCAGCTACTTGGGTGACTGTTCCAGGCACAGGGACAGCTGGGTTGGGGTGAAGGGGGGATGAATAGGAAAAGAGAACAGGGAGAGTAACTGGCTGGATCAGACAGGCTTCATAGGTCATAAGCATTGTGGTTTTTACTCTGAGTAGAGAGCCATTGCAAGGTCTGAAGCAAATCTGTGACATGATCTGACACTCTAGATGCTAGCGGGGAAAAAAGTTGGGGGTTGGAGGGCAAAGATAAATCAGGATGAGCAGTTAGAAGTTATTGTGGAAATCCAGGAGAAAGATGACAATAGTTTACAGCAGGCCAGAGTGGTGACAGCAGGAGTGGTTACTAGTGGTCACCTTCTGGATATTTTGAAGACAGCACAAAATCCCAAGGGACTATGTATGAGATATGAGAAAAAGAAAATTCACTGATGACAAAGACTTTAAACGCAAAGCAATTGGAAGGACAGTCTCCACCAGCTTCTACACTTGAGATCAAGTGTCTAAGCTAGTGTTACAGTATTATTTGGGTATGGGGCAATTATTGCCTAATTGAATGCTCTGGGCTGTGTCTTGGGTGGAGTTCCTCAATTAGACTCCATAGTTGCCCAAACTGGTGCAAGCAAGACAGAGGCAGGAAGAGAGGGTAGAGGATGAGGGTAGATGAATATTCATTGTGCCCCAATCACTGTACTAAGTTCTTTTTTAAATAAAAGTTAGATATGTTTAAGGTGTACAACATGATAAGTTGATATACATATACATACTGAAATGATTATTAGTTGAGCTATTTAATTTATCTTCTCCCATAGTTTCCATTTTTTGTGTGTGATGAAAGAACCTGAAATCTACTCTCTTAGCAAATTTCTAGTATTCAGTACAGTATTATTAATTATAGTCATTATGCTGTGCATTAGATCACTCTATTCATCTTATATAACAGCAACTTTGTGCACTTTGACCAGCATCTCCCCGTGTCTCCCATATCCCCACCCCTGAGAACCACTATTATACTGTCTGCTTCCATTGTCCACATTTTTAGAGTCCATATAAAAGTGTGATTATGCAATGTTTTTTTCTATGTGTTACTATTGCATAAGTTTAAGGTATATGTGTTTATTTGATCCATTCATCCATTGATGGACACTTGGGTTATTGTCATATTTTGGCTATTGTGAATAATGCTGCAGTGAACACAGAACTGCAAAAATCTCCTCAATACTGATTTCATTTTCTTTAGATATATGTCCAAAGGTGGGCTTGCTATGGTAGTTCTATTTTTAGCTTTTTGAGGGATGTCCATACTGTTTTCCATTGTGGCTCTACCAATTTATATTCCTACCAGCTGTATACGAGTGTCCCTTTTTCTCCACATTCTGGCCAACACTTGTTATCTTTTATGTTATTTTTTAAATAATAGCTATACTCACAGGTGTGAGGTGATATCTCCTCATGGTTTTGATTTGCATTTCCTTGATGATTAGTGATATTTTGCACCTTTTCCTGTACCTGTTGGCCATTTGTATGTCTTTGGAAAAATGTCTATTCAAGTCCTTTGTCCATTTATAAATCAGTTGTCTTTTTGCGGGGGTAGGAAGTGTCTATTGAGTTGTATGAATGGATGTTGTGGATATTATCAGGTATATGGTTTGAAAATATTTCCTCCCAATTTGTAGGTTGCATTTTCATTTTGTTAACTATTTCCTTTGCTGTGCAGAAGTATTTTAGTTGGATGAATTCCCACTTGTTTATTTTCTTTGACTATTCTTTTGGTGTCATATCCCAAAAGTCATTGCCAACACCAATGTCAAGGAGCTTTTGCCCTGTGTTTTCTCCTAGGAGTTTTATGGTTTTAGGTCCTACATCTAAGACTTAAATCTATTTTGAGTTGATTTTTGTGTATGGAGTAAGATAAGGATTCAGTTTCATTCTTTTGCCCATGGATATCCTTTTTTCCTAACATGTATTGAAGATTTTTTCCACATTGGTTATTCTGGGTACCTTGCTGAAAATTAGTTGACAGTATATGTTTGGGTTTATATCTGGGCTCTCTACCCTGTTCCATTGGTATATGTGTCTGTTTTTATGCCAGCCCCATACTATTTTGCCATGCTATTCAATACCATCTATGGTTTGTTTGCAAACAGAGTTTATCAAAGGGGTGGGGTAGAGGGACAGGTGTATATTTGTTCAGGGCTTTGTATTCACAGAAACTCTTAAAGCTGTTCTTTGATGTTATCATTGACCAAGATTACACTCTTAGTCACAGAGGTATATTGATAGGAATGAAAACAGAAAATATTTAATATTCAACTTTGAACTTTTTATCCCATCTTGGACACAGAGCCTGAATACACTATGAAGTGCTTATATATACATTTTTATATTCTACTACATAAAATCTTGTTTTCTAGTTTTATTGAGATATAATTGAAATACTTCACTAAGTCTAAGGTGGTTTGGCTTACATATTTGTGAACGTATATTTTAAATAACATGAACATAGTATAATACATTGTAATACATGTGTACAATCTTAAAAGTATAAGTTATTAAATGCAAGCAGAAAGTACTACCTACCTTCATATATACCCCAAAGCAAGGGAAAAAGAAATTTTGAAAAAATAAGGTATTTTGCCTTTCCTGTGATAAGTGTTCCAGATGTGGGTCTTAACTCTGCACAAATTCCATCCTGAGTGCATTTGGATTCTTGCAGCTTGGGAGGTAATGTGTAGTGAGATACTGTAGGCTGCCCTTAATCATGTCTTGGTGGCAATGTAGGAAGGTTTCTAAATGGAAAGGCTAACACAAGGAATCCTTGTGATGTTTAGTATGTCCCAATACAAGCCCCACCTTACAGTCAGAGGCAGCATCACCACAGTCCCTTGTACAAAAGGAAACTTGCCAAAAGGTGGGGCTGGGAGAGTTTCAGGAAATGCAGCCTGGGTTTTAGGCCAGCACGTAGCCTATTCCTGAGATTTTGTCATTTCTTATGAATTATACCAGTTCGCTTGCTTATTTTCTGTGTGTGTGTGTGTGTGTGTGTGTGTGTGTGTTTGTGTGCGCTGTTGCATTTAAACACTCAAGCTTATCATTTTCTACATCTCCCTCCTCCCAGTTTCATCTTCCTCAGAATGTCTAAAGCCTCTTGGAAATTCAGCCTCCCAAATCCTTCTCCCATTGACAGTGTTAGGCTCAAAGGAGCTCCTTCTGTATTGCCTCAGTTAGGAAACACCATGAGGATTGAGGTATCGCCTCAGCCTCAGCAACACTGGCTGGTCAGAGAGTTTGTGGATTGGGGAAGGGGGACGTCTGTCTGACTAACAATTTGTTTAGGGTGGGGAAGAGTGAAAGAAGAAAGGAAGAAAGAATGAAAAAAGAGATAAGAAAGGAAGAAATGGGTGAGGCTGTCAGGACACCTGTTTTTTTCTCCAAAAAGTAAGCATTTCCTTAATGCTAAGGATTATTAAAATGGTCACATCAAAATATCTTTGGAGAGGTGACTGGTTAGCTCAGTTGGTTAGAGCATGGTGCTGATAACACCAAGGTTGCCAGTTCAATCCCCACGTGGGCCACTGTGAGCTGTGCCCTCCTTAAGAGAGTCAACTATGCCATTGTAGCATGAAAGCAATGTGTCACCAATGACAATGGCTGTTCTCAATAAAATAAAAACATAAAAAATAATAAAAATGAAAGTGTTTAAAAAATACATCTTTGGAATATGCAGCAACACAATTATGTAATAGTACAGCCTTTTAAAAAAATTGTGGTAAATTATGCATGACATAAAATTTACCACCATAAAAATTTTTAAGTGTACGGTTGGTTCAGTCACATTAAGTATATTCTTATTGTTGTGTAACCATCAAAACCATTAATCTCCAAAACTCTTAGAACTGGCTTTTGAATAGAAATGATGTTGGTTCAAACTGAGGCACTGATACTTTGTCGAAGCACTTATGTCTGAGGCCTCAGTCTCTCTCCTTTATAAATGATATATTAAAAAGAAAAACACCTAACAGGATTGTTGTGAGGACTAAATAATAATATTTGTAAAGTGCTTAGTATAGTGATAAACGACAGTGTTCATTATTATTGTTATTATGATTTCAGGGTATCTAGCCACTTGTTATTTCTCCATGAATGACATGATTCCAAACCTTTCTATCATCACCTAGGGACTCTCACTCCCAGATCCCTAAGAAACAAACCCCCAATACTCCATAGATTTCTATTATTATTATTATTATTATTATTATTATTATTATTTTAGAACTGTGTGTCATTTCTCATAGCAGGGAAATGGGACCAGAAAAAAAAAAAGCAGCTGTCAAGGCAGTCAAAGAGAAGTCTTTAGCACAACTCTGTTCCAACACAAGTTATCAACATATCTCAAAAGCTATAGAGCAACACATGCTCGGAACCAGTGAGGCAAGGTCTGGGGTGGGTCAGGGTCTGGGCAGCAGGTCCGGGACACAGCTTTAGCAGGGCAGCCTCCATTCACAAAGTCATACTCAAGGGTTACGTCCTTGAGTCCTCCTCATCTCCTTGTGACTTTTATAGCTCTGGCTTAAACCAATGAAATGGACCATCCAGGAGGGTACAACCTACTGACTCGCCTAGCTGGGCTCCCACCTCAGCTTTCCCCACAGACCTCCTCCCCAACCCCCTGCTTCCCCACAATATACCTGAGCTTGGTGTTATAGCCTGTCAGGCCTGCTTTGTAGGAAATTTTAAGGCAGGTTAAGTTTTAAAGGCTTCTATAGGGATTACAATTTATCTCTATGTATGGAACCATTCTGACTTCTCATACATTATCCTATTCAGCTTTCAAATATGACTCATCCTTTCTCCCTCCTCTCTCCTTCCCTTCTCTTCTCTTCCTTTCCTTTCCTTTCCCTCCCCTTCCCTTCTCTTCCCCTTCCTTCTTTCTTTCCTTCCTTCCTTCCTTTCTTCCTTCCTTCCTTCCTTCCTTCCTTCCTTCCTTCCTTCCTTCCTTCCGTCCTTCCTTCCTTCTCCCTTAACACTTATAGTTCCTGATTATAAATATGATTCACATTCAGGGTAGAAAATTTGAGAAAGAAAATATAAAGAAGAAAACAAAAATGATTTGCAATCTCACCATCTAGAGATAAAGACTTTGATATGTATCTTCCAATATTGTTTGTGTATTTATGAATGTATATTTCAAAATTTGGATTATACTGTGTATACAATTTTGTGTTCTGTTTATTTCACCTTCCACTCTCTTTCAGCATTTGCTATGAGTCGATATCTACATCTCATGATTTTTAGTATTTGTGATATATTATAATATGTGGTTTTACCAAGTTGCCTTTTGTAACATTTCCCCTATTGGAGGACCTTCCCACTTTCTAGCTCCACAGCATGAGGCTGAGTCCTTCTTTCTCTGGTGTGGATCACCATAGAAATCTACTTACTGGCCTAACCTCAAGCTTCATCTCTCCACCATCCACTCACTTCTGCCAAGGGAACTTACTAAAATGCAAATCTGACCATTCCTTTCCCTGGCTTTAATCTTCAAAGTCTACCCTCACCCCATGGCTTTCAAGACAGTTTAGCCCGGTTGCCACGATAAGAGTCTTGGCTCCTTCAGGCCTCTCTGGACCTGTCTGTTTCCTCTCCCACCCTCGGCTTCAGTGTTTCCATTCTTGGCTTTTTCAGCTTAGTGTACACTCTGTCTGGAACTCCCTTCCTCCACCACCACCCCCTTTTTTTCCCACAGCAAACCTGCGGGTCCTTTACAAAGTCTAGACCTCACCATCTTTTCCCCTTTGCCCTCAATCTGCCCCCATCTGGCTTCAGGTGTTCCAATAGTTCCTCCTAATTCTGTGAGCCTTCCTCCAGCCTAGTGGGCACATCAGAATCACCTGGAAGACTTGTTGAAACACAAAGCATGGGAACAGTCCCAGGGTTTCTCTTTCAGAAGGAAGTGGAGGCAAGGATTTGCATTCTACAATTTCACAGGTGAGGTTGATGTTGCTTGTCCAGGAAATAGACTTTAAGTCCTAATGTTGTAGACTAATGTCCTGTACTGTAAGTGATTTCTTTTGTTTCTTCCTTTGGGACAGTGACTTCAATGAAACAGGGTCTGAACTGAACCCCAAGATCCTAGTACATGGTGAACACATGAAATATCTCCTAAATAGAGGAACTCTTCCAGGAGGCCTTCTGCCTCAGCAACCAAGTGGTAACTGTGACCATACAGAGAAGGATTCCTCTGTGGGTCCCATGGTGATAAATTCCTCAGGCATGACTCAATATCAATTCCTGTGCAATATTATTTGCTGACATACTCCAGGAGTCATTGCTCAGAGTCCCTCAACCAGATGGAATTTCCCAAGGATTTTGAAAATCTCCCTCTAAATCCCCTTTCCTCAGTAAATTGCAGTAATGCTGCAAAGAATAAGAATAATAAGCCATTGTTTTCTTATGGATAAATCACCAATTGTGTAAATGTCTCTCATTAACTTTGCTATTAGGAACCACAAAAATATATGGTAGAAGTTACATGAGGTTTATCTTAAAATTGGGGTAAATTGTTGTTGTATATGTAAGTTATTTGTATTTTTGGTAGCAGGTAGGGAGCCTGAAAGGCAGAACTCAATGTCGTGGAAAATCTAGTGTCATGGAAAAAAAAGCCCCTTTGAATATGACCTAATGAAAATGTCTCATTGGCTGAATTCTGTTCTATTTACCACCTTACTTAACCACATCTGCTTTCGTACAGATGACATGTTGAACCTAAACTTAAAGCTACCAAATTTGGGAAAATGATTGTTCATTAAACTTCCCATAAACACACAAAGCCAGGAACCTAAGAGTTGCTTCCCTAAAGTGCCCTGGTTTCAGTTTTACGTGTTAACTTGTAGGTGTTAGGACAATCTTTTAAAATGTTCTAATAATGTGTATATTAGTAATTTCTATAAAAACTGCTAACAATTTCTACAGGAGAAGAAGATAAAAGAAATGCTGATGACCCCATGTTTTCAAAGACCCCTATAAAAGAAATTTCAATTTCATTAGGTGAGCTTGGACTAGACTAGACTCGAAGATAGCTTTCCTTGCTAGTACTAAAACAGATGAAGCGGGCCGTAGGAGTGACCCAGCTGTGTCAGTACATATTGTCCCCTAATTTCTTTGCAATTGTTGCCCAGCCTTTATGGGGACACCCAGTTCTATTTGTTTTGTTTTTTTTCATTAACCCCATCAACACGAGAGCACAAATTACTTAATACATGAATACAAGTGTAGGCCACTGAACTAAAAAATGACAATTCAGATTTATGTTTCTGTGGGTGATCAACAATTAACCAGGTGACTTATAGATATGTAATCAGGAAAAAAAGTAAAGATAGCCAACAACACAGACACATTTCAACTAATTTCTCCCTATAAACAATATCAAATATGGAGATGCAGCAGGACCTTTTCCTCCTTTCTCCACAGAGAAGGAGGGCAAGATTTACCTTGAACAGTTCAAGTGGCTCTTTCTTGATTGAGTTCTGGCCTCCTCTTAGGCATAGGTAGTAATTCAATAACCAGTAAATAAAACCTCAGGAGTTCTTTCCTGTCAAGCTAGCAGAAAGTTGACAGTTCCAGGTCTCAGCCAAAGGAAACAACTCTCTGATCAAAAGTTGACCAAAATTACTGAATGATAAAAATGATGATTCATTTGCTACATTTAAAATTTTAAAATGATTTTCTAGGTAAAGTGACAAAACTATTTATTTGAAGTTTTGATGATTTGCTCCTAGGTATTAATTTGCCAAAATATACAAGTAACAGAAAATGTCAAGATTTTGCCTAGGATGTAATTATGACAGTGTTTTATTTATCTTTTGCCATGTTCTTAAAAGGCATTCTGTGATTAATTTTGCTCATTACTGTGTTTCTTTCATCCATTGAGTTAATATGTATTGAATGGCACTAAATGTCAGGGCATGTGTTAGGTACAAATGAATTTTGTTAACATTTATTAATGCAGTCCACTAAATGTTTTTAATAAAGAAAGTCTAAACACTGAATTTAAGATATGTGTGATATCGATATAAGAACAAAATTTATATTCAGAAATTTCAACCCCCCAAAATACCTTGAAGTACAAAATATTAGCTCAGCCTGTAAAATATAAGAAATTATAATATATTTTCTCTTTTTACAAACAAAAGTAAACACAAAATATTATCGTTATACAAAACTCTGACTAATGTCAAAAGTGGGGAGGAGAGTGGGAGGAATAGAGAATACTCATACTGTGCTTCAGTTTAGCTTCATTTATTCCCCAGATGATCATATACTAACATCTCCTTGTTTATCCTGCTTCATACAGAAGAAATAACCTATCATTATTGGGCAGCCAGGCCTAACAGGCACAGTTAACAGAGCTAAGAACACTGAAGGGTTATAACCATCCTGTACCTCCTACATGGATTTAATTTTTCCCTAATCCTCTCCTCCCTCTGCCAGTTATTGATCCAAATAATGTTGGGATGGTACCAGGTTGTAATTAATGTTTGGAGGAGAAAGCATAGCTCACTCTAACACTTGTTTCCTTCCAGGCCATGGGTCATAGCCTTTAATGAAATATACAGGCAACTTGGGGGTTGAGCAAATGAAGAGATGAATCCAGGAAAGGTTGTAGGTGTTCAGTTGATGCTTCCATACCCCCCAAGCACCAGATTGGAGAACCCTGATTCTGAGGGTTACACAGCATCAGAACAGATTGTACAAGAAGCCATGGGATCAACATGGCTGTCTCCCTGGTGCACCAGTTTTAATGGGTATAAAGTAAATTAAAATAGTGCTTTCATAGTGCATTGAAATAATCAAGGATAATTTATTAAGTAGAAAATGTTGCTTGAATCTTTAAGTTAAAACAAATGCTTTCAAAGGTATTTCACACATATGTGGGCCATGTGTTTCTTCCACTGGTCCCAAGTCCCAGGGCTCCCTATGTACCCTCTTGTGCCATCAGAGTGAAATGTGCTGGTCCACTGTGATTTCCCACTGACTCCTACTCACTCCCATTAGCTCTGCTGTGTTTAGCGATTTGTTGCAGTTATGCATGTGCTTATTTTCTGTCTCTTACGTGATTAGGCACTCTGTGAAGACAGAGACTGTGTAATTTAAATCTACTTCCTGCACTGTGCTCAGCACATAGCTTAGTGCATTGCGAACAGAGTAAGATTCATTAATTCCACGACAGATGTCCCTTTAGGAATATTCAAGGGGAGAGTTAATTCCAATCGAAACTGTGAAGTCTACTATCAAAGTTCCCAACCCACCCCAATTCTATGCCTCCATTTCTTGGGCTCAGGACCCTCATTTTTTTCTTTTTTCCCCTTTTTCAAAACCTCACTTTTGATTTGTCTTTCACAATATGACATAAATGATTACTAAAATGTAAGGTGTTCTCCCTAATAGAAAAATGTGTGTTTAAAGAGGGAACAAATCTTTGAACTAAAGACAATTACAGGCATCAGTCAGTGGGTAGAAAGAAATTATTTTTGTCACTCCCAGTTCTTCTAAATGGACACCACATAGATAATTATGTATGCCAATTGACGTATAAGACCAGATTTGTAATCCTATGCTGGATTACATGAGTCAGACTGAAGGCACTTTTTTAGGAAAAAGGGATTTTTTTTTTTTTTTTTTTTTTGGCCCTCACATGTGGGACCGAACCAGGGCTGCTGGCTTCCCAAGCCAGCGCTTAACCACCGCGCGGAAAAGGGATTTTAAAAGCCCAAAATGAGCTGTCATTTACCAGATGACATTAGATACTGTGGAACCTACTGGAATTAATTGCATCTGTTTAAATCTATGGACACTCTATTCTCTGAAATATAAAGAAAATCACTTGATCCTTCCAGGTTTCACTTTACTCATCTATTAGATGATAATTTTAGGAAGTTATAGCAGAGAACATTTAACAGTGTGTTTTCTACATGCTGGGAAATTTTCTAGTGCTTTCCATGTAGTAAGTCATTTAATCCTCACAACCTTAAAAAGTCAGTACTACTATTATCCTCAATTTGTTCTCAGACAAGGACACCGAGGTAGAAGAGGTTATACTGCGTGTCCAAAATCCCACAGGGACTAAGTGACAGAACAAATTTCAACTCTGATATCAAATCCTAGAGCCTGCCCTCTTAACCATGTACCATGAGCTATACATCTCTTCCAGAACCAAGAATCTACAAGTTTCTTTCATTCACCCATGATGAACATCTGAGAAAACAGCATTATCCTGTGAAGCATCATAATAAAGAAACTGCACAGTAGACAACACCTGCATAATAAATAAATTAAGAAGATAATGGCATGTGCCTTGTTGGTTCCATTTCTCAGCATCATATTATTTGAGAGAGACTTACCTAAACTTCTTTGTTTTCAGGCTATTTTAAAGTTTGATAGTATTTGGATTCTGGAATGTTAAGACCATTAATAAATCATCATGAAAGTTGAAATTTTTTCTTCATTTTGCTGATACCAGCAGAATGGATAAATTCATCACATGTAATCCCATCGTACATAAGAGATAGCAATTGCTGGGCTACTCAGGGTCAGATCTAGAATCTGGAAGCTATAAATGTCCTTAGAAATCACATAGCCCTAATTCTACATGATAGACTCTATTTTTCATTTTTCACTTGAGCAAATCTTTTGTTGTGCATTCAGAGCCTGAAATGAAGCTACAATTCAAGGAGTTAGAAATAGTTGGATATATTTTTCATGAGCAGAGTGTTTTTACTTATAATGTGGACTATTAAATATTAAGTATCAACAAAGGCTCTAAAAGGGACATTATTAATGGCACAAGAACTTAGGTATATTTTAAGAGCTCTATAGAGAATCATTATTCAGTAACTTGGCTTGGATTTAGGACTTTATTTTATGGGCTGATCTAAACAAATCATTTCCCCCTTATTTCCTTTTCACTCAGATTTTTAGATTACTTTTTCACAATAAAGCATTTATAGAATTCTTAACTACTGAAATTTTCTCATTGCCTGCTCACCAGACCATATAAATGTCAGATAATGGAGTCTGTCCTGCAATATTAAAGGCTGATAATTAAACATATTAAATGCTTCTGGTCAATTTCTCCTTTTCTTAAAGTACTTTCCAGGCAGCCTACTGATCAAGATGTCAGGGAAGTGGGTTCTGAAACAGCCTCGGTTTCTTGAGAAAGTCACTCAGTCTCTTTGGACATCAGATTCTTCATCTACTAAACTAGGTGTGAGCCATCTTCATCATCCTTTTCTGCAGTTGTCCTAGTGATGAACTGATACATGGAACTGCAACAGTGTTAGTCTGATGTGAGGGACTTGTCAGAAAAAGTAAGTGTCATACCCTTTAAAGTTCCTCAAAGCAATCACCTCAAAAAATTGAGTTTTCTCAAAGTATAGCTATAACAAGGCCATGATAAGACTTGCTTTTGTGCAAAATTTTGTGTATTTCACAAAAGAATTCTAATTTCTGATCTGTGTGTTCTTGTCTTAAAATCATAATGTCTTGGAGATATATGAGCTATTATAAAGCCAAGCTTGAACATGCCACTCTGAAAGATAACCAACATTACAAGGAAAGTTTTCAGTAACCTCTAGCTATGTTCAGTTTAAACTTGTTATTTATTTGAAGTTCCCTATTCAGTCAGCTAGTCTTACTGATGTGTAGTTTTGACATTTCTTCCAGTGGTTTGAGATAATTTGACCAGCCTTAGCAAATAAATAAATAAATACATAACATGGGGGGGAAAAAAGATAGAAATATTGCAATCCTTTTAGCAAAGGCTGGCTGAATGAATCCCCGGATCACACATACTTTAATAAGAAATCATTATCAGCATCTTCAATTATGAGCAATTGTTAAGCATATAATTAATGTGACTCCAGGGAGCATTTTAGTAAGCCATTCATTGGTGCTCCTGAAATGTGTTTTCATAGTAGATTCATGATAGCGTACAATAGTGTTGAGCACCATCCTTGAAGGAGAAAATGATCAACATTTCTCAAACAGCAACAACCTTTGGAGAGCATTCATTGAAAAGGAAGAGGTATTTCTGTTTAGCAATAACATTCTTACCTAGCTTCCTCAACTTGGGTTAACCTGATCCCCCTATTGTTAGCTTGTGTGTATCTTTTGCAGCTACCAAGACTGCCAAACCTATCATTACCCACATCTTCTTTCTACTTTTGAACAATATACCCAAAATGACAGTGAAAAATTGAGCAATCCTGCACCCGGGGTTGGAAGGATTTCGTTCTCTAGGAGGTAAAATGTGTGAGTATTAAAGACAATCCCTCATGATATCCACCATTCTCATGTTTTATGAAATAATTGTACCACTCAGTTCCTAAGTTGTGATTCATCAGTAAATCAAAGTGCCCCTTTAGTAACCCTTTCAGTGGTCTTTATAAGTATCTGAGCTAAGAGCAGTTCATACCATGATATTCACTACTCTTCTACATTTTGGTGTTTAAGCCTAGGTCTAACTTATGAAATAAAGATGGACTTATCTTTGTGCAGCCCTAATTTAGCTCTACAAAGCACAGAAGGTATGCTCAGACAAACCTGGCTACCAACCCTGAGTCTAACATGCTTGTCAGTAGTATGACCTTTAGCAAGCCATTAAATGATGAAATCTCCAGCTCTTGTATGTAAATCTGGGGTAATTATAACTACCTTGAAGGATTAGCCAATATGATGAGTGCATATAGAGTGATTAACACACAACTGGCATTCAGTAAATAGTGGAATTATTACCACTATTATTTGCTGAGAGTTACTCAGGGTTGCTTATTTGGAAGACTTAAACTAAATCTTAAGTCTGCTTCCACTTGTTGAGAGTAGCAATGAGCATGCCAAATGTTCTACTTATTTAAAAGTGTGAATGTTTGTAATTTTCCAGGAAGTTGGTAAGGAAGAGACCCTGACATGGTGGACAACATCATCTTTTTTCATGTTATTGGTTGTAGGGACATAGCAATGTTGTAGGGTGCCCTGCTCTAAAAGGTCAGAGCAAGACAGCAACTTGGGTATGGGTCAGCTGAAGGCTGTTGGCAATGGCTCAAGGAATGAGATAGGAAAGGGACAGTACATGCGCAGGCCCAGGACAGACAGTAGAGATTAAGCAGAAGTCAAGATGAAACAAAGAAGCTCCCTATAGACTGATTGCTTACGCCCCCACATCCACTTGTGACACAAATTCAAAATCGGGCTTTGTTTGTCTCCCTCAATAAAAGGAAGATGTGAACAACCTTCGACCTTTGAGGTCTTTGCATCAGGCCAAGTCCCTCCACCCGCACGTCTCTGTGTACTTCTTTTTATCGTCGGTCTCATTGTGGGTAGAATCCCCCACAATTGGTACTGCCATGAGGCAGCATTTCTTGTGATGATTTAGAAAGCTTGTTCCACATATGAGAACATAAATGCAGTCATTTAGATATGCTAACAATACCACCCAGAAAACTGACCTAGAAAGTGTAAAAGGCAATGACTATACTCTTTGACCTCATGAGTCTAACCTTAAAGACAAGCAATATAAGGTTACAATTTTCTTAGTTCTTTTTTTAAAAATTTCAACACTACATAAGTATCCTAGTCATTTTCATATATGCTGTCTTATATCATCCTAACAACTGTTTGAGACACGTAGGCATTATTACTCCCCATCATTGATGTCAGCTACTCACTGAGTGAGCTATGAGAGGAAGGGGATGGAGTGTATAACCCCATTTCTCCTTGTAAGGGGACAGCTATAAGCCATTATCAGCCAGCATTCCTAGCAGTTGGGGGATGGGTGCACTGGCCCAGAAAACAGGATAGGGATCTACTATATTCCCATTTTGCTGGTGGTAGAGGGAAAATGAAGGACAGAGCACTTAAGAGCCTTTACCACACTCCCCTATCTGAGAGTGGAAAGCCAGATCCTAAGTCAGACTGCCTAGTTCCAAGGCAAGCTCTCTTTCTACACACCGCAGCTGATTTACTGAAGGATACTAGAGGAGCCACTGTGAATTTATTAATACATAAACCTCTTATGAAGTGGTAGATTAGAAGAATGGATTCATTAAGTACACTACTCACTGTAAAAAGTATTGGGTTGTCGGAAAAGTCACGACATATTTTTCCTATGTTATTTGTTGCAAAAATATGTCGTGACTTTTCCGACAGCCCAATATTTCTCTACATGTTGCCCTTCTCAACTTTAGCTGATGCCCCCTTCACCTTTGTTTTATGGGAATTGGAAAACATATCCATGGGCATTCTATCTGGGTCACCCATGATTACATGAAGCTTGATTTCAAGTCTTCTAGGAAATTCATTCCAATTTGTACCCTGTCCTTTGCATCTGATCCCATAGAGCAATTTTTTATCTCCTTGGAATAATTTAAGTTTGGGACTTGACTATGCAAACTTCATATTAAACAGGTTTGTTCTTGCATGTCATATGTTCTATAGCTGTAGTTTGGATGACATCTATGGTCAGCACTTGAACTGTGACAACTACATGGCATTACAATGGTGGAATGGTCAGCACTTCAATTCAGTAAATTAAGGATAATGCTTTGTCTGGGGCATTGCATGGGCATAGACTCAAAAGAAGATCCTTACTCTCAAGATAGTTTCACATTTAAGCAAAATTAGATACAGAAAACACTGAAACCAGGAGGAAGTTTATTCTAACTGACAGAATTGTGAAAGGTTTTTTGGAAGAAAATGAAATTAATCTAGATTTTGAATGCTGAAGAAAATTTTAGGAAGTAGTATCATTTGAAGGCAAACATGAATTATGAAACAGATTTAAGGGACAGAATTTGAAGGACAAAGATTTCCCTCCAAAAGCAAAGGTCAGAACTGGAATCAGGAACTAAGTAAGTAGATTAACACCTGGAACCCAAATCTAACAGCCCTAACTAAATTCAGAAACACAAGGAGGGCCAGATTTAGGTCCCAGAGGACAAACAAATCTAAAATCAAAGCCTAGAGTCACAAGTAAGGTAAGAGAGATCTCAAGCCAAGGAAGATAAGCAAAACCAACTAGAACCTAAAGATACTGTGGGAAGTTTGACACAGAGTCTTCCTGGAAAGAGAGCTGCTCAAGGACTTATGCAAGGTTGTAACAGGGGCCAGAAGTGGGTCACTGGGTCAGTTTTACCTCAACTGGTCAAGGTCACCCTGAGGCTTCCAATCAAACCCTGAACAGCACAAAGACTGGGGAATGGTCCTTTATGAAGGCTTTTTTCCTAAGAATCACTTTGAGGAAGAAGAGCTCTTCCTCCAATTTGTATAACAAGCATACTGATTGGAGAAGTAAGATCTGTTTAGCCCAGGACTGGTCCTGAGAAGTACAAAAGGAAAGAGCCATTCTCCTTGACATCTTAGGTCTAATATCAAAGGTTAACAATGGCCTAAAATATCTCAGGGTCTTTTTCATTGTATTTAAAAAAATTTTTTTCCCCAAACTGTTACTTAGCATCTCTAATGTGACTAGTGGCTTCGGTATTACCACAGCACAACTGATCTACTTTCTTTTTTTTTTTTTTTGTACCACCTATACCAAGGAAACAATGGATCTACTTTCAACTACCTGAATGTCCTAATTTGAAGTAGTAAAGAAAAGAGAACAGAAAGAGGAAGGAAAAGTAAGAAGGAGATACTTAGGATCAACATCAGAAGGCATTTCTTCCAGGGAATGAAACAGCCTTGATGTCCATACATAACGTAGCTGAACAGTCATGATTCAGGGTTTTCAAGAGGTGAAGAAAGAGGAAGAGAGAGGAGTGGAACGAAGTCGAATTTCCAAGTGCCTATCTGAGCTAGGCGTGGTGCCAATTATTTTCCATGATTGTAATCTCCATTTAATCCTCTTCACATTGCAAGTTGGCAAGTTTCCAAAAGTAAAGTAACTCAAAATAAATCATGCTTCCTTTTCCTGCATGCATCCAAACTGAAGTGTAACTCAGCTTGGCATTTTGGACCAATTTTGGACCACTAAAATGGTCTTCACTGACCTTTCTTTAGTTCCAGATAACAATTAAGAGTGCCCTTATAAGATTAAAAATCATAAGATTCTGTTTTCTCTTTTTACAGTTAAAGGCAGATTTATGGATGAAGACAGATGTTAAAAGTATATTATTTGTTTGTGTTTCTTTTGGGCTATTATCCATTATGGCTGTAAGAAAATTATTGATATCACAAAGTGTAACCATATACAGTTCCTGGGATGAAAACCATTACTAATGCCACTGTTCCTTTAACATCAAGAAACCCTGTTATATCTCAGTGAGGCTACTGTCAGCTTTAATTTTATTCATATTCATACAGATGTGAATGAAGATTAAAATATTAATGTCGTAAGAATATTATAAGACTACTTTCTACAATGAGAATTCAGACCTAAATTGTTATGACATCCTTCACTCCTCCATTGTTCCCATACCCTCTTCATTTCCATTCAGTCTGTTTCAGTCACGTTGATTTCTTTTCCCCTTGCATCCCATCTGGCAGGTGCCTGCCTCGAAGCCTTTACACTAGCTCTTCTCTCTGCCAGAACAGTCTCTCCGATATCTGCCTGACCCCCTCCCCTTCTCTCCTTAGAATCTTTGTGAGCTTCTCAGTGAGGACTTCCCAGATCACGCTATTTATAATTCAACTCTCCCCCATTAGTGTCTCCCCGTCTCTACCTCAACAGACACTCCCTCAAACTTTTCCTGCTTTCTTCTCCTCTTTGAGACTTATAAGCATTTGACATACTATATATTTTCACCTTTTCATTGAACTCTCCACGCTGCCCCTTCACACGAAAATATAAACTCAACAAGGATGAGCATTTTTGCATGTTTTGTTCATGGCTGTGTCTAGCCATGACAGTACCAATAACAGTACCTAAGCACATTGTAGGCATTTAATATATATCTGTGGAATAAATCCGCATTTCATGATTGAAGGAACTGAGGCTCAGTGAGATTAAAAACCTTGGTCTAGATCACACTGTGAATGACAGAGCTAGGACTAAAACCCAGTTCTGTCTGCCTCTTACTCCCTGACTCTGACCTATCAGCTTTTGATATTAATTAGTTAATTAATTAACTAATTAACTATTTGGTATCAAGTGACTCCAGATTTGAATATCCAACTGTCCAGATTTGCCTATCCAACTGTCAACCTGATATCTCATTTGGGAAACAGTATCAATCTCAAACATTTGGGAAACAGTATCAATCTCAAACATAATCCAAAAGAAAAAAAAAAAAAGCTCATTTGCAGTGGCAGACTGATGGTTCAGAGAAGTAGCGACTGCCAGTGGCCCTCCACTAGAAAGGTTCTGATCTCTGCTATGGGGAAAGGAAAGGATGAGCCCAGAGTTCCTTTCTCACAGGGCCACATGGTTTGGTCCTTTCTTGGCTTCTCTGCATTAAGCTCAAGACTGCACATGTTTGATATAACATCCAAGATATGATTTCTGCACATTCTTAATGCTCTGAGGAAATAGTAGACATATGCAAATTAAATTCCAGGAGGGAAAGAGCTATGAATTGTAGAGTTCATTGAGTTTAGAGCTTCTATCATGCATGAAAATGTTTTGTCTTCATGTGTCTAAGACCTATGGGACAGTCTATACCATTTTTCAAAGACTTTGAGAAAAACAAAATCATGAATACAAAAGTTGGAGAACTGATAAAAGCCTGAAGTGCATATGTGTATCAATTTTTTAAAGATGCAGAGTAATTCTAATTTAGTTCATACTAATGAAATTAATAACTCAGTGGGGCAGGATAGAATTGTGGTTAAGAGTATATGGCTTTGGGAAGCAGAATGCCTGGGATTTGAATCCCTGCATTTAGTGGCTAATCCATAAAATTCAGATGAAAAGAGAACCTACCCAACAGTGTTGTTCTGAAGATTTAGTGTGTTAACATGGGTGTCGAGAAAGTAGTCATTATTACTCTGGGTCTTGACCTCTACATCTAACATGTGATTTGAAACCTGTTTCAATGACATAATGAAGACACTGCTTAAAACTTACAGGATAATGCTTAAAGGCAAACATTTGACATCAGATAATACTGGGTGGAAGACTCATTTCCAAAGATTACCATCAGTGTGGACTTGGGACATATCTCATTTCTTCCACATCTTTTTTCACAGGCTAAACATAATGTCAGTAGTACCTACCTCAAAATATGTAATGGATTAAGTTAGTAAAGAATTAAGTTAATACTCGTAAAGCCCTCAGATAGAACCTAGCACACAATTCGTGCTAAATAATTGGGAGCACGCATTCTTACCACAAATAAATTTAACTAAATTACCAGATGTATATCTAAAATGCTACTCTAAAGAATTATCTGATAATATGTAGCCTTGTATACTAACCCCCGCAAAAAAAATGTTTAAAAAGATAAAGTTCTTTTACCAAAAAAAGTATTTCAGCTTCTATTTTTTACAACTCTACTCTGATGTCTTAGACTACTCAAGGCCAATTCCCCAAAACACTGATCACACTGAAGTTCAAGAGTTCTTGAATGTCTGGACAGTTGTTCCTCAAACCCAGTCAAAGTACTTGCTTCCCTTTTTACAATGACGTAACCCTATGCAGCATCCTGGTAAGAAAACAGACTGTTCTTGCACTTATTACTAGTGTTATAGTAAACATGAGGCTGCACATTGTGGATAACTTAAGCAACGGTAGAAATCAGAAAGACCGGATCTCTGTCAGAGTGAACCTGATCCTTAGAAATCTTGCCTAATCTCTATTGGTTTGTTGTTGTTTGTTTTCATCAACATCCCTCTGTCACTGTCTTGGAGTCAGGAGACACAGCAAAGCATCACCCAGCGGTTGAGGCAGCCCTGCCTGGGTTGGAACCCCATCTCTGCATTTCTCTGTTTCCTTCACCTCATCTGGAAGGCAGGAGATAGTAGCATTTCAGATGCAGAAGAGCTGGGAAGAGTGAGATCAGCATAAAGCCATTAACCAATCATCAGGCCACAAACAAACACCATCATGAAGCAGTTATGTTATGAACATTGTCAGAGATTCAATTCATCTTCTGAAATGAATAATCCACCAGTTCTTACTAACCTGTAATCTAAATAAATGTGTTCCAAACTAAATCCTTAATCCTTCTCTGGACTTTTCTACCATAGTTTCCCATTTTCAGAAATGATGATGGTAAATGTCATATCAGAATAATTTTTTATTAGTTTCATGTATACAAAACACCACAATGATTAGACATTTACACACCTCACAAAGTGATAACCCCAACAAGTTTACTACCCATCTACCGTACATAGTTATTACAGTACCATTGAATATATTCCCTATGCTATACTTTATAGAAGAATTTTTTTAAAACAAAAGTGATCCTTGTATATTTTTGTAGTTTCAAAGAGGCACTTCTGACCAAAAAATGCCAACATTTCTTTATTCAAGAAAATTGCATTTTAGTAAAACACCAAAAAGATTCTCATATAGAATTATTTATTGTGTATGAGAAGCCACTTAGCCCAGTTAAAGCACAAGTATGAAGACAAAGAGTTCAGAATTAGAATCCCAGCCCCTCTGCTCATTGCCTGTGGGACTCTAGATAACTCACTGAGTCACAGTTATTTTACCTATAAAATAAATGAATAATCTCTCTTTACAAGATTGGTATGAAAAGGAAATAACTAGAACCACATAAAAAGTCAGCCTATTGCTTAGCACAAGTTCTAGGAGTTTATTCTCAATATATATTTGAGTTTTCACCCTCTTTATAACCTTTGCTCTATCACCTCAAAATTCAATAAACTAGATATCAATATGCATATTCATAATTACTCACATCAGTGTAACAATTTTGAGTATGCAAATTGTTTGCCTTTAGATCATTGGAAACTGAGGCTCTGGGAACTTACTTGTCTTTTGCAAAGATGCTCAGGTACAGGGCTGAGGAGGTGGGCCCAGCTCTCCAGGCCGGGTTCCAGCACACTGCTCGCTCTCCACTCCCTCCCTCGGGGCTTCTCACAGGGCCATACCAGTGCGGTCTACTCTTTACCAAGCAGTGTTCATAAATGGAAAGTGCCCTAGGTCTGTGGATTACCACTTCGGCTTAGAACATTTCAACAGAAATGCTCAAGGTCATATTTTAAGTCGCAGGAGGAAGTCATACGCACTTTCCTGCCCTGGTCCTCGCTTTCTCAGAAAGGGTCTCCCACACAGTTCTAGGGATTCAACCCCTTTGCTGAAGACACTTGGCCTATCGTGAGTGCTGTGGAACATCATGAGATGTGAGCCCTTGTGGGGTCTATCAAAGTAACTACCAAGCTTCTACTAAAATGTAAGATCCCGTGAGCGTGAGGAATTAGATCTGTGTAGTTAGCTCTGCTTCGAGGGGAGGCCTAATTGTCTAGGTTAGTAATTGGGACACTGTTGTGCTCAATCTAGATTGTTTTAGTGAGGGAATTCTGAATAGATTCTGACTTCACACGAAATTCCAGATGCCCATAGTCTGGCTATCAGTGTGATCTGCTATTAAACTTAGAATAGTTGTCTAAGAGTTGTCCATCTCATGATGTCTAGACATCAATATGCATGGCATATATTGAATACCCGAATTACTTCTCTTTGAGAAATTATTTTTGTCTAAGTTATAAGTCACTTTTATGGTCACAATTCCTTCCTAGAAGAATTCAGACAATGTGGTTCATACACAGTGGCATAGGCAACATTTTCTTTAAAATATTTACAATGCCAGTGTCCTAATCTATAAGCCCATCAGCAGAATGTTAGTTTTAAAAAAAACAAAGTTGGAATTGAAAGCAAAAGTGATGAAAAGTTTGAAGGCCCTCCCAGATCAGGGAGCAGCCCTTCCACAGAAAGTCCAATTGCCGGTGACCTCATTGCTACAGTCTTTTCCCTGCTCTCCTAACTCATTCTTTATATTTCATGAACTACTCAAGGTTTGCCAAAGGGGAATTTTTGCACAGAAATATTCAGAGGAAACTCTGATTTAATATAACCCCTTAGCAAGAAAGAAAAGAAAAAGTAATGACTGTAAAACACATTTTCCCAATCTGTTTTGGGTCAATTTCTGCTTTGCTTTCTATAGCTGTTCTTCCAATGACTACCGTTGTAGCATGCCTTTTGAGTAGCTTGCCCACATCCTGTGACAAATATTGTGACAATGCTTAAGAACTAGAGAACAGATGAGCTAACCCAAGCCATGCACTAATACTGCCAGGACATTTTCAATTGGAAATGTCACAAATGACAAACATGTTCAAATGTTGGAAGAACAATACTGCAGCCAGCCATTCTCGAGGAAAATTATCTCATTGTGCAGTGTGCAAATGAAAGGTCATAACCATCATACAAATAGTGTCTTTCTTATAATCTCTTCTCCGATGAATGCGAGCTCCAGGAGAGCAGGGCCTCTGGAGCTGCTCTCAGCACCTCAGTCTGTGACTAGTAAGCTGAAGTAGCACATGGTGGGGAGTCAATAACCATTTGTTTAATTGAGTGCACTTTAATGTGGCCCTTGGAATAATGTTAACCTAATAGACATCATGCTATAATTAACAGTGCCCAGAAATGGAAATCAGGGGCTTAACTACTACCAAAAATGACTTTGAATGAGTAGCCCCTCCTGAATCACTCTTTGCTCTCATCAGAAACTTGAGAGAGTTGGGTAGATTATTTTTAGGTCCTTTCCACTTGTAAAATGCCATCCCTTTCCACCTTCACTAAGAGAATTTAATACCCCTTACCCCAGGACATGCGACTCTCTTTGGTCGTTGCTTGGAACAGTGTTTCTGGTAGAAATTGGGTGGGCACACTAAAAGTGGCCCCAGGGCTGGTCACTGAGAACTCCTTTTTGGAGTCTACACATAGTAATTTTAGAGATGGAGCGTTCCACCAGTCTAGCATTTGGGAAGGGATATCTATCCCATGAGAAATAAATTCTGCATCTTTTAACACTTTATTTCTAGACCCTTAGTTAGTGTCAAAAGAACGACTTTCACCAAGCAGTCCAGTGAGAATAAACTCCTAGAACCTTCTTCTACCACAAGAGCTGCCTGGATGGATAAAACTAGATAGCTGAAAACTCAGGAAAAAAATGGAGCCACCAGTGGATGACAGTGCAGGTGAAGGACAGAGTCCCTAGGAGTAGTATGTTCATACATTATGGCAGGGACTGTGAGACCTGGAAACACTTGCTGACCAACAATGGGCCCCTATAGGACCAAAGGACTATAATTCTCCCATGGCAGGATACTTACTTTTCTTGGATATTTATTTTATTTTAATGAAATATCCTTCTGGTGCATTATGGCCACTGAATTTTCATTTTAGTGAGTCAGTGTTCAGATCCTATTAGTGGAGAGCAGTTTTTCAAGTGGGAGCTTCAATAAAGTGATAGATATGGTTTCACCCTCAAGTGCCAGGCACCTGTGTTCCAGGTTTAGATGTTAATTACTATTCCTTAAGTGATCCCTAGCCACTCTAATACGGGAGACACTGGAAGAGAAAGCATTAGAACGTCAGTGAAACCTCCCTGTGTTCTCACCCTACCCCAGGGCCAGGCCCACTCCCAGCCCTGCTTATAAGGCCTTGACCTTTCTGTGAAATAAACACTTCCTGGCCCCATCTTGTCGGAAAATTGGGAGCGCTGGCCTCTAAAGTAAGCTAATATCATCCGTAATCTAGGCAAAAAGAAAACCAGGAAACATCTGGCACAAAGAAATTGCCTCCGAGAAATTATTTTCCATGTCATATTTGCATAAATTTGTAATGGACTTGCTGTATCAATAGAAAAGGGAAAACAGCATGACCTTGAGTCTGCTGGCATCCTGTTGCCCTTTGCGGCCAAGGTCAGATTATTTAACCTCTTGCTTTATTTCTGCTCCTTTTAGTGGACTCCAGGCTGCCAGACCTGAGGCTGCAGATGATTATATTCAAAACTGTGTTGTGGTATGAGTGAATAGCCCGAATTGTGCAACACTTCACTTATCTAGTATTTCAGTTTCTTGAGTCATAAGCCTGACAAATAGCTACATCCCATGAAACAGCATTTCCTGAGTCAGTGCATGTGAGAAAGAAGTTACCAGGTTAAGTACAGCAACACTTAGGACTACCATGTAGGACTCCACAGCCTATTCCAGCAGGTAGATTCTTCTCTACTTAATTCAATGATATTTTTTCCTATAATTATAATGTAAAGTTTCGATCTTCAGGAACATATCCCAAGACACACGATGAAGCACCTGGCATACGGCCTTTTCCTGCCCTAACTGTGATAATCTCCCACCAGGAAATGACAATAGCTGTCTGTCCATTAATTCATGAGCAATTTGACGCCTTTTAAGTGCCAACTGCAAGTTAGGAAATAAATTTCCTGTTGTTGAAATTTCAGCACTTTAGAATCGCTTCAATAAACAACTATAAGTTTGTTCTTTGTATTAACAATGGAAAAAGAAAGATTTTTCTTAAAACCAGAGTAAGTGTGTTGACAAATGTCAGTGTATTGGGTTAAGTTTCTAAACCATCAGTGGGTCTACCTCATGTTGCAATTTTTCAAGGATCCATTGTGGAATCCAGAAAGGTGAGACCAGGATTCTCCATTTGTCCTAATAATGTGCCATTGTTTTATGCCATTGTAAAATGACTTACATTGTTATTCCATTAATTGCCCAAAGACATCATACTTGAAAGAAATGTATGTTCACCCTGGTATAGATGTCTCACCTGTAAGCCATAACCATTGAAACTGTACCTCAGTCCTTCTCCTAAAAGGGTCTCCCCCAATTCATTATACACTTGCTGGGTTCAAAGCACTATACTATGAAAGCTGTGAGAAAATACATATACAAATAGAAAGACAATTTTTTCAAAAAGGTAACAATGTACAAAATAATCATAATCACTACTTCTTTTTAAAACTCAGTTCTTCTGCTATTTCTTCTAGAACTCCTTTTCAAATCTTCCCCCAAGTCTAACACTCTCTTACCCCATCCCCATGAAGAGTTGTACATAATATACAACACTCTCTCTTTGTCTTGATTATTTATTTATTTTTTTAAAGATTTTTTTAATTAGGGAATTGGGGGAGGGGAACAGCTTTGCGGAATCGGGGAAGGGGAACAGACAAGTTGCTGTCTTTCTGTTCTTCAGTCTAGTTGCAGAGGATGTTGCCTCACTGGCCCATGTTGGCATCATCATTGCGGTCTTCCCAGATGAAGCAGATCAGTCGCCGGCCTCTAGATGATCGCTCACCGTGGCTATTGGCAGCTCACGCTGGCTGCCGGCCACTCACTGCAGCCTATGGCAGCCCACTGCAGCAGGGGCCGTAGCCCACACCGTTGCCAGGGCTCACACAGCCCAGCTCCAGGTGGAGCTGTTGTTAGCTGTAGAGGGCAGTGTCACTGGCCCTCATATGTGGGATCCTAACTGGGGCCACTGGCATCCCAAAACCAGCTCCCAACCAATGCGCCACTCAGCCGGCCCTTGATTATTTATTTTAACTTCTAGGTATACTCCTTAAAGACAAGGGTCAGGGTGGCCGGTTAACTCAGGTGGTTAGAGTGCAGGCTCATAACACCACGGTTGCTGGTTCAATTCCCACATGGGCCAAGCTGCTGCGCCCTCCACAACTAGATTGAAGACAACTACTTGACTTGGAGCTGATGGGTCCTGGAAAAACACACTGTCCCCCAATTAAAAAAATTAAAATAAAAAAAAAGGCAAGGGTCATGTGTACTCCTTTCTTCCATTCCTACTGCCCAACCCACAGCTTGAGTAAAAACTGTCACCAGCCTCACCTATTGGCCTGTCTGTCACTTTAGCCATACTATGAGTTCCTTGACAGAAGGAACTGTCTTCTCTGCTACCAGAGCCCTGCTCAGAAACTTAATGTTTAACATGTTTATAGAGCGGGTAAACTGAATATATGTGGAACCTCCAGAGCTGTGTCCTTATTGAGGACAAGAGGAAACAGCATAGTCCTTATCCCACATGGTCTAAATATAACTTTGACAAACAGCTGAAAAATTACAAAGGAAATTTATGGTGGGAATCACTTGAGAGTCTCAAGTGGTTTCTACACTCTATTCCACTGCCTTGGTCATACATTTCTCTTACTGTTGCAATGCCATAGTTGTTGACCTTTGTTTCATCCGGTTAGTTGGTCATTCTTTTTAAGTTGGTTGGGGAATCTCATACACCTTCCTCCTATCGTTTTCCCCTATTACAAAGCCCCTTTGTCTTTTTACACCCCTTTCTTAGGTATTCTGTTGGTTCTCTTCCTATTGACCTAATTATCAGCCCTTCATCTCTGACTCTCTCCCTGCTGAATCATCGAGGAGTGAGGGAAGACAGAACAGTGCCGGAAGGAAGTGCTACCTGCAAGATAATCAAATCTTTCCCACCTCTCATATCAACAATCTCATGGTCTGTCTCCTTTTGTCATCTCAGCCTGTATGAACTCACTTCCAAAAGGAAAAAGAAAGGATTTTAAAACCTCATACTGCTACTGATGAGTTTTTGCTTCAGACAAGTTGATTCTGAGGTACGTAAAGGCGGGAGAGAAAACTGTTCAGGCAGATTAAAACCTGGGCCTCAAAACCCCAGCAGGAGGTGGGTAGTTCAGCTCTCCATGGCTCCACACAGAAAGAGATCAGAATCAAAACTTCTCTGTCTGGACCACCAGGACTCCACAGTTTCTTGCTTAAAACCAGGTCAGCCAAGTGGCTCAGTTGGTTAAGAGCACAAGCTCTGAACAACAGGGTCACCGGTTCGGTTCCCACACATGGGCCAGTGAGCTGCAACCAAGTTGAGCTGCTGCTGAGCTGCCAATAGGTGGCAGGATGGCTCAGCTGGTAAGAGCACTTGCTCCTAGCAACAAGGTTGCCAGCTTGACTCCCGCATGGGATGGTGGCCTGCGCCTCCCCGCAACTAAGATTGAACATGGCACCTTGAGCTGAGCAGCCGCAAGCTGCCAACGGCTGGCAGGATGGCAACTAGACTTGGAGCTGAGCTAGCTGCCCCCTCCACAATTAAAATTGAAGGACAACTTGGTTCTTCCCCTTCCCCAATTCCCCAACACTGTTCTGCTTCCCCAATTCTCCAATAAAATCTTTAAAAAAAACAAACAAATAAAAAATAGACATCTTGGGAAGGCTTCTGCAAAATTTCATGTTGAGTGGCTGAAAAACACCTTAACACTTTTTACACAAAATTCTGTGACCCTGGTTTTTGGCACACCCCTCACAGGCCTTTCTCCTCTATAGTCACCTTCCTTCCCACTATGGTCTTCTTTATTCCCTCTGTTTCAAAAAGAAATTGTGAAATATGTCACATTCACAGAATAAGTGAATAAGAATACATATCTATAGTTTAAAATATTATTATAAAGTGAACATATGTGTAACCACACACAGACCAACAGATAATCCCTTACTAGACACTCCTTCCCACTCCCAGTCCCTCCCTCTGCCCCCTTCAGTAACCACTTCTTGGTTTTTTAGTAATCATTTCCTTGCCTTTCTTTATACCTTTACCACCTATGTATGCATTTCCAAACAACACAGCTCAATTTGCCTGGTTTTGTATTTCATATAAATGAAATCATTCTGTTTGCATTTTCGGTGTCTTGATTCTCTTGTTCCATGATATGTTTGTGTGATTCATCCGTGACATTCTTTGCAGCTATTGTTGGTTTATTTTCTTTGCCATTAATGTTTGAGAACAGAGACTCTAGAGCTGAGCTGCCCAGGTTTAAATCACAACTTTATCGACTTTCAGACATGTGGTCTTGTGCAAATTATTCATCTCTCTGTACCTTCATTTTGCCCTACCTGGAATTGATTTGAGGGTATAGTGTGAGTTAGGAGTCTGTCATAGGTAGGCTTCCCTGGGAAACAGGCTCTGAGATGGTGATTTGCATACATGTGGTTTATTGGCAAATGCTCTCAGGAACAATACCCAGAAGGCAGTGAGGAAGCAGGATTGGAGAGCCGGAGAACTTGAACTGCAGAGAAGATGCAGCAGAAGCCTTAGCAGATCCCAGGAGTAGCTGGTGAGCTGGGATGGCTCTTCCAGGATGCCTCGTATTGATAGATTTTTACCACCACATCAACTAGTCTTTGGAGGTGGGCTGCTTTCAAAGGGGGCACAGCCTTGAGCAAGGCAGCTCCATGAGGCCAAGGCAAATTGCTGAGGAGGGATTCCCATGTGAGCTGTCAGCTAGCAATACCCCTGGCAGCTGGGAAATGAGTGCTATCATCCTGAAGGTGAGACCTGGGCAGCATCACAGCATCCAATTCAGGGTCCAATTTAATTTTTTTTTTTCATACAAATAGTCAGTTATTTCAGAACCTTCAAGACTAAGCTGAAACCTGATTTCCTCTCAGGAGATTTCACTAGCCTCAGGTCCTTCTTTCTGTGTGATTCCTCACACTCCCAAGAGCTGTCTGTCCCATAAGCTGTGTAGGTTCATGCCTTGACTCAGGTCCTGGTGCAGTGCGATCTTAGACTAGCTATTTAATCTTTATGTGCTTCAGTTTCTTCATAATTTCCTATGAGCATTCAATTTAAAGTGTTTATTACATTACTGCTTACCTTTTTGTAACAGCTTGAATTATTTTTACCTTCCATTTCAGATGATGAGTTTCTTTAGTTCAGAGATCACAGACCATTCATCTTTGCATCCTTATTTTCTAGCACATAGCTTCACCATATGTATACAACAGAAATTCAAGATAGTGCTGTTCATAATCTAGAATCCAAGTAGCACATTGATTTACCAGAAAGAATGGTCCAAGACATTTATAAGAATCATTCATTTACAAATCACTTGCTTATGGCAATAAAGCCCCAACACTGGAAAGTTTAGTTGAAAACCTTAAAGATAGTAATTATTTCCTTAACTCAAAGCTCAATATTCCATCTACTATTTTCCCCCTAATAAAGGATGCCCACTCACCACCATCACCACCCTACACAGAATCCCAGGTTTCCCTGTAGATTAGAGGGAAGTGATGAACTGAAATATAAGGAGAATGAGGAGGAAGAGGAGAAGGAAGAAAAGAAAATATAAAACATGGCAATATATTTATATACTCTTCCTCATAAAACAACTTTTTGATATGCCTAACAGGATATCATTTAATATTCCAGTCTTTTATCATTGGCCTAGTTTTATAAATATCTGAGCTACCCCCAAAAGAAAGAATAAATAAGACCCAGAAGTTTGATCAACTATCTAAAGGGTGTACCACATATAAAAATGAACAAGTATGCCAAAGGCAAACAATTCTACTTTTATCCTGAAAGCTCAGGAAATAAGTTTTTGACATTTTAAAAATATCTACCTAATCCCTGATTTAAGGTATTGTGCATTCAAAAATCTCGAGGTCCACTTTTTAAAAGATATCTGGATTTTTTTTTCTTTTTTCTTTTGAACTTTTGTTTAACAAACAGGAAAAACCAAACACTGGACTGTTTCAATAATGGGCATTTGTAAACTATACTGGTCTATGGCTGACACAGAATAAACATTTGATGAATGACTCCATAGTGAGGCTTTAATCACTAAATGACACCAAATGGCAGGGTCCCTTTAGATTTAATTCACTGAAAGAGCTTGTTAAGAAAAAGGACCTTCACCTGATGTCCACCTCCCCGGTTGATGTTGAATGTTTGAAGTGTCATGCTCTCATTGGCCCTCTTTGTCATATTTTTCCTGGAAAAGATAATTTTATCATTTATTATGTTATCACGTCAAATGATAAGAATGGGTTTAATAGGAAACAAATTTACTAGAGTAAAAATGGAATAAAGTTCCTTCTTATTTCTGGGAATTTCTTTTGGAAAGTGGATGTGAAATTAATCCAGTAAAGTTGGACTCCAGAGCCTTATTCTATACCTCGGCTGTGGAAAGAGAACACAGAAGAGGAGCCGACAGGGCTGTCGTCAGTCATGTCATAAGGCTTAGATGTGAGCAGAGCTGAAGAAACTCAAGGACCAAGGAGCAATTTGGGCCTACTCACAAAGTAAAAAAAAAAAAAAAATCCCTTTGTTAAAGGCTTATGCTGAATTAGGAGGTTTTTCTTTCCCAGAACTATGTATGTCCTTATTCAAAGTACCAGTATATTGCGATCACAGCACAATTCAGTGAAGCAGAAACGTGTCTCTGCCTTTGAGGCTTAACCTCCTGGGTAGCTATTATTTAGGTGATCATATGACATTGCTCAGAACCTCAAGAGTGTTAGTAGGCCAGTAGGGCATTAGGAAAGTAGGCCATACTGGCTGCAGTCATGCAAGAACAGGCCTGGGGAATTTGCCATTGTTTTCTTCCAGGCACAAGTGAGAGAGTGCATTGTTAGCCCTGCCATGTGCAACTGGATACCACAGTGAAATTTAGTGGCAAAGCTCTAACTAGATAAGATATTGCTCTAATAAAGTGAATAACTGGGAGGATTAAGACTATCTGAAGATTTCAGAGTGTGTTGTTTTGATGGCTGTCCCTAGCACAGGATTAACTAAATACTGGGTAGGTCAGAGCCAAGGTTCAAATCTGCATGATGATGGCCTTTACCAGTGGGATGGGATATTTGATGGGATTATTATTTTATGTCTTATGTTCCCTGTACCCTTTGTATGCTCTTGCCTCAGAGGAGCTCCATATTTATTGGGTCTAATGCAGAAGATGTCTAAAGACTAACATTTCTTTTTATTTTCAAAAGGCCTAAAGTAATTAAGAAGGCTGTCCTAGCAATCCTGGTAGGGGAGGAGAAAGAAGAGAGTGTCTGAGGAGAAAGAGACCTGAGAAGAGGAGAGAAGGTACATTATCTGAGACTAGGAAAGACAGTAAAATCTGAGTTTCTACCAGGGATGAGAATCCTGGTCTTCTCTCAGCTCCTCAGACAGGGTACAGGACTCAGGGAAAACGGTTGTATTTTATACCTAAGAAAGTTCAACCCAAGATCTGTTGTTTCCAAATTGCAAAGATTTCTGTGCCCTCAGCACAGCCTCCTGATCTGTGCTCCACGCATGCAGCTCTGCATTTCAGGGGACCACGTGGGCTTGGAAAATGTGTCTTTCGGGGATTACAAGACTAAAGAAAATTCTCCAAATGTCTTTTGCATGTCTCTTAGGATCTTTGAAGTATCTTGGAGGTGGAGTAGTGGAAACCAAGGAGCCCCATTAATGACTGAAATTAAGTCTCCTACAATATTGGGAGTCCAGGGAGTAGGGTCAGGTTTAATATTATTTAATTAAAAAAAAAGGAATATGAATTTTCCCATATACTTAAGTTTATAGTATAAGATTCATATTAACTAAACAAGGCTTGAAAATTTAAAAAAAAGAAGGGCCTTGGGTTAACAGCAATGCATGTTTGAAAGATAGTAGATAAGAGATGAACTCTTATTAAAAGCAGGTTGGGAACCCAGAGTTTAAGTTAATGTTACTGATTTTGCCAAGGGTGCCAATCTTAAGTGCAATAGACCTACAACAGAGCTAATGACCACTTTGTATTTCATAAAGCTTTGCCTGTTAATCTGTGTATGGTTTCATAATTTGAAAAGTGCATGATAGAGAAAATAGTCTGCATGAGAATATAGCAGGAAAGGGCTGCATTCCAGGTACATATGTGAAAGCAAAGGAGGGCTCTGTACGACTGACCTAAAGACTTTCAAGTCTTAACAAATGACTTGTTTATATAAAATATGTAAAATTATGACAATTTAAACAAAATTTCATCATCAAATGATGTGGATACTCATTGGTATATGTAAAAAATAATATTTGGCTTGTAGGATTCTGACTGAAGAGTGCAAAACTGTCCTTCAAAAGACAAAGCATCGGCCAGCCGAGTGGCTCAGTTGGTTAAGAGCTTGCTCAAGAGTGCAAGCTCTGAGCAACAGGGTTGCTGGTTCGATTCCCTGCCCATGCTGAGCTGCTGCTCAGCTGCTACTCAGCTGCCAACACATGGCAGGGTGTCTCAGCTAAGAAAAAATGAAAACAAAAACAAAGCATCACATGGGGTATTCAAGTGTCACAAAATTAGTGGAAATGGGAAATATGCTATTTTCTAAGCATTGGACAAATTTTCCTGGAGTGGTACTTCAATTTTTGCATCCTAAAACTATCATATGAAAAAAGGGTAAAAGAATTCCTCAAAACTGCTATAGTAAGAAAAGACAAACTCTAAAAAAAAAATTATTGGACCACTGATGATAGAATGAAGCACCTAGAATTTCACTTTCAGAAGCTGCATGCTGAGTGATTTATTTAATAAAGTTAAAATCTACAATCCTTTGATCCTCCACTTTTACCACCTCATGGCCTCACTTTTCTCTTTACCCAGCTTAGACTCCCTGGTCCATCATTTAATCTCTCCTTTGCCCCTTTTCCTTTGATCATAGTACCATCTACTCCAGGTAAATTCACCTGCATATTGTTTGGTCCCCTGAATATGGATGGCGAAAAACAGAAAACCATGCTGACTATGTCTCTTCAAATTCATGCCACTAACCTCATGGGACCCATAGGGAAGCTACATAACACTATTCCCTGCCTTCTCCTCTCCCTTTATAATGCCAACAGTTTTTCCATGTCTTCTCATGTAGTCTAGTGACCTTGCTTCTTATTTCACTGAACACATATAAGCAGTCAGAAGAGAAATTTCATAAGCCACCACCACCATATCTGCCAACATGCCTTTGTCTGAACCCACATGCCATACCTTCTGCTACAATGAATCAACTGCCCATGCCCCGACCAAGACCAACTGCTCTACCTATGTATGAGATTCCACTTTCACCTACTCAAGGTCACGACTGCAGCAATTGACATTCTTCCTCCTATTTCACCAATGATCCTCTCTCTGGAGATATGCTATCCAATTCAGTAACCATTAGCACATGTGACTATATAAATTTAAATAAAATTCCTCAGTCATACTGACCACATTTCAAGTACTCAATCACCACATGTGACTAGTGGTTATAGTATAGAACAGCTCATATATAGATAATAGAACATTTCTACCTATCTAAAATTATCCCCATCTATATATAATATTCTGCAATCTTGCATCTTAAAAAATCATAATTAGGGCTGGCCAAGTGGCGCAATGGTTAAGAGCTGGCTTGGGACGCCAGTGGCCCCAGTTCAGATCCCACATATGAGGGCCAGTGACACTGCCCTCTACAGCTAACAACAGCTCCACCTGGAGCTGGGCTGTGCGAGCCCCGTGACGGAGTAGGCTGCTGCCCCTGCTGCAGTGGGCTGCCATAGGCTATAGTGAGTGGCCGACAGCCAGCATGAGAAGCTGGCAGCCAATGTGAGCTGCCAATAGCCACTGTGTGCTGCCATCCAGAGGCCAGTGACCGATCTGTCTCAGAGTGCAATGATAATACCAACATGGAACACTGAAGTGACGTCCTCCACAACTAGACTAAAGAACAAAAGGACAACAATTTGTCTGTTCCCTTTCCCCAGTTCTCCAACACTGTTCCCCTCCCCCAGTTCCCCAATAAAAATCCTAAAAAAAAAAAAATCATAATTAAAGCAGAAAACTGTTGGCCTCTCTTCTTCCTCTGGGTACTACTCTACTCCTCTACTACCATTTATAACACAATTCTTCAAAAGAGGATCTACACTGGCTGTCATAACTTTTATTTCTCTTTTGAACTCATCAAATTAAGGCTTCCATCCTCACTATTCCATATAAAAAATGTTTTTGTCAAAGTCACCAATGACCAGCCGTTAATTCCAATTGTCTATATCAGTCCTTGTCTTAATGAACACAGTTGATCTGGAAGCATGTTTCTTCCCTTGATTTTCAGGACCCCACTCTCTCTTGATTCCCTTTCTACTTCTCTGCTGCCCTTGTCCGTCTCCATGAATAGATTCACTTCATTAACTTCAGGGCTCCATCTTCTGATCTTTTTTTTTTTCTTTCTGCATTCACTCCCTTAATAATCTCACATGATCTCATTGCTTTAAATACCATGTTTACACTGATTTCCTTGTTAAGTCTTCTCATTTCAGTAACTATCTAGTCCATTCTTCAAATTGCTCAAGCTAAGTGTTGATTTTAGTAATGACTTTTTCCTTTGTCCTACTCCCACATCCAATCCATCAGCAATTCTTATCTGCTCTCTATTCAACATACATATGTCTAAAACTCAGCCACTTCTTAGTTCCTCTTCCGCTATCCCTAAAGTCCAGGCCACCATCACCTCTCACCTGAAGAAGAGCTATAATGTCCTAATCGGCCTAATTGTTCTACCTACTTTATCCCTTACAGCTCTGCAGCCTATATTTGGTTGGAATGTATTCATTCTGGGTGAATGAAAGGAATAAGGGCTTTTGTTAAAATACAGGTCTTATCAAGTTACTACTCAGCTCAATATCTCCAGTGGCTTTCAATCTCACTAAGATAAAAGCCTAGTGGCTTTCTAGTCCATGAAGCATCTCTCTGAGCTCATCTTCTGCCACTTCTACACTTTGGCCTGAGTATGATATCACACGCAGCCTTCTTGGGATGGCTTCCTGACAGCTGCTTGTGCTTTCTAAGCACACCCCCTCAGAACCTTCCTGTGCTTTGCATGGTCTTCCTTGCTTCCTTCTGTTCTCCATGCAAATGCCTCGAGAAGTCTCCTGACTACACTATAAAAAACAGCAATCCGGCCAGCCGGAGGTCTCAGTTGGTTAAGCGTTGGCTTAAGAGTGCGAGCTCTGAGCAACAGGACCACTGGTTCGATTCCCACATGGGCCAGAAATGCTATGCCTGAGCTCAGCTGTCGCTGAGCTACCAACAGGTGGCAGGATGGCTCAGCTGATGTAACAACAAGATTGCTTGTTTGATGGTGTGCTATGCCCACCTGCAACTAAGACTGAACTTAGCACCTTGAGCTGAGCTTCCACCTGGATGGCTCAGTGACTAGAGCATGCACCCTTAACAACAAGGCTGCTGGTTCAACTCCTGCATGGGATGGTGGTTATGCCCACCCTCAACTAAGGCTGAACAATGAACTCTAAGCTCCTTGAGCTTAGAGGCACACGCTACCGACAGGCAGCCAGATGGTGACTGGTGCCCTCCACAACAAAGATCGAAGAACAACTTGGCTGGTCCCCTTCCCCAATTCCCCAACACTGTTCCCCTCCCCAATTCCCCAATAAAAAAATAAAAATAAAAATAAATAAAAAACAGCAATCCCCCAGCACTCTCTGTTCCTCTTCTTCCATGGTATTTGAATAACTAATTTGCTCACTCTGTCAACACTTTTTTCTTTTCAAAATATCGCACAAAACCATCAAGAGGCAATCAACATTTTACAAAGAAACAGCAAATAAAGTTTTCAAAGAGGTGTTATACTTCCTTACAGTCTCCATTTTTCTCCTTCCCTTAATACCTACAAATCATCCTGGTCTATTATGACTTATCCTAACATTGTTTTTTATTCTAGTGTTCAAAGCCAGAGCTTTCATTTCTGTTTGTTGCTTGTATGGAGTGGCTTCTGAACTACTTATGTCTCTCAAATGTAAACTTACTCATTATAAGTAGGTACAAGTATCTATCTGCTTCATTTTATCTTCTAGTGTATCTATGCTAGAACATTTATATAAAACTCATATTATTTAATTATAAGTTGCTTTCCCTCCATTTCCTGCCTTTTATTATGGAGAGGATATTATATTGAGATCCACTAAATTAGGTCTGCAGAGATTATAGTGCTTCTGCATTTCATTTTTGCATAGTAGAAAATAGTTCAAAATATTCTTTATAATCAGGAGTTTAGATCTGTATGGTTATAGGCAATTGATCCAACCTAACGCCCACATTTAACAGATGGGGGCTCACAGAAGCAGACTCCCAAAGACCATGATGTCGGTGACAGGCAGGGCTGGCACAGGACAGGTGTGGAGTGACTTTCATTTACCCCCATAGCAGAATGCCTCAATATGGTTCACATTCTCAAATCATTAACAGAAACACCTGTTCAACTATTCTTCTTGACTAAGAATTTTTCTTTTAAAGGGAAATTTTATTCCTAATTGGATTGCCTGAAGTCACTTTAATTATTAATCTTTTTACAAAAGTCTATAATTTGAGAGACTTGACCTTTAATAAAAAAATAAAGTATATTAGCTCTAAACATAACCTTTCAAAGGGCCATCACACACAGTCATATTGTGCTGCTGGTTTTAAGTGTTCAGTGTCAATTGTTCAGTGACGTCTCCCCACTGACACTCTTGAATTTCAGTACCAAATACAGTAATACCTCGGTTTGTGAACATAATTTGTCCCGGAAATAAATTACTCATATTGCAAGACATCACTTGTTTAACAGGCTAAAATGTATTATTAGGTTGGTACAAAACTAATTGCTGTTTTTGCCATTACAAGTAATTATTTTTGCACCAACCTAATAGAAATGTTTGCTCATCTTATAGAACACTTGCAAATCAAGTTACTTGCAATCCAAGGTTTTACTGTATACAGAAAATGCTTATATTGTGAGCATGTCCTGCAGATGTGAAATGACACATTGCACAGAAAGATCGGGAAAATAGCAACTTTTCAAATTCAACATGTAAATATGATGGAAGTAACAAACAAAGCTCCAGATTGTGGATTAAAATGTATTTTGCTTATAAGAACGGTATTGGTTGAGGCCCTACAGCATGTACGATACATAGTAGGCAGCTCTGAAACAGTTTGAAAGAAGAATTTGTCTTAGATGATTTCAAAGTTATCTTTGAGTTTCACTTCATATAAATCCATAATTTTATTTACTTATCATCAAGCAGATGAATTGTGTGCTCTCTGTGCTCAGATAGGAGTATTTCCCCAACAAATATGGTCGGCAATGTTTGTGTTTCTGCTATAACGTGAGTCACAGTGCTTTTTATTAAAATTATTGGGTATGTGTGTGGCCTCATTGCAACACTCATGTTTATTAAGCAAATATGTTTTGACCACCTTCTGTGTCCTAAGTGCTGGGAACATGGAGCTGCCTATGATGGTCTCTAATCCTCCTTCGTGGAACTGCCTGCTCCTGATGAAGAGAAAGCCATATCTTTCATACGTGCTCCTCCATATGATGGTTTAGTATGGCAGTTTGCACAAAACATGTTTATGGACTTCAGCAAAACAGAAAACAAGTGTAGCTAAGAAGGAAATAACAAGCATGATGCCGACAGCAGGATTCAGCAGGCCTAGCCCAGGCCCAGAGCCTGAGGGCCTCAAACCATTTTTGTCTCCTCTTCTTCAGTTTCTCATAATTTAAAAAATAATAATATCCTGGATTGATAATGAGAGATTCTAACCCCCTCTCTGAGAAACATCAAAACATGCAGAGAAAAAGTTCTCATTTTAGGCCATTAACACACTGGTTTAAACCAAATCTAAAGCATTATTATCAACATGAAATGATAATAAAGAGCAACACTCTGAATTCCCAGTCATACTGTTTACCACTGAACAGCACTGGATTAGCAGTGTGTTTCTTTTCTTTCCAACGATCATTGATGATAACAGCACACAAATCAACCAGTCTAAAATGTCAGGCGATACCTTGAAAGTCATCTCTCTGCTTTCCCCATAGGGTTATTCTCTGACCTCCTTAATTTTACTCAAATAAAATGCTGACATCAGCTTTTCTCTTCACTGTCCTCTGGTGATCTATCACTCCCAGGAGATGAACTCAGAAGCCCATCCATCCTTTTCTCCCTATGAGTCCTCTAAATTAGCTTCATGGGGAGTTCAGAGGTTAAATATACCCATACCTCTATAGCTCCTCACTCTGGAGTGCTTTCGGTCCAGTGAGCCCATCTCTGATATCTTTCAATAGCCCTTGCATTTCTAATGCTTATTTGTGAAAACGGCCTGTGTCTAAACTTTGCTGACCTCTTTTTTTCTAATAAAATATCATTTGAGATCCTTACTACCCATGTAGTGGTACATATAATTGCTCTTAGCTCTTCTAGAAGTCTGTGAATATTCCCATTGATTAAAATAAGTAGGGTGAGCATACAGACAGATCTTTCCGTATGTTCTCTCAGGACCACTTGATCCTGCTGCCTATTCCCTTGTTCCTGAAAATCTTTCTTCCCCTGGATTCCCTGACTTTACACAATTCTGGTTCCACTCTGTTCTCTGTGGCCACACTGCATTGGTTTATTTTGCAGTCTTTTTTCCATGTTTTAAAATATTGCTGTTTCTCTCTCCAGTCTCCATTTTCTCATTACAATTCCCCTTACCAAAGAAACCATCTATTTGCTAACTCCCAACCTATATTCCCAATGTAGAACTCTCCTGAATCAAAGAACTATGTATCTATGGTTTCCTGGACACACCCATTTGAATGGCTTGTGATTCACCCAACCAAGTAAATCCAAACTAATTCATCAGCTCCCTCTTGACACGGATCTCCCCTTCTCTGGCTTGTGAACTAAACTACCAGTTACTTAATTGTGCAAGCAACTGGAAGCTCTCCCTGACTGCTCCCTCTTAACTTTTAAAATCCTGTTATAACCAAATACCTTCTCCACTGACACTTCACCAGTCCACATACCCTTGATCTCTTGCTTGGATTACTAGAAAATCTCATTCCTTGCCTCAGGTCTTGTTTCACTCTACGTCATTCTCTGTGATGCAGGCAAAAATGCTCTTCTAAAACACAAAACTGATCTTGTTTTGTCTCACCTGAAAATTCTGTGACGGCTTTTCCATGCTCTTAGGATAAAGACTAAATTTAAGTTGGCATTTATAAGGCCCTTCGTTAACAAGCCCCTGCTGAGTTCTCCACAGCTTTCTCCCCACACTGCCTGCTAATATTCTAAGATCCAGTCATACTCAACTTCCTTCAGTTCTTAAAGTGGCCTGCTCTCTGTTGCATTGGACCTCTTTCTTCACAAGAGTGTCCCTCTACTTGGAACACTCTTTCCCCGCCTACACAGAAAGTCTTTATACATAAATTTTTATATTACTTATATCTCAGTTCTTAGATTATAGGTAGTTTAAACATTCTTTTGCTACTGTATTTTTTAAATTTTAGATAATGAACATGTATTAATTTTATAACTTAAAATTCAATAATATATACATACCCTGGAACTCAGTAATTCCACTCTGAATATATATGCAACAGAAATGAAAATGTATATATTTCACCAAAATCCAATTACTTTTGAGAGAATTTTTTCCCTTTCAAATTAATTAAAGGCAAATATTTTAGGATTTTTAAAATAATTGCTACTAGGTACAGTGCACCTCTGTATACTATCTTTACAATTTCCTATTAATTGATTTCAAAATAAAAACTTTAAAATGTAAGTCATTGACATAAATATCATCTAGTAACTTTAAATAACCTCCTCTGAAAAATTAAAATTCAGTTGGCAATTCAGTATGTGAAAAACAACAAACCATTGGTAAGATCTACCCTCAATGTCACATTATAGTTTAAAAAACATTCCTTTAAATGAATCTTTGAATTCCTTATATTTATTGAAATACAAATATCAAAGAGGTAAATGCTGGACTATTATTCAAAAGGAATAATTATATTCTTTTCCTGGTTCCTAGAACTCTGTGAACCCAGAAGCTCATAGATTAAGAACCCTTAACGTGACAAATAGAATGAGAAATAAATCAAGAAAAGTATGACAGTGTTTCAGAGACAAATGAGGATTGCAAAACAAAAAGGGTCTAGGCAAGCTGCCATTTTCCTTTTTCTGGAAAGTGCCTCATATCAGCCACCAGAATGATGGTCTAGAGTAGGTATGGAGGAGGAAAATGGTACTACCTTCCCGGGAGCACAGGCAGAGCCCAGGCTGGGTTCCTTGCATGGCAATAAGCAACAACAACCACACGGTGAGCACCCTCTCCTCCATGATTCTGTGCCCCTCTTCTCTCTCTCTTTCTCTCTCTTTTTAATTTTTTAAAATTTATTTTTCAATTACCATTTACATACAATATTATATTAGTTTTGGGTGTACAAAACAACATGGTCATTAGACATTTCCATGCCTCACAAAGTGATCACCCCAACAAGTCTATTACCCATCTGACACCCTCTTCACTTATTTCTTCTTCTTGTCTTCCTCTCTCCATCTGTTCATACAATCTGTCCTTCAGTCATGCAAATAAAAATATTAAAAATGTATGATATACTCTATAAATTGAAGGCATCATCAGTAATAAAACTTCACTTGTAAGTCTGAGAGATTTCCCCAGGATCTTAGAGCCAAAAGAACCTCCACAAAGCAGCTCATCCCTAATTCTCAATTTGATAAATGGTATCATTACCCAAAAAGTTGCTGAAGTCAAATACCAAAAATTTATCCTTGATTTCTCTCTTCCCCTGCTACACAGCTATTTAATCCATTAGTAAGTCTTCTGACTTTTACATTCAAAATGCATCTCAAGCCTGCCTGCATTTCTCCATCTTCATTGCCACTACCTTTGTCCAAACATCATCATCTCGCATCTGATACAACAGCCAGGGTGATCCTTTAAAATATAAATCAAATTACATCACTGTCTTGCTTAACGACTTCCAGTGACTTCCCACTGTAACTGAAATAAAGTACTAACTCTTTTCCATAACTCCTCAGGGTTCTCAAACCCTGGCCCGTCTCGGCCTTTCAGATGGCACTCACTCTTCTCCAGCTGTCCATGGTTTTTTCTGATCCTCAAACATTCCTAGTTCAGGTCTGTCGTAGAGTCTTGTGCTTTCCCTAGAAAGCTCTGTGCCCAGAGTTGTGGATAGCTGCACATCACAGCACAAATATCATCACTATCTGAGGCCTTTTCTGAACACCCAAACTAAATGAACTCTCTCAATGTGAAGTAATTATTGTGATCTATTGTAAATTGTTTTGCCCCCTCCTAACTCCATGTAAGCTCCAGGTGGGCAGAGATCATTGGTATTTGGGGGACTGAGAACAGTCTGACACAGAGTAAGCTTTTTTAAAAAATGTATTGACGATGTTTTTGTCCATTTTTTCCTCCCTTGTCTTTCATCAGGACGACTAAAATGTAAGGGGGGAAATGAAGAAAGAGGAGGAAGTGAAGGAGGGTAAAGAGATCAAGAAGTTAACAGTTGTTCCAGATTCAATATTCAACATGAAATGAAAAGAAAGAAGATGAGTGTACTGCCAAATGAGGTCTATGCAAATCATGTGCAGGCAGAGATTAATATAGAGGTCCATTGATTTTGGTTAATATGACTATTATGCAAATAATTTTGTTTGCTTATTATAGTAAGCATTATTTTTCACCATGGATTTTGGGTGCAGTAATAACTGTGCTTTGCAAAGATGTTAACATCTTATATTTGATCAAGAAAAAAATGAAATTAAAACATTTCTCACCCTGTAACTTTTACTACACTGCCCAACTTCCCCCAGGTGCCATAAGAATCTTTGCGTCTGAGGTATCAAAATATTTTATTTTAAAAGAGAATGGAAGAGAAAAAGAGGTGGAGATTTAGATAATCATCTATTTAACTTTGCACATAAAATATATCTTACATATATTTATGACCAAGGCCCACCTAAGGACTGGGCAATTTCTCATTCTTGTCCTCAATGTATATTTGTTCTTTATGAGTCACATATATTGAAAGTTACCCTTCGTAAGACTCCATTCAAAGCAATGAGTCAAAACTATTTTCCTTTGTTTTCTGAGCAAAGTGGGTTCTATTTATCTAAGATATATCTTTTTGTCTCTAGATAAACAATTGGCTGACACAAATAGCGAATGGAGACTTTGTTATCTTATTAGCCAAAGCAAGTAAGAGGATCATAAACTCTATATAAAATCATTGTCTGGGACTAACCAAAAAGAAATTGGTTCCTATGCCTCAACTATCAACTGAGGTAATTATATGATTCCACAGGACTGTGGACCAACTACTGGAGAGCTATCTTTAGGTTGTTCTTAAAATAGAAAAACTGCTGGAATTCTATCTGATGACAAATTGAGTTCAGCCAAAAAAGGACCTGAATGATAAGGCAGAAAAAGAGTTAATAAAAGTGAGCCTAAAGGAGGACTACCCAGGCCTGCATTCCCTCCCCAGGAACCACCCAGGCTCAGCCCCTAAAAATAAATCAAGCTGTCCAAACACCCTTAGAAAAAGGAGATAAGTCCTAACTGAAGTAATCTAGTTTTGATGCCTGCAGGTACTGCTAGAGCCTGTCCATTGATTGAACCCCAGCCTCATTATAATACAATTAAAATAAAATTAACATTATGACTTTGCCTCCCCGTGGGTTTTTCTCTATGCATTCTGGGTAAGACCATGCGCAGAAAAAAACTGGTTGTATAACCAATGTATGTCAAATGACTTCAGTCTATACATCACATCTCCTGCTAAAAGGAAATTTACTTACCCTTTCCTATATAAGAAAAAGCTAACCTGAAGTTAGGTGCAGTTGTCTGCCCCTAACAACTTCTCTACCAGATCCTTTCTTCTTGAATAAACTTTCTAACTTCAGTTTCTTTTGAGCCTTGTGAATTCGTTCACATTCTGCAGATTACTAGGGGTATCCAAAGACAAAACAGTGAACAGTAAGTATAGTGAGAAAGAAAATCTGTTTCTTGGAAATAACTATTTGTTTGGAACAGCACGGTATCTTCCTCCAACCAGCCTCAGCCTTGGGCTAAATTATGACTCTCAGGTCTAGTAAGAGCCTACCTACCTGTTGCCTTCCAGAATTCCAGATTTTCTGGCAGTGTATTTTATTTCTATATTTGCTGGTTCAGAAAAGTGAAGATGCTTCTGGAATATGAAATAACAGAAAACCATGAAGGACAGAATGTTGTAATGGAAAAAAAATTCCAATCCGAGAATCAGGAACCTTGTTCCTAACCCTGTATAACTTCTCTGGACCTCATATCCCAGAATGTAAAATAAGTATAGGGATTTTTAAACTAATAGAGTTCCATTGAACTCTAAAACAGTTGAATCATTGCAGTAGAGCTTTCCTTATGCAGTAAATGATTAAGATTCTATCTATACTGAGCCATCAGGAGAGGAATGAAGACATTATATGATTAAAGAGAATCTCATTTACCAAATCCTCCCTATAGAAACTTCTTTACTAGGGGTACTTATTAAAAATACCATTTGCGAAGGATTTCAACATAAAGAGCAGTGAACCTGTCCTAAGTTTTCTAAATGAGGTGACCCTGGTTCAACTCAACCAATATTTATTAAGATTCTAATTTTTAGAAGGTTTTAACTTGACCTTGGACAATGCCAGTGTTGCTCAGCATTGTGAATTTGTACCATGTAGATTGTTTTCACAAGTACTAACAAGTTTCCCACATTCTTTAGCAACACACATTGAGTTCTTTTGGAGGGAAGTCATTGTTGATAACCTAAACTTCCCAAATCATAATCTTTGAGTCAAGACCTTTACTTTCATCAAATCCTCACTACCCTTGCTTAAATGCTTATTTGTGAAGGAAGCCTTGAAGCAGCAGAGCTAGTTCATGGAGGGAGGAGACGGGGAAAAGGGGCCCTCATATGTGGGACCGAACCGGGGCCGCTGGCTTCCCAGGCCAGCACTTAACCTCCGCGCCACTTGGCCAGCCCAAGCATGTTCAAGTCTGAAATCTGGGGCAGCACAGAGAGCTCCTGGCAATTGATGAGTGGAAGCAACAGCAGTTTTGCAGTAAACATCATGTTCTCAAAGGAGCATGCTTGCATTTACACACTCATAAATTCAAAAGCTCTTCCTTTCTTTTTTTCCTTTTTCATTCCACCCAGGTTTCTACGAAGGACCTGCCTTGGTGTGCTCTCTTCATATCCCTGGCTAGCCCCACAGTACTGCCCCCAGATACTACCACTTAAATAGAAGTAAGAGCCCAACTCCTTGTATTACCAGGTCATTAATACACAGAGAATGACTAAAGGCCCTTTAGACTTGCTGTTCCTTTTGTCTGGAAGGTTCTCCATCCAGATACATGGTTGGCTCACTCCCTCACTTCCCTCCTCTCGCTCAAATGTGGCATTATCCGTGAGGCCTCTTTTCCCCCTATTTAAAATGCCATTCCCCTATTGACCTCTATCCACTCATATGCTATGTTTATTTCATAACCCTGATAACCCTCTGACATATATATTCATCTAAATATGTTCATTCGTTTTTATGTTTTGCTTGCATCAGTGACTGGAATGTAAGCTCCACAAGAGAAGGGGCTTCCATTTGCCCAATCTCATAACAGTGCCTGCAATATAGTAGGTGCCCAACAGACATTTGTTGAATTAATTAATTAAATGCACCCAATATATTTGACAATCCTTTAGAACATGAAAACAAACAAACAAAAAACAAACAAACAAACCACTGGGCAGGCGGAGAAAGAAATTGTCATAGCCGTTTTGTTTTCCACCCCCTGGTTTTTATTCATGCCACCTCTTTCAAAGGCTTGATAATGCCTTTCTTTTAGGAGACAATTACAGATCATGAACAATATGGTAGCTTAGTTGTTTCTTATTTTCCGGATATGACCATAAAGCTGTAATTTTCCTAGAGGGAACATTTATAAGGCATGTTTTATGTATTCAATTGTTCTGATAACAAAACAATGGCTAAAGTTTAAGAATAGGAACTTGTTGGAATGTAGCTGATGTATAAGGTGACCTATGTCTCCCCGACCCATACCTTTTTTATTTTCTTTCCAGCCTTGGTTTGGTTGATCTGGCTTAGCTGGTCAGGTTCAGGAAACTAGTTTCAACTTTTAAAATAGTAATTAAATTTAACAATTATTTAGACACTTTTCTCTTCCCCAGTCTTTGCTGGAGGGCACACCAAAAAAAAAAAAAAAAAAAAATTTAAAATCTTAAAAAAAAGAAAGAAAGAGGAAAATGTGCAGCATACTTTCCTAGCTTGACAGATCCTAAAAAGAATAGAGAGAGAAGGGGAAAACAAGGAAATGTTCATTTTGTCCTTCCCTCTTGGTTTTGGATAGCAATTACCAATGTGTTGGGAGCATTTATAAGTTTTGCTTTCCTGAGTGATCCTAGATAGAGGACATCCTCAAAGGAGGTTTGTCTGTATTTTATTGAGTTTCTGCTTTGCATCAGAAAATATCTTCTATTCAGGTAACTCAAAGCCATCATTTCCATTTCTACCCCCAGTCTCTAGACAGCCAGTTGGCCTCAACTGTTTGAATATCCCATGAACATTTTGCGAGCTCCCTGTCCCTAAATTAAACAGCACTGGGACTGCACAATAAGTACTGTGTCCCTACGTGAAATAATGCTGGTGCAAAGTAAAACAACTTAACTTCTTGACCCAAGACATACTCTTTCCTGGAAAGTAAAAGTGTGAGCCAATCAGACAGCTTATTTATCAAGACTTACCAGCTTCTGACCAAGACTTCCTTCAAAACATTTGCCTCCGTGTGACCACTGACCTCTATCACTTTCCTCTTTGCAAACCCTGACTTAAAATCCCCAGCCCAGGCCCTAAAATGCTGTTATTCCCCTACTTTTTTTTTTTAAGCATTTTGAGATATCACTATAACTGGCTAGTGTTCTAATAAACTTAGCATTGGTCACTGGGCTTTTCTGGTAGCCTTCTGAGGAATTGACAGCTGACAACTTAAGTGCAATTGTTTGAATCTGACCTTATTATTGCCACCCCAAATTTATTCTTTCTCCTTTGATGACATTAGAATCCACCCAACATGGTTGGTGAAAACCAGAATTATCCTTGACTAGTCTCTCTCACCCCCAATAACTAATCAATCCTAAAGTCAATAATTTCATCCCTTAAGTATTTCTCAACTTTCTCCTTTCAATTTATTGCTGCTGTTTTTCCACTCTTTTTCCATCCTCATCCTGAGTATTTTAGGTGATTAATTCCACCTACCTGGCTTGGAATGGTTGCAGTCTAGTATTGTGGATGCTGTCTAAATTCCACAGATGCTATCTAAACCCACATCTCCCAGGGTGAGGCTTTTGAGGGCTTCCCACCCCTTCACCCTTCTCTATGGATCAGGAAGCAGGGTTTGCTGGGCTCTCTCTCCTACCTGAACAATACATCCTCTTTCGTATACCACAGTGCCTCACCCCCATGGTTCCTGTTACCACTGCTTGTTAAATTGGTTGTGAAACAGGAATTTGCTTGGACCACCCTCAACGAAAAGATAAGTTTGAAGCTATGAAGATGATTCTGAATGGGAATTTTTTAAGCTTTCCAGAGTTCAATATTTCCTCAGAGGTAACAGCAGGTTTTTATCCCATCAATTCTGTAGTAGTGCATTGAGAGTGAAAAAGAAATTGTATTTGCCTATTTATAGTCCCATGTCTACCTCATCATCTCATTGGCCACAATTTTTAACATTTTTACTAAAATCTGACATCTTTTTATTGTCTTCTTCTTTTCTAAAACTAGCAAGGTGCCAAGTTGATGTCTCAGAACTGAAGTGTCTGGATCTTGGTTGGCAGAGTTCTCACTGAAAGAAGAACCTCAGTCACTTACCTGCAGAGACAGCCTTGCTAGACGGACATCTTATGGAATAAAATTTCAACCCCAGGTGAGAAATTCCCAGGTCTTGAGAAGTCAGAATTATAACATGAGCTGCCTGTAGGCTGTGAGAAGACTCCCATGGACTCCCCTCAACATATAAGGAACTTCTTGCTGTCTTTAATGCTTACATAGTTCACTATTATTTTTAACTGCATCATTAAGTCAACAGCACATTTGGGAATGTATTATCATGAGACAATGGTTAAGGTTGTTTTTTTGTTTGTTTTTGTTCTTTTGGGGGGAGGGTTCCCCCCCTCAAGTTAGCAGATGACCATGTAAGAGGAAACAAGATTAAATTATGTGACAGTGAGGAAACCAATCCAAAAATTCAAAGCCGAGGTGTCCATTTTCAAAGAAAACAGTTTCTATTGATTAACCGCTAACCCTAATTATACTTCGCAAAACCTTATGACTTAGACTTCATTTTTATATTAATTTAACTAATGAAAAAATAAAGCAGACAAGGAGAGTTTAAATAACTTTACCAAAGTCCCACAGCATTTAAGTGGTGGAAACTGGAGTTATCCCTGAGCCTAACACTTCACCATTTTTACCAGGGTTTCTCAAAACATGTTCCACAGGCAAGCAGTCACACAAGAGTCTCCATAAAAAAAAAAGGTCACCTTAATTCAGCAATTCACTATGAACATTGTCAATTAAAGAGACCTATTTGACTTAGTATTATATAAACTTTCACAAACTTACTTGAGCACAGCACACTTTTCTACATAACCACCACTGACACCCCAGCAAACACAGAGTTGCAGAAATGGAAGTCTATCATGTTGATAAGGATAGGATCCCAGATTCACTTTAAGTCTTTTCTGGCTCTAGACATAGCATATCGTGAAGAGGCTTGCTCCACATTTCCCAATTGAGTCACAGAATAGAAACTTTTTCACATGAATTGCCTCATATCTATGATAGATTTGTGTGTGTGTGTGTGTGTGTGTGTGTGTGTGTGTGTGTGTGTGTTCTTTAGTTTTGTCTCCTTGGAGGACTTCCTTTGATAGGATAGGCCTATCAAGTCTTAGTACATAAGATCACTAACCAAAGTGCTAGATGTGGGTCATAATGGCTCCAAGGCTTCCTAAAATTGAAAATATAAAATTATATTGAACTGGGCTGGCCAAGTGGCGCATTGGTTACAAGCTGGTTTGGGATGGCAGCTCTGGGCAGCAGAACCCCAGTTCAGATTCCACATATGAGGGCCAGTGACACTGCCTTCTACAGCTAAGATGGTGAAAAACAGCTCCACCTGGAGCTGGGCTGCTGTGAGTCTCCAGGACGTCATAGCTGCAGCCCCTGTGCTGCAGTGCGCTGCCATGGGCTTCAGTGAGTGGCCAGCAACCAGCATGAGTGGCTGGCAGCTGGTGTGAGCTGCCAATAGCCACCAAGAGCAGCCGTCCAGAGGCCGGCAACTGATCTGCCTCACTGGGAAGAGCACAATGATGATACCAACATGGGCCAGTGAAACAACGTCCTCTACAACTAGACTGAAGAACAAAAGGACAGCAACTTGTCTGTTTCCCCTCCCCAATTCCCCAATAAAAATCTTTAAAAATAAATAAATAAATAAATAAATCATAAAATAAAATAAAATTACACTGAACTGAGCCCAGCTGGCTACACTCTGAGGTAAGCCAAAGGAAGTTCCCATAGGTATAAATAGAACAGAGCAATAAAACAGACTAGAGAGCCCAGAAACAAACCCATGAATATATATGATCAATTAATTTATTATAAAGTAGCCAAGAATATACAATGGGAAAGGAGAGCCTCTTTAACAAATAGTGTTGGAAAAACTGGGCAGCCACATGCAAAAGAATGAAACTGGGCCACTGTCTTACACCATATACTAAAATCAACTTAAAATGGATCCAAAATTTGAACTTAAGACCTGAAATCGTGAAAATCCTAGAAGAAAATATAGGCAGCAAGCTCCTGACATTGGTCTTGGCAATGATATTTCGGGATTTGGCACCAAAAGTAAAGGCAAATATAAACTAGTGGGACTACATCAAACTAAAAAACTTTTGCACAGCAAAGGCATCAAGAAACTGAAAAGGGAACCTACCAAATGGGAGAAAATATTTGCAAATCCTATATAGGATAAGGGGTTAATATCCAAAATAAGTAAAGAAATCATACAGCTCAATAACGAAGCAAAAAACAAAAGAAACAAACAAACAAACAAACAATCCAATTACCAAATGGGCAGAGGATATGAATAGACATTTTTCCAAAGACAAATAGCCAACAGGTATATTCTCTTAGCAACCTCCAACTATACAATCCAGTATTAATTATAGTCCCCATGTTGTAAATTTCATCCCCATGACTTATTTATTTCACAGCTGAGAAGCTGTAGTTTTTAATCCTCCTCTCCCATTTCATCTCCCCCTGTCCCCTCTGGGGACCACCAATCTGTTCTCTGTATCCATGAGCTCAGTTTTTTAAATTGTTTCTTTGGTGGTCTTTGTTTTTTTTTTAATTTCACCTATAAGTTAGATCATACAGTATTTGTCTTTCTCTGTCTGACTTAGTTCGTTTAGCACAATGCCCTCAAAATCCACTTGTGTTGTCACAAATGGCAAGATTTTCTTCTTTTTATGGCTGAGTAATATTGCATTGTGTATATATACCGTTTCTTTTTTTGTTTGTTTAAAAAGTGTTCTGGGATCCCAGAAGATGAGTAATTAATTCTAACCATCGAGATTTAGGAGGTCTATAGAAAACAGCTGAAACACGAATTGGGTCTCTAAGTGATCAAAAGAAACCTTTCTTCGATCTAGTCTTGTCTTCTTTCATGTTTCTTATTTTCTGTATGTTAGGAAATAAATGTTAAGTAAATTTTTTTACTTACTTAAAAAAATTCCTGTATGAATAAAAAGAAAGGAAAATTTAAAAAGAAGTTAATCTTTTCCCTCCCCCAAATATATGCACCCTACAGGTCTCAGAGGGACAAAAATGTTCATACACTAAGTCTTTGGGTTCAGCATTTTATAGTGTTCACAGTACACCCTGGTCCTTATGAATTGTGGGGATCTGGACAAACAGCATACCTGTCTTTACTTCCATTTCCTCATATGAAAATGAGATCATGAAAGTCCCCTTCCAAAATGTTTTTATGAGTATTAAGCAAAATAATGCATGTGAAGTGCTTAATTCAGTGCTAGCTAATAGTAGATGCACATTAAAATTGGCTATCATTAAGGCAAGCTGAGTAGTTCTACAGAAATTTGACATCAGGCAAGTTACATCCTCCTTCCAAGATTCCACTCTCATGTATTAATGATTTTCTCAATAGCTCTTGGCCTATCTGAGAAAGCAGTGGGGGAAGTTTGCCTCATTAGAGAAACTGGCATAAGAAGGTGACAGCTGGTCTCAACCTGACTCAGAGGTTCTGAGAAAAACAGGGTTAATATCCAATTTCCGGACCTTCCAGTCTCACGAGTATTAAAATCATTTAACAAAATTCCCTGAATAAAGCAGGACTTGGTAATAATGGGAAGAGCCTTCTTTTCATCACAAAATTAATGACCAACGCAGGTGAGAAGTATCTTCAAATGATAGTAAGAAGTAGTAATAGTTGAATGTAGGGAGCTCTTATTACAGTCCCTGGGCTATTCACTTCACATACATTTTCAAATATTAGATGCTCACAGTAACCTAATGATGTAGGTACCATTTTTATGCTAACTTTCCAGACAAGAAAATAGATCCTTAGAGAGGTCAAGGAAACAGCTTGAGGTGACACACCAGGTAAGTGTGTCAGTTCTTTGATCTGATTCCAGGGGTCCAATTCCAGAGCCAGTACCTTTAATAACTCTCCTGCGTTGCCTGCCTGGGTCAAACCCACTGCTTATTGAAACAATTCATTCTGAGGGGCCTAGAAAAAAACTGTGCACACATGATATAGATGCAGCTTTTAAATGTCCAGAGAAACAACCAAAATGCTATCTTTTAAACCAGAACAAAGAGTTATGTTTCACCAATACTTTGTCCACATTTGCATGGTTTCCAATCATCAGAAATTCTTGTGTTACTTGACTAATGCCAACTGGATACTTCATGATCCTAACTGCATATGATGTGAGTCTTCCTAATCTCTAAATACTACAACCTTTGTCTTCAGTTAAGTCAATCTTAGCATGCAATCCTCCTTAAGATGAAAAGCAGTGATGAGTTCCAGATATCCTAAAGTCATATGGATGTGAGTTGGTGAGATTATACAATAAAGTAGTCAGATTATTGCAATAAGAACAATGAAATGAACCCTAGAATTTTACTCTTCTGAAACTAGGAGCCTTGTGACTGAATTGGTGTGTTATCTGTTTTGACTGTGAAGAGCTTGCCTCCAAATAGAGTTTTCAAATTTTGAAAATAGTTCATTTTTTATTTGACATATATGTAGCACTTTGGCATCAGGTATTTGAAGAAATTAACAGAGCAAGTTTCAATCCTTGAAAATCTTAAATTTTGACTTGAAAAATGAAGACATTATAAAAAAGCTACTTAAGAAAATTTAGAACAGAAATACTGATGTAAAACAGTAATGAAAACCAATTTGTTATACAGATTATTTGGGCACCTGTCTTCTGTAGCGAAGCAATTTTCTAAGTTGATGCCACTGGTATACAGGTCCCATGTAGAATTGCGAACGTGATATATGTCTGAATTGGGATGGATGCAAATGATGATCATCTCACTTACTTACATAGTGCTTTCTCTGTTGCAGACAGTGTTGTCATTTAATCTTCATTATGGACCTATGATGAAGGAAAGTGAGGCAAAGAGGCCAAGAGAGGTGCAGCAATTCATCTGAGGTCACACAGAGGTGGCACAGCTGGGATTTAAACCTGGAAAATATGGCTTTAGAATCTGAAATCTTTTCCACCATACTCTGACTCAGTGTTACTCCTAAAATGTCCGCCTCAAGCCCAAGGCAACTCCCAGTCATAAGGAGCCCTCAATCAGGAAGTTCAGGCACTAGTCTTCCATTCAAGGAACACAGCAAAAGCTATCCAGACCGAAAATGACTGGAAATGTATAAACTAACTGGTCTAGCCAGGGCCTACCAGAATAGCCAGTCTCACTGAACTGCCTCCTACCAAGACAATGCTAGGTCAGGATGACCTGCTAGAGGTACTGATGGTTGTACATGCCCCTCTGCCTGCAGTGGTTATGCTTCAAGAGAGAACAAGTGTTTCTGACACAAGTAAGCCCCCCTGATGGTTACTCCTGCAGAATATAAAGTGTTACAGTAAATGACTTACAGGGACTGAGCATAGAGAAGCCATAGGTGTCTGCCTTCCAGAAAAAATCACATTCTAAAGATCCTTATTGGCAGCTATTCTTGATTCTCATTTCCCTAGACCTTCCTCAGTTATCTTAAATATTTCATTTCAAAGAAATTTATAGTATTATACATTGGTTCCATCTTTATGGAACTGAGAAATGAGTTCACTGACAAAATTAATCAGTCAAGTTACAAAAACCAGCTAAACAAGTTCGAGAGAATCTTACAGCCTCATACCTTGCTCTGATTCAGACATAGGCATTAGTGAGGCTTTAGGCGTTAGGGTGTGATGAACTGGCCCCCAGCACTACTGATATGCCTCACCTATGGACTCTGGGGATTATATGCCCCAACAAGCTTGGGATGGATAGAGAGATTTGTGCTACGAAAACAACTTAATCCCACATGCCAAGTGATGTCAATTCATGAGTTGACATTGTCAGCACAACTTGGTGCATTCACAACAGCTGGAAAGTCATTGCCAAACTGCCTGAAGTATGGTAATAAAAAAATTGGAAGTATTCAGTTATGTCAAAACAAGAACTTTTTCTTATAACTTTGCCAAGTAACTTTGCATAAAATCTTGGGTTTGGTATTATTATTTTCAATACAACATTTATTGAACATCTACTGTGAGCCAGGAAATATGTCAGCTTCTTGGAACACAAAGATAAATAAGACATAGCAACCTCCAGTAAAGAATTTATAATACAGTATTAGTGGAAGAAACAAATATTTATGATTTATTGATACAAGGGGAGTAAAATTTGTCCTCTTTCCTCTTTGAGAGAGACTTAATTTGATGTTATCTTAGAATGCTTGTTTATAAATACTTCTACCATCTTAGTCTTAGATTTTGAACAGAGAAACAAAGACCATATGTTCCCAATTGCTAGATGAAAACTTTTTTTTGAGGGCAGTGTCACTGGCCCTTATATGTGGGACCGAACCGGGGCCACTAGCTTCCCAGGACAGTGCTTAACCACCGCGCCACTTGGCTGGCCCCGATGAAAACTTTTTTTTAAAACTTTTTGATAGTGACAAAATAAGAAATCATTCTTGTTATGAGAAATAAAATTTTCATGATGCAAACTAAGAACATTCTCATGTAAAGAAATAAATCAGTTTGGGGGTAACAAGCCTCCTGATGCTTGGGCCAATGTTTACTTGCTTAGTTCAGAAATAGTTTTAACAGGAAAGAAAAACATTTATTAGTGTGATAGAGACTAATAGTTGTCAATCCAATAGCCTGCCCCTTTTTCCATGCTAAGGAGATCCTGGTTTGACTGTGCTCTCCACAATACGACAGTGTGGATTCTGCCCCATCAGGAATGAATTATGATTGATCTAAGTCAACATGATAATCCCATTCTCCTCTTCCAGTGACTGGTTTAGAGGTTGACCTGTGACCTATTTCTAGCCAGTTAGATAACAGAGCAGTATACTAGGGCTGCTCCTGGGACAGACTTTCTTCCCTAGCAAGATAGAAGCACCTGATACACATGCTTTCTTTCTGCTAAGAACATTATCTTGTGCAGGTGTGATACTTGGAGTTACCATCCTGTAATCATGCTGAAAGACATTGTCAATGTGATAGAACCAGAAGAGCATTGATGACGTGGCCAAGCTGCTGAACCACTCTTAAAACCAACCATTGAGTGAATTTCTGTTATGTGAGGTCATAACAAACAATTATTTATGCAAGTGAGCAAAGTACATTATCCCAATTTCAAAGACAGCAAATCAGAATGGCTGAGATTTCAAACACAGATACAGATGGTTCAAAAAGCCATTGTCTTAGTCCTCTATGCCAGGCTAAAGAAGTAAAAATCCAAGAAAGTAAAAAGCCTATATTAAATATCCTGGCTCTCTCCATTGGAGGGTGTCCTGGCACACAATTAAAGTGAATCTTCTTATAGCATAAACTGGGCAAGTGCCAGAATTGTTCAGGAATTTCTGCTTCTTATACCTTAAGTCAAGGTCAGCTGTAGAGCAGCTAGTAGCATTCTGACTAGTGGAGTTTAGCTAAATGATCCTGAGCAAGACAGATAGGTTTAAAGCTGCATTCGGGACTCAAATCCAAATGTCAGAAGTAGCAACAGCTTTTGATAGTTTTCATTCTAAACAAACACTGCCTGAATATGCATTGTCTTTGGTTTTTAGTTGTGTATAAATTATCTTCTTTAAAAACTTTCCAGAGCAATCAAATAAATTTCTGAATGTGTTCACGTATGTCAAATGCTTTAACAACTTCTTTTTTTCTGGTAAAATTGAGTCATCTTGTACTGAAAACTGAGGTATCTATTTCTGACAAGTCAAAATTACTTTAAGAAGGGTAGAGCAATTTGAAATACTCCAGAAGAAAGAATAACATTCTACTGTCACAAATAAAGATGACCTCAGCAGAAAAAGCAATTCCTAGAAGAAATGCAAATCAAAACTGCTACCTAAGCAGAAAGAACAGGGCACAGAGCCTCTGGAGAGAGGGCGAAAGAAGAGAAAGAGGAAGTGTGAGAAATAAAGGTGATAAGACCATTCTTAAGAAAAGGCACAGCTACAGCTAGTTGTAATAGATTATAATACTATTAGTAGTGCAGGCAGGGAAAAATCTCCATGCCTGTGTCGCCATGTCAGTTCCCACAAAGGCCAAGCATGAGCAAGGGAATCCTACCTCCCCATGGGAAGGAGTGGTCAGCAGAGACCCACCCTGAGAAACATCCTGGGAAGACCTGCGACGTGGGCCACCCCTGAGTATTTTGCACCCTCATTCAAATATAATCCTAAATTTCTTTGTTCTTTTGGGCAGTTGCCCTTTTTCCTGGCCTGCCAACACCCATTATTTTGGGAGTGTATTCTTTTTCCTTACTTTAATAAGTCTTCTGCTTGTTTGGCTTTATTTGCATGACTTTATTTGTACATCCAGAATGCCTTCCTGTGATGATATAGAAAACTCCTTTTTTTCTCCAGTAACAAAACCACAGTGAGATATCAACTCATGCCTGGTAGAAAGGCTATCATCAGAAAGACAAGAGATAACAAATGCTGGTGAGGATATAGAGAAAAGGGAACCCTCGTGCACTGCTGGTGGGAATGTAAATTGATACAGCCGCTATGGAAAACAGTACGGAGTTTTCTCAAAAAAATTAAAAATAGAACAACCATATGATTCTATAATTCCACCTCTTGGTATTTACCCCAAGTAAATGAAAACACTAACTTGAAAGGATGTGTGCACCCCCATGTTCCTAGCGTCATTATTTGCAATAGCCAAGACATGGACACAGCCTCAGTGTCTACCAAAAGACAAATAGATAAAGAAAATGTGATACACACACACACACACACACACACACACACACCCCCATACACACACACTGGAATATTATTCAGCCATGCCTAAGAAGGAAATCCTGACATTTGGGACAACATGAATGGATCTTGAAGACATGTTAAGTGAAACAAGTCAGACAAAAAAAGGCATTGTATGATATCACTTATATGTGTAATCTTTAAAAAACAAACAAACAAACAAACAAACAACAAAACAACAACAACAAAAACAAAACTCATAGAAAAAGAGAACCGATTTGTGGCTACCAGAGGCAGAAGGAGGGAGGTGGTAGGTATCTAAGGAAATTAGATAATGAAGGTGGTCCAAAGTTATAAACTTCCAGTTATAAGAAATATAACATACAACATGACTATAATTAACAATGCTGTGTGGTATATTTGAAAATTGCTAAGAGAATAAATCCTAAAAGTTCTTATCAGAGAAAAGAAATCTATATAACTATATGAGGTGATGGATGTTAACTACCCTTACTGTGGTAATTGTTTTGCAATATGTGATTGTCAAGTCATTATGCTGTATACCTTAAGCTTATACAGTGCTGTATGCCTGTTAAATTTTAATAAAACTGAAGGGGGAATAAAAAAGGAATTTCTGGGAAAGAGAAAGAATCTTTCATAAAAGGCTTATTCCCACAATCAGTGGTGGTGGGGAAAGATGGGGAGATAAACATCTTAGAGACTGGCTACTCAAAGTATAATCCAGGAAACAGCCACACTGACATTGCCTAAGAGCATGTGGGAAATGCAGGCGCTCCCATCCCAGACATACAGGGTCAGAACCTACAAGTTACCAAGAGCCCTCGGTGATTCACATGCAAATCAGTTTGAGAAGCAATGGTTTAGAGCAATGGTTCTCCACCTTGGCTGCACTTTGAATTTTCTGCAGAGATTTTAAAAGCACTCGTTGCTGGGTCTGACCCCCAGAATTTCTGATTTAATTGTTCTTCAGTGCAGTTGGGGCACCGAGATTTTTTTTGAAGTTCTCAAATGATTACGATGTAGAGCCAAGCTTGAGAACCACTGATTTAGTGGGGCTATAGTGGCAGTTCCAGCTTATTTGTTCTACTCAGTGACACTAGGAAGTATGTAAATTTCTCTGTTTTAGACCTGAAACCATGAGACCATGTCATAGGAGAATGCTTTGCAATGAGATGTAGGACATTCAATAAGAAGTCATGGATTTCTGAGTGCAGGCTCACTTTGCTTCTATAATAGATTTTTCCTTCCAATTGTACATGTTCAATTAATCTTTATAAATAAGAATAATTTTTGTGGTCTTCATACCTATCACACACTGTGCTAGACAATTATATCTAATCTTCCCATAAACTCTACAAAGAAAGTAATATTGTTCCACTTTCTCAGATTTGGAAACTAAGGCCCGAAGATGTTAAGGCGTTTACCAGGGTCACATGTTTGATAAACAGCACTGTCAGAATTTGAGGACCAGTCTTTCTAGCTCCAAAGCTGATGTTCTTTCCCTCCATCTAATTGCTTCCATGTAAACACAAATCATTTCAAATTCACTAAGTTCATCATTTCCATAAATGTTTAAGATAAGTCATTTTGAAAAGCGAAGTTCTTTGATGCCATCACCTCTAATTCACCTATTTCATACATTACAAAGTTTATATGCATCATTCCAGTGAATCCTCATAGAAGCTCTACAAGGAAGACTCTACTAATTTCATTTTACAAACGAAGATGCTGAGGCAGGAAGAGATTGACTTGCATAAAACAACACTGCTTATAACTTGGTGGACCTAAGAATTGAATGGCTGCTACCTAAGCCCAGAGCCCATGTTTTTAGCCAAATACTGCCACTTACAGGGAAGATGGGATATCACTTCCTATAGGGATATGGTTTAAAAGGGAAAGTTCTGAACAGGCCTGTCCAGCATCAATTCCTTCTGTTGCCCTTACCCAACAATCTGTGATTTTCCTTCAAGGAAATACCTGCAGTAACCATGTTGTAATCAAGCAGTAACTGCACTTTTTAAGTGGATTTACCCACTTCCAGCTCCAGGTTATGATTAGCATATTCTCACACTGCTTGCAACAATGGTCAATGTACCTTCGTTCAATCTGCATAAAGAACTGGAAATAATCATTTGATATTGTGAGTAGTGCTGGAAATAGACAGGGAAGCATGTAACCCCAGGTACCATCTTTGTGACCGTGGGGTCACATCTTGGCTGAGGAGAAAGCCAGTAGGAAGAGATGGAACCAAAAACTTGACCAAAACATGTCTGATGCTAGATCTTCCTTTGGTTTTCAGTTACATGAACCAATAATTCTACATTATTGTTTAAGTCCCACTGATTCAGCTTTTCTGCAACTAAAGGCTCTTAACTGACATAATAGATACCAATACTGTAAACTGCGGTACTTGAAATAACTTTAAATGAGGGATTTACCTTCTACAGAATGTAATAAAGGCTTCATTGGGGACATCTTCCTGAAGATAAACGATATTGTCTCCAGACCCAAGCAGTGATTGGCTCATTGTTAGGCAGCTCATCTAGATTTTGTAATTTAAAATTCATCATGATAGGCTCATAAGAACAAAGGCATTCACACTGAGTCAATCATGTGACTATTCACCAGTTTGTGCAATTGTGTGAAATGGGATTTGTGTCAAACTCACAAAACACAGCTTCATTTTTCTGAGAATTTGGAGGCAATATTACCAGTCATAGGTACCTTTGAGTCTCAGAACAGGAAATGATGTTGAGAAATACAACATGACCAGGCTGAATGTTTCTCAGTGAATTCAAAACCATTTCCCCCATGAAGTTTTCCTGAGGAATTCAGAGAATTACATAGCTGGAGCATGACTCAGTCTCCCCACTAACCTCACTTACTGTCAGTAGCAAAACTTGGCTCCCCACATTGGACCTAACCCCTATTCCAGCCCTTGCCATCATAAGAGACGTAGTTTCCCTTTCGCATGTTTCCCTTTGGTGTCTTGTTGCTCTTTCCACTTATCTGCAGGTAGTTGGATCAGCTCTAATCAAGTTCGGAAGAAACCTCAAAATTTCAAAATGCCATAAAAGCAAATGACAAGAAGTGCACCAGCTTAACACAAACTGAATTATCATCTCTCCATAAGCAGCTCTATGATAAAACTGCTCGAAAAGAGAAATATATAACTATATATGTATACACACACATATAAATATATATTAAAACTTTTGCAGAGGAGAAAAATTGCCAAGCATTTTATAAAATTTTTGTTAACCTACTACTTGCCTGAAGAAAAGTACTGAAAATTGAGGAAATCAAGAGAGAAAAAATATTGTATAAGTTAGGGAAATTAACCTGGAAGGCTAGATTTTGATAAATCAACCTTGCCTCCAATGTTCTAGCTAGTCTAAATTGAAATCATTAATAGGTGTGTTTCCGTGCAAAGGTCCTGCTGCTTGCTGCAAGAAAGCCAAAACTTGAGAGGTAAGGTTGGTGGAAAGAAAAACGAAATGTAGGTTTTATTACAAAATGCCAGCATTAAGGGAAGACAGTGGACTTCCTGTCACAAAGACTGCCTTGTTCTCTCAATATTGCCAAAAGGTTTTATAGACGCACAAAGGGAGGCAACATAAAGGAAGAAGTTGGACAGGCAACTTCAGGAAAAAGCACTTCCTAGAGGTTATTTGCCCCAGGGTCAGGAGTGAACCCCATACAGATACATAAATAAATCTCTGCCAGGTTATCAGGCCAGGTGTGCACACTGGTCTGAAGTAAACAGAACCACTGGAACCAGTATGCATAGTAAACGCACTGTAAACAGAGAGAGTCATCAAGGCTTGGTGGGAGGGGAAGGAGGCAAAGAAAGGAAAAAAAAAACTTTCAAAAAGTCCCAAGCCAAACCACTGTCAAATTGAATTACATCAGAGGTTCAAATATCAAAAATAGAAGATATAAGGTCAATGTTACAGGTGAAGCGAAGAAGTTGACGTGCCCTCACCCAAGGTACCACAGTAGTTCATCAGTTGATGGTGCTGCTCATCAAGTGTGTGGGAGAAAGTACACCATGGGGAGCGTGTGTCACTGAAACAGCATTGGGAAGAGCTTACAAGGTGTGACAATTAAGTTCACAAACTCATCCTAGAAAAGTGCTACACACCTCACTGCTGAATATCACTATGGTCACCTTCGAAGTACTCCCCTTGGGAAGCTGTGCAGTGATGCTAGTGGCCAGTCCACCCTTCAAAGCAATTCTGGAACTCTTTTTCTGGAATGGCCATCAGAGCCTTCATTGTATTACCCTTGATGTCCTGAATGTTATCAAAATGATTTCCTTTATCTTCAGGTAAAGAAAGAAGCCATTGGGGGCCAGATAAGGTGAGTAGGGAGGGTGTTCCAATACAGTTATTTCTCACTGGCTAAAAACTCCCTCACAGACAGTGCCATGTGAGCTGGTGCATTGTTATGATGCAAGAGCCATGAATTGTTGGCAAAAAGTTCAGGTTGTCTAACTTTTTCATGCAGCCTTCTCAGCACTTCCAAATAGTAAACTTGGTTCCAACTGTTTGTCCAGTTGGTGCAAATTCATAATGACGAATCCCTCTGATATCAAAACAGATTAGCAATGTCGTTGCAACAAGTTCACGAATTTAATTGTTAGACCTCGTATTTTAGAATTTGGGCTTGTGTGATTTGGGTGATTTGGAGAGGGATTAGGAAGCAGGGCTTTGCTTTAGATTGGGTGTTGTCAGGAAGTGGGATGAATCTTATCCGGATGGAGGGAAGAGTAGAGTCACGCTGCAACTAATTGGTAAAGAAGCAGCAGGCACTCTGAGTAGCCAGGATAGGAAGATGTTGAATCATTTTTGTGGCTTAAACCATGGTCATGACTTTGTGTTCAGATGTAGTTATGGACTGGTCTTGTTGGTGTTTTGGATCAACATGGTCACCGGGTAGATTGTCTGACATCAGTGTTCTATGAAATCGTTTATTTCAAAAAAAAAGAAAAGGAACATTAAGATCTTGCTGAGGGTGCCAGGCCAACTCCTCTTGAAAGTGAGGGGCAGCTTTCCTCTTTCTCAATACCATACAAGTTTTTCAGTATCTAATATAAAGCAAATCTTCCCAACAAACAAAGAAAAAGGTCCAAAAAGGCTTAAAAAAGGGATTTGTGAATTTAAAATGTAAGTAGGGAATTGTTTTATTGAATTATCAACTTTCATTAGAGCAAGTTGATACAATTTCTTATGTTTGTCATTCAAATAATTTTTTTAGTCTGTGCCCAATTCTTTTGGACAAAATTTCAAAATTAGCTGCACAAATGTTCTTTATACCAAGAAAAATTGGGCATAATTTTAAGAGCCCATAAATATCTGAGCTGGAAATGTTTATAAAGCATGGGCTATATGGAAACATCATTTTGATGTATGCCACAGCAAACCTGCATGACCCTTTTGGAAAGCAATTAGACTACAGAGGTCAGAAGGTATAAAAACATATGTGTGCTTTGAGTTAGTAGTACTAATAGTGGGACTTTATTCAATGCAAATATTCTCTTTAAAAAGAAAAATTTCATACTTAAGATGTTATCATCAAATTATATTATTTATAGTAATTGAAATTTAACAGCATTCTAATTTCAAACAGCAGCAGACATTTTAAATAAATTTGCATATAAATTTCCTGGTTCTTTCACTAAGTCATAAGTTACATGATCATTACGGGAGCTGCAATGGCCCATCAGAGTTGTCCTGCTTTGAATCAAATGGGTCCAGAAGGTGAGGTGACTGCACTGAGACAACTGCTGAGGGAGCTGAGCTGAAAGCCATCTGCTCACAATACTCCCATAGCTGGCAGTGAAGGAGATTCTGGGGCACAGCTCATATCTGCTGCAGTCTACCCCAGCACTACTGGGATCCACTTTGTCATGAACATACAGAGAACAGCTCTTCCAGGATTCTCGGGGGTCTCTTTTCCTGGGAGAAACTTGGGAGAGGAAACCAAGTGGGAAGAACTACAGTCCCTGACATTGCAAGTGGCTGTGGCATTGCAACCGATATTGTCTCCCTCCTCAATTACCCATTATAGATTTTCTTTCTCTTCAGCTGGCATCTCTGCTTGTCTTGGTGATGTGATCCAGAAACTTGTCCTCAAAGACCCTAAAGTCCTGGTCGCTGTGACCTCCTCAAACCAGGATTACTACACTTGTCTATTTTTCTTCAACATTGGGCAAGAGAGTGCCTAGAGACACCTAGGTGGGTCACCTGAGTTTGAGCCACTGGAATGGGATCCCACATAACATCATGTCCAATCAGAGGACACATTTTCCACAGAGGAGATGAGGGAGACAGCCAGGGACTCCACTGGCACTTAATAGTGCCTGGCACCAAGAAAGCTATTAATATTCTCAGCAAATACTTGAGGGAAGACTATGAGCCTACTACGCAGATGAAATGGCTTAGTGTGTGTGTGCACAGGTATGTGCACGATTGTGTGCGCTTCATTTGAGTAAATGGAAACAGAGTAGGTGTTCAATAAATATGAATTGAATGAATTATAATTATGCATGTACATTTTGCAAAACAGTGTTTATTTTTATCATTAACATTCTCCTTTCTATCTCCAAACACCATAGGAGCAGTTGTTTTCCAACCACAGAGAGAAACCGACTCTGTAATGGACGATACAGACTTTCCTATTTCTATTATATTCAGTTACATATTCTATTTTAGTATTTATATTAAGTTAATCCTTCATAGGGTTTCTAACACTCCTGTATTGGTCACTCCAGTCTCTGATCTGCAGGCTGGAGGATCAAGCTGATGACTATTCTTCAATAAATTAGAAACAGTTCTATTCCATGTATGCTATCATCTGAATGAATTTGGGCAGCTTAATTATTCATCACAAATCAAAAAACTATAGTGAAAACAATCAGCAGTGTGGAGAGCATGATTACTTACTTTATGATTATCTCAGGTCTCTAAATTTGTAACCTCTGCTATAGAGTAAAACAGTCAGCTGAACCTCAGCTCCTTTCCATTCCAACAGTCTGTTAATGTTGACAGTTCTCATTTGAAGTGCAGCTGTAACTTGCACAAAAAAAGCATTTCACTTCTGCCACGAGAGGGAGCCATAGCCTAAGACCTGAGATGAGGTTGACGCTAACCCCACTGCATTGCAGCTGCAGTGAGATATTACATTGTATTACATTGCATTGTTTTCTTGCTGTGTTGTACTGTAATGTACTGAATTGCATTCGATTAAATTGTACAGTATGATGTGGAATTATATAGTATCTAATTGGATTGCCTTAAAGAAAATGCTCTCTATTTACTATATTTTTAATTGATTCCTATAATTGATACCCATAATTGTCATTTTCTTAAATAACAGTAGCTTAAATTGAAGCACAACAAAGGATAATTCATCTCAAAACTTCTTCATCAGACTCACTGAGAAAGAGTTGGTATGTTACAGTTGAAAGGGTGTACATGATGAACCTATCTTGGGAACCGTGGCCTCTTAAGAGCCTAGAACACATAACAGGCACTCAAGAACATACTTCAATGAGTCAGACACAGTTCTATTCTGGGTGAACTTCAGCAACTTATTTAATCAAATATTTCTCAAGGTGTGTCCCCTGATTACCAACAGTCAAATCATCTGGGTATTCAGTTATAACGTTATTTCTTTAACTACCTCAGATCTAACACTCTTGTGAGGTGATGGTGGTTGTAGTGGGTAATCTGCATTTTAATCTGCATTTCAGTATACACAATTCCTTGAGCATACTGCCGTTTCAGAAACATTGGCTGAATCTACTTCCCGTCTCACTTCTCTCCCTTTGTTCCTCTGAAGAATTAATGAATTAACAGAATCAATTCTTTGGTACAAGTGCCTCTATGGAGTCATCACTACTTGTAAGGAATAGAAAATGTCAGTCCTCACAGTCACAGAAGCAAAGCTCAGCGGGGCAAGAGTGAGACTTGGGCCCCATCCATCACTTCTAGCCCCTCTCTAGCTCAGTCACCAGCAGGGGCCCTTGATGTAACAGCGAGGGAAGCTCAACCTGGTCCCAGCAGTGAGGATGGAGGATTTTGCACCCAGCCCTGGAAAGACAAGCAGCAAACAGCAGTCCTCCAAAGTCTGACCCCTGAGCCAGCAGCATAGCATCACCTGGGAACTTGATAGAAATGCAAATTCTCATATTTCAGCAAGGCTTACTGATTCAGAAACTCTGGGTCTGGGGCCCAGTAGTCTGTGTTCTAAAAGTCCTCAGACAAGTGTCCATGGGATACCCTGTAAAACCTTTACACGTTATTGATTATATTCCCCGAACTATCTTTCATTTCCCCTTGGCAATTTTGTGGTTACCATTAGCGCTTTCTAATCCCCTCACCTTCTCCCTCATCCCCATCTCCCTTCCATCTAGGAGCCATCAGTTTTCTCTCTATATCATTGAGACTGTTTCTAATTACTTTGCTCATTTATTCTATTCTTTAGATTCCACATATACGTGAGATCATATGGTATCTGTCTTTCTCCATCTGACACTTATTAGGGAGATCACTTCATGGACAGTGTAGATGCCTGACCACTGCAGTGTACACCTGATGTTAAAGCTGAATAATAATGAATGTCAACTATAATTTAATATCTACATAGTCACAGGATGTGGAGTACAGCATAGGGAATAGAGTCAATGGACCTGTAACAACTATATACGATGTCAGAGGGGTAGTAGATTGGGGGGAGGGGTTGTCACTGTGAGGGGTGTACATGTCTCACTATTACATTTTTTTGTACATCTGAAACTAATAAAAAAAAGAAAAGAAATAAACATCATTAAAAAATTAATAAGTTGAGGCCGGCTGAGTGGTGCAGTGGTTAAGCACTGGTTTGGGAAGCCAGCGGCTCCGGTTCGGTCCCACATATAAGGGCCAGTGACACTGCCCTCAAAAAAATAAATAAATAAATAAAAAATTAATAAGTTGAAGTCTTAAAAAAAAAAGGCGTCAGGTGATTCTGATGCATGCTTAAGTTCTAGAACCATGCTCAGTCCGCCTGTGGTACCTGAGCTCAAGCTGAGCCTGCAGAATTTGAGTCACCATCCTGAGTCCTTAGGGCCCCGTGGCTTCCCCATGTGCAGTGGCTGCAGGGATGGGCCTCTCCTTCATGCATTAAACAGGATCTTTAGAAAGAAAACCCTCTTGGAAAGTCTTGGAGACCCTTAAATAATTACTAAAAACACTTCTATACACATAAGTGCTTATTTACTCTCACAATGCCACTTTGAAGCAGAAGAAGGAAAGATATTATCGCCGTTTTGTTAGTGACTCCCAGGTAGCTAAACAATGTGAAAATGGTTCAGTTTTGTTAAGGTTCAAGGGAACTAGTCCTCTTAAAATTCTCTATCAGAGCATATTGTCTATTAGGCTAAAAAATTTTCCCCAAAATACATCAGCCTAAGATATTCACATGCATGGAGGGGAACAGTACTCAGCTTTATGTCTTGAGGCTTCGGGCTGGCCGAGTGGCGCGGTGGTTAAGCGCTGGCTTGGGAAGCCAGAGGTGCCGGTTCGGTCCCACATATGAGGGCCAGTAACACTGCCCTCAAAAAAAAAAATCATTATTTTATGTCTTGAGGCTTCAAGAAGGACCTCACTGTATGTTTGGCAAAATAGTCCATCATAGGCAAACCACTCCCTTCTGTAATAGAGGGCCCAATAGTATAAGGACTCAGTACAAAAAAATTTAGACCATGTCTTTCATCTAATAATGTAGTCCAAAGTAAATATAATTAGTGGCATATTCATTCATTTGTTGACTTAATCAATCAACAAGTAATTTTTAGTGTCTACTGCGTTCCATGCACAACTGGAACCACTAAGGTTACATCTGTGAGCGAAAGAGATGAAAATTCCTGTCCTTGTGGAGTTTATATAGTCACGTGAAAGCAGATGAACAATACATAAATAATAATAAAAAATAGTAATAAATGCTATGGAGAAAATAAAGCAGGGGAGGGAGAAAGGTGATGCTGGGTGAAGGGGGGTACAATTTTAAGTTGGTCGGTCAGAGAAGGAATCTTTACAAAAATGACAGTTCTGCAAAAATTTGAGATCAGCCACACATGCATATCTCATCTGGAGGAAATGTATGTCAGGTAGAAGGAACAGCAACTGCGAACACTAGAAGTGATCTCCAGGAAGTCAATGTGGCTAGAAAAAACAGAGTAGTTTAGAGACGATTGGAAAACATGGTCAGTTGTATAATATAACAAGAAGCCAGGCTGCATAGTCAGGATTTCAGCTTTTACTGAGTAAAATAAGGAGCCTCTTGAGCTTTTTAAAGCATTGTGAATGACATGTGCTAAAAGAGGATCTAAAAAACATGCTCTAAAAGGACCACTTTGAGAATAGGCTGTGTAGGAGGAAAAGGATGGAAGCAAGAGGCCAATTATTAAGTTTTCCAAATTCCACTAGTGAAACAATGATGCCTCCAACCAGGTGGTAGAATAGAGGTGTCACTAATTGGAGCATCCTAGATATATTCTGAAGACTGGACAGCTAGGATTTGTCCATGGATTGGATAAAGTGAGAAAGAGAGAGGAGAGTTGAGCTTCTATGTCTCTATGTTTCATGGCCTGAACAATTGGAACGATAGGTTTACCATTTACTAAGATGGAAAAATTGCAGTTTGGGGTGGGTAGTGATCAGGAGTTTGCTGTCAGACACTAGGTTTGAGGTGCCAACTGGAACCCTCAGGGCAAAACACTCAGGCTTGAATGCCAGCCTCTCCATAAAGAAACCCAGGGCAGGGGAAAGAGTGTGGCCTCAAATGGTTGCAGATGGGGGTCAGAGAGAAGAATATAGGAAGACTAGGTGGAAATCCCTAGAGACATCTAGAAGCCCTTAGAGGGATTTTGCTGGAGCTTACTTCTGGTGCTATTCGGATGTAGTTAGAGAACACATGCCAGTAAAATGTGAGCTTACCATTCATGCCATGTTGAGCCACATTTCACCCCCACGAGGGTGTCCACATCTCCTGTTATGGTGGTTTTGGGGCTAAGACAAATATTTAGAGCAAAGAAATTCAGGAACACCACCATTCTCGGTGGCAGCAAAGAAAATGTCTGCAGTGGAAGGAGCCATGTGGTAACGCGTAGAGAAGAGAAACGTGATATGAATCCTAAAACTGCAACTTCAACGTCACAGCGTATAGGTTCCTGCAGCCTCAAGTCCCCCAGCTTTATAAAAGAATAGCAAAGAAACCGGATTCAAAGTGAGAGACTGACAGGTACAAGGGAGCCCTCTGGCTATAAAGTTGTAATGGAAATGAGACTTTAAGGTTCACGTTCCAGGGACCTATAGCAATAGGAGCCTGAGCTTAAAAAAGCCACCCCACTGCTCCTGAGGATGCTGATGGGGAGTTTGGAGGAGAGGGGCTGTTGTGTTAGTTAATCCCTTCTTGTGCACGCAAAGCAAAGCCTGGAAACACATCTTGAGAAGAGCTCTCAGCCTTCTGCCAGGAAAGGTGGTCACAAGACCTTGGTCTGGATGCAAAAAGCTAAACTGTGTGCCAAAAATATGGCACAATGGGTTTTTAAATCCCATCCCTGCTGTTAACCTCTTCACCTTTTCCCCAGGCCTTAATGTTGCTGGGGTGGGTGCCAGGGGTTGGGGTGGAGCAGCTGATAAGATTGATGTGGATTGATGATCACACATAAAATTAGGAAGAGGATGAAGAGATGCTCCCAACAGAACCCCCCACTCTTTTCCACCTTATGCACTGACAATTAGGAAAGAACACTAGACCACAGAAAGATGCTATAGAAATTAAAACATTCTTCTTTTTGTTTATTACCCTTAATAGCCACAGTATTTGAAAATTCATTAAATTCAAAGCCCTTTGAATTGTATAAAACAAGATTATATCCATCTTGACATCGATATCATAAAAACCGTGTGTATGTATCTGTTTATATGTGTATATGGATGTACATGTGGATATGTTGGAAAGTAGGAGAGGGCAAAACTGGCAACTACTTCAGATTTAAACTAATAGCTAACACCTACACATGCTTGCTCTGTGCCAGAACTGTTCTAAAGGTTTTGCACATTCACTGTTTCCTCATTTAATCCTCACAATAACCCTATGAGGTAGATATTACTACTTTCATCATCATCATCTCTGTTCTATAGATAGGGAAACTAAGACACGGAAGTCAGAAGTGGAGACACGATTTGGATCGAGGCTACCGGTGCTACAGTTCCTGGGCTACAGGGCCTCTCTCCCTGGGGTCCATTTATGAAGTACTGGATAGGCAGACTTCCTAAATCTACAAAGCTGATCCTGCTTAGAGAGATTTTTCTATAGTAGCTTCCTTGTTCAGACCTTTGCTTGCAGAAACACGTTGGGAGTTGGAACCTTTGCTTGTAGAATAAAAAAAGTGACAGATTAGAAGAATGGAATGTCACATTTCAGGGCAGGTCTGAGGAAAAAAAGATTTAGAACATTGAGCTTTTCTACTTATTCATTCCTTCCTTTCAACCATGCTTTTCTGACATTCTTTTGCTCACTGACAAGCTTCTACATAGTCCAAGATCAATAGAAAATCCCCCACTTTCTCCCTAAAATGCAGGTCTGCTAGGCATCGAAAGGACTTCATTTGTCTGCCCGGTCAGTCATAAAGGGTGGCACAATTAAAATGTTAAAGAGAACACCATTTGCAATGATATGGATGGACCTAGAGACTATTATGTTAAGTGAAATAAGTCAGTCAGAGAAAGACAAATACCATATGATCTCACTCATATGTGGAATCTGAAAAACTGAATGAATGAGCAAAGTAAACAGAAACTGTCTCATAGATATAGAAGAAAAATCAGGGTTGCTAATTGAGAGGGGGGTGGGGATGAGGGAGAAGGGAAAAGGATTAGACAGCAAAAATAAGCAACTACAATATTGCCACTGGGATATGAAAGACAGTTTGGGGAATATAATTAATAATGTTGTAAATATTTTGTGGGGTGTCAGATGGTCATATGTCTTGTTAGGGAGACCATTTCATGGATGGAGAAGAGGCTTGACGACTGCACTGTACACCTGAAGCTGAGGTTGTATAATATTGTATACCAACTGTAATTGAATATATAGTCACGGGATATGGATTATAATGTGGAAGGGAGTCAGAGGAAGTGTAATAGATATATCTGATATGGGGGGAGGAGTGGGGTGGCCAAATGGGGGACGGGGCGTTGTCACTTTGAGGGGTAAAAAGTATAGCTATTGCACTGTGTTGTACACCTGAAGCTAATTAAAAATAAATAAATAAATAAACTATAAAAAAAGGAGAACATTTCTTTGATATTACGCAATTCAAGAACTGTCTTCATCTCTGCAGCAATTATGTAATGATGACTACAGCCACCATTTAATGAGTAGCTAGTATTAGTTGGGCAGTATCATATGCTGTCACTAATCTATAAGATAACCCTACAAGATATTACCTCCAGTTTACGCACAAGGACACTGAGGCTTCCACATTCTCCTCTGGCTGCCTTCACCCTAGCTACACTGGATTTTTCTGCCTTTTCATTTCTCCTGCTCCCTTCTGCCATCTTTTTTGCACATGCTCTTCCTTCTAACTATAATGCTCTTCCCCCAATTCTCCTTAAATTAGAATACAGTTTAGAACTTATGTAAGCGTGTAATTATACATTCATTAGTGGTATTTTCAAATAGTGTCTCTCTCCCACTTGATACTCTTAGGTCCATGAGAGCAGGAGCTTTCTATCGGTGCCTTTGCTCACTACAGATTCTCAGAAATTATAATAGTGCAACACCAAGGACAAGGTAGGAACTTAATTATGTAGGTTGCATTAATAAATCTGCACAAATTGACAGAGCTAAAAATCAAAACAAGTTCTGCTTGGCTCCAAAGCCTAAACTGCTACCATCAACATATTCATGACATTTTGGAAAAAGAAATCAACCTTAAATTAATAACCTATAAAGAGATATCAATGAAATGGAGACTGGAAGATGACAGCGCAACCACAGTTGCAAAACATAAGCCTTGGGCTGAATAGCATTGCAGAGCCTTTCAAATTTGGAATTTATGGAGACACCCTGTCTTGCCTACCTGTCTTCTCTCCCAGTTATCTCTCCATCTGTCTGCCAAGAAATCTGTGACTTTGGTTTGCACAACTCTTAACTATCTCCATCTCAGACTTAATTTCAGTTACCCTCAGTCTAAGTTTGTCACTTAGCTAGATAGACATAGATGATATAGCTACAGATATAGATACAGATAGATGCAGATATAGAAACAGATATGCGTGTTTATGCTTTTGGAAATGCTTAAAATGGATACTTGAGTCACATGGAAATACAAAAATTTCAAAATTATTTTCTAAAACTGTTATTGTTCACATTCTACTTTTTTTTTTTTAAGTTCCATTCCTCAGTTATAACTTGTAATATCAGTCTTGGAAGCATCATTTTGTCCCATTTGAGATCTTGGCTCTCTCTTGCTCTCACCTCAGTAAATAGCTGCTATTTATTGAGCAACTGTTATGTGCAAGGTACCTAGCACTTTGCTTACATCTTATATAACATGACTCTCATGAGGTCTCTATCAAGGTCTTCATTTTACAGATGAGGAAACCAGTGCTGCAAGAGTCCCCCAAAGAGACTCCCCAAAGTCCCCCATTCAGTGTGAAGCAGGACCAGAATTCAAATTACATCTGGTCCCAATGTCTCTGTGTTCTTTCTCCCACACTGCAAATGGCTAGAACATTTGAACTCAACTTAAAAGAAATAATAAAATGAGTCATCTTCAATGGCAAGGATGCTTGAACCTTCTGAAATTAATACATTAAGGGTAGATCCAAACTACACTTACATTTATTGTCTCAATCAAACTTTCTCTTCCCCTCTGATTTCTCTCTCTGCTTGCTTCTCCATAAAGAAAACTAAGAGCACCTAACTAAATAGTCACCTGGAAAGTGTTTGAGAAACTAATCTATATTATCTCTGAGTAGAAAGATAAAAAGTACCTCCTTTGCGTCAAGTACTTTACAAATGCTAACCCATTTACAACAATACATAGAATATTATTCTTATTTTATTATTTTTTATTTGTTAAAAAGGTGGGACAGAAAGCAATTGTGGATGCACCTAAGAAAAATAATAATCACTAGTTCATAGCATTTTTTTAAGTCTGCCATTATGTATTAGACCTTTTAAATGAAAAAAAAAAAAAAGTCAACATTTTGTTACCCCCAAACATGATGACTGAGCCAAGTCCCAAGTGTGTGCTCTATGCAGCAGGGTGGTTTGAATACATGTGAGATGATGGGAGCTGTCAATAATGTGGTCCTTTAGCAATAGGGCACACATGAAGGGACAAGTACAGAATCCATCATTATAGTCTGCATTAATGAGATTTGTTTAACATTTGTTTGTCCCTGATTTCCTACTAAATTCCTAATTTTGTGCATTCTGTCTAGGAAGCAGATAAACTATCACAGTTATTTTTTGTTTAGAAATATTACAATACATTCCTGAAGAATGTTCAGATGACAACTTGACTTTCCATATCACTCAGCTGTTGAGGATTAAGTACATTTGACCTTAATTGCTACAAGCTGGTCACTTGGAATGAAAATTTCCATACAATACATTATTATTACTACTACTATTATTTTATTCACTCTTTTCCAAGACTTGAAGAAATGTCTCATATGATATTAAGACGTGTGTGTGTTGGGAAGTAATGAAGAAATAGAATGGAATACAAATCTAATTGGATAAATGTCATATTTAGAAAAACAGCAATCACTGTCACATTCCGTTGGATTTCTTTATGTTTTGTAGACAATTACCAGTTTTAAAAAGCAGTAACATTTAAGGTGGAAAAATGATTGCTGTTCACTTCATTTATTTAAAAATTATTCTCCACTCATTTAAAGTGTACATTTGATATATATTTTTTTTAAAATTCCCCTACTTCTTAAAATCTTTCAAAACATCATTAGCCCTGTTTCTTTCTGCCATTGAATTTTGAAAGTATGTGTGCTTTTAAATCTATTCTCTCTTGTGACAGAGAAGATGAATGGGGTACATCTTTTTTTTTTTTTTTAAAGATTTTATTGGGGAATTGGGGAGGGGAACAGTGTTGGGGAATCAGGGAAGGGGCACAGACAAGTTGCTGTCTTTTCGCTCTTCAGTCTAGTTGCAGAGGACGTTGCTTCACTGGCCCATGTTGGTATCGTCACTGCACTCTTCCCGGATGAGGCAGATTGGTCACCGGCCCCTGGATGGTTGGTCGCTCACTGTGGCTATTGGCAGCTCACACTGGCTGCCGGCCACTCACTGTAGCCTATGGCAGCCCACTGCAGCAGGGGCTGCAGCCTACACCGTCGCCGGGGCTCGCAGTCCAGCTCCAGGTGGAGCTCTTGTTAGCTGTAGAGGGCAGTGTCACTGGCTCTCATATGTGGGATCTGAACTGGGGCCGCTGGCATCCCGAAACCAGCTCTTAACCAATGCGCCACTCGGCCGGCCCGAATGGGGTACATCTTGATGTTGCAGACTGTTAACTCCTGAGGGCACAGGTTGTCTTATTCATCTTTATGCGACCATCTCTGCACCTGTCTGGCACACAGTAATTTTTCTTTTTTCTTTCTTTTTTTTTTTTTCTAAAAGAAGGCAGACTTCCCTTTCAGTGCCTTATTTCAATGAGTCTGAAGTCTTGGAAGCATAAATACCCTATTTTTCTCCTTCAAATGGACCGTGAGAGCTTGTTTGGAGATTTTAGTAGAGAAGCACAGCTACTCCTACACCCTTGACCAAAGAATGGTCTTCCTCTATCGAGCAAGGTCATCGGACCAGGAGGACCACGCCGCTTTGAGAGGGAGGGATGCAGAGTCGGTGAGGGAGGAAGGGACAGGGGCCCAGCCAACCAGGCCAGATGAATGAATCAACCCTGGTGATCAATGGAATCACAGATGTCCCAGCCACATTGCTGTCACATTTCAGTACTATCACAGTGACAAAGCGGAATTCTTCTCATTGGCTATTACACTATCAAAAAATAATGTATATTGAAGATAAGAAATTGCCTCTTAGGGGAGAAAAAATACAGTAGAAATAGAAATTATTTTGATCATTTCTCAATTAATATAACTATTTTTCATTGTCCAAGTTGTAAAAGTAGTTGTGTGGCATTTATCCTCACCATTAGGATAAATCATAGCCTGATTCAAAAACCAGTATAGGTCCGGCTGAGTGGAGCATTGGTTAAGAATTGGCTTAGGAAGCCAGCTCTGAGCAGCAGGACCAGGGTTCAGATCCCACATTAGGGCCAGTGGTGCTGCGCCCTCTACAGCTAAGATGGTGAACAACAGCTTGACTTGGAGCTGGGCTGCCATGAGTCTCTGGCAATGGCATAGGATGCATTGGGGCAGGCCAACAGCTGGCGTGCACTTTCGTGAGCTGCTGTGAGCCACCGTGAGTGGCCAACCAATGGCCGGTGAGTGACTGCCTCAGCCAGGAAGAGCTCAATGATAATACCAACATGGGCCAGTGAAGTGGCGTCCTCCACAACTAGACTGAAGAACAAAAGGACAGCAACTTGTCTGTTTCCCTTCCCTGATTTCCCAACGCTGTTCCTCTCCCCTAGTTCCCCAATAAAATCTTGTAAAAAAAAATCAATGTAACTACAGAAGATACAATAACTACAGAAGGGTGAGGCTTTTTAGAAATTTATCAAGTACCTAAAAGTTTTTAAATAACCTGTATGTCCATCAGTAACAGCATGGCTTTGATTAAAGTTTTGGGGGAATTTTAAAAGGGAATTTCTCCTCCCTTGTCATTTTTTTCAACAAAGAATTAAAAAAAAAAAGTTCTGAAGTTTTGTTTTTAATAGGAAAGTAATTGCATGTTCCCTAATTGTAAACAGGAAATGACAGTTTACTCTACAAGCTCATGACAAATGCTGGGACTTTTCCCAGAGAATCAATGTTATAATTGCTTTAATTTACTAAGATCTCTATGACAAAATTCCCAATTGTAAAATATATCTATTTTAAACTTTGCATATTGGAAGAGTAATTTATCATGTTGCCTCACTATGACTGCTTCCTTATTAAGGCAATTTCTAGTTAGAATTTTACTGGGAGTCCCCTCGATGCTTGAATCTACTGTGCTTCCTTTGCACTTCACTTAATGCATAGCCTAGGCTTCACTACAGCCTCAGATATGAAATGAGGTATAAGGCCATGAAACAAACTGACATAAGTGGCCCATGGCAACTGGGTCACATGATATTAGAAATAGGCAATTTCTTGTTCTCTGTGTATTTTCTTCAAGTTATAATCATCTCTAAATATTTTCCAGGAGTGATTTAATGGTCTATGGAAATGACCTAATATCCAGATAACTCATATCTTCTTTCATTTTCTTTTTTCTTTCTTTCCTCCTGCTTTTCTGTTCCATTTTTATGGGCATTGCATCCCTGCAGCAGAATTGTGGTAGGAACATATTGTGATACAAGTGTTTCTCTTGCTTTTCAATTAACAATATATTGGTGTGTATACACACTTGTGTGTGTGCAAGCCTGCATGTGTGAGAAAAACACACCAGATATGACAGTTAGCCTGTGCTGTAAAACTACCACACTAACATTCAGTGGCTTAACACAACAACCATTGATGCAACTCAGTTTTCTGTGTTGGCACTTTGAGCTGGGCTCAGCTGGGCAGTTCTCCTGTTCTCAGCGAGACTCATTTATGAGTCTTTAGTCAGCTGCAGGTTAGCTTAGTGGCTCTGCTTTAAGGCTGTCATCCGGGGTAAGGAACAACTGGGCTAAAGGTCTCATAATCCCACAGGCTAGCCCAGGCTTGCTCATATGGCAGTTCAAGGCTCTAAGAGCAACAGGAGGGTAACCCCCAGTGCACAACTGATTTTCAAGCCTCTGCTTATATCACTTGGTATTGACCCACTGACCAAAGCAAGTCATATGGCCACGCCCAGAATCATGTAGGAAAGTCTTTCCAAAATATAGGAAGGCAGGAAAAAAATCAGAGCTGTTACTGTAGCCAACCCAGCACTCACTTCAATGCCCTAAAAGAAGTCATTAACAAGAAAAATATCTCTTTTTATGAGCCTTTCTCCCCTGATCCTGAAGTCATCATTTACTGATATGGATTAGCCTGCTGGCCTAGGATAAATTGCCAATGATAATAGTGAATGGTGCAAATACTAAATATAAACTAAATCATTATTAACGTATAGTGAGCAGCTATCTATGGCATTACAAGGTCAGAATAATTATGAACAATTTGTATTTAGTACTTATAATAGTGTTTTTTCTAACCAGGGAAAAAGTATGATCTATATTTATTTACCCAACACATATTTATTAAGCCACCATTATTTCTTCTGAACCAATGTTTCTTAAGCCCCTCACCTGGGCCCCACATTGTTCTAGGCACTGAGGACAAAGCAGGGAACCTAGAAGTCAAGGTTCCTCTTCTATTAGAGCTTATATTTTAAGGAGAAGAGGTACAAAATAAACAGTTCACTCAAAACAGTAGATATGCATTCAATAATAAACGAAAGAGTAAAATACATTCAGATAGTGATAACTGCCGTTAATACAATAAAATAGGGGACAGTGATAGAAACAGATTGGAGGCCTTATTTGTATTGAACAGTCATGGAAGGCCTCTCTGAGGAGCTAATATTTGAGACAAAAAAAACCAAAAAACCAGAAAAATTAAAACTGTGACAAGAACAGAGCTTTCTTAGCAGAGGAAATACCAATTGCAAAAACAGTGAGGCAGCAACCAGGCTGGTCTGTTCCAGAAACAAACCTCAAACCAGGGCAGCAAGTTGAGAGTCAGTACTCAGGAGAAGAGAAGCAGAAAGATTGAAGAGGTGAGGGAAGGGCCACGTCACTGGGCCTTGGAGGCCATGGGAAGAAGTTCAGATTAAGATTTTATTACAGATGCAGGAGGCTAAGGAGGGGCGGCAACCGGCAGAAATGTTTTCAGCAAAAGAATCAGAGGTGGTAATTGTGGCCTGATTTTTGTTTGTGGAAAACTACACTGGTTACAGGTAAAGACTGGATTGTAGCGGGACAAGAGTGGAAGCAGAGACCAGTCAGGAGGCCATCTGCAGTGTTTGAGTAAGAAGTGATGCTGGCCTAATCCAGTGGGTAATGGAGATGTAGAGACTAAGATACAACATCAGGACTTGTCGGTTGTGGAAGGAGGGAATCAAAGGAATCAAGAATGACTGACTATTCAACATTTGGCCTAAGCAACCACAAGCCTGCCAGTCACTGTGCTAAGCTTTGGAGACAAAATAATCAGATATAATACTTGCCTCGGAGAGTTTATAATCTATAACTATTTAATAAATGCTACTGAGTTAATAGATTAATAATTTTAAAATTGAGCTATATTTAAATATCCCAGTTTTTAACATTGCAAAGTCCAGATGGGTCGAAATGTTAAATTTAATAAATAAATTATAACTAAATAAACTAGAATGAAAAAAATACTTGTATGTATATTTTAAGGATGGGAAAGCTTTTCGACACTGAGGTATAAGCAATAAAGAAAAATATTAATGGATTTACTATTCAAATTTTTTAATTTTTTTATGTCAGAAGCCTACCATAAGCAAAACTAAAAGCAAACAATATTGGGAAATATAGTCACAGCATATATGACAAAGAGCTGATGTCCTTAATATGTAAAAAATCTTATAAATCAATACAGAAAAGATGAGCAAAGAGTACAATAAACCAAAAAGCAAAAATATGGAGTAAGTCTAAAGAAAGAGTTCAATTTTACAGGTAATCAATAATATACATATTTAAAATAAGATGTGTTTTTCTACCTTTCAAATTGGTGTTCAAAAAAAAGAATAAAAACCCAGGAGTTCCCCTAACAGTATAAAATTGACACCTTTTTTTGAGAGGAATTCTTTAAAAATGTCATTCCCTTTATCCTGGCAACTTCATTTTTTGAAATATAGCTAAAACGCATAATCATTATTGTGTGCAGTTGTATATAAACATTTGCTGCAGTGTTGTTTATAGTTATATAAATTGTCACACTAAGGAACTGATTAAACAAATAATGATATATCCATATGTTATAATGCAGTGCAGCTAGTTAAAATCACATTGCAGAAAAATGACTGACATATGGTAAATTGCTCATAATATGTTTTATGTGATAAAAGCAGGTTATAAAACAATAAGCCAAATGTAGTAGCATTTTGGTAAATACCCATAGAGAACTATATCAATAAAGGCAGTCACCAAATTGTTTACAGTAACTATATTTGGGAGATAGAATTGTAGGTGATCTTTTTCCTCTACATATCTGTATTTTTCAAATTTTCCACATTGTGCATGTGTAATTGTGTATTTTTGATATTACAAAATAAAAATTACATATTTATAAAAGGGTAACTCAAAAACAAAAGGAGTCACTGAGCCTCTAGCTGAAGTTGCAAATCAGCAATCAGAAGAAAGATTTCCTGGATGCTTGCAGATAAAAAATGCAAAACAAGGTTGCCCTGATATGAATAATAAACAAATGATCCCCACAGAGTGCAGACAATAAGGGTGGAGCATGGATTTGAACAAAGACTCCTGGAGCCTAGGAGCTGTAGACACCACAAGGCTCTGTTAGTCATCATCCAAAGGTCAGTCCATACCAGCAGGGGGTTGCCAACAAGACAATCAAACTAATACACATAAGTAATAATACCAAGTCATAGTGTCCTCATATATATGAAGCTGTGGGAGTTTGAATTGTGCCCCAATAAATCCATTTACCTGATTCTGTTCAGTCTATTATAATAGCCCAGAGAATGATAAATCTGATTATTTCCGATCTGTATATACCACAAGTTAACTAGATAAACTGGCTGACTTTTTGAACATATAGAACCCTTAAACTGCTGTATCTGTCAAACATAACCAGCAAATCTTGAGTGGTGGGCAGTCTGAATTTGACACTCGAACACATGGGACACCAGAAATCAACTTTGCCAACTGAACTCATTGAAGGAATTGTATTTAATTCTTTTTGAGGGCTCTAATATTTATACTTGAAAATTAACCTTTAAAAAAGTATCAGATGCTTTACACAGGAAATAGGTAAAATACCAATTACACCAAAATATATGTGTGCGTGTATAAATAAAGGCACTATGTGTTTCTGTAGCATCTGTCACCTGAGGGTTTCTAAGTCTCTGGTGCCGCCCTCCTTTCTTTCTTTCTTTCTTTTTTGGACTGATCTTATTTAATTTTAAATAAAAAAAAAAAAGGTTTTGGTAGTTTCCAAAGAGGGAGTTCCTTTTTTTTTTTTTTTTTTTACTGTGTTAATGTCTTTATTCCTTTGTTAAAACAATAGAGGTATAATTGACATGACGTTGTATTAGTTTCAGGTGTACAACATAATGATTTGATATTTGTATATATTGTGAAATGATCACAATAGGTCTAATTAACTAGGTGCCCTTTTTGAAATTAGAGGTACTGAGGAAAAGCAAAATCCCCAAATTCAATTCAATAGATAATGACTAAATTGATGTTCATTTCCTCTTTCATACTTTATTACAATAGTTTTTAAACTTTGATGTCTACCAGATTCTTCTGAGATGCTTATTAAAAGAAAATGCAGGTGCCAGCAGCCTACTCCAGATCTCGTGGATCAGTCTCATAGGTGCAAAGGCTTGAGGGGATTCAGGTATAGTAAGTTATATTAGGGCTCTGGTGTGCCCCGAGGTGTGAGAAGCACTGCTCTCGGAGAAAGGTTACTGGTGGGCAAAGGAGGTAGCCAAAAAAAAAAAAAAGGAAAATTATGAAATCTCTGATTTTTTAAACGACATTTTTAAACGACAAGTGAATGATGACATTCTGTCCTAATTGGTGTCATTTCTTACATCAACTATTTCTCTACAGTCTGGATAGACCAGAAAGTAGAGATTAGAATTAGTCCAATTCAGTGGTTAAAGCGTTAACCAGAATGTCAATTCATTTCTCAAGAAGTGTGACAAGGAGCAAAGGAGTGTTCCTATCAGCTGCTCCTAGGAAAGAAAGTAAACACTCCCAACATGCACTGAGGCACAGGGAGTGGCTCAGGTTTCTGACACTTCCCTGCGGTGGCGAAAAGGAGTAATAGTTAACTGCTTCTTGGACTTGATGACCCTGTGTGGAGGGGAAGTGCCAGGAGCAGAGCCCCAGGAGTGCTCTGGTAAGCTGCTCAGGTAAGCCGGGTATGCCCCTCCCCCAGCACTTGGCACCGCCCTGCGACCTGAGCCAGGCCAGGTGAGTGAGCACTGGCTTTCCGACAGCTTGTGACCAAGCAGGAGAACAAACTGTGAAGCAAGTTCAGCCCGACAACTGACGTGAAAAGGCTCCTTCGGCTCACAGTGTGAATAACAGGTGAAAAATGGAGGTAGGGAAAGAACCCCTCTAACCCACTCCCTGAAGTCAAGTTGAGGGCAAATTATTAGAAAGCAGAATCCACAAGGCAGCCAATTTAAACGCGCGCGCATCAGAGCAGCCTGAAACCCAGACGTTACTTTTCCTCCTGAATTTTTCCTGACCAAGGTAAGCATGTGGGGAGGGGGAAAAGGAGAGAATGAGTGGGGGAGGGAAGGGCGGTGTGGAGGGCACTGTGGACACTGAGGTCCTCCTCCCTTTTCCTCCAGGGAAACAGCTCAATGAGCACCTTACCTGGAATTGTACTAGATACTAGACTCCTGCATGTCATCTTTCTCTGAGTATTCTTATGGTTACAGTATTGTATTGAATCAACAGATGTGAAAGGATTCAGCTAAACATTTATTTGTCTCCACAAAGTGACAGAGACATTCTCCGCCCCCTACCCCTCGAAAAAAAATTGAAAAGGATTTTTGATATAATTTAAGACCTCGTCAAACAACGAAAGAATAAACATAACTAATTAAATGGGATCCCGTGAGTTAAGGATACACATTCTGAAGCAGGAAAGCCATAGGTTCAAATCCCGGCTTTTGTCACTTAGTATTTTGCTACTTAGCAAGTTACTTAAGGTATTCAAGCCTCAGGCTGTCATCTGTAAAACAAGCATCCTAACAGATCTGCCAATAGGGCTTTGATAGGAATGAAACACTGAGCAAGTATTCTATAAATGGTTCCTCCTATCAGCATTAAGAAATTAGACACTCTTCCAAGGGGGCCAGATCAGGGAGCCTGAGCTAGCTGGGGTGAACAGTCAGTATGGAGGTACTAGAGTTGAGCTGGTTTCCAGAGTGGGTCCAGGACACGTGAGCAGATGGCAAGCGAGCAAAACATGACCTCTCTGAGTGGCAGTGAAGTTTTCTGGCTTCTTACTACTTTTCAAATAGAGTACATGGTGACAAGTTCAAACTTCCTTGCTGCTACTCAATCACTTTCACTTTGGAAAAGTCCCATTTATATTAATCTGTTATTTCCAAAAAGAAAATATAACTTTATAGTAAGAGAGTTACAATCCCATATTGTGGAATCCATGACATTTGAGTTTTATAAGAGAGCTTGCCTTTAAATAACTTTGAGAAAATTAGACCATAGAGTTCGTGTCCTTATATTGTAACACATTTGTATTGTTTGTATTGAAGTGATATAGACTTACAACTGTGGTGATGGTCAAGAAATATAAAACAATGATAACCATGTTTTGTTGGTCTTCACCTCTTAAAAGTTGGTCTTCACGGAAGTGGCCTTATTTTATAAAAGTTTATTTAAAGGGCACTTGTTAATATTGCTGTTAGTTTATTAATGTTGATAGCTTTGAGGAAGGGACAAACTTAGTAGCTATGACTACTAGCAAAGTATTTCTATTGATGATTATCTTTTTATTTTATTAATATACAATAAAACATTTCAATGATTTGCAGTTGATCTTAGTTTAATCGTCATTGTTTTAATGAATTCTTTTTTCAAATTGCAAAGTTAAATTCCCCAATGTACTTAAATTCTCCAGTTGTATATTGACCAGAGAATTGTGGATAGAATTCAAAAAGCCAACCAAAATGAACTTTATTATTTTCCTTTAGGGTCTGATTTCATTTAGTGTGCTTTAGCTGAAATCTTATAAAAGAATCAAATCTGTTTAGAATAAATTATAATACTGGTCTTCACTAAACAGTTTTTAAAAGAGGAAGTATACCTTTATGCCGAATAGATATTGTTAGAACTTCTTAAACCAAGTTATTTGATTTTTATATTTCCTAATAGATATATGTCTAGACAATGCCTAGTAGCCCCAATTGAGATAAATCTACTTGACCATATCTGAGATTAATTTGACATTAATTTATTTAACCACATAATGGGGTAAATCTTCCTGTTTAAAATCTATTTTAGTATACATGTGTTTTTCTATTCCTAATGCATATAACATTTTATGATAAACTATTAAATGTTTTGGGAGAGAGAGAGAGAGAGAAAGAGAGAGAGAGAGAGAGAGAATAGTAATTAAGAAAAAATTAACTTTTCCAATTATATTTAAAATAGTATAACATGTATATAACATGTCTTTTTAATATGTAATTCAAAGATTTATATCTGATATTTGTTTTAACTTCTTAAAATAAGAAGCTTCCTATACATTTAATTGAAATAGAAATCTAATGCTAACAGTCAATTTACTTGCATAGATTCATTGATTACAATGCAGATAGGGAATTTAGGATTGTTAGAGATACATGGACTTTATATAAAAGTTTATATGTTTAAAAATATTCAAGTGTTCAACCTCTGAGAAAGGACGTTTTCTGGATTCTCTCTTTGCACTGGAGTCTAGAGTTAGAAAGAATTCGGCTTTGTTGCAAAAATTAGTCTTATGTCTTTCAAAGCCATCAAATACAGAGATTTCATCACTTCATCACAGCATCTCAAGTACGAAACTCACACTACTGCTTTCAGTAGTTGAATCTGAAAGTGTCTCCTTTTTAAGTGATGAGAGTGTTATCTTAGAGCTGAAATGGTTGAAGAACAACTTCTCTATCATCGTCCCGGAAACTAGTAAGTGGAGAATGGTGTCCCAATTCTTTTGCAGCCCATATGTGAACAGAAAAAAATGAGTCAAGATTCTTGTGACGTTAACCTTAGAATCTCTTCTTGGAAACTCAGATGAAATAGAAAATCCATGAGCTATACTACAGCAGCAATTCCAGAAGATGCTGTTGGCAGACTGAGCAGCTCCCTCCCAGACTAAATTCTGGCAAGATGTGTTGAGTCCTTACATGGCTTAAAGCTAGTCACTTCTCCTACTGCTCCTGCTTTCCTCACTCCCCTGAAGGCACTCTGGGGAGAATAACACACATGGCATTAGCATGGTGCAAATATGCAATAGAATAGTAGTAGCTTGGCATCTCAAATTAGATTCCAATGGGACTGACATCGGTAGCATGCTGACATAGAAGTCTGGTTGTTTAGTCCTTTTTAGCCCTGTTTAGTCCTGTCTTCAATCAAGCACTGTAATATGTTTTTAATTATTTTTATCTCAAAACAAACATTTCCTAAATGCGATCACTATCATTTAATAAAATTATAGTTTTTATACTCCAACTCTCAACTTGTATTACCATCTCTGCAAATGAGACACATTTCTTAGAACAAATATGGAGTCAGCTGTTTCCCAGAAACCAAACTTTTCTTGACTCTTCCTGTTTTCTAAGAATTGGATGATGGATAGAATTATGGATTTTTTTCCCTATATCCTTAAAATGATATAATTGTATATAGATCTCAATTTCAAGTTAACAGGTCAGAACTTAGAGAAAACTCTTTTTTCTTTAGAGCTTTATGTCAGATCTGAATACATATTTGTAACTTTCATTGTTTATTCAGACCAAAACAATGAAAAAAAAAAACTCCATGTGTACAGACCTTAATATAATCTTACTTAATAATTGAAATATACACTTGCTGTTCCAATGTGTTACTTTGTTTTTGTTTTTATTTTGTTTTGTTTTTTGAGGGCAGTGTCACTGGCCCTCATATGTGGGACCCGAACCAGGGCTGCTGGCTTCCCAAGCCAGCGCTTAACCACCACGCCACTCGGCAGGCCCTTACTTTGTTTTTTTAAGTAACTTTTATGGTGTATGTTATGTAAGATATGATCCTTGTACATAATTTTAAAAATACAGATGAAATCAAAAAGAAAATAATTATCACTCAATTTCATAGCTCTCAATTATACTACTTTAATATATCTCCCCATATATTGAATACATTCATTATTTTATATGTTTTATCTATATGCTTTATGCTTGTGTATGTGTGTGTGTGTGTGTATATATATATATATATATATTTTTTTTTTAAGTGATGAGAGTGTTATCTTAGTAGCTGAAATGCTTAAAGGACAACTTCTCTATCACCATCCTAGAGTCTAGTAAATGGAGAAGAGTCCCAACTCTTGTGCAGCCTCTCTGTATGTGTATGTGTGTGTGTGTGTGTGTGTGTGTGTGTGTAATACATATACACTCTAGGTGACACAAAACTGAAATAAGCAATAATCCTATTCTAAAGGAACTAATAGTCAAATCAGTAATATCTAGTTAGAGGGAGAAAGCTATAAGTAATTAGAAAGCTGTGAAAGTTTAGCAGCAGGAGAAATTCATTTTGGCTGGGGAATCTAGGGAAATTAGCACCTGTGGCTTTTTTGTTGTTGTTGTTCATTGTAAAATATGACCGTCTTGACACTGCATACACCCACTGGCCTCAGGAATAAGGGACTGCAGATACAGATGCAGGCTACACTTCCTGTGGTTAGCATGGGACTGGGTCCAGAGAAGGAACTCATGAAATATTTGTTGACTATACAAAGTAGTAAGCCAAAATTTCCATTTTTAAACAAATAACCATTTAATTAATCCATCCTTGATCCCAAGAAGATACTTTAAATGACTCGCCCATTTGAGTTCATTGGGGCTTGGATTCCCCTTCCATCCCCTGGCCTCTTTGTGGTACATGTCCAGTTGAGGGCAAGCCCATATCTAGGCAGGATACAGAGCGGGGGGGAGGCGGGCCACTGATGCTCTCTGGTGCTCTCAGGTCTCGGTGCTGCTGCACACTCAGCGCTCCCATTCTGCCTTCTCAGGCTCTGTCTGCCAGCTCAGACCAATTCTGCCTACTTAGTCTCCTCCCTTCCCTGATAAGTCACATAGGCCTATGCGACCCTAGATCTACCTAATACTTCCAGGGTTGTGTATTCCTCCAGGACTTAATTGCTGACCTATATAATTCCTCTCACTTGCACTCCATTCTGTCTGGAAAAAATGAAAAAGTAAATAACACACTTACTAAATAAGAATCTTATTTCATATACAATCTAAGTCAATAAGCTCTGGCCCCAGGACTGGAGAACCCTCCCTGTATGATTCACCCTCCCAGGAAGGTATATAGATTTGTACCAACTATCTTCCTCCTCAAGTCATCATTTATTATGTTCTATCAAAATAATTGTGAACTTCCAGAGTAAGACCTCTAAGTTTCTAGACCTGTAATTTTTCCTGTTTTCATAAATCTCTCCATCTCTAATCAAGAACTCTGTTATCCTCCTCTTAAGCCTTTTGAGAAAACTAGCTCAGACCTTTAAATCCACTAAGTCTTTATAATTTAAAAGATATTTACAAGGGCCCTACCAGGTTTTAATTTGCTATGAATCATGGGTAATGGGAATAGAAAGGGGAAACTATTTGAATTCATTGATCTATGTCTCACGTCAGCAATTAATAATAAAATGAGACTTACCAAATCACATTGTTACCTTTCAGGTATTGAGACCAGATATTTGGTTTAGCCATATTTTAGATTCAGACATGGTCAGTATTATTTCTTATTCAATTAGCATATACTGCTTCTGAACAAAAATGTTATCCTGTTTTTATTTTCTTCTATAAATTGAATTCAACTGTCTTTCTTCCTAAGTTCAGAGAATAATGTAAGGCCTTATGAAATTCTTTCATCCCATCTGAAGTCTTCTGATTTGCTTCAGCAAGCTCACAAGTTTATATAGCAATTGTTTGCCATCTTCAATAATACCTTAGCTTTTTTTTTTTAATGAATACAAATGGGACCCCATCAGGAAGCCGCTGCAATGATTCTTCAACCCATCACTGTCAATTTGCACTTTTTATTGTAAGAGTTTTCCACTGGTGGCTCTTCAGTGCAAGATATCCCCAGCTTCTAGTCTCAGCTAAAATATAATGTTAATTATGAGGCTAAGAGAAGTTTTATAAACAGTATTTAATCCTTTGGGCCACATCTTCAACTTTACATTTAGTCAAGTCACTCAACAAATATTAATTGAATTCCTTCCATATTCCACACAAAATTTTAAAAGTTGGATGTACACAGGTAAATTTAAAAAGCCCTTATTGTAGGAAATTCATGTTGTAGTTGGGGAAGACAGACGATGTAAATAAATAAGATCCTTTCCAGATATTAATACATAACTAGATGAAACTAATGTGATAGTGACTGATTGAGACTTACCTGCTTAGGGAAAGCCTCTGAGAGAAGAGACAGTTGGACTGAGACCTGCATGATAGGAAATAGGCAGCCATGTCACAGTCTGAGGGACAGAAGCTCCAAGTAGGAGGAGCAGCCAGTATAAATCCTTGAGACAAGAATAAGCTTAGGGAGTGACTGAAAACCAGAAAGAAGCCAATGTAAATGATATGTAACCAATGAGGGAAATAATGCAAAGAGTGAATACTAAGATAGTGAAAGGACCTCACAAGTCATTGTAAGGAGACTATATTTTATGCTAGCTCATTCTTAGAAATCTTTGCAAGGTTTTAATCATGAGATGACAAAATCTGATAATCTCTTTAAAGTTATCATTCTAGATGCTGTGAAGAGAACGAAATACCCGTTATGATGGGATGTGGGGAAACCAGTCAGGAGGCTGATGCAGTAATCCAGAAGAAAGATGGTGGTGGCTTGGCTCAGAGTAGTAGCGCTGGAAATAAAAGCTCTTGAGTTCAGTTTACATATTATGATACAATCAATACGACTTGCTTTTAGATTGAAATCTGGTTATAATGAAAGAGTTAAAAATTAGTTAAAAATAAGACTAGTCTTTATTTTGGTGCCTAATAGGAAAGAATTGTAGAAGCAGGAATTCTGGAGCATTGGACAAAGTCAGTGTTTCTGGTTTGGCCATGTTGATATTGAGATGCCTGTTAGACATCCAAGTAGAGATTAATTAGGTAATGCATGAGCCTGGAGCTCAGCAGAAAAGCTGGGCTGGGATGGATTAGACTACCTGAAAGAAAGTATAGGTGGAGAAGAGAGGATGGCAAAAGACAGACGGGTAGAACAAGCAAGCATTTTGTGATCATCTAGAAGAGTTGGTAGAGAAGGCTAAAATGTTGAAGTCAATGAGACAGCAAGAAAACAAGGCAAGGTTGTTGTGGTTGCTGCTTTGTCTCAAAAGCTGTGAGAAAGAAAGTGTTTCAAAAGGAGGGAACAATCAACCTTGTCAAATGCTGTTAAAAGGCAGAGAGAATGCAGAGACAAAATGCACTATTGGAATGTGGGAGAAGAAGTACAAGGGGGGCGTGAATTAAAGAAATAAAGGATAAATAATCTGGATCTAGGAAGGAGAGAATAGTGTTTGAGTAGCAAGGTAACCACTGGAGAACTTACTAGGGCACATTAATAACTCTTTTTGTGGGTGATTAGAATGATAAAATCTAGGGGAAATACTTGGGTTTTAGAATCAAGAGCAAGGGCAGTATAACCAAACAAGCCAGACTAAATCCTGTGAATGAATAACTGGAATTTGTTGGGCTCACAGAGCATGCTGTGTCTCTGTCCCAAAGCAGCCTAAAATGATCATGTAGCTTCTGATCTACAGAGCTAATTTGCCCATTTTGCTGAGCATGAGTCCTCTCCATGAGATCTCCTTACTCCAAATAATGTGATATCAAAGAGGATGACATTCCCAACTAGAGGATCTGAATATGAAAGGAGAAAAGACATGAATCAATAATACCAATTCAAGGCCGGCCGAGTGGCGCATTGGTTAAGAGCTGGTTTTGGGATGCCAGCAGCCCCGGTTCGGATCCCACGTATGAGGGCCAGTGACACTGCCCTCTACAGCTAACAACAGCTCCACCTGGAGCTGGGCTGTGCGAGCCCTGGCGATGATGTAGGCTGCAGCCCCTGCTGCAGTGGGCTGCCATAGGCTACAGTGAGTGGCTGGCAGCCAGCGTGAGCTGCCAATAGCCGTGGTGAGCGACATCCAGAGGCCGGCAACCGATCTGCCTCATCTGGGAAGAGCACAAAGACGATACCAACATGGGCCAGTGAAGCAACATCCCCCGCAACTAGACTGAAGAACAAAAAAGACAGAAACTTGTCTGTTCCCCTCCTCCAATTCCCCAATAAAATCTTTAAAAAAAAAAATAATACCAATTCAAGGTGGAATGCAGAAAATGGCATCACAACAGTGTAGATAATAGGCTATGGGAGATTTAATAAGGTCCCATTTGAGCAGGGACTGGAGCGAAGCAGAAACCCAGACCTGCAGTGACAAGGGCCCTCTTATGTGAGAAAACTGGTGAGAAGAGGCTTGATGGTATGAGATTCCAATAGACTAGAAGGTCTGGTGTTAAAGAAAACTTTAATTTTGAGTTTGAAAAAGTAGGTTTGGGTGGAATTGCAGAATGCCTGAATGTCAGGTTAAGGGACCTGTGCTATATTGGATTCTTATATCTCTAAGAATGAGATCCCAGAAAAGTTTGTGGACAAGATAATGTGAAGTCATAATGGTAAAAGCATAAAAGGAAACTTTAGTCAAGCATTCAGCTTAGAGACTCTTACATATGCCTGATGAGATATGCTCATAGCCTTCAAATAGGCTATATAATTTCAAACCAACAATGGGCTATGAGGAAAATTATGCATCAGGAATTTTGTAAGGCTAGCTTTTTCCTTTCTCTCTCTCTCTCTCTCTCTCTCTCTCTCTCTCTCTCTCTCTCTCTCTCTCTCTTTCTCTCTCCATTTTCTGGACTGGGATTCTCCCAGAGGAAAATTACATGAAATGCCTTCCACACACCTTACCTCAACCAAAATAGTCTGATTCAGAAAGGAAAAGAGGAAATCCCTCTTGTTCTTTTTTCAAATAAAATAATTGATCTTTTTCTCCAGCCTACCCTTTTATTTTGGTTATATTCCTTATGACTGCATAGGTTTGAAGCAATGGTAATTAAATATTTGATGTCTGCAAAATGGAATAACTAGAAATTATGATATTTTAAATCTCTGGTTATACCTTAATGCCATTTATATGAAGACATAAAGGAAGATATTATTCATGTCTGACCACAGGTTCCAGAGCCTGAAGGAGACTTAAATGATGTTATGTCACACTTAATCAACCCTGCATGTCCAAGCCTGATTTCAGTTGCCTGGAAACTTAAAATTGTGTTTGCAGGACTGGGCAGAGTTCAGCCAGTTTGGATTGAGTTTCTGTAATACAAGGAATATGTTTCCTCGCACAGAATCATACAGGAGAAAATTCTTTCTAGAAATACTCCCAAACAGACTACCCACATTGGCCCATCTTTCCTTGCCTTGGGCTACTGATTCTGTAGTTTTTCTCTTACATAGTACAGTTTCCTCTTTCTTCATACCTCCAAACATTGCCCTAGGATCTCTTCTCTACTTTAGCTATCTTGTATTCCCATGTTGCCATAAAAATTTCAGTGATTGCAAAATGCCTCTTTTTTAGGTCATAGAGGCCTTTGAGAATTTAATATCTTCTTAAAGAAAGTAACACTGAGCTGCTAAGTAAGCAGATGTTTAAAACTGACTGGATTTTTTTTTCCCCACTAGTCTCTGGAAATTTTACTTTAAAATGTAATAACAGCAAGACATCTAAACTTTTTTTCATACATTTCTGGAAATTTCACTATAAAATGTAAAAACAGCAAGGCTTCAGAAACATTATTCCAGCCAGGCAGAATTCCTCATGTGGCTTCTCTTTTGTTCTTTTTATACTTCTCAATAAAAAAGTAAGCTCTGCAGCAGCAAAGAGCGGCTTCAAATATCCCAAGCACATCTGTGCATTTATAGAGAGATGGAACAGGAGGATAACTTTTAAATCACTAAAATCTGGTAGCATCAGAAGTGTGAATAAGTTGAAAAATGAAAAAAAAGTCTGAACGTGTGTTCCAAATCAAATACTAAAAATTCAGAAATAGGATTATTTATAATAGGAGTTATGCCTAATTGTACTGGATACATTCATTACCAAGAGCATAGTTAATACAACCGTCAACTCTAGAGTGATTATCAGCATAACTTTGATCCAGGATTTCACTTACAAATTTTCAAATCATTAGCATTTACTATAGGCCAACACTGTGGTTTCAATTGTACTTTCATAGAAATAGTGCTTCGCCCCTGTCTGCCTTTCTCTCTCTCTCTCTGTCCCTTTATCCTGCAGTTGTCAGTCTTTCAAATTGATTACCAAGGGAAAGGTCATATGTCAAGGTATATATTTGTGGCTTATCTAATATTTCTTCATACATCCTCTTTATCATCATTTTTTAAAGATTGTCAAAATTATATGTTCCTCTTCCATACTACTATTTCCCTAATTTATATGAAGAATATAATTTTCAATTTAAGATGGAAGATGATATCAAAAGAGATCAAATGGATTTTTCTCAAAAGCCATATTGAGTAATAAGAACAGAGGGGAACATCTAAACATCTTAAAACTTATATGGGTTGGGTTGGGGTAGGAGGACAAAGAAAACAACACATTATCACTTGTTCCCAAAACAAACTATCTTATGAATAGTCATGAAAAAGAAGTTTAGAGGATGCCATTAAGAAACTCACTCAAAGTGAGTTATAGTTAAAACTCTGAATTCTAAGCTTATTTTTTTTTTTTTTTTTTTTTTTTTTAAAGATTTTATTGGGGAACAGCGTTGGGGAATCGGGGAAGGGGAACAGACAAGTTGCTATCTTTTTGTTCTTCAGTCTAGTTGTGGAGGACGTTGCTTCACTGGCCCATGTTGGTATCGTCATTGCGCTCTTCCCAGATGAGGCAGATCGGTCGTTGGCCTCTGGATGTCGCTCACCGCGGCTATTGGCAGCTCACACTTGGCTGCCAGCCGCTCACGCTGACTGCGGGCCACTCACTGTAGCCTATGGCAGCCCACTGCAGCAGGAGCTGCAGCCCACACCATCACCGGGGCTCGCACAGCCCAGCTCCAGGTGGAGCTGTTGTTAGCTGTAGAGGGCAGTGTCACTGGCCCTTATGTGGGATCCGAACCGGGGCCGCTGGCATCCCAAAACCAGCGCTTAACCAATGCGCCACTCGGCCGGCCCTAAGCTTATTTTCTTATAATTGAAGATCCTGGAGACCATCTCACTTATCCTCAATATTAGTTCCCTTAGACATAGAAAAAAATCCCTGAATAGAATCTTAGAATGGACCAAATTATAGAAATTAAAAAAAAAATATTCTGTATAACCTTTTCCAAACTGGAAAAACAACATTGGTGGAAAGAAAAATGTAGAGGCCTTGAAGACATTCAGGCCTTGCTTCAAATTTTCTGTTCCACTATTTACTAAGTACTTGAAATGGAGGTAATAATACCCGTACCTTACTGGGATAGTCTGAGGATTAAATGAGATAAGGTCTATAAAATGGCTCACATACAGAGTGTAAGATTCAAAGCAGGCACATGGAAAAAAAAATAGAATAGCTTCTCTTTCCTTCCCTCCCCAACCCAACCCTCATGCCAATACATGAAACACTACTTAAAAACTCTCCCCAAATACTTTCACACACTAAAAAATTCAATTTCAGTCAGGAACTAATTTATGAATGTATCACAGGAACATGCTATTAATAGTATTCTAATGTTTTAGGGTATCCTCAGATGATCTCAAAAAGAGAGTAAAGATAACTATGATGGCTGACCAGTGGTCTTCTTGGATCTTTGTCAACGAAAGGACATTTATTACAAGGTAACTATATACCTGTATTATATGTTATTCTACTTGCCAGTCATTTGTGGATTATACCCCAGTGCCATGTCATTCTAAGCATGATATATGATCCACAAGATCAATAACATGAATCACCAGTTGAGATATTAAATAAGAAGTTGAATAAAAAGAGCTTTTTATGGAACAACCACTCACATTCCATAACATACTTCATTTTTACTGTTTCCCTTTTAACATTAGGTTATACAATTTATGGCCAACATCCACAGCTGTTTTCTTATACATAGCATGTAGCATCTTATGTTGCTTTGGAAATAATAGAGTATGGCTTTGAAAATTATAAGAGTAAAGATGAGAACTGAACCTCACTGAGCTAGAGAAGAAGCTAAGGAGGGGAAAACCAAATTGGTAAGGAGAAAAAAAAGTGGCACTGGAACAAGATTCATGTTTTACAAAGAAGAGAAACAAAGCCAAATAAATAAGAGAGGGAAGTAGATGTAAATGATTCAGGATTGGGTAATAGGAAAGAAGAAGGAACAAATACGGTCAAAAATGGAATTAAAGCCACAGCTGGAGGGGAGTGTGACGTATAAGAGGTGGGGAGAAGATATAAAATAAAAGATAGTGGATTCATTTATTCATTACTCAAATACTTATTAACTGCTCCCTGTGGACAGTTACTCTTCTGGGTCGTGAGCATTCAGCAATGAACCAAACAAGACCGCTACCCTCATGGGGTTGCCTCCTAATACGGGAATACAGTAGTCCCCCCTTATCCAAAGTTTCACTTTCCACGGTTTCCGTTACCTGCAGTCAACTGCAGTCTGAAACTATTAAATGGGAACTTCCCAGAATGAATAATTCATAAGTTTTAAATTGTATGTCATTCTAAGTAGTGTGATGAAATCTCATCATCTCACTCCACCCCACCTGAGACATGAATTACCCCTTTGTCCAGCATCTCCACACTGTATAGGTTCCCTACCCATTAGTCACTTAGTAGTTGACTTGGTTACTAGATAGACAGTCATGGTATTACGGTGCCTGTGTTTAAGTAACCCTTATTTTACTTAACAATGACGCCCAAAGAGCTAGAGTGCTAATGTTGGCAATTCAAATATGCCAAATAGAAGCTGTAAGTGCTTCCTTTAAGTGTAAAGGTGAAATTTCTCAACTTAATAAGGAAAGAAAATATTTTTTTTTATGTTAAGGTTGCTAAGATCTGTGGTAAGAACAAATCTTCTATCCATGAAATTGCCTAATTTATCAATTAAAATTTATCATTGGTTCATATGTACGTGGGAAAACCATAGCATATATACGGTTCAGTACTATCCACAGTTTCAAGCATCCACCGGGATTTTGGAACATATCTCCTGCAGATAAGGGGGGACTACTTTATAGTCAATATGTAAGATAAATGACTTACAATATACACCATCAGATGCTGAAAGGTATGAAGAATAAAAATAAAGCAGGAAAGGAGTAATGAGTACTGGGGGTGGAGAGCAGGAAGGTTATGATTTCATATAAGAGAGCCAGGGAAGTCCTCAGAGCTTTATGGTAAACTGGTATCTGCAGGAAGGCTCCAGGCAAAGGTGTCAGCAAGTTTACAGCCCTGAGGCAGGTGCAAGCCTATAAGGGTGGAGGAAGCCAGTGTGGGGAAGTGAAGTAGGAAGGACAGTAGGAGAAGGTGAGGTCAGAGACATATGGGCCAGAACATGAAGGGTCCCATAGGCAACTGTGAGACTTCGTCTTTCCCACTTAGGTGATGAGAAGCCGTTGAAGAATATTGTATACATGACTAATTGGATCAGTCTGGCTGTTAAGAGCAGACTGAAGAGGAGACAAGAGTGGAATCAGAGAAACTATTGAGGAGCTGATAGTCGAGGGTAGAGATCAGAGTGCCTTGGACCAAGGTGGCAGCAGTGGAGGAAGAAAAAAATGGTCAGATTCTGGATATATTTTGAAGGAAGAGACAATAGGATCTCCTGAAGGCTTAGATGTGGGGTGTGAGGGAGAGAGAGTAATCCAGGGTGATTCCGAGGGTTGTGATCTAGAATGGAGTTAAAATTTTCTGATGTTATAAAGACTACAAGGAATAGGTTTGGGGTGAAAGATCAGAAGTTTGGTCCTGAATATGTTATATTTGAAATTGAATAAGATCACAAAGGAAATAAGTGTAAATAGAGAAGAGTCAAGATCCAAGGTTATAAAAGAGTGAAATGAAGTAGGAAAAATCAGAAACAATAAGGCAAGGCAGAAGTATGTTGGGTGAAAAGTGGGCAGAATAACTGTGGAGACTGAACAGACAGGAATATTATCTATATAAATAAATGACACCACTTCAGGTTGTCAAAGTAACTGAAGCATTGATGGAGATACAAGGAGAAGAGGAAAGTCAAGGAGATGGGACACCGAAATGAAAAACTGAGAATTTTATTTTTTAAATATTAAGTACATCAAATATATGGCGATGGAAGGAGAACTGACTCTGGGTGGTGAACACACAAAGCAATATATAAGTGATATAGAATTGCACACTTGAAACCTATATAATTTCACTAACCAATGTCATCTCAATAAATTTAATAAAAATTAAAAATATATATTAAGTACAGATGACTGACAATGAAAGTTAGAGAAGGTAGTGTTCATATAAAACAAAAGGTAAGAGGGACAGAAAGGTCTTAGAGATGGGTAACATATGGACATGGTAACAGGATAGGCATTGTTGAGAGTACCTAAAAGATGACAGTGTGAGAAGAGAAAAAGATGAAGGAACAAATGAGAAAAGGATGTCAGCAATCTGCAAGAGTAGCAGGAGGCTAAGGAGTTTCAAGGTAGATAGATGATGGGGAAGATGGGAAGAGATTGTGAATAAAAGGTAAGAGACTCCCAAGAGTTTGACAAAAGATGAAGAATGGAGTAAGAGCCCCAGGTTAGCCCCAAGGAGGTCCCTCTACCACATTTGCCTCCTCCCACAGAAAATTATAGAAGGAAGAGAGGTATCTCCACAGGATACAATCATTGTCCCTTAGTCTACTTCAGCTGTGACACAACAGTTCTGCCTCCTGGATTCTGGAGGAAGCAAGGATGTTTCTCACTTACACCTTTAGACTCATTCTCATGATCAGATTAAAATATACTCCTCACAGGCACGAGGTAACCTCAATTCACAGTCCCCTGTCTGCAAACCCTGACACAGACATGAAGTGGGACCTCTCTTCCCTGACTAAACCTCAAGACAAATGTCATAAGGAAAGGAAGTAAATTAAATTTTATATTTATATTTTATATAATGGTAAAAACTGATAAAATATGGAAACATGTAGATTGAAAGAATAAAGATTTTTCCATAATCTCACCTCTGAGAAAAAAAGATATACTCTAATTTTGTCATATTCCTCATCTTCTAAGGATTCTATTTTCCATATTTCAGATTATACTGTATTTTGTTTTACACACCTGGCATTATATTACAAATATTTTCACTTACCATTAAAAAATCTTTCTAAAGATAATTTTAATGACATTGTAGCATTCAATGATGTAGAAATGTCAAAATATAATCATTCCTTTAATTTTGACCTTCAAGATGGCTCCAATTTTTTGAATACACAAACACTAGTTCATAGAAGTAGAATTACTGGATCAAGAGTACAAATAAGACTAATGTTATTGCTACAAATTAGTTTTCTAATGATGTTTGATGAGTTTTCCCTCTGGCCAATAGCTGAAGTCTCAGGGCTTGTCTTTATCATCTTATAACAGATGCTTGATTTCCTGAGGTTGAATGTAAAACCTTTGAGGGTAAGACCTAAGCATCTTTTGCATCCTATTTCCCAAGGTGGGATACCTGGATGACTTTGGTACATGAGATAATTTTACATGAAACATAGACAATTGTTTTTTATTTGGACACTTACGGAAAATATTAGGAAAATATAACTAGCACATGAAATCTTTGATTTTACAAACATTATTGCACTCATGAAAAAAACTTTCTAGAAAAGTAGCCAATTAGAAAAATATTGACAACAGATGATATTTGAGTTGGCCAAAATCATGAAAGTAATACATGAATAATTAGTTTGAATAGCATAGCCACAGTTCTCAGCCAGAATGTATTAATCACTTTCCTACAAAATAGCCTTAAAGTCAGCACCCTATAATATGTTTTTTACCTCTGAAAATAGTTTTCATAAATACTTTCTAATAATCAGTAATATAAGAGGAGAAAGAAAACTAACCAAATTTGATAACCTATGTGCCTTCCCATTTTATAATTGGCCTGAAGTAAAATATGTCACAATGAAACCACATATTTCTGGGAAGATATTTCCAAAGAAGGATGTGTGATTCTAGTGACCCTTATTTTGTGTCATATTTTTAATTGACTGAATTGAGGACTTATAGTTTATATTCTATAACCCAGAGCCCCTTTCAGGACCTAATTAATTGGAACTCCAGATGGTAAAGTAAAATATTGTAGCATTTAAACAAACACCTGACTTGATGATAGCATTCCTTAAAACATGATCCATGGGCCACCTGTCTCCCAGTCAGGTGCTTGTTAAAAATGCAAATTCTGGGCTCCATCACAGAATTAATTAGGTGATTCTGATGCATACTGACCCCTAAGAACCACTGCTCAGAGGAGGAATGGATTAAAGTTTGAGTACTTCTGACCACCTGAAATAAACAAAATTCCTGGAGCCTAGGGCAATTTTTACAAAATAGTGGCCAGAAATTGTAATAGTACCATTGAACACCTATGATAATATCCAACATGTCACAAATCTGGCAAACACTTCCATTCATTTATTCACTTAAGTAGGTTTTCTGCACTAGGCATTGTTCTAGTGAACAAGACAGAGTTATCAACTTATTAAGGAATTTTTGTTTTTCTGCAAAGATATACACAAAAATAAAAGAAATTAATAGGAAAATAGAATCTGCTTAGTGGAAATTTTGGTTTCAGCAAGTATTATGAGAACTACATATAAATAATAAAATAAGAGATCTTAATATTAAGCACAACAATCAATATAACATGTGCATCTTAGTAGTAGATGAGAATTCCTTGAGTTTAAAAATGTCCTTGGGTGAAGGGCATTGGTATAAATTAGCTTCACGCTCAAATGACTAAGGTTCCACTTGCTGTTTCATTGCCTGGGGTCATCACTACTCTATTGCTTTACACAGTAAATATTCTAAATGAGCTGAGTTTTGGGTTTTTTTAAATGGTTCTATATAGTTGCTTTCATTTCAGGTCCTAAAACCAGGGCACTTGAGAGGTGAGTAAATGCCAACTTTGTGCTTGAAAAAAGTTCAAATCCAGTTTTCGAATGCGGATCAGATTTCACTCTCAGAAACTGTTAGACTTTTTCACCTACTTAGGGACTGAATGCAAACCCTTGCAGGCTACAACTCTTCTAAAAGCAGCCCACAAGGCATGTGTGCATTCCTGTCCTCAGTAAATAAGTTTAATTAGCATGAGGTAATACATTTTAGCAGAGAGTGCATTATTCCAAACAGTTTCTTTTCCAAGGGTGTTGGCCAGCACCCTTTGCTGAGACAAAGGAACCAGCACCTGCACCTCTGAGCAGCACAAAGAGCCAGTGTTCAGAGGCTGCCCCTACCTGGCCGGTAGAGCCAGAGGGCAATGTTTGCCCAGGTTCATGGCCAGAGTCTTCTCTTGAGCAAAGGAACTGGAGCGAACACTGCATGCCCCAGCGTGCCCTGCAGGAAGGTCTACAGAGGGCACAGCTCTCCCAAAGGCTGCTGGACTCCATCTTTAACAAAGGATAAAGGAACCCTCTCTGACATATTTTTATGAGTCAGATTTCTAAACTAAGCTGGCGGTAAAATGTTTGAGGCATGTCTAGGGGCATCTTTCTTAAGAATGAGAAGCTTTTTCGATGTGGGGATTGTTTTTCAAAACTTATTTTAAAATTTGCATTATTCATGTTTGATGACAGTGAAAATAAATTTTCCTTATGAGAAACTGGATATCACACCTATTTCTAGGTCACAAAAAGGTCAATAATTTACCCCCTAGCTATGTGAAAAAAGATCATTTATTAATCTTTCTTTATATCAGATATTTTTCAATGAGTACATATTGCCAACGGTCATTAAGCATATCAATGACTTTATTCCCAATGTATTTACTCCACATTTACCTATTTTATCATTTCAGCCTGTTAAAAAAACCAATACTAGCTGCCCAAGATCCACTAGACATATTTCAATAGAAAGTCTGATTAAATCAAAATTCAGATACTCTAGAAATATATTAACTTATGGAGTTTATTTGACTATCTGGGTATGTTAGCTACACTGGTGAAAGATTTTTTTTTCCCCCTCTAAAAATAGGTCAGGATTTAATTTTCTATATTCTACTCCCTAAACAAAGAATTCCTGAGAGTATACTATGCACCAGGGGCTGTACTAGAAGCTGTGGTGTGGAATTTTTGAACCAAAATATACAAGAGCAGCCTCAAGCTGCAGACGTCCAACTTGAACCTTCACATCAATCACCTGCAGAGCTTGTTAAACTAAAGCTTGCAGGACCCTCCTTCCCCGAGTTTCTGGTCAGGAGGCCTAGGGAGGAGTGAGCATTTGCAGTAGACACTACTGGCCTGGGAACCCCACTTTGAGAACCACAGGTCTAAAGGCCTGATAACAAACTAAAATAAGTGTTCAGAAGGAAAGTGACCGAGTTTTAGTAGAGAAGGAGGATCTAGCCTAAGCACAGGGGTTCAGAGATCTGAACCAAGAGGGAGGTAACAAGTTTAAGGTGGGAGTGGGAGAGCATTCCTCTCACTGGGAGCCTGCCCACAATCCTCATGGCCAGAAGGAGCACAGAATTCCAGCAAGTGAAAGGTCACCCATGTGGCCGAGGCACAGGACACAGGGAAAAGCATCTCTTGAAAGGAAGTGAAAGAGGAAGAGAGGCCCAGCTGGACTTTCCCTCCGGTGACAAGGAGTAGGAGTTTTATCCCAAGAGCCATGGGAAAAGATTTAAGGACATTAAGCAAAGCAGGTGATATGTTCTGTGTACTATACAGAGTGCAGAGAATAGATGGAGGAAGTCCCTAAGAGGAACAAGGAGGCTGCTCAATGTATATTTTTCAAATGTAAGGAAAAGCCGTGGTAAGTTGTAGCGACATTGCAGAAGAGCCGGGGAAGGGCCTGTGTGTCAGGAAAGCTCCCTGATGGATGGCCCTGAGGAGCACAGACCACCTGTTGTGTTTCAGACACTCCAGTGACAACCCCAATGGTCCAAGAGGCTGAAAGGCATATCAGTAAAATAACGGAAAGACTTCATTAACAGAATAGACAGATCATTTCCCCATCCCATAGGAACAAAGGGCCTCAGACTGTGAAGCCAAAGCAGTCATCCTGAACAAGCACAAAAGCCCCCAGCCATTCATACACAAAGGATGTTAGCTTACAACCAGCCTGCATCTGTTCCAATAATGACTGGCGTTGCATGCCACAACTGTGTTTACTCTTCAACTGGCTGAAAAAACAACAACAAAAGCTATAAGGCATGTATTAGAAAAATCTGAAATGAAAGGTTAACTCATGAAGAAGAATGAGAAGCAAGACCCCAGTCTAAGTGAGATACCAGCCTCATTGCTCCATCTTCCCTTCATTGCTTTATGCAGTCCCACAGCAAATCTAATCAGCTCCACCTCCGAAATTCAGCCATTTTCACCATCTAGTCCAAGCCACCATTTCTCTTGGACAACAGCAGAAGTCTTGTAACTAGGCTACCTGCTTCCAATCCCTTTACCTACAGTCTATGCTCCCCCAGCAGCCAGAAGTTGTCTTCATAATGTAAGTCCCAGCATCTTGCTTGAATCCTTCAAAAGTTCCTGTTGCAGAATCCTTACCATACGGAGTCTCTAAGGCCCAATGTGAGCTGGCCTGGAGGAACTTTACAATCTCATCTTGAAGCACTCCTTCCTTTTGTTTCTCTCCTTCAAATGTGGCAGGCTCAGTCTTGCGTACAGGATGTGGCACTTGCATCTCTTGCCTGGATGGCTCTCCTTGAATTTTCACATGGCTCTCCTTCCCATCATTTAGGCCTCAGTTTAATATTTCAGGCCTCCTGATCACCCTTTCTAAAACGTTCTCAGTGCCCTGCATCACGTGATCCTGTTTTATTGTCCTCATGTAAAATAATCCCTATGTAAAAATTAATATATTTCTTTATTGGCTCTTTTGTTTTTTCCTGTCTTCTTACTCCAGAAAGTAAGTCCTATTACATCAGGGCCTCGTTGCTTGTATATATTGCAGTACCCCCAGCATCTCATACTGTCTGTTACATAGTAATTCCTCAATAAATTGTGGTTATAAATAAGTGCAGGAGTAACCAACCTCAAAGAACTTAATTGGGACCTGGGGATCTTGCTCAGATTCTGATTTCTAACAGGACATCTCCCAGGTGTTTGGACAATATTTAGATAGAAGAATATTCTTAAATCCCATGATAGGCAGAATAATGGCCTCCCAAAGCTGTCTACATCCTCATTCCCTGAACCTGTGAACATTTTACATTATGTGGCAAAAGGGAAATAAGGTTACAAATGTAACTAAAATTGCTAATTAGCTGAGATTTGAAATAGGGAAATTATCCAGATGGAACCGCTGTATTCCCTAAGGGTCTCAAATGTGGGAGGGGAGCTATTTGAGAAGAGTTAGTATCAGAGTTTTACTGGTGAGAATGACTCAATGGCCATGGCTGGCTTTGAAGATGGACAAGGGAGCCAGAAGCCAAGGAATGTGGGTAGGCTCTGGGAACAGGAGAAAGCCAGAAAGCGTATTCTCCCCTAGAAACTTCAGAAGAAATCAGCCCTGCTGAACTTGATTATGGCCAGTGAGACCTACCTGCTGACCCAAAGAACTGTAAACTAATAGATTTGTGGTGTTTAAAGCCACTAAGTTTGTAGTAATTTTTCACAGCAGCAGTAGGAAGGTAGAACAAGCCTCTCCCCAGGAATGTCTGAAGGAACAGTGAGTGTTCTTTGGCCCTTGAGTTCGGTAATAGAGGGGGTGGAGTAGAAGTTTTAGTAAGCCAGTTCAGCGTAACATTAGAGTTTTAATTGGAATGACCACCTATTTCAACCTGCAATCTGGCAGTAGAAAGTTTCCTTTCCCTAAGAGAATAATATCACATTGATTCTCAGTACCCTAAGATCTAACAGAATGGATTTCAAAGTGTGGCCCCTGGACTAGCAGCATCAGAATTTTCTGGGAATGTTAGAATAGCAAATTTCTCAGGACCCACCCCAGCCTTACTCAATCAGAAACCATAGGGGTGCCACTTCTAACCTGTATTTCAACAAGCCCTTCAGGTAATTCTGATTCTCGCTCCTGAACCACTGATCTCACATAAGCATATGTACCCTGCATTTCATGCTGTGCACACCTACAGGGGCACATGATTTTTCTGTAGCTTTCAAACATGATTTTCTTGGGTACTAAATGTGTATCTCTTCTCCAAAACAATCAGCTACAACAAGAAGCAGATTATTTTATCAAAGTAGACATAGTTTCAAGTCTCTACTTTGGATTGAGTAGAAATATAAAAATCGGTACTGATTTGAAAATAGTGTTAGGGCTGTGAACCAGAGACGATACTTCTCTAGGTTTCAGGCCACAGAAGGAGATTATAAAGCCTGCACTCCCCTCATTCTTTCTTCCCGGTTTACTAGCTGCTTGGTCTGCTCCTAGGAAGTCAAATGCATCTGATAACAGAAACCAAGGTCTGATATGGAAGCAGCTCACTGCAGCCGCCAACTGGAATAATAGGTTGTGAATTTTTAAAAAGTCTTTTTCATAAAAGTCTTTAGAAGTCAGACCACAGAGAGAAGAGGAATAGATAAGCATCTTCCCTCATCTGAGGTTGTTGGAAAACATGCTAGTGTGTTAAAATATCAAATACTGATATATACCCTTGTAAAGGGATTCTCTTAAAAATTGGGTATCAGATCGAGAACACATTCCTGTTTTCTTCGGAAACACTAGCGCTTTAATAAAGATACAGTCCTCCTTTGCCCCTCCCTTTTTATCCTCTCTTCCATGTTTTATCAACATCTAGTGACGGTGTTCTGAGTAGCTAAAGCCTCTCTCTTAAACAGTGGTGTTTTCATAATCAAGAAACCATTTTGGGTGTTTTCTTTGTTTTGTATCTACTGACTATCCATCACTGCATGTTTCTTCTTAATATTGTGAAACTGTTCTTTAATCTTTAATCCTTTTGCTCTTGTCTGAGTTCTAGGAATTGAAAACCTGAGAAAAGCTGAGAGTTCTACCCACTAATGACTCCAGGGCCACATTTTATAGGGGGTAATCTTGACAGGATGAATGACCCAGAAAACATGAATGTTACAATAACCTAAAGCAGCCAGAGGGTAGCTATGCAGTGGAGGTGAGACAGGTCTGCTTATATTGCCTTATTGATTAGATTTCTAATGAATCTCATGAAACTCTCAGATCCGTTTTATTATTGGTAGGCAACATTAAAGAGGGAGTCTTGGCACAGAATGGCTTGGAAAGAAAACAAACAAATCACAGGCGCTGCCATCCCCATCAACAGCAATAGTTAATGATACTTGGGCAGAGTTGCTAGAAATGCTAGAAATCCTTCCTTTTCAAAACGGGTAGCCTCTTCAAAGGAAGTCAGGAAGAGTTAGACAAATCTGGAGTGCCCTGATAATTTAGCATTTGCATTTTTACTTCAATCAAGATAGTCTTCCTCTTCCCAACTTGTCAGTTTTCAAACTGTGGAACTCAATCCCGTCATTTGCAATGGAAATGTGAAGAACCTACTTTGCTAGCTGGGGCAGGTCTCCATGCAAAGGTTGAAAGTCACTCTTTCCTCATCATTTGAGCCAGGGGATGAGGCCAAAGGCAATAATGACCTAAGACTGTGGCCACCTCGGGGTTGCAGAAATCGGCAATTTTTATTCCAGGATTCAAGTTGACAGTAATGAAAGATAAAGTGGGGTAAGAGAAATCTGTTACTGCTTGCAGACCTCAGGAATATGGAAGGATGGTTTTTCTTGGCAAATGATAAGGCTCTGCTTATTCTCTTTCTCATATTTCCTGGTTCCGCCTATTCCAGAACATACAGGGGTGTATATTATATTATTATGAGAGTACAATTATAAAAACGTTATGAACCTATTATGCACTTATTATATAGAATTGGGAAGTATACAGAACTACAACACAAAATGAAGAACCACAACCTTAATTCCCAGCAATGATCCATTTGTTACATGTTTAATTCATAGTTATTTTATTAAAACATACATTAAGTTTTAAATTGTTTTTCAAACCTAACAAAATTGTTAGTATATTACTAAAATTTAACATTATGAACAAAATCAGTGAGGGGGGCAGAAGAGGACTAAATGTATAGAGAGCAAGTTCACAGTTTTATTCTGCCTTAATTTTTCATCTCTTTGAAGGAACTCTTTCAAATGTTTTAGGTTCCTGCTCTTAAACATGGCAACACACACAGCAGAATGTTGTTCCTAATGCTGCTGTCAAAATGCAGTTCAGTGGCTGCCTGATTTGGAGCCTGAACATTTTTCAGCAAGTCTCCAAGTGGCAGAATTAACACACTCAGGAAGCACAGCCATGGCCTTGGGTGGCTACGTTGGGTTATATTTTCTACTGAAGTTTATTTTGTGTTGTACGGCAGTCTTTGAAGATTATGTTGGGTTACAGCATACAACGATATTTCTGGCTTGCCTTTAGTTAATTAAATGGTAAGAATCACTCAGTGAAGAGTAGGACAGCATTTTTTGGTTTCCAGGAAAGGGATCGGATATCCACTTAATTATGCCATGAATCATTACTAAAACAAGAAAGAGAACTCTTATTACAACTGATATCTGACATCTATTCAATCTACAGATGCAGGACATAACTCACCTCCACCCATCATAATTGTCCAATGTGCATGCATATTACAGTTTTATGAAATCAAATAAAGAGTGTTTCTTCTATCCAGCCAACTAGCATGGTAAGATTGAGGAACTCATTTCTTGCTAAGTCTATTATTTATGGCAAACATCAGAATGTGGGTAATACCCATCTGCTGAGCAGCTGCAATTCAGGTCATAAAGTGCAAAGTACACCTAAGCATTTTAGAGTTCACACTGGATCCACTATTACTCATTAAAACTGAGCTAGGAGCCTTAAAGGAACAGGAGCCCTCGGCTCTCCTGTGCACCCTTCCCCTCTACCTGTCACCCCTGTCTTAGTCTCTTACTGGAAAGCATTCTTCCAGGAGCTGTAATGAATAATTCTGGGCATCTGTCCATCCATCAGTGTCTATCAGAACCCTCTTTCTGCACTGGCAGTACACAATGCCAGCTTCTGTCCTGGGAAAGGTGATGATGCTGTGTTCATGTAGTTAGAAGTCTAGTTTACATGGAAGCTTGCCTCTCCTTAGTTTTGTAAAAACACTATCCAAATTATATACTGTGTCGTGAAGTTTTCTAAAAAATCCAGCTCTTAGAAAATCAGTTTCTTATGTATTACACATAAAATGCACAGACTGTTTCAGCCTTGTTTCTACTTCATGGGTACCCCTGCAGCTTCTAGACATCACAGATTTGTAAACTGAGAATATTAGGTATGGAATCCATTTCTTATCTCCTATTTTATAGCTTTGTTAGGGCAATTGAACAGTTGCGAAGCAGTCTGGTGTTGGCTGGGTGGGGAACTCATTGGCTGAGAGACAAGGATGTGCAGATGCTCTTCTCCCCTTTTTTGGGGAGGGTGGGGAGGTCCATGTGTAATGTTTAAATGGACCCTAAAAACCTGTTACAATTATTATTGACAAGTCCATGTATATTAAACCAGTGTCCTTTTTTTCTGACTAGGGACTGCCCAAATAACATTTTAATGATTACATTTGCATCTCCTAAACCATATAATCCCTATGCTTATTTTAGGTCCCTTCTAGATTTTAGATCCTTCAATATATGTGGGACAGTTGATCACCTTTCCATGGAATATAGCTTACTCCTGCTACTCTAGTACCGTTGCAATGGTCCTAGATGGTCCCATCTTGCTGCATCTTGTCCTGTCCTGAAATCTGTTTTCCATAAACTCTCTAGTGGCCCTAACTATTATCATGTCTTTCTCTGTTTTTCAAATTAAGTTTATTGGGGTGACAATGGTTAGTAAAATTACACAGGTTTCAAGTGTGCAATTCTATAATACATCCTCTATATATGTGCTCACCACCCAGAGTCAGTTCTCCTTCCATCACCATATATTTGACCCCCTTTACTCTCTTCTATCATCTATCATGTCTTTCTCTTGCCTAGAACCTTCAATAACTGCCCGTTGTCTGCAGGGTGAACTCTAAACTTCTCAAAATGGTTCACGAGTTTCCTGTCTGCTTTTTCAGCTCATTGCTCACCCCTCTTAATTTTACGTGTTGTATTCTTAGAATCCCAACTCTTTGTTTTCTTTGCCTGGTGAGCTCCTCACACTCTTCAGCTTTAATTCTTACCCTCCAAAGTGTGCTATAGGAAGCACCTACTCCTCAAAGCTCTCACACACCCTCATTATATAACTGAGGACTCTTCGTTATGCTCACACAGCAAATGTATGAATGAATGACTATTAGTACAGGTCTTACATCAGAGGACATAATTTGAATCAGTGAGCAGATGATCAATTTGACAATAAATCTTCAGTTCCTTGTGCGGCTAATACCAGCAAGTCAAGTTAGAATGTTACAGGCTACATTTTATTTCCAATGTTGTTTCATCAGGTGCATAAACTAATCATCTTCAAAAGTTCCTCTGGTAAGGTAGATACAATTAAAATTTTATTGGATGATGTTTTATTATTTAGAACTCATTCACCATTGCTATAGTTATTTACCTAACTTCTTTTGTTTGGTTGGTTTTTTTGTTTTTTAAAATTTTTAATTAATTTTTTTACTTATATTTGATATACAATATTATATTAGTTTCCAGTGTACAACATAGTGCTAAGACATTTATATAAATTTACAAAATGATCACCCGACTAGTCCGGTACCCACCTGGCATTATACATAGTTATTACCATATTATTGACTATATTCCCTGTGCTGTACTTTACATCCCCATGACTATTTTGTAATTGCCAATTTGTTGTTCACCTAACTTCTGAATATTCTATATTAATTCTCACTTTATTGCATCATTAACTTACCTAATTTTATCTCAAAGCTATTTTAATGAGCTTTACTCTTCTTTCACACTACAGTATCCTTCAAAGTAACATTAATAGAAAGATCCTGCCTGTGGTGGGAAAAAAAATGGAAGGCTTCTGTGGTATTTAGTTACCATGTGTTATGCGTGGTTGATTGGTTGGCCGACTTTCTCTATAAAGAACCAGATAATACATATTTTAGGCTTTGTGGGCTATATGGCTTCTGTCACAGCTATTCAGCTCTGCAGTTATAGCAGGAAAGCAGTTACGGACAATAAGCAAATAAATTAGTGTAGCTATATTCCAGTAAAACTTTGTTTATAAAAAACAGATGGTCCGAGACCAGAGTTTGCCAAGTCCATTGGTCATTTGGAAGCTTATTTCTATGGAGGAAAATTTGGTCAAATTTTGTTCAGCCACAGAAACATTTTTCAAGTAGCTTGTTCCCAGGGAATGATCTTTCTAATTATATATGGTCCTGAGGTAAATACTTTGAAAGATACTTGTACCATACCTTATTGTGCAGTTTTATCAGAAACAGAAGCCGAGGGAATAAGATTATGTAAAACTTCATTTGCTTTAATAACAACTTTCACAGTTCAGCGTATCAGGAGCTGTATCCCAAGTGAACTAGAAATTTCAGTATGCTGTCCTAGCATTCAATAATGAAAGCAATAAAAGTGTTTATGCTCTTTACAGGTACTATAATTTTAAAGGAATATCCCATAGCAATGACTCCGAGGGAACAAGATCAGTGTGCCCAATGATGCTTAGAACGGAAATATTCATTAACACTAAAATTCTAAAGTAACTTAGCTGTGGAATGGAACAACAGCATGCAGGAATTCTGTAGAATTTTTTTATGTGGTAATTATGCGGAGTGTGTTGATCCTTGAAAATGTACACGTGAAAAATTACAAGTGAGAAGAGTCAAGTGGAAAATCTATGCTTACAGGATCTTGAACATGTAAAAATTAATATACTTTAATTCTTCCATTCAGTATTCAATAAGTATTTATTGAATAAGAGCCTACTATGAGCAAGTCTCTGCTTTAAGCACTGGGAAGAAGACAGCAATGAATAAAATAGATCAAAATTCCTGCCCTCATGGAGCTAGTAGTCTTATGGGAGGAAGCCAGATATTGAGGACTAAAGAGATTAGTGATTGATATATTTGGTAATTTAATATTGTGAGATTTCTCTCCCATAAAAGTGCATGTACACACACACACACACACACACACACACACACACACACGGTGCCAAAAAATGTATACACATTTTAAGAAAGGAAAAAACTGTATTAAAATTGTAATACATAGTATATACCAATAACAAAAGATGAATACAAGTCACATTTGACTTCTGAAATTACAAGAGGTGCTGTTAGTTTTAATACAGTTTTTTCCTTTCTCAAAATGTATATACATTTTTTTGGCACCCTCTGTGTGTGTGCACACATGTGTGTGTGTATATCTATAAAACTTTTCCCTTCTTATGGTATGTTTTGTTTTCTTAGAAATAAAAATTCCTCTGATCACTTCACTCAACCACTATTTGTTGAGTTCTTCCTATGTGTCCGGTCCTCTTCTAGGCACATGGAATATAGTGTGAACAAAATACACAAACACACCTATTCTCATGGCACTACCGTCTAGAGGGAGAGACAGATTATAAGATAATATAAAACTATATATTCTTAAAGTAAGAATACATATTATAATACATAAGAACATTTAATATATTTTATAAGATTATTAGTAAAATATATACAAGGTTTGATGGCGATAAGGGGCAAATATAATAATGAAAATGAGATATGAATGCTCAGAGAAGGCCAACTTCCAGATTGGAGGTCAAGATAGACCTTGAGAAGATGACTTTTGAGTAAATATTTTTTAGAAACGAATGTGCTAACTAAGTGATGGTGTGGGGGTAAAAACATTCTGGCCAGAGGGATCAGCAAGTATAAAGACCCTAAGGTGAAAATGTGCCAGAGTGTTCACGGTATATGAAGGTGGCCAGTGGTTGGAGGATAGTGAGTGAAGGAGAGAGAAGTAGAAAATGAGATTAAAGGTGGAACAGCAGACCACATCACATCTGGCCTTTGAAATCTTTGAAAAGATATTAACATTCATTCTAATAATGAAACGATATTGGAGGTCTTTGAACAAAAGAGAACTGCGATCAGGTGTGCATTAAATAACTCCTGCTGTTGAGAATAGACAATAGATCCAGGGAGGCTTTTAGGAGACTGTTGCAATAATACAGGTTGAGACAATAGCTTCTCAGACCAACAATGTAAAGAGGATAAGCGTTTTGAACTGTGGCACACAGAGGAAAGGATGGAAGTATGTCAGGAGACAGTGTTCCCGCTGCCAGAGCCACAAAGGGGGAGAAATTCAGGAGCAGCAACCCTCCCTAAACCGTTGCTCTGTTTCCAGTGAAAGCACCATGTAGGACACATTCTAGGTGCTTAACTTAGGTTGGTTAAATATTGCAAAACAAAAGAATATGTAACCAAATTTCTATTTCCTGGCTGCCTCTTGCTGCAGAACACTCTCCTCACTTTTGTTCTCAGTCATTTTCTCTTCTTTGGTTATTTACTTATGAATTAGTACGTTTAACATTTATTGATGTCTGAAGAAAACTTCAGTTTTCAATGACCTACATGAAGAAGTTAAAATGACAGAACAGTAAAGGTTCCATTGAATCATTTTTTCTATCTCATATCTTTATGGACTGAAAACACTATTATTGTCTTTATCATTGAAGAGCCTCAGGCTGATTGTAACTGTAATTTTTTTTAGGGAACAACTTAATTCTTTATTGAAGACCTATAACATTTTTTATGGGAACCAGGAACATCTGCATATTGTATATGGACAGGTAAGTCCATCAAAGAAATGCAATATAGTTAATTAACAGAAAAAATTTCCATAAAGTACACAGGAGTCAGGATGAGTAGGAGTCTATAAGCCAGCAGCATAAATGGTCTTGGAAAAACAGGTGAATCTTTAACTTGATCATGATTTTTTCTTTAAAGTATATCACAAGATTCCAATCCTGGAACATCTGTGACTTTCTAAGCATTTTAGGGGGGATAGGAAAGCATTTAAAAATAACTTGAATGATATACTTGCTTTCTACTTCAAATACAGTGTCTTAACATCTTTTGAACAACAATTCCACTAGAAATCTACCCTGATATTTTCTTACAAATGCATCAGGTTGCATTTCGGATATTCACGTTGATGCCATTTGTAATGGAAAACATTTGAGAGTATCTTAAGTCTCTACCAATGGAGATTGTTTGAATAAATCATGACATATCTGTAACATAGTTTGATTTACTAGTTAAAATGAATGAAAAAATGAATGTGTGGTATGTCATAGTGATAACACATTTTAAAATGTTAAATGCAACTGGCAGGCTACTATACACACTGGCCTCAGATCTTCCTTCCTCCCTCCCTCCCTTCCTTCCTCCCTCCCTCCCTCCCTCTCTTCCTTTCTCCCTCCTTTCCCTTCCTTCCTTCCTTCCTTCCTTCCTTCCTTCCTTCCTTCCTTCCTTCCTTCCTTCCTTTTTCTTTCTTTTCTTTCTTTCATTTTAATGCCTCATTCTCCATAGGTCTCCCCATTCAGTCTTATATTCTAATGGAGCTCACTTCCCATCTTTACAGTATTTTCCTGGTCCCAGGGAACATGATAATTTTCGAAATTTCTGTTTTAAATCTTCAAATTTGATGGCACAGCATTGACTTTAGGCCACCATGATTTGGCTTAAATCTGCAGTTGGGAAAAAAGAAAATTTACAAACTGCTCTGGCCTTTACTAGTGAACTTAAATGATTTAGTTCAATTGAATATTTCAGTTACCTTCCCAAATGTTATACGGAAGAATAACTAATTTCTTTATTTAAAATGGGCCAAATTTTAAATTACTTTAATATTGTCCTATATCTTAGATCTCTAATATATGTAATTGTAAAAGCATAAAATTTAGGAAAAGATCAACACTTTAAGGAAATGATGATTCAATAGTTTCCACAAAATTCATGATGTGAGAAATTTATTTTATTTAGGAAAGCATTTGAATTTTGATATTATGAACATAAAAGTTGAGGTCCTTTCCAAATCTGTGAATCAGTGCTCAATTTACAACACAAAAGTCATTTAATTGTTTAAATAAAGTCTCATCTTATATAATTTTTAAAAATTATATGAAGTAAAGTATACAGTGAGAATATCAGATGGCTAAGTCTTTCCATTTTTACTCACTGGTCAATAAAGTAGAATCCAGTTCTATCCAAATCTTCTAACTTATTGACAATGACGTACACTGTAAAAAAGGGCAGCACATGGAGAATAACATGTAGCTTTCTTAACCTCTGATTAATTAAATTAGCAAATATTTATTGTCTACTAGGTGCCACATACTGTTCTAAAAACTAGATCTACAGCAATGAAAAAAATAGACAGAATGCAGTGTCTTCATGTTGCTTACATTCTAGTAGATGGGCAAGGAACAGAAGTAAAACGTCTAGTATGTCAGAGGGTAATCAGCAAAGTGAGGAAGCAGGCTCAGGAACCTAAGTGGGGTGGATGAAGAGGAACATTTATCCAGTCTCTGAAAGTTGTAAGGGAGCAAACTTTGCAGAAGTCTGTGGGACACACCTTCTGGCAGAGAGAGCAACCTGAATGAGGATGGCCAGTGTAATGAGGCACAGTGCCAAGCCAATGTGGCAGGTACCCTATGAGAATAGGAGTTCATAGGCAGTAAAGCTAGAGAGATGACTGAGAAGGGGAAGGCACCAGAGTATGTAGGGTCTTGCAAATCATTGTAAGGAGTTTAGCTAGTACTTGGAATGAGATGGGAAGCCTCTGGGGAGTTTTGACTGGAACAGTGACATTATCTAAAAGGATTCATTTTAAAAAGGATCTCTTTAACTACTGGGAGTATATGAAAGGGCAAGAGAAGAATGAGGTAGACCAGAAAGAAACTATTACAATATCCCAGGCTAACAATGATAGCAGCGACGACCACAATCATGGTAATGGATATGACGAATGTGGCCATATTAGGGATATGTTTTTAAGGTGGAGCTAATAGGATTTGCTAATGCATTGGATGTTGAATATGAAAGAAAGACTAACAACGACTATAAAATTCTGGGCCTGAGCAACTGGAAGGTTGGTGGTGCTATTTACCAAGATGGGGAAGACTGGGGAAGGAAAATATTTATGAAAGAATTATCAAGAGTTAGTTAGGAACAGATAAGGTTTGATGTCAAGTAAGTGGTTTGACAACTGGAGTTCTGGGGGGAGGTTTGGGCTGGAAATATAAAGTTGGGAGCTTTTTATTTAGAGATGGTATCTATCTAAGGATCCTTAAGATCACCAAGGATAGTGGTGTAGATCCAGAAGAGAAGAGGCCTAAGGATTGGGGCAATGAAATTAAATAAGTGTAAATAAGCCTTCAGGGATAATTATTTAGTTAATCTATAAAGAGATGTTTTCTGAAATTAGAAAATATTCTGATATTCCTTACATGACAAAACATAGCATTGTCTGATAGTAGTTGGAATATTTCTTCTTGAAAGCAAGAATTAGATATCCTCAGCTGAGCAGTTATTCTTTGAATTTTTGATATAAGAGATTAATTAAAGTATAACTAGGCAATTGAAGGATGTTGTACATCAATAATTGAAACATAGTATCTGTATCATGTACTGACATTTCAAAGAACAAATTATGTTTGGTTGTTAAAAACAACTGATTGGTAACCTGACTTCTCAGTAATCTGAAATGTGAACTCACAGTGGGAGAAAGAGCAAAACTTTTTTTCAGAGTGGTTTCAAAGTAGGTTTATCTGCTGAAGAAATAATAAACAGTGATACTTACTAAGCATATATTAAATACCAGGTCCTATGAATTAGGGACTATTATAACATTCATTTTTTAGAAGAAGCAGCCCAGGTTTAAATGTGTTCAGCCACTTGTCCAAGGTCACACAGCTAGAAAGTGGCAGAGCCAGAGTTCAAACACAGGTCTGTCTGATTCCAGAGTCTGGAATATTTATTATGCTCTCAAATTAGAATTCAGTCATTTATGTTTTTTAATAATTTATTTTTCATAATAACAATAGTTATTAGATGGTTGGAATAGGACTCTTTTTAGTTTCTATGTTTTCCAAATTGCCTATAACGATAACAAATTGCTTTAATAACAGAAAGAGCTTTATATATGTGAGAGAAAAATACATTATAAAATAAGTTCTATGGGACTGTGCTTTGGTATTAATATTTACATTCACTGAATAAATGTTCAGTAGCTGTTTGCTAATTTTTCTTTGTTTGCATGGAGTTTCCTTCTTTTGTTATAATATTCGCAGTTTAAAAGAAAGTATTCAAATGTTACTGATTTTTTCAAGACTATAATTTCTGTTTTACATTTTACACTATTTTTACATACATTATTTCACTCATTCTGCATAATAACTTTGTGAGTTAAATTTTTGCTGTGCAGAAATGCACTAAATCTCTCAACCACTGTTCTGATTTCTAACTTAGTACAGTTTTTAGTTCTACTTTAATTTTAAGTTAAAGTGCATTAGAGAAGTAAATGTCCACTTAAGAATCACAGAGTTCAGAAAGCATTTTAAACACACTGTGCCTTCTGATGAGCTTGTCGTTACCATTATGATTTGCTTCACTGGTTATAGCTGTTGTCAAAACTAAAGGAATGTTTCAAAAATAGAATGAAATCATAGGTAAATTGAAAAGCCAAATAATTCTACCTAGGAATTTACTTTTTTATCTATTAAGATGTCTTACAGACTTAATTTCTACACCTTCAGTTAAAATATTTACCTTATATAAATAATACAAAAACAATGTTTGAGGCGATTGCTTTCTTCTCTAGACTGAAGATGGGAAACCAATTGTTGAAGGAATGTTGGACATTTTCTGGGGAGTAAAACGGCCTATACAGCTGAAAATACAAGATGAGAAGCAAATCTCTTCCCTTACTGTACTGAAGTCACCAGATGTCTTTTCCAAAGGGTAATTAAGCTCTTTTGTGTTTTTAATTCTTTAGAAGATGATCTTCATATTTATGTCTATTTGTATGCACTCTTAAAGATGGGAGCTCTATGAAATGCTTATATACAGTCTCATTAAATCCCCCAGTAACTATATGAAGTAGGTATTCAGAAACCAGGGCTCTGAAAGGTTAGGTAATTCATGTAAGAACCCCAATTACCATATAGTGGAACTGGACCAAACCTCAGATCTACAAGGCCCAGAGCCTGTGCTCTTGACTTTTCTGCTGTATTGCTACTCTCCTAGAAGACTGCATTTCTTTCACTGGAAAAGACAAAATGTAAAGGCAAGATTTCAATAGCCCTGGTTTGGTCATCAAAAAAAGGAGATAAAATTTGAATTTCTCTTCTTGGAACAAAGGGCTCTACCTGCTTTCTGGAAACTTAATTATGTTCCACTTGATTGTCCTAATCCTGTTCAGCAGGGTACAGCAAAGTGTATTTGAACCTCAATAAATGCACAAAACAGTTCTCTGTGTGGCTGTTTGTAAATGTACCTTGAATATATAAGTTGGCAGATTTTTCAGAACCCTTTACAATTTTTAGAAAAACTAATAAATATTCCCAGAAGTGATCATATGCATATTTTTTTTCTGTTTTTATCTTCCCCCTCTCCCCTTCCTCTCTTCCTTGTTTAATCCTTGAGTTTCCAACTCATGCCCCTTTTATGTATGCATAAAGGTTACCAAGCCTTCACTTCACCCATCCTCCCAGCCATAACTATAATAGATGGGCTGGGGTTCTAACAGAGGAGAGGATGGAGAGAGAGCTGCCAGGACCGTTTCCATAATCTGATCTTTGGTCTTAACCAAGGAAAACCAGAATCACTTTGAGGGAAGCTCTGCTTTTCCTTTGGAGAAAACACAGAAGCCCTGCTATGATTTTCACCTTGCCAGTCTTTCTCAGACATGATGCTCCAGCAATTCTGAAGATTTTGTAATTCCTTCTGCATCCTGTGCAGGTTATTACTTTCCTGACCCTCTACCTGGAAGTCTACCTGCTTCTCAACACCCATTTACCTGACTCTCTTCTACCAATCCTTTAAGATTCAAACCAGGTAACATGCTCTCCAGAAAGCCTTTTCTGACCCCTCAGTCTGTTCTAGATGCACTGACAGCTTTTCTATATCACTTTCAGAGCATGCCATTAATTGCATGTTTATGCACCTATCTCCTTTTCTAGCCTGCAAGCTCCCCAAGGGTAAGGAGCATGCCTTCTTCATCTGATTATCCCAGTGCCCAGCAGTGTGCTTGGCACAAGAAGAGGCACAAAATATAGTATCTAATGAAGCCCTCCGAAGCCTCCCATTTAAATGACCTCTGCTCTGTTGAGAGAACTGTCTCTCTATCTACCACTTCTGGCTAATCTCCCATCTGAGCTAAGGATTGCAAATTGGTAAAGGGTCCAGGACTTTTGGAAGAGTGGAAGTGAGAACACAGACTTAGGCAGCTTGGTGAAGCCTTGCATCCCTCACCTTCAGGTACTAGAGATTCTACATGAGAAGGAGCATCATTTAAAAGAAGAAATTACTCACGGACCCTGCTTTTAGAAAACTGTATAAGATATGATTTGGTAAAATTATCTGTCATTCTTCATATTACCTAAGAACTCATTTCAAAGTTCTCTGAGCTGGCTGCTCCTTCTGATGCATTTTAATTATTTGATTTATGAAAACTTGATAAGTGCGGAACATAATGGGAAGATGTCAAGGAGATGTAGTAAAGTGCTTGTATTCTCACAATACACCATTGTTATTTTGAATGGCTATCTCAAGAGATTTTTTTATGTTTTTATTTCTCAAATTAAAATTTAAGAAATCTGTTCCTAGAATTCCCAAACAAGGCAATAATGATGCCTCTTCACATACTATGGCAGATTCATATTCTCACGAAGTACCTCCCATGGACTCCATTTGCATTTTTCATTGTTTATCAGAGTATTGCTGAGAATCAAATAGGAATTATCTCCTTTAGTTTATAGTTGTGAAAGAATTCTCTAGAAAATGGTGCTTGCCCTTTACCATAGTAGCAAGACTTAGGGGAGAATGTCTGAGGGCACTCTTGCAGTGTAGCAGATCTTTTTGGTGGGAAGAATTGTTAGAAAAAGATCCTATTCTTCTCTCTTATACACACACACACACACACACACACACACACAGACACACACACACACACAATATTTGATTCATTCATGATTAATTAAACAAGAATCCTTCATGGGAACCAGCTGGACTCTCAGTAGGAAGGTACACCATGATTTGGAATGCCTACACCCCGGCCGCTGATTTCCTAGTGGGGTGCACAGCCACCTAAGGTACTCATTTTTGTTTCAATCCAATCCTATGCACCCTCATTCTGGTTGGCACCCCTAAGGTGTCATTGATTTAAATTCTGCCTCAAATGAGATTGTGTAAAGTAATGGGCTATTCCCTCACTCTGTAAAATGTCTCTCATAGTCCCTTTCCCCTACTGGGTTTCTATGGGAAGAACTTACACATTTGCTCTCACAGGATCATAGACTTAATACATCAGAGGATGGATGTGGAGTAAAGGAAGTGGAAATTTTTACTCAGCTACAAGAAGGGCTGCCATCTTGTGTCTCTCACTTCACCCTTTGAGAGAATCATCAGTGTGTCGTGCTAGCTTGTCTTAATTGTCTTTGAAGTGAGTCACACTAAGTCAGCTTAATGAGAGTGGTAGAAGCTTAAAAATAAATCAGTTTGAGCTGTGATCACTTTTTATCCTTGATGGATTCAATTCTATGGGCAGTACATTGATCTCTCATATCTGGTCCAACTATTTTCTTTTGAAAATTTTTCATTAAAAAAAACAGCTTTATTGAGGTTATCTTGTGTGTGTGTGTGTGTGTGTGTGTGTGCGCGCGCACGCGCACACACCAGTTTTCATTTCTATTTTTAATGTCTTTCCAAAGTCAGCTTTGTCACATTTTTGACACGTCATGGCAGAATGAAATAAAGAGCAGAAACTGGACAGGTGTACATTTGAATAATACCAATAGTGTCTCTTCTTTCCTACAATATGGGTAGAGAAATGTCCTCATTCTATTTGTTTATCAAATTTCTACCTCCTTTTTCTTTTGCAACTCATTAGAAAACCTCCCCACCGTTTGAATTTGTTAATGATATACATCCTGAAGCTTGGTCAGAGTAATGCAAATAGTCTTGTGCTTCGGCAAGTTAAACTATTTGCTATTATATAAAATTCTAACCAATTTCCTTTGGAACACTCTGGGTAACTACCCTCAGATTTAGTCATGTGCACAGCTGTATGCAGTGCTACTTCATACGACACAAAATTGGTGTAGTCTCCTAGATAATAGGGAGGCAAAGGGGCTAAACACTTCATATATTGAGGCATGTTGGTCTCTACTTGTGTGACACCACAAAGCTGTAAGAAAGTGAGGACAGTGTCAAGTGTGCCAGTGTTTCTAATCATTTATAGTACATCACTGGTCTGACCTTCTTGGGCATTCTCATCTCCCCCATACCAAATAGCATCAGGTTGCTTTGCCTTTTTAGTTTCTGCTTTTCTTTGGTATTCTGTCTTTCCCATTGCTAACTCTCTTTCTATGATAATCATATCTGCCTCCTTTTGTTTATTAATTTTCTATATATTGAGGAAAATGGATAATTTCATCTACCATAAGAATAACTAGATCCTGAGTCAGGACCTAAACAATTCTCCTTTCAGTTAAACTTATTATCTATAGTTCTTGTACATTATGACATTTGTTTTGACTTACTATATTTCTGATAGTAGAGTTTACTGGGAAATTAATTAGCAATATATTAGGATTGCCCTATCTCTTTCTTAAGGCTATTGTGAGGCTAAAATAATGTAAAAGTTTTAAAAAGAATTCAAAGATCAAGGGAAAAAAGGACCATGGCTATTCATATTCACCACCACTAGTATTAGTAAACATTTTTTTGTTGCCACCAGAGTTAATGCCACAGATTCCCTATGGATATTTTTTTGGTCATAAAGAAACAGACATTATGGAAGAGACTCCTAGCAGGACTAACACTGGTCCTATCAATAATAGTATCCATTAACCTAGAGATATCCAGGAATATCTTAGATCCCTAATGGTTCTTGGCCTATCATGAAGTAGATACAGATGATGGTGATTATGATGAGGATGACAGTGAAGATGAGAACGAATATGATAATTTTTAACACATGTTGAGTGCTTACTATATGTTGGGCACTGTTTTAAGAATTTTACACAAATTAACTCAATCTTCTCAACAACCTTATCCTAACTCATGCTATTATCTCCATTTTAAGATAAGGATACTAAGGCATAGAGAAGATAAGTAACTTGTCTAAGGCCAGATAAACAAAATAAAGATGAGTATTGGCACAAGTAGTAAAAATAAGTAGTTGTTCAGTTTTATTTATTCTGGGCATTAGAATGCATTGAAAATGGTAGTATCCTATATAAATCATTATTTTCTAGAAAAGAAGTTTCCATATACTTTCCTCCTTTGTAAATTGCATTCTTCATAATAGTCAAGAGCCTTAAAGATAGGCATCTATCTTACTAATTTGGAGCCACACAGCTTAACAATGCTTTGAATACAACAGGAACTCAGTGCATGCTGGCAGAATGAACACTTGTATCTGAACTATCTCATAGGAGCGTTTTAAGATGTCTTTATAACAATGAATTATGTTGGTTTCTACTCATTCCACTTACACATATGTTTTACAGGATCTATATAACCTTGGGTTTCAGTGTGTAACTGAATTATTGTATCAAAATATGCTCAAAATAGTGATGTATTTAAAACACATGCTAACCACTTTAGTATAAATATGATTTTAGTAATATAAAACTGTTATAAATTAGAGTGATATGTCTACACACAGAGGCCAACAGTATTAATATTTACACTGTAAATCTGAAAATTATCATATACCTTATTATAAATGGAATTAATGTCACTTACAAGATATTTTATTTTTCAGAGGAATGACACGCTGGGGGGAATTTGATGATCTTTATCATATTAGTGAACTGGAAAGGACCCAGATTCCAGTGTCTGAAGCAATGAATTCTCAGGAAGGTCAGTGTCAAACTGTTATTAATGAGGAGACTTAAAACATGAATCATAAATGTTTCTCAGAAATAACATTTCACACACTGATATATAATAAACTCGTATTCAACATATTTTTTTTTTAAATCCTCTTAGAAGCACTCTAACTTAAGTTGCTATAGTTCTGGCATGATGTTTAAAAACCTTACTTTGCTATATAAAAATATGATGATTTCTAAAAATTACATCAAGTCACTTAGATTTATTAGATTAGGGAGACCTAATGGTTTGAATAAAGCTTGTGTCTATTAAAATTGTTCAGTATTTTCCTCAAGGATAAGTATCATTTATTATACTCAGTAGTTTTTTAGTTAGGCCATGCCTCTCAGACTAAACTCTACATTTTTAGAAGTTGAATATTTTAGTTAGTTGATATTTACATAATCCTGCTTCTCAGAAAGAGGCAGTATATTGCATCATTATTTATACAAGTAGTTGATGGAGTTGTTTGAAGCATTTTTTTTTTTAAGAGAGAAATCTACTTGAACATCAGGTGAGTTCATATCAAACTTGGCAAACCAATGGAAAATGCCAGTAATCATAATAACAATGTGACATTAGTAGTTATAATATTAATGATGATGTGATCGTAATGATTTAATAGCTATCATTTACGGAGACTCTACTATCAGACTTGATATCTGTTTTCCATGGATTTTGTTCTTCATATTATATATAGAGAGATATCCAAGGAGGAGCTGATGACTGAGGCTGGGGGCAGGAGAAGTGATATTACCAAGCTGGCCTCAGACAAGAGTTCCTACTGACATTGCCATCATGAATCTACCAACAATTTCCAATGTTTAGCTATTTATTTTTCAAACCATTCTCAATTCAGCTTCCTCTGCTGTTGCTATAACAACTGAGATTCTCTAACAAACATGATGTTCCTTTCAGGAGTCCCTTTTCTTTGTCTTAATGTTCTCTTAACATTTTCTATATAAAGATGCTTCCAATCAGCCTCTTGAAAATACTCTTCAAAAACCCAGAGGAATCCCAACATCTTGACACCAAAGATGCCATAAAAATCTATTTAGATTTAAGCACTAGTTCTAGAGAAAGATGAAATATCTCATGCCTATTTAGTGATACTCTAATTACAATAGAAAATTATTTAGAATCTCCAGGTGAAATGGAAAACAAATGCCATCAGAGGGCCCTGTTCTTACATAAGAACAGTGCTATTTACTTGCTGTTTAAAAGCATTAGAGTCCATTGCTTAGCTGTATATTTACTTGTTAAATACACATACAAATCCTCCCAGGATGCAAACAAGTAGGCGGCTAATGATACGGGTTTATCACCTTTATTCTTCCCAGATTATTTATCTTATCACAGCAGCACTTTGAAGCCTCATGGAGATGAAGAGCCAGAATCCCCCTTGCTCTATAGAACCATGAGTGAAGCAACCCTGGTCAGAAAAAGAATGAAGCCTCTAATGATGGACAGAAAAGACAGACAGAACCACAGGGCTTCTATTAACGGACACTTTTATAACCATGAAGTGAGTTACAATTCCACTGTTGTCATTTAAAATAGTGCTGTCTGTTATGCTAACAATACCATTCAATTCAACTTACAATTAAAAATAGTAATAATTACAATAGTAGTAGTATATCTAATATTTATTGGGTACTCTCGATGTGTTAGATATTAACTACCTGTTTTAAATCGATTTTTGATGAATTACCTCATTAGTCACTAAAACAATGATATGAAGTAGGTACCATTATATCCTCTACTTTAGATATGAGTAAACTGCAGTTCACAGAGGTTAAGCAATTTGTGTTAGGTCACACTGCTTTTAAGTAGTAACTTTGAACTTGAGCCCAGCTTTGTCTGACTCCAGAACCCAAATTCTTAGCCACAGTGATGGGTGAACCCTACCCAAGTGGCAGGTCTTGTGCCAAGTACTGGAAATATAAAAATGAGTTAGTAAATGCCTCTTCCAGCAATGAGTAATGAGCTTAGGACATGACCAAAGAAACCAATGCATTGACAGATGGAATGAGGAGCATGTAAGTGCTATAGGAGAGATTGGTTCTACATTTGAACATTAACATTTAAATAAAAGGAAAAAGTCAACCGCTGTTCTATTTATTCCAATAAATCAAATTTCTCATTTTGCCATGTTCCCTTCCAGCTCTTATATATACAGAGGGTGCAAAAGAAAAGTACACATATTTTAAGAAAGGAAAACTATTAAAATTGTAATACTCAATGTATACCTATAATAAAAGATGAATACAAGTCATGTTTGACTTCTGCAATTACAAGAGGAGTTCAAAGTGGTTACCATTAGTGTCCAGACACTTCTGATTACAGCAAACTATTGCTTGAGCAACGTTGGCCAAAGTGTCCACTTGTATACATTTCTGTGGGAAACCCAGTATATGTACATATATGTACGGTTTTTTTATATCGGTACAGTTGTAGTTTAGATATAATTTGCATTTTGATTCTTCACTTAATATGTGTTAAATGTACATGTGGCTTTCCATAGTATTTTTAAAACACTTCACTTTGCTGAAGGTAGAAAATATATTATTTTTCTAAAACGAATATTTTTCATGTCATATACTTTAGCAATCACTCAACCATTCACTGAACAAATATTTTAAAAGGACTTAATCTGTGCCAGGCACCATTCTAAGACCTTTAATACAAAATATTAATTCTTTTATCTTAAGGTTTTTCCTGTAGGTTTTTTTTTTTTTTACCATGTTATTTCTTTCTCCATCCTTGTGAGGGTATCAATAATATTGTGTCTTTGGTGAATGGTAGGGACAAACCTCCCTTCTAAATTCTTTGTTCAAATTAAACATTTTTCTGCATCAAGAATTATCCTCCTGTCCATAAAGTAACATTGACAGTCCCCTGCCCACAGACCAATTTTCCTGATTTCTCTGGTCATCTTGTGGGGTGATTTGTATTAAAGAAGGCTGTAGGGCCGGCTGAGTGGTGTGGTGGTTAAGCGTTGGCTTGGGAAGCCAGAAGCCCCAGTTCGGGTCCCACATATGAGGGCCGGTGAAACTGCCCCCAAAAAAAAGAAAAAAGAAAAAAAGAAAGAAAGCTGTGAAAGCCACATTGTTCCAAATGAGTGGCTTCCAGATGGGATCCTGTGCCAAGAGTGAAATTGGCAATAAGTCGGCCGCGTAGCATAGTGGTTAAATGGTTCAGTGTTTCGGTGATACAGCTTGATGACTTGATTTTAAACTCTTGTGGAGCAAAGTTAAAAATTTACTCAGTTTCTTAGCATTATTTCCTTCATCCTTCCTACTTTACAAAGTTATTGATGGGATTAAATAAAATAAAGTGAGTTAAGCACAGTGGCTGGCACAAAAGAACTCAATTTACATTAGCTTTATTGTTTTTTGAAAAAGATCAAGCTTTGGCCACAGATACTTCATACAAATGCAATTTGATAACTATCAAAAAAGAAAAACAAAGAAAACTCCAAACCCAAAGCATTCTATCAGTAGGTATGCAATAACGAACATATAGAAACTTAAATTGATATAGTTTTTAAATGTGTTTTTATATCATGAAATTTCTTGCTAATGCCAATATTGTTAGGCTGTGGCAACACTCATATTACAAGCTTAGATTGTTACATTTGTGGAAAAAATATGAATATGACTTGACCTGTGGTATAGGTAAAGAAATAGGGTTCTATTATGTGTTTTGGCTAGCAAAACAGGTATGAAGAATTTTGTTTTAAAATAAAATTCTGAAAAACATGATTCCAAATTCATTGTGTGTTGGCACGCTAGAAGGTTTCTTGGAGATCATCTAGTCCTACTCTGTTATAAATAAAATTACTGAGGCCACTTCAGGTCTTAGTGTCAAGTGAGTTGACAAAGTTGGGGTTAGTAGACACTAGAATCTAGGTCTCCTGAATCCTAATCTAGTGATATTGCCAAACTCCATGAAGATAACAAACCGCATGCTTAACATACCCTCACCCTAGTGCAGGAGGCACTTCAGGTTCTGCAGGGCACCACAGAGCTCAGAAGCACTGCTTCTGAGTGTCCCAGTGACTCATCTGTCCATGCCTTACAACGTCCACAAACACCGAATTTTCTCATGCTAAACAACAGCTTATTCCAAACATCCTCCACATGTCTTTTATGAAAACTTATTTTCATATCCAGGTTTTTACTTATACAAACGCCATGCAGATAGATAGATAGATAGATAGATAGATAGATAGATAGATAGATAGATAGAAATATATATGCATATATATAAATATATATGCATATATATATATATATATATATATATATATAAATTTACTGATTTCCCAATATAGAGCTTGTCTACCTAATATTCCATTAAGCCATCCCAAAACCCACTCATCTCCGTGTTTTCTGAACCCACCCCTTTTCTACACTTGGAGATCAGATGTATAAATAAGATATATGGAACTAAAGCTTTACTTAATGTCCTTTATTATTTTAAAATATATGTTTCATGCCATTCTTCTTACATTCCACTATCTAATGAGTGAGAATGTTTTTTCTTTCCCATGCTTGCATGAAGTCATATTTCTTCTGAGTGTCATAATTTATATACCATCAATTACCTACCTTGTGAGTCTCCACTCGCGATTTTTTAAACTTTGAACATATATCATTTGTATCATAGGAAAAAATTAATTGTATCTACTTATGGTTGTTATAGGATTAAATTAGTATCTATAAAGGGTTTAGAATAAATATTGGCATATAATTAGGATTATACTAAATTAATAATTATTTGAGAATTCATGTCATTCTTTGGAATAATATCATTACCTTCAGGAATTATATATTTTGCCTAACACCCATTAATTTACTTAAATATTGATTTACCTAAATAGATAGATCATCCCTTGCCTAAGCATACACACATCTTAATCCCTGGGTTAGATATGTAACTGGGAAACATGTACAAGTTAGGGAAATCCTAGCTGAACAAATATTATTGGCCAGCATTTTCCAAAGTATAGCCAAGGTCCATTGGCTATTAATAGGTATATTTAAAAGAATATTGTTTATTTTATAATAGGAATAATGATTAAATTAAGAGTGAATAATCCATGGTTATATGTTTGTTATGATGTTTTTTATGGTATAATACATTACTAACCCCCAAAAGGGATGTCTCAGGCTTATCTGACCATGGAAACCTTTTACCGAGTATCATCTGGAAGGCAGACTCTTGATAAGAGCAATTGGTGGGAAATATTGTTCTAGAGTTTCAATCAGTAGCACTTTTGCCCTGTCAGGCTGAATCACATGAAATTGCCAACATTGGATCGTTTCTGACCAACAAAAAAAGGAGTGATTTCATATGGTTCAAACTAAAAACAACTTAGAATAATTATTTCCAAGCAGAAAGATGTGGCATGTGTGTTTGAAAAAGCCTATTCACATTACGGTTTATTTGTGTTTAGTTACAATAGTTTAACTTATTTTGAAATCTTAAACTATACTGAAGAATGGTGTGATTATCTAGTGAAAACGTTTTGAACACCTTCAAATAATGTTTTACCTAACTTACTCTGGAAACAATATAAGGCTGCTTAAAAAGATGTAATATTCAACAACAGCAAAGAAAGCATATATAAGAAAACAAGTTCTGTAAACTGGTGACTCTAGATTTTTTTTTTTTTTTTTTTGCCCAAAGAAGGCCAGTTTCAAGATATTGGCTGTTGTTAGTTTGATGTAATTTTAAGGACTTATAAGACAATTTTTTTTTTTTTTAGACATCAATTTTCACTCCAGCCTTTGGATCAGAAACTAAGGTTAGAATAAACAGTAACATGAAAACTGAAGAAGTAATAAAGCAACTTCTCCAAAAATTTAAGGTAATCTTTATCACTGAACTGAGCTGTAAATATCTTGTATATAATTTAACTGTAGACACGTAAATGCTCTCTTCCAAAAAAGACCAATGAACGTGTAAATCTGAATTAAATGTTCAGTTCTAAATTTTTTTCTATGTATGATACCTTTTATTAATTGTGCCCTGAGAAATTACATTATTCCTAGGGAGTAGAGGTTTTATGTCTGAAAGTGAGGAAACGAATACATGATTTGGACATGGTTGGCTTAGAAAACATCATATGAGAACAAAGAATTCATGTCTGTTCATTTTTTTCCACTGACAGATTGAAAACAGTGCCCAGGATTTTGCACTTTACATTATTTTTGCAACGGGAGGTAAGCAAGCTTGATCACTCTTTTTACATGACCCTAGTGTGTTACAGCTTTTTGCTCATATGGAAGGCAGAAAAACAGTTTCTCACATTCTGTGGAAGAAACGGAGAGAAGGAAGAAGTAAGTGAGGGGAGCGTGTTTTAGAAGGACCAAAGAATAATGGATACTAGAAGAGTTTATAATACGAAAGAATTTGCTTTTTGGCCAAACATTCAATTATCTGAATGGTGATCAGAACTCCCAAGAATCCATGAAGGTTCCCAGGAATTGTTAAGCATGGTTGACCTCTGTACTCCCTTCCTTTTGGCTTTTCCTTTTCACTCTAAATCTTACTAGACTCATCCTTGCATACCATTTTTCTTTGATCTTATTGTTATTATCTCTTTTTTAGTAGTGTCTGACAAATATTTGGGAGCGTTATCTCTTCCTCAGTAGAGAAACATTCAGAAGTTAGTGGTAGGGGGTGAAAGGTTAGAATCAAAGCATTGGGAAGGCACTATAAGCAGGGAGTGAAAGAAAACTTAAAGTGATACTAAAATTTTTTAAAACCTCAAAATTGAAAAAATTTAAATTTTAAATTGTAGAAATATCCCAGATTATAATTTAAGTGTCAAAATGTTTAAGCCAGAAATAAATAGAAGAAAATAATACACTTTGATGCCAGAATAACTATAAGAACATGAAAGCAGAATCTATAAACATATACAAAATTAGAGTCCTTATAATTTAAAAGTTTATATATAAGAAATATATGTAAGTATTTGAAAACTCTGAGGATTTATATATATATATTTATACTCTCATTTACAAAAAAAATTGAAAGGTATAAAATAAAAGATAGAAACATTCAACTGTATAAAAATGTAAAACATATAAACAGTATATTATGAAGAATATCAGAAAAAAAGATTAGTACCTACAATATTGAAGAGTTTTTGCAAAATGATAACAAAATGACAACCAATTCAATAAAAATAGAAAGAAGTATGATAAAGGAATTCAAAGAATAAAAAATTTAAATGACCAATAAATATTTTTAGGAAAAGTCTTAAACTCAAGGAAATACAAGGATTCAAAAAAATGCAGCAGTCAAAGAAATGCAAGTTCAACTCAAAATATAATATTATCTTGCACTTATCATATTGGCAAAATGTTTTTAAGTGGTTCTACATGTCACTGATGTAGATAAAGATAAAGGGTACTTTCATGCAATTTTGGTGAAAATATGACTCTCTTTGCTTTTTCAGAACTCATTCTAGCAGTATTTATTAAAATTTACAGCATACATATTCTTTATCCTAGAATCCCACTGGTGAGAAATTAATTTACAAAAATAGAAGTACCTACAGATTTATGTGCAAGGCTGTTTATAATGACAAAAAGATAAAGACAAATTTACCAGCTATAGAGGAATGATTGAATAAGTGATTTTATTCAGACATTAAATAGAATGAGTTAGATTTATATCAGCTAAATAGAAGACATTCTATAATATATATTAAGTGGAAAATGCAAGTTGCCTAAAAATGTATACCTATAACCCATTTTTGTAAAAGAATTATACATCCCTATTTATATTAAATATGTGGTATGGATGATCATATGATCAAGGAGAAAGGTATGTAAATACCAAGCCATTAACAACAATAACCTGGTTAGGGTGTTAGGGAAATAGATACAGAAAAGAGGATGGGAAGGCAGAAGAACACAGAAGCAAAACAACATACTAAATCACGGTTTTAAAAAAATATGTCTACAATAAAAATAGAGTATGATATTACCATCTGTATGTATTGTGTGTTGGTGTGCACAAAGAGATATACAAAGGGATGGCCACTCAATGGGTAAGGCTGATTGTCTCCGAGTTCTAGGATCCTAGGTGATTTTTACTTTCTTCCTCATACTTTTGTCCATAGATTCAATTCAAGTGTGTGCTTGTGTGTGTGTGTTTTAATTTTATTGAGGAATAATTTGGAATAATTATACTTATTGTACATATATAATTATTATGTTATATATATATATATATACACACACAGATATAATAGTACATAATTAAAATGTACAACATGATGACTTAATACATATATTCATTGTTGAATGATTACCAAGAATAAGATAATAAACACACCCATCATTTCACATGGTTAACTTTTTTTTTCTTGTGGTAAGAATGCTTAAGATTTACTCTCAATAACTTTCAAGTGTAAATACCATATTATTAACTACAGTTACCATGCTTTAATTTAAATCCTCAGAACTTATTTTTCTAATAACTGAAAATTTGAACCCTTTGATTTAGATCATCCCAACACCTCCATAACATGTGTTATTTTTTATAATCACAAAAAAGTCTATCTTCATTCGAGAAGTATAGTACTTCAAAATTTCGTCTGTGAAAATCTTGTTTTCTTTTATATTTTGATAAATTTTTCACACATAAAATCAAGAACTGTAGATAATCACAAGTAGGACCTTAGGGACCAGGAACAGAGAAAAGAATGTGGCAGATAGCGCCTGTCTGGGTAGTAATGTGGAAAATGAAGACACGTGCGCATTTTAACAATTTATATCCACTAAGCCCATGATCTATAACAGTGTTTCTCAAACTGTAGTGTACTTCAGAATTACCTGGAGAGTTCATTTAGAATACCAATTTCCAAATCCTCCCAGATCTTGGGACAGTCTAGGAATATGTATTTCTAATAATTATCCATGACTATGAAACAAAATAGTGAAGCAAACAAAACAAAAACCTTGCTCTATAATGTCAAGAATGGAATAAACCTGATGCAAAAATAAGTTAACATAAGATGTAGATTCTTGTAGGATAATGAGAGGAGCTAAATTGGGATTCCCTACTGCTTCAGAAATGGTAGAGGAATAAGAGAGGAGATCCAAGACGGTAAACTAGATAAACACTGTGCCTGCTTCCTTCCATGAACACATTAAAATTACAACTAAATTTTAGAACAATGAATCCGTAGAATCATCTTAAGTCTAGCTGAACAAAAGTTTTATAAGTAAGAATATAAAAAGAAGATACGTGGAGACTGGGAGGAGAGGCAGAGACGTGAAACGGCTGGCCCCAAACCTCCCTGTGATGATTCAGAACCGGGAGAGATATCTTGACCATGGCGGTTCCCCCAAAAAGATCGAGGAACCCTGACTGCATGCCAGTCTCCCCAGCCGGAGTACTGGTGCTGGAAAAAGGGGCCCCCACAACACCTGGCTTGAAAAACAATGATAATTCTGACCATCTGGGTGGGAGGAAGGCTACAGGAAATACACACGCCCTCGTAAATGGCCCACGCATAGACTCGCTTATTCACAGGCACTCACCTTGGGTTCCAGTGGAGGCACATTAACCTAGAGGTGTCAGAGAAATACGGAAAGCAGGCTGAGGTGTGTGGCTTTGTAACAAGGTCTGGGGGAAAGTCAGCATTTTCCCTGTGTGGGAGTTCTTCTCCTGAGCAGCAGGCAGGCAGACGCCATCTTTCCTGTGTTGAGCCTGCCCCCACAGGCCAAATCTGAATCTGATTGGCTCAGTGAGCTTCACTGCTCCATCTTGCTGATTCACTGGGACCCCGCCCCACCCAACTCACCCAACACCAAAGGCACTTTCTCCAAGAGCAGCCAGCCCCTCCCACATTTCATTCTCTTGGATAACTATCAAAGTTCATGGGCCCCAGGTGGGCAGCAGCTGGCCTTGATGAGCTCTGAGACTTTTGCTGAGTAACACCAGGCTGAGCACTGGCACCAAACCAGAGTCTACATTAACCTGTTGACCACACTCTTCCCACTCTACTGACTCCCTGAGACCCTGCCTCACCCAACTTGTATACTGCACAAAGCTTTATCAGTGGCTGAACCTTAAGGGAGCCTTCAGGTGACAGCAGGCCTCGGGATGTCCTGGCATTTTGCAGAGCTACCCCAGGCCCAGTCCTGGTGGCAGATGTCCTCAGTTCACAGATTAGCCTCTCCCATGTGCCTCCAGATTAGTAGGCAGCAAAAAACTGTGGATTGCTTTATAGCTCCTACTAGCCCCCAACCAGTAACAGACTTGCTTTAAATTGAAACACACTCACAGACTGAAAGTTAAGGGATAGAAAAAGCTATTTCATGAAAATGGAAACAAATAAACAAAAAAGCTGGGGAAGCAATACTTATACCCCCAAAAATAGACTTTAAAACAAAGGCTGTAACAAGAACCAAAGGAGGACCCAGTAATCCCACTTCTGAGTATTTATGAGAAGAAACCCAAAACATTATATGTACCTCCATATGTTCACTGCAACATTGTTTACAATGGCCGAGATGTGGACGCAGCCCGGGTGTCAGTCGATGGAAGAATGGATAAAGAGGAGGTGGTACATATATACAGTGGAATATTGCTAGTCCAGGGAAGGGAATGGGTTCTTGCCATCTGGGATGGCATGGATGGACCTGGAGGGTGTTGTGCTGAGTGGAGTATGTCAGACAGAGAAAGACAGATGCAACTTTGTTTTGTCTATATATGGAATCTAAAGAACAAAATAAACAAACAAACAAAACAGAAACAAACTCATGGATAGAGAGAATATTTTGATGGTTGCCAAATGGAAGGAGAGTTGGGGAAGTGGGTGAAAAAGAGGAAGGAGTACAAATTCATTGTTACAAAGTAGTCATGGGGGTGCAGGGCATAGCATAAGGAATATAGTCAATACAAATATTGTATTAACTATGTATGGTGTCAGATGGGTACTAGATTTATTGGGGTGATAGATAGGAGAGGTGTTAAGGGGCAGGGTGAAAAAAGTGAAGGGAGTAAGAAGTACAAATTGGTAGTTACAAAATAGTCATGGGAATGTTAAGTACAGAATAGGGAATACAGTAAATAATATGGTAATAACCATGTACAGTGCCAGGTGACTACTAGAGTAGTCAAGGGGATAACTTCTTAAATTATATAAATGTCTGACCATTATGCTGTACACCTGAAATTAATATGTAATAATATTGAATGTCAACTGTAATTGAAAAATTTAATAAGGGAGGGGGGAAGGTGAAGGTGAATAAAAGGTTCAAATTTCCAGGTATAAAACAAATAAATCATGGGATATAATGTACAACATAGGTAATATATTCAATAATAATTTGATAGCATGGTAAGGTGTCAGATGGTTGCTGGACTTATCATGGTGATCATTTCTTTAGGTATATAAATGTTGAATAACTATGGTGTACATCTGACACTAATATAATGTATGGTAGCTATATTTTACTAAAAATCTTTTAAAAATGGAAAGAAATCTTCTTTTAGCTCACTTAAAGGTTTTCAAAGCAAGCTAAAGAAAGAAAATGAATGGATAAATTATCTTTCTTTTTTTTCCTTGGTGTGAACTTCTGATGTAGTTGGTTCTTGGTTTCATTTGCAGAGCAGAGACGGCTAAAGAAAACAGACATTCCACTACTGCATAGGCTCCTACAAGGACCATCCAAAAAGAATGCTCGCATTTTTCTCATGGATAAAGATACAGAAGAAATTAGCAGTGATGTATGGATACCCACCCTGAATCTCTCTTTACGTACCCCGACGCAGGCCCTCTTACATAAATATTTTGTTTTCTTTTTTGTGTTGTTTTTTTTTTTTTTTTCAGGTGGCTCAGTACATTAACTTTCATTTTTCTCTCCTGGAATCCATCCTTCAAAGATTAAATGAGGAAGAGAAAAGAGAGATTCAAAGAATAATAACAAAGTAAGTCAAGAGCAAGCACACTGGGAGCTCGCTCCTTTAGTAAGTGCAATGCACAAAATGTGTCCAATTTTTAATACTCATTTTCTCCTTTTCATTTTCAGATTCAATACAGAAAAGGCTATTATACTGAAATGTCTTCAAAGTAAACAGGTAGTAAAAACAGAGACGACCGTTTAGTAGTATAAGCCACTATTGCTAAAAAGCTTCAACAAATTAGAGGTGTTACTTTTGTTGAATGTATACATTCTGTACTGCAGTCATACAAATATATATGAACTTTAATTTGTAGAAAACTGAATGTTGAAAAAGCTTGCCTCTGAGGTGATAAGGTAAACTAGGGTTCATAGTTGGACTGAAATAAGCTTGAATTTAGTTTCAGTAACTGAAATAAACTTGGATACTATGTATTCCAAAAAGCTTTTGTAGTGAAACACTCAATGAACTTGAGTTTAAATAGCATCTTCAAATATTATGTAGTTTAAACTTCTTTTAGCTTGAACTGTCAAGAGAACTGGAATATCATCGAACATCTCTTGAAAATGATTCAGAACTAAAAACTGCCAACTCTTGAAATAAAGCAGAAGCATATTTTTACCCCTTCCAAGGCACCTGATAGTGACAGTGCTTTACAGCTCCTTGAAAACTCTAACATTTTCATAACATCTAGGGCTGTCTTTCTATGGGTAGGTGACTTTTGGCTATCTGTAACCTCAGAGCTATCTGTCCTTTGGGAAAGAAAAGATTTTGGATGCTGTTAAGAAATCCAAATTGTAATTTTCTCAACTTCAGCCTTTTATTTTGCTCTGTTCTACTGATGACTTTCAAAACTATGCTTGAGGGCCGGCCGAGCGGCGCGGTGGTTAAGAGCTGGCTTGGTGAAGCCCGCAGCCCCGGTTCAGGTCCCACATATGAGGGCCAGTGATACTGCCCTCAAAAAATAAAAACAAACAAAAAATCTATGCTTAAGCTTTTGTGTTTTAGGTCAGTTGAATTAGTAGACTATTTTTCCAAACAAATACGCCACAGAGGCTTAATGTATTTATCTGCTAAGCCAAGATTAACCCTCAATAACCATTGTTGCTGAATGAGTTCAAAGGATAATGCAGAGTTCTAGTAGCTGAAGCTAGACAGGGAATCCAGAGGGCTGACTTTTTTCTCCAAGACATCTCATTCCATAAGGTAATGCTCAAGGTACTCACAAGTCTGCTAAACCAATTTGAAAAAAAAACAACAAAGCACTGAAATTGCCACAAGTATCATCTATGATTTTATTTATGAACTCTCTATATCAAAATGGAGTTGTATGCAGCTTTCTTTCATCCTCTAAGCTACTTCCATTTGCAATTCTCATAAGCATTGTATTAAATTGTTAGATTACATTAAATGTACTATATGGGATAATGTATGTACAAAACCCAGTTGGAAGATTAATTATCAAAATATGAAACATTCTTTTCTAAAAAAGATGTTATTTCTTAGTGTCACCAAAACTGAAACTGGATGAAAGGAAAAATGTTGTGAACTTTTCAGTCCTAGGAAATCTCTTTTATTGAGTAAAACAGAGGCTTGCATCATTATTCTTTCATCTACCAGCACTCTCATCTCGTTAAAATAAGGCAAATACAATAGTTAAAATTCAGTAAAATTATAAAAATTTAAAAGTAGCAGCAAGTATCTGCCATAAACAGGAAAAAAGATTCATGTTTAATATATTGAAAGTCTACAAAATGCATCAGAAAAATACTTGTTGAATGGGGGGGTGGGAGGGGGAAGGCAGACGGCATGCAAAGTAAAATCAAAGAAGAAGAAATGCAAATGTCTACTAAGTATGTGAAAAAAGTTATATCTTAACAGTGATCAACTGTATTAGCCTATGCCCAATCAAGAGACAAAAATTATACAGTAATTTAAACAGGGGTGTTTAGTATAAAGAAGTGTTAAAGAGTGTAGGAGAATAACTACTCGTAAAAAGCGGAAAGAGGACTTTAAATGGTAGCCTAAGGCTGAGGGAGACTGCTCCAAAAAAGGAAAAGCTTAGAATGAGGGGTTCAGAATTCACTAGAGAAGGTGTGGTTGCAGCCCACTGGATAGAGAAGTTTGCTGGTTGCCCAGGCCAGAGCAGGGCCACAGCCATAGGGCAAGCAGGAACAACCTCTACGGTGCAGACCAACCTGGGCAGGTGTGCAAGTGTGCAGAGAGACTTGGGGCTTCACTGCAGGTACAAGGCTCAGATTATATAGGCTGTATGTCTGGAGGTCTCCAGAAAATAATTTGGGGGAACGGGCAAGCCAAAGCTGAAGGGTGGGCACAAAGATGGAGTCAGGGGTACTGCTGCAGGTGCTGCTAGGACTGGAAGCTGGAGGGGCCTCCTTTGAAGGAACCTAGTACAACTTTGTATATGACTTGGGCTGTGGCATCTTCAAGGCTTCATGGGACAAAGGTTGGGTGTGTGGCTCACTAGATGGCCAGCCCCACAGGGCTCTCTCTGAGAGCACGCACCTAGTTGAGGAGAAGAAACAGAGAGCAATGATGTAAGCTCGGGTATAGACCTGCACTGGAGCTCCAGGCTGTGCTACCACAAGCCAAATCAAAAGTTTGAAAAGGGGTTGGGGAAATAAAGGCTAAAGAAAACTGCACCCTACAAGCAACTAGCACTGCAGAAACCACCCTGGGCAGAGCAGTGGAGAAAAAAAATCAGCTTCCCAGGAGGCAGACCAGGCAGCCTTTAGGAATCAGGAAAGACCAACTTCCTCCTACAATGTTTCTCTAGTTCCCTCTGCTGACAAAGCATGACATGCAAGCTGCAAAGAAAACATTTAAAGGGCCCATATCCATTTCACATAGTGGACAGCAAAGAATGTATTTGGGGTGGAAGGGCATTAAATAAATGGCATATCAACAAAACACAAAGTAAAGCAAAGTGAAATATCCTTTTGATCTTTAATTTAGTAAAGATTAAGAAATGATAATGTTACTCAACAAATTACAATGAGATGGGCTTTCAAACTACTGGTAGATATACAAATATATATAATTTCTCTTGAAAACAACTGAGCAGTAAATTCCTCCTATAATTCTACTTTTAGGATCTTATATTGAAATAATCAGACATACAAAGACATTATGCAAAGATACTTGCTATATTCTGACTTATTGTGATAAAAGGAAGTAAATTGCCTACACTATCAAAAATAGAAAGAGTAAAGGAAAGAAGCATTTATCCATAGAATGTTATGCAGATATTAGAATTGTTTCCAAATAAATTTTAATTATAGGAATAAATTCTCCTTGTGTATCTAAATAAGAATATACACACAAATATTCCCAAATAGTTACTATCCATAAAAATATGTGTTTATATGTGTGTGAACACTAATATTTGTTAATACAACTCACAAACTAAAGACAATATGTTAAATGTGGTTATGTCTGGATTGTAGAATTTTGGGTGGTTCACCTTTTTTTCTATGCTTCTTAAATATTCTCTAGTGAACATGGGTTACTTTTTTAAATCAGGAAATAGAAAAGTTATTATTGAAAAGTTACCAACAAAAAGTAGCAAGTCATGCAAATACAGAATTCTACTAGATGCAAAAAAGTTCAATTAAATTATTTAAATGAGACATTAGCATCACTTCTTTCATACTCCTTCTTTCAAGAGGTATAGCCTAATTTTCCTTATCTTGCAAATGGATTGGACTTAGTGACAAAATTCTAATAAATAGAGGAAAGCAGAATGGGACAGTGTGCAATTTTGGAGACTAGGTCATAAAAATCACTGTGGTGTCCACCTTGCTCACTGCCATGGATCACTGACCCTGAGAGAGGCCAACTGCCATGTCCAGAGCAGCCCTGGAGAAAGGTCTACATGATCAGAATGGAAGAGACCTTTTTGCCAAAAGCCAGCAAGGAATTGGAGCCTCCTATCCACAGCTATCTGAGTGGGCCTTGTGCTAGCCCCAGTCAAGCCTTTGGATGACTACAGCCCTATCGAATAATTTAACCACAACCTCATGAAGGACCCTGAGCCAGAAAACCCAGCCAAACAACTCCAGGTTCCTGGTCCTCAGAAAATGTGTGTTGTAGTACCCTGCTAAATTTTAGGATTATTCCTTCACAATAGATAACTAATACAATTTCTGAGAAAAAAATCTGTTCACTTCAGAGTCATCTTTGCATAATAGTAGACTATGAATTACTGTCACAAAACCATTTTCCTTGTTTTAGATGGTCCAAATATTTCACCACCAGTTACATGGTAGTTCAAATTGAATTCCAAATAATGTTATATTTATTAATGGTAGAGGACCTGTCACATTTATCTTTGTATATTTTGCTGTACCTAGTTGTTGTGTCTTGTGTGCAGGATGTGCTCCATAAATATCAGTTGAATATAGAACTGAATGAATGAGTGAATGAAGTATCTCAAACATTTTTGTAAAATCCATTGTACATATGCCTCCATTTTCACAAATCTGATCTAGTAGCTAAAGAAATGTGTACAGAATCTTTTCTACATGGTTTTCCTTAATATGATGCTGTATTATATTATCTCTTGGCTGTATGAAACAATTAGACAGTGTTACTACAGAATTTTATTTAGGGCTTTTCAGATTGGTTTCAGGAACTGAAGGGGAAAGAAGTCCATTTGCAAGGCAGTTGATGAGGTGGAAAAAATGGCAGGTGTAACTACTATATTGGCATATCTACATATGAATGAAACAAAGGAATATGATGCAATTAAACAGGACAAAACTCTTCAGCAGTATCCATTTGTCTTCTAAATTAGTAATAATAGCTAACACTGAATAGAATGAGCCATTTGCAATTGTTGATATTTGATCTAGAAAGCAGCAATTTCTCATTGTTCAAACTAATAGCACTTACCATTTGCCAACCATTATTTTAACGCTTTACATATATCAACTCATTTAATGTTCATTATTATACCTTGAGGAAATTACTCTTTCAACCCAGTTTTGTAGATGATGAAAGTAAGCCATGAAGAGGGTAGGAGATTTGCTAAAGTCTTTAGAAGAAGAGGTAGGTAGGATTTGAATGTACGCCTCCAGAGTCCACACTTTTAACCATCATAATCTATGACCTCACCCTAAACTACACTCCCTCAATCTGGCATTCTTATGTGTCCTCATTTGTAAAATGGGAATAATAGTGTCTACCTCATGGGATGGTTGTGGAGTTATAGGCATAATACATATAATAATACAATATGATAATAATACATGGCTGGCACTTTGCACAGAAGTGTGTGATAAATATTAGCTGTTACAATTAAACTATAATATGTCCCCACCCATTATTGTAGCCCTATCTTCCACTAAAGTTTATGCCCACAACTACTTAATTCTTGTCTTAAAACTAGTCAAACTGGCTCACTCACCATTCTGTGAAACATCTCACATGTCTCTCTGTTGAAACCATGCCCACTGTCTAGTCCTTCACCAGGGTCACTTCTCCCATGATCTCTCCTGGTCTTTGTGACGCTGTGTGATCTCAAACTCCTGTGCACCACATTATCAGTTAGCTCTGCTCTTGTGACACTGGAAATTTGAAATTTACCCTTTATTATAAACCCTTATGTGTTTATATCTTGTATGAATTCATGAGTTATCTGGTCTTAATCATATTCATGTTACTCCCTGCAGCACCTAGCACAGTGTTTAATATTGAATGTAATACGTATTTAATATCTGATTATTGGATTTAACTTGCTAATGTATAGGAACATGTTGAAATCACTGGAGTGAGGAATACTATTTACAATCCAGTAAAGAGCACTATAATGAGAATTAAATTTTTTCTCTAATCAAAATAATTCACTTATTTATGAAGTAGTAAACTATTATTGATTATTTTTTATTATCCCCAAAACACCTGGAAAAGTAAAAATAAGTCCAAATAATAAGTTCTTTATTTCATTTATGCCAGGATTTCCAGGGAAAAGACTACTATTAGAAATCATCAGTGAGGTCGGACAGATTTTCTCAGTGGTGAAAGAATGCACTCATAACAAGGTTGCTGGTTCGAGTCCCACATGGGATGATGGGCTGTGCCCACCCCCCTAAGATTGAACACGGCACCTTGAGCTGAGCAGCTGGGAGCTGCCATCGGGAGGCGGATGGCGACTGGACTTGGAGCTGAGCTAGCTGGACCCTCCACAACTAAGAATGATGGACAACAACTTGGTTGTTCCCCTTCTCCAATTCCCAATAAAAAAAATCATCAGTGAAAGCCCAAATTAATAGAAATATATTAGGAACCCTTGGTTCTAATGACAGCATCACATACACAGGGTAAAGATGAAAGGCAAAAGAGTTATGAAGGTAACTTTATTAAAAAGCACATTTCATTCAATTCATCAATCATCACTTTTAAGAGATATAAACAAAAACTCCAGTTGCACTTGGGGTCTTTTTCTCTGAAAATCCAACAGCCAGTTCCCAGTAGATGCGGCAGCCCATTGCATCTATCTTAGGCTTCACAAAGGCCCATTGGTTTCACATTTCTATTGCTTCTAGGAAGCAGGAAGATTAGGAGAGAAGGGAGAATTCTTCCCTGGGTTGTATGAAGGTAACAATAAGTAGATTTCTCTGCTGAGTAAGAAGGAAAGATTTAGTGTAGACTGGTTAGTGTTCTTGAGTAACATTGAGAATAGCTGAAAAATTATTTTGTTGATTCTTATTTTATTTTGCATATTAGACATGAGAAATAAAACGCAGGTCTCAGCAAAGATCCTATGTTGATGTTTTCTGGAATAATTTACCTCCCAAAAGAGACTGGCACTTTTCGATCAGTTTCAACTCCTAATGAAAAAAGCAAATAAGCACATTTGTGAGGGAGAGAGAGAGGAAAACAAACAAAAATACCTTCACAGCTATGATCCCCAAATAGAATATCTTTAAGACTTCCCTGTTGTATGCCTGAGTTGGATTCTAATGTGCCTGCATCTCAAGGCCTTAGAATTTCTCACAGGACTAGTCCGTTAGCTTAAAGATTTAATTAACTGCAATGCCTCTCTAACTTTTAGGACCCAAGACCTGGAATAAATAAAAATTTGCTCCCTCCTCACAAAAATGTGGGATTCTTTTGCTGCAGGGTAAAAATGGACATCAGCTTCTCAGTGAATCTTAAAACTGCTCTGGACTAACCCCTGCATAATCATCATGCAGTCAAATACAGGGACTCAAGAGGAACAAACCACTGATTAGAATATCTCTATCTCTTTCATATATACTGTTGTAACCTCTATATGTATAAATTCCAGCAGTTTTCCCAAATTTTTACCTGTATAGTCCTTATTCAAATATTATAAAAATCATGTGTGGAAGCCCAGATATATAAAAGTGAGATCTTTAGCAAAGTAGGAATGGGAGCTTCAGAACTCCATGGCTAAGAGATGAGCGCGTGAGCCCACGTGCACACGCACACACCCTGAGTGTTAGACAACTTGCACCCCTAAAAGCCCCTACGATGCTTTGGAGAATGGTTAGAAGTCTATTAATTTAGTCCTTCTTTCTGCCCTCAAACAACACCACACCTAAATCATCTAGAGAGATTGGAATTTATTTAGGCTCATTAAAAAAAAAATACCTGGAGTTTAAAGTATTCTCACTTGTTTGATAACTCAGGCTTTTTAAAATCAACCTCCCTGGGAAATTTTCCCATAAGCAACTGCAAGACCCCCATATTTAATCTTGTTCATTTTCTCTAAACCTAACAATAGTGGAGGAAGTCCATTTCTCTATGTTTGTCATTCCTGACCTCATTTATTCCATAGTTCCTTAGTAAATTTCTAGTTTGTTATGATAACAAATACTGTGGCAAAAAGAATTTCTGATAAGGCTAAGGTATAAGGAAGGCATTATAATAATGAAGAATGCCCTACATGTAATAAGAAATGATGATAACTCTACATCTTGAGGTAAGGCCCAAGCAAGACTTCGAAATACAAAACATGAACTCATATGATGAAGTGCAGATAATGGAGAAAAGAAAGAGGAAACATCTTCCTTGCACTGAGACCAAATCAGCCACCTTTTGATATCCTATAATCCTAGATATATTGAGAGAAGGCTAACATGTCACCTATCCTAAGACTTAGGGATAAAGCATTGCCAATCTATTTCTCCATATCTCGTGGGGACATGCTTTTCAATTAGTTTTTCATTCTACTCTTTGGAAATAACAGTTTGCCAATATCCTTTTAAAATGTGTTGTCTTTCATCTCTTTCAAAATTCCAATGGAAGGGCTGACCGAGTGGCTCAGTTGGTTAAGAGCTCACTCAAGAGTGCGAACTGAGCTCTGAGCAACAGCAGTTCGATGCCAATCCCAAGTTGAGCTGCCGCTAAGCTACCAACAGGTGGCAGGATGGCTCAACTAAAAAAAAAAAAAATTCCAATGCGATAACAGCAAAAATAAAAAAAAAATAAAAAGAAAAAAAATAGAGAATTGATGCCAAGAAAGAAAGAAAGAAAGAAAAAAAGAAAGAAAAAAAGAAAGGAAGAAAGAAAGATCACCATTAATGTAAGAGATATTGATGAACTTCAGGGGAAAAAAATAAAAGGAAAGCCATTGGTATGATATTAACCAATATACCAAAGTGCAGAGATAGGATCTCAAAATAGTGACATGAGTAGATGTACCAGGAGTAAAAGACCAAAAAGTCATTGATTTCTGAGTTGCTTTTGTTCTTGTGTACTGTGAAGCCTGTTTTTCAAGATTTCTGCTTTTCAAAAACTTCCTAAAGATTCCTGAAGCTACCACTACCCTTTCAATAAACTAATTTTTACTTAGGTTAATCAGAATTTGATCTTATTATTTACAATTTAAGAGCCCCAAATGACATACCAGCAAAAATATTGAGCAACTATTTGGATAAAATAATATTTATAAATGCAAGGACCCAGAAAGCTTATATTCCATGTGCCCATTCTGAAAAACAAAATACATACATACACATATATAATGCAGCCCAACAAAACTTAATCCAAGAAAAAAAAAAGGATTTTAGAAATAATTAAATTTACCTAAGATTACACTGAAAAGAAACCTCATGTGGACAACATGAATCAGTCCTAGAAATTACTCGATTCAAAGTGAAAGATTAACTCAGAGGACTTTTTGAAATACAGCTTTATGATGATAGAATATTCTATTACAAAAACTGTATGATGAAGCTGAAATATTTTAGTGGTGTGATTAAACTAGGTGCTTTATTTGTGAACATGGAAAAAGAAAGACAATTAGAACCTCTCAAAAAAGGATATACTAAGAAATCATAGTCCAAACATACAAAACTAAATAAATGTAGTATGATTTTCTATAGTTGATAGTAGGTAAGAAAAGATATCTCATTTAATCTTGACACCTTTTAGGAGGCACAGGATGAGTCAGGAACCAATTGGTCAATTCATTCATGGTACTGCTGTAAATAATTTTCCAAGTAAATAGGCATGGCTGTGTTCCAATACAACCTTACTGACAATAACAGGAAATGGAATCAATTTAGCCTGAGGACTGTGGTTTGCCTACCCTTGACTAGACTACAGATATATGACTTTTAATATAACATACATGTACAGTTTTGCTGAATAGGTAGAGAAGAGTCACCAAAAGTAATTAAGGCATTTATGAAAATTGCTACCTGTGAAATCATTTTTCTGGGCCATTGCTAAACTTATCCACTGTCCTAACCAGCCCTGGCTTGTTTTGACTATAAAGGCTGCTTTGTTTTATATTTTAAACTGCACGCTTGCATTCCTTTACTCAGATACTATTATCCACTGTATCCAAGTTTCTGCTCCTCAAGTCATGTCCCTGGGAGAGCAGTCCATCCCAAGTCCCCTACATGAATTTACGTGAATATTCTATGCCACCATGATATTCTTTGAAATTTAAGTAACACAACTTTATTGTCTTATGAAAAATAACTTACTTGTTAACTGTATGCCATTAGATTACAGAAAATAGTCTCCTGGTAGTCAGTTTGATGTGTATGCACAGATAGGCACTCTTTTCTGGTTATTGCTCTTTCCTCTCTCTGCTCTCCAACTCCTATTCTAATGATCTTCCGGCTACTGAGAAAATGAAACCGTTAGGTTCCCTAGTTAAGCCCCAAATTACATTTGGTGACTCTTATTGATTGTGCCCTCAGAAATTTCTAGAACAAAACTGCAGTTTGCTCAGACAGGCCCTTAACCTGTTATTTCTTATAAATTTTTCTGTATTTCCAAGGACACCGTTTCTCTACAATTACTAAAGTCTTCAATCTATCCTTCTTTTTCCCAACCCCAATTACAAACACACCTAGTCTATCTGGTGCCATGACTCTTGTATTCATTTTTATTTATGTCTAACACTCCTAGTCTCCTCAAATAAATATAGCTATTAATATATCCTAAAACCAAATATAATCAATTACACCAATACATCTAGACTGTGATTTTCTCCTAATCCACTCATGATTGGAATAGGAAATTTTTTTTTTTTTTTTAGCTGAGCCATCCTGCCACCTATTGGCAGCTTAGTGGCAGCTCAGCTTGCGCTGTTGTTGCTCAGAGCTCAGCTCACACTCTTGAGCAAGCTCTTAACCAACTGAGCCATTCGGCTGGCCCCTTTTTAAAAAATTTTTATTAAGCCCTAAGAGTGCAAAGAAAATAGACAAGGAAACAGGGGTACCTCTTCTTGGAAACACATTTCACTTTTTTCTACTTGGCAGCACTTTTACATCAGGTGAGTGAAATCCACAATAATTGATTGGAACTGCATCTCTGTTGCATATGATTTCTGCTTCACAAGGTTGCTGAGAAGCCTGAATCAGAAATGAAGAGCAAAAATACACGCACTTCCTGAATTCTAGAAGGCCAGCCTTACTTACTTAAGGATGCACACCACCCATACCTTTTTATCACCCCCACTTCTAAGTTTAGAGGCCCTCAAAAAGACTTCATAGTTTTCACAATGTCTATCTCCAGCTTCATGTTTTATTCAACATAATTTTCTTCAAACACATCTCTTCAATGTAAGTATTATATCAAATTTAATTTTCTTTATGTAATTATTATTAGGGCAAACATTTTGTTTTCTGTTTTCATTGCATGGAATGTTAAATAGGCTATATAGCAAATTAGATAGTTTTTCCTATAAGATTTGTTATAAACAACATTTATAAACAACTAGCTTCCAAATAAATATCACAACTATACACATCTGGAAGTTGAGGGCCCTGAACATGGTATTAATGATAAAGCCAGTCAACCAATTTGAAACTTCAGTGGCTTGACAATCATCTCAGATTTTTCTCACAAAATGAGTTTCCCTAACAACTATTATAAACAAGTGTTTCAACCATGCTGAATATTTAAAATTATAACCAAGTTTGTATCTATTTAATAAAATAGTATTCTAAATCTTCCATTGTTATCTTTCCCTTTATTTATTGTTTTAAACCAAAACTTGGTATTTTACTGCTTACCTAAACATCCGTGGCACCCCAAAACCATTATAATAGTAACATCAAAGATCACTGATCTCAGATCACCATGACAAATATAATAATAAAAAAGTTTGAAATATTGTGAGAATTACCAAAATGTGACAGATAAACACAAAGTGAGAAAATGGTGTTGGAAAAAATGGCATCAATAGATTTGTTTGATGCAGGGTTGCACAAACCATCAATCCATAGAAAAAGCACAATAAAATGAAGTATGTCTGGACAAACCCACAGCTAACATCACACTCAATGGTGTAAAGCTAAAAGCATTTTTCTTAAGATCAGGAACAAGACAAGGATGTCCATTTTCACCCTTTTATTCAATATAATACTGGAAGTCCTAGCCACAGCAATGAGACAAGAAAAATTAATAGAAGGTATCCAAATTGAAAAGGAAGAAGTAAAACTGTCATTATTTGCAGATGACATGATGCTATATATAAAGAACCCCAAAGATTCCACAAACAAATTATTAGGACTGATAAATGAATTCAGCAAAGTACTGAATGCAAAATTGGGGAGGGAAAATTTTGAGGAAATAGTGACAAACTTTTTCAAATTTTATGATAAATATTAATCCCCCAAGTATCAAGCTCAAGGTATATCAAGTAAAATAACCAAAGGAAACCCATACCTAGGTATATTATAGTCAAAGTATTGAAAACAAATTATTAAAAGAGAATCTTAAAAACAGCCTTAGAGAAAAGACACATTGTTTTCAGGGGAACATTAATACATAATTACATTGATTTATCATAAAATCAGTGCAAGATACAAGACAATAGACAGGCCATATAAAGTACCAAAATAAAAACAAATTTGTCAACCTAGACAATGCCTTCAAAAAGGAAGGCAAAGTGTCAGAAATAGTAACTCTGCAGGTAAATATTTCTTATCATACTTATTGTATTTTATTGTTTCCTAATTTTTAAAAGATAATTGGTTGTCTGAAATAAAAACCAAGTATAATGGAATTTATTGCATATGTAGAAATAGACAACAATATTACCAAAAGTGGAAATGTGAAAGAAAAATATATAATTAAAAAAAGAAACACAAGGTATGCCCGTACTTGTGAGGCTCATCCTGAGGCAAGTCAGTCTCACTGACTTCCATTCAGTAGGAAAGGGTTGGTCAGTGGAAGTCAAGAGAGATTCTGTGGTTCCCCAGCTAGGACTCCATTAGACTCATTTCTGAGTTATTGGGGATTATAGAATAACTCTTTGAAGAAGTGCTGTAAAAGTACTTTAACATTAAAGTCCTGCAAACCATTAAGACACAAGCTGCACTGCCATGGCACCTGCTAAAAACATATAATCCTGGGGGTCAGTGGAGGGTATCATTGTTTTCTTACAACCAAACATAAAGCAGCTTTGTCACATCAAGGGGCCTGCGTTCAGCTGAGCAGGAGACAGTGGTATCCAGAAGGTATGCCTCTTCCCAGTGGCACGGAAGCTGTGCCAGGGAGCATGCCTGGAGAATTCCTGGGGGGTAGGAAAGGTGAAGTGAGTTTCATAAGCTCTTCCTTGAGGATTCTGGGGATAATAGCTGGAACTGAAATTTTGTATAAGCAGGTAATAAGAGTGTGCATTATTATTCTATTATTAAATATTAGAACCATAGACTGATGGACGGAGGACAGTTATGGAAGTGTGCACTTGTATACATATGTGACATTATATATTCCTTATCTATTACATATATTTAAAATAGGTATCTCTGTCATGTTGGAATAAAAGTATTATAACGTTCTTCTCTTCTGTATTTTCTTAATATTCTGCAATGTTATATATTACTTGAATAATAAAATAAATCAATATTTTAAAAGAAATAGAATAGTACAAGTATTATTTTTCTATCCAACTGCACCTATTCAATCTTCTAATTAGACCTAAACTTGATTTCACTTGAAAGAAAGCATTATACTTGTTTGTGTCTCTGTATAATTCAAGTCTGTAGGGATAGATATATAGTCAAATCAGTTTATGCTATCTTTGAATAATACTTATCAGTTTTTAAAAATTAATTATTTAAAGTGAGAAATAGGGACCATTGGAATTTGGTGGATTTTGTCTCAGGATATATTTTCCTACAGAAATAATATAGTTCATGATGATGAAATTCACTGACCTACACATAAGAGCCTTGGGTAGCATAAGTCCCAGGTTTCAGAAACTAACCATTATTGGTTCCTACACAGTGAGATTATCCTATTTCCAAACACCCATTTGGAGCATCTATGGTCTGGCTTAAGGGATTCAACACAAGGGCCCAAAGGTGGTATAGGAGGAGGACAGAGTTTACTGCTAATTAATGCAAAATCTGGAATTCACTTTCCTTCTAATGTCCTAAAAAGGGCACAAACTGAAGGCAAGCTTACTTTGGTTCAAGTTAGGTCCTCCACTCATTTGTTTGTGTGATGGTGGGTGAGATACTTAATCTCCCTGACCCTCATCTATATAAAGAAAATTTGAATACCTTCATTGCAAGGTTTTTTGAGAACCAAAAATAATATATTCAAAGGCTGGTATACTGAAGGCACTCAATACATAATGGCAAAGATAATAGTAACAATGAATTATGATGATGATGATGATGATGATGATGATGATGATGATGATAATAATAATAATAATAGCACAATTTGCTTCCATTTCAAATTATTGATTGCTTCCAACCGTGGACTCCCTGCTTCCTGACTCCTACAATAAATGTCACTATATCATAACTTTTCTTCTAGTTATTCATTTATCAATTCAGCAAATAACCGATGACCATCTTTACAATTTCCCTGAGAATCCGAGTTATAGATTCAACAATTACAGAGAAACCTAATGGGGGAGGTAGGCAGGTTCCCTTATATACATTCTGCTTCTCTTTTCTCACATGCTGTGGGATTCCAAGTGCCTTCATGGTTTGGTCCTTCCCAACTCCTCTAGTCTCATCCCTGAAAAGTTCTCTTCTTTCTCTCACCCTCTGCTTCCATCACACTGAACTACTCTGCTTTTCTTTTTTCCTCTGCTGAGTCAACTGGTTTCTGCACGCAGTTACCCAGAGAAACTAGTAGACGGAAGATGAGCCTAACTGTTGTGTTCAGAAGACCAGTCAGCAGCTGCTCATTTAAACAAAGAAAACCACTCCCAGTGTACTGGGATAAGCAAGGGGGCAGAAATAAAAGAAAAAGAAGTCTCCCATTATGAGAAGGCAGAAGGGCTGGGAAGGAGATTCAGGGCAGGGGTATCAGGATGTCATGGCACTCCAGATGTAAAGGCTACCATCTCCACAACTGGGGACTCTGTGCCACTTGGAAACTGGATGCTCCCTCCCCAGTAACTATGTCATATGCTTGTCATCTGCTGGCAGCTGATTTCCTCTCCTGCCCACTCCTTCCTCCCTTACTCTGGTCTCTGTACCTACCAACGGAACTGCTTTTATTCAAAAACATTCCCCTAATCCTTTCTACTGTTTTAGTTTTAATGTTCTTTATTTACATTTTTAAATCTTAAATTTCATTTTAATTTTCAATGCCATCAACTTGTTTTCAGTTTTTCACTTCTTCAGTATTAACTTTTATTTTCATTAAATGTATCCACCATTTTATTTAAAACACATTCTAGTCTTTACATACTGTCTTAAGTTTTTACATTTCAACTCAATATGTTTCTATTTTTCTTAACTGGATTTAAAATTCTTTTACTTTGAACTTCTATGTCTTTTTTTTATTTTCTCTGTCTTATTCTGTGACGTTAACTTCTACCTTTACTATCCTGCTGAATTTTTTCTTTCCTCCCAGGAATCCCTTCATTTGTTTATTTTGTTGTTGTTGTTAGTTTGTTTTTGTTTATTTTTGTTTTGTTTTGTTTTGCTTTGTTTTATGTGTGTGTATTTGTGATGTGAAGATCAGCCAGAATTATATAAGGGTGAAAGCCATAGAGAAAGTCCTTGCCACTATCTTAGGATTTGGAGGTGGTTTTTCCACCTGGCCTTTCATTCTCAATATGGATCCTCTCAGAATATTCCAGAAATCCTCACATTAACTCTCTCTATGTTACTGTTTTCTCTCCAGAGAGAACACAATGAATTCACTGGAGTAGGGATGCTTCCTACTATTTCACACTTATCATTATTTAGTCCTTATATGGAGAGCTCCATGTTTTAGAAATTACAACCAGCATTATAATACCTTGATTAGGGCACACTAACAGCTAGATGTTGGCAGTTAAGTTTATGCTCTTTAGGTGCAAATTCCAGCTCAACAACCCAGCTACCTGTTGCATGATCTCACACCAGGCCTTCTTCCTTTCACAGCTTCAGTTTCCTCATAATTAAAATGGAGTAACAATGTTACATACCTCATAAATGTGTGATAAGGACTTGGTGAAATGACAGGTAGGAAGTGGTGCCTGTGTATGCCCAGAGAACTCCCTCAAGAAAAAGTAAAGCCTGCACTCTAGAAGTAAAATAGACGTCTTTCTCCTAATGTTCTCACATCGAGCCTGGGCTAAAGGAAGAATGCCTAAATGCTACAGTGTTCTTCGGGTGCTTACTGGAAAGTTTTGAAGTACAGTTTATGATCAGCTCACCTCACCTGGGGAAATGAAGAAAGGCCATCATGGTCAGCTGGCTTATAAAATGCAGGTACTGTGATAAAGCAGAACCAGTAACAACCTTGTGTTTGCTGACCACAAGAATGCATTCATCCCCAAGGGAACAAATACTTCACCTCACTTGGAAAGATGGTATTATTAGACCAATAATATTTAGATTCTACAAGAGCAAGTCTTAAAGTAAATAAGTTAATCAGAAATGAAATACCACTTCTAGTGCTCTTGGGGGAGAAGGAATAGGGAGCACCAGGGCCTGCTTTTCCTGAGGACAGGATCAGGGGCGTGTAAGGAGGGCAGGAAGCATGGTGGAAGTATAAGGGAACTGCCCCACTGTCAGAGGCTGTAGTGCTTTCAATGCATCCTGCTGATTCAGAGACACTGACATTTCACCCTCTGGCTTTTCCTAAAACAGTCACCATGTGTCGACTCCAAATGGGGCCTCGAATATCACATCCATCAGCAGCAGAATTCATTCCCAGGGAGAATGCCTGGACCATGGGAATAACTGGGTTCTAGGTTGGGTGGGGTGGGGATGAAATAGATAGATGATTGATGGCACTAAGAAGGACATTTCTTTGCAGCAGCAAACAAGTATCTTCTTTTCTAAGACCTGATAATAAGGGTTCCATTCGATCCACCTATGTGGTGTGGGATAGGAAGAATTGAGGGAAATGCCAGCCACTTGTCAGAGAGCATAAATACCTTATGCTTTCAGGAGCTAAGGGTAGGACCAGCTGCCCTAAGTTTGTGGGTGCTGCAGGCGCTATAATACTTCCAAAACCAAGCTCGTCATGCCTCAGTCACCTCAGTCACATCAGAAAGCTAAGTCTCCCAGATCATCTGTCATCATACTGATGTTTCTATATCCCTAATCCAACCCATCTCCTGCCTCTTGTCCTCCCTAACTTATCCTCTGTCTCCTTTGTAACGAGGCTTTATCATCAGAAAATTTCTCTATACCCACAGCTTCTTTTCGGAACTTCTCTTTCTTGCTCTCTATGAAAACAGGAGGCTCTGCAGTGAACACAGCTTCCCCTCAAGAGGAGGCTAATTTTGCTTGAACTCCACTTGCCTTAGCACCTAGTTCTGTTATTGCTTCCAACATATCTCTCCTCCACCCTCCTTTAAAAATTATAACTCCTTTGAAGTTCACCAGCTCTAACATCCCCTATCCCTATTTGTTCCTGTTATGCATAGAAAGCTTTGTCATGCCCCTAACTTTTGGTGACTTCAGAACCAATTAATCGCCATACTTTTCATTATTATCTTGACATTCATCATTTTCTGTAGTTTCAATAACTACATTAATTATCCACATGTGACACAGAGATTTTTTTTTATTTTTTAAAGATTTTATTGGGGAATTGGCGGAGGGGAACAGCGTTGGGGAATTGGGGAAGGGGAACAGACAAGTTGCTGTCTTTTTGTTCTTCAGTTTAGTTGCGGAGGATGTTGCTTCACTGTTGGTATCGTCATTGCGCTCTTCCCGGATGAGGCAGATCGGTCGCTGGCCTCTGGATGTCGCTCACCGCGGCTATTGGCAGCTCACGCTTGGCTGCCAGCCGCTCACGCTGGCTGCGGGCCACTCACTGTAGCCTATGGCAGCCCACTGCAGCAGGGGCTGCAGCCCACACCATCACCGGGGCTCGCACAGCCCAGCTCCAGGTGGAGCTGTTGTTAGCTGTAGAGGGCAGTGTCACTGGCCCTCATGTGGGATCCGAACCGGGGCCGCTGGCATCCCAAAACCAGCGCTTACCCAATGCGCCACTCAGCCGGCCGGAGATTTTTTTTTAAATGGGTCCAATTGTCTACCTTTCTCTGTATACATGTCCTTTATAATGTGACTTTCCAACTCTTCCTAGCAAGAAGTGAAGTCTATTCCCACACCCTTTAATATGGGCTGGCCCTGTGACTTGCCTTCTAGCAGAACTGGCATTTCATGGTTCCAAATCTGGGCCTCTAGAGGCTTCCAAACTTCCGCCTTTTCCCCAGCTACTATATGAGGAAGCCTGGGTTAGCTTGCTGAAGGATAGAAGGTCAAGTGCATCAGAGACAAGCCATCCTAGACCAGGCCAGCCTGCTGCCAGCTGTCTTAGCAGCTCACTTAGCAGTTGACCAGAGACTCTTGAGCAAGCCCTGCTGAGAATGGCTGAGGCTGGCTCAGGTCGACAGGCTCATCCAATCAACCCCCAGATACTTGAGCAATAATAACTGATGCTGTGTTGTATCACTACATTTTGATGTGATTTGTCATGCAGCAAAAACTAACTAAAATGTCATATGAGGAAAGGATGAGGGAAGAGATTCGACAATGGGCTACAATAGCTGGAGAGCAAGAAGGGGATAGCATAGCGGAGTGACCAACTATTCTAATTGATGCTGTGAAAGCAGGGGTGGAAAAGACCACTGGGCTGAATTCTATTGCTGACTTTATCCAGAAACCCTTTTTACATAGAACACATATTGGGAAACCCTGATCAAATGTAAAGAGGTTATGTTCTTCTGGCAACATTTCTGATCAATAGGCTTCAGTATCGATAAGAGCAACCAAATCAGAATAGCACTTTGTAAAATAATAACTTATATCCATCAATTTTTTAATGTACAAATGTTTTCATATGCATCATATATCACATATATAATGTACACACACATACACACACAGAGGCATGCATTTCCCCTGGAGATTCATCTGCAAATTAAGAGTATAACAACCCTGCCTCATTCTCAGTTAGCACTGAAATGATAGGGCTCCATCCTTAATCAGCAACAAAGAATATCTGTAAATAAATTATTTCTCTCCATAGCTCCAGAAGTAGAAATTTGGTTGGAAATGACAAGGAAACAGACTTCTACTTAATAAAAAAGATAAGCTTTTTAGTTAAGTGTATCTACAGGTAAACAGGCTGCTTTAAGCAAATGGTCTTCCCATTACTGGAAATATTCATGGAGGAACTGTACAATGTGTTTAGAAGGATTTCCTCAACTTCGGGTTGGGATGATTGATTAATATCCAAGCTTCCTTCCATGTTCAGTATTATTTGATAGCATATGTTCACAGAAAAGAAATGGCATTTTAATATTCATTTCCAGTAGTATGAGTTTTTAGTAATATCGTGTTTTTCTATATTCTGAGAAGTTACTATAAAGCCTCATGTGGTGCAAGACACTGCATTACAGGAGGCAGGCAAGTGGAAGGAGAAGGAATCAAGGATTCAAGGAGTAGAATTCACAGGCATTACATTATCACCCAGCTCCCACACACTATTAATCAGCTCAAGACCATTCTAAACAGACAGAACAGTCACTCCTAGGAACAGCAGTAGAAGTGGTAGCAAAAGTAATGACATACTTGAGGTGACACACATCACTCCAATGGAATGTTCCAAAGCACTTTCCCAGCACACTGGTCCTGCATAATCTTAGTAGTTTCTATGGCCCAAATGATGCTAAGTTAGAACAAGCTCAACAGACTACTGCAAGACTTCTCTGACCTCCATCATGAATGGGAGCGGGGAGTGAGGAAATACGGTATTCCCAAACTTATTTGATCATGGAACCCTATTTGTATGAGATCCCCTTATAAAGTGAATGTTCCAAAGTTCACATTTTAGGAAAACTACATTAATGTACTTCTCTGTCAATATTTTCTAACCAATAGACTTCAGTCTTATTAACTGATCAAGCTGGGGGTAGCAACCATGATAGCCAAAATTGCAAAATTGCATAATAGTCTCATTTCTGCTTGACCTCCGACATTTCGCTGCTCCATTCATTATGCAGTACTTATATCTGCACCCACTTTACAGTTCTTGCTAGCTGCTTCTTTGTTAGCAGTAAAGAACAAATTAAGCAAAGACCCTTACTTTTGTTTTTCAGTTTGGAATTCCTCCTCCTGAGCTTTGCACAAGTCCTCTTTAAGGCTGATAATTTGGTCACAGGGTAAAGGTGGAGAAATGTGAGTTCCATCGATTTGCAGATCATCGAAGCATGGCTTCCTGAAGGCATAGGAGTCATCACAGCAGTGACCCACACTAACACTGATAGGCTCTGCCTCATGTCTTCTGCATAAATCTCCAAGAATTAGCTTAGCCTTTCCCAGGAGAAAATTAAAATAAGAGTCATAATGTTTGTGGTCATTATTTTCTTACCTGTAGCAAATAAGGTTATATTTAACTATTCTCAAATTCTAGTTTCTGCTAGTTCAGCCTGGATTTCACTATTTGGGAAAAAGCAAGAGTGTTAGGTACAGTCTTATGCTCCATTAAATTAAAATCAAGTCTCAAGTCAACAGTACTGCTAATTTGACTCAAATATAAGAAAGATGATTAGAGTGCTAAATGAATGAAAAAATGAATAAATGAACAATGAAAAAAATTCTTAGATCCTATTTCAGCTGTTTTATTTTCTTGTCCTTTTCTAGAACTGTCACCTTGTCTTGCTCCCGGTGTGTCTGATAATTACCCTAATGCTGCCTACAAGCCTGCCTGTATGACTCTCTGAGTATACTGGACAACTAAATTTACCATCACTTACATATTTGGGAATGAAGTAATTGAAACCAATAAACATCAATATTTATTGTATGAGTTTATCCATTCTGAAGGTAACCAAAGAGATCACCTAAAAATAAGGCTTTAGGAAAATATAAGTCTAATTGAAAGAGTTCTCCAAAAAAGGCATGACTAGATAATAAAAATTTATAATAAAATAAAAGGAAGGCAGGGCTAGATAATATATATTTTTTTAATCTGCAACCCAAAAGATTATATTTTATCAGAAGAAAGAGCAACTTCACATACAGGAGATGCTCCACCAAGGATATAAGGTGGAGAAAGATGTCATCAAACAAAAATTAAGTAGTGTTAAAATAATACTACTTGAGAGAGACCTAGAGACTAGGTCTGGGAGACTTGAACATCCATGTCCCAGAGCAATGTTCTCCATATGAGGAAGGAATCACTTATCATTCTTCACTAAAGCCTGAAAGAAATATAACTCAAGACCATCCCTGCCCTTCCTCTCATTCCATTTACGCATATATCCATATTCTAATCCAACTTCCCAAGTATTTGGATTCAAGAATAAATGTAGCTTAGTTATTAGGCCCAATTATTCCTGCCATTGGAAAGACATTGTTCACTGTAAATGAACATACTGGTGTTCTGTCTAATAAATTTAATACTTGTGAGTTTGATGTGAGATGACAGAAAATGTAAGTATTTGGCCTTTGTCCCCAATTCTTGACACAGGGCTCCTGAAACCCCTGTAAATTTGATAAGAGCGTAGGACCATCTTTTTTTTTCTAATAAGGTGACTCTGGGTGGGCTCCTGGATTGGGACTGGTCACCAGAAAGACCAACCTGTGATTAGCAGCTTGGAATTTTCAGCCGTACCCTTCACTCTCCAGAGAAGAGAGAGTGACTGGAAATAGAGTGAATAATTGATCATGTCTGCATAAGGAAGTCTCCCTAAAATGCCAGTAGTGTGGGATTTGGAGAGCTTTCAGTTTGGGGAGCACATCTACATACTGGGGATGGGGGTGGGGGTGATGCACTCCAAATCCACAGGGACAGAGAAGATCAGGGGATCGGAACCCTGTCAGACCTCACTCCATGTATCTCTTCATCTGGCTGTTCATCTGTATCCTTCATCATAGCCTTTAATAAACTGGTAAACATAAGTAAGTGTTTTCCTGAGTTCTGTGTGAGTCACTCTAACAAATTAATCAAACCCTAGAAGGGGGTTGTGGGAACCTCTGATGTATAGCCAATTGGTCAGAAGCACAGGTAACAACCTGGACTTACAATTGTCATCTGAAGAGGGTGGGGGCAGTCTTGTAGAAATGGGTCCTTCACCTCTGGGTTCTGATGCTCTCTCCAGGTAGATTGTGTCAGTACTGAGTCAAATTGTAGGACACTTAGCTGGTGTCGCAGAGAATTGCTTGGTGTGGGGGGGAAATTCACACACTTCTGGTGCAGAAGTGTTAGTGTGGTAGTAGTGTGAGAGTAAAAGAGAAACACAGGAGGAAGACTGGGCATTTTTTTTATACATTTGATTAGGATGAGTTAGTCTAAAGTCAGCATTATCTTTAAGTTTCTGGCAAAATCACTTTTGTTGACTTTGAAAATCCAAAAAATAGACCCAGGGGCATGATCCAGGCAAAGACCTGTGGAATCTGACATCCCCGGTGTTGCCAATCAAAGACAGTTGGCATGAGCTGACCTGAAAGAATCTCGCCCAAGGACAAAATGATTAGGCTCCATTGACAGTTCAGAGATGTGTCCACCAACAGGAGATTGAATGCTGGGGATTGGAGGGTAGAACTTTAAGAACAAGCAAACCTGAGTCACAGATATGCTTACCGCATCCTCCATGCAGACAAACTGCTGCTCATCACTCAGAGGGCAACACCTGGTGGCCATAGCTGCCATGCTCTTCGTGAACATAATCAACTCTTGAGCAGACAGTTGTGTGGCTTTCTTAGTATAAAGGACCATGAGCCTGAAAGAATAATTTCCTGTTACTCCTGGAAATGATTATGTGCCTAAAGTAAAGACTTTCCTCAATATCTGGGATGTAGGATAAACAAGGCATTAAACTGAGTTTAATTCTATCCTTTCAGCCCTTCTTCCAATGGCCAATGGCTTACTCAATAAACCTGGCATTCTCTTCCAAGCTCACACATTGCAATGTTAACTATGTTGCCTAGAGAAGCATTTTTTCAAAGAAACACAAATGATGCGACTTTGGCTGTTTTCTATCTTGTTTTCATGTGACCTTATTTATGTGAAAGATTAATACTGTGCCCCTAATTACACTACTATTTAGCAAAATCCTATTACTTTTTCCGTTTCTGCTTACTGGGAAGATTCAGTTATATAGATTTCTTTTGCTTTCAATTGGGGGCATTTGGAAAAACATCAATCTCTTTCCTATTCAGTATAAAGATGGGTGAATATTCATAACAGTTTTCAATTTGTTCATATTAATACTTTATCTTTAAAAATACAATTTTAATAACTTGGTCTTGTCAGACTCTGAAGACTTTAGAAATTATTGTCTTCAGGGAAAAACAACCTATAAAAAATTTGTCTCATCTAATCCATTTTTTTTTCTGCCTATCAAGTTTAACGATGATAGCTAATTGGGATGGCTACAAAATTAGACTCAAGTAAACAGCTTCCAAAATAAATATATGCATGGGCCATTAAAGCTTTTATTAGTTTCTCCAATGTGTAGGATTAGGGTTTACAACAACAATCAGGAAACAGTCCCTACTCTCATGGGGCTCACATCCTAGTGGGTGAGATTGATGAGTACCCTTGGGAGAGTAAGAGGAATACAAAAGCATCTGAGGTGCACATAGAAGGACATCGAATCCCATCCCAGGGAAATCAGGCAGGTTGTTCCTCCTAGAGAAAATGACATGTGAGCTGTCAATAACTAAAAATGACCCAGCTAGAGGGGAGGGAAAGTGAGAGGGGAGCATTTGGGAAGCCACTGAATGTAATTTTGTTTTCTTGAGTGGGGGAGATTGGGGATTAGACAGTGGAAAAGGATGAATGCTTAGTCACAGAATCAAATTTACATTGTTTTAAAGATAATTATGGTTGATGGATAAAGAATGGATTGGTGATGGGCAAGAGGCAATGTGAGGGAAGAAACAGTTTGAAAGCCATTCCAGTAATCCAGGTGAGAAATGGTGAACTAGGAGATTAATGGTGGGAATTGGGGGATACGGAGAGAGATTTTAAGGAGAAAGGTTCTACAGATCTGGATTTGGGGACAACGGGGGGGTGGGGGGGTGGGCAGAAACAGTCAATTCTTGCATTTATATTATAATGGAGTTGGGGGAAGAATTTAGCCATAACATCCAATAAACAGTCAATCTAATCCAGTGGTTCAAATTGTGATTCCTGGACCAGCAGTATCAACACCACTGGGAACTTGTTAGAAGTGCAAATTCTCAGGCCCCATCCCAGAAACTCTGGGGGTGGGGCTGTATTTTAACAAGTCCTCCAGGTAATTCTGAAGTTTGAGAATCACAGATCTAATATTTAAAAGACCTTAGCAGCTAAACACAGCATTAAAAAGACATAATAAGTCAAATATTCTCTCTGAAACAAGAATTCTTTTTCTGGTTCTATTAATCTGGACATGTAATTTAAGCTCAATAATATGGGACATTATATCAAACTGAACTTTTCCTCAATAATCAGTTTCTAAATAGACTATTGCAGTGTGATTCTAAAGATTCCTAAAAATTGGCTTTTGTGTTTTGATATATTAATATTTGAAATACATTGGGGTTTACCCATCTCTCAGCACACAAGGAGTTGTGTGTGTTTTCTCTGGCAAATGACTAAGTAACGAACTTAAGGTATCCATCTCTAATCTCAGTGGTGAAAATACAAAACTTGCTATGTGGACCTGCTTTGAAACTGAGAAAGGGACCCCACATTAGCTCTCTGTTGCAGCTCTGACTCAAACTTGCAGGCAAAGCCCCAAATTAAATGTCCAGGTGTGAGGGAGTGGGCCCCTGTGCGACAGCAGTAAGGCAGTCAGGGGCTGGTTGGCTCTCTAACCTCTGGGCATTAACTGAAACCTGGAAACTGGCCTGGAAAGCAGTGTAAAAGCACCTGAAGTCGTGTGGACACTATCTTATCAAGACAGATAGCTAGGTTAACTCAGAACTGGCTTTTACCTTGACCTCTGAGACTTTTAAGGTTGGATGGAGACTCAGCAACTCTCAGCATCAGGAGTTAACAAAAACTCACTAAACAAGTATAAATCTAAACAATATCTTACCAGCATACCTGTCATGGAAGTTACTATCTCCTAATTTTTCATGTAAATCACAATGATTTTTAACATGCTCATGGCTTTCAAGAACCACTTTTTGAAACATCTCTTTCTGAAAAATAAAGATAATCAGTGTTTATCTATCATTGCAACAGTATGTCTTGAGGTAAGATTGCAAAACTATCTTCTATAATCATTAAATGTAACTGTTTTCCTAAACCCAGGACTTGATTTACTTAGTGAGTTAACAAATCTAGAAAAACACATTTTGCTAAAACAGAAATGGCTATGTACTTTGTGGAGAAACAAGTGAGACAACGACATTGATATTCAGTTTCCTGTGATAAAAGCTCATTTGTGATTAAATGGTATATTTTATAAACCTAAGGCAAATCATTCATTAAGCCAAAAAGAGATCATTAAAGGTAGTTTATGGCCTAAATTTGATTGGTCAGTGTGTGTGTGTGTGTGTGTGTGTGTGTGTGTGTGTGTTTATTGGTTATTTTAAATAATTTAGTTTTTTTTACAGAAACAGCAAATATAGAGATAAAGATATAGGTATAGGAATATAGATATGTATTAAGAAGTCATGGTTTAATAAAAATATGTACCAGCCGTGAATATAGTAAAGCTCCACAAATACACATTAAAGTGAATCAAATGGAATTCTCAGATCTAAGAGCAAATTCAAAGAATTCTTGTACCACGCAAATAAATTCCAGTGGAAAGATACAAGTGGCCTTGCAGGCTTAGCTCTTCAGTAGGATCACCAAATCCAGCCCATCCAGTCCTAATGATCAGTATTTGTTATCGTAAAAATTTTACCAGACTTGCAAACTATTTGCCTGGATTATAACCCTTACCCTTGTCTATACTGCCTGTGTGACATTGGGCAAGTCATTTGAACCTTCTGAAATCATTACCCTCACCTATAAAATGTTGTTAATAATTCTGGCATTACCTATGTTACCAGGTTGTTATGAGAATCAAATGGGACCCTGATGGTAAGGTTGCTTTGTTGATTGCAAACTTCCATGCTCCTGGAAGTTTCTATAATATTAATATAATGATTATTGTGGAGGTCTTCTGGTGATGCTATTAAAGGGTGCTAACCTATAGGAGACTGAATCACCTTCATTTATCCTTCTCTCTGGGGACACCAAGATGCTGGAGCCCAGACAGGACAAGAGATGCCTTCATCCTCCACTTCCACCCCCACCCCTCATCCCCCCCCCCAGTAAATATGTAAACCATTCTTTAGAATAACAAAAGCCAGAACTGCCTAGCTCCTGGTAATCCCCGAATTACTGATGATCTGGTCATATTTGTAACATCACCTGCTTTTTTCATGTCAAACACATAACAGGAGGTGCTGCCTGGGAACAATACGATTTCTGGCCTGAATCAGGGACAGTTCCCAGGACTGCTTGGTGGAAATAGTTGACCTTCCTATACCCTAATAGGCTGTGCTTTCATGCTACCTGCTGTTGTGCCAAGCAGACTTTCCCTTTAAAGAGGAGATGCAAGATGAACAGAGAATTTTCCATGAAGAAAAGAATCTATAAGACAGTGACTTGCAGAAAGAGTTGCTACAGTAGCATGCTGTCCCCTTTGTTTTAGATGGAAATTATATTTCTCGTGCAGTGCTTACAATTAGCAAGAATGTGCATAATCATCTTACTAAAGTATGGCACTAACAGCACTGTGATTTTTCCTATGTTTCTAATCACTTACGTATAACAGATTAAAAACTAAAAAGGCATTTACCCCATGGCTATAGCATTCCAGAGGATCTTTTAATTTACAGCATTTTCCCAATAAATTTTGATATACTGTAGCCACTCTTAAAATTACTGGAAGTGCCAGCTCTGGATGTCTTCTTGAATATTCATAAAGGAACCTGTAGCCATATGAAACATATTAGAAAGTAAATTTTAAAGGCCATGAGTTTTCTTTCAAAAGTCAATTCTAATTATGACATTTATTCAATATTTGAACTGATCTTAAGACATTTGGAAACCTTGGGAAGCTGGCAGGAAGGTTTTATTGACTCCATTTTGACATAAGGAACCCAAATCAATAAAATTATGTGATGTTTCCAAAGTCATACAGTAGTGAGTGGCAGGTCCACAACTTGAACCTAAAATGTCTTGATTAGCTGATAGTTCCTGGCTCAGGATCTCTACTTACTTTCTCTAGAAATCAATTTCAAGTGTTTGGGTGAGGTTATATTTTTCTCAATGATCTTTGAGGCTAGATTTTATAAGTAGTACAATTCTCTTGAAAGTGCTGACTAGGTATTAAATTACCATGTTCCCCTCTTTTCCATGAATAGTCCATGCACAATTTGCAATTCTTCTGAGTTGCAAGAATGAAAAACCTGGACTCTAGAATATTTTCAAAGGAACCATAGAATCACAGGAGGCACTTGAGGAGTGATCCTGTCCAACCACCTCAGTTTATCATTGGAACACAAAACCCTGGGAAAATTAAGTGGCATGACCCACATTCCAAAGCTTATGCATGACAAAGCTAGACTGGAACTCAGCTTTCATGATTCAGTCTAATGCAGTTTTCACTAGCAAGTTGTACCTCTCAATTTTTTCAGTATCAAATGCAAGATTAGGAATAAGTGGGGACAGGAAGTGACATTTACTTTTATAAGCCAGTATCAAGTGAAATTTCAGAAATATAGCTACAGTCTATTCTATAAAGAACTTAAAAAACAAAACAAAACTCAAATCATATGCTTTGTTGGAATGTAGTTTTCCCAAATAATGCTTCACAAAGTGACTTTGGAAATATTTCAATCACACAGCAATATTGTCTGACAATTACCTATTAAAATCAGTTTGTCTTAGGCACAAATTAATATGCACTTCTGAATGGACACCAGAGATATTAATACTCTGTCTCTCTAATCTTTAAATGCCACCCCATGGCTTTGGTAGTAGGTATTAAATTCATTAGAATAGAAGAGCTGACCAGGTATACCAACTTGAAGGTGTTAGTTACATAGAGATGATTCTACGTCTCTTAGAGCAAAGCTTGCAAACATTTGACCTCAATTGCATTTTTAAAAATTCCTGTGTTAGTTATCAACTAACTCAGTTTTGATTTAAAACTCAAAACACTTCCAGCTTCTCTCAAAATGCAGCAGACCCAATGAACCAAAGCCTGAGTTCCAATATGGCATTCCAAGTGGCTGGAGCTATATAGTAGCTGCCAATAATAGACTCCACAAAACATCTTTTCTTAGTTACAGTTCCCATTCAGTCACCCATTTACATCTTTGGCTAACTTCTGTCATCGTTTAAGTTTACAACTTGTACAATATTCCAATAATTCATAAACATACTATTCCATCATTAAGGTTTTACAAAAATCTATATTACTCTTGTAGGAAATCATCTTGCTTGTCAGTGAATTGTTTGCATATGAATTGGTCTTCTGTAAACCTGCTGAGTGAAAAGGATGAAAAGTCAGGTTTATCATCATTTTCTGAATTAATAATGCATTCCCCTTGGAATGGCACCAGCAGTGCACAGCATGGAATGATCTTGCTGGATAGAATAGCCTGTTTAGAGCAGATATCGTTCATAAACTGACTCTATAAAACATAAAAGGGAACAGTTATTTTGATGACTTCATCCTGAACTTATTTATTTGCGTTGTTATTAGTAGAAGACCAGAAAACGCTTTGCTTCTTACGTTGCTTTATCCTTGGCAAACTGAGAGATAAAAAAATGTCATTTCTAGTGATTCATTTTAAAGAAAAGCTTCTCTTTATGACCTTATTTACTCAAATGTTACACTTTTAACATCTCTTGAAGAACTTTAAAGGGAGACACCATATTATTGTTTCTATGTTTAGCCCAACAAAATACAGTTTCATTGTCTTGCTATTATTATTTTAGGATCTCAGTTAGGACACATTTGTTTCTGTCATTTATTATATACGTTACTATTATATTACTATAATATTATATTATACTTATATATTTAACATATTTACTTATACATAAATATGCATACATGCACACAAATAATTGTGTGTGTGTGTGTGTGTGTGTATGAATAAGTTAGTCTCTATACTTAAGGAACTCACAGTCTAGTTGGAGAGTCAAATAATTAAACAATAATAATAATGCATTATAATAGAAGTTGGAAGAAAGTGAATGATGCTTTGGAAGAAAAAAAGAGTGGTTTGCAATCCAGACCAGATGGACATCAGAGCAAAGATTTTGAAAATTTTGAGTCTTGAAGGACAAATAGAAGTTAGTTGGAAACAAATGAAAAGGGAAAACATTCTAGAATTATTCATCTGTATATGTAAAGAATCTTAGAGGCGAGAGAACATGACATATTTGTGGGATAATGTAAGGATATTTGGAGGTTATTGACAAAATTTAGTTGATAAATGATGAGGCTTGAACCAAATGAGTGACTGAGCATACTAAGAGCTACTGAAAGGTAGAATTGACAAGATTTTTAAAAACTGTAATTAGATTGGAGGCAGGGAGATGAGGATGAAGAATCCTCATAGAATAATATGTGACAGATAGGTTGATGTTAGCACAATTTACTGAAATTGATATTCAGGAGAAAAGAGCATGTTTGAAGAGGATGGCTAAAAAGGGAAACCAATGAGTTCAATATTGGGATATAGAGTTAAGATGATTTAAGGCATCTATTAGACATCTTCATGGAGATTTCCTCTAAGCAGTTTGTACTGTAGATCAAAGACTCATGAACAAAGAATAGGCTGAAGATATAGATCTGAGTGGTAAGTTGAAACTACATTACCAGGTTAGGTTGAGACTCTTAAGAGTGTGTGCATTAGTTAAGTAACTAGCATGCACTCAGTGGCTTAACAGAACCAGGGTTGTTTCTTTCTCAATCAAGTCCTATTGAGAAGGGAGGGATAGTGCCGCTAGGCAGTAGTTCTAGGAATCAGGCTCACAGAGGTTCTATCATCTTCAACCTGTAGCTTCTAACAGTGCCTTCAGATTGGGGGTTTTTTAACCAGGAGATTTTTATGGACCAGGCTTAAAAATGGCATAAATCACTTCTGATCAGAATTCAGTCAGGTGGCCCCACCTAGTTGTGAGACAGACGAGAAATGTAGTTCATGGCCCAGCAACTAATCTAGATTATGGAAGAGGAGAATGAATCCTTGCTGAATGGCTATCCAGTTCTGATTGTATGCGTAAAATAAAAAAGGAAAAGGCCAAGGTCATATCTATTGGGAATATCAATTTTCAAAATATAGTAGAAGAGGGAAAGACAACCGATGAAAGAAACTGTGAGAAGAATGCATGCATTCCAGTAGAAGAAAAACTTCTCATACCATCTATTGTCCTCCATACAGCACCTTTGCAGGCATCGTTGGAAAAATAAACTAGTACGGTAGTTGACAGCTGTAGCCGTGTACTCAGAATTTCTGAGTCCTAATCCTGACTTTGTTACTTCTTCACTATGTGACCTAAGCAAGCTACTTTATCTCTTTATGCCTTGATTTCCTAATCTTTAAAATGGGATAAAAGAACACTTACTTCCTAAGATTGTAGGAATTAAATGAGTTAATATTTGTTGAGAACAAAGAAAGGAGCCTGGCTCAGAACTAAAATAATGTTTGTTAAATAAAGTAAAATGTTTAGAATTAGTGCCTAACACACAGAAAACATTTTTTAAAAGCTAGTACTATAGCCATTATTATACAATTGTGGAATGTTGGTCCAATAAGGCCATGAAGTCAGAGAAAGTGAGAGAAACTTACTATGTAAAATTGAATTATATTGATACAATAGGCTGTTTATAGTAATTTTATATAAACTGTTTATAATAATTATATCACTTAATATTAAACATTAAAATCTGTTATAAGCATATTTGCTTTATGAGTTAGTGTGATGTTTTGTAGCATCATGCTATGATTTAATAATGGGCACTAATAAAAATAGAAAACTTTCTAGGATACACAATTCAAATGTATACAATCTAGACTTCCGGTAAAATGGCGCAATAGACAGACGCTGTGCTAACTGCCTCCCAGGATCACACCAAAATTACAAGCAAATTATACAGCATTCAACCCTGGAGGTCCCCGGAACACTGGAGGAACAGAACCACTAAACGAAGAACTTAAAGAGGAGGCCACGACGGGTCTGGTAGGAGGGGCGGAGACGAGAGAGGGCGAGCCCCGTGAGGGAAGCCCCAGTCGTGGGAAGCTTGTCTGGTTGGGGGAGAGACCCTCCAGCCGCACCCCAAGCTCACCAGCCCAGAGCTCCTTTGCCGGGAAGAGGAGTTCTAAGACAGCTGGCAGTAAATTAGTGAGGACTCTCTTTGCTCAGCTCGGTGAGGCTAAGAGCGGCTGGAGAATCAGTGGGGCCGGCGCCTGGGCTTGCTCACCGGTGAGCACTTACCTGGTTCCTGGTGGAGGGAGTGGCTGTGTGAGCCGGGAGCCTGCGGGGACAGACTGAGCTGAGCACCTTTGGTGCAAAGGCTGGAGGTTTTTGGATTGTTGTTCCCGTGGTGCGGAGCTTGCACGCGAGTGGTGTAAGGAGGGCGCCATTTTGTCGGGCTTGGGCCCTCCCACGAAGGATCAGGTCCGAGACCTAATTGGTCTGGTGGAATTGGCGAAGTGCGTGCGTGCGTGCCTGCAGCCTTGGATCCCCACCCTCCGCCCGGCTTATACTGCGTTGCCAGGGAAACATAGGGCGGTGCCCTCCGGCTCCTACTGCGGCTCACTGAGACCCGGGAGCGTGAGCCACCTCGGATCCCCACCCTCCGCTCGGCTTGTGCTGTGTTGACAGGAAAACGCCTAGTGGGAGTGATCCGACTCCAACAGGCTGCTCACTGAGACGCGGGAGCACGCAAGCCGCCTTGGGTCTCTGCTTTCCACACTGCGCTTGCCGAGTTGCCAGGCTGGTGATTGGTTGTCGGGCTGCTCGGCCTGATCTGCGAGCGGCTGATTGGGACAGGCTGAGACTGGGAGTTCTCCTGGGAGTGTTGTGCCGTGAGCTGTGTGCCTGCGTGATCCAGCCAGGGCTCTCCTGGTGATCTATCTAATACATCAAAGCAATCCCAGAGTGACAGCCAGAATGGGGAAACAAAGAAACATGTCACAAGTAAAAGATCAGAAGAAACCTCCAGAAATGGAACCAAATGAAACAGAGGGATCCAACCTTTCAGAGACACAGTTTAGAACACTGATGATAAGAATGTTTAAGGAACTTAGCGAGGACATAAAGAAAGATAGGGAAACCATAAAAAACAACCTGTTAGAACTAAAGAATACAATAACTGAAATGAAGAACACACTCGAAGGAATCACCAGTAGAGTAGATGAAGCAGAGGAGCGGATCAGCGATTTGGAAGATAAAATAGCAGAACTCACCCAGTTGGCACAGCAAAAAGACCAAAAAATAAAAAACAATGAAAATAGTTTAAGAGCCCTATGGGACAAGATGAAGCGCAACCACCTTCGAATCATAGGGATACCAGAAGGAGAAGAGAAGAAGCAAGGGGTTGAAAAGGTATTTGAAAAAATAATGACTGAAAACTTCCCTACCCTGGTGAAGGAAATCAACATACATGCCCAGGAAGTGCAGAGGGTTCCAAACAAGCTGAACCCAAACAGGTCCACACCAAGACACATCATAGTGAAAATGGCAAAGGTTAAAGACAGAGACAGAATCCTAGAGGCTGCAAGAGAAAGACAGCAGGTTACATACAAAGGAACTCCTGTTAGACTAACAGCTGACTTGTCTACAGAAACTCTGCAGGCCAGAAGGGAGTGGCAGGAGATACTCAAAGTGACACAAAATAAAGGCCTACAACCAAGATTGCTCTATCCAGCACGGCTATCACTTAAAATTGAAGGACAAATAAAGAGCTTCTCAGAAAAGAATAAGCTTAAGGAATTCATTACCACCAAGCCAGCACTGCAAGAAATGTTAAAAGGACTTTTTTAAACAAAAGAAAGGGGTAAACAAGCTAACCCAGAGAGACAATTTAAGAAGATTGATGTCATATCAAGCAGATATAAAGGAAAAACTGATGGTTGCTGGTTGGGAGGGAGTGAGGAAGAGGGAGAGGGGGAAGGTTTTGGACAGTATATGTGGGACTACAATGTTGCCGCAGGGCTATGGGGGCAGTTCTGGGAATGTAATTGATATTGTTGTGAAGAGACTATTATGTTGTGAGAAATAAGTCAGTCGGAGAAGGACAGGTACCATGTGATCTCACTTGTGTGTGGAGTCTGAAGAACTGAGTGAACGATCAAAGTAAACAGACTCATAGATGTAGAGGAAAAACTGAGGGTTGCTAGTTGTGGGGGGGAAAGGGAAGGGATTAGACAGCACAAATAGACAACTACAATATTGCCACAGGGATATGAAACACAGTTCGGGGAATATAATAATGTTGTAAAAATTTTGTGGCGTGTCAGATAGTCACATGTCTTGTTAGGGAGACCACTTCATGGATGAAATAGAGGCTTGATCACTGCACTGTACACCTGAAGCTGATGTTGTATAGTATTGTATGCCAACTGCAACTGAATATGTGGGTGGTCACGGGATGTGGAGTATGCTGTGGAGGCGAGTCAGGGGAGTTGTGATGGATATGTATGATATGGGGGGGGAGTGGGGTGGCGAACTGGGGGAGGGGGGTTTTCACTTTGGGGGGTAAAGAGTATAACTATTGCATTGTGTTGTACACTGAAAACTAATAAAAATAAATAAATAAATAAATAAAAATTAAAAAAAAAAAAATGTATACAATCTATACCCCATTCCTGAAAGCATTAGAAGAAATACTCTAATCAAAAGAGAATTACATCAATATAAAAAATAGACAGTGGAATATAGAGTATAAAAGAGATGATAGTTCAAAAGAAATAAATATTAAGTTATTTTAAAAGAATAAGTATAAAGAAACTAAGAAGTCCACCAAACAACTGAGAGCAACGCAACTAAATAAAATTGAGAGAATTAATAAAGTTAAAGGCAGAAACACAGCAGAACTGATAAATAAGTCCAAGAACTTTGTCTTGGAAAAGACCAAGAAATTAAATAGTCCTTCCATAAAGCTCATTAATTAAAGGAGAAAACACAAACGCATGGAAAAAAGAGGTGTAATTACATAATTGATGTTTTTAATTATCAAATAATAATATTATCTTGTACAACCCTATATTCCTAAATGAGAAAATGCTGATGAAAAGACTTTTTAATGGAAAATGCGTATTTAAAACCTTGACAAAAAAAATAGCTATGTTCTCATTATTCATAGTAGTTACATAAACACTGAATCCATGAATACTGAAACATCGACCCTAGGGGGAGATACAGGGTTAGCTTCCTGCAAGACTCTGGCCACATTTTTGTGGATAAAACAGATCAAGACATCACCTCATTTTATGTATCTTTCTGTTTAAAGACCCCTTATTTAATATATATTGGTGGCTCATTCATATTGAACTCACAGCCACCAGCACCATTACTCATGTGTGAATGAAGCTTATCTAACACACGTATTTTCTCCCTAATGCACTTCATGGTCTTCTTGTGCTTAGAATGCTAGACAGCACTTCAGCACCACCCTTGGGACCATTTCAAACAGCACAATCACCAAAAAAGCACAAAAATGAGGAAAATGTGGCACTAACAGGACTGCAAAAGAACACTTATCTACAGTATGAAAACTGAAACAAGCAGACAGAGCATCAACTGGTTCCATCTAAGCTGGGACTGTGCATCAGGTGACACATTTTCCAGCGCTTCGAGCATGCACAAGTCTGTGAATGACCACGAAAGTTCTGTGAGTATAGATTTTTGAGTTATAAATAAATATTGGTGAATTCTCAAGTACAGAATTCATGAATACTGAGAATGGATTGAAAAATGTGAAAACGAATCCATAGCAAAAGAATGGAAAAGCTGTCACACCAGTTTCTAATCCATCCCTGCTTGTTTCACAGACAAGTTCTTTCAAACCTTCAAAACAGGTTAAGTCTTTAATAATATTTATTTCAGAAAATTCAAAAGGAAGAAAATTCTAATTCAGTTTTTCGAAGTTAGCCTAACTGCATACCAAAGCCTGATAAATAATGACTGATTTTTTTTTTAGATTCATTCTATACCACTGCCACCTTTATTTAAGAATTATTTCAAAAGCTGAGCTGAGTTTTCAGAAGAGAGGATCTTACCCGGCCAAATACACATGCGACTGCATTTCCTTCACAACAAGTCTGATGCAGATTTTTAGTATCAACAACCAATTTGGCAATTTCAGAAAAGTTAGCTTTAAGTTGTTTTTCAGTCAACAGAACCAATTCCCTGAAATGAAACATAAGGACATTTCAAACAGTGTTTTCAATTTGATCAATTCTAAAATTACTTCTAGTTCATCGAGTAATCAAAAGAATAGAAACACACTTGTTATCACTTCATAAGGGGTGAAAAGGATAACTATTGAATTGTTTTGTACACCTGAAACTAATAATAATAATAAAAATTAAAAGAAAGAAACACACTTGCAAATGGAGGGTGAAGAGAGTATTATAAATGCTTTCTATTTCTTCAGTGTTAGCACCCAGGGCCATCTATGATCTAAGTCACAAAACAAATACTATTCAACTCACAATTGTGGAAACTGTAGTCAATTTAATCATTTAAATTATTGCTTAAAGAAGTTCAGTTGCTTCGAGAGGTAATTTGGACATTTACATGACCTGACTTCCCAAGTCAAGTTCTTCATTATAAAGACAATAATTCTAGGAGTCTTGGGTCTCCCTTTCCTCTATTGACAACTGAGCAACATCCTGAAATTTCTCTGGAAATAGGGGAAATGGGCATGCCTTATAAGGAGAACTGAACTTTCAGGAAGCCCAGTGTTGTCCTAAATTAGGGAGAAGATGATACAAGAAATATGTATGACTTCTGGGATCAAGTTGAACAGAAACACAACCTGGGCCAGGAAAAAGGTACATTGAGTGACATCAAATTCTCCTCCCATCCCACACTCCTCCATCCCCCAAAACACCACTGTTTTTTTGTGTGTTCCACATAACATTGGAGCCAAAATCTTCCCTATCTTCCAAAAGAAAAGAGTATCTTTTGTCCTCCAGCCTTTACCATGCAGAACAATTAAGTGCCTGCATCTGAATGTACAGAATCTTTTGTGCACTGAGGAAGAGATGAAGGAATTTGAGCAGATGGAAGAAATTGAGGCAGCAGTTAACAGGTGATGAGGATTGTGCGATGTCATGTGCAGCCCTCTGAGCCCTATTGAACAGGCAAGTAGCATGTGTGTGGCAAAAGGAACCAGGTTTGTACTGAAATATTATTAAATGAAAGATAAATGATTTTTCAAACAACTTTAATCAAAAGGGGTGATCCAACAGCAACAAAGTCTACAAATTTAAATAGGCAATTTACACTGATTTTGCTACTTTGTGGTTGAATTTAATCCCAATTTCACATAAACGATGATGCCTCAAAGACATTTCTCTAATGTATGTTCTGATGGGTTCTAGCTGTAATTAGAAAAACAATGCATTAAAGAAATATGACTGCAACAGGAAAAGTTAATTTCATCATTAGTAAAGAAGAGAGAAAAGTAAAAGTTGTGTATCTCCTCAAAATTAGAAAGTTTCTTTTAGTGTCTTATTTAAAAGAGGGTAAATGCAACAGCATAATGTGGGTTTTTGTTTGTTTTATTTTTGTTATAAAGTAGCTCTCACTTCCCCAGAGATCATTTGTTCCAATGATCAAACATTTGGAATATAAATGAGAACAAGAAAGTGAGCAAACAAAGGTCCAAAGGACCTTTAGAATACATTTAATATGTCTTACAGTTGAATTTTTGTTTTATCCAAGTCTCTAACTGTCATCTTGGACATGTCTTCTACTGCTCATATGTAATATATGCCCCATTTTTGCAATACATGTTAATAAATTTCCCTTGCCAAAAATATGATCATATTCTTTAACTCAGAATTTTTACTTTAGGAACTATTACAACTAAACTTTTCTAAATAAATAAAAAACATAATTATGCGAAAGAAAAACATGCATGTTTTGTTATGATAGCAAAAATTTGAGACAAATAAAATGTCTCAACAGCAGAGCAATGGTTAAATAAATTATGGCACGTTATTTTTGAAAAGATGTGCACTTCTCATAAAAAGTAGGTAGGTTTAAATTTCTAATTAAAACTCTGTATTCAGTGTGATCACAACAATGTACAAAACAAAATCTGTAAATGGAAAAATAAACGAAAGGAAATATACGTACATTAACATCCCTGTTGTGGCAGAAATATAAGTAATATTTTTAAATTTCAGAATATTTTCACTTACAACATTATATCGACTATATAGTGTTTTTACTTTGGGTAACTGTACCTTACAATTTTATTTTTAAGAACAATGTATTTAAAGGAAATCTTCAAACCACAAAACTGACATAATAATCATAATTATATTTTATAATTAATTATAAATATAAGTATTTTTGTCCTTAGTTTGTTGTATTATACTCATTTGAAATCAAACACAGGCAAGCTTATTTACTTCATAAAGTAGTATCTGAAGACTTAACCGATAAAATTGTGTCTGGTCATAAACATAATTTTTGCACAATTGGTTAATTTTTTTCTGAGGATTGAGCCAAAACTTCTAGGAACAGACATCTTGGAAGCAGCAAGATTAAATGTCACAAAATGAGGTAGAGAAGGAAAGAACTCTTAGCTAACTTACACTTAACAGTATAGGGGTATGTTATACATTAAGAGAAAATTTCCACTAAAAAGGGTTAAGGTTAAGAAAACTTTCTAAGTTAAATTAGTAAGTGCCAAGTTACCTATAAAACTCATCTTAACAGAAAGCTCATTCTTCAGAAATTCCAGGTAATGAAACATAAGTCTGCATGATCACTTGTTTTTAGTTTTTAATTAACGTGAAACCAAAAGCAAAAAAAAAAAATGACTATACTGCTTAAGAGTTCAGAATTGGCTTCAGAAGAAATTGGAGTTCACCAAGGGAAGAATGGAGAGGGATGTAAGATAGATAGATGATAGATGATAGATAGATAGATAGATAGATAGATAGATAGATAGATAGATAGATAGAAAAATAGCTAAAATTATTGAGTACTTGCATGTGTCAGGAACTTTTTAGATACATTATTTAATTTCTTACACAAGGTAGATAGATGTTGAGGAGCTCAATAGGAGAAATAGGTTTAGAGTAATGAGAAATAAGGGGCTAGAGGAATATGAGATAAATTATCACTGAAAAAAAAGCAAAGAAAACAACAAGGAAGAAGTGGCATTGCATTTAACCTTCAGGAATTCATCAAAATGATGATCAAACTACTACTCATTTCAACACGGCTTTTGGAAAACCCATCTGGTGCTCCCCTCCAGTAAAGATGGTTATTTTATGTTGATATTTAGAAACATTAATGAGCTGCATAAAAGTAGTTTTATCATGGAACTAATCACCAATTTATTTCTATTCAATGATATATTCCCCTTCAAAGTGGTGAGGTTTTTATGCTGATTCAAAAAATGGAATATGGCAGAAGTAACTTCGGAGGCTGGGTCATAAAAGGCCATACAACTTCTGTTCATCCACTAAAATACTTATTCTAGAAGACTTTGATCATATGTAAGCAGTCCAACTGCCCGGAGGCTGCCATGCTGTGAGGAAGCCCAAACTAGTCAAGGCAATGAGAACTGAGTTAAATGAGAAGAAAGAAACATTGAAGCAACCCCCAAGTGTTTCAGACCCCCAGTTCCAGATTCAAACACTGTCTGAGTATAGCCATCTGAAAGATCATGAGCCAGAGCTGCCCAAATGACCCACACAAATCATGAGAGAAAATAAAACAAATATTCTATTGAGTCATTAAATTTTCGGGTGTTTTGTTATGTAGCAATAGTAACTGAAATATAAAGTATTTATTATGAAGTAATATCCATGCTAGATCATGCTTCTATAATTTTAATGGCTATCCAAATTGCTTGGGTATCTTATTTACGAGCTTGTTCAGTAGGTCTGCAGAAGAGCTTACATTCTGCAATTCTAACACGCTGCCAGGTGATGCATAGGTTTCTGGTCCACAGTTCACACTTCTCCTAGCAAGCCTCTACATAATGCATGACAAATGAGTATTTTACCTTTATCTGGACGCATTCAGTCTTATTTTCTTCCTGGCAACATGACTGAATAGCTGTTTCATAGCAAGCAGACATGGTCAAAATAGTGGGTCCATACAAGAATGGATACTTTCTAGAAGTTTCATAAATATACCTATAATTTGACAAATACAAAGTTGTATAATTCAGAATTCAAGAACATGTGCTGATACTATTTCTTAAAAACTTAGGATTCATTTAGTTTTATTGACCTGAAACTTTTAGAATATCATATTGAAAGAGATAAGACAGCACTATACTTAAATGCATCAAATGTTCATGCTGGATAGGCCACTCTGAGATGAGTCAGACATTCGCTGCATGCCCACGAAGTGACCAACTATACCTTCTGGGCCAGTGGGGAAATAAAATCAGTAATGAAAACTTTTCACTTTTCTATAAGTAGTAGAAGGTAGAAAGTTCAATAGTCTAAACTGAGCTTTTGTAAATGCAGAGTTGTACAGCAGGTTCAGGGGAATTAAACATAGAAGCCATTGGTGGGCGAAGAGAAGTCTCTCAAGATCATCAAGAAGTTTTTTCTAGAGTAGGTCAGTGACGATGATATCTTTTAATTAAGTTCAAAATAGCTAACTTTTTCTCTAGCTTTGATATGTTACTGTTTCCTTAGTTGAGAATTATTAAAGTTCTTGGCTTATAATTATGGAGCAAGTAGGTGGAAAGTTATTTTCCCCTTAAATATTTACGGTTGTGAATGTAAGTTAAAATTAGCATGTAAAATAACTCCTGAATTCTGTCTTCATTGTAAATGTTCAACAAGAGGTTAGATTCACTGCCTGAGTTTTGGTTACACTTTTTAATCTCTGAATATTCGGGCCAAATCTGATTCTATAATTCTCATCTACAGTGGATAGCACTATAGTAAATAGGCAGCTAAGCTCATATTTTGGTTCCCATTTGGTTGCCCCTAATGTCAGACAAGCTGGAATCTGCCCAATCCCCCATCCTTTGGTCCTTTCTCCCTAAGTGGCTGGGGCTACTTAATTTTTTTCTTGAAGGCTCGGTAATCTCTGGGGGCAATTCTGGCCTTCTGTGGGGGTGAATTACAGGAATTTACGTTATTCAGCATCAAGTTATCCTGTCTGTCCATTCATCTCTGGTCTGGAGTTTCATGTCTAAAATCTGAAATCAAATCTCTACCATGCTCTTTACACTCTAGATACAGCAATCAGATATTTACCTTATTCTGCGTCTGAGGCTTGTATTGACAAGATGGCCAGAATTATTCCTTAGGGACTGAAGCCTTATATTTCTCTTATCATTTCTACTTTTCTAGGTATTGATGTCCTGTCTCTAAACCCCAGCCATTTGCCAGCATCTCACACTCAAAAGGTAGACTTGTCCTATGCTAAATAGGAAACCAAAATATAAGCTTGCCTACTCCCCCCACCCATTGGCTATAATGCTACTCACTCCAGGTAGGAGTCATAGAATCAGAGTTCTTGAGTAGAAAACTCATCTCTGACCAATCTACAATTTTTACTTATTCCCTAGGTTCCCAATGACTGACTATTTCAATCAGATACCCTCCCTGCTGTCCCTTAATGATTATCCCAAATGCCAACTCCCTGTCTGAGCTATTACCTGCTCTCTGCCCCCCGTCTCTCTGTTTATTATGCTTTGCCTACTTGACTATACCTTTCAATATCATTTGCTCCTGGTCTGACCTATCTAACCCTTAAGGAAGTGGGTCCTTTACAGGCCCTAGTCATTTTTTAATGTTTCATGGCACAAACATAATCATGCCCTATTCAATTCACTAAGACCAAAATTATAATTCTGAAGGAGAAAAATATATTGTAGCTTAAATTTTCAATTTAATTCCATATAATAAAGCATTGTGTTCTCAGGGGCTCTTATGTTAAAAAAAGACTCGACTTCAAAATTAGAAAACACTTTTATTCAAAGACAATGGTAAGGAGAAATGACTTACCTCTCTTTCACTGATGCTTGATTCTCTTTGTCCATCTCACAGGTCTGCTCAGGATTTGGAATTAGAATATATCACTGTGACCTGTATCATCTTTTTTGTATAATAGGAAGCACTTGTATCTTGCAGTGTTATTAGTATTGCAACAGTCAGAAAACACATGTTTGTCAATAATTCCTTGGCTATTACAAAGGTAGTCATCTGTAGGAGGGAATAGTAATTTAAAGGGAATGTATGTGTGGTCTACATTCCTAACTACAGGAAAGGTAAAGAATTATTAGTTTTAAAAAGACAACTGAGTACATGATGCTATACCTTGTAACCAATAATCCCCAGACATAGTTCTTCTGAGCAAAAGCCTTTTAGGTTTTAAGTCTAAATTCCCACATGCTGGGCATTGACCAAATAGAATTTATCATTCTCTCTTTTCTTATATAATTGCTTCATTTTCATACATTTGATAGGTATAAATATAAACATAAGTCAGAATGTTCAGGGCCTAAAGAAATCAAGGTTTTGTTTTGTTTTGTTTTCAGAGGGCCGTGTCACTGGCCCTCATATGTGAGATCCGAACCGGGGCCGCTGGCGTCCCAGGCCAGCTCTTAACCACCGCACCACTCAGCCAACCCAAATCAAGGTATTTTTTTTTTTTTAAGATTTTATTGGGGAATTGGTGGAGGGGAACAGTGTTGGGGAATCGGGGAAGGGGAACAGACAAGTTGCTGTCTTTTTGTTCTTCAGTTTAGTTGCGGAGGATGTTGCTTCACTGTTGGTATCGTCATTGCGCTCTTCCCGGATGAGGCAGATCGGTCGCTGGCCTCTGGATGTCGCTCATCGCAGCTATTGGCAGCTCACGCTTGGCTGCCAGCCGCTCACGCTGGCTGCGGGCCACTCACTGTAGCCTATAGCCCACTGCAGCAGGGGCTGCAGCCCACACCATCACAGGGGCTCGCACAGCCCAGCTCCAGGTGGAGCAGCTGTTGTTAGCTGTAGAGGGCAGTGTCACTGGCCCTCATGTGGGATCCGAACCGAGGCCGCTGGCATCCCAAAACCAGAGCTTAACCAATGCGCCACTCGGCCGGCCCCAAATCAAGGTATTTTTAATGAGAACTATCTACCAAGAAGTAGATGGTGGTGTATTCTCCTTTATTCCTAATTGTTTTTAGTTTGGTTTCCATGGGAACTTATTTTAAAAATTAGACTCTGAAGCAATGTGTACTTAGTACCACATACTCAAATGGAAATGTAATAATTCAGTTAGTTTTCAACTATCTTTGGGTAGCAGTAAATGTGTGGGATGCTATAAACCTCAAATAACATATTTTCAGGTTAGGGGGATAAGGACATAAAACCTTCATATTTTGAAATGGAAATAAGAAGAAATCACTATAAAATTGAGAGTAGCCACTGGCCATTTAAAAAGTGTTTCTAATAAGACTATAATTGTTCTATGTGTATTTAGATTTTAGTTTAATAAAAGATAAATAGATTTTAGCCCCAAGAAGATTTTTAAAAAAAAACTATAAATAAAGAAGGAAACTACTTATTTGTATTTTAAATTGTTTGGCATGAGAATAATTTATATAGGTTTACAAGCCTACAAAGAAAGATTATTTTATAAATACATACATACACACACACACACACACACACACACACACAGGGTGTCGAAAAAAAGTATATACATTTTAAGAAAGGGAAAATGGTATTAAAATTGTAATACTTAATATATACCAATAACGAAAGATGAATACAAGTCACATTTGACTTCTGCAGTTACAAGAGGTGCTCAAAGTGGTTACCATCGGTGTGATTTTAATAGTTTTCCTTCTTAAAATGTGTATACATTTTTTTGGCACTCTCATGAGAGAGCGAGAGAAAGAGAGAGAATGGTAAGAATATGTTAGTGTTTATCAAGAATTTGCTAATCCCAAAATAGACTTTACAAGAGACGATAGTAATGCCCAAGATTATCTACTGACTGGGAAAAAGAGCCTATAATAATACGCATTTCTTTCTTCTTTTTTGTATTCTTTAAGAAACTTTTAAAAATTACTTTAATTTCCCAGGAATGTTTATATGAGGATGTCAGACAATAGTACTTTACTGACAGAGGCAGAGCAATCAACTTAAGTTAACGAATTGACATTCTATGTTCTAATTCATTCTTTTGAGTGTTTGGTTCCCAGAGTCTGATCTCCCAGACTGTAGGTTCACAAGCCTACAAAGATTCTATCTTGAATATGAACCAAGTACATATTATTGCTTACAATCCCCTACCTAATTATTCTACTAGTCCCCCTCATAACAATGATGGTAATTTAGGAGAGGAAGGGAGGGAAGGAGGGAGAGAAAGAGAGAGAGAGAGAGAGAGAGAGAGAGAGAGAGAGAGAGAGAGAGAGAAAGAGAACTTGATTCACTCACCAACTGGTAAGAGCATTCTGAAGGTGACTCATGTAGCTTGAGGCCCTTGCACTTCTCTGCAAAACCTAACAACTCTTTAACTGTGGTTTTTACTTCTTCATAAGTCAATTTCTGAAGAAACTGAGAAACCATAATGCCAACGCTGAATCAACAAAACACTATGTCACTGTTAAAGATAGAATCAAATACTTTTCCCTTATCTTTCTTTGTTATATTACTGCTCCACTCCCTTCCCCCCAAATAATTAATATGATTTCAAATTTCAGACCATAAAAAAATGTTGATAATAAAACTCACATGCCTCTTAAATTCTCCTCCAGATAATTCTGGCTACTAGTATGTTGCATGGCTGGGGGGAGAAAAATGAGATTTTTATATGCTTAAGAAGAAATTTTCCAAATTGAAATTCCCCCTTTACAATTCTGAATCTATATTTATTCACTCATAAATTTCCAGATCTATTTTTAGTTACCACAGTAAATTAGAACAAATTACCAGAATATATATTCACTGGTATTTAAATTATATTCTGTGAATGACATATTTCTATTTAAAAATATTGTATAGTTGAAATCTATCATTGGCCTGCAAATAAGTTACATATACTTGTGCTGAGACTTCTGAATTAATTAAACTTGATGATTTTGTTATTTAACTCTTTACATTAGAATTATAGCACACCCAGGAAATGGTAAGAAAATTAGAGTTTAGCTTTAGGAACCAAAGTGTAAACATTAACATTTTGTCAGGCTTATTTTGGCAAAAGCAGTATCTCACACATCTTGGTTTTACTCATCATCTTCATCTTCTTCATCACTTCCACCAGGACACACACATATACATGTTTTCTATTAAAACAATGTCTTCCTTCTTATACTAATAACTTCTAAAGAGCTTAGCATCTATCTATTAAATAAAGAAACCATTAATTTGCTGTATTAACATAAGGAAAGGCTTTGGAGACAGTTATTCTGAGTTCGACTTCTAGCTCTGATACTTAATGTGGCTTTGGGAAAATAATTTAAGCTCTCAGGTTTCTGTTTCTATATCTATAAAAATGTTCTACTACAATGAGTTGTTGCTAGAATTAAATGAAATTATATGTGTGAAGCACGGAGCACAATACCTGGCTCATAATAAATACTGAATAATGTAGCTTTAATATTATTCCTGCTACTATAAACACTGTTGCTTTATCTAAAATCATTTATCCAAGGCCGGCCAAGTGGTTCAGTTGGTTAAGAGCTCTCTCAAGAGTGTGAGCTGAGCTCTGAGCAGCAGCAGCTCGAAGCCCAGCCTGAGCTGAGCAGCCACTGAGCTGCCAACAGGTAGCAAGATGGCTCAGATAAAAAAAAAAAAAAAAAAAAAAAAAGAGAGAGAGAGATTTGGGGCCGGCAGAGTGGTGCGGTGGTTAAGCGCTGGCTTGGCAAGCCAGCGGCCCTGGTTCGGGTCCCACATATGAGGGCCAGTAACACTGCCTTCAAAAAACAAAACAAAACAAAACAAATAAAATCATTTATCCAATTTCAAATACAAGTTTGAAGTGTTCCATTCTCTCACCTAGAGTGGAAGTAAGACGAAAATGCGGTCTTCCTCGGAGTTATCTCAATATATTAGCTTTCTTTCTACATTCATCCTATAAGTTAATTTCCAGCAATTTTCAATGACCCTAATGAGAGTGATGAGCACTAAGATAAATCTTTCCATATGCATTTTAGTAGTCATGCTTTACTCCTGGGTCTATAGATTGTAAATAGGATTCCCTACCTGTATCCAGTAAAGTTCTCTGAAGAGTTTGACATTTAATGTAGCTGAAGAACAGAAAAGATATGAGTCTAACAGTCTTCATTATTTCAAATGAACCTTTACAGAAGGTGGTAGAAAGTTGTCTATTATTTGAGAGAATTAAAGAATCCTTTTATAATCTTTTCAAGTGATTACTATGAATAATTAAGCTTTTTCTGCTGAATATTTTTTCCAGGCCACTAAGAGCCTGATCAAATTGAAGAAATTCATGACAATGAAGAAATAGTGCTCATGGATAGCCTTTCATTAATGAATAACTGGATTTTAAAATGAGTCAATGTACTTGTTTCAAGATTACACCATGTAGACCTTGTAATTGAGCAACCAATAAACACTTTCGGTTAATATCTCATTTCCTGGAAATACCCATTGATATGTGCAAGGTTCTAACATGGCAGGGGAGAAGGTAAACGTGGACTAACCCATATTCAATGGCTAAGGCCCCAACCCCAGGACTAGGCACATTTTTAAGACCCTAGATAGAGGGGAGCATAGGCCTCTGGAACAAACCCAAGGGAATGAGACCTAATTTATTGAGTGTTTACTGTGAGTTTGGGACTTTATATAACTATATAATAACAATACTTTTGTTTTTTGAATAAGGAGTTAAGACCTGGGGTCATATAATTTGCTCATGAACTTACATGTAAAAATTCAGGTTTGTCTGACTTCAGTGCCTGCACCACTCAAGAGCTAATATTAAAAGCTGAGGACATTGGGTGGAAAACACACAGTGTGATATATAGATGATGTAGTACAGAATTGTACACTTGAAACCTCTGTAACTTTACTAACCATTGTCACCCCAATAAACTTTAATTAAAAAAATAAAGCTGAGGTCACCACATTCCTCTGCTAACTCCATCTAGTTCTTGATCTAGGGCAGGAAAAAGGTAATTACTGACTAAACAAAAAGTCTGAGATAAATGTAAATTCCAACATTTTTGGGAAATGGGAGATCACTGGGTTCTGCTTTAACTATTCCTGTCATCAGTTGCTACATCTATAAGTGGCAAGTTTGGACCTGATAATCTCTAAGGCTGGCAGTCCACTGCTTGATTCATATTCTCATTTCTCATTTCTCTTAGGCAAAGAAATAACACAAGTGAGAAATATTTGCCTAAAAACTAACAACAACAAAAATCTGTTATTATTTAGATTATTTAGATTTACATTGGTTTATGGTAAAGAATATTGATGGTCATCTGTGATCAAAAGCCAAGTTGATCAACGATTATCTTTGGCAGGTTTTATTATCCTTTTCAGGGTCCCCTAAACAGTCCTAATGTTCAATATCTCTTCAGTTATTCTCTTGAGATCTTACTCTAAGCTCTGGGAACTATCAGCAATGGACTTATTACTCTAGGGATGGCAAATATTTTGGATGAGTGCTGCCAGACTGTCACCCATTGCAGACATTATTAATTGATTACTGCACTCATTCTGTCTGAACCAATGCTCAGCCTTAGAATCTTTCACAGCATAGTGCCACAAGACAACCACTATTAACTGATTGGAGTTGGCACTTAAGGAAAAACATAAACTGTTGTATGTGTGCTAAACTAATTCCTTTATAAAAGAAAAAAATGGACAAAATTAACTTCCCATGGGAACCATCCTCTCAGAGTAAGAAACTCTTGAAAACAGAAACAGATGTTAAGTCCTCTAATAGTGACTAATGGTGGAATTTTAGATGAGAGGAAAGATAAGTACTGGGGATTATTCAATTTTAAGCAAGGGAATGGTTTTGTGATAAGATTCAAAAGATAGCACAGAATTTTTTCTCTAAGAGAATAATATCTTCACACCAAACTTTAGGATAAAAAAAAATAAATGGATGGTATACAAGTATAAGACACACTGATGATTTTTTATAAATATTATTTGTTTAGCAAACCTAATTCTTATCCAAGTCATAGAAACAGAGTTCAAAGGAAACCTTAGAAAACCCAGGACTGCATCCCTAGAATCCACCAAAAACCTGGATAGTGACTTGCTCACATACATGCAGTCTTGGCATTCATTAATGCACCTTCATCATCTTTGATGCTTTACAAGCATCTCTAGTACTAGAAAAATCTTCCTGCATCAAGTCTAGGTATATTCTATTCATTGGTATGAGCTTTGTCTGAGCAATACAGAATATGTATGATTTGCCCTCAATCTAAGTTCTGTCTTCTCTATGCAAAATATGTGTTCTGAATAAACCATTCCTCTTCCTCTTCGTAGTACCATGGTTACCTGCTTTTTATTAGTATTTTCTCTGGCACATCAGTAGAGAATTCTACGTTAGTTTCCCCTGTGATAATAGAGTCTTGTGATGGCAACACAAGGTTCTTGGGGCTCTGGTTTCATATCTGCTGATCTTAGCACAGCACTGAACACATAGCAGAATCCACTATTAGGCACCAAATAGGATTAGCTAACTGTGCGCTGTTTCACTTCTGTTTGCTTAACTTATTATCCACTATTTAAGAAAAACTTTCTTCCTTGTTATTCTCATTTGTAAATGAAAGTGTATGGAAAAAATGGTAAAAAGACAAAATGGCTTCATGGACTCAATATCTATTATCTGTTAGCCTTTCTATTGGGTATTTTATAGAATAGTTATTTAATACAGTTCTCTAAAGACTTAGTGACATGGAGATCATTTTTCCACCCTAAACAAAGAAAGTTTTAGATTGTAGGGAACTTGTCTGAGGCCATACAGCAAGTTAACGGCAGAAGGAATTTGAAGTGCCCCACCACCTTCTCACCCTGCACCTTCAGCTTACACGAAGTGTCTGTGCAATGTACACCCACAGCCGGAGCCTCTTGACATCATATGTGATTGCTGGCTTACTTCCTTGTCCCCTACCAAGACACAAGAATCATGTCTAATTGGCTCACATTAGTAGCCAGAGTGTCTGATACAACACAGTAGGAGACTAATACATATTTGTTGAATAAATGAATGAGAATCCCAAAGACTGTGCTCTGAGTGCTAGACCAAAAGAATTCTATGAACAGTCTCATGTATTATCTATTAAATAGTCATCTTCAATTTCAGACATTGAGACACTAAAAACCTTAGTTTAGAGAATGACCAGCCATGAGCCCATGACCAACCTTCCTTTCCTGGCCTCCCAGTTCGTACCACTCCCTCTCCTCAGACATCACTGCCAAGCACCTTACAGCTCCAACATAACAGCAATTTTTGGCTTGAATGAAGGGAGAGAAGACTCACTGTTGCTTTTCTCCCTCTCTAAATAACAGATTTTATAAGGCATACAACATGACCATACCTGAGAGGTAGTGTGTACAGGGGCTGAGAATATTGTAATGGAATTAGAGGATTCAAACTTTGGTTCTGCCAGTTGCTAGTCACATGACATTGAACAAATTAGTTTATCTCCCCTAGCCTCAGCTTATCACTTTGTAAAGCTGGAATAGAAATGATGTCTACTTCAGAGTTGTTAGTGTTAAAAGAGAAAATGCATGAAAAGTACCTAGGACAGCGTTTGGTACATTCAGATGTATGTAGTCATCGTGCCGCATCCAGTGCAGCCAGTCGAATGGGCTGGAGCGGGTACCATGGAGGATTAAGAAAGACAAAGAAATACTTGAAAGCGGGGGCTAGGCGGACAACTGTCTCCTGATGAGAGGACAGTGAGCCAGTCTAGCAGCCATGGTTTATTGATATAGGCTTACTATAGCGGGGGGAGGCAATGGCCTTGGACAGGGACTGTTCCGTCGCTCAGCTGCAGGATATCTGTATCTAATGTATCAAACCCAGACTGTTCTGTACCCAATGTATCGAAAACCTCTGTGCCCTGAGGTGCTTTGTCAGCATGGAGACCAAGGTCCCCTCCGGATGCTGAAGTGCTGTGCGCCTTGCAAAAGCAACAACCAGAGGAGCGAGCCTTGCAAACACCCCTCCTTTACAGCTCCTCCAGGGTCTCTCAGTCCCCAACGTATCCCCCTTTTTTTCTTTTTTGTAAGCTCAGCTGATGCACTTCCGCGACTAATTGGACGAGTTCCCCGTGGAGTCTTCGGCAGACTGTAAGAAAAAGACATGTTAGAAGTAGAATGCGAGAGGCTCCACAGTTTGCCTCTCAGTTATTGATAGCTATTTGGAGGCTTGTCATTGTCAGGTGTTACGCACAACACCATCACTCCATGGATGGCCTGTATTCTAAAGGCTGTCCTGCTGAACCTGGAGCCGGCCTGGCTGCTTGAAGGGCTCCTTAGAACTATCCATAGCTCGGGGCCCACCCAGCTTTACTTGTAACCGGTGTCAGCCCTACAAAAAAACCTAAAAGGCCGAGAGAGCTGGTTTTCCACAGTGTTTGTCCTGGGACGGTTTCCTATATAACACATAGCTCTGGCAGGATTATTCTGTGAAGTCCTGCAGCATTCACTCGGAGTTCTTTTTCAAGGTAACATTATGGGACCATATTTTGCTTTTTGTGCTGTGGTGGATGGTATTCAGGACTGGGACAAAATAAAAAGGAGTTTAGATCCAATGGAGCGAAATTAGCTCTTGATGAGCTTTTACAATTGGATGAACCTGAACCAAGACATTTAGAAACATCAGATCCTCCTCGTATCCCTGCAGAGCCTGCTGCTTCATCTGAACCAGTATATGTTTCCAAAGTACATTATGAAGGGAGACACACAGCAGTATGCAAAGATTTCGCAGATTGTTAAATAAACATTTAATCAACTAATTTATAGCTATTCAGAATATCTAGCATATGTAGCAATTCACTGGTTGCTTTTATAATTGAAAGAGCTGGACGGCACGAAGTCGTAGCCATCGGCACAGGGGAGTACAATTACAGCCACGGCATTCATCCCGATGGGAGGGTGCTGCATGACGCGCATGCCTTGTCACAGCAAGAAGATCTCTCCTTCTGTACTTTTATAGACAACTTCTATTCTTCTACAGCAGAAATCCTGCGATGATGGACAAATCAATATTTTGCACAGAGCCAGCCTCTAGTTTACTCACTCTCAAGCAGAACATCCACATTTACCTCTATATGAACCAGTTGCCTAAAGGATCAGCCCAGATTAAGTCACAGTTGCGTCTTCATCCACATTCCATATCTGCGTTTCAAGCCAATGAAGCGCTGAGTCTCCAAGTGGCTGTTGAAGGCAAAATTTACCTGACAGTCTACTGTCCTGAAGATGTTGTCAATAGAGTAAGCAGCATGTCCTCAAGTGACAAATTGACAAAATGGGAAGTGCTTGGTGCACAGGGAGCGTTGCTGAGTCACGTTATACAGCCAGTTTATATCAACAGCATACTTGGTGATGGGACTTGCAGTGATACTAGAGGCTTAGAAATTGCTATCAAACAACGTGTTGATAATGCACTGACATCAAAACTTCCAATGTTTTACTTAGTCCACCGACCTCAGATTATTTTAGTACCTTGAGCATATCTACTCCAAACAAATGTGGAATAGAGATCTTTGAGTCTGAATTGGGCACAAGGGGACAATACTTTGGAGATTGGGGATGGCCTAAGTGGGAAGATCACTGAAAGGTTAGCACAACTAATTTCTTTTAAAATCACATATTAAGTTAAGAAAACATTTTAATACACTTTTTTCTTTTTTTGATACATTTTTTAAAAAATTCTGAATAGTTTCATTAACTGAGTGTGACTATGTTGCAGGCATGGTACTAATTTAATTTTTGTTTCTTTTCTGATGATAAAACAGGCCTGGAGAAGTTATATAGCTTACTGAAGTCACTAAGTGGTAGAGCTAGCATTCAGAATCAGTTTCCAGAACCTGTGTTTCTCCAAGTATCATTTCATGACCATTAGCATTAGAATCATGCAATGTATTTGCTTTAAAAATTCAGTTTCTCCTACTGAATCTGAATTTCTGGGTCTAGGGCTCATTTTGACATGCTTTCCCAAACGTTACTTGTGTGCAGTAAAGTGTGAGAACTGTTGTACTGCCTTCTTGTAATCACCCTATAGATTAAGCATATTGTTGTTTTTTTACAGATAAAGAAACTGAGATCCAAGCTAAGGTTAAATATCTTGCTTAAAGTCACCCAAGTAGTGAATGACACAACCGGGAATCTGATCTGGACATTTTATTTCCAAAGCTTTTGTTCTTAACCATAATACACTGTGTTTTTTAGACATTACTTTGTGATATTCCTACCATTGATTATGAAGTAAAACTTAAACTCTTCTTTTAGTGATAAAAAAAAGAGAAAAAAAAAGAAGTAGAATGCCTATTAATAATCCTATTAGATGCCAAAAGGAATATTTAAGAATATTAAATGGATTTATGCCTTTAAGCTCATCTAACAACTGTCGGGCAAGTGCAGTTGGCTGTATATCTGGTCCAGGAGCATTTTGTATACTTAGGATATGCTGGTGTAAGGAGGCCAGATCCAGGGAGGCATTGGACCGTTGCCAAGCTCCTAATAGTGCTGTCTTATTTTTGCTCCAATCCCAATCTGGAGATGAGCTGTTAAAGCGGGCGGGGGTGACACAGACAGCCTTGCGTCCCCCGTGGCAACGCAACTTCCGTTGTTCTTTTATCAACTGGATTTGATCTCCTAATTTCAAGACAACCTGCTTTAATATTTGGACACAATCGAACAGTGTTTTATCTACATTTTTATTTTTTTATTATGTAAAGCCAAGGAGGATTGCGTGCCAAATTTTCAGCAAATTGAGCAGTCTGCTAGTTCCGCCTTAATCGCTACTTATCGGTCCTCTGCCTGCGCACGTACTATCCCTTTCCTATCTCATTCCTTGAGCTGTTGCCAGCCGCCTTCAGCTGACACATATCCAAGTTGCTGTCCTGCTCTGAGTGTCCCTACACTACAACATTGCAATCCACTGCTGTGTCCCTACATCTTTTTTTTTTTTTTTTGAGGGCAGTGTCACTGGCCCTCATATGTGGGACCGAACCGGGGCCCTGGCTTCGCAGGCCAGCGTTTAACCACCGCGCCACTCGGCCGGCCCATGCCCTATATCTTTCCCTTCTTTTCTTTCTAAAATTGCTGGCGATGGGGACATCAGGAAGGATTTTCAGCTTGAGCACGTGCTTGACAGGATCGGAGGACTATGACAAGAACATAACTGACACATTGTTAAGTACAACAGGAAAAGCAATTGAGTAGTCTCGCTGCCATGTGTTTTGACTATATCTGTTGTGGCTGGCTGAGTTAAGAATCACTCTAGCAATAGAGGGGGGATGGCTGAGGAGGCATGGGTGGTAGATCAAAAGTCTGATGCTCTGTTGACTGAACTATCTGGGCAAAAAAGAAAAAAGAGGACAAAGGGTCACATTCTGTGAGATGTGTAGGAATATAGAGACCCAATGCCTGCCTCTAACTGCCTGCCTAGTTTTTCTCGTGAGACATGATGCCCATAAAATCTCTATGGAAAAACTGAGGGACAGGAGGTCTCTTCTTTTATATCTGCTTCCTCCTGGGCAGGGGCATAGAGCTGTCCCTACCTATTGGGGGCTCACGGAACTGTCACCCTAGCTGATCTCAGATGAGAGGAAGGGGTCTCGAGCTCCACCTCCTGTTATCCCTGTCCCTGGTCTCTGTGTGGTAGCTCTATATGCGGCGGATGGCTGCCATCGAGAAGGAGGAGGCTGCACACTTTCCCTAATTTATTTTAATGACATCTTTTATGTAAAACCACTGAATATTTCTTCCTCCTCATCATCCTCTGAATCAAAGTCCTCGCCTTCCCTTTTCTGTTTATCCTGCCTTGCCTCTCTCTCTAGCTGTTCTTCCTCTTCAGGAGATAACTGGCCATCCCCTGGCTCTCCTGTCCTAGACAGGAGGTGGGAGTACCCCTTAAGTGTGGCAGGACTCCCTGGCACTGAAGACATGTAGTCTAGGTTGCGCTCGGCTGGATTAATGGGGTCCAAATATTCTTTAATTAAATTCCAGAGAGTAAACGTATACATCGGCAGATATTGAGGCCCCTCCTGGGTGTACTGCTCCCTCAAACCTCTTCCAACCTTATGCCAAGTTTGAACATTTATGGTCCCTTCTTCCGGGAACCAAGGGCATGTCTCCTGAACAAATCCTAAAAATTTATCTAAAGTTCTACTATGTGCTTTACATCCTCGAGCTTTTAACGATGATTGTAGCATTTGTAAATACAAAGTGTGATCTCGAGACCCTGAATTCCCCATATAAGCCTAGCTTTTACTTCATTCCTCCTACCTTTTTAACTTCTGTACGCTGGTCAGCACTTTCCTGTGGAATGTCCTCTCATCTACATTTTAGAGTTTCCCCATACTCAGGTCCCCTGTTCGGGTGCCACTTGCCACATCCAGAGCAGCCAGTCGAATGGGCCAGGGGGGTGGGGGGCGATGGAGGATTAAGAAAGACAGACAAAGAAATACTTGAAAGTGAGGGCTAGGTGGACAGCTGTCTCCTGAGGGGAAGACAGTGACCAAGTCTAGCAACCATGGTTTTCTGATATATGCTAAAGCGGGGGGAGCCAACGGCCTTGGGCAGGGACCATTCCATGGGTCAGCTGCAGGATATCTGTATCCAATGTATCAAACCCAGACTGTTCTGTACCCAATGTATTGAAAACCTCTGTGCACTGAAGTGCTTTGTCAGCACGGAGACCACGGTCGCCTCCAGATGCTGAAGTGTTGTGCCAGCCTTGCAAAAACAACAGCCAGAGGGACGAGCCTTGCAAACACCCCTCCTTTACAGCTACTCGAGGGTCTCTCGGTCCCCAACATCATAGTGATAGTAGTAGCATGTCCTCAACTCCCCTTTCCTTTCCAGTAGCAGCAAGTACTGGATCTGTGAGGATTCTGTCCCCTACAATTGCTATTTCAAGCCCTGCCTTCCACGGAGTTAGATTTATTTAGCCAGTGAGCCAAAATGCTGGTGGAATGAAAGAATCTTGATTGTTTAATTTGTTATTAAGTTGACACATTACATCAGTCTTTGAGGAATAGCTTTATAATTTTGTTGTTTGTTGCTTGCTGCAATAACATGATTTCAGGTAGAAGTTCCAGAAGAATCATTTTACTGTGTTCTTCACAGAAAATGAAATTCACCACAGGACAGATGAAAGCAGGTAAGTTGATCTTCCTCTCTTTTCTCCACAATCTAGGAAGAAAAAATAGTATCCTCTGCAGCAAAAGAATATGAAATATTATAAATTGGACAATGGAAAGTCAGGTATATGAAAAATTGTTCATGGTAACTACGTTTTACCTCTTGTAGATCCAAACTCTTCCCAGACATTGAATGTCATTGCTATATCTAGCCAACATTTTGTTCCTGCAGTGTGTGCATGCATCTTATTTAAACTGCAGAGGAGAGGGCATCCTGTATATGTCTTTTTGAAATCACAAACGTATCACTCTTTGTTTATGTAAATGCTGCAGCAAGACTCTTGGAACAGGTTGACTGAGGCGTCTCTGCCATCCTAACCCTTCCTCTCTCTGTCAACCTTCAGATATTCGATTGCCTCCCCTTTCTAGTCCAGAGAGCTGGGTGCATTGGGCTGAAAGGCAGAGGAGTGCATGCCTTTGGCTACTTAGAAAACTGCTTGAGAGCCGGCCGAGAGGCTCAGTTGGCTTAGAGCACATGCTCTGAGCAACAGGGCCACTGGTTCGATTCACACATGGGCCAGTGAACGCTGTACCCTAGCTAAGCTGTTGCTGAGCTGTCAACAGGTGGCAGGATGGTTCAGCTGGTGTAAAAACAAGATTGCCTGTTCAATGGTGGGCTATGCTCACCCACAGCTAAAAGATTGAACTCGGCACCTTGAGCTGAACTGCCACCCGGATGGCTCAGTGGATAGGGCATGTGCTCTTAACAACAAGGCTGCTGGTTCAACTCCCACATGAGATGATTGCTACGCCCACCTGCACCTGCACCTAAGATTGACCACAGCACCTTGATCTTAGAGGCCACAAGCTGCTGACAGGAAGCCTGATGGTGACTGGTGCCCTCCACAATGAAGACTGAAGAACAATAACTTGGCTCGTCCCCTCCCCCAGTTCCCCAACACTGTTTCCCTCCCCCAATTACCCAATAAAATCTTAAAAGAAAAAGAAAAAGAAAACTGCTTGAACAGAAGGAAGAAGTGTTGGCACAAATGCAGCAGTACTACTCCACAAAGGGTGGCAGATATGTTACAGGATCAGACATGTAGGGTGAATCAGAAATAGACGTCGAAGCACGAAAGGGGAAATGCCAGGGTGATCAAATAAATTTTGGCATTTGATTGAGATAGAAAGTATTACCTTTGGTAGTTTTTACTCTATGTTCCTCAAGCAGCCTGGCTTTTGGCTGCCAATTTTGGACCCTGAGAGGGGAAAATAAAAATAAATACATACATACATACATATGTACATATAAGAAGAAACTTTTAAGATATTATTTAAATTTAGAGAAGAATGATGTCTTGAATTTTGGATAGAAAAATTAACCACTCACATATTGTACAGGGAGACAGTGAACTACACTCTTTCTTTAAGTGAACTTGAATACAGACACCCAGCCTTTTATGAACTGCCCATGACTTCATCCCTCCCTTTACAATGGGCTCAACATACACACTCACTCAGGTAAAAGCTAGATATAAATACTCTGTAATTACATTAAGCTTATTTTTTTTAAAAAGCTAATAATATGTACCCGAAAAAAATAATAATTCTCACAGACTAAGCATTCACTTGGAAAAAGTAGAGGGATCTTAACCAGAATGAAATCCATGTGTGAGATGTGTGCCTGTGAGTGTGCATGAAACATGCAAACGTGCACAAAGTATGTGCGTGCACATGAATTGTGAGTGAGCCCCAAGTGGAATAGGTATTGCTAGGAAAGAAACTGGTAGAAAGTTGGAAAACAGTGCAGAAGTCCTTCCAAGGAGCCATCCATTGGGGCTGACATTCACAAATACCTGAGAGTCCTGGAACACGAGGGCGAGTCAGTCACAAATCCCTGTCACTAGAGTGAGAACAAGCAGAAACATATCTCCTTTCTCTTCCTCCTCTACACTTACCTCCTCACTTCACACAAGTGTATTCTCAACTGAGGGATGTTGGGACAAGGCCCAGGAGGGTGGAACCTCCCGAAAGACTTCACATACTAATACCCTTCTTTTTCCTCTTTCTTTGGAGCTGATTAATTTCCTTTGCAAGTCACTTTGACTGTTTTATTAAGAATATGGTTGATTCAAGCCAGAAGGGTAAGGACCAATGGTATAACAGATGGTGAACCAAATCATTTACAGAATGGTGAACTACAGTTCAATTGAAGCTACATGGTCAAGACTGGTGGCATCAGAACCTAAACTGTTCTGACATCTGTTCTAACACCACGTTGTCACCAAGGAGACTGCCGAAATCCTATTGGAGGCAGCTGCATATTAGCTGTGTAGCAACTGTGCTCTCAAATGTAGGCCTCAGAGGCATTGTTGGGAGGAAGCAGGGTCCTATGGGGAGTTCTGTTTTATTTTATTTAACCGGAAATGCCAGTTGAATTTCAGTGGAAAATAAGTATAGTTACCTCTTCATTAAAGCAGGCTTCTGGCCCCTCCGCTTTGCAGCACTTGTCCACCACGTTAGTGAAATCTGTAAGCAATGACCGCAGCTCCTTATCGGTAAGTTCAGGCTTTAGCTTCACTAAGTTGACAAGAAACCTGTGACCCAAAGATATCCAATAGAATGAATTAAAGATTTCTTTCTTAAGCTCTTTCCCAAAAAAAGACATGGTATCACATGTCTTGGGGCGGTCTCAATTTGGGTAAGTATAAAAGTGAAAATAGTCTACTTTTGAAAGTCTCCTGAAACTTTCCTGTTAAATTTATGAGATGGATTTTCACGGTAACATTCTTTATAGGGTTATGTAACTAGACAAAATGGTATAAAAATGTGAACATATAGTAGGTCTTTGTTATGCAAAGTATTTTAGAATATGTGACTACATTGGATCTTTCTAGAAAATTTATTCCCAAAACAACCTCCATTCCTTCTTCTTCAGAGGCTGAATGCTGTTTCCTCTCCACTTGATACAGACATTGCCTAGATCTAAAAACTAGGTCTTATTCCTTGGTATTTATAGCATTGCCTTAAAAAGTAAAATAAAATTCCATTCTCTTATGGGCCTCTTCTTTTTTTAAACATTGAGGTCCTCAGGGAAAACATCTAGGACATTCTCTCAAGAAAATCTGATTCATTAAAAACCTATCTACAAGCCTTTCTGCTGGATAACCTAACTCACCTTTGCAAACTATAGTCTACCGGACACTCAATAGCTCTACCAAAGGAAAAGGCTAGCTAGGTTTTGACATATAAACAATGACATTTAATATACTCTGTCATTTTTATTTTTATTTATTTATTTATTTATTTATTTATTTATTTATTTTTTTTTTTTTTTGAGGGCAGTGTCACTGGCCCTCATATGTGGGACCTGAACTGAGGCCGCTGGCATCCCAAGCCAGCGCTTAACCACAGCGCCACTCGGCCGGCCCGACTCTGGCATTTTTCGGAATTGGAGAGACAGGATAGTTTCATGGAAGGAACAAGGCTGTAATACGAAAATCACATATTCATTACAATAAGTCTTCTCATGAATGCACGGTGTGTCTTCCAGCTGAAGAAAACAATGAACGGAAGAGAATGTTAGTACCTGTGTTTCTTTCTCTGGAGCTCCTCATTAGGAGCCCGACACAAGTCTGCGTGAAAGGTAAATAAACCTTGAGAGGCAGCGGATGGAGGTACATATGTTTTATCAGCTTCCAAGGCCTCAAAGCAGGGCCTTCTGAAGGCAATGTATGTTTTACAACAGTGGTCCACAGCAGGGTTGATGGTTCGATTTTCATTTACTCCACACATCTCTCCAAGAACTACATCCATCTGTACCAATGAAAGTCAGAACTCAGGTATGACTTTAAAACTTGAATGGAGCTTTGTAATATGGTTAGATGAATAGTTAGATTGTTTTAAGATCACTGTTAAGTTTATTCAGAATAAACCCATGTACTCATAATATGACACTATGTACAAACAAAAGTAGAGGTCAGGGTCCTAAGTGGCATTATGTATAACAAATTTCAAGCCATAACAATATAAATGCCTACAGTATAATTTCTTTTTAGCATATATACAAATTTGTAATTGAACTGCAACCATCCAACTGAGAATGGCAGCCAAACACTGTAGCCCTTAGATTTATTACCCACCTGGGATTTCTCCCAGGGTACTGGCTACTCTGGCTCTAAAGAAATCCATTCAACTAGTGATTGGGCAGGAAGCAGGAATTCTCTTACTGATCTAAAGCTGCAAAAGGGAGAATTTGTACCAGTGCTTAAAATTACAAAGTTTCCTCTATCATCCTGAAACGTTATTGTGATTCCTAAAGGATTTTCCCTAAAAAAATTATTTCTAATGTAAATAACTAAGAAAGACAATTTGGAGAAACCCGGGAAAATATCTAAGATATTTCTTTTTTTTTTAAATATATATATACTTTTAGTTAGCTTCAGGTGTACAACAAAGGGGGGGAGGAGTGGGAGGGGAGAATTGGGGGAGGGGGGTTTGTCACCTTGAGGGGTAAAAAGTATAACTATTGAACTAAGATATTTCTTTTGCTTCTTAGGATTTTGATACACTGAGCCAGAAAGGAAACTTGACATTCCTTGCTTAACAATGTTGAAAACAATGATGAGAGAAAGACAGATAATCACTATAAATCACTGAGGGCAGATATATATATTATATATATATATATATATATATATATATATATATATATATATATATATATATGAATAGCAAGGTACATGGGCCATGCTCACCAAATTATCAACGCAGGCAAACTCTTCACTCAGTGTGCAGCAGGTGATCAAAGCTGTCACCATATCCTCGCCAAGAAAGGTCAGTTCTTCAGTGGAGAGCTGAGGGGCTATCTTTGTGAGTTTGATAAGGTAGCTGAAAGGACATTTGTCTGTTTGGTTCTGAATGAAGCTGATACCCATTCTCCTTTGTCTAGCTACTTGAAAACCTGTCCCTTCAGGGTGAATGACAGCTAACATAAAGGCAATGTGAAACTCAGTTCTCTCCCATAAAAAGGTAGAGAACTGTCTCTTTACTCCCTGTTTTCCTTCACCCTGCCTCCTAAATCTCTGTATTTTGGCTTCCTTTTAATTTCACGGTAATCTTATAAACTCTCAGATTTGGCCATCCTGTTTGACCTGTGAGATTAGGAACTCCTTGGCTAGTATATAAAATCCTGCTTGAAGTCCTTTGCATACTTAATAAATATTTTAAAGGGAGAATTTAACAAATACGTGCTGGAAAAGGATAACCTGAAATGAAGAAAACCAAGATCTTTAATCAGTTGAGTTTGCTTTCTCAGCTAGGAGCTAGATTGCAGAAATAGTGAAATCATATTTTTTGAAACATGTTTTGTTTTGATTTGAAGATATTTAGTTTCAACACATACTACATTAGCATGGTAATTAATTAAGGAAAACCAGAATAAACTGTGTGTTATTCATGAATGCTCACAAGAGCACTAAGAAATAAACATTAAAGTGTTAAGCAAATCCAGAATTTTTTCTGGAAACCTGGTAAAACGGACTTAAATCCTGGGCAAAACATGTTTTCCTTGGGAAATTATAACAACCTGAAGTTTTCTCCATCCCACCCTTTTCCACCCCAACCCCCGCCCCCAAATGGAGCAGAATCCAGAGATTCTGGGTTGGGAGTAAGAAAGGCAAACAAAAACTAAAGCATTAGAGAGCTAATTTGTCCAGAATCCTGTATTTCTTTAATTTCTAGCTTCATTCCTGGTAAAGGCTTGATATGAGAGCTCAGTGTGCGTTCTTGACTTTTGTGGTTTCATTCTTTCACAGAGTTTATGAATTTACCATAACTGAAAGACAGAGCTAAAATGTTGACACTTTGTGGCTCTCTTTACTTTATCTTGGTCACAAATGTTAACCTCCTTTGCAAACCACTTACTGGTATTTCAAGTCATCCTTCCCCAAATTCTGGAAATTTTCACATTCTCTTTGTACTATCTTAAGGCTTTTCTCAATTGTCTCATTGAATTTGTTTTCCTGAAAATAAAAACAATCATATTTATGAACACTTCATCTAAAATTTAATCATAAGCTTTATGTTGATTTGTCAAATAGCTTTTTAAAAATCTATATTATACTTTGAAACTATCGTCACCATTTCATTACTCACTAAATTGAGGGTAGTTTTTTACATATGTGTGTAAGAATTTGAATCTTATCATTGTAATTGTAGATAGATATGTTTTGGCCTAAGTTTGAAAGTCTAAACTTCTCATCATCATGATCTTGTACTTTTTTGGGGGGAGTTCCAGTTGCACATGGAGATAAAAAAATAGTGAATGTGCAATGTTGGTGAAGGTGGAGGTGAAATGAGCATTTTCAAACATTGCTGTTGGACTATAAACTGGCAAAAGCTTTCTGGAAAGAAACTTGGCCAGTTGCATCAAATTTTTCTTTTTCAAGTCTATAAATTTTGACATAACAATTTCTCTTTTGATAATCTCTCTTAAGAAAATAATCATTAATATTAATAACAATGAATAGAAAGAGATGCTCACTTCAAGGTCACTTATAAAATTTTTAAAAAACTAACTGAACATCCAAAATGCCCAACACATAGTAGGAAAGCAGTTAAATAAATTATTATGATGGTATATCACCATTTAAAATAAAGTACAGTTTAGGGCCAGCCGAGTGGCTCAGTTGGTTAAGAGCTCACTCAAGAGAGCGAGCTGAGCTCTGAGCAACAGCATTTTGATGCCCAGCCCGAGCTGAGCAGACGCTGAGCTGTCAACAGGTAGCAGGATGGCTCAGCTAAAAAATAAAATTAAATAAAATAAAACAAAATAAAGTACAGTTTGAAGTCTATTCAATGACATAGAAAGCCTTCTGTGATACTAAATAAAAAACAGATCCAAAACATTTCTTAATAACTATTATTCCAATCTTATTTTTAAACATACAAATATATATATGCATATTTGCATTAAAAAAGATAAAATAAAATGTTAACTAGCCATTTCTTGGTGACAGAATCGGAAAATTTTTATTTTTTTCTTTGTTACTTTTCGTACTTTTCTAATCATATTAATAATCATTTATTATTTTTACAATCATAAAAATTCCAAAATGGCCCAATAAAATACAGAGTACATAAATAAAAATATAAGTGTAAAATGTTTAATGGGAAGAGTTTTTTGCATCAACACATAGATTAGTGGTTCAAAACATTATGCATAGCCCAAATGGATAATGTTGGTCTTCCCAATGATTATTTCTCATTTAAAGTAAACTCAGGTTGGCCTATCATATTTTCTACTCCTTAGACTAAAGTAAAACATTGACATCAATTTTTAAGTGTTTGTTGTTTTGTTTCGTTTCAGTTATGTCTTGAGTCTATGTGATGGAACCTACCGCATTACTGTAACATGCTGGAGGGTTTTCTGCATTGCAACACTCTTTAAGGAGATCATCATACACTCTAGCAATTCTTAAAAGCTCTGATATAGACAGTTCTGGATGTCTCCTTGAGTATTCATAAAGAAACCTGTGATGTAAAATATTTTCTATATTAGAACTTGAGAGAGAGCAAAACACCAAATCCTGCTATCTTTTAGTCTAGTCAGATGTAACACTGAGTCTGCTCTCAGATGCTGAGATCTTCCTCTGGTTTGGGCAGGAAGGGATTTAAACAGGCATTTTGACTACAGGAGATCATCTTACAAAGATTCCCCTTTATATTGTATTTTAAATTAACCATGTTTTTACTGGAGAGGATAGAATTGTTAGAGTTATTTAGAGTAAATTATTAAAATGATTATATCAAGTATAATTCTATTGGAAAATGTATTTGGACTTTCAACTTGAAATGGTAGAAATATGGCTTTCTCCCCACTCGCAGTGCCACTTTGGTGAGAGACTGTGGAATAGCCCTCTTTGTCCATAACTTCATCCTGTCATTTGTCAGATCTGGGAGTAATCACTCCTGTAGCTCTAAATCATTGTCAGTGGCTTCCAAGGCCTCAGTGAGAGGCTCCAAGGGTATAGGTGGGTGTGATTTGGGGAGAAAGTGGGGAGCAAAGGGAGAGCAAAGAGGCCAACACTCATTAAGCCCTTAGTAGGTGCTAGGCATTGGATTAAGCTTTGGACATAATAGATAAAGATGTGATTTCTGTCCTTTATAAACATTTTCTTATTTAACTTCACTTAGTCCTCAAGATGGTGCTATTTTACAGCTGAGGAAACTAAGACTCTGACAGGTTAAGCACCTTGCTATTAATGGTAGTATAAAATTTAAACCTAGTTGCCCTGTGATGCCTACTTAATTCTTTTTAAACCAGGATGACTCTGTTTTCAAGACAGGAGTATTTTCTCCAAGTACCTCAAACTGCGCTAATTACAATCTTCTCCATAAAAGAATTTTATCCATTCAAAATAAATTTAAATGGTCTTCACATTTTGTAAAACAATACCTCACAAAATTTTTTCAAGTCCAGGGAACTCTTTTCAACCCTTTCATTTTGCAGCCTTTGACTGTCTTGATTAATCTTGGTTTTTCTGACATCATCTCCCCTGCTTCTCATCTGCCTTCTCAGTCCCTTTTGTAGGCTACATTCCCATACTCTGAAGCAGTGGTGTTTAACCTTCAGAAAATCAAGGGCTCCTCTTAATACCTGACGTAAATCATGGGCTTTTCCCCAAGAATAAAATTATACCTGAAAACACACCACCAAAATGCTGCAACAAAAAAACCCTGGAAGCCTACGCTAGCTTGGCAGATCCATTGACGTCTTGTGCCAAACGTTCACATCCCAAAAGACGGAACCTTAACACTCTGTTTCTGACTTAGCATGCTCATTGTTGTTCATCATTTCTCCCCACATTTCAAACATGGTCTGTGTTGTAATAGTGATGATGATGGAGATGATGATGATGATGATGACAAAAATTGCTCTCATTTAGTGAGCACATGTGTCAGGTACAAGTGAAATGCACTTGATTGAATTTAATTTGACTTAATACCATGACTTGTGAGAATCAACAGAGCAGAGTGGCTGTAAGAACAAGAGTCTGGAACAAGACTGCTTGTATGTGAATCCTGGTTCTACCACATATTAGCTGTGTGCCTTTGGAACAAGTTACTTAACTTCTGTGTGTCAAGTTCCTTGCCTGTTTGATGAGGATAACAAAAGTATTCCAACCTCAGAGGGAGGTTTTGAAAATTAAATTGGTTAATAGATGAGATGCACTTAAAATGTGGTAAGTATTTAGTAACCTGTATCTTCAACCCAGACCTTCAGAGCTCCAGTTTCACATATAAAATTATCTCGTGACAGTCCCAATTAGTTTTTCCACAGACACCTCAAAGTCAATGTGGCCAGATCCAGACATTCTCTTACCCCCAAAATCTCTTTCTTCACCCATATTTCCCATCTCACTGGATCTGAAAACAACTTACCCAACCACCTAAACCCAAACTGGGATTCATTCCAGATGAAGTTTCTAAAAAACAAAAGTGGCTTTGTCCTTCCTTATTCTTCAGTGAAAGCCCTTCAGTGGCATCTCGTTACTTAGGATGTCTGCATGATCTGACCCCACTGACCTCTCACTACCCTATCTCCCACTGCAGATGCCCTACTCAGGGCCACACATACACTAAGTGGTGTTCTATTTCAACTCATGCTCTACCTCCTCTGCCTAGATTGCCAAAATTTCCTCAAGAACCTCCTCCTGATCAAGCCTTTCCAGGGTTCTCAGGTAGAACGGACCACTTCCTCCTCCATCCTCACGGGTAGCACATAGTGCCATCAGAAATAAACGAATATTTCCTGTACTCATTTATATATGCCTGTCTCTTTCCACATCACACTCCCTAGTGATGAAAGCTTACTAGGGGTAGAAACCTTGTCTAACCTAGTAAAGTTCCTGGATTAAATTTAATTACCATTACACTTTGAATAAATGAATATTGCATGAATTTTATATATAATGAACTAAAGCACAAGGAGGTTAACCAGTGATTCAACCATGACTGAAACCTTGGCCCTTTGGCTCAAGACCACTAGTCTCCCCCTGAACAGCTGTGGGTGTCATAGCTTGGCAGTTTAGCCTGCGACTTCTTAACCCAGACCTTCTGGGGTCAAATACTAACTCTTCTATTTTTTAGCTATGAACCTTGAACAAGTTATTTAATTTCTCGTACCTCAGTTCGCCCATCTGAAAAATTGAGAGAAACCATATTTATTTTACATGACATTGTGAGAATTAAAATAGATAATCTATATAAAGTACTTAGCCCATTGTTTAGCACATATCAAGTTCTCAATAATTGTTAGCCATCACTATAACATTATGGTTACATTTTCTTAAAATCATGAGAAAACACTATAATCTATAACCATGATTTTTTAAAATTATGTAATACCCAATGACTTGAATTTTCCCATTCCTTCTACCCAAATTAGCCAAAATAGGTCAAATCATAAGTTTCTGTTTGCCTTATAAATTTCAATATAAAGTTTTGTTACTCATCCATGAAGCCTTCTTGGTCAGCATTTCGTTCTTCACACACATTTTCATTTTCAGTGAATTTTGCTTCTCTTAGAGATAAATTCTTAGGTCTATCATCTTTAATTGTGGAAATTATACACTCGCCACGTGTTGGTATTTTCATGTCACAGCACCCTTTGATTTTGCTGGAGATGGAATCTTGTTTTGAACAAATACGGCTCATAACTCTGCTCTGGATCAAGTAAGAATGAAAAATGACTTTATTTTCACAATTTCTTCAGGGCTGGATTTCCCTTTATAAGAGGATGCAAAACCAACGATGAGTATAACATCTGAAATTGCTTCATCAGCTAATTTGATAGATTAAATTTATTTACATTTTGTATACATTTATTTTTTATTTAATTTTTATTTTTTTTGAGGGCAGTGTCACTGGCCCTCATATGTGGGACCCAAACTGGAGCCGCTGGCTTCCCAAGCCAGCACTCAACCACCACACCACTCGGCTGGCCCTGTATACATTTAATGCTTATGAAGGTTTACATTAAGACAAACTTTATTTCCCAGGATTTTAGATGATATAACTATGAAAAATATTATAAATGAACATCCATTGTTAAATATTAATATTTTAAATACTTTACCCCTACTCCTCTGGTATATTGGCATTTTTCGTTCTAAATGTTTCTTTCCAATAAGAGTTTACTGTGCTTCAATGAGGGCCAACAAAGACATGTTATTTAATATCTATAATTGTAGATTTCTTCTTTGTGGACTGAAAACTATATTGCCAGTCACATAGTAGAAACTCAATAAATATTTGATAAGTAAATAAAAGAACCACTACAGCAATTGCCAGAAGGAGACTTCTGAAACATAAGAAACTATTCTACTCATTGTTGTCATTTTCCTATGGGTATTATTAATTTGAAGCTGTTCAAATTATCAAATATACAAAATAAACAAACAAACAAACAAAAACACCTTACTCTGTTGCCTCTCCCTACCCCTCTTTCCAATTCTGACCTCTACATAAACTTGTGAGAATAAGGGAGAGGGTGATGTTATCTTATTTATACATTAGTTGCATAACTTTTTAAATTTATATTTTATTTAAGTATGGTTGGTATACAATCTTATATTGGTTATATTATTTTCAGTTGTACAATATAGTAATATACCCCACTAATTCTAGTAATCATCTGTCAACATATAAACTTACCACAATATTATGACTATGTTCCCCTTCCCCTTTTCACTCATCTCCTCACTCCCCTCTTCTGGTAACCACCCCTTTGGTCTCTGTTTCTGAGTCTATTTTTGTTTTGTTTGTTTGTTTTGTTTTGTTTTGTTTTTAGATCCCACATATAAGTGAAACCATATGGCATTTGTCTTTCTCTGCCTGACTTATTTCACTTAGCATAATACCCACTAGATCCATCCATATTGTCGCAAATGGCAACATTCCTTTTTATTGCTGCATAATATTATATATCACATCTTCTTTATTGATGGACATCTTGGCTACAGTGAATAATGCTGCAGTGAACATAGGGGTACATATATCTTTTTCTTGGTGTTCTCATTTTCTTTGGATAAATACCCAGAAGTGGAATTGCTGAGTCATATGACATATCTTTTTGTAGTTTTTTGAGGAATCTCTAAATTGTTTTCCATAGTGGCTGCATTAGTTTTCAGTCCCACCAACAGTGCATAAGGGTTCTCTTTTCTCCACATCCTCACCAACATGTTATTTGTTGAGTTTGTGATAATAGCCATTCTGACTTGTGTGAGATAGTATCTCACTGTGGTTTTAATTTGCATTTAGTTGAATAATTTTTAAAAAAAGCTAATCTAGCCCCTTAGTCTCTTCTCCAGACTCTCCAGAATGAGTCTGCACATTTTTTCCTACTCTCTGTTCCAACTTCATATGAACTACATTGAGTTTCTTCAAAACACCAAGCTATCACAGGACTCTTGATTTTGTTCAAGCTGTTCCTCTTGTCTGGAATCTTCTTCTGGTGAATATTGAGGATGAGGAATAGGATGAAGTTCTGAGTTGAGGTGAGAAATGGAATGGGCATTGGCACCATATTGCCAATAAACCACATAGAACCAGAGAGCCATTCTTTGCAAACATATACACATCACACCTAAGGCCATCATTATTCAAAGCAACACAGCTCTTACTGTCTGGAATTCACTTCTATTTTGAATGAACTACAATTCAGTTCCTCTTATTTTTCCATAAAGACATCAAATAGGAAATTAAGCATATTATATGATCCTTTGGTCTCAGCTCCAAACTTCACAGAAAAATCTTCAATTATATTCTAATTCAGTACAGTGTATTTAATATTATAAAACCCACATCTCTATAGACAATCAAACAATACAAAAATAAATAGAAAGTAAGATCGCTTTTAACTGGCATATGGTTAGGAACCAAATAATTCTTGAGGACATCTGTTGTCCACTTCTTGAAATAAAATGTGCATAACTTCATATTTTAAAATTCAGGTTGTTTAATTAACAGGATATTTCACTGTGAATTTAAAGTAGTAAAACTAATTTAAAATAATTAAGAAAAAGTCTAATTTCAACCAAGAAGTCACGATAATTTAAAGAAATTGTGAAGGCCGGCCGAGTGGCGTGGTGGTTAAGTGCTGGCTTGGGAAGCCAGCAGCCCCAGTTTGGGTCCCACATATGAGGGCCCATGACACTGCCCTCAAAAAAAATTAAATTAAATTAAAAAATAAAATAAAATAAATCAAATTGTGTTACCTTTATGTGCATGAACAACTCAAATTAGGTCAATATATTGACCAATTTATGCCCTTGGAGAATCACTTTAAAGAATAAATTTATTTTACATTTACATATTCACTTATTTGGAAAGACTGTTCCTAAATACCATGAGGAAACTCAGAGAAAACAGCTGTTAAAAACATAATGGTAACAAATCATTCTCTGAGCTTTACTACTATTTTCTAATATCTTTAAAAGAGAATTTTCAATATTAAAGAGAGTTTTAATCTAGCCAAAATGAATATTCACAAATTCTAAAGTCATAAAATTTTAAGCCAAGAACATTTAGCCATATAAAAAAGAATCTGCTGAGCACTCTAAAGACAATCTCATGTATATTGGGAGAGAGAATATTTACCCTGCTACGGATGCAATGAATGACATCCCCTTCACAGCATCCATCATGCATGAAAGAAACATCTTGTAGGAGGGAGGTAAGTTCCTTAAATTCAATCTTGGGGAATTTTTGACTAAGTATAGCAATTTTTCTGGAAAGAGAGTTGATAAATCAGTAAAACAACATGAACAGTAAGACAAGAGGGAGTTCTTTGGTGATACAATATAACTGCAATAAGCATTGGTTCTTTCACAGGTATCTTTACCAAATAACTATTTATTCATTGCACAGCTCACATGATCATTTTGAGAATCCTAAGATAATGTTTTGAGTCCTGGATCAAGACTGGGGAAAAAAGGCCTGAGAGATATGCTCTCTTCCATGACTTTTACAGCAAAGCACATTTTGTAACATCTACTGCTTTCTGTTGTGAGCCCATGGCAAGCATAGATAATCTATCACAGAGCTCTTTCCTGCTGATTTATTTGAAATCTCAGGATATTTCTCAAGACATTGCACTAGCACCATTACTAGTTGGTAAGGATGAGCAGTTGAGATAAAATTTATCCTTATAAGGTTGTCTCCTAGTCATTAAGATCAAAGATGGATGAATAAGTCAGTGTAAAGCATTTGGAGGTTTTAAAACTCTGGTTGGAAACTCCCTGACCAATTCAGATTCCCAAGTAACAAAAAAATATCTCAGAAGTAACCTTCTTTCTCTCTGAGGCCTCCCTACCTCCTTGGTCTTTTCTCATTTCCACCTAATATGCTGGCTCTCAGCTGTCCGTATAGACTGAGACCCACCTCAAAACCTCTGGGGACATGTGTCTATTGGATACACTACAAAATCTTTACAACTTTATTGATTATATTCCCCAAACTGTCTTTTGTATCCCCATGGCAATCTTGTGGGGATTCCACTTCATGGACAATGTAGATGTCTGACCACTGCACTGTACACCTGAAGCTAAAGCTGAATAATATTGTATGTCAACTAAGATTATATATATATATATATATATATATATATATATATATATAGTCACAGGATGTGGAGTGCAGCATAGGTAACAGAGTCAATGGAATTGTAACAGCTATATACGAAGTCAGAGGGGTAGTAGATTGGGGGAGGGCATAATCACTTTGTGAGGGATGTAAGTGTCTAACTATTATATTGTTTTATACACCTGAAACAAATTTTTAAAATGTAAAGAAAAAAACCCCAAAACCCTAAAAATGAAAGAACAAACCCTCTGGAAAACTAAGGAAGTATAAGTAAAAAATAATAAATGATTTAACAAAAATAGAACACAGATAAGTAAATATGAGTAGAGAAAAGATATGTATTATAAAACTCACATAGATTTTAAGACTTGCGGTCCAAATTTCCAATATGCTCCACAGAGAGTTTTTTGATAAGAAGATGATGCTTTTAAATATTGTGTAACAGATTGTGCCTGAAGGAGAAAGTGAAAATTCTGTTGAAGCAAGAGCAAACTCCCATTATTCTCCTATTTCTAAACTACATGTCAACCAAACTATCTGAACATTTGCTCAGAAACAGAAAATCTAGGGGATTTTTGTAGTAACTTTACATATCAAGAGAAATATGCATTTGCGGCACATTATAAAGGTGGGGCCAGTCTTTCTGATAACTTGCTCTTAGTGGGAAGGTGAGCAGTGCAGCGTACTGGGAGCTTGTCCCTATCCACTGAGATGATTCCATTTTATAGTTAGTTAAAAGAAGGCTTGCCAAAGAGAGAAGATGAAATATAATCTTTTACTCTGAATATGCACTCATGAAGGCTCTCTTCCAACTTACAAGAAAGACAAAGCCAGAAGAAAGACTCTGGAAATAGGCGGTTGTCTTTTGAGGGTCTCAGGTAATAAGAACTTGAAGATCAGTAGCAGGAGGCCAATGGGTTGAAAATCAGTAAAAGTAGAAAGAGACTGCTTATAAATGATAAACAACTCTGTGCTATAATTTAATTTTAAATAAGGATTTGCTGTGTTGGGTGACTCCTTATCCTTTAATGAAATAAACGTAATGCCCACCAGTGTTCGAAAGCAGTTGGCTTTGTCTTGTTCTCTGCAACATTTTTCAGCCATCTCCTCAAAACGAGCAGCGACTATTAGAAGTGTAGAGGTAAAAACGAAGGGGTTCCTTCTGGAAACTTCATAGATATAACTATAAAAGTAAACAGTAGAGAAGGGGGGAAAGACAAGAAACAGGAAAGAAATGAAGAAATGGTAGACAAGGGAAGGGAAGAAAATGGAAGGGAAAGGAAAGATAGGAAAAGATAAGGAGATCAAGTTGTGCAAATGAAAGTATAAAGAAGGATTTCCCATTACAGAAGATTTCAATATAAGGCAGTATTATCCAGTCTCCAATAAAATCTTTTAGAGTCTTATAATTGAAATTGTCACCTCTAAAATAAGAGTGATGCTTGCAGTTCTAATCCTGAATGTTGAGATATGGCTATTGTTCTTCCCTCCCCATGCTGCCAGGTGGTCAGCAGCCTGTCCATGTTTAAAGATGAGCCATCTAGGCATACTCCATCTGAGATTCAGGGATCAGATTCACTTCATTCAAATAAACTTGTGATTTAGGGTTCAATGGGTATACCAGCTTTCAAGGAAAAGTCTCTGGTTCTGTAATTACCGCACTATTGAAAACAGATTTTTGCTAAACATTTATTGACTAAATGTTTACCTTCAGTAAAAGCTGTACTTTCCCTTTGGGAAGACAATATTATTTCTTCTACTAGCAATTTGGCACCATTCAAGCACTTCTGTTCTAAGGCTTATCACATTAGGAAACATAGATCATTAGTGAAACAAAACCTGCTTGAAAGCAGGTTTCATACCTTATTCATGTTTATATTCTCTACACTGAACACAGAATCACATTAAATGAATTAATCACAATGAATACATCTAAGTTCCTTTGTAATAGATATTAGATATTCTGTAGCTTAAGAATAATTCTTTAATTAGATCATGTTTCTACTAAAATTAAACTTACTTGCTTAGAAAAGATTCTCTGTTATTTTTATAAGCCTGGCATTTCTCTTCAGGGTCCACAGTAGGAAGAGGAGGCAGAAATCCTACATTATCTTTCTTATTACGAAAGAAACAGAGTCTTCTTTCAAAGCCAACCTTACTGCAGCAGTGTGAAAAATTACACTTTTGTGGTAGCTCCTCCCCAGCACATATAATATCCTGCAAAGCAACATTCTGGACAACAGAGAAGTAAAAGACATTTTTCATTCATCATGAAACTTCTCAACCTTCTGAAGTAACACAATGATGAGTAAGCATCAACCTTAGGAAAAAAGATTGCAATTTTCCCAATATCACCAGCACAGCATCTTGACCCACCCCCCTGAGAACCATTTTGCACTTTGGGGAACTTCCTCTATCCTATCCTGAGGTCCCTTAACATCTTACTTTTCTTTGGTGCTTATATTCCCCTTGCATGACAGCTTTTTTCTCTCTAGAAATGCAGATGGTGACTGTATTTGGGAAAGGCCAAGAAAATAGGGTGTGGTAGTAGAGTACATATTGAGACAGGCAACTAAGGAAGGTACCTCTGTACTTTTGTGCACTTTGCAGGCCACCTTGTGTCTGTATACATACAGCATAGACTGCAAGCTCATGACTGCAAACTCATGGCCAAGTTCTCCTGTGCATCATAATACAGAATTGCACCTCTCCTAGGAAACTGCATTATCCTAAAGATCCAAGCTAGGCCAAACATAGAGCATCTGTCTTTTTATATTTTAAGGCAAAATTTCTCTCAGTGTTGACAAATGAACTTGTTTGTTTAAGAAATGCAAACAATTTACTTACAGCTAATTTTGAACATTGTGGGAGTGTCTTGTTAGCCAAGCATTGATCTTTGTATTCTATCATGGCTTTCACCAACGTTTCTACTTCTTCAAAGGATGCCTTCTGAATATGTTGAGCAAATGCAATGGTAGTGCTGCAACAGTCCATACAGAGCACACAGTGATTACCTGCAGATATGCCATGCCTGTCCAGCAAAAACTCACAGAAACATCCACTTGTTGACTAGCCTCAGGACATTATCAAAGTAAGAGGTCATAAATTTTACAACTTCTTGATGATTCAATGGTCTCATCCGAATTTTATGATTAATTCTGTATTTACTTCTTTGATATGCTGTCTATTTAATTAAATTACTTTGAGAAGCATTAACATTTCTGGAATATATCAGGTAATACTATGATAAACACCATCATCATCAAAAAGACTTCAGAAAAACTCACATATATCCCAATTTCTCCTCTATAAATTTCTGGGTGATGTTGACATCATCTGAAAAGCAAAAGATATTTAGGTTATTATATATCCTGGTATTTTAATATTTTCCCAATAAATAATTATGGACGATATCTAAATTTACAAAGTAGAAAATAGAGAACTGATGGTAGAAAATAATTTGGTATATTGAACAAGAAGGAAAAAGTCATACAAACTAAATATGAAATCTTAATTACAGCTGATTATGTGGTAAAGATACATTCATTAAATTGACTTGAATTAATCTCAAACTGACCAGACTTTAGATTTGCCATTGATGGCTCCCTGGCCACAAAGGTCAAATACAGTCACCATTTCCCTGTTAAGTATTTATCATGTATGACTAGAAAAGTAATATGAAGGTTAACTGATATGGGATTTACTGCTACAAGAGATGCCATAACATGCAGGTGGTCAGTATAGTTTATAGTGCTAGCACACACAGATATTTAGGTAACCTCTGGACTAGTCTCAGATCATTGATTCCCTCCCAATGAGCATATACTAATCAGAGCATATTTACATTTGTCCACATGGACTACTTTTATGGAGTCCTTACATTTTTTTGTTTGTTCTTTTTTTTAAAGATTTTATTGGGGAATTGGAGGAGGGGAACACACAAGTTGCTGTCCTTTTTTGTTCTTCAGTCTAGTTGTGGAGGACATTGCTTTATTATCCCATGTTGGTATTATCATTGTGTTCTTCCTGGGTGAGGCAGATTGGTTGCCGGCTTCTGGGTGGCTGCTCATGGTGGCTCTTGTCAACCCACACCTGCTGCCAGCCACTCCCGCTGCCAGCCAGCCACTCACTGTAGCCTATGGCAGCCCACTGCAGGAGGAGCTGCAGCTATGCTGTCCCAGGGGACTCACTGCAGCCCAGCTCCAGGTGGAGCTGTTGTTCACCATCTTAGCTATAGAGGGCAGTGTCACTGGCCCTCGTATGTGAGATCTGAACCAGGGCCCTGCTGCTCAGAGCCGGCATCCCAAGCCAGTATTTAACCAGCGTGCCACTCGGCCTGCCCAGAATCTTTACTTTTGCAAAGTATTGTGCTGGACCCCATGAGGCAATCAGTGATGACCAAGACATCTCCCCTGGACCTCAGGTTCCTAAGTACTCTCACAGTGCAAATGACTCTTGAACATGACTGCAATCCAATTTAGAATGTATATGACATTCTAAAGTAATGTGAGTAAGTATATTACAGGAATGCTTTAGGGGTGAAGAACTAAAAATGGATTATAGGAAGAGAGGAGTATGAATTAAATCTGAAAAATATACAAGATTTCAGCTAGCAGAAAAATAAGAAGCCTCATATTTCTATGTAGATAGAATGATGTTCATAAAACACAAAGGTGAAAATCCTTGGGATGTGTTTAGGGCAAGTCAATTAATCCACTTTGATGACAAAGTGGGACATAAAGAAGAAAAACAGAACCTAACATAGAAAGGATTTGGGTCCAGATTATGGAGGTCTTACATAGAAAGCTGAGGAGTTTGGGCTTCAATTGGAAGCCAAGAAGAATCACTGAAATGTTTATATAAAATAGTAAAATGAGGGCCTGCCAAGTGGCGCGGTGGTTAAGCGCTGGCTTAAGAAGCTAGCGGCCCCGGTTCGGATCCCACATCATATGAGGGCCAGTGACACTGCCCTCAAAAAAAAAAAAAAAGTGAAAAATAAAATAAAATAGCAAAATGATCATTTCAACATGGTAAGAAATACCAGCCAAGTAGTAGTAGTGGCATATTTAATATACAGGGACCTCCCACAGCACCTGTTAAATAGCAAATGACTAGAATATTTGTCAAATAGATGGATGGAAGAATAAATAGCTGGATGGGAGGCAAGCCCATCAGGAAACTTTTACAATTGTCCTATTGAGAAATCAGCAGGACATCAGTTTGGGTAGAAGTAAACAAATATGTAAAGGAAAACCTGAATGCAAAGGGTATTAGACTCAAAAATCAACATGATTTTTAAACAAGTTGTTACAAGGGAACTCAAGAATGAACACTCTTTTTCAAGCCGTGTGACAGGCACTGTGGGGGGTATCAAATTGAGTAAGACACAATCCACATCTTCAGGGCCACTGTGACACTTATGGCACCTTTGTGCAGGAAAAAAGTGCTCCTTCCAGGATAGACAAAATACAATAAGACATCCTCTCTGAACAGATGGAGTTCAAAATGTTCCCCTTTGGGGTAGAAGAAATATATAAGTCACCCTGTCCTCCAGGCTGACACTGCATTGGCAAGGCTTGGGATAATGGGTATGGGTGCACAGGCTTGCGCTTGGGGAGATTTATAAACTGTACGGTTGGAGGAAGCAGGGTCCTGCATACACTAAAGGTGTTTTCCACCCATTTGGGAGATATGTTAGACAAAAGATAGGTTCCACAAAAATCGCAATTCAAACTAGTATTCCACTGTTATCGTACACTATACACATTTGCAAGAAATATGAGTATTTTCAAATCCAAATTATATCTCCCAACAACACTTTCTATACTGACATAAGGCTGGTGACTGTTTGCTGGTATGATAACTGTTTCTTTCTATAGATTGGTTAATATGACCATGAAACTGAAAAATCTGGGAAGGTTAGTTCAAAATATCTGATAAGTATTTATAAACTATAATAGTTGGGTTGAGGGGAGAAAAAAACAAGTGAAAAATTATTTGAAAGAAAACAAGGTAAAAATTAAAAAATAGAAATTATCTCAACTTAGTCATTCCTTAGCTGGTATACAAGTAAATTTCTTACCGACATCTTGAGGCTTTGTGGGCAAGATTAGAGATTCAGTCAAAAAGAACAAGAAAATAACAAAACTTGTAAGTCTTAACTGTTTCATTTCTTCAGTTTCACAAAAGAAAATAAGAAAAAACTTGACTGAGGGAATCAAGTTTTTATATTATTTTTTGAGACTATTAGTAAAAAAGTAACCTGTTTAACCTATTTCTCGCATACCTAATATTTGATTATTATTTGATCACATTGCAGAATTTTTGCTAATTATTAACTAAGAAAAAAATTATCTCTGTGTTTCACTGGAAAAATCTATTGAGTTAGGAAGAAAGTACACAAGTTAAGTATGCACCTTGCCTAATCAAGAAGACAACCAAAATAAGATGAAAAAAAAAAATCTCAAAATATTGCAAATGTTAGAAGAAAAAGGACTTGAATAAATAATTCACCAAAGAGAAAACACAACTAGACAGATGTTAAATGTTACTGGTAATCAAAAGAAGTTAGTTTTAAAAATAATTTTTATATACTTGATAGAATTAGAAAAAAGAAAACAGTTAAGATGTAGCATTCTGGTAAACATATAGCAAAACAAGTGCCCATACAATCAAAGCTTTTGGAAAACAAGTTTATAATAAGGATCAGTAGTCTTAAAAATATTCATGTTATTTGAACTAATCACTCAAATTTTTGAATCTATACTAAGAACATGATCCTACATGTGGAAATGCTTTTAAGTATTTTAAAAAGGAATCTATTTCTTAGTTATGTCCACCACAAGAGCGTAAAAGCAACCAAGTAGCAAGGAGCACATTTAGTGTACACATCTTGGGTTCTAAACATACTTCTCTATAACAAGGATGTTGGGCTTCAAAGAGAAATAAATTATTCTAGGACTGGAAAATGAAAAATATAAGATGAGCTGAAAATATCATGCCAGAAACTAAGGAAGTACTCAAAAATTGATGTAAGCATGTCCTGTTAAAGAGAGATAAAAGCCAATGGGACAATTTGATGATTAAAATAAATAATGACAGGAATTCATTATACTCATTAAATTTTTGAAAAAGAATTCAAGAATCTATACCAATACAATAATAAAATAAAAGTGGGGTAGGAAAAGCTCTTTTCTATAGGAGAATGCCAACTAATAAATGTAGTTAGAAATAAAGCATAACCATTTGTAACTACCACAGGAATAACTAATTTAGGTTAGTTTCATGAAAGAATGCTAAAGTCACTGGTGAAAACTTATTGGGCAATAGCGTATTTGCACTTACAAAGTATCACTGTATGGATTACTTCTTAATTACAAATGAAAACAGATATCTGTATAGGTGGATAAGTAAACAGTGGTATAGTCACTCTGAGTTAATATTTGTGTTTATAACTAATGAATATAAAGAAAATGTAATGACGGGGAAATATTTTCTATATAATATTTGGAGAAAGAGCAGAATCTAAAATTTTGTGTTATGTTGTAAAGGTGGTGGTTTCCTTGATTTTTATGTTTTGCTCTTTTTGTCCTTTAATTTCTTAAGGTGGAAGCCAAGTTCATTAGTTTGGGGTCTTTGTTCATTTGTAATATATGTTATATGAGGATAACAGAGGGCTATAAATTATAAAACAGAGAGCCCTTATTGATATAAATTTTAAGTGTTGTCTTAGTGGCATTTCACAAATTCCAATATGTTGTATTTTCATTTTCATTAAGTTCAAAATATTTTTAAATGCCCTTTTTACTTCTCCTTTGATTCATGAGTTCTTTAGAAGTGTGTTATTTAGTTCATGAACATTTTGGGGTTTCTAGAGACCCTGCTATTATTTATTACCAATTTAACTCCATAATACTAAGCAACTCTGTGGAGTCTCCCTTAACTGTCTGAAAGTGGCTTTGAGAGAAGACAAATTCCTTATAAGGTAATCCCCCCCTGGAGGGATGGAGCAGGGGCCAGCAAGAGTTTGGAAGAGCTAATTCTTCCGGGAAGCTCCTCTGTACTCATTTGTTTTCAACAGTTTGTCGCCCCCCACAGGAGTTTTTAGTTTACTAATATCAGGAATGAAGAATGATGCCATCATCATAGATATTAAGATAACAAGACGATATTTTGAAAATATTTTGCCAATAAATTAGACAACTTAGATGAAATGGGAAAAAATGCCTTGAAAGACAAACTACCAAAGCTCACTCCAGAAAAGCATACATTATCTAATCCTGTTGATAACAGGCAGTCTGGACTATTCTGATTTTTTTTTCACAGTGGCAATGGGGCAAGTGACAGTCTTCTTTGCAATTTAAGAGCACAAGTTAAAACCTCTAGATTGCCACCTCACCCCAATCCCCATTAAACACACACACCAGGTCTTAAGAGTCTTTAACCTCCTTGGTGATTTCTTGGATGTTTGATGTTACTTTCTCAGACCCATGCTTCTCCCTCTCCCTGGTGTGGGTTTTAGAAGATGGAACTGGCAACTCCTCCAGTTCACCTTATAAGAATATACAGTCATGTGATATTCATCCAACAAATATTTATAGAATGTCTGTTATGTTCCAGGCACTGTTCGGTATGCTCTGAGGATTACAGAAGCAAACAAAACAGACTGAAATCCCTGTCCTCGTGGGGCTGACGCTAGGGGTCGAAAGAAAAATAAACTAATAAACAAGTAAAACCTAGTGTATATCAGATGGTGATAAGTGGTGTTAAAATAGGAAACGGGTACTATTTAAAATAGGACAGTAAAGAAAGACATTATCATTTAGTAGCTGGATAATGAGTAGAAGTCTGAGGAGTTGATGGAATGAACCCCACACATATCGATCAAGAAGACTCACAAGAGCGAAATTCTGAGAAAGAAATTAATTGGTAACTTGAAGAACAGCAAGGAGGTCATTGTGCCCAAGAAAAGAGATGCAGTGGAGAAGGAGAAAGAGAAGGCAAAGATACCATCATGTAGGGTCATTGAAAGGCTTTGCATTCTCTATGAGTGAGATGGGAAGCCACTATAGGTTTTAGGTGAAAAAGTGGCAGAGAGAGAGAGAGAGAGAGAGAGATTGAGTGATGTCAGCTCTGATAGCTCTGACTCCTGATGATCCTGTGAATTAGTGTCCTGTCCTCAACAGCCATGTTCAACTCCTGTAAACTCAAACCTATGGCTTCTTTAATGGAGTCAATCCATCTCATACTTCGTCTTCCTCTTTACCTGCTGCCTTCTGTTTTTTTTCCAGCATTATTGTCTTTCCCAAAGAACCCTGCCTTATCATGATGTGCTGGAAGTAGGACAGCTTCAGTTTTGTCATTTTTACCTCCACTGATGTTTCATGCTTAATTTGCTCTAGGACTCACTTGTTCTTTCTGGCCATCCAGGATATCCGTTGAGCTCTTCTCCTACACCATATTTTAAATGAATCAATTTTTTTTTTCCTATTTGGTTTCTTCTCTGTCTAACTTCCACATCCATACTTTGTAACTGGAAAAATGAGGGTATGGATGAGCTTAGCCTTGATCTCTAATGACACACCTTTACTCGGTGATTTTTCCTAATTCTTCCACTGCTGCCCTTCCGAGTCTCTACCTTCTCTTATGTCTTGGCTGGTTACATAATGTACTTCAATGTAAAAGATCATTTCAATTTGTATGCCGTGACTAGAGCTGGGGCTGGGGCAAGGAGACTAATTAGGAAGCTAATGAAATAATCATATGTGGTATGATTGTGGCTTATACTAGAGGTATTGAGAAAGAGTCAAATCTGGATATACTTTGAAGATAGAGTCAACTGGCTTTACTTATAGACTGAATGTAGGAGTGATATGGAAGAGAAGAATATAGATTCATAGATGACTCTAAAGGATCTGGCTTGAGGAACTAGGATGGACAAGACAGAGACAGAGACACAAGTTTAGGACAGGGCAGAGCTCAGTTTGTATTGTGCAAAGTTTGAGTTGTTTCTACATTATCAACATGGAAATGTCAAGAAGGAAGCTGACAATGAGTCTGGAAATTAAGGAAGAAACCAGGCTAGAAATTAAATATGTGTTTTCAGCATCTAGCTGGTATTAATACACTAAATCGAGATGAGATCACCTAGGGAGTTAGTTTAGATTCAGGATAAGCTGCTCTGGGACACTTCTACATTTAGAGGTCAAAAAGTTGCAGCAAATGTGACAAAGAAGACTGAGGAGATGCAGCCAATACGATGAAAGAAAATCCAAATCCAAGTAAAATGTTTCAAGGAAAAGAGAATGCTCTATTGTGTCAGATTCTACTGAGAGAAATCAAGTAAGCTAAAGACTGAGAATTGACTACTAGATTTTGTGGCATACAAGTCATTGGTAACCTTGACTAGGGAAGTTTTCACCCTGAATTTTTATTTATTGTTTTCCAAACTTTTCAAAGAAGTAGAAATGGTCTCAAATCTTCAATTTACTATTGTGCTTGTGTTGGTTTGTCCTTGTGTTTCCAATCATTTTTTTTCTTCAGGTACTCCAATGAAATGTCGTTTGGCTGATAAATTTTCCTGACAGTCTTATACTGAACTTTCTTCTTAACAAAAAAAATTTATTTCCCATCTATAATGTTATCATATTGAAATCCACTTCATCTTTTTTTTTTCTTTTTCTTTTTAGAGGGCAGTGTCACTAGCCCTCATATGTGGGATCCTAACTGGGGTCCCAAGCCAGCTCCCGACCATGGTGCCACTCGGCCGGCCCCCACTTCATCTTATTGTGATCTCTAAGTCAATACTTTTCAGAATTACAAAATCAGACAAAGTCCATAGATGTTGCAACAGAATTAAAAGAAAAAATGTAAAGGACAAAACAATTGAGTTAGAACTGAAAGTTTATTTTATTTTGTTTTCTCCTAAAGTCAAGGCCAAAGCATGAATGTAATTTTTAGATTTCTATTCAAAGCTAATACAATAAACAGCCTTCCTACTGGTAAACTAATCTTTTTGTCACCACTTGCTGGCCTTGCCCTCTCTATTTTGTCCCCTGCTCCTACTCCCCAGCTTCCAAATCTCATGAGTTATCTTTCTAAAAGCTAACTACTGATGGTTTTCCTCTGCTTAGATATCATTTTGGTCCCCTGTTACCTATAAGGTATTATCCAAACCCTTTGGAATAAAGCCAATGAGAATCTGACTCAATCCCACACAGCTTGCATATTATGCCTGATCTTCCATATCTATAACCTTCCTACCCATTCTGTCCTCCCCTGAAACTATTTATCATGTTTTGTCATAGGCGGTTTTACTCTTTCATAAATTTGCTTTCTCTTTTACTTAAACTGATGAATACCCACTCACCTTCTAAGACTCTTCTTAAATGTTTGTCTTTTCCAGCATGAAACTTTGCTCAGCGAGAATTGGTCTCACCTACCCTTTAATTCTCTCAGCAATTTGTCATCACATCTATTAGATTGTTCCATTGCTATTAGCTGCTTCCTTCTCTGCTGGAGCAACTGGAGGACAGTGACTGCAGTGGAATTGGTACCCAGTGAGTGTGAGTGCTCAACAAAAATTTGTGGAATAAAAAAATTAATTGATGAAAATATTAATTGCATTCAATCAAAACGACTACAGTAAACATTTATGTTTTTAAACATCTGAGTAGAGAACTGAACAAGATTGGGGAGAAAGTAGATGTTAAATTATGGGTAGCATTATTCCTAATAGCTCTTACAGGAACGTAATTTCTTTTCTCATCTCCAGCTTATCTGTTAGAATACTTAAGTGGTCATTTAATGAATAATGTGCTCTGGAGTAACATATTTGTAGTTCACCACGTAATCTAGCCTTTAGTGTTATAAATTCATCCTTGAGTGGATTTAATCTCCTACAATAATCAGTGCTCAATGCATTTTGACTGGAATCTGCTTCAGACAATAGTATACAAAACTGTTTAAAGAAGTCACCTTTAAGTTTTCATAAACAAGCAGACTAGGAAAAAGGAAACATTTGAAAATACTTTATTTCTATGATAAGGAAACCTCACATAAGAGTCGTCATCATTTTAATAATTCATAAAAAGTACTAAGTCATTTAGAATTAAACAGGAAAGCTCACACCAAATCATAAAGACATATTTGTCTTCTTCTCTTCCCCCTATAATATGAACAAAAATATATTAAGTGCTAACTAAATAAATAGGTAACAGGTTCTATTACTTTATTTCAGAAAAATATTAGATAGAAATTTCTTCTGATGGCATTCTCTAAAGCCTTTGAAATAACAAAAAAATAATTTTGAGTTAGTCAAATCATGAATTTAACATTGTGGGCAAAATTTTGTTTCAGTATCTTTAAACTAACAGGTTGTTTTATTAAATTGTATTTCTTTTTTAAGAAAAGCATTTAATGATAGCTCTTAGGATATATTTGACTAAGTGTTGATATTGGGGAAAATCAACATTACATTTAGCCTTGTCTGAATTTTTGTTACCTGAAGTAATTTAAACTCCCAAAGCTTCACGAGTTTTTGAAATCAGTTTTGGACCCTGCAAATTAAGAACAAATAGTAATCATCAGATAAAGAAATGGATGACTGTGCCAGTCATACAGCTAACTCTCCACTATCCAAGGGTGAATTCGCAGGTTTATAGATTAACCAAGTTAAAAATAAAGATATACATTTCTGATGCACACAAGCTGGGACAATGGAAGCCAGAGAGAAAAAAATCTACTCATATCAATAGTAGATTTTGATTTTTCTATACCAGTGCCTAAAACACAGCCACATACTGATAAGTGCACACACTCAAGTACACTGAATTATATTATCTACTGAGAAACTCAACATTTCTAAATATTATCAATCTTTGGAATTTATATAAAAAATTCAAACTTTTACATTATGAGATAGTCAGATAAAGTTGGCCAAAAAGCTAAATTATAAAATATATTTTAAAAACATAGTGATGATACAGTCAAATATATTTAGTAATACAAACTAAAAACTTATAAAATGTAGCTAATTACAAATCCAGCTAAAATTGCTAAATATTTAGACTAAGATAACTCCTAATTACTACTCTGTTGGTATTCGAAGGTATGCTTCCAAATGAGTTCAAGTATATTTTCTATAAATCAGTATCCAGTGTGCACAGTATGTGTGCTATTAAATCCTTTTAATTCATTTAGCTGAACTGATAAATTTTAGGTCAGATATTGTTTAAATTATCATCAATTAATTATGTATTCAATTTACCATTTTTTCTACTAGGAAATAAATCAAAATTACTAATTCTTGTAATATATTTTAAAATTATATTTCTTCCTAATATTTGGTTCAAAAACTGTAATCATTTTTTAAATGTCATAAAATTCTTCAATCTATTTCTAAGTGAAATTTAAATCTCTCTGGCATTATTTTACAAGTATACATCAGTGGGGGGTATTCTTTTCATTACTCATTGCAGAAAATTATGTATCAAGTATTCTGATGTCAAAATACCTCTTCTGCAAAGCAGACTTCTTGGTCTTGACCTTGGCAGCACTTTTCTAGTAGCGCAGAAAAATCTGCAATGACAGCCTCAAGTTGTTCCTCTGTTATTTGTGGCTTTTGCTTCACAAGGTTAATAAGAAACCTATGATTTAAAATAATACAAAATACAAGAGAAGTCTGTTATTCAGTTATATTTTTTTAAGGCCCTCTAATATTTTTCAGAGTCCAAGCAACCCTCTCCCTAAACCATCATCCCTTCAACACATCACCAGACTTAGCTCCTATACCTTGTCAAATACTTTCATCAGAAAGACCAAGGCTAATAGAAAATAGGTAAATGTAATTTATAGTGAGATAAAACAGATCAGTGGTTGCCTGGTGCCTCAGGTGTGGTGGTTAATGCTAAGGGCACAAAGGAGCTTTTACGTTGATGAAGAGGTTCTGTTTCTCCATTGTGAAGTAGTTATACAAATGTACACGTTGAGCAACATTCATGAAACTGTACACTTAAAATAAATGTATTTTATTATATGTAAAAAAAAAAAAAAGACCAAGGCTAGAAATATGCCAAGTGTCCTACTGCTTTGGACTTGTGCAGGCTATAGATGAAACATTATTTCATAGTTCCACCATACTTATATGTAGTGAAATACAGTCTTTTTCTAACTTGCCTAGAATATCCTTTCTAGTCCTCTCTTCTAAATTATATCTTATCCAGACTCAAAGTCCCAGCTTTCCAAACCCCTGCCACCCATAATTATCAGACCCCTACCTGAACACTGCCATACTAATTGCCTGCGTTACTTGTTTAGCAATACTTTCATGTTGGAATTAATGTTGAATGGTGCAATTCGGAAGGCTTGCCAAAGGAGGTAGCATTCTTACTGTACATTCGAAACATGCTCCAGATTGTGACAGAGAAAAAAGGGAAGAACAGGTTTTCCAAAATGAAGGAAGACCATTTACAAAGCAAGCAGTATTAAAATGTATGGGAGCTTGGAGAGCAAGAATTGCGTCAGCTTGCATTACCATCACCCTTGCAGAACGCCTCCCACAATGAATTGAAATGTGCATTCTATTTCTTAACACCCGTGCTTCATGGTTCAATCAAATGTTATTTGATTGGCTATTCCCTTCAAAGGCTATTCCCTTCAAAGAGTAAATAATGTTTTAAAAAAGATTCAACAGTGTTTTTTTAGTGCTTTGAATGGAAGTACTCAGCCTTATTGCAAAGATATATCAATTTCCTCAAATATACAGCCTGTTTTTCCTCAATCTCTAAATGCATTATGACAGTAGTTACAATGGTATTTTTACAAACAGGAAATTGTCTGCTTTAGTAAATTTTTTGAGACCTGTGTCCCAGTAATGCTGGTGACACTGAGACAAAACTTTTTAAAGCCACATTAAGTGTTTTGGGGTAATTCTCCTCATGAGCCCAAGAGTGTTGAAAGTGTAAGGTAGAAATCTCAACTATTATTTGATGTTAGCAGTCTACTCCATGGCAGCAAATAATAATTTCTTACTGTTGCTTCATTGTTTGTAGGGCTACACCCTGAGCTTGACACAGATCCTTATGGAAAATGAACTTGTCATCAGAGAATGGTGGAGGGACGTATGTTTCATCCACCACCAAGCTGCTGAAGCATGGTCTCCTGTTGGCATATGAAGAAGTGCAGCACTGGCCAACACCAGGGTTGATGGGGCTCTCTTCATGCCTAATGCACAGTTGTCCAATAATAAGGTCAGCCTAGTGAGGAGAATGTGAAAAAAAGAAAGCAAAGAGGTTAAGCATTAGCCATAACACTGATTCAGGCTTCCAGAATATTATTGTAATAATTTTTAAGGTCCAGTAACTTTTAATTAATATTACAGGAAAATTTGCTGTCTGAGCAGGATCATGTGCTGTCATACTATAGATTTCTGTTTACCTATTTGTTTGAGATAAGCCTCAGCATTTAGTGACAGATATTCCATAGGTGGTATGAGGACAGTCCCTTCAGCTATTTCTGTCAGCTCTTAAAAACCTGCTTCCAAAGGGGGAAAAAAATCTCTGCCCTGACCTAGAAAATGGCCCATATTTTCCATGTATATCTAGTTGAGTTCCCATTTTACTTTTGGGATCCAGAGAATTTCTGAAGGTAAGAATAGCACAAACCTAGTCCTTTCATATAGATCTATATCTATAGATATAGATACACAAGTACATACATATGAAAGGAATATATATAGGAATATATATATATATATATATATATATATACAGAGAGAGAGAGAGAGAGAGAGAGAGAGAGAGAGAGAGAGAGCGAGCTAATATATAGTTCTAGTTGAGAAGAAATAGAGCCTGTGTGTGTGTGTGTGTGTGTGTGTGTGTGTGTGTCTTTAAGGCTTTCCTAATTTAGAATCCTCCTACCTTCCACACTTCAGAGGTATTTCTTAAGCACCTACTAACACTTGTAATGTGGGCCAACATATTTTGTGCATACTATGTATCAGGCTAGTGCTGAGTGAGTTTAGCAGATTACTGCATGACAGCCATCCTATAAGGGCAGCACAGTTTTTATTCTCAAATGTCAGATGAAAAAAGCTCAAGTTTAGTGAGATACCTAGCTTCCCCAGTGTGACATGACTAATAAGTGGTTAAATCAGGATGGGATTATAGGCAGGAGGCCTCCAGCACCCTACTCCTGAGGCATTCCACCTGTATCTTCCCCACATATGGAATTCAATAAATGACAAGGTGATGCTTAATCAGGGAAACTCTCCTTTTACTTCTAATCGTTGGTAAAAAGTTCCAAGACATGAAGACTAACTAACAAATAACTCCCTGTCATCAAAGAGAGGAAAAGGGAAAAAAAATTGATACACAATTTTGTTTACAACTGTGACTTTAAGGGAAAAAGACAACGAAAAAAATAACCTGTAATCATATGTATGACACTAAAACATTAGTCATTTTACTATTGACAACATGGGACTTACCCTGTTTTGCACCCTACATCTGGCCAAGGGGAACAAATTGTCCCTACTAGCATAATAATATTATACTACAAGAGGTAAAAATACAGGTATGGCTAAAATGACTAATTTTAATCTATCAAAGATGAAGCTTTCTCTTTTTATTTTTTTTTTAACATTAAGTATTTAGTGAAAAAAAAAAAAACAGAAATCATGAATTGAATGTTGTGTTGTTGGTCATTCTATCTTCCACATACATTGTTGAATAAACTGATTACACTTCCACCAGCCATTTTAGAAAGATAGGAAGCTTGGCCACAGGCTAACTGTTCAGAGCTGAGTTCTCATACCCCTTGACTATAACTAATCAAACAAGTCTAGGAAAGCCACCTTCATATTGGTTTTTGCCATTTTCCCTAAATGGGAAATTAAAAGTCTATTTTAATCAAACAGAACAGGAACAAGATGGGACTAAACAAAACACTCACCGCTCCCTCACCACAGGCCAATTGTTTGTCGTCACTGAGCTGGCAGCACGTGGCGGCTGCGGTTGCCATCTTCCTGGTGGAGGCCATCAGCTCAGATGAGCTCAGCTGAGGGGCTTTCTTTGTGTAAGCAACTAGAAACCTGAAAGAGGCATTTTTCACCAAATCCTGCTAGGTCATTTACAAGTTATTAGATTCCTCACTTCTTCTCAAAGACCCTCTTTTGGGATCAGAAGACATGAACGAAGCTCATTTTTTCATCCACATAGTATTTGGACCAGCTTTTGAGTTGCATTTACTCTAACAACCACTCCTTATACCCCCATCATACCAACATATCACAATGGGAAAATCAACTAGGGACAGGTTGACTCCTATTCCCAGTCTCAGAAGCTTCCGTAATTTTAACTTGGATCTTTTGGTATTTTAACGATGATAGACTATGACAGAACAAATATCTTCACTGCAAATTCTGTACAATTTGAGGGTACCAAAGCCAATGCCACAGATCAGACTTCAAGGCCAGTCCTGTTGCTTACTAAATGAGGGAAATGGGAAAGATTGCCTTCTATCAGGGGAAATCAGTGATCACATCACACTGACTTCCAGTCTGAAATGAGGGCTGAAACTAGAGTAGCCATGGATAACTAATTTAGATGTAAATTTCCCTCACCAGTTCATAATTTTAACCACCACGCCACTCAGCCGGCCCCAGTTCATAATTTTAAATCACTAAAAATACTACTTAAAAAAACATACGCATTTTGTAAATAATATTCTCCTAGTTTCTGGAACAGGCCACAGCTTCGCTTTGCCAGCGCTTGGCTCTCCTGGATATATTTCTCTAATTCTTCTTCCTGAAAATAACAAGCATTATTACACACTTTTTTTTTCTTCCTGGACACATAACTTTGTATATAGAAATTGCCCAATAATATTTTATTCTATTATGATACCAACCTTAGAGAAAGCAATTTTAGAGGGTTTTTTTTTTAGTATTAAAGATGATGAAGTGTGAATGATGAGAATTAAAGCAAATGGACTTTGGGAAGATTAAGTTTAAAAGTTTATACATCACAAAGTTATTTGATGACAGGATTCAATCTTTGGGTAAAGGATTGCAGTTTTTTCTACACAAATCCTTGCCTTACTGCAGCTGTTCAAAAATGCATATTTTTATTCTGTGCTTCAAAGAACTTTTGTGTAACATTTTTATTTCTAAAGTAAGTCACTAGTGGTTGACTATTGGTTAATAACTACTTAATATTTAAATGACTAGCTAATAGATATAACTACCTAACCACTAGTTAATAATTAGATGCTTTCTAAGTAGCAGCATTTTTAATGGATGATATCAATCTGGTATTTCAGATTCCCCCCTAAAAAGCTAGAGCAATTTACCCCTTTATCCTGGCATTCAAGAGGGTTTTCAGACTGAGAACACTTCTCCAATAACTCCTGGTATCCTTTAGCGACTCTTAGAATTACTGGGACAGCAAGCTTAGTATGTCTTCTTGAATATTCATAAGTAAATCTGAAATATGTGTCAAAAAATATCATGCTATTAGAATTAGGAGAAAAATTATTCCTTTATTTATTTTTATTTTTATTATTAGTTTCAGGTGTACAAAACAATGCAACAGTTATGCTTTTCACCCCTCACAAAGTCACAACCCCTCTCCCCCAATCCACCTCCCCCACCCTCGATGTCATACATATCTATTACAATTCCATTGACTCTACTCCCTACACTGTACATCCCGTGACTATATATTTGTTAAATTATAGTTGACGTATAATATAATTCAACAGCAGCTTCAGATGTACAGTGCAGTGGTCAGGCCTCTACACCGTCCATGAAATGGTCTCCCTAAAAGGACATGAGTCCATCTGCCCCCCTGTTTACAACATAATTGATTATATTCCCCAAGCTGTCTTTCCTATCCCTGTGGAAATATTGAAGTTACCAACTTATGTTGTCTTGTCCCTTCACCTCTTCCTATTCCTTTCTTATATGGCATGCAGAAGTTAAAATTCAAATAAATAACCCTGGAAATCAAATATGATTGAACTATATGCATGGCAATACTATTAGTACAAATTACATCCCTCAAACTTTGAAAATGGGGTTTTGTTTTCTTTTCACCCTTTATTTTGGCTTTTTAATTGTACATTTCATTCAACAAATATTTTTCCAGTGCCTATTCTATGCAAGCATTTCTTTAAGTGGCAAATTTTTAATAATGTATAAGATAAAATGTCTGACCTCTCAAAAAGCATACATGAGGAGATAAAAATGAATAAACAAGAAATAGGTCATCTACTTTCCCATAGTGGTAAATCAATGAAGAGAAATAAGGAAGACAGAAAACAAGGAAAGGGGTGACACCTAAGTTAAGGTGTATGGTCAAGAAAATTCCCTTCGGGTAGCTCTTTCAGACCAAAAATCTGAGTGAAGGAAGCCACATGAGTTTCTGGGGGAAGAAGATTCTCTGCTGAGAAAATTTGTACTGCAAAGAATGCAAAGAACCTTTCCAGTTGAAGAACTGCTTCTATTAGATAAACAATTAGCTGTGGATGTTTAGGGATGTGTAAATTTAAAGATAATTCTTGATTTTACTGATTGTGTTCCAAGGTTACAAAAATAGGTTATGTTAGTTTTGCCACCAATAAATTGTCAATATGGGTTTCTTAAATCTGGATTTTGTTCTTGTTTGCATAATTTTATTTAGCTGTGCAAGCAATGTGTGGATGTCTAATTTGATGCAACAATAGAGTAATATCTTCGGGGAATATTAAGGAGAAAATTGGGCCATTATTTTCTTTACTACATTAGAAACAGACTCTTAAATTTAGAAAGACCCTTGGAGATCATTAAGTATAATGTCCTAAGACCATGCTAATCCCTCCTCTGATAGTGTCCCTAGATACACATTGTACAATAAAGGAAAATGTATTGTATTAACTGCTTGCTTCTCTTAAAGGCAAACAAAATGAGAACGTGTCCTATCAATTACATTACAACAAAATATTATACTGCAAATGTCTCTAAATACCTTTTTATTTTCTTACAAAAATAAAACATGTATTCAATAAATAGAAAATAAACAATTCCAGTAAAAGTCCTTCTATCTAGCATTATCTATTGAGTTATATTTGGGGGAAAGTTTTTAAAATGTGCACAGTGAATAAACACATTCTTAATCATGAGCTCTTCTTATTACAAAAATGTTCATATCCTATGTGGAAGTTCAGTGGTGGTCTTCATATGAGTAACCCATACAGGGATGACAATGCTACTAATTCCAGAGAAATTCATACAAATAAAATACAGCCTAAAAAGGAAACCAGTAATGGTGAAATTCTCATCAATATAAGATAGATTCCATTCTTTATTCCTTAGTTATCTGCTTAAATATATTTAGGCTCAGAACATTCTAGCATTATTTTCACACACAGAGCTCAAAAACCATAGGCTTCACTTCCCATTTCAACAACACAAAGCCGTCAGCCCTATAATAATCTTTACTTGTGTGAACATACATTTACAGAACGTGTTACCTTGCCATGAAGAGATCTTTTTCCCTTGAAGAAAATTGGTTGAAATCTCTGTCTCCTAAAAACCTTTTTAGAGTTGGAGATAAGCCTTCAGGCTTGTCATCATTTTCTGCATGAATTATGCATTGACCAAGTTCAAGTATGGGCAATTTGCAGCATTCTGTTATTTTGCTTGACAGAGTATCTTGTTGAGAACATATGTAGGACATAATTTTTCCCTGTAATAGAAAAAATAAAATATAAGTTTTTAATGATTTATTCTTTAATGCAGGACCTCAGGGCCAATTCTAGGAAGGAAAGAAAGGAGGAATGAAGGGAAGGAGGGAAGACAGTGGGGAAGAAGGGGTACAAAAGGAGGGAAGGAGAACAAAAGGGAGGAAAAGATGAAGGAAAAAGACATTTTACCTTGTCTCCTGCTTTCTCTCTACTTTGCCTTTCCTCACTCTTTTCCACCTACCCGTTTGTTCAATTCTTCTTTTCATAGTTGTCAGCTAAAACCTACTCTTTTATTTTAATAGGAAGTTTTTAGAAACAAGAGAGAAATATACTCCTCAAACTAAATGATATGCATATCTATGTATTCCTTTGTATTAGTATTGAAATTTGCTACTAGACAACATTTGCTGTTGAAGCCCTAACATGGAGAAGCAAACTTGTAGCTCCATCTTTAACGGAACAATCTGCAGTGACCCACTATGACCCCCAGAGGGCAGTCTAAAGATAATGAAATGGCAGCGCAACGGAGAGGCCAGAAAGCAGCAGAGCTTACATTCGCGGATATATTCCTATCACAGGCTTGAATATTCTGTGCCGTGCTCCGCAGGGACAGTTAGATTATTGAGCCATTAAAATCCAACTCACATACCATACTGAAATTAATTTTTCCACTTTAAGAGAAAAGGTGGTTATGAGCTCCAAAAATTGAAAAATTAATTTAAAAAAAAATTAAAAGACCATACAAAGTAATAAAATTATCAATTAAAACTGAGCAAAATGACCTCAAAGTAAGACAACTTTGATCTTATTACTTTCCCTAAATGCAGGTAAATACTTTTAAAGAGAAAAATACATGAAATAGGAAAATCTGTCTTTGGCGCAGCCTCCTCTCAGTTCATCTTCCCCAGCTCTTTACACCAGGACCTCTGCCTATGCTCAAAGACTGTCACCCTCGGGGCTCCCCGACAGCCTCAGCTACTTGCTGACTTCCAAGACTATCTCATCCATGGGACTGGGCTAAAATGAGCATTTTAATCTCACTCTCAACTTTTTGGAAATGATGTGTAAACCTCCTTAGAGAAGACGGTGTATCACAGGGGACCAGAGGGGGAGTAAATTGGAGATAGACAGGCCTCTTGTACAATACCTAGGAAGCCTAGAGTTGGCCAAAAGAGACCAATGCCACACTACTTAAATCGTGACTGACCATGGCATGCTCCAGGGTTCTGTTGTTGGGGTGGTTTGGCTTTGATTTTTTATTCTCTTAGAAGCCTTTGTTCACACCTCTCTTTGGCATGGCTAGCTATACCTAATAGTTTCTTGTGTTATTTTTTTGTATTCATATACTAGATATATGATATATAATAATGTGCCAGGCATTTTACTGGCAGCCTATAGAGATAACAGTGAAAAAAATAGAGTCCCTCACTCCAATGAGGTCGCACGTCTTATCTCTCCTATCAGCCTATAAATACCTTGAGGTCAGCTTGTGCCTTCATAACAAATGTCCCTCATGCAAAAAAATGAAACTGGACCACCTTCTTACGCCTTATACAAGAACAAATTCAAAATGGATTAAAGACTTAAATGTAAGACCTGAAACCATAAAAATCCTAAAAGAAAATATAGGGAGTACATTTGCAGACATTACCCGGAGCAATATTTTTACTGATACATCCCTACGGGCAAGGGAAGTAAAAGAAAAAATGAACATATGGGATTATATCAGACTTAAAAGTTTTTTCACAACAAAGGAAACCATTAATAAAACAAAAAGGAAGCCTACTGAATGGGAGAATATATTTGCCAACGATATATCTGATAAGGGGTTAATATCCAAAATTTATAAAACACTCATGAAACTCAACACCAAAAAAACAAACAACCCAATTAAGAAATGGGCAGAAGATATGAAGAAACATTTCTCTAAAGAGGACATACAGATGGCCAATAGGCATATTAAAAAAAGTTCAACCTCACTGGTCATTAGGGAAATGCAAATAAAAACCACCATGAGATACCACCTCACTCCAGTCAGAATGGCTATCATCAATAAATCAACAAACAACAAGTGCTGGCGGGGCTGTGGGGAAAAGGGGACCCTGCTGCACTGTTGGTGGGATTGCAGATTGGTGCAGCCACTATGGAAGTCAGTATGGAGGTATCTCAAAGAACTGGAAATAGAGCTACCGTTTGACCCAGCAATTCCACTCCTAGGTATTTATCCTGAAAAAACCAAGACACTTATTCAAAAAAAGTTATGCACCCCTGTGTTCATAGCAGCACAATTTACAATAGCTAAGACTTGGAAACAACCAAAATGCCCATCAGTAGATGACTGGATTAAGAAACTGGTATATTTATACATTGGAGTATTACTCCGCTATAAAGAAGAATGAAATCGTACCATTTGCAATGATATGGATGGACCTAGAGACTATTACGTTAAGTGAAATAAGTCAGAGAGAAAGACAAATACCATATGATCTCACTCATATGTGGAATCTGAAAAACTGTATGAATGAGCAAAGTAAACAGAAACTGTCTCATAGATATAGAGGAAAAATCAGGGTTGCTAATTGGGAGGGGGATGGGGATGAGGGAGAAGGGGAAGGGATTAGACAGCAAAAATAGGCAACTACAATATTGCCACTGGGATATGAAAAACAGTTTGGGGAATATAATTAATAATGTTGTAAATATTTTGTGGGGTGTCAGATGGTCATAGGTCTTGTTAGGGAGACCATTTCATGGATGGAGTAGAGGTTTGATCACTGCACTGTATAACTAAAGCGGAGGTTGTATACCTACTGTAATTGAATATATATAAATAGTCACGGGATGTGGATTATACTGTGGAAGAGAGTCAGAGGAAGAGTAATAGATATATATGATATGGGGGGGAGTGGGGTGGTGAATTCGGAGTGGGGGGTTGTCACTTTAAGAGGTAAAATGTATAACTATTGCACTGTGTTGTACACCTGAAACTAATTAAAAATAAATAAATAAATAAATAAAATAACAAGTGTCCCTAACTATGGCTTGTGCATAAAACATATTCAATATATATCCATCAAATGAGAGAATGAGTGAATGAAAAAACAAATATTTTAAAAGTAAAGAGTCGGTCCCCCAAGATCCTATGTGGAGGCCTCCTGAGAGGTTACCATCTCCTTAGAAGCAAGAACGAGTGGTCGCTGGTCTCACCAGAGGAGAGCATTCATTAAGTGAAAGGCGGGATCAACAAAAGACAGTTCAAGTTTCACCATCAAGAAGCCTGTAACTTCATTGAGTCAGTTAGTTAGCATAACCTGTGACCAACTCAAGTCAGATAGCTTTCTCCAATTTAGAATGAGAGCAAAAGTAGAAATAGTTCATTTTTAAGAAGCAAAACTCTTCACCCCATCTTGTAGACACTCCAGCACGTTTCCTCTGCAACATTCCTCATGGACGTGAGTCACATCCAGGACCAGTTTCTGAATTTCAGTAAAATTAGCTTTTGAAAATTTTTGACTCAGTTTTGTAATAGTTCTGGAAGGAAAAGAAGAATTAAAAATCAAGCTTGGTTATCTATTTAAAATAAGTGACATTTCTAGAGTATTAGTAGAGTTGAAAGTCCAAAGAGAAAGAACTAAGATGTTCTTATTGCTTAAAAAGAAAAGGAAAGGTGTTGTATGTCTTGTCAACTCCAGCCCAATATTTCAAAGCTCTGTAAACTATGACCCAGCCCCTCAAATGTTTTGGAAGTGATTTATCTTTCCCTAAAACCTTTCTTGTGTATTGCAATGAAATCTACCTTGCTGTTCATCCTTGATGCTATGCATTTGGAATCATTGTAGAGAGTTGGTAGAAAAAATTGAAAAGAATAAACAATTAAGAAACGAAAAATTTCATGAGAATGATAATCATTTTTTACTTAGGAATTAAAAAAAATACTTCTAGGAATATTAGGAGAGGTGTATATGTACAAATCAATAAAATGGGACAAGAAAGTGAAGCAGATTAAACATTCAGACAGGTCACCATGCCAAGACATGTAATGTGACCCAAAAGGGAAATAAGAAATAAAAATTCTTGTTCCTTCTGCATATTTCATTAAGTTTAAGAGATGTCTAGGTGAAACTGCCTAGAGCAGCAGGTAATGTTGCTACAACTGATGAAGATGGATTTTGTTCATAAATTTACAAAACTTAAGTTTGACCGCTTATGGATATAAAATAATAGATTCATTATAATAATATATAATTTATATTTTATTACTAAGATAAATTTAAGTGAACTAGTTCATGAATCATTCTTTAAGTTTCTAATGAAGTGAGAGGGTTAAACACTAGGGTGACCTCTTCCTAGAAGAATTTTGAGTCATCCTTGGAACTAATTCCATGACTAACAACTTTAATCTAGGTCTCCACTGTGTATAATATTTTTCAGTATGTCTTTAACAAAGAAAAAAGAAATAAACTTTGAATGCATATATTTAATACTCTGATTGATAGCTCAGATGTTTTCCTATACTAGAATCTATATTTCATCATAAAAATTGAAGAGCACTTCAAATCAGATATGTAATTTAAATTTTCCTGGTAGTCACATTAAAAAATAAAATGAGACAGGTTAAATTCACTTTAATAATATATTTTAACAGCATATATCAAAAATAATATCACTTTAATGTCTGATCAACATAAAAACCTATTAATGTGACATTGTACATTCGCTTCTTCATACTAAATCTTTGAAATCTGGTGTATATTTTACAATCAGAACACAGTTCCTCATTTACACTGACATTTCAAATGCTCAAAAGCTACAAGTGGCCTGTGGCTGCCATATTGATAGCACAGCTCTAAACCATTGGTAATTTTAATTTTTATATCTGATTTCAATGTCTGAATTATCATGATACAGACAATTAGAGATCACTGACACAGTAGACAAATAGGTATAATGAAAATAAATCATGACAAGAACCTAGAACCTAGAAAAACTGGCTTCTGATGTCCAGGACAGTGGTCTTAGGCAAATTACTTTAATCTCTCCGGCCCTTGGGTTATTCATGTGTAAAAATGAAGAGGTTGAACTAGATGAATCAACTGGGTTTGTCATATATTCCTCTTCATTGTAACAACAAAGATAGAAGATGAGGTACGATAGATAGATGATAGATAGATAGATAGATGATAGATTGATGGACAGATAAAGACAATCAAGGAAAAACGGAGATAGCAAATATGCTTAGTGTAAGAGTTAATGTGGTCAACTGAAAAACTCCAAATTTGCTTTGAGCTTCTTAGCAGTTCGGACAAGAAAACAAACTTCAGTGAGTCACATTCCTTTCATCAGCTAAAAGCATAAATGCTAGTTCTTCAAGCATTACATTTTTTTTCTCCTGACTCAAGATCCTAATATTGACTCAAGTGAATATTTTCTTAGGAAGCAACAATTGACATAATGGACTTTACAGCAGACTAGAAAGCAGAATTAATATAAAACAATAAAATTCTTCATAAGCCAAAAATATGAAATGATACTCAGTGAAGATTAATGTACTTTGAAGAGAATCTAGGAAAACATAGTCTAACTATGAGGTATAATTTGCAGGCCAGGACTTAAAAGTATCTAGAAGAATAGATAAATGGTATAAATCTCAGCAGTCTTTTCTAAGTATTATCTCATCTAGGTTAATAAATGTGCAACAATGGACTGAACTGTTAGCTTCTTTCCAATCCTAAAATTTTATGCTTCTTAATCACATTAGCTCTGATCAAAGGAAACTTCATTCTCTACAACAGTGACAAAGAGAAAATGAACTCAAATTGCAAAATTGTGGGAGTTCTGTAGATCTCACCTTCGTCCCTGGATAGGATTTAAACTTACATGGCTTGGAAGGTTCGGGGTCCAAAATTTTTCATTACTGAACATATATGTTGATTTAGCAAGCTGCTTTCTCTTAATTCCTTAGTAATGGGTGCTGCCTAGATATAGAAGAAACAAGGCATCAGAATAATATGTATTTTCTTTTACAGGCTCTAATAATTACAAAAACAAAGGTGTAAGAAAATATAAAACTATAAAAAAATTTATTGGGCCAGCCAATTGGCACATTGGTTAGGAGCTGGCTTGGGACGCCAGCTCTGAGCAGCGGGGCCCCGGTTCAGATCCCACATATGAGGGCCAGTGATGCTGCCCTCTACAGCTAAAGTGGTGAACAACAGCTCCACCTGGAGCTGGGCTGCTGCGAGTCGCTGGCGACAGTGTGGGCTGCATCCCCTGCTGCAGTTGCCTGCCACAGGCTACAGTGAGTGGCTGGCAGCCAGCGTGAGTGGCTGGCAGCCAATGTGAGCTGCCAAGAGCCACCATGAGCAGTCGCCCAGAGGCCAGCGACAGATCTGCCTCACCCAGGAAGAGCACAATGATAATACCAACATGGGCCAGTGAAGCAACGTCCTCCACAACTAGACTGAAGATCAAAAGGACAGCAACTTGTCTGTTCCCCTCCCCCAATTCCACAATACTGTTCCCCTCCTCCAATTCCCCAATAAAATCTTTAAAAAACAAAAAAACTTACTAAAATTATAAATGCAATACATTATTGCAGAACTATATTCATTTATTTATGCTTTTAGGTTGGTTTATATGCATCTATGCCAGACAGATTTATTTTTAATACCTTGAAACAAAACCTTATAATTTTTATATTTGGAATAATGAATAAACAATTGTACTTTTAAACTGCTTTAAAACAGATTGAAGTCTGTTGATTTATTAAATGTCTGCTCAGTCACAAAACATAAGATTGTATTACCGGCTGACATTCTAGGAATAGTTATAATTCTTAGGAAATTTCTGTTGTAGGACTTCTGGTGGCAAGTAATTAATTATGAATATTATTCTAGCTTTCTGAACCTAAAAAATCTATTCACTTCTCTAATTCTAAGTGTTCTTGTTTGATAAATGACAATAATATAGTTTACCATTGAACAACATGAGTTTGAACTCTGCAGGTCCACTTATATGCAGATGTTTTTCAATAAACACCTGTACTGTTGAATTGATCTATGCCATTTTATACAGGGAACTTGAGCACCGGTAGATTTTGGTATCTTCAGGGGTCCTGGAACCAACGCCCCATGAATGCCAAGGGTAGTTAAGTTTTGTGGAGAGTCAAAAATTATACGCAGATTTTCAACTATAGTGGGAATTGACACCCCTAATATCCACATTGTTCAAGGGTCAAATGATCCTCAAATTTGTTCTAAGGTTTATAAGAAATAGTGAATATTAAGCATTTGTCTGTTTTCACCGTTTTCTCTCTCCTGCTCTTCCTTCTACTCCATCGTCTTTCAGTTCCTTCTTTCACTTCTGACTCCTCTTTCTTTCATTCATATTATCACCTCTACCTTTGTCTTTCTTTATTCTCACCAAACTCATTTCCTTAGTAATAAAATAATTTTGGCTGAATAAATGAATAAAAAGAAAGCAAATCCAGTTTTTTTTTTTAGCCCAAAGAGTATCAGACTGCTGAAATATGCTCTATTCTGAAAATGATATTCCACACACACAGCATATTTCCATTTTTAACTTTGTTGGTTTTAATGAGTCATAGCCAGATGAAAGTATTGGCTCAGGTATTCACACAAATATACCTTTGTTTGGAAGCATTCAACTGCATTTTCAGCTTTGCAACAAGGTGGAATTATTTTGTCATAGTGAGAAGCCAAAGAAAGAACTGTAGGTGCATACAGGAAGGGATTCCTTCTTGCTATCTCGTAGATGCATCTGTGAAATGAAATAGAAAGGTAAGGTTTACAAGCACATAAAATAAGACTTCTGGTGCTTGGAAATGGACTCTGGAATGTGTTTAAAAATTCAGAAAACAATCATTTTTCCCATGTGCTGTCAAAAATTTCCCTCACTAAAAATCCCCAGGGAGAAAAAAAATCTGACAACTGATACCATATTCTAATTTAAGAATAAAATAGGCATAAATGCTTACAATGACTTTTACTGAAGTGTCCTTTTCAATTAGCCTACTCAGACATGTTTCAGGGGCCAGCAAGGCTGCACCACCACTACGTAAAACAGAAAGATAGATTTTTTTCTCTCATAAATGTTAAGTGGAATTATTCACCTTGGCAGGTCTCCAGAGCAGAGATATTCTAAGGGCAGGCTCCCTGGTTTAGGTAGCAACATAGGAGACAGAAGTGATTAAGGATTAGATACAGGCTTTCCCAACAGAGAACCTAAGTTTGAACCCCAGTTGGGGATGTACTAGCAGTGTGCCCTCAGTCAATTGTTCTAACCTTATAACCTTCAATCTCCTCATCTGCAAAAGTGGAAGAGGAAGAAGAATGAAGAGAAAGAGGACAAGGAGAATTCAAAGGCTACTTGTGAGCATTAATGTGATCATGTGCTCCAAGCACACATGTTGCTCTAACATGTGCCCAGTAAATGCACAATAAATGTTAGCCATGTTTGTGTATCTTAAACATTCCTGGATCACTGACTTTTTTTTTTTTATTTCAGGAAATTTATTTAGCACAAAACACCACATATCTGACTCCAAAAGGAGTTGTTTTGTGTGGTACTAATATATTATTTGGCAAACTAAAATTGAGAGATTAGAGGAAGAATCAAGGTGTATTGCAGGAGACTAAAGGAATGACTGGTGGGTCTGGTGCATGGTCTCTATGGCATCTATGTAGCATTCTGTGGAACATAAAGGTACACTGAATGTTGCTTACCAACTTTCCTCAGCAGATGAAACATTATTTCTACTTCTGCATGTTTTAGAGTACATCTGTAAATTGCAGAGATGCTAGATTCTGCTTGGTACTGCAAACTTTCTGGGGTTTTAATCTACCTTTGGATCCTTACCGGTTCATGAATGTCTCTCTGCTTTCTTCATAAGCTTTACATCTCGTGACAGGTTCCGGAATTTGGAAAGGTGGGATGGTTGCATGAGCGGCTTTTTTGTGTGCTAGTAAACAGTTGTGTCTTTCCTCTTCACGTCGGCTGCAGCAGTCTGACAGTCCATACTTTTCAGGAATTTCCTTCTCATGGCAAATTTCTTCCAGAAATGCAGATAGCTGTAAGAAAGATTTATTTTTAATGAAAGACAACGAACTTTACTTAAAAATTCTGTAAAACACATGAACAGTTTTCTAAAAGCCAAAATAAGAACTAGATTAAGAAAATACTTCTCCACACAAATTCCAGTATACTTAGTTTTAGCCAGCTGAGATAGCTTTTTGGATGCCTTTTGTGAAAAGGAATTTTGGTTTCCAAATTTGAGTAATACATATGACTTATTAAACAAATATTTTTTTTTTATTTTAAAAGGAAAACAATCCATGGAATTTTTTGTTCCCCCCATAAATTTATTTTTCCTCTTTATGTAATCGACAATTTGGCCCAATGATATAAATAAGCTCTTCATTTTTATATAACCCACTTTTCAGACATAGATACTTATTCCATGTGGAATTCTTATGATAAAACATTAAGCTAAAATTGTATATTATTTTTAGAGAAAAATAAAAATAATTTGAAATGGAACAAACAATAGCTACAAACACTTTTCATGGGTCATAATTACTGATTTAACATGTTTCAAAATGTACATTTTAAAGGTTTGAAATCCTTAAACATCCTTTTCTTTCCTTAATTTTACCAAAGTCTGATGACGACACCAATATTCTGAAGAACGACTATGCGAAATACATGTATTTCATTCATTTCAGGAAACTTTTTATTTACCTTTCATAACTGCTAATATTTAGAAAATCCTGGGTATCTTAAGTAAGACTGCCAGTTCCCAATCTACATAAAAATTATGCCTTAAGTCTATAAAGAGAAGTCACCAACCTGTAACGCTATCTTGAACCTCTCCTTGGAGGAAAAGTTGCAATATGTAATGTATATTGTTTAATTTATACACATTTTTAGAAGATTATCACTACAAGCCAAAACCAGAGATATTTTTTAAAAATCATCAGAGTTAGAAAGTACTTTATATCTTTAAAAGGGCATCTCCTGTACAATATCCCAAACACATTGACTTCTGGTCACTTCATCAACCCACCATGACAGAGGATTCTCTGTGCATTTTGTTCCATATTTGGGTAGCTTTAATCATTATAAAGCTGTTTTCTATATTGAGATAAAATAAACAATAATAAATATTATTTATTGGATTTTCTACATTAGGATATTCTTATACTAAAAAAACTATTCACTGTTAAATTCAAATTTAAGTGGGCTTCATGTTTTGTTCTTGTTGTTTGTCTGCTAAATCTAGCAATCCTACATGTGTACTATGTACCTCACACTCACTATATTATAGAGTATAGTAAATGAAGCTACCAAGGTTTTTAGTTTTAGAGCCAGATGGCCTAGTTTAAACCTTGGTTCCAATCTTCCTTAAGCAAGTTACTTAATCTCTTTTTTCCTCAGTTTCCTCAATTTAAGATTAGCATCTATACTTTAGGATAATGGTAAAAGTTTAATAAATTTATATTTGTAAGCAAAGATGATATTCTGCCAGAGTATCTGAGTTCACTGGAATCCATTCTGATTTATCAGTACTATGCTCAATGTCATAAAATATTTTGGTTATCAATGTGTATATATCATTCCCTAGAATAATACCTGTTACTGTGTGCTTAATAAAAATTAACTCCTACTACTATTATTATATCAATCTCCATGACAATTCTGAAATGGAAGCTATTATTATTGCCTATTTCACAGATAAGGAAATTAAAGCTCAAAGAAGTTAAGAAATATTCCCATGGTCACCCATATACTCTGATTTCAGAACCTTCGTTCTCAGTTACCATGCTTATATTGTCTTTTTAATACAGGCACTCATTGTTTTCTCTCCTACCCTCTTTAGCAATTCAGAATTAATGCAATGCCTCTTTCATACAATAGTTCTTCAAATGTTTAACTATTTCTCAAGCCATCCCTGTATCTTGTCTTCTGCATGTTAAATTTTGATCAATATCACAGTGCTTTTTTAAAAATTACTCACCTGGTTTTCTAGACATCCTGCAGGTTGCTCACTGCCAGTGGGTTTCGCAATCACAGTCAATACATCTCTTACCATTTTGTTTACTTCCTTGTAAGTGGCTTCTTGAACAAACTGAGCAAAAAATATGGTAGCTCTGAAAAAAAGTACATATGAATGCTTCAGGAACAGGCTTTTTGGTCAAGCTTCTTTTTCTCCAGTTTAATTTTTGTTTTCTGTTATGTTGTAATCTGTTTAGGAGGTAACCTTTGCTAAAACTTCATGTGAAATTAGGTTCTACCCATCTGGGAAAATGTCGGTGTTCTTCTTGATCCTACCCCCATAAATACACACCATGTAATTAGACTGTGGAAAGTTCGGGAACTTAATTGTCTGACCTTTTCGTATATCGGTTAAAAACCAAAAGAAGTAGATATCCCATAAGAATGCTTCCTCCTTTTTGTAATGAAACTGTAATGATCTATTTTCTTTATAGTTATCTATTTTCTTTATAGTTCCTTTTCAATTTAAGCAAAGAGTTGGTTATCAGACCACTACCTGTGTCTGCTCCTAGCATGATCAAGGTCTGATCCAAGACCACAGGGCTCATGGATTGCAACACCAAAGTGTTGCTTTAGCAGGTTTCTGTGTGCCAACAGTAGTAGTGACACATACTTTTAATTCCTTATTAGAAACATCAGGAGTGTGGAGCAGAAAGATAGTTTTCAAGAGAACAACATATTCTCTACAAATAACAGAAAGTAGACTATTTTACCTCCTCTCTTTTGCTACTAGGATTTAAATGATATTCAGAATAGAAAATGTTGCAATATAATCTTATTGGTAATGATGAGAAAATTTTCTGAATTCATATATGGTTGCCATTGATCAGATACTAACCTTCGGTTTCTAAAATCTGATTTGTCCGGTGGAATTGCAAGGAATCTAGAGGTTAACATGTAAAGTATGGACCAACAGCTCAACCTCTTCAATATCAACTTGATATTCAACATAAATATATTCTTTCTGACATTGTCCAATTTGCTTTTATACTTTTAAAAACTCATAGGGCTATCCAATTTCATTTAATTACTCAATGAAAATTATCATTGCTTTGCATATTTAAAGTGAATTTATACAAGCAAAACTTACAGGTCAACTAAATTCACCTCTGCAGAACATTGGGAAGAATCCAATATGGAAGCTGGAATGCAAAATAAACTTCATGAGAAATGGTGTTTTCAAATACAACTGGGAAGGTAATCATTATTACATGTTAATGTTGTATTTAAGTTAGAATTATACAGTTTTAGAAATGAGAAGACATTAGGGATCATTTATCCAAACATCTTAATTTTGTACTTGAGAAAACTAGAAAACAAAGCAATAAAGAATAATTTATAGTAGACTTAGCACTAAAATCCAGATTTATATTTTCTCATTGTTTGGTTCTCCCCTGTACTATGATGCTCTAATAGGCTTGCAAATCAAATGATTAAAAATATTAATTTTACTCATCCTTTTGAACATGCTTACACTATAGTTTACTTGCCCATTTGTATCCCAGTCCCACTGTTTCTTCTTCAGACAGCTAAATAATGACCCATTTTTTCTGAAGAACAAAGATGTTACTTATATTGTTTATTTTACCAGTCTGAGGAGAGTTTGTATGTGAAAGAGCCAAGATTATGGCCTGGTGTGTGTGTGTGTGTGTGTGTGTGTGTGTGTGTGTGTGTGTGTGTGTATACTTTTATATGTACTTTTATATATACTTTTATATGTACTTTTATATACATATATAAAAGTAATATATGTATACCAATTAAATAATGTACAAAAATTAATTCAATATGGAGCATACAAACCATTCATAGATAATGTTAAGCATTTCATAAATTTGTAAACCACTTGTAAAGCTACAAGTCTATCATCCATTTAAAGATATTTATTAATTAAATAATTTTTCTCTGTGTGGAACAATGTGTGGTAAATACACCAAGACAAATGCATAAATGTAAATTTAAGAATTTTGATATAAACAAAAGACAAAAAAGAAAAAATATATCTTACCTATTCCATATGCATTGCTATGCATTGTTCTGGATTGAGTAATATTTAGGAGGAAAATTAAAAGAATTGATACCGCCCACTTCATGGTTGTTAGTTATTTCGTGTTGTTGGCAATGGTGGGGATGGAATATTCAAAATTATGCTGAGATTCTTTTATACCCTTCTCAAGCAAAGTCTGTTAACTAGTAATCTTTCATTGGTATATCTGTTACTATATTTCCTTAGGTTGCAAATGGACAACTTGCCAATAATTAACAGCACAGGGATTATTGCATTTAATGTTCAAGGACACAGACCTCTTTGGTGTGGAAAAAGAAAAAAACTTGCAAATTCATTCCATGTTGCAAATATAACAAATATTCCTCTCAAACTACAGAGTATTCAAAGGGATGGTTTTTCCTTAAGTTGTACAATAATTAGTTCCTTTCAAATTAAAAAGTTAATGAAGCTATAAAGACACCAGGCTTTGTATGAAATTCAACTAAATGCATTGTTAATTCATTTAAAAATATTAATTAAATGCTTATCATATGCCATGCACTGGACACTGTTTGACCAATTCAGACTTTTATGAAGAATTCATTCTTGATTATTATGTTGTTGTTTAGCTCAAAAATCCTTTTCACTTGATTGTATGTCAATAAGGTTCTTTTTTAAGTATTTAGTATACTGTGTATGGCTTAACACAGAAAACTTAGAGCATAAACTCTGATGAACCAAGCCCTCTAATGATTTTATTTGTTTCAAAATAATTTTGCATGTGTGTCAAACTGTGAAGTAGGTCAGCTGCACTGGTCATTAGTAACCGAAGATGATTATGTTAATAGTAAATAAAGAGCATGTACAAATGCCACTTGAGTCTAGGAGTGGTTCAACGTATATCTCCCTTATCTGTGAGGGCTTTCAATATTAGCTGTACATTAAAATCACTAGAGGAACTTGTAAAATTCCCAATGACTAGGCTGCACCCCAGATAAATTAAATCAGAATCTCTGGAGTTGGGACTTATGTGTCAGGATTTTCTAAAACTTCACAGGTGATTCACTATTCTAATTAACATCAGTTAATACTGAAAAATCAAATAGTCAGAAATAAATATTCATAAGATAGAATAATATGCAGCCATCAAAATAATTTCATGGAAGAATATTTAATGATATGGAAATATGCTCAAGGTTGGGCAATTCAATCTCATGTCATCAAACACTTAGAGGGGACATGTGAAAATGTCTGGCAAATAGCAGGAATTCAAAAAATTGTGATTATTTCAATAATATAGCTATACATTAGATAGACATGTAACTAACTATAAGTAATACACATACATCAAGCAAGAGGTGTGTTATGTCAGTCTCTTTCATTGGGATGCTGTTGAGACTAAACCAACTTTACTGTCAGTCCAGGTCCAAATTGGATCTTTCCTCTGGTTTGTGTCTTCCCTTAATCTCCTTCCATATTCTCCCTTACCAAGTGGATGTCTGCAATTCCCTGCCATATGACCAGAAAGGACGCACAGTGTCATGGATAAACAACTGGGCTCGGACCAGGTTTGAATTTTTCTCCGCTACTCATTCACTACATGTATTGGCTGAGTTATTGAATTTCTCTAGGCTTTATTTTCATCATCTATAAAATGAGAATGGTGACTGGACCTCTTTCATGCATGAATCAGGATGAAATACATTATTGAGCATAAGTGACTCAGACTCGGGCCTTGCAGAGAGTAGTACTTAATAGACGGGGGGCTTATTTATTTAGTCAACAAAAAGATGATACCAGGCCCTGCCATTTGATGGGAATAATCAGCAACAAGAAGCAGGCACCATCCTACTCTCACTGCACTTACCATCTCATGGGAGAGACAGACAGCTAAATCACAACATGGTGTGATGGACATAGTGAGAAGTGGAGTGAAAAGAGAAACACCTGATATCTTTGGAGAGTGTCAGGTAAGGCTTTCTGGAGTAACATCTTACTAGAGATAGGGAGAAAAATCAGAGGAAAGCCAAATAAAAAGAGGGCAAAGAGTGTCTAGGCCAATGTAGAAAACCGTGCAAACATCCACTGACGAGGGCGAGCATGGCATATTTAAGGAACTGGAAGAAGCACATTTTCAATGAAATACAAGGTTCAAAGATGAGGGGCCTTATTCTATTAAGACAATTTTCTGCAAAGTTGGTAGGGGCCACATCTCAAAGACTTTTTAAGGCCAGTTTACACCTAATCCTAATACAATGGGAGACTACAAAAGGGAGTTAATAAAAATCACATTTCTGTTTTGAAACCATCTCTCTTGTTATAGAGAGGGACAAGATTATGATAAGGAGATAAGTTAGGGAGTTTTTGAAATAATGTGACCCATAAGTGGCCTGGATGAGAGCAATGCTAATGGAAAATGAAGGCTGTGGGTGAAGTTAAGTGAGTGAATGAGATAAAAATCAAAAGAACTTACTTACCGAACACGTGTTCAGCTTTGGATATATTGAGCTTAAGATAGACCAGTTTGCTCAAACAGTCCTGGTTTATGCCTGTTGACTTAGTCTAATTATTAAGCAGAACATTCTGATTTGTGTGTTGAAGTGTCTTTAAGACCTTGAAATAGAGAAGATGGGCAACTGAATAGTCCTTCTCACCCTCTGTAATAAGACTACGCCAAGAGGGAGATTCAGGAGCCATCATCTTGTAGAGGGTTATTGTCGCCATGTGACTGGGGAAAAAAGAGAGATTGTAATGAAAAGAGGTACCCAGAGGAACACCAAATTTTAAGAGGCAAGCTACTAAAAGGGGCTTTGAGCCAGAGTTTGTCTACTAATTGCAAACAACCCTTGATATATAGGTGTCATTGCTCAAAGTTTAGTCTAAGTACATAGTTCGCCTCGAATGCTTTTCCATTGCTCCAATTCTGACTCTGTTTACTTTTTCATAAATCTTGAAACTGCTCAGAGGCAACAAAGCACAGTAAACTGGACTTTGGTATCAGACAGATTCTGATCTTAGCTGTGTCAATTATTAGCCATATGACATTACGCAAATAATGTAATCTCTCAGATTCTGAATTTTCTCACATATGTAATGAAAATGATATTTCCCCTGAAGTTTTTTTTTAGCTATAGATGAAAGAATGTATTTAAAGTATCTGATACCTAACAGATATTTCAAATGATAACTACTTTCATGATTAGCATTGCTATTAGATGTACTCTTGTTCACAGCAGTTAAGCTATAACTGTGATTGCTAGAAAAATGCCATCTCTTCTGGACTGCTTATTCTCTCTGGGGTCCATTTTGGTTTTTTGTTTGTTGGCTTTAGTGATTGATTTTTTGAAAGTTTGTTTGTTTGTTTGTTTTACCTCTCTTCCCCTACCCCATTGATGCTTTTTAAAAATATTTATCCATACTTAAAGGTTTATATTAAATAATTCTCCATCAATGTATACCTGATTAGCCCCTAACTAGAGAATAACCCTCTTACCTTTGACAATTTACGACACCTTTAGATTGCTTTTTCATGGTATTTCATGTTTGATCTTATATCACAGTCATTAATAAGTTTATATAATTCTCCCTAGATAGGTGACTTCAACAACTCATCTTTGTGACTCCTCTGGTGCTTTTCTACCTGTATAAGTAGAAAATTAATGGAACTGAATGAGATTTTTGTAGTCAGGATCATTAATTGTTCTCAATTCATTTTACAAAAAATACCTTTCTCACCACAGCATTAATGAAATGTTTGCATTTATATTTTATCTGATATTTAGGTTCTAGATGCCCTGGGACAGATCTGAGAAGAGGATAGTGCCTAGGTCTTGGGAGGAAGCTAAGGAGCTTAAAACAAATTCTATAAAACAGATATAACCCACATTCTAGCAGGATGAATATCCCCAAAGTCCTCCAGCCCAAACGGGTCTTCTGTCCCTTTAGATGTATTACCACTAGTCTCATGATGATTCCACCTATGGAAAGCAACCAGAATTACCACCATCACCATCTTCAAATTTCTAAGAATTCAGGAGTCATGGAGAACTGCTTGTATGTATCCTTTGCACCTGCAGCTCTTCTTTCTTGGTGCTTCTAAAGTCCATCTTTCCCTACTTTCTCTCTTATATATGCTATCTCTTCTTTGTCCTGAGCCATGTGTTTGTTACCCCTCAATCGCTTTTTCAAGAAATCCCCAAAACAACTTTGTATCAAGGAACTTGAAATAAAACATAAAAAGGTTTTTTCAGCTTGTATCAACACCACCTGACTCTCCTCATGTTGAGCCCTGACCAACCCCCTTTCTTGGATCTCCTTCTTTTTTATCTTTTCTCATCTAGCCCTCCTTCCACATTCTCTTCCTATTATTGTTTTCAGGTAGAGCAAATAACCTCTCCCTTTGTTTAATCTGAGCCTCTCTAAATCATGTTCTGAAGAAAGGAGATCACTTTTCACATTTGCTGCTTCCCAAAAGTTATCAAAGTATTTTGCTGGGCTGGCGGAGGTGGGAGTGGTGGTGCGGGGAAAAGGGGGAGGGGAGACACTTTTACTTCATTAAAGGAATTTTGCCCTTTTTTTGAGGGGGTGGGGGAAGATACGTTTTTCTCCCTTGTACACCAGGAACAAAGTGTGAAGGATCAGAGTCAGAGAAGCAACCAATCAGCCTGCCAAATTTGAAAGGATAGAAATATCACAAGGTCCGCAAGGTGAAGACATCAATGTAAGTAAGTCAAGCAAAAATAGAGCAAAGTAAGTCAAGGCCAATCAGAAATAAATTTTGCAAAAACCTATGATCCATTAATAACATTTCTCCTTAAATGGGTTGGCTGCTCCTGCTAGGCTAAACGTGGGTCCTTAAAACAGCTACTTGTCCACAGACTCATATAGAGTATAAGGAAAACAATAATATTTTTTAAATATTTTTATTAAATATAGCTAACATACAATATTATAGTAGTTTCAGGTGTATACCATAGTTATTCAACATTTATATATCTAGAAAAGTGATCACCATGGTAAGTTCAGCAACCATCTGACACCGTACAGCACTATCACATTATTGACTATATTCCTATGCTGTACATTACACCACATGATTTATTTGGAAAACAATAATATTTGGAAAGCATCTCCTAAAAGTTCTAGAACAATAGAACAATAACTTGTATAGAAAAAGCACTTTCTAAATAGTTTTGTGTAGTGACATATACTTTCTCTGATAAAGAAACACTATGACCCCTCTCTTCCTAGCTTCTATAGCATTCACTGAGTATGAGAAATAATAAAGGAAGTCTCTGGCCTATGCCATCATCAACACAATTGCTGGATTCTCCCTTTCTTCAGCAAGGTTGAGAGATGGCTGATTGTCATAAGAAATTCAGAAAAATTCCCTCTGTGATCCAGAGATTTTGCACACTATTATGAGCTAAATGTTTGTGTTCTCCCAAAAGCCATATGTTGAAGCCTTAACTCCCAATGTGAACCCCGCCAGAAATTTGATCTTGATCCAACCTCCAGAACTATGAAAAAATAATTTTTTATTGTGTAAGCCGCACAGCATTTTTGCTATGACAGTCTAAGCAGACCATGGCTGGCATGCACGCACACACATGCAGACACACACACAAACACACACACACACACACACACACACAAACCTTTGTAAATATACATTTTTCTCATGAGAAATACATAGAATAAAAACCTAGAATTATTATCTATTGTTCATAAGCAAAGCCCTCTGCTTCTCAGAATATAAACTATATATTTCTAAACAATTTCTTTTTATTTAGAGAAATGTTACATGTTTGCCAGTATTCTGTGGGAGGTATGAAATTTGTGAGTGGGAGGAGATCCAAGACTGTGCTTGCTTCTTTCCATGAACAAACTAAATTGTAGAACAATCAACCTGAAGAACCTTCTGAAGTCTGACTGAACAGAAGTCTTATAACTAAAGACGTGAAGAAGAAGCCATATGGGGACTGGTAGGAGGGACAGAGATGCAGAACTGGCTAATGGGGAGGTTGAGAATGGGGAGGGATATCTCAACTCCAGAGGCTCTCCCCAGAGGAGTGAGGAACACAAGCCCCATACTGGCCTCTCCAGCCCAGAGTACTGGTATCAAGAAGAGGAGCCCCACAACACCTGGCTATGAAAATCAATGAGGATTCTGACCATCTTGGTGGAATGGAAAGTGGCTAAAAACCCACATGTCCTAAAAGGGTCCATGCACAGACTCTCTCACTCCCAGCCACTCACTCACATTGGACTCCAGAGGAAGGACTGTAACTCAGGGGGTGTCAGAGACATACAGAAGCAGCGGAGTTATGTAGCTTCAGGAAAGGGACCTGTGAACAGTTGGCATTTTCCCTGTAAGGAATCCTCCTCTCATGCAGCCTGCAGACTGGCACCATCTCTCCTGTGTTGAGCCCTCCCCCTGTGCTTGCAGCCAAATCTGAACCAATCATGATTTCCTCAGCTCCTTCCTGCTGACTCACTGGGACCCCCACTCCACCCAATTATCCCAACGCTGGAGGCTATTTCTCCAAGAGCAGCCAGCTCCACCTGCACTGCACTCTTTCTTGGAAAACTATCAGAGTCTGATAGACACCAGGTGGGTGGCAATTGCCCCTGTGTTCTCTGAGACTTTTGCTGAGTAGCTTCAGGCTCAGCACTGGCAATAAATCTGAATTTACATTAACCTGGTGACCAAAACTCTTCCCGTTCTAATGACCCCTGAGTCCCTGCCTCATCCACCTTGCATACTGCATGAGGATTTATCAGTGGCTGAACCTTAAGGGAGCTGGCAGGTGGCAGCAGGCCTCGGGGTGTCCTGGCATTTTGCAGAGATAACCCAGGCTGAGATATCTGGGCAGACATCCTCAGTTTACAGCATGGCCTCTCCCACACATCTATATGATTAGCACAAGCAGCAAACAATTGCAGACCACTTTGTAGCTCTTAACAGGTTGTGCCCTGCTGTCACAGGCAGTGGGTGACCTGGGTCTGCAGTGGAGCCCCTCACAAGAGGCCCCAGAACCAACATACTTGGAGGATGGCTTTGGAGAACAACAGAGCACCACCTAGTTAGCCCCGCAAATGGCACACACAAAGATTGGTCTCAACAGGCACCAGAGCCCACTGGGATGAATCCCACTCAGTGGAGTAAGCCCCCCCCACAGCAGCCTGTAACCTATGGATGTAGTAAAAACCCCACACACAGCCAATTAGCCTGTGGGTCAAACCCACCCACTGATGTGACAATAACAACCAAGGCTCAATTACAACAGGAGGGCACACACAACCCACACAAGGGACACTCCTAGTGCACCCAGTGCAGGTGATCAGGAAGACTGTGCCACTGGGCCACACAGGGCACCTACTACATAGGCCACCTGGCCAATACTGGAGAATGTAGCAGATCTACCTAACACATAAAAACAAACAGAGAGACAGCCAAAGCAAGGAAACAAAGAAATATATACCACGTGAAAAAACAGGTGAAAAGCCCAGAAAAAGAACTAAACAAAGTGGAGGTACACAACCTCCCATACACAAAGTTCAAAACAATGTTTATAAGGATGCTCAAGGAACTTAGTGAGAACTTCAACAAAGAGATAGAAAACATAACAAAGGACATAGAAGCCATAAAAAAGAACCAGTCAGAAGTGAAGAATACAATGACTAAAATGAATATACTAGAAGGAATCATCAGCAGAATAGATGAAACAGAGGATTGAATCGACGATTTTGAAAGACAAGGTAGCAGGAAACACCCAATCAGAATAGCAAAAAGAAGAAAAAGTCCAAAAATATAAGAACAGTTTAAGAGAACTCTGGGACAACATCAAGTGTAACAAGATTGACATCATAGGAATATCAGCAGGGGAAGAGAGAAAGCAAGGGATTGAGAACCTATTTGAAGAAATAATGACTGAAAACTTTCTGAACCTGACAAAGGAAATAGACATGCAAGTCCAGGAAGCACAGAGAGTCCCAAACAACATTAGCCCAAACAGGCCCACACCAAGCACCAAGACATATAGAATGGCAAAGGTTAAAGACAAAGAAAGAACTTTAAAAGCAGCAAGAGAAATGCAGTTAGTTAATTATAAGGGAGAACTATCAGCAGGCCAGAGGGATCGGAACAAAATATTCAATGTGGTGAAAGTCAAGGACATACAACCAAGATTACTCTACCCAGCAAAACTATCATTTAGAATTGAGGGATAGATAAAGAGCTTCCCAGACAAGTAAAAGCTAAAGGAGTTCATCATCACCAAACCAGTATTACAAGGAATGTTAGAGGGACTTCTTTAAGATGGGAAAAAAGAAAAGTTCAAAATTATGAGTAACAAAATGACAATAGCTACATAACTATGAACAATTACTTTCAATGTAAATAGTTAAATGCTCCACTCAAAAGATATAGGAGGACTGGATGGATAAGAAAACAAGGCCCTTACTATTGAGACTCACTTCAGATTGAAGACACACAGAGACTGAAAGTAAAGGGATGGAAAAAGATATTTCATGAAAATGGAAATGAAAAACAACAACAACAACAAAAACTAGAATAGCAATACCTATATCAGACAAAAATAGACTTTAAAACAAAGGTTACCTCAAGAGACAAAGAAGGACCCAACAATCTCACTTCAAGGTATTTACAATCTGAAGAAACCCAAACACTACTTCAAGGGGATGTGTTCATTGCAGCATGTTTACTATGGCCAAGATGTGGAGTCAGCCTGGGTATCTGTCGATGGAAGAATGGATAAAGAGGAGGTGGTACATATATACAATGGGCTGTTGCTCAGTGAAGGAAGGGAATGGTTTCTGGCCATCTGCGAAGGAATGGATGGACCTGGAGGGAATTGTGCTGAGTGGAGTGTCAAACAGAAAAAGACAGATGCAATGTGATTTCACTTATATGTGGAATCTAAAGAACAAAATAAACAAACAAAACAAAAACAAACTGTTAGATACAGAGAATATTTTGATAGTTGCCAGACTTGGATGGAGGGGTGGCAGAGATGAGTGAAAAATGGGAAGGGATTAAGAGGTACACATTGGTTGTCATGCAGTAATGGGGATGTAGGATATAGCATAAGGAATGTAGTCAATAATATTATAATAACTATGTATGGTGTCATATTGGTACTAGATTTGTTGGGGTGATAAATGGGAGGGGTTTGAGGGTAAGGTGAAAAAAGGTGACAGCATTAAGAAGTACAAATTGTTACACAGTAGTCATTTGGATGTAAAATAAAGCATAGGGAATATAGCCAATAATATCGTAATAACTCTGTATAGTGCCAGGTGAGTACTAGACTAGTCAGGGGATCACTACTTACATACAGAGGGTGCCAAAAAAATGTATACATATTTTAAGAAAGGTAAAAACTGTATTAAAATTGTAATACTTAATATATACTGATAACAAAGATAAATACAAGTCATGTGTATACATTTTTTGGCACCCCTGGTAAATGTCTAGCCACTCTATTGTACACTTGAAATTAATATAAAATAATATTGAATGCCAACTGTAATTGAAACATTAAAAAGGTGGGGAGAAGGTGAAGGGGAATAAGAGGTTCAAATTTCCAAGTATAAAACAAATAAGTCATGGGGAACGTGGGGGCCGACTGTCAGGGCCTCCCAGGGTCAAGAAACGTGTACAGGCTTTGGAGACCCGCAGCCCTGACTCCCCCAAACTCAGGTGGAACTGCAAGAAAACAACTTGTTTATGTAAGTTGTTCTTAGTGTGCATGTGTGCTGACACTATGACATTAGTGTTATAGTGTTATAAAAACCCCAGTTTTGCTTAACTGGGCCCCGGTTCTGTGTTGTGTGGCTGCTGCTTAACTGAGTTCTGCTGCGTGGTTCTGGGTGCTGCTCTGCTGCTGAGTTCTGAGTTCTGCCTTTGCTGAATAAAGTGTTGCTGCATTCATGTCAAAGACTCTGCAATGGTTTTTTCCATTTGGGTACCTCACTGCCGAAACTGTCCCTGCTTGAAACTCTCGGACCCAACAAGGTTGTAATGTACAACATGGGGAATATAGTCAATAATATTGTGATAGCATTGTGTATGGTGTCAGATGGTTGCTGGACTTATCATGGTGATCACTTTTTTAGATATATCAATGTTGAATAACTGTGGTGTACACCTGAAATTAATATAATGTTGTATGTTAGCTATATTTTAATAAAAATCTTTAAAAAAAAAGTTGTGAGTGGATGGCACTGTGACCTCACAATTTCTGTCAGGAGAAAGGTTATAAAATAAATCAGAGCACATCTCCATTCCCATACTTGATACCTCGCAATCTTGCATCGAATCAGTTTTCTCTCAAGCAATGTATTTGTTGTCCACCTCATCACAATTAGGGATGGCAGCTCTCTTCTCCAATACTGTTCTAAATATGGAGGAGCCAATTCTTCAGCACTGGAAAGAAGCAGTGGAGTGAATGTCCAGATGTTTGTGATGCTCTACTTTTTTTTTCTTATTCCAATTTTAAAAAGAAATCAGGGGATCATCTTTCTCATAGTGCACAGACATCCTAATTTTGGCACATATTCTTAATATGGAGCTCACTGGAGCTCACTCTGCAGTCTGTTCCCTTGTAGTCTCTTGCCCTAGTACCAAGCCCAAAAATAGGAGCTAAGTGTATCTGAAATTGTTGATGTTCCCTTCCATCACTAGAAGATATCTATGACTCCTGATACTCCACTGTGTGGCTCCTTAAATCACCGAGCACATTACTTCACCTGAGTTGGGTAAGGGCCTTCACCCACCCAAATAGGACAGATTTCCATTCTCTGTCATTTACAACACCCCCTCAAGTGACATTAACTCCCAATCCTCCAGTAATACTGCTCCTTAATTCAATTCTTCCCTTGAGATTCTTAAGACCTGCTTTTTAAGGAATCAGTACCTAAGGTCCAGATAGCAATTGACTAAGTGAGTAAATGAAGACATTTGCAACAAGACCTGAACGGATATAAAGAGTAAATATGGAAAAATCATCTTTTCATTTGCATGCTGTATTTTTCAGATATTGTCCAGGTAATGGCTTATAGGCTAGTGCTGAAAAAATTATACAAGTTTCACGTGAATTAAATAAAATGGGGGAAAATGGACACTAATCCACCTATTTATTCACCATCATGTGTTACCTTTTATTAATATAAAATCTTTCATTAGTCAGAAAATGATTCTACCTTTCCCAAAAGAGATACCTAAAATGCTAAAATACTTTCTTTGGAGTCATGCAGGCATTCATGTATTTATTCCACAGCTACTCACACAAGAGAGATAATTTGGATAATTTTAGATCAGTTGAACTGATCTAAAAGTGACACCATCTTAGGGAACATGACTATGTCTGTCAGTTTTGAACATGTAGTTCTTGATGTATTTTAATTTGGGAGAATCTTCATTATTTCATATTTTTAAATAGAATGTATCATTATCTTAAAGCACAGACTTGCATGATTCAGATTTGCATAATATTCAATTTATTATATTTACAGTTTGGAAATCTCAGATATCGTTATAAGGCAGGATTCTGTGATTTGTAGTTTAGAATACTTATAGCACATAGCGTAAATCAATTTGTTCATCTACTTTTTATTACATACACATTATGTATCAGGTTATGCTAAGTGCCAAGGGAGACACATGAACTTGTAATTCATGGGCCCCTTTGGTGAGAGAAGCTATCTAGTTGAAGAGAAAGATATATAAATGAGCTGATACCATTAAATCAGAGCCATGTGTGCTCAAATTCCAGCTTTAGGACTCAGATTTTACATTATTAAAGTGGATATATTAATAAAATCTACCATTATTATAATAAAATGTGAAAGCTATAATAATTCAAGTTCTAAGGGGAAAAGAGCATCAGAAAAGGAACTAGATAACTCTATGCAGGCACATTTCCTCAAAGAAGGTGAACTTTGAGTTGAATTAAGCAGATAGAGAGAGAAACACATCACAAGCAGAAGGAAAAAACATGCATGAAAAAGCATGGTGTGTTAGTGAATAGTATGGAATTCAAGCTGATTAGAATATTGAAGGGAGGGTGGGAAAAGAGATTGAAAAAATAGTGAATCACTTTATAAAGTGACTAAGAGGAGCAAACAGAGTTGGTAGGTGAGAAGGGAAGGGTAGAAATGATGTGATTTCATGTGTAATTTCTATATGTCCAACACATCTGCTCTAAAGTAGAAATCTTATCACACTCTCAACTGCCCCTTCACAAACCAAATGCCTAAAACTGTTAACAATAGTATTAAAAATAACTGAGTCCTAAGCCTTTATTGCTTAACTCCAGGGCACACCCTTCACATTTTATTCTACATTTATGATGTACTCTGGATTTATGTAACATCAGCATGGGCCAATGTGAAGTATACTAATTTCTCAGTTAAGATTTTGAATAATGAGTTGAGAGTGACACTTACACACTTGTTTATTGTCCAATCTGTGCACATGAATATTCTCCTTAATGTCCAGGCACCATACATATCTTCCTGTCAGGTCAGGCCCCTCACTTTGTTGGTACTATCTTCTTTATTGTCAAATGCATCTCATTCTTGGCTAGTTTTACATCTGCTATCACAGGAAAAAGGTAGCAATCCTGTTATTACTCATGATGCAATGGCTCCCTGGAGCCTGTTTGGATTGAAACAAATCTTGCCTCAATAGTTCTCTATTATCATTTATTTAACTTAATACTAGTTATGTCATTATCCATGTCATCATGTCACCATGAATTCTAGCTCCCAGTGACTCTTAAATTATCACTGTACTTCATTGAAATAACCACAAATACAAGTCTCTGGTCATCTTAAATTTACCATTACACTTTCTTAGCATAACTACATCTTTCGACTGTGTTTGCTCCTGAACTCTTAGGTCATAATCACTGCATTTATAGAATGTGATCTCTTCTGATGTTAACTGCACCCCGGCCTTCCACACACAGCCACCAATGAGGAGGATAGGTGAGGGGCTTGTAATGAAGCATGCATGGTGCTCCCATTCCTGTGAGGCATGTTTGGCAAGGCTTAAGACCAACCCAGGGGAACACAATACGACCAATGTGACCACATTGCCAGAGGCAAGAGAGGACATCAACTGGAAGGGCCCAGGGGTGTTAATGTCCTCTAAAGCCCTCGAAACAGATAGACATGTCCATCCCTGAAGACTGTGTGACACTTGATGTGAAGTTTGTGGAAGAACTGGAGGGACCACCCTGGGTGCCAGTGTAAAGGAGCACTCTGGGTTATGGATACCTGCCACCACCTCTGCCACCTTTGTGTACTGTTGACAGATGCTGCTCTATCGGAACACAGGAAAGAGCTGCCCACACACGCAGATCACCCCAAAAGTCAATCAACAGCCTAGACCCTATGCTTACCTTGTGTCCAGTGTGAGTGAGTCATCCAAAACTCACCAGTCATAACCTCACTGAAGAAGGTAGGGGGAAAACAAAGCCAATCTAAGTAATGTTGGAAAATGATGTTTTGACTGGAAACTATAAAGCTAAAGACAAAAGCAACTGTACATAAACACTGTCTCTAGTTGTAAATTTGTTTCTCATGAAGGGATGGGTCAACAATTCTGAAATTCCTTCACATGTAACCTGAAGTTGAACAAATAAGTAAATGGATGATAGATAGTGGGAGCCCAGTTTCTCACCATCAAAAAGGGAAGTTACAAATAAGCAAGGTGGGGAAGGCTCAGATAAACTCTGAGGTTCTGCAGCAGTCAGAGACATAAAGATGAGCTCATATTTAGCTGGACAGGTGGATAGACAGAACAATAGACACAGAAATAATTACAGGCATGTATATGTACATGGGTTAGTATACAAAGCTACATTTCTAGGCACTGTTCCCTGAATCAATCTAGAAGTGGCGATATCCCATTAGAAGTGAGTACACCCAGTGCTCTGAACTTTATTTCTTATACCATTCGGTATTAAACAGAACCAGGGTTCCTTGAAAAAATGGCAGTTTACAGGTCTGGGGAAGGGGAAATGCAAGATGAGCCTGAAGCTACTCATAATGCCAGAAAGTTTAGAAGTATTCAACGAAGTTTAGGGGCATGTCAAAGGGACACAAACAGCTAACTTGAGAACCCCCAAAAGCCAAAGCTGGAATAATTTAAGTCACAAAATAAATAATATAGCATTGAATTCTAACCCAAAGTATAAAATAAATATACGTGACTTCATGGTGATATAAATAATTGAATAAGTAGATAAATGGAGTGAAGTGACAAATCTTTTTCACAAAAAAATTCTTAATATATATGTTGTTATTCCTCCTTCCAAGAATTTCATCTCCTCCTTCCCTCCCTTTGAGTGTGAACTAGATTTAGTGATTTGCTTCCAAAAAAAGATGTAGAAAAGGAAAACTAATAACTGTACAGTGGAGAAACCTGGCAAATACTGCCTTAACCAAGTGCTCAATCTTAACATCCCTGGTGATAAATCATGTGGATTTCATGTACCTGCTGACAGGAAATGAGAACAACACACACACACACACACACACACACACACACACACACACACACCACAGTGTGCCTACACCATTCTAATGGCCAATCTCCTGCACTGTGCAGCAAAAGACACAGTATGACAGCTAGCCAACCAGAACAATGCACCTGTGAGGCCACCATCTCAGATGCACAGTGACTCTTGGGCTCCTGCATCTCTCTATGGCTCAGATGTCTGGGCAATTCTGGAAATCTGGTTGGCCCTGCAGGAAGCAAGGGAAGCCAGGCTCCAGGGGTCCTGCATTTTGGAACATCTTTCTTCAAAAGTTTTAATTCTCCCTTCAGTGCCTGGCCTGCAATACCATCCAGGCAAGGGTACTCAGATCTAGCCCCATGTGGGTCCAGGTGATGGGAACACCTTACTCAAAATATTCTAGGGCCAGCCAAGTGGCTCAGTTGGTTAAGAGTTGGCTTAGAGTATGTGCTCTGAGCAACAGGGCCGCTGGTTTGATTCCCACATGGGCCAGTGAATGCTGCACCCTAGCTGAGCTGTCGCTGAGCTGCCAACAGGTGGTAGGATGGCTCGGCTGGTATAACAACAAGATTGTCTGTTCAATGGTGGGCTGCGCCCACCCGCAACTAAAAGATTAAACTCGGCACATTGAGCTGAGCTGCTGCCCAGATGGCTCAGTGGATAGGGCGTGCGCTCTTAACAACAAGGCTGCTGGTTCTACTCCCCCATGGGATGGTGGCTACACCCACCCGCAACTAAGATTGAACACAGCACCTTGAGCTGAGAGGCCACAAGCTGCCAATGGGAAGCCTGATGGCGACTGGCTCCCTCCACAACGAAGATTGAAGAACAACAACTTGGCTGGTCCCCTCCCGCAATTCCCCAATAAAATCTTTAAAAAAAAATAAAACAAAATATTCTAAGTCTGCCTCCAGGACCCTCAACAAGCCAACCCCATCTCCATTTCTCTCCTCCCAGGTTCTCTGACATTTGTGATGATTGCAAAAATGTGAAAAAGTATTTGATACAATCAACATGAAGCAAAAGTGGGGGTGGGTGGGGGTGGGGCAGAGTGTGGAATGTAACGCTCCAGATATGGAAAGAGCCTTTTTTAAAAAAAACTTGTTACCAAAATCTTTTGTAAACCTCATAGTTAAAACTATAAAGCATTATTATTAGGGACAAAGTAAACAAGTTGTGGAATAGCACGTATACTATGTTTACTATGAAACCAATTCTATAAAAATAAAACAATACATTCAAAGTAATAAGGCTATAAATGACTTCTAAGTATGTAAATTCATACACAATGGTCTAATATCAGTGGTTACCTCTGGGACCTGGGAAAAGAGGCCCAATATTAAATATAACATCTTAATTTTCCTTGCTGTACTTTTGTCCAAGTCTCCTAATCCTCTTTTCCACTCCAAACTTGTTAAAGTTCTTACATTCTTCATGTATTGTCATCCTAAACTATCTTAAATTTCTTCTAGGATCAGTGTTTTTTCCCCCCCTTCAATTAACTAGCCTTAGAATCATCTCTATCTTCTTTGTTCCTCACATTGCTTAGAGAGTTCCAGTAGTAAGGAAAAGCTGTTTTATATGCCCTACGTGTATCACAATCTTTATTCTTTTATTCACAATTTTCGTAATGTTAAAATATTACTTTAAATGTTTATAGTCCATAACTCAGAAGAGTATTAATGTTTCTTTTAATTCATTAGCCCATTCAAAACTAGAAGTCCTCCACTAAAGTGAGGAAAGAGAAAACAGTGGGACTTTCACAGAACCTACAAAATTTTCAGGATGGCAATCACTTTGAAAAACAACAGTCCTGAACCATTACATTAGATTCTTTTTATTTTTTTATTAATTGCAGAACAGATAAAGGAGGCTAAATGTTTAAAGAAATTTGTGGTCTTTAGACAGGTTGTTGGTTTTACACCAAATGAAACGGAAAACAGATGAATAAGTTCTGGATCTTCATTGCTCTTTCTTCCTTGTACTCCAGGGCAAGCTGGAAAAAAAAAAAAAAAAGATGTACTGTTTGTAAAATGGCATGTGTTTTCCAAATCTATTTAAATGAATGCCAAATTGCTCCCACTGTCTTTTTGCAATGTCCACCAATGATAATAATTCAAGCTTGCCCTAGACTCATGGCTGCTGAATTCTTTTGTTGGGCTAGGCGAAAGGACACCCCAGTAAGTATTAAGTCTCTCTTCATGACTGATGTCATCAGACTTTTCAAGCTTTGAAGTCACAAGCTTTCATTCTTACTCCTCAGAGTCATTTCCTTAACACCTATTTCTTAAGTTAATTACAAAAAAAAAAAAAAGGCTTCTTCAAGTTAGACCTCTAGGAATAAAATCTCAAGTTAGACCTCTAGGAATAAAATCTTGACATTTACGACTAAAGCAAATCACATTTTGAAATGACCAAATTCCCAGAGATTCAAAGTTGCTTCCTTGCCCTATTGTACAATACACAGGTGTTATCGTGTGGGCAAAGGATAAGTTAAAAACTAGTTGTGAAATAGACATCACAGTCAGTTTGAAAAGCATGAAAATAATTCTTGCTAAAAAACAGTTGGATACGTGTTTTAAAAATGAAAAAAAGTTCATTCTACTTTTTAATTTCCCCCCAAATATTACAGCCAAAATGGATATAATATGTTTATGATCAAACTTCTGAATTTTAAAGTGGGTCTTTTTGTCACAAGAAGAGAAAATTCTATTAAAACTCTGCATGTTGACACACTGCAAACTTATAGCAGATTATTTACTATTAAGTAGAAATTCATATAAGATAGACTATCATATTCTCCAATGAAATGACTTTGTTATTGAGCTTTTAGGTTGAACCTTGTAAAATCATTGTCATTCACCTCTTTTTAACCTACAAAAAAGCACTTTCATATTGTCCAGCCTGAATATATCCCACTAAGGAGCTTAGAACAGGGGTTGGTCTATGTGGCTCTTAGCAAATGGTCAATCTTTGCTTTTTAATAATAACTATTATAATTACTCTTTTAAAAATCCAGAGTATAGTTACCTGAGAAGCTTGGTGGGTGATTGTGTTGTTTTTATCCTAAGGTAGCTTGACTTGAAGCAACAAGTTTTGGACCCTGAATACAAAGAAATGACAAATTTGGGGAAAATATTAGCATCATAATTAGGATAAAAAATTAATATTTATACAGCCATTGGTGATCACAAAGTAATTTTATATATATCACATCATTTAATTCCAGCTTAGTACTAGAATCTCTAAAAGGAAACCTACGGACATTCATTGTCCACAAAGGAATAAAATCATTACTGTCAAGTCATAGGGAAAAATATTAGATGACTGACACATTTAAATATAAACTTCCCTAGTAACCTGTAAAATCAAGCACTCAGATTCAACCAAATAATGAAACAGCACTTTTAAAGAAAATACTTAAATAAATTAATGTTTTGGTTTAATGATGTCTCTACCAAAAGATTTCAGAACTTCCAAATACTTACATCTGTATTCTTAAACATCACAACTTTGAAAAAAGAACAAATACAGCAAACATTTAATAATATGTTCTAGTACAGCAGGAGATTTAAAAAGGAGAGAGAAAAAGAGCTATTTAAGTCATTTTGTCAGACAACCATATGTAGAATAAGATTCCTGTCCCACATGTAGAGAATGTCCTGCAGCTATATAAACCCCTAAGCCCTAACCTGATCAGATGCAACAACAAAGGAAATTAGATTAAAACGAAGACAACTCCAGTACCTCCTCAGCAAAACAGGCTTCCTTGTCAGCAGCTGTGCAGCACTTCTCTAGAAAAGCTGTGAAATCCCCCATAACAGATTTCAGTTGTTCTTCTGTTGCCTTGGGCTTGTGTTTCAACAGCTCAGCAAGTGCACTACATAGAATAAAAACAAAACAAAACAGGGAAACGGTTACTCACATAGAGAAATGGAGATGGCAAAGACAGTAGTGCTGTTGTTTGAGATTGTGAGTCTTGGGTCCAGGCAAGCCTAAGCTTGGGGCCCAGGCTTACCACTGTAAACTTCAATATTCTCTTTGGTGTAATGAGGAAAATAAAATCTACCTTCATAGGATTTGTGGAAGGATCAAATGAAATCATCAATGTAAATTGCTAAACATGTTTAGTGTCAAATCTCTTTTCAGTTAAATCTTTGGAAAGGCTTATGTCATTGCATTTAGAAATTTTTCAGACTTTGAAAGTTATGCCACATTGAAGTTCACAGTGATGTTAGAGCTAAAAAGGGATGTTTAAAAGCTTAATTATCTTAGACTCTTTTTAAAAGTTTCTAATCTGAGAATCTTTATATTTGACCTTTGAAATTTGGCCCATTCAAAGAGAAGAATGGGGAGGCCATGGGAAATCAAATTATTCAAACTCATGGGAGCTGGTGGTTCTCTTTCATTGACATCTGCAGAGATTATAGTGCTAGAGAGTCACATGGGCACAATAGGTTTTGAAATATTATTCTTAAATCTATGGCCATGATCAGAACCCACCAGAGATAACAGCAACTTAATATTGCATTTCCTACCCCTTGTGACAGCAGTAGGGAGTCAAGCCTGAGAACATGCATTTCCACATTTTTTTTCATGCAAATTCCATTCTCAAAAGTTACATCGTGGGGGGTTTGTCTTGCCTGTGAGTTATCATAGAACAAACTTAAAATAATCCATTATGCCTAGAAATAAATTCTCCAATGGCTTCTACTAATGAATTTGCTATCTGAACAAATGCATCAGTTGATTGTTCAGCTTTTTCTACTGGATCTGTCCTAAGATATTATTCTACTGAAGCTATTATTCACAAGATTATTCTGAAGGACCTCTAGGCAAGATTATAGTATAGTTTTGTTTGGGTTTTTTTGTTGTTTGTTTTTCTAAGAAAATAAAAACCTATCATTTTATTCTTGAATTTTTTTATCACCTTAATAAGACCAATACTGAAATATTCTTTTATAAGGAATATAATAGCACTGCTTCAGAAAAGTTACTCATTTCAATGTATAGTTCTCACTATCAAGACTACAAATGCATGCAGCAATGAAATACTCCTCACGTTTGTTTCTTGAGTTGTTTCTCAGTCTCAGGAAGTGTGCATACATCTGCATGGAAGGTGAATGTCTCAGCATTAAAAGCTTTGGGAACATATGTTTCATCAGTTCCCAGAGCAGAAAAGCATGGCCGTCTGTTCACCAAGGATTCTGTGCAGCATTTGGTAACTTTTTCGCTCACTGGTGTCTTCTCGTGCAACACACAAAGTCGGTTCAGGACCACGGACAGCTAAAGAAGAAGGAGGAGAGCAGAAATTCAAAAGAATCATAATTAGAAGTTTTCCATGAACTCCTACTTTCCAATGGACCAAATGAAGCATTGTATTTTAACTAACACTGAATCCAAAGTTGATTGGAGGCAGTGATTTGCTTATGTTTAGAACTACAAATAATAAGGGACATTAAAAAGTCATTTTAAAATATCTACATTTTAAGAATAATTCACTTGGGAAAATAACTGATTAAAGTAACTTGAGGTGAACCCTAAGATATGTGTTGGGGTGGCAGAAAAACAGTCTTATACTGATGCATTAAGGGAAAGACCCCAACCAAAGAAAGTGAAAAATTTTTAAATGCCAGGATGAAACATTGAAAATTCATGGAATTTTTCCAAAACAACTTATCATCTTTGGAATCTTACCTAAATTTTCATTCTGATGGTAAGGATAATAGGGGATCAAGTCCCAGCTTCCACTACCACACACACACACACACACACACACACACACCACACATTAGTTCACTCCTGCTTCTGAAAGTTAGTTTTGTCAATATCCAAAGGCAAAAATTCATCATTATTAACTTATTATATTTTAAAAGACTCACATAGTCTTCAACACAGCCCATTTGTTTTGATTCAGGAAGCTTACAACATTTGGTGCCCACTGCTCCTAGTCTTCTTGCAACTTCCACAAGAGTTGGAGTTGACACCTGAGGTGCTTTCTTGGTGTAACGAACTAGGAGCCTGTAACAAAATATTCCAGGTGTTTTAAGCCAAGCAAGAAACTTTTTTTCTCTAACATAGTACAAAATCAATTTAAATGATTTCCATTCATAAAATTATCTCCATCTCCAGGTTGGTGGGCTAGTGTGGGGGAAGACCTTGCCCTGAGTAACTAGTTAAGCCTAATTTTGAATTGCACCTGTGCTGTATAAAGTTAGGAAGGTGACTTAACTTACTATAGTTCAATGACATTCATATAATAATTTTTTCTTTTTTTTGAGGGCAGTGTCACTGGCCCTCATATGTGGGACCCAAACCGGGGCTGCTGGCTTCCTAAGCCAGCGCTTAACCACCGTGCATATAATTATTGCTTCTTTCTTTCAATAAAATCTAATGGGAGCTTAATATACATTAGCACTGTGTTAAATTTGAATGATACAGAGGAATTTTCTCATCTATTAAATGGGAGGAAAGATACCTGACTCAATAGGGTTGGTGCAAGATTAGAAGAAATAAAGTATGCAATCAACCTGGCATGGTGTCTCACATATAACAACCATTTATTAAGAATGCCAATCACCATTGAAAGTCGATGTATGGCTGTAATCTACTCAAGGGAAGAGGCTTGTTCACTGTGGTCCTAACTGTGGTTCCTAGCACCCACAGTTAGAAGACTGCTGATATGTGTAAGCTGAACAATAAATATGTACCTAATGACATGTCCCTTACTATCCTTACCTGCATAAATAAGAATCTATTAGATCAGGGCATTCATCTATCATCTTATATGTTACAGTACTTCTTGAGCTACTGCTATGTAAGGCCAACTATTTCCTTTTTGTAAAGCACTGCTGACTTTTGTTTGCCAATAAAATATTCCATAACCTTCAAAGGGCATCCTCAGTTCTTATATCCCAAGATTTAATATATCCCTCCCAGTCTCAAGAGACCAGTTTTAAAAACTGCATTCAAATATAAGCCTCTTTATCCCATCAACTATTTCATCGCTCCTTCCCTAGGCTTCCTTGATAGAGAGGGATTATAAATATATACTGTATTTTCAAGTTTAAAAGTTCTATGACAGGTGGTCTATATATTAAATCAAATAATTACAAATGGATCAAGAAAAAAATTAGTCAATAAACAAAAATACGTACACATTTTGGAAGCCATACTCTCCAAGTTGTTGGAATTGCTCACAGTTTTCTTTGACTAATTTCTTAGGCTCCTCCACAAGAGCATTAAGTTCATCAAGCTGAAAGATAAAAGAACTGTGTTTACAGGATTCCACCTGAGGATCAGAGGCAGCTGTTTTATACCCCTATAGGCAGAATGATATCCTTCTTCCTTTCTGTCCAAAGCCATGTAAATTGACCTTTGATGACAAATCTATTATAAAATACACAAACTATATAGTATAAGTTATTAAAAATATTCAAGCTCTGGAGTGTGATTATTGGCATTTGACCCAGGGCATCTGACTCATTTTCTAGTTGTGCAGCTTTACTTCCAATCACCAAGGCTTAGAAACCTCATCTCTAATATGGGGATGAAGATTGTGCTCACCTCAGAGAATTACTCTGTAAGCCACTTGAGTTAATGAAATTTAAACAGTGTCTGTAACATGATAAAAGCTCAATAAGTGATAGTTATGATTGTATTATTATCAGTCCATCTCTCTGGTTGGATTCTGAGTTCTTCGAAATGAGAGATTTTTATCTTAGCCATCAGTTCCACCATGGTGCCTGGCATATAGCAGGTTCTTCGTAGAGGAAAGAATTTCCTCTGATTAGAAAGTTTGGAAATCACTATGTAAGTTAAAAGTGCTAAATGTCCTAAACATGCTAAAATCTTATTTTAGCATAGTTAAATATGCTAAAACTCCTCCAGATTTCCTCTCCTTACTTAATATCTTGTCAAACCATTCCTTGGCCTTCTCAAAAAGATTTGAAAATATTCTAAATGAACAGATTTCACAACCTTCCTTAAGATACTAATTCTTGATACTTGATAAATTTTGGAAACAGGTTAACTTTATATCTAAGTTAAATCTTTTAATTAACATTTCATTTACTTTACCTTATTTTGTTCTCGGGAGTGTAAAAAAGAGAAAGGCATGGTCAAGATTTCATAAAATTAGAGATTGCTCTCTTCAGATCTTTTTTTCTAAACTATTCTAGGTTTGATTAACCATTCTATTTTTGGCTATTTTTGTCCCTAAAATGTTTAAGAGCACAAAATTGAAACCAACTCAAGAAAATGTCTAAATTGCATTGTATAACATTTTGCATTATTTTGCTTGTTATTGGAATTACCAGTCAAAGAGCTACCTTTTGTTTTTTCTTTTGAGAAACCTACCACTTTAGAATAGCATGCATGGGCATCGGCAGTGGCACAGCATTCCTCCAGTTTAGCTTCGTATGCCTTGGCAAGTCTCAACAGCAATGAAACAGAGTATTCAGGGTGCCTTCTTGAGTATTCATACAAAAACCTAGTAAAGATGAAAATCAATACATTTAGTTGAACAAATAAGCAAGAAAAATCACATAAATAACCACAAAAGTAACATAACTAAGCTCAAGTTGACTAACCCCTATGCAGTAAAGCTTAGTGGCTAAAGGCTAGGAGTTCAGAGTTAAAGCTACCTTTCAAATCCTGGCTCTGCAACTTATTTTACTGTATCACCTTAAGCAATTTATTAAAACTAACAGAGCCTCAGTTTCCTTCTCTTTAGAATGGGGATAATAATAGCATCTATCTCATAAAGTGGATTGTGAGAAACACATGATGTAATCTGTGCATAACACACTGGCATATTTTGAAATGTTTGATGACACCTATGATGTATATTTTATTTAATTTGGACTATACCTCAAAAAGGATTTTTGGTAGACAGACAGATAAATAGATATATATTCTTTTTTTTTTTTTTAAGATTTTATTGGGGAATTGGGGGAGGGGACCAGCCAAGTTATTGTTCTTCAATCTTCGTTGTGGAGGGCGCCAGTCACCATCAGGCTTCCTGTTGGAAGCTCGTGGCCTCTAAACTCAAGGTGCTGTGTTCAATCTTAGTTGCGGGTGGGCATAGCCACCATCCCATGTGGGAGTTGAACCTGACAGCCTTGTTGTTAAGAGCTCATGCCCTATCCACTGAGCCATCCAGGCAGCAGCTCAGCTCAGTTCAAGGTGCCAAGTTCAACCTTTAGTTGCGGGTGGGCATAGTCCACCATTGAACAGGCAATCTTGTTATACCAGCTGAGCCATCCTGCCACCTGTTGGCAGCTCAGTGACAGCTCAGCTTGGTCATAGCATTCACTGGCCCATGTGGGAATCAAACAGGCAGCCCTGTTGCTCAGAGCATGCACTCTAAGCCAACTCTTAACCAACTGAGCCTCTCGGCCAGCCGAGATACATTCCAAAAACTTTATTTTTCCTCTCTGAGTGAAATCTTGAAGGGTATACAATTTTATGAAATATTATTTAGTGCACAAAATACTATTATACTCTAACAATAAAAATGTAATATTTATCACCACACTTACTGACTATACAGAATCATTTATTTTGGCATTTAATTGTACGCTGTCTTGCCATGCTACTGGACTTCTGATCTTTTCAAATATAAAGTACCTAATAGCCAACTCCACACATCTCTTTATACTTCTTTGTTGCCATGAGATAGATAGATATATGATTGATGAAAGATAGATGGATAGATAGATATAAAGATGTATTATGTATATTCACACATGTACGTTATAGTAGTTCAAGAAATAATCTTTGAATGAATAAATAAAGAACACATATATAATTCATGTATACACTTTGTAGAAGTATTTCCAGAAATACCCCTAAGGAGTAGGAATTGGGGTGGGGGTAAAAATAGAAACTTTTACTTGTTACTTTGTATACTCTTCTAGTGATTTTGATTTTGCCATGAACAGTTATTGTTTCATGACAATTTTTTTTAAACCAATTAATTTTTTTCCAAAAAATGTAAAGGCTGTCACAGGGAAGGAAACAGAAGCATTGTAGGCAACATGGAAATTATAACAACTCCAAAGGAGAGCCTAGAAAAGCATCCTAAATCCTCAGACCATATAAAAGCTATGAAAGGGTAATTCCTAATCCACTTACGTGCCCAGGAAGACATCTTTTGCTTCCTTATAGTTTTTGCAAACATCTTTATCATCAACATAATCAGCGGATACTGGGGGCAGGTCAGCAGGCAAATCATCATTTTCCACCTCCATAAGGCAGTGGGATTTTTCAACCGTGGGCTTATCACAGCATTCCTTCACTTTACTAGAGATGGAATCTTGATTGTCACAGATATACTTGACTAAATCCATCTATAAGCAAGTTGATGAAAATTGTTCAACATAAATTAACATCCCTACATTTTCTCTCCAGACTTTTATTGTTGACGGAACACGTCCATTCTACTCTAAGAACTGACACATACCAACCTGCCTTCTAGAAGGATTGTCAGTCTGTCTCTTAAGCCTGGAGACTCAGACAGAACAACTAAAACATTTCCACTCCATTAAAACACTAGTCAGTAACAGGGGACCATGTCAGTTATTTATTAATTTTAGATTTTTACTGTTAAGGCATTTAAGTTTTTAAATAAAACCCAGTATTGTTTTTCCAAATACTCCCCAAAATTAAGTGTAGGCATTTTGAAACCAAATAACTAAATAAAGTGTGAGAGATTTTTGAGAAATTAGTCAAGATCATAGTCACAGGCCCTACTTACACATGTAAAATATCTGCCTTAAAATTTCCAGAAAATGTTATGACAGGTTACTGGTATCTGGTCATATACTGAAGTTTTGGGAAAAGAGACATCATGCCCAATATTTGTATATTTAACACAGTTAATTAAGGGAGATTATAGAGGGGGGAAAATTACATAATTTCCAAAGATCTCTTCAGGTACTAGCTCTTCTCCAACTCTGCCCACCTCCCCCAAAATCTCAGAAAGCTACCTTTGTAGCTCTCCTACTTCAGTTTAAGCCTTTGTTCTCAGAATGTGACCGACAAAGATTACAAATTAGTAAAAGTGTTTATCAGATTATTTAGTGAGTGGGACAGCCAGGTTTATCTCCAAAAAAGTACCACAACGCAGGGAAAGGACTGAGCAGATTACGCAGAGAAGACAATTTCAATTCACTGTCAAATGTCACCATTATATTAAACAAATTCATTCTAGCAAATGAAATATGTAAGTTTCCAAAGAGAATACTGAGAACTCTTTACCCTGTCGTCTGCACATTCAAGCAGGTCACCATGGCAGCATTCCTTGTTGACTTTGGCCAGATCTGTCACTAGCTTTGAAACCTCCATAAACTCAGCCTTGGGGAATTTTTGGCTCAGGCGAGCTACGGACCTAAAAGGAAAATTCCCCCATGAAAACTTTATGAATATGCAATATTGTATGTGAAAACACTAGGAAAACATTACTTACAACAAGAAAACTCAACAAAATAACATATAGAAATAATTTGTAAAATTCATTAGTTCTTGTTTTAGTACTAGCTCTGAACCAAATTGTTATCTTAGGGCAAAATGTTTCCTTAGGGCAGGAGTATCCATTCATTGTAAGAGTGTGTGGTGGATAGAAAGAAATCCAGCAATTCATAAACTCAAAAATCAAAGAGGGATTCTACAGAAAGCGACATACATAGGAGCATCAGGCTTGGAGCCCATGTTTGACTTCCAGATCTGACTTTATTGCTTTAGGAGTGTGATCCTAGGTAAGTTACTTAGACTCTCTGAGCTGCAGCCCCTACGAGTCACAGCAGCATGCCAAATAAAAGGATTGTTGTGAAGATTAAATTAGATAATGCATATAAAAGCATTTCATTAACTGGAAAGTGCTATACAAACTCCAGTTATCTTTTTTTTTAACCAATTAAAATACATTCTCCCTGACTTCTGAAGGACAAGAAAAGAAATTTCAGAACTTCTACAAAATTAGGGAGTTTTGATTAAGCATACTTTTACCAAGAAATTGATACAGCACAGTCTCTAAGCCCTATGACAAGATGTAAAAGGCTAATGACATTCACAGGCTTTCACAGATCTTTTCACAGTTGCCTAAATTTGATAAAAGACACTTCTTCCCCAAAACAAATCACAGTGAGTTAAACTGTGTATTGTTTCACACTGGTGTTGTTTTGTTTATTTATTTGTTTGATTTTGGTGGTTACATGATAGAGGTGACAAGCAAAGATAGTTCAAATGATGGTTTCTAAAGACTTTGCAACGTATCTATTGTTTTCAGTTTATCTTCTGTTTGTGTTGACTAATTGTTGACTAGCAAGTGAGGGACTGGGGATGGGGGTGGGGGGTGAGGGGGCGGGGGGGGAGGGTTGTGGCTCAGATATTTAAGGACATTCCTAGAACTAGCTAAGTAAAATAAAAATAGAGGCCCAGGTAAAAACAAGAAATTAAGAACAGTGCTGGAGCTATGTGAAAATGAGAAGTAACCTTAATGGCTGAATTTAATTAACAGAACATAAAAGGACAATCAGATACTTACAGATAATTGCAGGAGACGAGGAGATACGAGGAGATAAAAATAAATAAAAGACCCTAACTACAACTCCATAAAAATAGTGGACCATTAGAATAAAATCCCTAGTCTTTATAAAGAAATGGGAGTTTAAATATCTGTCCTACAAGGACAAAAATATATATACCCTCTAAACTCTGACTACTTTGAAAAAATATGATAAAACATAATGACAAATTGTCATTTATGCTCTGATTTTCACTTCTGTTAAGTTTCTACCTTTTAGACAATCAAAAAGATGTATGTGAGAATGCTGTGTGAAAAGCTATATAAATATACAATTTTGTCAAATGAACCATCATCATTTACATCATTATATAGCACAAAACTAAATTCAAGTTACCATGCTTTGAAAGCTCTTTCTCCGAATTTTTCGAGACTAGAGCACTTGAGTCTGTCTCTGGCAGATGCAGTTACTACTGTATCCTTCAAAGCATCAAGCTGCAAAAAGAAATAATTTTGAAAATATTAAGAAAAAAAATCTACATGAAACACCCCTTTAGAAGTTCAGATTAAATTTTGAAGACATAATGTACACCTAAGTTCCCAAGCATTCACTATTGGTAAGTCATTATTTTACTATGTATAAAGAAGAAAAATCAATTTGGTCGTAATGGAAGCCTCTAGGTATTTACAGACTAGAATGTGGGCATTGCCAGGGAAGAGGGCACCGAAGGAAAAGGTGGAAGAACAAAGTACACTCATATCCTAGGGACTATAATTTTGCTGACTTCTTAATTTTGCATATAATTAATTTCAACCCCTCCTCTATCAATTCTCATATCAATAAACACCTTAGAAAATATGATGCAGTATATAATAAATATTCATGGAATGAATGAATAAATCCAGGCTTCCAGATGCAGTGAAATTCTTTACTTTGAATTCCCTCCCCAAGAAGAAAGGGTCATGAAAACATAAACAAGGACTGTGTCCCTTTGCTGAACAATTTTACAAATGAGTTTCTGTATTTCACTATAGTGACCAACACCATAAAGAGAGGAGGCATATTTAGATACACACACAGTATTTCCCTCTATCAGTCCACTGTGGGAAAACTCAAAAAGGAGGAATAAAGATGTCAAAGGCCTTCAAAGAGGGTCACAGATCTTTGGGGTGGATAAAAGTAAGGAAGGCTTTTTTTCCCAAGTAAAGAAGTTTATATCAGAGATTTAGGCTCCCTACATCTAGCCATAAGATGCCCTAAATCTGAGGTTTGATGCTGAGCTGGTTCTCTACTTCCTCTGGGGCATACCTTTGGTGTCAGGCAGGCAGCTTTATCAGCAGCTTGGCAGCATTCTGTTAAAACCTCCTTATATTTTTTAGCATAGTAAAGGAGCTCTGGGGCATAAAAGTAAGGATGTCTTCTGGAAACTTCATATAAGTACCTAGATTTTTTTTTAAAAAAAGAACAGACAGTTAATGTTCTATAGCAAACAGCATTACAGGAACAATTGTAATCCGTATTTTCCCCAGAGCCTCCAAAACCCAGACATCTCATTTATGAATTAAGCTCCATTTGCACATGATGATCTTGCCTTCTTCATTCTTTTAATCAATGAAAAGGTTAAACATATATATAAATTATATATACACACACATACACATAAAATAATTAAATACTGGTGATATAAGGGTATTGACTAAAATGAAATTAATTCTGAGAATAACTAAACATATATCTTCATAATATTGTAATACATGTCAATCTCAATTTTTTTCCTACACATCATATCCTGTTGCAATGAATTCCAAAAGATCTTTAATCAAATTTTCATCATCTAAAATTTTATAGTATCAAATATGACTGCTTTAAAACCTGTCATTAAAACAAAAGTTTATAAGTCTTAATGTTGAAAATATTTTGTTATAGTGAGTCTTGAACTATTCCATAATTTTTCATTTTGAAGCATAAAAATCTGATTACTTACTTTCCTATAAACTTTTGTTCATTTTCCTGAAAGGCAGTGCACATGGCCTCAGGCTCTGGTCTCACCAGTGCAGGGAGATTTGGGTTGTCGTCTTTGTGTTTCAGGAAGCATTCATTTCTCTCCGGCTCTTGTTTTTCACAGCAGTCGGCCATGTCACCATAGGTGGCACGAAGAGATGCAACTGTACACAACTTATCTCCAAAAAGAGTATGCTAAATGGAACACAGAAGGCTTCAAATTGCTAGGCAGTATTTTATTTTCTTTATACCCAAAGGATAGGATTAAACTGCAATATACAGGTAAACCTTGGTTTGGAAACCATATAAAAATTCACTTTTTTCACAGGTGAGAGAGTTTCCCTTTATTTGACCATCTGTGTGTAATGTTTTAAGAATTAACTGTCACACCATTAATTATAGTGGATAAAATGAAAGGGCAAAAAGACAGTCAATGGCTTTAAGGAATAAATGTGACTCTACTTTCCACCTGAGGCTAAAGACTAGGAGAGTAATCATAATTTAAAAATCAGGCAAATATAATCCTCTAAGGAGCTGCCAAATTCACATTAGGGAAGAAAGTGTTCAGGTGGTTTTTCATTTGATCTGCTTTGTGAGATGTACAATTTTTTAGTAGATACCATTCAAAAACTGAGGAGTAACATAACACACTGTAAATTAATTGTTATTGCATTAAAATAAAGAACTTTTTTATTTTAGAAATATTTGCCTTGAAGCACATTCCATTAAATTAATCCTTTCCATCACCATTAATTTTTATTATGAAATTAATTGTAATTCCAGGGAAAATATACTACTAAAGACAGAATTTATTAATTTTCAAAAAATGAATTTTTAAAAATTCATATTTAGAGCCATAATATTGTGTGGAATGAAAGGAATTAAAGTACTGATTCTGGCTTGAGAGAGAGATATATGTATAAAGATAAATAGAAGGAAAAACTTAAGTGATAATTAAAAAATGGACTTGCTCCCAGAAAAGTATATACAGATCTGGTAGTAAGAGAAACATTAACCTTCCCTTGTATTGAAGACCTTTTTGGAAATAGCAAAAGCTCAAAGTTCTTTAAAATAAATGAATACCTCAATAATTTATTGTATGTAAAAATATGAATATCCCTAACACAAAGAATACAGATAGCTGTATTATTATTTTACCCAGGTAACAAAATTTGTGCAGAAATCAGTTAAGTGCTTTCTGAAGATTAAAAAACATGCTACCACTATTATTCTCTACAGAAACAAATCAAACTTCAGATTTTAAAAAAGAGATTTTTACAAATGAAGAACTTTCCATTTAAATACACGATAACCACTGTGTGTGGTCTCCATAAAGAACTGTTTTTAAAACTGTGAATATAGCTACCATGTCTCTATCATAGAAAAAAATGATGGCTCTACCCACTTTTGACTGATGCTTACAAATATGGTCCTTTAGTAATAATTGAGAAAACTAAAATGGGATTGTTTTCCCTTTGAAATGCTCAGGGTTACTTAAAAGAACTAAGATTCAAAATCAGACTATACTTACAAGTGTCTTGTCACAATTAGCAGCTGTCTCATCAGCAACACATGTTTTTGCAAACTCAGTTACTTCATTTACTAATTTTACATGCTCTTCAAATGGGCACTGCTGAAGATACTGAGAAAAGGCTACCAGCACCCTGCAGCAAAAGATATAAAAAAAATGTAGTGTAATAAAATCTGAATATAAAGTAGGTTGCTATATTAGAGAACAAGTATATATTCTGTATTTTATATATCTTACTATTATACAGAAGGCCTAGTCATATCAGCTATCATCTGAGGCCTAATCAGGCATATGTGGCTTTCTAAGCAAAGAGGATATACATTTCCATCATGTTTAAACATGTGTGTATGTGTGAGTTGATGCACACATATAGAACTAACAAGCAAAATGTATTCTAAATAGATCTAATTATTAAGACAAGGGGTATTACATAGGCCTTTTAACTATTTATAACAAAAAACAAAATCTACATACACACACACACACACACACGCACACACACACTTCATTTAATCAGACTACAGGATGAGATTGACCTTAAAAAAATAATTTTCTCATTTTTTACTAGATTAAAAAATATTAAAATGTTCTCAAGAAACCACAGATCTGTTTGCTAGGGAAAGGAATTTGATAAGTGTGCTGCAATAGAAACCATATATTAAAGTCTTTCCCATCATCCAGGTTATTTAAGAGTGCCAGAGCTACACTTTCCAATACATAGTATCCATTAGCCACCTGTGACTATATAAAGTTGAATCAATTAAAATTAAATACAATTTAAATTTTTCTACCTCAGTTGAACTTGCCGTATTTAAAGCACTCAACAACTACATGCGGCTAGTGGCTACCATATTGGACAACCCTGATAATTTTCTCCAGTGCAGAAAATTCTACTTTAGAGTCTGGACTTTGATGACAGGGGAATATAATAATTTTTAAATAATAACCAATGCTAGTAGAAACATTAAATTTGACTCTTCAACATTTTAACTTACAGGGCTCTGAAATATTCTTCCGACAAATCCTTAAACCGATGAGCAATCTCACTCTTGTCTGGGGGAAAAAAAAGATTTATTTAAAGTCTGATGAAAACAACTGATGAGGATATTACTTTTTATGTTTCTCTCCATTTGATTTAGGTAATCATTTGCTCATAATATTGACCTCTGATCCCTACAGAAAATATTAGGATGACAGTGAACTATAGGTTCTTTTAAACAGAACTATTCAATCACCAATGATACTTGAAAAATCATTTAAATCATTAAATATTTGTAGCTTTACATTCAAACTTTGATACGATCTAATGCTCTTAGTGTCTATTAACAGTTATAGAGAGGCAGTCTGAAAGGAAAAATATAGTACAAGTTTTATTTACAAGATTAATAACACAGGTTTTGTTTTCTTAACACATCAAGGTTCAGTGGATAGGTCTTCGGGAATTTGAAGTTATCAATTATATCTTCAACTACATTCTTTGAAGTTTAAGTCACTCTCTGTTCCTTTATGTGCAAAAGGAAATCATAGCTACTAAACAATTCTCACTTTTTTTTTTCACTTAGAAGCTTAGAAATATATTAATAAGATAAATTCCTGTGGGTTCACAAATACAACACATCATCATAGTCTAGAAATAAATGCTAAGGGAAAACTTCTTTAAAGATGCAGGGTTTACTAAAACTTTTTTTTAACTAGGAAAATAAAGTACATTTAAACAATAGAAAAACAAAATTCTTACGTGCATCTCGACGAAACACACCCTTGGAATAAGCAGAGCTGATAAGAAGGACAAGGGAAATAAAGGTTACCCACTTCATTGTGCCAAAGGCTTGTGGGGTCGAAAAAAGAGAAAAGGTAGGATGAATAGAGGGAAATCAGTGCTAATATACTTTTTTAACCAATAATTGTAGATTATTAACTAGACTAATCTTTGTATTTCATTGGCTCCTAAGTGATTACAAAATTCATAATATCCTTGCCAAAATATTGTTTGACTAAATCCCTTGCGTATGTTTGCCATCTGGAACTGTTTTCTCCACAAGACCTTGTCAATTCATTCAAGTTATGTAAAACATCTTATCAACTTTTACCTAACAGTTTAAACACTCTGTACTTATTATTCATTACCATGTTCTTTACTTGTGATTTACCATTTGAACATTTTAGTTTTCAGTATTTCCAAAAATTTGGTAAACCAATGACCTAGTTTGGAAATAAAACATACTAAAAGAGCTAAGCTCTGAATTGTATAGGTTACTAATTCCAAGTAGATGTATTTTTATCATGAGTAATGGACCAGACTTGTCTTTCCAGCCTCAGAGAGCTTGTAATGGTGGTATGGCAGAAAACTGGATGTAATTAAGCATTTCAATTGTGATGACAAAGTAAAGATATTATGCATGTGGAATTTTGGGTCAAAAAACACTCAAAACTTTTTCCGCATAAATTAATGGTAATTGCTTCTTTGCTTTACACTAACTTGGCTTACCAAAGATATAATAGGAATGGTATACTTTCAGATAATGGGGGAAACCTGTATCAAGTTAGGAACCTAGAATCCAAATTTGAGAATTTGTTCATTGCTGAGCTACCCAATGACTCCTCAGACATTACTTTCTATCTAGTTCAGGTTAATGTCTTTTTAAAATAAAAAGGTCATTTAAACTCATCTAAACTACATAAATAAAATGACACTTTCCCATATCTTTATCATTTTTCCAATCCAAGAAAAATGTAACTAATCCATAAAATCCATGCTTATCCATTCTTCATATGTTAACAACAAATAGCTGTTGTTTATGTCTATAAACATATAAGTTGAAATTAATGCTAGTAACTCCGCTTTCGTAAAATAGCTCCAGATATAAATCAAACAGAAATGAATATGCTGCTGAGAGTTTAATAATTCTTAGTCTATTCATATTCTATATTTTTCCAAACATAATTCAACAGCCTTACTACCTATCAGGAGGTTAATTTAAATTTAGAAAATTAAATGTTTTTTTTTAAATTTTGTAAAACAACAAAGGTTGTGTAGCTAAAATATTCCTGTGTTAAAACTTCAGTGGATCAAGTTTAGAAAATTTTTATTAGAAAATAAATTATTTTCCTCCTTGCTGTCTTCCTAAAGCTTAGAATGTATTGGATGTTTTGTAATTTCCTAGTGCCAGTCTTCACCTAAAAATAATCTCCCACCGGACATCTAAACAAGTCTTGCAATTTAAGTCCTGAAATTCTCATCAGTTTTTCAAGCATCTATGCATGGGCTAACATCAGGAAATTAATTATTTCAGCCAAAAAAATTTGCAACTTCAAGAAATGTATCAAATAAATAATTGACCTGTGTTCTTCACTTTTTGAGAGAAATTCACTTCTAGAAAAATGATAATGAAGTATATAATGTAAATGTTTCAAAATGATTTTTAAATATGAATATTGCATGTATAAGCACTGAATTTTTTGAAATTAGTTTTTCATTATATAGACATTGGAAAAATGAAATTCTTCTATTAGAATAATATTTACAGGTTTGAAGGCTTTGTTTGCAAAAGTAGTTCATTTAATAATAATGTGGAGCCAGCCAAGTTGTTCGTTGGTTAAGGGTTGGCTTGGGGACGTGAACTCTGAGCAGCAGGACCACTGGTTCAGATCCCATATAGGCCAGTGATGCTGCGCCCCCTACAGCTAAGATGGTGAACAACAGCTTGACCTGGAGCTGGGCTGCCGTGAGTGGCCGGCAGCTGGCGTGGGCTGCCGTGAGCCACCGTGAGTGGCCATCCAGTGGCCAGTGACCGATCTGCTTCAGCCTGGAAGAGCGCAATGATCACAATACCAACATGGGCCAGTGAAGTGACATCCTCCACAACTAGACGGAAGAACAAAAAGAACAGAAACTTGTCTGTTCCCCTTGCCCAATTCCCCAACACTGTTCCCTCCCCCAATTCCCCAGTAAATAATAATAAAAATAGTACTGTGTTGTATAAACAGCATAAAGAAGTAACTTCAGTTACATGATGTTGACAATGGCACTGTCTTTACAAAATGCTTCTGATTTACAGTTGTGGGATATTCATTACATTTAACTCCAATAGCTTAAAATACTATGATAGATGAAATACATACAATTACTATTTCATTTCAATTTTAATTTTTATGTTTACACTAGATATTCATTCATTCATTCAAATTATATAAATTACCCTCTCAGCATTTAATGTCTTAAAGACAAATGAATGTTATTGATGAGTCCAAATTTCTTTCTGTTGTTACATGGAAAATTGGCCAAAAATACACATCAAGAATGATAGGATCTAAAGCAAACATTGTCCTGGCATCAACAACCCCCACTATTTATTTAAGAACACCAATGTTCTTGCTGACAGGGCACAATCCAGGAAGCAGTGTTTCATACTTATTTTAAGTAGCACCACCTAGACTTCATTCATGTTCAAAGCTTATTGACTGCCACTAAATGCCAAGCATTTACTAAGCTCTGAGGACATAAAAGATTAACAAGACACAGTCCCTGATTTCAATGAGCCCAGAGTCTCATTAAAAAAGATGGACACATAGAAAGATAATTCTACTGTAATATGATAAAGTACTGTGCATATGGAATGCAAGGCACTCCTGGGGTGATAAAGAAGTAATAGTGGAGAAACTCTATATCCAAGGGCAATCTCATGCTTTGATAAGATGTATAGATTCTAAACTCTAGCTACCAACACAACTCAACAGACTTGTAAAACTTCAAATTTGCATTCTCTGGATTCATTTTTGCTTGTGAAGGAACTTTGCTGGAGAAATGGAATGAAAGGTAGAAGGCTGAGGGAAGTGCATGTATGAAGACATGCAATTTCTAAATATTTGATAAAAGGCCAAAATAAAGAAAGCAAAGAGGCCCTGATTTATAAGACAATAGAACTTCCTATAGGAGTAAGAAAGGAAAGAAAGACAAGTTGGCAGGAGAAAAGAAAAGCAGAATGTGCAATTATTTGTATTTTCAGGCAAAGCTAAGGATGAGAATTGTTATTTTAATATTACAAGCCCCACAGAAAGATACTGTCCTTGTAGAAAGCTCCCAAACGTCCATGGAGAAATAATTTACCTAAGATGATTAACAAAATTGGTAGACCACCCAAATAGTGATGAAACAGTCTTCCTGATTTAAGCTGCATTTGTTTAGAATACCATGTGCCTAGAAGTCTAAGAGGGCTTTCCTGGGGACATGGTTTTTAAACTGAGAATTTCTCAAATGGGCACGAATAATGAGGGAAGTTAGCCTTCCAGTCACAGGAGACAGCATGTACAAAAGCTTGAGGCAAGAAAGCATGAAAGAAACAAGAAGGCTAGACATAGATTGGGAGGAAGCTGAGCATGAGATGAGATATGAGAGTAAATGACGTCACATGTCATCTTAGCTACAGTAAGTATTTTTGGCCTTTATTCTAAAAACATAGAGAAGAAATTGAATTATTTTTGTTAGCTCAGTAACACAATCTGATTTATGGTTCTGAAAGATGACTCTGGCTCCAGTGAAGTGAAGAGACTAGAGAGGGCAAGAGTATGTATAGGAAGACTAGTCAAGGGACTAATGTAATAGTCCGAGCAACAGATGGTGAAATCTTGAACTACATTAATGGTGTAGAAATGGAGAGAAGAGGGCAAATTAGAGAGATATTTAGGAGTGGTACTAACCATGGGCCCAAACAAGAGAATCACTTCTCTAAAATCCATGTTTGAGAAGGACGCACCGGCCTCTGCCAGCTATGCTCTGTCCCAGAGGACAAAAAGTCCACAAAACCAAGGGTATGTGCCCACCAAAACCTGTCTTCCTCCTTTTCTCAATCATGATTCAGACACTCTGGCCCTGGAAATCCCTGTGCAAATAGCGCTGAATCTCCTCTAGGCCCTGAGAGGTCCTCTTACATGAGTACATCTTCCCATGGGCAGACCATGTCACCGATGTATTTACTCTAAGGCCGGAGAAGTGGCCATGAGGCAGCTGTCTGGTGGACATGTAGACAGAGCTGGGACACAAGGCGTGGTTTCCACTTGCACATAAATGAAACCCCTTCATAGTACAAAATAGAGCCGGTAGTAAGCAGAGAGAAGTGAGAGCTGGTTCTCTCCAGCACAGCACTCCTGGGAGATAAAATTAGCAGGCATTGATCAATTAAAAATGGACGGCAAGAGAAATAGAAGTGTTATAATAATTTCTAGCTTCAATTCAATGATTGTGGTATGACTCACTGATCTAAGGAGCATTGGACAAAAACTGGAACTATGTAGGAAGATCATTAGTATGATTTAGACATGTTTGATATCAGGTATCTTTGAAACATCTAAGAAGAGATGTCAAGTAGACAGTTATAGATACAGAGTCCAGAGGTCAGAGGTGAGGCCTAAGCTTGGAATGTTATTTGTGAGTCATCAATCAGTGCTGGATTGATATAGCGTAGGGGGAGAGCAATGTGAAACAAGGAGAGGCCCATTATGGAGTTTTAAGAAAGATCCAACAGTCAGAGAAAGACAAATACCATATGATCTCACTCATATGTGGAATCTGAAAAACTGAATGAATGAGCAAAGTAAACAGAAACTGTCTCATAGATATAGAGGAAAAATCAGGGTTGCTAGTTGGGAGGGCGGTGGGGATGAGGGAGAAGGGGAAGGGATTAGACAGCAAAAATAGGCAACTACAATATTGCCACTGGGATATGAAAGACAGTTTGGAGAATATAATTAATAATGTTGTAAATATTTTGTGGGGTGTCAGATGGTCACATGTCTTGTTGGGGAGACCATTTCATGGATGGAGTAGAGGCTTGATCACTGCACTGTACACCTGAAGCGGAGGTTGTATACCAGCTGTAATTAAATATATATAGATAGTCACGGGATGTGGATTATACTGTGGAAAGGAGTCAGAGGAAGAGTAATAGATGTATATGATATGGGGGGAGGAGTGGGATGGTGGATTGGAGGAGGGGGTTGTCACTTTGAGAGATAAAATGTATAACTATTGCACTGTGTTGTACACCTGAAACTAATTAAAAATAAATAAATTTAAAAAAAAAAAAGAAAGATCCAAGATCAAAGAAAAAGTGGCCAGAGAAGAGGAAAAATATCAAGATAGTGTTATACCATGGAATATAAAGGAAGAGAATGTTTAAGGTGGAATAGGAAAAGAGTTACAAATATTACTGACAAGGATTGTAGATTAGAATTTTTAAAAGATATCTGTTGCATGATGATTATGGATGTCCTTAATAGAGCTATTTTGATAGAACGATGAGACCCCCACACCACAGACTGTAGTGGCTAAAGAAGTGAATGGGAGGTGAGTAATGAATAGATATCTCTTCCAAGAAATTTGGATGAAAAGGGGCAACTGAAGATGGTTGAGGGTCAATGAAAATTATTACTTGTGAGCAGTTACAAGGCAATGAGAAGGGTTCCACTAATTGTGGCTTCTATTTTCTCTGTAAAGAGGTGGTGGAGTGGGTGCTAAGACTGCATAGCTTGGAGATGAATATTTGAGGGAAATGAGGAAAGCCGAAGTAGTCATAAAATTGAGGGCATGCACTGAACAGAGACTCATTGCCATGGGCTAAACGGAAAAGTAAGAAAACTCTCTCTGTCACACTTGTCTCCCTCTAACCTCTCACTGAGACACGTGATGATCCCTCTTTCCCATGCCACTGCCTCTGCACACTTCAGACACATGTCTTAGACTCACGCCAGCTCCAGTCTTCTCTTAGGAGCCCCACACCCTCCATGAGAACCCTGCCTCTAGTTCTATGTGTCTCCTCTCTGCACACCCCATGCCAAAACTGTCATTTCTTAAGTTGTGGGCAAATTCAGGTAGGTGTTAAAGATCAACAACCTTATTAAAATACCTACAAAATATCTAGGGGTCTCTCCTTATCTCGACTCTGTGCTCTCAATCTCCTCAACAATCTATTTCCTCCACAAAACCACACCTAACCTTCCTAGAAGTAGAGGCATTTTAGAAAGGACTGCTATTCTGTCAGTGAATTCTTAATGGGTGGCATCTCAGACAGACAACAAAGTGAAGAGCCTAAAGCAGTGGTTCTAAGGTTCTTCATATCTCATGTAGGTCTGATCCCAGTAGGGCACAGGTTACCTGACCTTTGTAAATAGCTGTTAGGGCCTGAACTTTGGTGTTTGAACTTTGGAATCTCTATTTGGTTATTCAGAAACCTTTTCTCTTCTTTGTTTTTGGATGATTGAGTTTGTTAGATTAATGTTTACATGACGATTCTACAATTTATGTCCCACATTCCCAATATAATGACACCTTTGAAGGCATAAACTATGTCTTATGCTCACTATATCTGACACCTGACCCAGTGCACACTGTGGATATCAGAGCCATTCAAAACTTTCATTGACCTTCAGTTTAACTGAACTGATCTAGAGGCAACTGCACCCGTGGTGAGAGGCCATGAGCAATTTGATATTGTGTGCTCTCCCATGTTTTTCTTTTCTCATTAGAATGCAGTCTGGGAATTCATTTAGTTAGAGGGATAAAATTGAGGTAAACAGGTTAACTGAAGCTGACTTCCTTCAATCCTGACCAACTAAAGAAGCTGAAAACATTCTAACCAGTAGACATTAGGGGTCTATTTAAATAGCCCAATGGTATATATATATATATATATATATATATATATATATATATATATATATCTCCCAGAGGCCCAGCAGCCACACCCATTGCCCGTTGCCCAGAATGTTGCTCAATTTTAGCACTGCTGTAGGGCTGGCACTTCTTTGCCCTCCCCACCCAAATCCATGTCCCAAGCCACTACAAATTCCCATTTATATTCTATTGTATTCAGTTTAGGTGAGTAAGCAAAGGGAGTGCCGGAGGAGTTCAAATGTGAAAATCTGGTCCAATGACCCAACCACCCAGTGAAGCAAGGTCATCTATAGTGAAAGTTGCTCATGGCCAATAATCACATAAGTGCAAATGTTTCTTCTTCAGCCAAATTAAACTGATGACTATAATAACCTAAATCAGTTTATTCAGAGGTTATTCTTTGGTTCATTCTGCGTATACTTTAAAATTGTGAGCATATTCCTGGAAAGTATCAAATATTTTCATATTTGTGTCTGCAAGAATGGGGAGTGGAGAATATAGGTAACATTGTTGTACTCAATAGGAAAAATCTGGTATAGTCAGACATTATTACAGATACCCTTTTCTTTAAAACTAAAATATGTTTTCATAGGGAAAAATAATGATTGGTATGCAAATTATTTCTAATATTCTTTGGTTTTCCAAAGAATTGTGTCTAACCCTGGATTGTGTCTAACTAGCTTATATGTGTTTTGGAACCTCTCTGTTTGTAGCTAATGTCATCTAGAAATAATTTCTATACCTGTGAACTTGAACTTATTTCCTAATGCCATATGGCACAATACAAAATCTATATTAACCTTGACTTTTTCTTCTACAACAAGCTCCTTATTGCCAAAAATCTCTAAAACACACCTAGTACAATAAGATATTGATTTTCAACTATCTTTAGATCAGTTTTTCAAACAGTATCATAAAATAAATTTAGTGTGTCATAAACAGTACTTTTTTAGCAAAATAAAATAAAAAGACTTGATCATAGTACATTACATATAATAGGATAGTATCGTTTGGTGAAATTGTGGCTTTCCAAAGTCATACTAGGAAAAAAAAAACTTTGCAGTGATCATATCCTGGGAGAAACTAAGGAGGGTAATCAAGTAAAATGTATTTCTTAATATAGTTACTATCAAAAAACTTGAAGATTCATCCCCTTAAAACCACTTGCTATAAGCTCAGTATGTTGGTATGTTCAAAATCAACTTGCTCTCTTCCCAGCAGGACTCCCATGTAATTTTTTTCCCCAAATTTACCTATTTGGCTATGATACCAAAATTATCCATATCATTCATTTTCATAACCTTATAGTAATTTTAATATTAATACCTCTTTCTTCTTAACCTCAAGTATCTAATTTGTCCCTGGTCTTGATCCATCCTTTACAATCTCACATTTATCCTTATCCTCCAGGACACTGACATCACTCTGGTTTGAGTTCTCACCAAATCATGTCTGAGTCTCTATATACCTGATTTATCCTAGAACTTTCCTCTCCTTAAAAATCTTTCAATGTTTCCCCATTACATTTTAAATGAGTTCCAAGCTTCTTATCTTGCTATTCAAAATGTTCAGTAATCTGATTCCACTAGTTTATATCATCCATAAAAGCAGAGGCTCTATCTTTCTCCACAGCAATATCCCCAGTGGATAACATAAGACTGGCACGTAATACGTGTTCAATAATATTTCTTGAGTGGATAAGTGAATGTACAAAAAAATGAAGGAACAGTATCAATAGCATAACCTTCTTTCTCTTTCACATATAGATTTCCCACACCCTTAAGTGGGTAATATTCTGTAATATTTTTTGCAAGCCTACATGTCATAAAACATCACTACAAGGAAGAAGACTGTACAGAGTGCTGTAAGGCCATCTCCATGTTTCCCCACATGCCAAGCTCGTTTCCAGACCAAAGCCTGTGTTTGTTAGGCTGTCTCCTACCACGATGACCTCCTCCTGCTTTCTATCTATATAAATCCTCCTCCTCTTCAGAAAGCACCTCAGAACTATTTCTCCACCAGTCCTACATTCTTTTCACTCTATTCCAATATTTATTTGTTCTAGCTCTTAATCATATCTCTTAAATTTGTATGGATTAATAAGTTGTAAGTATTTTATAAGAGTAAATATTTGTCCTATTCATTGTATTCTCCACAAGATTTCAGTTCAGTACTAGACCGTAGATAGACATTAAACCCATGAATTAAATAAATAAAAATTTGCAAAGTAATTATACTGTGAGAAAATAATTAAGAAGGGTTATTAAGTATCCATCTCCAGCAAACTGAAGATTTGTGAAAGTAATCACATACATTCTTGTCATGTAGTAGGTGCCCCATAAATATAAGTTGAATGAATGCATGAACACACAGGAAAACAGTTTCCAGTCTGGTATTCATCAATTCCTTGATACCATGAAAGAAGAGTGAAAGTCCATGAGTTTATTGTCAGTATTGCAAAAAATATAATAATAGAAATGTTGTATTTATTCATGATAAGGTGGCAAACACTGACTCAAGTGCCTTTCCATTAGATTATTACTCTATCAACCCTACTAAAGGTGGCAGGAGGAAAATGACAACGGTGTATTAAAAAAACATTTATAAAGTACCTACATTGTGCCAGTCCCTGTTCTCAGCAGTGCTCAGCATTAGCTCATTTATGCCTCAGAACAAGCTTATGAGGACAACAATGTTATTACCTCTATTTTACAACTGAGGAAACCAAGGTTAATATAAAGTAACTGAGATTAAGTAACTTGCCCAAGGTCAACAGTTAGTGAGCCACAGAGCAAGGATTATGAACTCAGGCAGTTCTGGGTCAGGAAGGAATAGATCTAATTTGTGTATAGATCTAATCTCTGATGGCTTTCAAAAATTAGGGTAGTTAGTCTATACTGAACGTCTTAAAAAACTTTCATTGTGTTCACAAAGATACATCCATTAATGTCAGCAATAAAAAAATTTTTTTCTTGGATTTGAATTGCAGAAGCTGGCATGAGGATACACCCTTATTATCTTATGCTTTATTCTTTGTTCTCCTAAAATAAGATCTCCAGGTGTCATGATGGCCTTGCCTTTTATCTTTCCTGTAATGGTCCCAGTGGCTACAGCAGCAAGATAGGGAGTTGGTAGAGGAGGCAGTGTGAGCTAAGTAAGAAAACAGACACTGGTAACCAGGCTAGGAATTAAGCACTAAAGCATCCACAAATATTTCAAATTTTAGATGATCTGACAATAAGAGCTGGAATCCACTATTTTACATTATTTTATTCTACTATTTTAAAATAAAATAGAAAGTTTTAAATGTTTTAACTAATGTTCTTTTCAAGTATTGCTTTGCCACTTCTAGAAAACATATAGAAAGAGTACTCTTTCATAACTCTAAGAGCAAAGTCCTTCTAACTCACACAAAGATCTGCTGTTCCTCAGAAGATTTGGTTTTAGTCTGTTCTCAGTTTGGTTGCACTGATAGTTGCCTTTCAAGCAAAATAAGTTAACGGAGACATCTGTGGAATTTGTTTGAAGACAGATAGGCGCTCAGATACAAAACTGCTGGCTTAAGCAGAGGCAGAGTGAACTGGAATGATAAACACAAATGCAAGCCTCATAAGGAAGCAACCAGAAAAAACAAGGTACTCGTGGTAATAAGCATCCTTTCAATAATAATTACCTAGGAGTTTTCTGGGTGAGATATACAGCCACTCCATGGAACTGCTGCTACACATTCTTCTTTTTGTCTTGTTCATTCATTCAAATAAATATCTAGTGTTTGTTATATTTCTAGATTCTGTAGTATGTATTGTGTGAGGTATTATCATGTATTGATTAAGAGCACATATTTGGGATAGGCAGGGGAGAGGAAGGTAGGGGGGTAATATACCAGATTTAAGGAAGATAATTAATAGCTGAGTGTGACCTTGTTAAGTTTGAAATATGTTAGAATACTGGTAGAAATGTCATGCTGTTCAATATATGAATCTAGAACTCAGGGGAGAGAAGCCCTAACTATGGATAAAAAATTGAAAAAAATATGTAACATAGATGTATTCAAGCATAGATGTGTGTCAAGCCATGGATTTAAATGATCATTTCATTACCCAGGAAGAGAGTTTAGACAGAGAAGAGATAGGTGCCAAAGACAGAACGCTTGGTACCCTAATATGTAGGGGTCTTGAGGGTGGAGGAGGAGCCAGAGAAAGCTAATGAGAAGGAACAGCTGTGAAGTAAGAGGAAAACCCACAGTGTCTGTGATACGTCACAGTCTGTGATAAGTCTGGAAAAGAAGATTCAGACACTTACGCAAAGTAATGTTGCTGGTTAGAGCAGTTAGGACTGCTATTGTTAACTTATAAGTACATTGAAAACAACATATATCTCAACTTTCTAATTATTTTATTTTTGTGTCACCAACAGTACTCAGTAGAGCTAAATATATGGTAAAACATATGGTGAGAACTCACTAAGTTATTTACTGTTGGTTGATTATACATATATGTGACAAAAGGGAAACCAAGTTTACCTTGATAGGAAAGATAATCAATTTCGATTTTTACTTATTTGTAGTCCCACTGAATTGCAAATGGATATTTCTGTGTGATATCACTTGGTTATCCTTATGAACAGTTATTGATTAGTCACATCACCCTCTCTGATTTAGTGATACAATAGCTAGCTTGATGACCATGGCTATATATTTTGACCCTAAGATTTAAATAATCTTGTGCAAAGGAAGAGATAGAGTTATAGTGGTGTTTGATTTGGACAAATGGTTAATTCAACATCTTCCTTGAGAATATTCATTGTATTGGAAACATTTGGGGGCCTTTATCAAATGCACAAAAATATGAATATTCACAGTAATTTCTCCCAAGGATTTTACTAATTCAAGAGCAAAGACAGCAACCCCCCCCCCCAAATCTATAATATATTAGGCCATGACTTGTTAAATAGAGGCACAAGCAGTATGCACTCCTATTCATTCATAGTACTTTTAAAATTTTAATGTATAAACATAGCCAACCTCTTAACCTTTATAACCATCTGAGACCATAGTTTTTTGTATACAAAAAAGCATCCTGCAGAAACCCTTCAATATATTAAAGCATAAATTCACTAAAGATTTTCAAACTGTAATATCAGACCATCCACCATGTTAAAGGCCAATGACCCAATGTTTACAATTTAATCCTTTACCACAGATAATTTGCAAAACCTAAGAAGACAGCAAATACTTTACAACTCTTATCAACAGAGAGTGAACTATGTCCATTGAAAAGTAGACTCTGGGCAAATGAATTACAGAAAGTCCACACAAAAAATGACCTTGGGGAGTAGCCTAGATTTAGGGAGAAAGAGAAATGCTGAGTTCTGCAATTGTGTCATCAATCAGGGAGGTCTCATAGGCAGAGATTCAACAAGTCAGTCCCACCATTCTATAATGTAGATGACAGCTAACAGCTCTGAAAAGCCACAATGCTAAATAAAATAAAACAAACGCTAACTTAAATTTATCACAGTGATCTAATTTGAGGAAACACTAAACAATATTTTTATGTCTCACATGTTCTGCTGAGCATATTTTAACACATCAGTGGAAAGACATTTGTGAGAGACAGTGTGGTGAAGTAAAAGTAGGGATTATAGTATCAGTTTTCTAGAACACTTAGGAAGATCACTTTACCTCTTCCAATGTCAAAAATCTTTAAAACATTATAATAGGTACCATACTACACACATTAAAAACTGATTCCAGAGACATTAAACTTAGTTTACAGAGGTTCTTTCTCCCTCTAATGTGCTGTCCAAAACCTATGCTGTCCAAGGGGAACCTGCAGCTTTTACACTGTCAATTCTATGTTCAAGTGCGAAAGTGACTAAGCACCCAGGCTGCTTGCATGCGATTCACGCTCTGCCACTCTACTTTTTGCCATTGGACACTTACTTAACTTCTGTATACCTCGATTTCCTCAATTATAAATTGGGGATGAGTTTGTTTTAAAGAAATCCATGATTTAATACATGTAAAGTGCCTAGATAGTACCAGGCACATAGCAATTACTAAATAAATGTTAACTATTATTATATGTATTGTTATTATTGTATGTTGTCAGCACACAAGTACATGTGTATGTGGAAATTGTGGTGTCTAACAAACAAAAACAAACAAACAAACAAAAAGAAGATTCCCAGGCAAACAAATGGGAATGAAGAATCTAAGGAGCTTGGAAAACAGGATATACTTCAGATGGTAGGAGATAGAATACACATACCCACTTCCATATGAGTATATCTGACTAACTCTTTGTTACTGATTCCAGCACAGGTAACTCTAGAAAATATTTGTAAGGCTAACATATACACTCTTTGTAAAGAAACTTTACATTTTCCCTGTTTCAAAATCTTAAAATGATACAATTAAAAGCAGCCAAAATTAATCTGGAATCCTTAAGGGGAAAAAAAATTTTTTTAAACACTGGAAAATTTTATTTTATTTTTATATGCATGTTAAGTGCCTAGAATAGTGCCAGGCACCTTGCAGAATTCTGTTGTGAGTGTTAAAACAGGAGCTGGAGTCAGGTCTGAACTCTGCCACAAATATGCTGTCACTGAGTGAATTACTTCTTTGTCTCAGTTTTACAGTTACCAGTGCAAGAGATAATAGTTACTATGTATTATTCATAAGGTTCCTCTGGTGATCAGCACTATTTAAATTTTTTTTTTTTTTAGATTTTTTTATTGGGGAATTCGGGGAGGGGAACAGCGTTGGGGAATCAGGGAAGGGGAACAGACAGGTTGCTGTCTTTTTCTGTTCTTCAGTCTAGTTGCAGAGGACGTTGCTTCACTGGCCCATGTTGGGATCATCATTGCGCTCTTCCCGGATAAGGCAGATCGATTGCCGGCCTCGGCATGGTTGCTTACCACGGCTATTGGCAGCTCACGCTGGCTACCAGCTGCTCACACTGGCTGCGGGCCACTCACTGTAGCCCATGGCAGCCCACTGCAGCAGGGGCTGCAGCCCACACCGTCGCTGGGGCTCATGCAGCCCAGCTCCAGGTGGAGCTGTTGTTAGCTCTAGAGGGCAGTGTCACTGACCCTCATATGTGGGATACGAACCGGGGCCGCTGGCGTTCCAAGCCAGCTCTTAATCAATGTGCCACTCACCCGGCCCCTATTGAAGTTTTTTAAATGAATTAAAGCTAAGTGTTAAACTGTTCTACTTTATCATTCTCCAAAACATCACAGGAAAGACCAATTCTCTAAAAATCCTTACCTTCTATCTTAATTTGACAATAAAGAATGCCTCATGATCCTTCTATTTTATATGAGGATTCCCCAAATCTTTGGGGTTGACACTACTGTCACCAAATATTTACCAAATACTCAAAAACGGGGCCGGCCGAGTGGCGCATTGGTTAAGCGCTGGTTTTGGGATGCCAGCGGCCCCAGTTCAGATCCCACATGAGGGCCAGTGAGACTGCCCTCTACAGCTAACAACAGCTCCACCTGGAGCTCGGCTGTGCGAGCCCCGGTGATGGTGTGGGCTGCAGCCCCTGCTGCAGTGGGCTGCCATAGGCTACAGTGAGTGGCCCGCAGCCAGCGTGAGCGGCTGGCAGCCAAGCGTGAGCTGCCAATAGCCGCGGTGAGCGACATCCAGAGGCCAGCGACCGATCTGCCTCATCCGGGAAGAGCGCAATGACGATACCAACAGTGAAGCAACATCCTCCGCAACTAAACTGAAGAACAAAAAGACAGCAACTTGTCTGTTCCCCTTCCCCGATTCCCCAATGCTGTTCCCCTCCGCCAATTCCCCAATAAAATCTTAAAAAAAAAAAAAAAAAAACGGAAGATGACCTGTCCCCACAAAATAAAATACCAGTACCTATGTGGTGGGATAACATTTCATAATCTACTAAATTTACTTCTTTTCTTCAGAAAATGTTGATTTTTGTCATCAAGTGGTTAAGTTCTCCTGTGATAAATGCTTTGGAGGAGGGATATAAAATGATGAAAATCATAAGCAAAAGGCTCCTTTTGATGTTGACTTCTAAAACTGAAGCTCCTAGAAAAGATGACAGTTTTCCTGAAGTAGACAAAATGGGAGAAATACTTGGGAAAGAGCAAAGGATGAAAGAAGAGACTACAAGAATGAGGAGATAGATGTGGAGGGAATAAGAATATGGGACCTGGAGGTCATAAAGTTTTGTCTGAGAGACTCTCTTTTTCTCGAATAGCAAAGGAAAAGTAAAGAAAAAAATTAATATCTTGAAAGAGAGAGGGATCCTGTGTTCCATCCCAGGAAGAGCATTGCGGGGGACAAGATCCCAGAGAGGAAATGACTATGTGATATGTCTTAGGCAGCCCCAACCTTAGACAAGTTTGCAGAGATAGGAAAAAGCAACCAATGTCCCCAATATCTCCAAACTTGGTAGAGGAGAGTCAGAGAGCTTGAACAGAACAAAAGGAGCTGCGGACAAGATGGAGGGGCACCTCAAAGGCCAGTTATATGAATAAAAAACAGAGGATCAAATGTGCAACGACTCACATCTAAGAAGATAGTTGTATAAACAAACAACTAAGAGGCCAATGGGCCCCTCACACCATGTCTTTACATCCCATGTTATGTCTTGGCCAACTCAGGGAAAGTAAAAAGACCCCAAACTGCTAAAGAGGAAAATTTCTCCACATCAGCAAGTTCAAAATTGAAATGAACTTGACTTACAAAAATTAATGAAAGTGACATTCTTACACAACCACTTTATTTATGAAACACACACACCTACTTGTATTTAAGTAAATTAAAACTAATTTTGCTTTAAATATTTATCTATAGTCCCCCAAATTTTTAGCAAATGACAAGAGTTTCACAAGTGTATGATGCATGTAAGAACCCAAGATATCACGTATACAAATTTTTTTTAATTACCTAATTAGATTAATTATTCAGGCTCAATTTTTCCTATTATTTATAAATCATAAAATTTTATGAAAATAAATAATATTCAAATGTTTTCAGGGAATACATGTAAGTGCCATTTCCAAAAGTCCCTTCATTTTGGTTACATATCACTACCTCAAAATCAACACTTTTCCCATATATTGCCACAATATTACATATATGTTTGCACATATTTAGTGACTACACATAAAATTTATCAATAACTTCTACTAGTTATTGTCTTTAAACAATGGAAATAATTTCTTATTCAATCTAACAACCTAGATTTGCTACATGTCTTTCTGTTTTTATTTCACCGTTAAGTATATTCATCAAATTTAATTATATACCCTCCTAAATATTTTTAAAGAAATCTTGAGATCATTTTGAAATATATTATATCCTTTTGAAGCATTTATTGCTTTAGTCAATCATTCCACAAATATTTACTGAGTGCCTGCAGGGTGCCAGGAATTATGGTAAAAGTATAAGCAAAATGCTTTGTTTCCAAAACATCATTGTTGAATAAATAAAGAGTAAATATATTCAGCATGTAGTTTTTATGTTTTCATTAAATCCAATATGTGAGTAGAGATTATAGGATGTGTGATTACACTACTAGAATTCTGTAGTTTTGCAAAAATCTTGGAAAATTGAAAATGCTACTGAAATTTCATTAATTTTGAAACACCATAGGACTACGTGCTTGATTTCTTTGTTTTTTTTAATTACTTAACTTTCATGGAATTGAAATGAAACAAAAATTGATCATCTCATATCCATTTGATTATATTATTCTTCTATTTTAATATGCCATCAGTTTTAGACATAATTTAGTAATTGAATAATAATTTAATTTAATAATAACTTTTGGGAGGGGAGGAAAGAAGGAAAAAAGAGACAGCATTAGGGCCAGCTGAGTGGTACTGTTGGTTGGGAGTTGCCTTGGGACGCCAGCTCTGAACGTTCAGATCCGACATATGAGGACCAGTGATGCTCAGCCTCTACAGCTAAGATGGTGAACAACAGCACCACCTGTAGCTGGGCTGCTGTGAGTCTCCTGCGACAACATAGGCTGAAGTGGGGCTGGCAGGCAGCTGGCATGAGCTTTCATGATCTGCCATGATACCATGATCTGCCGTGATCTGCCGTGATCTACCGTGAGCCGCCATAAGTGGCCATCCAATGACCGATGACTGATCTGCCTCACCCGGGAAGAGCGCAATGATAATACCAAGATGGGCCAGTGAAGCGACATCCTCCAAAACTAGACTGAAGAACAAAAGGACAGCAACTTGTTTGTTTCCCTCCCCCAATTCCCCAATAAAATCTTTAAAAAAAAAAAGAGGCACTATTATAAAACACATACCCATTACAAGATGCTTCCTAATTTCAGAAATGTTAAAATGATAAAAAAAAAATGTTCATCTTAGATTTGGGAACTAGGGTATTTTTAAAGTTAATTATACTATCTTTTGAAGTTAGTATTTAACTTTTATTCAACAGGACTATTTGTGCTATTAAGTTGAGCACAGGGAATATAAATCTAAATGGTCCTGTTCCTTGAAAATCAATAGACTTAACTTTTTTTCAGTGAAAAATCTAGCAATTTAAAGCTTCACTGCTTCAAATAACAAATCTATTTGAACCTACCAATTACTATCAGAATTGATCAGCTGCTTTTAATACCTACGAGATTATATATACCTTCTCATACACTCTATTGATTCTGAATATACATCAAATTCATAGGTCATTGTAGTATGTGATGTTACGGTCCCAATTTAAGGAATTTTTAGAATAAATTATAGCAAATTTTATGCTTATAAGTACATACCATAGCAAGCTTACTATGTTAACAGAGAAATTATAGAAAATAATTCTATAAATATAGCTAATATATTAAGGACATGTTTTAAGAGAATTTTATGCAATTTTACTCAAAATAACACAAAAGATGCTATTCTGGATGCTGGAGAAAAAAAACCTAGGAAATATGGGATTTTGGTCATAGAGTATCTACCAAAGTAAAAATAGTACTATGAGACCTGCCCATCAGACTTTTTATATTAAATATTCCTTTAAAGATTGAAATATATGAGAGACTATACAGTAGATCCTTAAAACTGTCTTCTTGACTCTGAATTTGCTAACATCACAGTAATGAGTTACTAGACAAAGCCATGAAAAATAAAAACCCACAAAGCAACATTAAAATGTATATGGGGTTGACTAGATCTCCTAGGTGATTGACTGGCTATAGTAAAGGCACAAGAAATATTTGTTCAGTAAATGAGAGTATAAGTGAGTGACTCACTCCACATCCCAACATCCTCAAGAAACAAGACTGGATGCCATGAGGCAGGGGAAAAGAGGCTTTGCTCCCAAAAAGAAACACTTATATAGCATTTATGATGGACCAGCCCCTGTTCTAAGCACTTTACACATATGCACACACATAATCTTCACAACTGAGGCAGTTGCCATTATTACACCCATTTAACAGATGAAGAGCTTGAAGTATCAGGTTAAGCGGCTTTATTTATTCAAGGGTGCACACTTAGTAAGTAGTGGGGACAGGATACACATTCAGGCAGCATGGCTTCAGAATCAGAGCTCTTAATCACTCCACCCTGCTGCGTGCCTAACATCCACAGAGCCCACAAACTTTGTCCATGTGGTTAATACTGATTATTTCAGACTCGTAGAACTCTTCTAGCTTCCCTACACGTTAACCAATGTCATGGCACAGGGCTCTGACCATATGTATGTTGTCAGAGTTCTGGAGGGTAATGTGACTCAAAACTCCTGATGTTGCCAACTTAACTGTGGTTAAAAATAACCTTGAAAAAAAAATCATCATGAAATTCCATTCAACATTATAATGATATTTGCTATTATATTTTGAAAATGGAGTTCCCATGAGGAATTTGGATCTTTTGGCCATCCTTCTCATTACAGTCTGAATTTCAGCTGAATTCTACCCTGCTTTTTGAAGGTCTTCAGTGGATCTGGCTCCTCACTCGTAATTATAGAACAACTCCCACTCTTGACTGTAGGCTCCTGGAGAACTGAGACTTTATCTGTCTTGATTCTCACTCTGTCCCCAGTGGGTAGGATACTGGCCGTTCAATAAATATTTGTTAAAAGAGTAAATAGATATCCAACAATGTTTGCTAAATTAATAATATAAAACATGTAACATTCTTTATAGACAAGTAGCCAAGTTTCTCCTCTTTCCTTTTCTTACAACAAAACAAATACATTTAGTGGAGAGCAAATATTATCCCCAGTATTTTATTGATCTATTTACTGCCTTCAGAACCAAGTGATTTGATCCCTATAAATGGCAAATCACTACCTGAATTTTCTGAGATAAATGGATGCCTTTTTAATTAAAAGAGTTCACATACAATGTTATATTAGTTTCAGGTATACAACAGTAATTTGACATTTATACACCTCACGATGTGACCACCACACTAAGTCTAGTAACCACCAGTTATCATGCAAAGCTATCACATTATTATTGACTATAATGTATTCCCCTTCACCTTTTTAACCCATCCCTCCACCCATCTCCCCTTTGGCAACCATTAGCTTGTTTTTTGTTTCTATGAGTCTGTTTTTGTTTTGTTTGTTCATTTGTTTTAATTTTTTTAATTCCACATGTAAATGAAATCGTGCAATATTTGGCTTTCTCTATCTGACCTATTTCACTTAGCACAATATCCTCTAGGTCCGTCTATGTTGTCTCAAATGGCAAGATTTTGTTCTTTTTTGTGACTTAGTATTATTCTATTGCATATATGTATCATATCTTCTTTATCCATTCATCTATGGATGGACACCTAGGTTACTTTCATATCTTGGCTATTGTAAATAATGCTGCAATGAACATAGGGGTGCATATATCTTTTTGAATTAGTGTTTTTGTTTTCTTCAGATAAATACCCAGAAGTGGAAATTCTGGGTAGTTCTACAATTTTTAATTTTTTGAGAAATCTCCATGCTGTTTTCCACAGTGACTGCACCAATTTACAGTCCCACCAACAGTGCATAAGGATTCCCTTTTCTCCACATCCTCGCCAACACCTGCCATTTGTTGCCTTTTTGATAACAGCCATTCCAATTAGTGTGAGGTGGTATCTTATTGTGGTTTTGAATTGTATTTCCTTGATGATTAGTGATGTTGAGTATCTTTTCCTATATCTGTTGGCCATCTGTTTGTGTTCTTTGGAGAAATGTCTGTTTATGTCCTCTGCCCATTTTGTGATTGCATTGTTTATTTTTTTGTTACTGAGTTGTATGAGTTCTTTATATATTTTGAATATCAATCCCTTATCAGAGATATTATTTGCAAATATCTTCTCCCATTTAGCTGGTTATCTCTTCATTTTGTTGTTGGTGTTCTTCACTGTGCAAAGGTTTTTAGTTTGATGAAGTCCCATTTGTTTATTTTTGCTTTTGTTTCCCTTGCTTGAGGGGACAGATCAAAACAAAAAATTACTAAAATTGGTGTCAAATAGTTTACTATCTATGTTTTCTTCTGGGAGTTTTATGGTTTCAGATCTTACATTTAAATCTTTAATCCATTTTGAGTTTGTTTTGTAGATGGTATAAAAGAGTGGTCTAGTTTAATTTTTTTGCATGTATCTGTCCAACTATTGTTGAAGAGGCTCATTTCTCCATTGTATATTCTTGCTTCCTTTGTAGTAGATTAATTGACCATGTAAATGAGGCTTTATTTCTGGGTTCTCTATTGTGGGTTCTTTATTGCATATTGATGTTTATTTGATTTTATTCTCTTCAATATTATCATTGGTTACAAGCATAACTGAATATGATTTAATTTTGTAAATTATAAGGCTTTCCATTTTAATTCACAAGTAAAAAAAGGGATTCTTTGTTAGTTGGTATTTATTTTGAGTTCATAATATGATCCACATTAGTCTTTTATTCTAGTACCTTATAATGATTTAAATAATGCTACACACATATAACAATATAACATAACTTTTTGTATAAACTTAAATATAATTCTTCCAACAGCTCTGAGAGACAATGAAAAGAGTCCAGAGAGAAGAATGAATTTGCCTAAGGTTAAAATGTAAATAAATGGTGGACCCAAGACAAAAAACCTGGTTCTTCTAAGTTGGAGTCTAGTAGTAGCTTTTTATTATCCCAGTCTTCATTTGAAATACCAAAAATAGGTAATCTATGAAAGAAGAAGGAGATGTACCAGCGAATACCCAAATATCCAAGAAAAAAATAAAACTTGATTTATTTTTGTGGCAGGCAAAAGAATAAAATCAAGAGGTAACAATAACAATTGTGGTTTGGTTGTACATTGTAAAGTAGAAAGGCAAGTTTGGTTTTTTCAGAAATTTTAAAAGAAAACTGAGAACCTAACACATTAAACCTGGAAAAGAGGAAACCCAGATGAGCTTTAGGAGATGCTCATTGACTAAATGTGCTTGCACACTGAGCACCTATTAAATGAGATTTGAGGAAGTTTAACCTCAACCAATTAGTGTTGATATGCTTCATCGAAAGATCCATCTTTGTTAACCAGTGTGATTTTTGTCAAAAGTGAGATATCTGGTTTGTAAAATAAAATTAAGTTCCATTTCTGTTTTAGCAGTTAAGAAACTAAACACAAAAAAGCCTAAACTTGAATTTAGCAATCACATTGCAAGCCTAATCCTGTTATTTGCATAGAGACCATCGTAGATCCCTAATAACTGTAAGGCCACCTAACATTAAGTTGAATAAATTGAATTAAAATTAAACTCTAAAAATAACAGTTTAAAATGGCGAGGCATGGGAAAAAGCAAACATAAAATATTGTCACTCAACTGTAAGAACCAAGTAATCTATACTGGAATATGATTACCTGAATCTTGATGATTTATTAATGATTAAATGTGGATTACATATTAATGATTTAAATGTGGATGATGCATCTTAGATTAATAAATTTATACATCCACTGAAAGAGAGTCAAGGTTATCACTCCTTCTCTAAACAAATTCTAAAGCCCACGCATGGTAACCTTTGAAATTTTAACAGAGCATCACCAGGCTTGTACTGATTGCTTCAGTTTACATGCCACTGGTCATAGAACTTTGAACTGCCCATTTTTGTTTGGAAAACGTGGAGATATTGTATCTCTTTAAGTTAAACAAACCCTTGGACATACACACAGGATGTTTAATGAGTGTTGTCCCCTACAAATGGAATTTTTCACTGGTAAAGAATTGAATGAGATAATACAAAACAAATATAATAGTCCCTGGGCTGAAAAATAAATCTCATATTTTCTATCTTTTCTTTCATCTATACTTAATTTGAAAGGTGTCATTCTTCAAGAGAATGATCCTGAAGGATCTGAAGTTATCCCTATTTGAAATTAATGTTAAAATATCTTATTATGATATCACAAATATTATAGAACTTCACCTTTTTTTGCTTTACAATATCCTTTATTGAAATATAGAGGGGTTTCTAAGCAAATTTCTGATAGTGTAATTCTATTTTTCTATTAAATTTCATGAAAATAACATAGGCACATTCTTATAGGGAAAAATATGACCGCTTAATAAACTAAAGCCATATTTGATTCTATTAAAAGAAAGTTTAAATCATTTAATTAAATAAATAAAATAAGTTTCTTATAAACATGGACAATAATGTCCAGAATATTAATTCCATTATTGACCTATAATTATTACATCTTGGAATAAAAATACCTAAGAGAAAATAAACAGCCATGTTAAACTCTGATAGTGGTCATTGGTTTTTTTATTGAGGTTTTAAACACTTTTGCTTTTTACCTAAGTTTTTCTACTGATTCAGAGTGGGCTAGAAGTGGGTGGAGGTTAGAATAAACTCAAGTACTAACTTGAATGCAAAAATTGCCCTATTCCAACCCTCAGGATAACGCTGTGGCCAATCATAGTGACAATTCAGTAAATTACACTTATTATCTTTTCATTTTCTAAATTTTTAACTCAGTCATGAACAAAAGATATGATATTAAACCTGAGGTCCAACATGTTCATCCATTTGCTATAGGGCAAGTTGTATGACTAGCATATACTATGACAGGAACAGAAACTTGGTGGAAAGTCCTATCTACACTTCAATTTAAAGTAAGCTTTAGTAAAACACGTTGTTCAAACACACACACACACACACACATTCATGTTATTTACTCTGCAGTAAAGAGTATTTGAGGGCCGGCCGAGTGGCGCATTGGTTAAGCGCTGGTTTTGGGATGCCAGCGGCCCCGGTTCGGATCCCACATGAGGGCCAGTGACACTGCCCTCTACAGCTAACAACAGCTCCACCTGGAGCTGGGCTGTGCGAGCCCCGGTGATATTGTGGGCTGCAGCCCCTGCTGCAGTGGGCTGCCATAGGCTACAGTGAGTGGCCCGCAGCCAGCGTGAGCGGCTGGCAGCCAAGAGTGAACTGCCAATAGCCGCGGTGAGCGACATCCAGAGGCCAGCGACCAATCTGCCTCATCCCTGGAAGAGCGCAATGACGATACCAACAGTGAAGCAACATCCTCCGCAACTAAACAGAAGAACAAAAAGACAGCAACTTGTCTGTTCCCCTTCCCCGATTCCCCAACGCTGTTCCCCTCCGCCAATTCCCCAATAAAATCTTTAAAAAAAAAAAAAAAAAAAGAGTATTTGATAGCCTTTTAATTTGCATGTTATTGGATGGAACACCCTATCCAGCTTACTGGAAGTCATTCCCAAAAGTCTTACACCTAGTCTAAGTTACATATTTCTGTCACACTTGCCTGGTCTTAGTAGACAGTTGACTTTCTAACCGTTGTGTTAAGCTAATTGGTATTCCATCAGAGCAAAGAGAACTTCGGAAAGATCCTCTTTTATCAGGAAAACTAAGGAGAAATTGTTTGTTTTAAAAATCTAGGAACATTTATAACTTTATAATTCCCTCTATTAAAAAAAATTAAAAAGCATTATTGCAGCCAATCAGGGAAGTGTCAGGAAGCCTGGAACTCTGCGAGCCTCACCTCTGCTCTGACCAAGGAGTCCTGGGAATACAGGATGCCTGTACAGAAGCAGCGGCAGGCCTCCCTAAAGGGAACAGAATGCTAAAATGGGAAGTCCTGAGGCCTATCCATCCCTATGAGGTACACAAATCAATAAACAGAGCTCAGTTCTTAACAGGAATTTTCAGTTGATCATATGGTAAGATCCTACCAAAAGAAAAGCATCATAGCCATGGGTACTGCATGCACAATTACCTGATAACTCATTTCCTCTCCAATTCCTTCCAATGACTTCTGTCTCCACTACTGCTCTGAAACTGCAGCTCAAGTGTTCAACCTCAGTAGAAAAGCATTTGTTACATGTGTCATGTATAAGAAAGGACTCAGTCAGTGACATTTGATTTACCCGTGTTATATTGACCTTCATGAAAGTGCATTATCCTAGTTCCCCAACCTCTTCTTGGACCTAATGGTTCTCTTTCTTATTTGCTGACAACTCTTTTTTTTTTAATCTTCCAACCAAGTACTTCTTTGCCTTCTATTGAATCGGTCCAAAATTATTTAGTTCTTTCTTCTTTCAGTCTATGTATTTACTCCCTCTCATTTCTGCTTTGTTGTAGTAATGTATTAATGGGTATACATACTTCAAACCTCAAGCAATCCTGCACATTACTCCTACAATCATCTCTCCAGAACATTATGTGTAATCATTACCCTCCTTCTGTTTAAAAATTTGTAATGACTCTCATTTCCTATAAAATAAAATCCAAACTAATAATGTGCTGGACTCTGTGCTTCATGCACAAAGGGAAGCAGCATCTCTCTATCCTAGAAATGAGACAGAGTGAATCTGTATCACCCAATGAATTTAGGATAAAAAATGCAGAATCTTTTAAAGCAGTGAAAAGTCAACAGATCTGTGAAATACAAAGTGCCAAAAGGAGAAAATTATACATAATTGATGTTCAATAAATGCTTGCCAATTAACTGGAGAGCCAGGTTTCAATTAGGGAAAGGAAGTATATAGAAGACATAGGAAATAGGCTTGAGATATAAAGGTTGGGGATCCAAACATGCCTAGTGGATAAAAGGGGTAAACAAGAGGAAATAGAAATTTAGAGCTGGCATGAGCTAGATGAAGACAAAAGAAGTAATTTCCATAAAGATCTGGATACCAATAGTGATCCACAAGGATCTCCTAGATAAAATGAGGATAACCTTGGAGGGAGAGAATACAATTTCTTCTGAAGCAAATGTTAAGGAATAAGGGCAATTTACTGAAGGCACGAAGGCAGAGGCATGTAAATAGACATAAACATGAAAATATATACATATTTAGCAAGAATAATATTTTTTGAATATTTTTCTTTTTGGCCCTATTCAATGACTTGGGGATGATTAAAACTGTTATAACAGTAATGCAAAAAGAAATAAGTGTTAATATTCATCTATCATTATATTATTTTCAAAGACAATAATTTTGAAAGCACTTTTTTAGACAGAAAATACTTACTCTTTAATTTTGTTCATCCACATATCAAAATCACAACTTGAATGGTCTCAACCTACACTCTTTTTTTTTCCTCTTATAGGCTTTAGATAGAGAAAACTCCGAATGTGAATAAGGGACATCCCATTCTACCTAGGAATAAAATGGAGAGAAGCCTTTCCAGAGGACAAATACATGGAAAATTTGAAAGGAATGCAAATAGGATGAATGCATGGCTTATGCCACTCTGAGACCTATTATTCCCCAACAAGGAAAGTAAGATTTTAAATGTTGAGAAGAAAGGAAAGCAAAAAGCAGTTTCAACTACTTCCCATTTGGAGCTCTTAGACAGAAGATTCCCTCGCACAGTATCCATCTGGGCCAACATGAGGAGGCCTTCCAGAACAGATATAGAAACACAGTTGCATAGATATGTATATGTGATCTACAAGAATGTGTTTTGCTCATTTATAATCACCTTGTACATAAATGAATGAGAGATATGTGTACAAAGCTCACATGCTCAGTTCATGGGTTTGAAGTTGGGGGTAAGAATTCATCTATTTGGTGACTTCAATTGCTATTATATCAGAGTGTAGCCAAATATGATCCTCACGGAACTGTATCTTAGGTACAGATGGTGAATTTTAGCATTTTTCTCCCCTAGGTGGATAGCATACTGTAGAATCTTGTGGAATAGGATAATTAAATGCAGGAATACTGGAGAAAAGACTAAAAAGTACTCCGGAGAAGTAAACTTTGAATGCTTATATACTAGGCAGATTTGGGAAACTAAATCCTAATCATTCCTAAATCCTATTCAATAAAGGAAATAAAGTACTCAACAGTCACCATCATTTTGATCTCATACTGCCCTTCTTGGACTATATTGTGATAAGAACATGGTGTTCTGGGCAGGTCTCAAGCAAAGCAGGCCAAACCATTAGGGGGTTATAGTCCCTTTGGCAATAGTTTAATCAGTAGGCCCAATGTCACATGGAAAAGTAATTTGGAATTTTCACAATGTGTCTTATTCCAGAGAACTCGCCCACACATGTTTGTCTACTATGTGTTTTACCACAAAATTTTACCACTCCTACCAAGAGCCTATTGACTCTGGCCATGAAATACCAACCATGGAATTAGAGGTTACATATTACCAAAATAGAGCTCATGCCCACAACAATAGCAAATGCTGAAACAGGCATCCTTTTCTTCTATTTTACCCACTCTTAACGTAATATTTTCTCATTGCTCTGAGCAAAGTGCCATGTCTTCTTTACTGCAAATAGAACTTTAGCATGTCAAAGAGAAAAATGGAGGCCCAAAATGGACTCACTTATCCTAAAGACCGTGACACCAAACCTAGATTGATATCTGACCTAACTGTAGTTTAACCTTCTCCAGGAATGTAATTTTAATCTGTCAGTCTGGCATTTTCTGGTCAGTACCAACAAGGTAATCTGTCACATGAACCCTGTTCATCTCCCAAAGGAAGCTGAGGCACTCTGCCTGATAAGAACCCTGCCTTCCCTTAAGGGAAGATAACTTTCCTAAACCAATCTTTTTCTTTTGCTAACAATTTTTTTGTCACACCCAGTTTCTGCTTATAAAAGTTTTTCACAGTATATAGCTTCTCAGAACCCTTCTCTTCTTGCTAGCTGGGAAGTTGCCTGATTCACGAATCATTCATTAAAGCCAATTAGATCTTCAAATTTATTCCATTGAAGTTTTGTTCTTTAACAGGTGTTTAATTCCAGACAAGCTACAAGAGTTACTAACTTTCTTTTTCTTTCTTATATGAATCTTCTTTTCTCAGTTGCATAGAATTTCCTCTCTCTGACTTTGAATTACTTCTAAGGTTGATATTTAATGGGATTTTAAAATATCTGCCCTTGCAAAAAGAAAATATGAATGAGAAATAAGCAGTATCGTTTGCCATTCTGAAGCCATTGGATGAATGTGAACCAAAAGTGACACATATGTGATCATATTACCATTCTAGAAAAGTGGGTCTCAATCTTTTATGTGTTTATAGTCACATAAACTATATGGGGTAATAGTACATTTTTTAGTAAATCATATTCTTCCAACAACATTTTCACACTAAGAATGACTTAATCCTGATTTTAAAGTGATCTCCCTCATCTAAATGCAATAGTGCATCAATTCAGTGGAATACTATGCCCTGTACAAGGAAAGAAACATGCCCTTATAAACACAAATGAAACAACCTCTAAGGTATATTGTTTAGGGGAAAAAGCAAAGTGCATAATAAAGCAAAATAAAAACAGAGTGTATAATGCTACCACTCAGGTTTTTAGAAAGGGTGTGTCTGGAGGGATATAATTATAAGTATTGACTAATTCAGGATAAAACAATATGGATTGATTCAAGCAATCTGGAAGAATATGCAAGAAGATGGTAACACTGGTTCACTCCTGGCAAAGGAGCTGTTGTAGATGATTATTGAACAGTTATAGAATGGATACTTTTCGTTAAATAGTTATTTATGCCTTTGTAAAAATTTGAACTATTTTTACAGCTTTATGGGGTATTATTGACAAATAAAATTATAGCATATTTCAAGCATACAACATGATGATTTGATATATATATATACAAATATACAAACAAATCCAACGTATACGAAACGATTTCCACAAAAAAGTTAATTACACATCCATCACTTCACACGGTTACCTTTTGTTCTTTTTTGGTGAGAATGCTTAAGATTCACTCTCTTAGCAAATTTCAATTACATAGTAAGTGTCATCAACTATTAGCTCTATTATAATTATTATGCTATACATTACATAATCAGAACTTATTCATTTTATAACTGAAAGTTTATACCCTTTACCAATCTCTCCCCATTCCCTTTATCCCCAAAAACCGATAATCACATTCTACTCTCTGTTTTTATTAATTCAAATTTTTTTTGGTTTTTTTTGTTTGTTTGTTTGTTTTTTACAATTCTACCTGTAAGTGATAACAGGAAATATTTATCTTTGGTTTATTTCACTTAGCATAAGTGCCTTCAAGGTTTATCCATATTGTTGCAAATAGCAGAACTGCCTTCTTTTTTAAGGCTGAATAACATTCCATTGTATGTATATTTCATTGTATGTATGTGTTATATATATATACTGTATATATATATACAGTATATATAATATATTTTTTATACATATCTCACATTTTCCTTATTGATTCATCTGTTGATGGACACTACATTTGTTTCTATGTCTTGGCTATTGTAAATAATGTTGCAATAAACATGAAAGCACAGATATCTCTTCAAGACTGTGATTTTGCTTCCTCTGCATATATACACAGAAGCATGATTACTGGATCATATGATTGCTTTATCTTTAATTTTTTTGAGGAATCTCCATACTGTTTTCCATAGGGGTTATACCATTTTACATTTCTACCATTTTACAGGGCACTAGGGTTCTATTTTGCCACACCCTCACTAGCATTAATTTCTTGTCTTTTTTATAATAGGCCTCCTAATAAATGTGAGGTGATACCTCAGTGTGGGTTTAATTTGCATTTTCCTCATGATTGGTGATATTGAGCACCTTTTCAGGAACTTGTTGGTCATTTACATGTTTTCTTGGAAAAATGTGTATTCGGGTCTTTTTCCTACTTTTTAATTGAGTTATTTGTTTTTATTTCTTGCTATTTAGTATGAGCTCCTTGTATTATGGTTATTAGCCTCTTATTGAATATGTGCTTTGCAAATATTTTCTCACATTACATAGGTTGCCTTTTCATATTTTTGATTGTTTCATTTGCTGTGCAGAAGCTCTTAAGTTTGACATGGTCCCACTTATTTATTTTGTTTTTGTTGCCTTTGTTTTTGATGTCAAATACCAAAAATCGGTGCCAACACCAAGGTCAAGAGATTTATCTTCTGTTTTCTTTACGAATTTTATGGTTTCGGGTCTTAGATTAAAGTCTTTAATCTATTTTGAGTTGACTTTTGTAAATGACATTAAGATAGGGGTCTAATTTCATTCTTTCGCATGTGGATGTCTGGTTTTCCCAACACCATTTATTGAAGAAACAATTCTTTCTCCATTGTGTGTTTTTGACTTCTTCATGGTAGATTAATTGCTTGTATATGCTTGGGTTTATTTCTGGGCTCTTTATTTTGTTCCATCAATCTATGTGTCTGTTTTTATGTAAATACACTCTTTTAATTACTATAGCTTTGTATTTCTATAGCTTTGTTGTTCTATTTGAATTTTTGGATTGTCTTTTATTTCTGCAAAAAGAAATGCCATTGAAATGTTGATAGGAATTGCATTGAATTTGTAGGTTGTTTTTGATAGTATGGACATTTTAACAATATTAATTCTTCCCATCCATGAATGTGACCTTACAGAGAATGCTTGTACAACCACTTAACAACTGCTTCTTTCTTTGCAATGATCTTATGGGATTCATGAATGCCAAGCCCCATTGTCTATCAGAGCTAAGTGATTTGGGGACCCTTCCCTCTTATGGCAGCCATACACTAGATGTGTGAACATACACCTTCCAGGGAGAAGCTGACAACTTGGTTTTATTATTGGAATGAGCTAAAGAGAGAAGGTTGGAGAAGTGCCCACTTGCTCTTTCAGGCTCCCAGGAAAATCCCAGTCAGTACCTAGATGCAAGCTCATTAGAAGCCAAACTCTCAGGCAGAGCTGGAAAGTATGCTATCAAACCTCTTGTAGGGAAAAAAAAAAAGGAAGACCGGGTTTTTTCCTTTTTCTTCTGCAAGAAGAGCCAGGGCCAAAAATGAGGGTTAGTCATGGGAAATGCTCACAAGCCCATTTCACAACTGCTTTTTTGTTTGCTATGATCCTGTGGGACTCATGAATGCAAGCCTCATTGGCTCTAAGGGTAGTCAATTTAGGGGTCCATCCATCTCTTGAGTGGCAGCCTTAAATGTTCTGTCTTAGATGTGTGGTCTAAATCCTCCACTCCTCAGGGAGAAGGTGGAAGTTGGAAGTTCTCTCCTGATTGTAAGGCATTGTGCCAGAGAGTGGGGTTTATGGTGAAAGTGTGTCTCTGCCTTTCCTGCCCATTTTGATGTAGATATTTTCACAGTCTACTGATGTGTACAGGTCACTCAACTAGTTTCCAGATATCTCTCAGAGGGAACTGATCCATGTGTAGCAGTATATTCAGTGTATCCATGGGAAATACAGAAACCTCCTGTCTCACTATCTTGGTGATGTTATTCCAGATTCTTGCAACAATTTTTCTTGAAACCTTGCAGAAATAAGTTGAGAAAGAGGATGGAAAAACACTGCCACCAACATTCATGATCTCCAATTACTCAGGCTGATGTTTAATCAAAATAGCCTTATTTTCATTGATTGACTTCATATTATTAAATACTTTAATTTGAACCTATAAAATAAATTTATAGTAAAAGAAAACTGCTTTCATCTGTGTGTGTATATTAGGAATCTAATATACACAATTCATTAGTTACAAGTTGGTGTTAGAAACATCTGAAAAATGCTGGCCTTGGTCAACTAACCATGACAAAGAACAGGTTCAAAATATATTTAAAGTTCCCTTATTATCTAACTAGGACAATTTTAGCCTTAACAAAATTCACAGAGTTATGTAGAATGGCTAAAAATCAAAATTTCAGAAATTTATGGGGTGAAGAGTGGTCTTGCAAATATTAAGTTATTTCTTCTTTAAAATAAGGAGATAACCTATAAAATAGAGTCCTTGTGAAGCAATCTGATTTTTAGATCTCGAATTTAATAACCATGAATGGACAGAAAGAACTTATCTTATTCATGTAGGGGTCAGCTGTGATAATCAAGTCACAAATAATAGTCCTATTTCTTTTCTTTTCTTTTTTTTTTTTTTTTGAGGGCAGTGTCACTGGCCCTCATATGTGGGACCCAAACCGGGGCTGCTGGCTTCCCAAGCCAGCACTTAACCACGGCGCCACTCGGCCAGCCCCCTATTTCTTTTTAAGAGCCTTAAAGCTCCTCCAAATTTGGTAGACTGTATTTCACTATTTTTAAATATATGGCATCTATTTATAAATAAGCAAATATTCACATGTGATCTTAATAAACTGAGCTCTGTAAACACAAATTCTCAATACTACACAAAGGAAATACCTTTCTTGGTTTATTTCACAACTTCAGTCCATTCATTCATTCATTCATTCAACAAATATTAACTTTCTATTAAGAAAAAAACATTCTAGTACAGGAATTTACAGGAATTTACATTCTAGTACAGGTTGGCAGACAATATTAGCATAATAGATAAGTAAGTTATATAATACTTTAGAGATGTTAAAAATAGAGCAGGTTAAGGGCAATTTGGAGTGCAGGCAACATAGATTGGTCTTTAAATAAGACATGGTAAACCTAATTGAGAATGCGATATTTTAGCAAAGACTTGAGATAAGGTAGCTGCCACATATATACCTGGGGAAAAAGTGTTCAAGGCAAAGGGAACAATTAGTGCAAAGGCGCTGAGACAGGAGCACACCTGATGTGTTGGAGGAACATTAGGAAAGTCAGTACGTCTGAAACAGTGACCAAGAGCAAAAGCGAGTAGGAGAGGAAATGAAAGAGGTAAGAACACCAATCGTAGCCATCCTATAGGCCATTAAAAATTTTTGACTTTGATGAAGTTCTATGTGAATAAGATGTGTACTAAAATTGTTCCCCTAAAATCTGGGGAGCTTATATTTTAAGACACTCATATAAAAACCATTTACTGAGTATCTACTATGTGCCAGGTGCTATTCATTCATTACTCAACAAATATTTATTCAACAGGTGCCTACTGTGTGTCAGGTGCTACCCCAACAGCGATAGGCAGCACAATGGACACAAAAATGAAACAGTGTAAGTACAGGGCAAGCGGTGGGGGGGGGGGGAGGAGGTGTGGGGAGAGAAAGCTCTAGAAGACCATCGAGGTTCAAATTTTAGGTTTACTATTTACTAGCTATGTGACCTTGAAAAAGTTCCTTAACCATTTCAGCTCCAGTTTCCTCATCTATAAAAGGGAGTAACAAACATATCACTTACATCCGGTTGTTAGTGGTGAGCAGCACAAAGTAGAGCGGGAATATAGGAGGAGGGGAGAATAGTTAGGGGGTTATTGCAATTGTTTAGGGGAGCGTCCAGAGTAATGGTGGAAGTGGTGAGAAACAATCAAATTAAGGATAGTTTTTGGAATTAGAACCAACATGACTTAATGATTGATGAATTTGATGTGGCATATCAGGCAAGGAGAGGAATCAAAGATAACAAGAGTTTTGGCCAAAACAATGGAGTGAATGATGGATCCAAGACTAAAACCAGGACTCTATGCACAGGGTTTATTTTGGGAGGTGATACTCAAATGTAGAGGAAGAAAATGGGAAAGTAAGACAAGGAAGAGCAGACAGCCCATGAAGGATGTATTGACAGGTAGGTTACTACTGGGGGCACCCAGAGCGTAATCCGACTGCAGACCCCCTGAAAGATTGTGAGAAACACACTTCAAAAGTGTCACCAACTCTATCCTTCATTGAATGAAGATTATTTCCAGGGACTTTAATCCCTAGCTTACCCCCATGTAGTGTCACAGCAGGTATTTAAAGGTATAACATATAATAGGCTCCCAATAAACATTTACTAAATGAATAAATAGGATGTGTAGAATTTTTCTAGAAACAATGGATAGAATAAGAATCGGAAAAAATCTGAAAAGATTTTTAAATCATAATAATGATTTTTAAAAGTAAAAAATGATATAAAACAGCTTTACAGTGTGCTTCTGATTGTTTTTCTTTTTTAAAAAAGTATATACTGGGAATGTTATCTTAAATTGTGCATACATTTTTTGGCACCCTCTGTATATATATAATATTATTTAGGATGCTAATCTTCCATAACAACAATACCTCAAAATACAATGGCTTAAATAAGATATAAAGTTTATTTCTCTGTGAAGTAACATCCAGATATAAGCAGTCTAGGACTGACAAGGCACCCTGACTTGATGTCACCCATCTCTGGACTCAAGGTAGCTCTGTCACTATTTCCATCTCCCAGCTAGTGGGAAGGAGGGAAAGAGCGAGGAGAAAATAGGCTTATTCCTTTTAAAGACATACCCAGCAATGGTGTACACCTGGAACTGATACAATATTGTATGTCAGTTATAATTAAAAATACATTTTAAAATCAATGTGAATGTTCCCAGGAGGAAAAAGAAAAAAGGAGAGTAAACTTAAATGGTTTCTACTTTTAAAATTATCTTAAATGGTTCTCGAAAGTCAGACAGGACATACTCTTCACAGAAAGGTATACTTGTCTAGTGGTTGAAAGGTTTTGGGTTTTTTTTGGGTTTTTTTGGTGGGGGACTTTATTTATTTATTTATTTATTTATTTTAATTAAATGTATTAGGGTGACAATGGTTAATAAAACTACGTAGGTTTCAGGTTTACGTTTCTATAATAGATCATCTATGTATCACTTGGTGTGCTCACCACCCAGTCGGTTCTCCTTCCATTACCACATATTTGACCCCCTTTACCCTCTTCTAACATTTCCCTTTTATCCCCCTTTATCCATGGTTTTGATTTCTCAATTTCAGTTACACACAGTCAATTGCAGTTCAAAAATATTAAATGGGAAATTCCAGAAAAAAACAACTAATAATTAAAAAGGCATACGTCATCTTTCACTCACATCCTGTTAGCAAGAACTTCATCACAGAAGCAAACTTTGTCCCAAGGTAGGCTGGTACTGCACTTATTAGCTAGGTGTACCCATTTAAATTTGGGAGTCTATTATTAAAGAAAGAAGGGAGAGTTGGGTATTGATGAAGAACTGGCAATCTCTCCCACAAATACATATACTTACATAAAAAGAGAATATTTCTGGAAAAATAATAATTTCTGAGATGGTGGAATGGAATCCCAGAGGCTAGATTAGAGAATAGCTTACTTGTTTGTTAAACTATTTTGCATTGTTTGGAATAATTACCACACATTTACATTACTGTAGTGGCATTAAAATATTATTTTCACTATTCTCAGATGCATGATAAAATTATATAGCTTTCTTTGTTTTCCATAAGTGTCATGAGAACTTTTTCCCACTGAGTAGTAGGGAAAGGGATACATTTTTAACTTTTGAATTATAGTATCTGTATTAGTTCAGGCTGCCATAACAGAACACCATAGATTGGGTAGCTTAAAGAATAAATCTATTTCGCATAGTTTGGGGGACTGGAAGTACAAGATGGAGCTCCAGCATGGTCAGGTCCTGTTAAGAGCTATCTTCTAGCTTGCAGATTGTCATCTTCTTGCTGTTTTTATCAGAGAAAGAGAGAGAGAGAGAAAGAGAGAGAGGGAGAGAGAGAGAGAGAGAGAGAGAGAGAGAGAGAGAGAGGTACTCTGGTGTCTCTTCTTATAACAGCACTAATCCAATTATGAGGGTCCCACCATCATGACTTCATCTAAACTCAATTACCTCCCAAAAGTCTCATCTGCAAATACGAGTACATTGAGGGTTATGGTTTCAACATAAGAATTTTGGTTGGGGACACAATTCAGTCTATAACCATATATTTACCTCACCTACTTTAAATAATCTGCTGTATATCTCAGGCACTTTTGTTTTGTTTTGTTTTGTTTAGATGTTTACACTTTCAAGTTGCCCCCACTCCCAGCATCTTTCCCTGAATGGCATTAAGCTGTAAGAATGGAGAGGGTTCATATATTCTCATAGCATTGGGGAAAGCGAGAGGTCTGCACTTGTACTTGTCTTCATGCATGCATTGCCCCTGAAAAGTAGTTGGACCCATCTCTGGACCCTTCGTTGTGTGTTCCTAAGTCTACAGCTTGTAGGGGTGGGGACACCTAGAAGGTAGAGTAAGTGGAAGCAACAGGATTGTGAAGCATACTGTGTCTCTGCCCATCCACACTGCTCCACGTTTTACTCTATTAGGGCTGCCCCATGGTGGAGCAGGGCCTCCTTGCAGAGTGGTGGACATGCTGCAGACCAGAGGAATGGGGCAAAAATCCATGTGCTCTCAACACCCATTCACCAGAATAAATGCACGCATGCCCTTAACTTATCTAACACTTTTCCCTACCAGGAATTCAGCCTAGAGAGGGGAGTGCAGGGTATCTGTATCGCATGACTCTTTTGCTCTTTCTGCTTCCCATAATCTCCAGGGATAGAATAGACAAATCCCGACTTTCCTCTTTTTTCAAATCCCTCTTCCACCCTAAAATAGCAGGTTCTGTGGACTGGGCATCATCATTAGAGGCAGTGTCATCACAAAGCAGGAAAGAAATTCTATGGTCCAAATCCCTCAGATCTGGTTCTTATTCTTAATATTAATGGCAACTAAGCAATTTGGAAAACTGTTTGTTTTTCTCCATGAAAACTACATTCCAAAGCTGTTATAAGATTTTTTTTTCTTGGCAGACAGACGTTATACCACTCTACTTTGTTTTTACTTTTTATTTAAAGTTTGCAAAATCACACAATAAGAGAATAGGGTAATCACCCAGGTTCAGAAAACATCAACATTTTGTGATGTTGTTTCATCCATTACTCATCTTTTTCTTCTGGACAATTTTAAAGCAAAACCCAGAGAGCATGTCATTTTTATTTCCCTTTACATTCCAACTGTAAGTCAAAATTCTACCAACTCCCCCAAAATAGCAGTTAGGTACCTTAGGGTAACTAAGAAGAAAATTTTAAGCATGAAAATGCACAAGAAAAGAATAACTCCCCTGGAAAATTGGAGAACCACCAAAATAAAAGACTCATGGTTTCATTGTTAAGTGCTTTACATAAAATACAATTTTTGTTTCATTTTTAATAATAAGTGCTATTTTATTTTATTTTATTTTATTTATTTATTTTTTTTTGAGGGCAGTGTCACTGGCTCTCATATGTGGGACCCGAACCGGGCCGCTGGAGTCCCAAGCCAGCGCTTAACCACCACGCCACTCGGCCAGCCCAATAAGTGCTAGTTTATAAATATTTTCTCCATTTGGTTTAACAACTTTCACTTAAAGATCTTTCATATTAAAAATATCACCCTCTCAATGATCAATTTTTAATTGACTCACATTAAACAATAGTATTTGAAAATTTAACTTTTCCTTTTGAATTTTCTCATTTGAAAGTATAATGCTCCTGATGTTATGATGCTAAGTAAAAGAAAGTAAAAATGGGAATTATATATGAGCTGTGAGTATAATTATCTTTTTTAAAAATAGATGTATGAGGGAGAGAGTGTAAACTAGAAAGCTAAATAGTGATATGATTACATTTCTAGAATTGAACCAGAATTTTTTTCCTACTGGAGTTTGCAGATATTCTATAATGAAGCTATAGCACTTTTAGAGAGAAATATTATTTTAAAAATAGAAAAAATATAGATTCTAAGGACTTTCTTTATGTAATTTCCTAATCTGTCGGTTTTTCCATTTCATCTGGAGTCTCGCCAAATTACAAATGATTTCCAGTGTTTACCATTACACAATGAAAACAAAGTTAAAGCACTCTTGCTTTTATTAAACACACCCCATGAAAAATTTCAAAAGATAAATGATGCAAATATATTTTGACAGCAAGACCAAACACTTTTGAATATTTAAATCTCTTATTTGCTCTCTAGAGTATGTGGGAAGGCTCTATAACACTACTTAAATGATGAAAAAATTATGTTGAGTATACAAAATGGATTGAACAGGGACTTAAGAAACCTGTGTTTTAATCTCTGTTCTTCTGTAAATTGCTCTGCAATTTGATGAGTTTCATAACCTATCTAAGCCTCAGTCAGCATCTGTAAAACCTGAAGATAGACTATCATCAGCCTATCTCACACTACTGTTCAGGTAGGCAGACAAAGTTAGTGTATTAGTGTTAGTTTAACACTGTTAGTTATGAATCACAATCTAAAGGCAACTGAAATGATAATTCTTGAAGGTGTCCAATTAGCAGCAATCCTACAAGCTTAAGGGAAATCAGAATCTGAGGGGGGAAAAAACAGTAAGTTTAGCGATGAAGTGATAAGGAGAAGGAAGAAAACAAGTTGGAAAACGCCATAGAGTACTCAAAAAAAAAGCATGGAGTTTTTCAAAACAGTAGTTTCAATTAACCAAAAAAGTATACATAAATTATGTATTTGTAACTTATGTTTGCCCAGAAAACCCCTTTCTAAGGATTTGCTAATTAATTTTATAAAATCAATGTATTCAAATAACTAATGTTTTGTAAAAATGTTAATAATAATGCCTCGAAGTTTTTCTTCAGTTACTGAGTATTGTAAAAAATTCAGATGTTGTTGCCATTGTAACCAGATTAAGAATCGGTTTTGTTTTGGAACCGAGGCAGACATCTAGGACACTGCTGCATTTTTTAACTAAAATGATCATCTCAATGGTGGTTTAAATTGGTGTGCTCTGCTGTCTTTTTCCAGCAATACATGAGCCTTTTGGTTGATGGATACCGTTCCTGTTTGCAAAGTTCTTTGGCCTGTTTTAGGTACTCACATTATATTTGTGGAATGGAATTGGACTAAGACTACCTGGTTTCGAATATGGGCCAAGAGTCCAGGAGAATTTCTGCTTGCTTTTTGCAGACAATTTTTTAATGTCTAATACATTTCAAGTGGTACATAAATTATAAGGCAAGAAATTGAAAAGTAATGCAATTCATATAAAAGAAAAAATACTGTAAAAATTTTTTCCTTTGATATTTAGAAGTCAAAAATCCTTCAGGGTGAGTATAACTCATACACTTATGACAAAAAAACAAAAATCCTATATCCCTAATTCTCAGGTACCTAAAAAAAAATTTTAAAGGTGAAGATATTACACATCTGAAGAGACTGTTTTGCACTGCCTTTGTGTACCATTAAGCAACTCAAATCACTTTGTCAGCCAGCAAATATTTCAAACACCTCTGGCTTTCTTGATGTTTATCCAAATATTTGTTTTTTCCTGTAATGTCCACTCCATGGCCAAGGTAGCTTTTGAACATTAAGTTCTTCTACCTTTGGACTTTAGGGCATTAATAGATAATAGGCATTTCTACAGTGCTTTATATGAGAAAAAAATATATTCCATAGGGGTTGGATATGTGTAATTATGATAGAAAGCTAGCATTTACTGAGCACTAATCAGTGCCAAGCACCAACTTTTACAGGTATTATTTTATTTAACCCTCAAAGCAAATAAGGAAATTGAAGCTTGAAGAATTAGGTAACTTACCCAAGGCCATAGAACTAGCTAGAAAGTAAGTCAGGATTTGGACCCACATCTGACTTAAACACCTGGCTCTTAGCATTTATACCCAGGCTGTTAGTGGAAGAACAATTCAGTAAATCTTGTATCAAATGCAGTATTTCAAGAATGCAATGTATTACAATCCAGAAATCCCTCTCCTGGGTATCTACCAAAAATATCTGGAAAAATTTATCCATAAAGATATATGAAGAACAAGGTACCCCTGTGTTTATTGCAGCATTGTTCATAGTGGCCAAAACATAGAAACAACCAAAGCATCCTTTGATAGACAACTGGATAAAGATGATGTGGTATAAATATTTATATTTGGAATATTACTCAGCCATAAGAAAAGATAAAATACTGCCATTTGCAACAATAAGAATACATCTTGAGATTATCAGGCTAAGCAAAATAAGTCAAGCAGAAAAAGTTGAGAACTATATGACTTCACTCATATGTGGAATATCAAACTGAAAGCAACAAAGGAGCAAGACAAACAAAGAAAGAAACAAAAACTCATAGACACAGACAATAGTTTAGGGGTTACCAGAGGGGATAGGGGAAGGGGGATGGTAGAAGAGGGAAAAGGGGGTCAAATATATGGTGATGGAGGAAGAACTGACTCTGGGAGCTGAACACACAATGCCATATATAGATGATGTATTACAGAAATGTATACTTGAAAACTATATAAATTTACTAACCAATGTCAGTAAGAAAAAAATGAAATAAAATTTTAAAAAAGAATGCAATGTATACTGAGGAAGACTTGCATAGCACAATCTTTCCAATTTTCTATATATAACCATGATTTTACCTCTTCCTAAAGCCATAATAAAAAAAGAAGGAGGAGAAAGAAGAGGAGAGAAAGGGAGAGAAAATAAATTTTGTATTTTTTCTCTCCTGAAAAATAGACATTTAATTCCCAAAATATATTATTATTTGGGCCATATTAGTTGGTTCTTAAGTGATTGTCTCTCAGATCCAAACCCATTCTTCTTTTCTGTATTTTGTAAAGCTGGAAATAGGTCTTTGAAAATTACATTTCTGCTTTATAAGCTAATTCCTGTTAGTAGCTGTCAGGGGACTCAAAAGGAAATTAGAAGGCAGGAGGAGGGTTACTATATATGAAAAAGTAGCAGTGTAGATAAGAGCAGAAGTTGGTGAAATAACAAAAATTAGACAGAGAAATTCATTACGTACAAAACATGGTTCTTTAAAAATATTACCAAAAATTTTAAACCCTGGCACAATTGATCAAGAAAATAAAAGAGAGAAAGCAGGAGAATTTTTTTTTAAGTTTATTGAGGTGACAATGATTAGTAAAGTTACATAGGTTTCAGGTGTACAATTCTGTAATTCTACATCTATGTATCACATTGTGTGTTGATCACCCAGAGTCAGTTCTCCTTTCATCACCATATATTTGATCCCATTTTAATTTTTAAAAAGAGTATATAACCAAGGTTACCACAGAGGTGAAAAAATTATAATAAGGGGGTTTCTGCCTCCAGGCCTGACAGACCAGGTGATTTAGCTCTTACGGATTACAAAAACTTAATGCTGTTAGAAAATGGACTGAAAACAAAGGGAAAATGTGAGATTATCAGAATATGTGATAGTAAACTTCAAACATGCACAAAATAGAAGAATGGTATAATGAATTTTGGTGGAAGCAGGAACCCAGACATCTGAGGAAAGGGTATGACTATAGCTGCTCATATTACTAAGGCAGCACAATTACACTAGTTCTGCAACCAATTGCTATTGCCAGGGTAAAAGGCCACTGTTAGAGTGAAGCTGACATGACAGGAAGCTAACAGAAAGCAACAAGCAAAAATTAGAATATGTCAAAAATATACTATTCCTAGTGACAATGAAAGCATGTGACATTTGTATATATAATAGTATAAAATCTTTCTGAAGGCAATGTGGCAATATGTATCAAAGCCATAAAAATGTTCATACCATTTGACATTGTAATCCACACTTTGTAGTCTATCCTAAGATAGGATTTAAAGAGGTACCCAAAAATCTATGTTCATGGTGGTTCATGAGAGTATTAAAAGTTAATTACATGTGCAAACATGTCTTATGCAGATGGGGTTCTCCTAGTCACTCTAGTTCCTTGAGTATTTGCATAAGTAAATCTCACCACATAGAATGTCTTTAATTCAGTTCCTAATTAAATAATGCCAAAAACACTAAAGTTTTCCCCAAAATATCAGTAAAAATATAAGATCACAATGGTCACTCCAAATGCAGAATGATAAAAATATTTCCAGAGAATGGTCCAGCAATTTATGAAATACGAATTGTTGATATTCATTTTAAGACCACTAATAAAGCATAATTAAGCTTTAAGAAGGTGAGCAAATTCAGTAAAATTCAATATACATGAATCGGTATGCAAAAATTTCTGGTGTTTCTATACACTAATAATGAACTATCAGAAAGATAAATTAAGAAAACAATCACATTTACAATTGCATCAAAAAAATAGAGTACCTAGGAATAAATTTAACCAAGGAGGTGAAAGACATGCACACTGAAAACTATAAGACAATAATAAAATAAATTGAAGAAGACACAAATAAACGAAAAAGTATTCTGTTCTCATGAATTAGAGAAATAGATATTATTAAAAGGTCCATATTGGGCCGTCAGAGTGGCACATTGGTTAGGAGCTGGCTTGGGATGCCAGCTCTGAGCAGCGGGGCCCCGGTTCAGATCCCACATATGAGGGCCAGTGACGCTGCCTTCTGTGGCTAAGATGGTGAACAACAGCTCCACCTAGCTGCCTCTATAGCTAAGATGGCCGGCAATGGTGTGTGCTGCAGTGGGCTGCCATAGGCTACAGTGAGTGGCCAGCAGCCAGCGTGAGCGGCCGGCAGCCAATGTGAGCTGCCAATAGCCGTTGTGAGTGGCTGTCCAGAGGCCAAACACTGATCTGCCTCACCTGGGAAGAGCACAATGATGATACCAACATGGGCCAGTGAAGCAACGTCCCCCACAACTAGACTGAAGAACAAAAAAGGACCACAACTTGTCTGTTCCCCTTCCCCAATTCCCCCATGCTGTTTCCCTCCCCCAATTCCTTAATAAAACTTTAAAATAAATAAATATAAAATATCCATATTACCCAAAGCTGTCATAGTCAATGCAATCCCTATCAAAATTCCAATGGTATTTTTCACGGAAATAGAAAAAACAATCCTAAAATTTATATGGAGTCACAGAAGACTCTGAATAGCCAACAGAATCTGAGAAAGAAGAACAAAGCTGGAGGTATCATACTTGCAGATTTCAAACTGTATTAAAAAGTTACAGGAATCAAACAGTATAGTATTGGCATAACAGACACATACATCAATGAAACAGAATAGAGAGCCCAAAAATAAATCCATACACACATATGGTCAATTAATTTATGACATAGGAGCTGAGAATATACCATAGAGAAAGAATAGTCTCTTCAATAAGTCGTGTTGGGAAACCTGGACAGCCATGTGCAAAAAAATGAAACTACACTGCTATCTTACAACATGTAAAATCAATTAATAACTCAGAATGGACTAAAGACTTGAACACATGATCTAAAAGCATAAAACTCCTATATGAAAACATAGAGGGTAAGCCCTTTGACATAAGTTTTGGCAATTATTTTTTTTCTTGGGGGGAGGGGAGGAATTTGACACCCATTATAAAGGCAACGATAGCAAAAATAAATAAGTGAGACTACATCAAACAAAAAAGCTTCTGCACAGCAAAAGAAACCATCAACAAAATGAAAGGACAACCTACAGAATGAGAGAAAATATTTGTAAATCATATACCTGATAAGAAGTTGATATCCAAAATATAGAAAGAACTCATACAACTCAATAGCATACAACTCAATAGCACAAAAACAAACAATCTAATTTTTAAATAAGCAGAAGATATAAATAGACATTTTTTTGTTCAAAAAGACATACAGATGGCCAACAGATCCATGTAAAGGTGCTAAACATCACTAATCATCAGTGAAATGTAAATCAAAACTACAGTGAGATATCACTTTACACGTGTTGCAATGCCTATTACCCAAAAGACGAGAGCTAACAAGTGCTGGCAAAAACGTGGAGCAAGGAAACCCTTATCCACTGTTGGTAGGAATATAAACGGGTACATTCACCATGAAAACCAGTAAAGAAGCTCTTTAAAACATTAAAAATAGAACTACCATGTGATTTAGCAATTCCACTTCTAGGTATTTATGTGATGAATATGAAAACACTAACTCAAAAAGATATCTGCACCCCATGTTCATTGCAGCATTATTTACAATAGCCAAGATATAGAAGGAAACTAAGCGTCCATCAACAGATTAATGGATAAAGAAAATGTGGTATATATTATACAATGGAATATTATTCAGTCATAAAAAAGAAGCTAGTCTTGCCATTTGTGACATGAATGGAGTTTGCGGGCATTATGCTATGTGAAAGAATAATACCATATGATCCTACTTATTTATTTGTGAAATTTAAAAAAAAAAAAAGCAAACAACCAACCAAAAAAAGAAAGAAAAAAAAACCAGGCTCATGGGTATAAAGAACAGAACAGATTGGTAGTTGCCGAAGGCGGCACGTAGGGAGGGCAGTGGGGAATGGGAGAAGAGTGTTAAAAAGCACAAATTTCCTCCTATAAAATAAGTCATGGGGATACAAGTACAACATAGTGACTATCGTTAGTAAGACTATGTTTTTTATTTGAAAGTTGCTAAGAGAATAGATCTTAACAGTTTTCACTACAAGAAAAAAACATTTTGTAATTATATATGTATGTAGTGATAGATAGTAACTAGACTTACTGTGTTAATCATTTTGCAATCTATATAAACATCAAATCATTATGTTATACACCTGAAACTAATATAATGTTACATGTCAATTACATCTCATTTTAAAAAGAACTCAAATAAGGGCCGGCTGAGTGGCACAGTGGTTAAGCGCTGGCTTGGGAAGGGTTCGGTCCCACATATGAGGGCCAGTGACACTGCCCTCAAAAAAAAAAGAAAAGAAAAGAACTCAAATAAGATACATACACACACGCTGAATTTTAAAAAGGAAGGTGAAATTGGAAAAGAAGCAAGGAGAAGAAAACTCATAGAAAAATAATCTACTATAGATCTTTGAAGGGTTAAATAACAGTTAAATAGATATGAGAAAAGGGGAAACTAAATAATTAAACTTGACCAAGGAGTCCACTGAAATCTCCTTCTCTGGGAAGCCTTCCCAGACAGCCTATCTTCTACGGTAGCCACACTGTCTGTGAGCTATCATTTTCCCTGTCCTTTCTTCTAATTCATTGTACTTACAGTACTCCATTTGGTGATGGTTTATTTATTTTACTTCCCCTACCCCAATGGTGTGATCCTTGAGATTGAATGCTGTGTCTTTATTTCTGTGCCCCCAGAATCTGCCCCAAGGATTTAGAAAACAGTGACTGAAGGAACTTGGGATGGAAAAAGTAGGAAGTGAGAATATTCTTTCTTGAAAAGGAGACTGACTGATATGTAGACATGACCAAAAGTGTAGGAATAAATTCACATTCCTTTGAGTAAAAAGAAATAATAATAACAAATAACAAATGAATCACTATGCCTCCCAGGTGATAGCTGAGTTTTTCTACCTGCTTCTCCAAATCCACACTATGGGCTACTCCATCCACCCTGATCTCTGTCACGGGAAGGCTGACCTTCATGGACTCTATCAACTGAATCCCTTACCCTCTAGATTCCAGGGAATTCTGTCAATGGGAAGCCTTGGTGGCCAGTTGGAGTTGGTAGAAAAATGAGGTGAGGACTGAGTAATTTCCCAGGGTCCCTGCCTGCTGGTACCATGGACTGGCTGCATCTCTCTGAGGAAAGCTTCAGGTCTGGTCAGTCGTCCCCCTCCAGGTACCCTCTCTGAGTTCCGGTTATCATCTCCCTCCACTTGTGTCTTGATGCCCAGGGGAAGTACTACCTCCCCATTTTGCTAGCTCTGGGACAGTTTGCTTCTCTAAACCCTGCCACACGTTTGTAAGCAGTCCTCTTCTCAAATTGCCTATTTTGAGGTTCCTTCTAATTCTTACCAGGACTCTGACTATTCAAAAAGAACTTAATTCACAATTATGCATAAGATCTTGAAAAAGGACACATTTTATGGTTAAATCAGGGTCCTCTAGCAGTGTTTTTCTTTGTTTATAATACAAACAATGGATAGCAAGAAGATCTTTTGAGGCAGTGTTAATTAGCAAGGAGGGCTAAAAGATTAGCCCCAGTGTTAATTAGCAAGGTGGACAAGAGTCAATGCATTTGGGAATTAGTCATTTAAACTGTAGTTAGAAAATAGCAGACAACAATATATCAGTTATAATACAGGAAAAAACATTATTATTATCAGATTTTTCCCCATAGCAATGATGCAATTTAATCTCAAAATTTTTTTAAATTTTATTTTATTATTATTGTTATTATTATTATTAGTTACAGATGTACAAAACAATGCAATAGTTATATTTTTCTACCCCTTACAAAGTGACTCCCCCCTCCCCTGCCCTCCCACCCCCAATATCATACATATCTATTACAATTCCATTGACTCCGTCCCTACACTATATTCCACATCCCATGACTATATATGTGTTAAATTATAGTTGACATATAATATTGTTCAGCGGCAGCTTCAGATGTAAAGTGCAGTGGTAAGGCCACTACACCGTCCATGAAGTGATCTCCCTAAAAAGTCAAAATTTTAAAGAACAATAAAATATTAAGAATCACTATTCGATAAGTTTCTCCATTATGCTATCCATTTTTATACCCCATGCTCCCAGTGCTTAGAACAGCTCCTGTACATAGGAACTGAGAAAGTGTTTATTGAATAAATTAATCAGGAAGAATACTGAAAACAAAACAGAAAATGTCATCTTATACTTGCTTGAAGGAGAATGTTCCACTCTGAAAATATTAAGTAGCATTCTGGTCATTACCTAACAATAGAAACATAATAGACCTGTAGATGGATCAAGAAAATAATAAATATTGCTGAATAAATAAGCAAAAATTATTGGTATGTAAATAGACTAAAATGATTAGATTTGTATTACATTTGTTAGCACGCTGTTCGGTACTTTACATATATTTAAATCCTCACATTCCTGCCCAGTGGTCAAGGAAGGCTTCCAGGAAGAGGTGATATCTATATTGACTTAGAAAGGAGGAATAGGAATCATCCTCACCGATGAAAGCACAAAGAAAGTTCTCGGTAGAATGCTGTCATACACAGAAATGCAGATGCAAGAAAGCAGGATGCATTTCAGGAACTTCAGACATTTCAGTAATGAAGAAAGTATGACTATTAATGGGACATGAAGCAGAGGACACATTTTATCCTGAAGACCATGGAAAGCCATATCTCTACATGAAAATGTCATTATCTAATATTTGTTTTAGGCATGTGTATGGAGCAACAGTGAAAAGATGTTATAAAGATTAAAATAAATAATGAAGGAAACTGATAAGTATACTATAAAGCACTGTCCAGACACTAGTTCTTATTTTTTTTAGGTTGTTGCTATACAACTTTGTGCCCCCTGCCCTGTTGTACCAGTCTGTTTTTTCCAGCCGAACTATGGCTCTGTGCGTGGTTACTGTGCAGTCTGTCAGGCAGATTCCCTGTGGCATTCAGACCAACCACATCTTTTGAAATTGTGCATCCTTTGTCTGATGTACTGCACTACAGCACTCACTGGGACAAGAGTGCCACCTCGTGTTGCATCGCTGACTAGTCACAAGCCCCAGCATGCTTTCTTTTTATTTGAGCTACTTGTGGATGAGGCCACTGAAATTTCCTCCCAGGAGTAACTTGGAAAAGAAAATTGTCAACAAACGTTTTGCCAAATACAACAGAAATGGAGCCCAGGACCTTTTTCAATACAGTAAAAGTGCTACTGCCTGAGTTTAGTAGATTGGTTGCTACCTGCTGGAAAATGGTTAACCTATGTCCTCTGAATTCTTGTTATTATTGTTTTTAACAGATTTATGGGTTTTTGAAACTTAAGTTTAAAAGTACAACTGGAATTATGATCTAGGACTAAAGTAGGTTAAATAGAAACCTACCCTGCTCTCTCTCATAGAAGCCTAACTTAATAACAAGTTCTGAAAAGGGGTTCCAAGAGGTTATTTCAAAGTACATTCCTTGATGTCTGCAAAAGAGGCTTACAGCCTTTTTTGCAGACAGACTAACTATTCAAACTATTTTAGAAGAATTATTAGAGAAAGAAGTTTCCTTAAATTCCTGGAGTAGGACCATGCATGGATTCTTTCTGCCTCTTCCTTCTCACACTTTCCCAAAGGCAGTTTTGCTTTACTTTTCTCCTCTTTTGGCTTCTTCACCACCACCCCCGCCCTCATATTTATTGGAAAGTGAGTTCCCAATACTTGAAATTTTATTGCTATTTTCTTAAAGTAAAAGTCAATATACTGTCACTGTACATCTAAAAATAGCACTGTGTACACATGGTGAGCATGCAATGCAAATTGACATTTTGTACAAGAAAATAAAACCTATCTTTATTGAGTATTTTATATATATTAGCTCATTTAATCCTCACAAAAGTCCACTAATGTAAGTATTACTGTTCCCATTTTAAAATGGGAAACTGAAGCTCAAAAAGGATTACACAAGTTCACACATCTAAGAAGTGGTACAGTCATTTCAAATCAAGTTTCTCTGACTCTAAACACCTGTGCCTATAACCATTATGCTTTATTCCCTTTAACCACAAAATGCCAAATCTTAAGGATATAGTAGTACCAACTACCTCTTAAGTACAGTCCAAAGAAAAATTGTGTATAAATGTCAAAACTGATAAAGATTTTGAAGATGATTATTCAAAAGTTACAGTAATTGAGACAATATGTCATGGCATAGAGATAGACACATCAATTAATGTAATAGAACTGAGAGCCCAGAAATAAATACATACATCTACAGTCAACTAATTTTAGGCAAGTGTGCAAAGACTATTCAAAGGGGAAAGAACAGTCTTATCAACAAATGATGCTGGGATAACTCAATAGTCACATGCACAATAATGATGTTGGATTATTACCTCATTCCATATACAAAAATTAAATCAAATGGACTAACATCTCAAATGTAAGAGCAAAAATTATTAAACTCATTTCAGGAACTTCAGAGAACTTCAGGAGAAAATATAGACATAAATCTTTGTAAACTTAGATGAAGAAATAGTTTCTTAGATATGACACCAAAAGCACAAGCATCAAAAGATAAAATGAATAAATTGGACTTCATCAAAATTTAAAACTTTTGTGCTCCAAAGGATGCCATCAATAAAGTGAAAATTTCCCCCACAGAATGGGAAAAACATTTGCAAATCTTATATTTGATAAGGAAATTGTACCTATAATATTTTTTTAAAACTATTACAATAATAAAAAGACAAATATCCCAATTTTAAAATGTGCAAAGAATCTGAACAGACAGTTCTCCAAAAAAGATGTAAAAGCCGTCAATAAGCACATGAAAAGCTGCTCAGTCTTATTAGCGATCAGGGAAATAAAAATCAAACCCACAGTGAGATATCATTTTATACCCACTAGGATGAGTATAATAAAAAAGACAGACAATCACAAGCATTAGAGAGAATGTGGAGAAAGTAAAATCCTCATACATTGCTAATAGGACTGTAAAATTGAGGCATCACTTTGGAAAACAGTGTGGAATTTCCTCAAATGTTTAAATACAATATAAAGTCACCACATGATCTAGCAGTTCCATTCCTAGATATATATCCAAGGGAAATACAAACATATTCACACAAAATGTGTACACCAGTGTTTATAGCAACATTATTCATAATACCCAAAATATGGAAATAACCCAAATGCCCATCAACTGATGAATGAATCAACTAAATGTGGTCTATCCATACAACAGAATATTATTCAGTAATTAAAAGAAGTGAGGTAATGATACATGCCTCCACATGAGTGAACCTTGAAAACACTGTTGTAAGTGGAATATACAGTCTCAAAGGACCACATATTGTAAATGATTCCTTTTATATGAATTGTGACAAAGGGGCAAATAAATAGAGACAGAAGGCAGATTAACAGCTGCCTAGGGCTAGGGAAGATGAAGAGATTGAGGGGTGATGCCTAGAGGATGGTGGGGACAGGTTTCAAGATAATGAAAATTTTCTAAAGTTGATTTTGGTGATAGATGCATAACTCTATAATATACTAAAAGCCCTTGAATTCTTTGAATGCTTTGAACACTTTGAATGGGTGCATTGTATCACATGTGAATTGTATATCAATAAAACTTTTTTAAAAATTGTATGTGATGGCCATTCAAAAATATTTTGCCTTGAACAAAGAAGCAGAGAATCATGGGCTGATTTTAGGAGAATGTCATAAGCCAAACATGAATGTGAAAAATCACAAGTCTCTAAACCTCGTGTAGCTTCCTTTCAGAAATATATTAAAGACATTATTGGTTACAAAAATAAAACAGTTAATGAGTAAATGAAGGAAAGGTACACAAAGTAGTGAAGCTGTTGCAAAAGATACCTTGCTGATATTGAAGATACAAATTCATGCAGATAAGTCACTGCCATAGACAATGACCTTTCAGGTTCTCTTTGCTATAGGAAGCAAAAAGAAAAATGACTCAGTATTTTTATGCCAAAAATGAAGTATTGGTAAGCTTGGAGACTTTTCAGCTTCTTTAACCAGCCTTAAAACGACAATAATGGAGAGTCAAGAAATCATATTACTTCAGGAGAAGCTCTGCTCTTGAGTTAATCTTTGGAAGTCATGAATTTCTAAGGAATATTGCTGTTTAGGGAAAACATGTAATATCTTAGTAATGAAGAATTGTTTTTCAAAAATATTCATTTTTATTTGACGAGCCATTCAAGAATTCAAGGTAGAAACTGCAAGGAATATTCTGAGTAGATATGTAGGGCAATTTCTTCAATGTAAATGTTATACTTATGTTTTATTTTTTAAGTTTATAACTTATTTCCACAATGTGTGTGTGTGTGTGTGTGTGTGTGTGTATATATATACATATTTTCCTTGATGAGTTTTATATTAAATTTTAATTATTGTAAATTTTAACTATGAACTGAAATGTAATTATATACCAGTCATCTTTTGCTGGATTATGCTGCAATTACAAAAATCGCGGTCTCAGGGGCTTACAACAACAAAGATATTGTTATTTTACTTGTCAACTAGGGGCTCACTATAGGCTCCACCTTCTCTTCCCTTCATGATCCAGGTAAAGAAATAGCTCTATGTGAAACTCTGTCATTGTAGCAGAGGGAAAAGAGAGAGAGCAGGGCCTAGGATGGCTCTTAGAGCTTCTGATCAGAAATGGCACAATAACTTCTGGTTACATTCCCTTGGCCAATGCATGTCTCCTGGCAATGCCTGACATCACCGAGCTGGGAAGCATAGTCTTCCCACAGAGAAGAACACCACTGGACACATGGCTAAGCATGGCATCACAGGATGGGGAATTAGCAAACTTTCATGGGAAGAAGCACTAAGTATGTAAGAGTAATAATCTACCATCACCACAAATCATAGAATCTGAAGGAAACCTTACAGGAAAATGATTTACTTAGAGACATATAACTAATTGGGGCCAAATCTCTGATAAAGAGTCCTCTTCCTTTCCTCTTGTAGAATTTATCTTTTTTATATGAACAATCTATAAATGAAAAAGCAATAGGATAGGCCAACTTGACTATGAATCTATACAAAAGGAAAACAGATGCCAAGAGTAACTACAATATTTGCAATCAACAAATTCAAATGTATGTTACTACTGTTGAATATCATTTATATCCAACAGGATACTTAAATAGAAGAAGCAACATTATTTCTATTTATTATTGGAAACATTAAATGTTGGGTCTTGATTTATTTTTTTATGATACATTTAATAAAATTATGAAGAAAATGTTGCTAAAGCAGATTAAACTTAAAAGTGTAATATGTCACACTGCATCGTAACACAAAAATACTGGAGAAATTGTCTTTCAGTGTTTGAAAATTGTTATCTAATTCAGTAAAGAAGTCCACACATGATTGACAAACAAGTGAAGTTTCAGCATCAATCTGGTTTTTTTTTCCATCTTACTTATTAAGGTAAATAAAACTGATTGACCAGCATCATGTTGGAATCATGCCTGTTCATCCACTGCAACCATAGAACAGGTTTGGGTATAAGAGTTTGGTATAAATCAATGGAATAATTCTGTGAGAATCAATTGGCTGCATGAAATTCACAATATGGAGCATTATATATTTTATTATTATTTGTAAATTGTGTGCTACATACATTTTATGACAATAAACTTTATAATAAACTTATAACATATACACATACTTATTTTCAGAAGTCTGGTTATTAAACATTTACCAGCAAGCATTTGGAATAGAGAAAGCTTCTGATATTCACCAGATGGTTTCATGTTCATATATTTAAGTACCTACAAAGTGTAAGGATCTGTGTCTAATTGCTATGTTAAATATAAGGATGTAGTTTCCTTAAAGAATGAAAAATTCAACAGAAGAAATAATTGGCATGAATATGACATTGATGCAAAGCAGTAAAAAAGAGTTTAAAAAGTGGTAATGAAGCAATATTCTAGTGTACTTATGTCAGAAACTTCAAATCTAGAATTAGAACTGATGCTTACACATATTCTTAGACATTAGGAAAGTTTTACTACAAACAAATAATTAGAATTAGTGCCTATCACAGTGCTTGGTGCATAATAAATGATCAACTAATGTCTCTTGAAGATAGTAAAGGTAAATGTGCCAGAAAAAAATAAAATAAATATCTGCAGAGGGAGAGAGACTGGCAAAGATCAGGTTTAAGAAGAGGCCCAATACTGTTCTTCAACATAGTATTGGAAGTCCTAGCCAGAGCAATCAGGCAAGAGAAAGAAATAAAAGGCATCCAAATTGGGAATGAAGAACTTAAATTGTCACTTTTTGCAGGCAACATGATTCTTTATATAGAACACCCTAAAGACTCCACCAGAAAACTATTGGAAACAATAAACAAATACAGTAAAGCTGCAGAATATAAAATCAATGTACAAAATCCATTGCATTCCTGTATACTAACAATGAAATTTCAGAAAGATAAATAAAAAAAATTTTTGGAATGAACTTAACAAAGGCTGTGAAGGACCTATACACTGAAAACTACAAGACATTATTAAAAGAAACTGAAGAACACACAAAGTAATGAAAAGATATTCTGTATTCATGGATTGGAAGACTCCACATAGTGAAATGACCATATTACCCAAAGCAATATACAGATTTAACGCAATCCCAATAAAAATCCCAATGGCATTTTTAAAAGAAATAAAACAAAAAAATCATCACATTTTATGGAATCACAAAAGACTCCAAATAGCCAAAGCAATCCTGAGGAAAAAAGAACAAAGCTGAAGGTAGCAAACTCCCTGACTTCAAATTATACTACAAAGCAACAATAATCAAAACAGCATGATATTGGCAGAAAAAAAGACACACAGGCCAATAGAGCAGACTGAGACCCCAGAAATGAACCCACATATACACGGGCAAATAAATTATGACAAAGAAGCCAAAAATATACAATGGAGAAAAGAAAAGCCTCTTCAATAAATGGTGCTAGGAAAATTGGAAAGTCACATGCAAAAAAATGAAAGTAGACTGCTGTCACCATATACCAATCAACTCAAAATGGATCAAAGACCTAAATATAAGACCTGAAACAATAAATTGCAGCAAAGAAAACGTAGGTACTAAACTTACGGACCTTGGTCTTAGAGAGGATTTTATGAATTTACAAGGGAAGTAAAAGCAAAAGTAAGTGAATGGGATTATATCAAGCTAAAAAGCTCCAGCACAGCTAACGAAACCATCAACAAAATAAAGATGTAATCAACTGAACGGGAGAAGATATTTGCAAATAATACCTCTAATAAGGGGCTAATATCCAAAATATTTTTAAAAACTTGTACAACTGAACAACAACAACAAGAAAAATGCAATTTAAAAATATGCAGAGGACCAGAACAGACATTTCTCTCAAGGAAACATACAGCCAACAGATATATGAAAGATGTTCAATTCCACTATCAGGGAAATGCAAATCAAAACCATACCCGTTAGAATGGCTATTATCAAAAAGACAAGTAATAACAAGTTTGGAGAGGTAGTAGAGAAAAATAAGCAATCCTCATACACTGCTGGTGCGAATGTAAATTGGTGCAGCCACTATGGAAAACAGTATGGAGGTTCCTCAAAAAATTAAGAATGGAAATACCACATGACTCAGCAATTGCTCTTCTGAGTATATACTCAAAAAATTTGAGAACAGTTATCCATAAATATATATGTGGGCTGGCTGAGTGGCACATTGGTTAAGAGTTGGATTGGGATGCCAGCTCTGAGCAGCAGGCCCTGGTTCAGATCCCACATAGAGGGCCAGTGACTCTGCACCCTCTACAGCTAAGATGGTGAACAACAGCTCGACCTGGAGCTTGGCTGCCCAGAGTCACCAGTGACAGCATAGGCTGCAGTGGGGCTGGCCGGCAGCTGGGGTGCGCTTTTGTGAGCTGCTGTGAGCCACCCTGAGCAGCCTTCCAATGGCTGGCGAGTGACTGCCTCACCCAGGAATGATAATACCAACATGGGCCAGTGAAGCAACATCTTCCACAACTAGACTGAAGAACAAAAGGACAGCAACTTGTCTGTTTCCCTTTCCTGATTCCCCAGTGCTGTTTCCCCTCCTCCAATTCCCCAATTTAAAAAATAAATAAATAAAATAAATAAAGATATACATATTCCTTTGTTCATGGCAGCATTATTTACAGTGGCCAAGACATGGAAACAACCAACTGTCCTTTGATAGACAGTTGGAAAAAGAAGATGTGGTACAAATATACAATGGAATATTACTCAGCCATAAGAAAGATGAAATACTGCCATTTGGAAGATATGAAGAGACATTTCTCTAAAGAGGACATACAGATGGCCAACAGGCATATGAAAAAAAGTTCAACCTCACTGGTCATTAGGGAAATGCAAATAAAAACCACCATGAGATATCACCTCACTCCAGTCAGAATGGCTATCATCAACAAATCAACAAACAACAAGTGCTGGCAGGGCTGTGGGGAAAAGGGGACCCTGCTGCACTGTTGGTGGGACTGCAGATTGGTGCAGCCACTATGGAAGTCAGTATGGATATATCTCAAAGAACTGGAAATAGAGCTACCGTTTGACCCAGCAATTCCACTCCTAGGTATTTATCCTGAAAAAACCAAGACACTTATTCAAAAAAAGTTATGCACCCCTATGTTCATAGCAGCACAATTTACAATAGCTAAGACTTGGAAACAACCAAAATGCCCATAAGTAGATGACTGGATTAAGAAACTGTGGTATATTTATACAATGGAGTATTACTCCGCTATAAGAAAGAATGAAATCATGCCATTTGCAATGATATGGATGGACCTAGAGACTATAATGTTGAGTGAAATAAGCCAGTCAGAGAAGGACAAATACCATATGATCTCACTCATATGTGGAATCTGAAAAACTGTATGAATGAGCAAAGTAAACAGAAACTGTCTCATAGATATAGAGGAAAAATCAGTGTTGCTAATTTGGAGAGGAATGGGGATGAGGGAGAAGGGGAAGGGATTAGACAGCAAAAATAGGCAACTACAATATTGCTACTGGGATATGAAAAACAGTTTGGGAATATAATTAATAATGTTGTAAATATTCTGTGAAATGTCAGATGATCATAGGTCTTGTTAGGGAGACCATTTCATGGATGGAGTAGAGGTTTGATCACTGCACTGTATTACTAAAGCGGAGGTGGTATACGTAATGTAATTGAATATATATAGATAGTCACGGGATGTGGATTATACTGTGGAAGAGAGTCAGAGGAAGAGTAATAGATATATATGATATGGGGGGGAGTGGGGTGGTGTATTGGGGGTGGGGGGTTGTCACTTTGAAGGGTAAAATGTATAACTATTGCACTGTGTTGTACACCTGAAACTAATTAAAAATAAAATAAAAAAGAAATACTGCCATTTGCAACAACATAGGTAGATCTTGAGATTATTATGCTAAGGAAAGTAAGTCTGACAGAAAAAGTCAAGAAACACATGATTTCACTTATACATGGGATATAAAACTGAAAACAAGAAATGAGCAAGAAAAACAAACAAAAACTCGTAGACACAGACAACAATTTGGTGGTTACCATATGGAAAAGGGGCAGGGGAAGGGAGAAAAGAGTAAAGGGCATCAACTATATGATGCAGTAGGAGATTTCACTTTTGGTGGTGAACACACAATGCAACATACAAGTGATGTATTATAGAATTGTATACTTGAAATCTATATAATTTTATTAACCAATGTCACTGCAATTAATTTAATAAAAATAAATTTCAAAAAACGAAGAGGCCCACTGATGATTAGGCAGAAAAGCTGCAAGGGTCATGGAGAGGAAATAATACTCGAATAGGCACACCTGTAGTAAAACAGATGGAACCAACTAGTCTGGAGGGACATAGGTGTTTGGTATCCTCAGAAGTTCCAGGAGGGCCGGCCGAGTGGCGCAGTGGTTAAGTGCTAGCATAGGAAGCCAGCGGCCCCGGTTCGGTCCCACATATGAGGGCCAGTGACACTGCCCTCAAAAAAAAAAAAAAAAAAAAAAGAAGTTCCAGGAACTGAACTTTAGCTTGAACAGTCTCCTCCATGGAACAGGATTGAGGTGAAATAAAGACAGGTAAATCAGTTTATTGTAGTCCCCCCCCAACACACACTTTAAGTTACTCTTAAAGATAAATTGGTTTTATATGCTTCATGAGATTTCAAGAATCTTACTGACTCTCCCCTAATATACTCTCACCTCTTGCAGAGACTCTTAAAACCCACCAATAGAGAATCAAACGCAAATAGATGGTTGAAATTCAAATAAACTTCAGATTAAACATAATCAGATGGTAAATAAGTGTCAATGATAGATTCTCAGATTTTTCCAGGTTTTGATGGTACAAATGAATAAAGAAAAGAAAGCTTAAAGATCTGAAAAAGGGGGAAAGACTACAAACAGAAGAACAAGACAAAACTCTGAGCTTTCACATCTTTGACCTCAAAAAAAATTTTTTTAAAGTGGACTAAGATATTTTGTGATATAACTTCAACATTAGGTTTCATAGGGAATTTTTTTTGTATTATTTTTATGCTGAGAGCACTCCCTGGGACTTTTACTGAAATCTCAGAATGAGTTAGTTGATTTCATTTCCTTGATTTTCACATCAGAATAATATATCTATTGTCTTATTTCATAATGTGGTACACAGAAATAAGATGCCATAATATCTAGAATCTACTGCGTTTTAAAAGATTAAATTACATTAAAAGAATTTTTTAACTTGTTAAAAAGAGTAATAAAAATGGCCTTGACCGTTTAGAAAACAAAAGAGTAAAGTACTATATACTAAAACTTGTGGGACTTGTGGGGTGTACCCAGAGTGCAGCTAGAAGGAAATTTAAAGCCTTAACTGCATTTACAGGGATGAAGGGGGGGTAGAGAGAAATGTCAAAGAAACAACCAAAAACTCAGTTGGTTAAGAGCTCACTCAAGAGTGCGAACTGAGCTTTGAGCAACAGCAGTTCGATGCCCAACCCGAGCTGAGCAGCCGCTGAGCTGCCAACAGGTAGCAGGATGGCTCAACTAAAAAAAAAAAAGAAACAACCAAAAAGAACAATATGTAAAAGCTAGATATTTGAAAAGATTAATAAAATAAACAAATTTTTAGCAACCAAGGGAAAAAGATGAAAGAAGTCACAAAAAGAAACAATATTAAAAATGAATAAAGAGGAAATTCTTAAAAATCATAAAATAATAGTGTTTTTACCAACATTTTTTTTTTTTTTTTTTAGCTGAGCCATCCTGCCACCTATTGGCAGCTCAACGGCAACTCAGCTCGGGCTGGCCTCGAACTGCTGTTGCTCAGAGCTCAGCTTGCACTCTTGAGCGAGCTCTTAACCAACTGAGCCATTCGGCCGGCCCCCATTACCAACATTTTTTACTTTTATATATTTCATTTTGTTAATTTCCACAGGTAGTAATTCACATGATTCTAAACTTTAAATATTCCCAGCTGTATATGGTAAAAATTCTCTCTCCTGCCATATCCTCCAACTACCCAATATCTCTCCCAAAGGCATCTCAATGTTTATCATTTACTTGCAAATAATTCCAAAGACATTTTATTCATTTACAAAATAATACACATATGACTTCTGTTAGCCCTTTTACCACACAAGAATAAATTTAACTGGTAGGTTTAAAAGATTCTCCCTGGGACAGCCGACTGGCGCGGTGGTTAAGCACTAGCTTGGGAAGCCAGCGGCCCCAGTTCAGGTCCCACATATGAGGGCCAGTGACACTGCCCTCAAAAAAAAAAAAAAATTCTCCCTGACAAAAGTATACAAGTATATTTGACAAAATGTTCAAGAAACAGGTCTGTTATACACGTTGTTTCAGACGATAGAAAATGAGAGAGTTATGCACAGACACCAAAGTAGATCGGCCTATTCAATACCTAATCTACCTTCTTAGAGCAAGCAGAAGCCATTTAAACATTGACTTTCCTACAATCCCTCTTACTCCGATTCCAAATGCAGTTTGGGCTCTGTAATGCAACTTTATGCATATGAAACTTGAAACTGGAAGTGACTCAAATGGGGAAGGAGGCAGAGTACAGGGCACTTCACCCTGGTGGATTGTGACAAGCTCAGTGTGGCTCCTGAGCCAGTAGCCAAGCTCGCATCCTGACTGCAGGTGGCTTCCTGATTAGGAGCGGTGATGTGATTCTGTAGCTACAGAGAAACTTCTGTATCCTGATTAGCAGGTAACTTCCTGTTTCAGTGGCTTCCTGATCATGGAAGATGTGGTAGCCTCTTAATTTTTCAAATTCTTAATTGCAGTACTGGCAGTATCTATGGTGATGACCCAGTCCCTGGAAATTCAGATAATTCAGTCTTTTCTTCTTAGTAAGCCATTTAAGTATCTCTAAGTAAGCCATTTAACATCCTTCAAGACAAATCCCTTTTTACTTAGCATGGTATCTGTTGTCTCAAACTGAACCATGACTAATACACCACCCAATCTAACTTCAAACTAAAACTGGAAATGGACAATATAAGAATGGAAAATTGTATGTGAATCTCATTTATAAATATAGATGCAAGATCATAAATGAAAAATTAACAAATTAAGCCCAGCACTGAAGAGCTAGAGATAGAGGTGATCAAACAGGGTTTATTTCAGGAATTTCAAAATGGATCAACCTCAGAAAACCAACAGGTGTGATTCACTGCATTAAGAGATTAAAGCAATAACTTACAATGATTTCGTTTAATGAAAAAAATGCATTAGAAAAAGTCAATATACATTCATAATTTTTTTTTAAATAGCAATTCAAGAACAGAAGAAATTGTGCTCAACTAAAGGTCATTTTTTTTTAAAAAACCCATAAACGTCATACTTAATGACAAAAAACTAGAAATATTCTCTTTAAAGTCATAATACACAGATTCCCACTAAAGCTCCTGCTTTTCAAAAATGTACTAGAGCTCTCAGACAATGAAATCAGAAAAAAAATAAATAAGAATTATAAAAATTATAAAGATAGAAGGATTTTATCCATATTCTTTTTTGCTACCATTCTGTAGCAACAAGCCAATTACCATTCATAAATAGTATCAATCACCTCTGCCAACACCTGAACCTCCTTTTTTTTGTTTGTCCAATGGCATGAATTGCCCAAATGGCCAGATAGCTGTGTCCATTTTCAATTCAGTTAAATTCTACTTTTTTCCCCAGGTAGAACCATTTATTTTAGATATTGAAACCTCTAAACCAGTAAAAACTGTGTTCTGAAGACAGAATGTGAAAAAAATCATTATAGGTAAGGCATTAGGTGCAATCCTATGAACCACCACTTATAGTCATTGCTTCCCAAACCCATGCATTCTGGTTATGAGAAAAGCTGCACCATGTACTGGTTGCTGGATTCAAGCATGTAATACATCATGCAAGAGAACATCCTCACCTCTCAAGGTACTGCATTCCCACCTAGCACTGTAAGTTAATTCCTCAGTGTATAGTCTGACAACCTATAAGGCAGGTAGTAAGGGATAAACTATAAACTATAAAATCAATTCCTTGCAGGCAATGTTGTATGGGATACAATGACTTTAAATAAGACAATCGATACTCCATGCAACAATGGTGATAACAAAAACATGGCAGGCAGATAAATCCAATCTATCTATTTTCTAGCAATGTGCTTTCCATCTATGTATTTGACTCCAATTTATGGTACTGTCATAGAATGACCCTAAGAGTGGCCATCAGGATCCACACCTCCTGGTAATTCATACCCTTGTATAATCCCCTCCCCTTGAGTGTAGGCAGAACCTGTTGACTTGGTTCTAGCCAGTAGACGATGGCAAAGGTAATGGGATGCCACTCCTGTGACTACATTACATTATATGGCAAAAGGTAATGGATATTATTCTTGTGGTTACATCATGTTACAAAAGTCTCCATCTTAACACACTGGACTTAGAGACTCTCCTTGTATATAGGACTGGCTACATATTTATTGGTACACATTGCAAAAGCAAAATGTGGAACCCCTTGTTCAAAAATTATTAAGAATTACAAAACAGCTACAGAAGAGCACTAAACCAACTGCTTGTGGATTTAATGAAGCAAGTGGCCATGTTCAAGAAGATTATGAGTATATGGTGTTGTGAGGGTATACTTAGAAGAATATGCTTGCATTAGCAGGAGAAGCATCACAGAGGAAAAAGATATATACATAAGTTAGGCCTTAAAATATGTACAAGAGGGGCCGGCCAAGTGGCGCTTTGGTTAAGAGCTGGCTTGGGACGTCAGCGGCCCCGGTCAGATCCTACATATGAGGGCCAGTGGCACTGCCCTCTACAGCTAAGATGGTGAACAACAGCTCTACCGGGAGCTGGGCTGCTGTGAGGCCCCGGGGTCTGCATAGCTGCAACCCCTGCTGCAGTGGGCTGCCATAGGCTACAGTGAGTGGCCGGCAGCCAGTGTAAGTGGCTGGCAGCAGATATGAATTGCCAAGAGCCACTGTGAGCGGCCATCCAAAGGCCAACAATTGATCTGCCTCACCCGAGAAGAGCGCAATGATGATACCAACATGGGCCAGTGAAGCAATGTCCTCCACAACTAGACTGAAGAACAAAAGGACAGCAACTTGTCTGTTACTCTTCCCCAACTCCCCAACGCTGTTCCGCTCCCCCAATTCCCCAATAATATCTTTAAAAATGAAAAATATGTACAAGAGTATAAGATGTAAAGGAGGAGAAGTGAATTCCACACAGCACAAATTTTATTTGTAGAGTCACTAATGCTTGTTATAGTTCAATGATTTTCTGAAAAGTGCTTTTAAAGTGTTTGCCATGTTTGATATTAAAGAAGCAAACAAATAGTACTTGATATCAGTACTGTAGCATTAGGGAAAACTTTCAGGGAGAAATTTTAAGTTTCATAATATCTCATCTTCAGCCTCAAACTAAGGTAAAACATAAAGTAGACAGATAGAAAAATAACATAGCACTCCAATCTGCCCCTTAAATCCCTGCCATAACCATATTGTACCATTGAAAAAGTTTCTACAAATAAAGCAATTATAATTTGGCCAGCCAAAGATAAACAATTTATTCACAGAAAACCAGTCAATAAGAAAATTGGTACCAAAAAATTGGACAACTTAGAAGAAATGGATAAGTTCCTGAAGACATGCAACCTACCAAAACTGGGTCATAAAGAAATACCAAATGTGAACAGACTAATTACTAGCATGGTGATTTAATAAGTAATCAAAAACCTTGCAAAAAAGGGAAGTCCAGAACCACGGGGCTTCACTGATTCATTCTACCAAACATTTAAAAAACGAATACCGATCCTTCTCAAAGTCTTCTAAAAGCTAGAAGAGAAGGGAATACTTCCACACTCATTTTTACATGGCCAGGATTCCAAAACCAGACAAGAACACCACAAGAAAAGAAAATTAAAGGTCAATATCCCTGATGAACATAGATGCAAAACTATTCAACAAAATATTACCAAATTGAATTCAACAGAACATTAAAAGAATCATACACCATGATCCAGTGGGATTTTTTTCTGGGATGCAGGTTTGGTCCAACATATGTGTATCAATCAATGGGACACACCACATTGACAAAACAAATGATTAAAATTTATCTGATCATCTCAATAGATGCAGAAAAGCTTTGACAAAGTTCAACATCCATTCATGATAAAAAAAAAAAAACTCTCAACAAATTAGGTATTGAGGGAATGTACCTCAATATAATAAAGACCATAAGGCCATATGACAAGCAACAACTAACATCATACTCAATGGTAACAAGCTGAAAGCTTTTCTTCTATGATCAGGAAAAAGACAATATTATTAATGCTTGCCACTTCTATTCAACGTAGTCCTGAAAATCCTAGCCAGTTAGGTATAAAAAATAGACAGAGGCAACCAAATTGAAAAGGAAGAAGTAAAATTGTCTCTATTTGCTGATGATATTATGTACAGAAAACTGTAAAAGATTCCACCAAAAAAAAATTAGAACTAATAAACAAATTCAGTAAAGCTGCAGAATACAAAATCAATATAAAAAATCAATTTTTTTGGGCCGGCCGAGTGGCGCATTCCTTAAGCGCTGGTTTTGGGATGCCAGCGGCCCCGGTTCGGATCCCACATGAGGGCCAGTGACACTGCCCTCTACAGCTAACAACAGCTCCACCTGGAGCTGGGCTGTGCGAGCCCGGGTGATGGTGTGGGCTGCAGCTCCTGCTGCAGTGGGCTGCCATAGGCTACAGTGAGTGGCCGGCAGCCAGCGTGAGTGGCCGGCAGCCAGCGTGAGCGGCTGGCAGCCAGTGTGAGCTGCCAATAGCCGCGGTGAGCGACATCCAGAGGCCGGCGACTGATCTGCCTCATCCGGGAAGAGCGCAATGACGATACCAACAGTGAAGCAACATCCTCCGCAACTAGACTGAAGAACAAAAAGACAGCAACTTGTCTGTTCCCCTTCCCCGATTCCCCAACGCTGTTCCCCTCCACCAATTCCCCAATAAAATCTTTAAAAAAAAAAAAAAAAAAAAAAAAATCAATTTTTTATACACTAACAACAAACTATCAGAAAAAGGAATTTTAAAAAACCAATCTTATTTACAATTGCATTAAAAGTATTCAATACTAGGAAAAAATTTAAACAAGGAGGTAAAAAAATCTGTACACTGAAAACTATAAAATATTGATAAAAGAAATATAATAAAGCACAAATAAATGGAAAGATATCCCATATTCATGGATTGGAAGAATTAATATAGTTAAAATATCCATACTACCCAAAGCAGTCTGCACATTCAATACAATCCCTATCAAAATTCCAATGGCATTTTTCACAGAAACAGAAAAACAATCCTAAAATGTATATGGAGCCACAAAAGACCCTAAAAAGCCAAAATAATCCTGAGAAAGAAGAACAAACTGGAGACATCACACTTCCTGATTTCAAAGAGTATTACAAAGCTATAGGAATGAAACAGTATGGTGTTTGCATAACAGACACATACATCAATGGAACAGAATAGAGAGCCCAGAAATATGCATATATGGTCAATGAATTTATGACAAAGGAGCCAAGAATATGTGATGAAGAAAGAAGAGCCTCTTTAATAAATGGTGTTGAAATCTGGACAGCCACATGCAAAAAGAAAAAAGGAAAAGAAAAGAAACTAGATCATTATCTTATACCACACACAAAAACATAATTCAAAATGGAATAAAGACTTGAATACATGACCTGAAACCATAAAACTCCTAGATGAAAACATAGATGGTAAGCTCCTTGACATAATGATGTGTTTGGGATTTGACACCAATAGTAAAGACAACAATAGTAAAAACAAGTGAGACTACATCAAACAAAAAAAGCTTCTGCACAGCAAAAGAAACCATCAACAAAATAAAAGGACAACCCACAGAATGTGAGAAAATATTTGTAAATCAGGTACTTGATAAGGGGTTGATATTCAAAATATATAAAAAACTCATACAACTCAATAGCAAAAAAAAATCTGATTTTAAAATAGGCAGATGATCTGAATAGACATTTTTCCAAAGAAGACACACAAATGGCCAACAGGTACAAGAAAACATGCTCAATATCACTAATCATCAGGGAAATGCAAATCAAAACTACATGTGATATCACCTCACTCTTGCTGGAATAATTATCATCAAAAAATCAGGAGAGGGCCAGCCCAGTGGCGCATTGATTAAGAGCTGGCTTGGGATGCCAGCAGCCCCGGTTCGGATCCCACATATGAGGGCCAGTGACACTACAGCTAAGATGGTGAACAACAGCTTCACCTGGAGCTGGGCTGCTGTGAGGCCCCGGGATGGCATAGCTGCAGCCCCTGCTGCAGTGTGCTGCCATCGGCTACAGTGTGTGACCGGCAGCCAGTGTGAGCAGCTGGCAGCCAGTGTGAGCTGCCAAGAGCCACTGTGAGCAGCCGTCCAGAGGCCAGAGACGGATCTGCCTCACCCGGGAAGAGCGTAATGAGGATGCCAGTGAAGTCAGTGAAGCAATGTCCTCCACAACTAGACTGAAGAACAAAAGGACACCAAATTGTCTGTTCCCCTTCCCCAATTCGCCAATGCTGTTCCCCTCCCCCAATTCCCCAATAAAGTCTTTTAAAAAAAGCCAGGAAGTAACAGTGTTGGCAAGGATGTACAGAAAAGAGAACATTTGTGCAATATTGGTGGGAATGTAAACTGGTGCATTCACTATGGAAAACAGTATGGAGGTTCCTCAAAAATTAAAAATAAAGCTGCCGTATGACCCAGTAATTTAACTTCTATGTGTATGTCCAAAAGAAATAAAAACAGGGTATTGAAGAGATACATGTAACACCATGTTCATTGCAGCATTATTCACAAAAGCCAAGCTATGGAAACACCCTAAGTATCCAAGCATGGATGGATGAAAGAATGAAGAAAATGTGGGGGATATATATATATATATATATACAGTGGAATATTCTTCAGCCATGAGCAAGAAGGAAATCCTGCCATTTGTGATAACATGGGTGGAACTTGAGGAGGTTATGCTAAGTGAAATAAGACAGACAGAGAAAGACAAATACTGCATGTTATATTTCAGACTTGCAATCTAAAAAAAATGTCAAACTCATAGAATCAGAGAGTAGAAGAAAAGTGGTTTTGAGGGGATGAGGGATGGGGCAAATGGAGAGTTTGGTAAAAGGGTACAAACTTTCAATTGTAAGATTAATAAGTTATGAGGATCTAATGTAAAACATGGTGACAATAGTTTATAACACTGTACTGTATAATTGGAATTTGCTAAGAGAGTAGAGCTGAAATGTTTTCACCAAAAGAATAAACAAATGAAGTGAGGTAATGGATGTGTTAATTAATTTAAAGGTAGAATCCTTTCACAATGTATACATTTATCAAATCACCATGACATACACTTTACATATCTTACAATCTTATTTGTCAGCTGAACCTCAATAAAACTATTTTTTAATAAAATAATTTTTTGAGTTATTTTTCCACCTAAAGCAATAAAAACTTTTGAAAATGTTGCCATCTAGTGGCGCCAAACTTTAAAAAGAAAAAAAAAAAGACAGTAAGTCATTCAACCACTTTTCCTAGGAAAAGTTTTCTTAGCAGTTTCAAATGAACAAATGTTACACTGTGCTTCTGCTTTAAGAGAAAGCACTCTTGATTTAGGCTGCTGGGTTTTAAATTTTGGCTTCATCGTTTACTAGCTGAATGACCACAGGCAAGTTGCTTAACCTCTCTGTAAAATGCACATTAAAATAGTACCTACCTCTCAGTGTTGTTAAGAAGAATTAATGAGAAAATCTATATAAAGCTGTTTAACATAACATTTGGCTCATAGTATATACCCAATAAGTAGTAATTATTATATTACATCATGGGGAAAAATTTGCTGTCAGTGAGACTGAAATTTGAGTGATAAATCACTTTAATTATTGTACTTTATATTGTCAGTTCTGGTTAGAGTATTATGCTTTTTCCTTGAAGAAGTAGAAATGTTGTATTGGTAAATGCTTGCTATTGAGATGGCCGATATTAATGAGTTGTGTTCTCTAATTTTGAAAGATCACAAGCTATGATCGTGTTTTATTGTCAAAATATCTATAAAGTATAATTTATCTTTGATTTGGTCTGCTGACTATTCTACAAGAAAACATCAATCTTTCTATGAGAGCATAAATAGAAATGGAGAAAAAGAAGCTTTACTCATTGTTTTTTAAAAAAAAATCTATGTAATATGCCATCAGCCCAAATACTGCCTGTCATGAGGACAAGGATGGAACTGGTTCTCTATTTCTGACACCTTTTGAGTTATAGCTCTGCTATGACTTACTTTATTCATCAAGACAGTCCTTCAAGTTTATTTTAACTTGATTATTCACCTGTCCAATGAAGCATAAATAGTGTGATTTTTAAAATATGTTTGCTGAAAATATTTCCTGAGATCTCTAAGGACATGATAAAATATTAGTCAGATGACATCGCTATTGAGAATTTACAACTAGGCAACCAGGAATATACATAGCATTAGTTAGTGGAAAGGAGTCACTCAGGGGGTGAGGAGGAAATGCCACAAAACTATCATAAACATCCATTCTTTATTATTTTTACCAAAAACTTGGGTGAATGAAGCATGCTTTGTTTAAGTAGCAGAAAATTCTTCATGGACTAATGTGGTAGGCAGTCTCAAAGGTGGTCCCAATGATTCCTGCCTCCTAGGATTCATACTTTTGTGTAATCCCTTTGCTTTGCATGTGAATTGATTCCAAGGACTTACTTCTAATGAATATAATACAGCAAAAGTGATGGGAGTCACTTCTGAAATTAGGTTACAGGCTTCCATTTTGCCTGTTCTTTCTTGCTCTTTCTTGCCAACTCTCTGCGATAAAATCCAATTGCCCTATGGAGAGGCCCACCTGGCAAGGAACTGAGAAAGACCTCTAGCTAACTGCCAATGAGGAACCAAAGTCCTCAGTCCAACAGACCATGAGAAACAGAATTCTGCCAACAACCACATGGGTGAGCTCAGAAGCAGATCCTCTCTTATTTGACAGTTCCAATAAGACTACACCCCCACACAACACCTTCATTACAGCCTAATAAGAGACTTTGAGGCAGAGGCACCCACATAAGCCATGCCCTGGGTTTCTGAACCACAGAAACTGTGAGACAATAATGTTTGTTATTTTAAATTACTAAGTTGTGGGATACTTTGTTATATAGCAATAGATAACCAATACAGCTGATCAGGGATCAGCAAACAATAGCTGGTGGGCCAAATCTGGTCTCATCCTTGCCACTGTATGGACCTTGAGCTACAAATGGCATTTACATTTAAAAGAGTTGTTTTTCTTTAATGAAAGAAAAAGTAAACTATGTAATAAAGATCCATGGCCCACAAAGCCTAAAATATTCACAATCTAGCTTTTTATAGAAAAAGCTGGCCCACCCCTGCAGTAAATAATATGACACAAAAAGATGCTTTAAGTTGTTTTAATAATTTAGGGGGAGGGGGAGAGAAAACTAGGAATGAAGTAAACCAGTAAATCAACCTGCTTGCTAAAACGGAAGTTACAAGCACATATGGCCAGGCTTTCTATTTGTGTATTTATTACAAAGTAATTTACCAGAGAATGTTCAAAGTATTTAATATGTTTAGAAGATGACTCAATGCTCAATATGCTTTCACTTGTCTAAGAATTGGAAAGCCACATGTCCAGAAAATATGTTTTTGGTATGAAGTATATTGTTAAGTGCCTTTGTACCTTCATTTTGAATTTGAGTTGTCTTTGTTACCATGTATTGGCCATAACAGATTCATGGGTTAATTGGAAGTAAAAATGGCTCTAGAATTAGTATTATTTAATATTTATCTCATCATTTAACTATTAATATTGTTTTATGTTATTTTTATTGTTAAATGTCATTACTATTATAAAATTTTATACTCATATAATGCAGAACTTTATTTCTCTTCTGATTTGTATGAAGTAAACAAACAAAATGGCAGTTACGAAAAAGAAATATTGACATGGCCCTTTCATATAGTCACTGTTTCCTTGTCCCTGTTCACTTATTATCATGCCCATATTCATATATATTTTTAATTGTTGCTTTTGTGATAGATGAAATGATATGCTAAGAACAATCCAAGATGGCGGATGAGATAAATGCTGTGCTTGCCTCATCCCATGAATACATCAAAATCACAACTAAATTGTATTATACAACAATCAAGCAGGACAACCATCTGAAGTCTGGCTAAACAGAAGTTTTAACTAAGGATGTAAAGAAGAAGCCATATCTAGACTGGTAGGAAAGGTGGAGACATGAAACAAGGTGACCCCAAACTTCCGTGTGGTGGATGAAAATTGGGAAGAATATCTCAACCAGAGAGTCATACCAGGGGAACGAGGGATCCACCCGCACACCAGCCTCCCCAACCCATGCTGATGCCAGGAAGAGGAGCACCACAACATCTGACTGTGAAAACAGTGAGGATTCTGACCATCAGATGGGATAGAAGGCTGAAGGAAACCCAAACATACTCATAAAGGGCCCATACAGACTCGCTCACAGGCACTCACCCTGGGCTCAGGCAGAGGGGCAATGACTCGTGGGGTGTCAGAGACATACAGATGGCAGACTGAGGTGTGTGGCTTCAGGCGAGGGCTGGAAGATAGTCACCATTTTCCCTGTGTGGAGTCCTTCTCTCATGTAGCTGGCAGGCAGGTGTAATCTTTCTTTTTTTTTCATTTTTTTAGCTGAGCCATCCTGCCACCTGTTGGCAGCTCAGCAGTAACTCAGTTAGGGCTGGGCATCGAACTGCTATTGCTCAGAGCTCAGCTTGCACTCTTGAGCGAGCTCTTAACCAACTGAGCCACTCAGCTGGCCCTAGGTGCAATCTTTCTTGTGTTGAGGTCACCTCCACAGGCCAAATCTGAATCTGATTGGCCTGGTGAGCTCTGCTGCTTCACTGTGGTGACTCATTGAGACCCCACCATACCCAACTCCACACCACAGGAGGTTTTATCACTAGCTGAACCTTATAGGAGCCAGAAGCCAGCAGCAAACCTCAGTATGTCTTGGCTTTTTGTGGAGCTGCCCCAGACCCAGTACTGGTGGCAGCTATCCTCAATTCACAGCGTTAGCCTCTCCCACCTGCCTCCAGGATTAGCACAGGCAGCAATAAACCATGAATAACTTTGTAGCGCCTACCAGGTAGTCCCCAGCCAGTCATAGGCAGCAACTGAACTAGGCCTGCAGTTTACCCCTCCCAAGAGGCCCCAGAACCAACATACGTGGAGGTTGGCTTCAGACCACAGCAGAGCACCACCCAATTATCCCCACAAGTGGTACACCCAAAGGGCAGTCTGAGCAGGCACCAGAACCCACTGGGGTGAATCCCACTCCATGTGGTGGGCTCTGCTGCACAGACCAAGGGTCAATCCCACCCACTGACATGCCAACAGCCATCAAGGTTCAAATATAACAGGGCAACACACAACCCACACAAGGGATACTCCTGGAGCACCTGGGGTGAGTAACTAGGGAGACTGTGCCACTGGGCCCCACAGAGCACCTACTGTATAAGGCCACCCAGCAAGACTGGAAGACATAGCACATCTACCTAATACATAGAAACAAACAGAGAGGCAGCTAAAACGAGGAAACACATCCCAAATGAAACCTCCCTGAAACATGCTCAGAGCACAACATCACTGGCAACACAGTATACTGTAAAGTATTGGTTGTTTACCTTCATGATCACATAGCTGCCTGGGAGCTGCAGCACACTGCCACTGCCCAGCTTCATGAGAAAGTATTTTACCGCATATCACTCACTAGCCCAATAAAATATCTAAATTGAAAATTCAGAGAAGTTTCTACTGAATTCTATCATTTTTGCACCATTGTAAGTCAAAAAATGGAAGACAAACCATCATATATCAGGGACTAGCTGTATTTAGACTGGGTTTTCCTGGGCTTCTTTATCAGAGTCCACATATCAGATCATATTTAGTATATCATATGATATTACATATTATATTATGTTTTCAGTTATGTAATTCTTTTGCATTTTGATTTGCATCTCAATAGTCTAAGAATATCCTAAAGGTAATAATTGCACATATTGAAATATGTTAAACATAATATTTTTGAAAGTATAATAAATTCTCTGTTGCATACATCAGCTATCAAACTCTGCAGATAGAAAAATGAAGAGAAGGAGAGAGGGAGCAAGAGAAAATAAGAATTTAATTACAGTCATATAACTCTTTGTAGCACGTAAATGAAAACACAAATGGTATTTCTTATATTATTTAGTAATGACTGCTGTTTTCACTTCCAAGATGTAAAGCTCTCTACCATTCCTGACAATAAATACTATTCTAGATTTGTTACACTTAGACATGCCACATGTAAGGTATGATTTTGTATATCTTCCAACCCTTGTATTACCAAATTCTAAAACCAGGAATGTATAGATTTAGATATGTACTGCCCAGGGCAACAAAGCAAGGCTTTTAACTATGCAGACAAGTCTTTTCCTGTTAGTCTAGTCTCCTCTGTTTCACTTTTATGTGTGTCTCTAGATTGTCACAATGTTCAACAGTGACATAGTGCATGAAAGTAAAAAAAAAAAATTTTTTTTAATTAAATAAATAAATAAGGCAGAAGACCTTGAATTAATGGCTGTGAAATAATTAAGGCACTTTGGGGTGAAACAACTATCGATAGCATTATAAGAGGAAGATAGTTTTACAATTCCTCACCCTCAATGTAATATGAGTGAAAAGGGGGGTGGGGTGAAGAAAAAAGTCAAATATTAAGATGTGTAAGCCTCATGACCATGTTTAAATTATCCTTAGTATGCATTCAGTGTAGTCAAATCACTTTGAAGGACAATGTTAACTCTTTACCACCCTCAACAAACACACTTGAAGTTGCAATTTCACACTTATAGATTAACAACAAAGCCTTCCAGTTAAGACATTTGGGCCAATAGATGGCTTCGTTTTTAACAAAGAGTATTATTTGCCTTGTGATCATGGAACCAACAGAAAGTATTAAAAGTTATAGACACTCACAGTTGATTTTAATATTTTGGGTTTAACATGAAGCCTAAAACCCTAATTGAAAATAAAAAGGTTCTTAAAAGAGGTATCTGTTTCATATATATGTATATGTATATATATATATATGGTTTTGGCAAGGACGTGTAATTTAAATTCTCAAAAAGTTGTGATTTGGGGCCTGCCGAGTGGCGCCTTGATTAAGAGCTGGCTTGGGATGCCTGCTCTGCCCACATATGAGGGCCAGTGACACTACCCTTTACAGCTAAGATGGTGAACAACAGCTCTATCTGGAGCTGGCCTGCTGTGTGTTGCCGGAGGCAGTGTAGCTGCAGCATCTGCTGTAGTGGGATGCCATAGGCTGCAGTGAGTGGCCGGCAGCCAGGGTGAGCTGCCATGAGTTGCCGTGAGCGGCCGTCCAGAGGCCAGCAACTGATCTGCCTCACCCGAGAAGAGCACAATGACGATACCAACATGGGCCAGTGAAGCAACGTCCTCCACGACTAGACTGAAGAACAACAAAAAAAAGACAGCCACTTGTCTGTTCCCCTTCCCAAGCTCCCGAATGCTGTTCTCCCCAAATTCCCCAATTAAAAAAAAAAAATCTTAAAAAAAAAAAAAAAGATGTGATTTGCCTGCTTCTAAATATCATACAAGGGGCCGGCCGAGTGGCGTAGTGGTTAGCACTGGCTTGGGAAGCCAGCGGCCCCAGTTCAGTCCCACATATAAGGGCCAGTGACGCTGCCCTCAAAATAAATAAATAAATAAATATCATACAAGAAGGAAGTGATTTTTTTTTTTGAAAACCTATTCATGTTTTTAAAATCTTTTTTAATACTTTTTTTAGTTTTCAATTACAGTTGACATATAATATTATATTAGTTTCAGGTGTATAACATAGTGATTAGATATTTATATAATTTATGAAGAGATCACCCTGATAATTCTAGTACCCATCTGACACCATACATAGTTATTCCAATATTATTGACTATATTCATTATGCTATACTTTACATTCCCGTAACTATTTTGTAACTATCAATTTACATTTCTTAAACCCTTCTCCTTTTCCACCCATCCCACCAAATCCCCACCTATCTGGCAACCATCAAAATGTTCTCTGTCTATATGAGTTTTTTCCTGTTTTATGGTTCATTTATTTTGTTCTTTAGATTCCACATATCAGTGAAATCATATGGCACTTGTCTTTCCTCTGTCTGACTTAACTTCACTCAGCACAATACCCTCTAGGCCCATCCATGTTGATGCAGATGGCAGGATTTCATTCCTTTGTACGGCTGAGAAATATTTCATCAACCACCTCTTCTTTACCGATTCGTCTATCGATGGACTCCAGGGTGCCTCCATATCTTGGCTATTGTAAATAATGGTGCAATGAACATATGGATGCACATGGCCCTTTGAAGTAGTGTTTTGGGTTTCTTCAGATAAATACCTAGAAGTGGGAATACTGGGTCCTTCTTTGTCTCTTGTTGTACACTTTGTTTTAAAGTTTATTTTGTCTGGTAGAAGTGTTGCTACCTCAGCTTTGTTACTTTGTTTGTTTCCATTTTCACAAACTATCTTTTTGTACCCCTTTACATTCAGTCTGTGTGTGTCTCTGGATCTGAAGTGAGTCTCTTGTAGGCAGCATATGTAAAGATTTAGCCACCCTATCTTTTGATTGAAGCACTTAATCATTTACATTTAAAGTAATTGTTGCTAGATATATAGTTATTGCCACTTTATTCATATTTTTTATCTTCTTCCTCTCCTCCTCCTCCTCCTCCTCTTCCCCTTCCTCCTTCTTCTTAAAGAAGTCCCTCTAACATTTCTTATAATACTGGTTTGGTGTTGAACTCCTTTAGCTTTTTCGTATCTGGGAAGCATTTTATCTGTCCTCCATTCTAAATGATAGCTTTGCTTGTAGACTAATCCTGGTTTTAGGTCCTTACTTTTCATCACTTTAAATATTTTGTGCCAATCCTTTCGGGCCTGCAAAGTTCCTGTTGAGAAATCAGCTAACAGTCTTTTGGGAGCTCCATTGTAACTGTTTTTATCTTGCTGCTTTTTTTTTTTTTTAAGATTTTATTGGGGAATAGGGGAAGGGAACAATGTTAGGGAATTGGGGAAGGGGAACACTGTTTTTCCAGGACCCATCAGCTCCAAGTCAAGTTGTTGTCCTTCAGTCTTAGTTGTGGAGTGTGCAAGCTCAGCTCCAAGTCTAGTATCCACTTTCAATCTAGTTGCAGGGAAGGGAGAGTGCAGCCCACAATCCCATGTGGGAGTCAAACTGGCAACCTCGTTGTTAAGAGCATGAGCTCTAGGGCCAGCCGAGTGGCGCGGTGGTTAAGCGCTGGCTTGGGAAGCCAGCGGCCCCGGTTCGGTCCCACATATGAGGGCCAGTGACACTGCCCTCAAAAAAAAAAAAAAAAAAAAGAGCATGAGCTCTAACCAACTGAGCCATCCAGCCACCCGTTGTCAGCTCAGTGGCAGCTCAGCTCGGGCACAGCTCACTTGCCCATATGGGAATCGAACCTGCAACTCTGTTTCTCAGAGCTTGCACTCTAACCAACTGAGCCACCGATCAGCAGGCCCCTCTTACTGCTTTTGAGATTCTGTTTTCATCTTTAAATTTTGGCCTTTTAATTATGATGTGTCTTGGTGTGGGCCTTTTGGGTCCATCTTGTTTGGGACTCTCTGTGCTTCCTGGGCTTATATGTCCATTTCCTTCACCATGTTAGTGAAGTTTTCCATCATTATTTCTTCAAATAGGTTTTCAATTCCTTGCTTTCTCTCCTTCTTTTGCTACATCTGTGATGTTAATGTTGGTATGCTTGATGTTGTCCCAGGGGCTCCTTAAACTATCCTCATTTTTTTAAATTTTTTTATTCTTTGTCTTTTTGCTGTTCTGATTGGGTGCAGTTTTTTTCCTTATCTTCTAAATCACTGATTTTATCCTCTGCTTCATCTAATCTACTGTTAATTCCCTTTAATGTAACCTTTATTTCAGTTATTGTGTTCTTCATTTCTGACTGGTTCTTTTTATGTTTTATGTCTGCATTTTTATATTTCCTATATCTTTGTTGAATTCCTCCCTGAGATCATTAGGTATCCTTATAACCAGTGTTTTGAACTCTGCATCTGGAAGATTGTTTGTCTCCATTTTGTTTAGTTCTTTTTCCAGAGCTTTGTTCTGTTCTTTTATTTGGGACATGTTTCTTTGTCTCCCCATTTTTCTACCTCCCTGTGTTTATTTCTTTTTTTTTCCTTTTTTTTGTTTTATTAGTTTCAGGTGTACAACATAATGCAATAGTTATACTCTTTACCCCGCAAAGTGACAATCACCCTCCCCCAGTTCACCACCCCACTCCCCCCTATATCATACATATCTATTACAATTCCTTTGACTCCTTTCCACAGTATACTCCACATCCCATTACTATCTATATATTCAGTTACAGTTGGCATACAATATTATACAACATCAGCTTCAGGTGTACAGTGCAGTGATCAAGCCTCTATTCCATCCAAAATTTTTACAACATTATTATATTCCCAAAACTGTGTTTTATATCCCTGTGGCAATATTGTAGTTGTCTATTTATGCTGTCTAATCCCTTCCTCTTCCCCCTTATCCCCACCCCCCTCCCAACTAGCAACCCTCAGTTTTCCCTCTATATCTATGAGTCTGTTTACTTTGATCACTCATTCAGTTTTTCAGATTCCACATATAAGTGAGATCATATAGTACTTGTCTTTCTCCGACTGACTTATTTCACTTAACATAATAGTCTCTTCACAACATTATCAATTACATTCCCAGAACTGCTCCCATATCCCTGCGGCAACATTGTAGTCCCACCTACGCCATCCAAAACCTTCCCCCTCTCCCTCTTCCCCACTCCCTCCCAGCCAGCAACCATCAGTTTTTCCTTTATATCTGCTTGATATGACTTCAATCTTCTTAAATTTACTGAGACTTGTTTTGTGGCCTAACATGGTCTATCTTGGAAAATGTCCCATATGTACTTGGGAAGAATGTATATTCTGTTTTTTCAGGGTGAAATGCTCTAAAAATATCAGTGAAGTCCAGCTGGTCTAAAGTGTCATTTAAGGCCCCTCTTTCTGTGTTGATTTTCTGTCTAAAGGGTCTGTCCATTGGTGACAATGGTGTTGAAGTCCCCTACTATGATAGTGTTACTGTTGATCTCTGTCTTTATTTCTGTCAAAATCTGTTATATGTAATTAGGAGTTCCTATGTTGGGTGCATAGATGTTTATTAGGGTTATAGTGCCCTTCTTTGTCTTTTATTGTTGTCATTTTAAAGTCTGTTTTGTCCAAAATAAGTATTGGTACTCCAGCTTTTTTTCCCCTCATTTCCATTTGCATGAAATATCTTATTCCATCTGTAAACAGCATATACGTGTGCCCTATTTTCTTATCCACTCAGCCACTCTCTGTCTTTTGATTGCGGCATTTAGCCCATTCACATGTAAAATGATTATTCATAGGTGCATATGTATTGCCATTTTGTTATTTGTATTCCTGTCTTTCTGGGTTAGCTTGTTTACCCCTTTCTTTTGTTTAAAAAAGGCCTTTTAACATTTCCTGTAATGCTGGCTTGGTGGTTATGAATTCCTTAAGCTTATTCTTTTCTGAGAAGCTCTTTATTTCTCTTTCAATTTTAAGTGATAGCTGTGATGGGTAGAGCAATCTTGGTTGTAGGCCTTTATTTTGTGTCACTTTGAATATCTCCTGCCACTCCCTTCTGGCCTGCAGAGTTTCTGTAGACAAGTCAGCTGTTAGTCTAATAGGAGTTCCTTTGCATGTAATCTGCTGTCTTTCTCTTGCTGCCTCTAGGATTCCGTCTCTGTCTTTAACCTTTGTCATTTTAACTATGATGTGTCTTGGTGTGGACCTGTTTGGGTTCAGCTTGTTTGGAACCTTCTGCACTTCCTGGTCATGTATGTTGATTTCCTTCACCAGAGTAGGGAAGTTTTCAGTCATTATTTTTTCAAATACATTCTTGACCCCTTGCTTCTTCTCTTCTCCTTCTGGTATTCCTATGAGTCTAAGGTTGTTGTGCTTCACCTTGTCCCATAGGGCTCTTAGGCTATTTTCATTGTTTTTTATTCTTTGGTCTTTTTGTTGTGCCAACTGGGTGATTTCTGCTATTTTATCTTCCAAATCGCTGATCCGCTCTTCTGCTTCATCTACTCTACTGGTGATTCCTTCGAGTGTGTTCTTCATTTCAGTTATTGTATTTTTTAGTTCTAACTGGTTGTTTTTTATGATTTCTCTATCCTTCCTTATGTCCTCACTAAGTTTGTTAAACATTCTTATCATCAGTGTTCTAAACTGTGTCTCTGAAAGGTTGGATCCCTCTGTTTCATTTAGTTCCATTTCTAGAGGTTTCTTCTGATCTTTTACTTGTAACATGTTTCTTTGTTTCCCCATTCTGGCTGTCACTCTGGGATTGCTTTGATGTATTAGATAGATCACCAGGAGAGCCCTGGCTGGATCACGCAGGCACACAGCTCACGGCACAACACTCCCAGGAAAACTCCCAGTCTCAGCCTGTCCCAATCAGCCGCTCGCTGATCAGGCCAAGCAGCACGACAACCAATCACCAGCCTGGCAACTCTGCAAGCGCAGTGCGGAGAGCGGGGACCTGAGGCAGCTTGTACATTCCCGCGTCTCAGTGAGCAGCCTGTTGTAGCCAGAGCACACCACCAGGTGTTTCCTTGGCAATGCAGCACTAGCCGTGCGGAGGGTGGGGATCCAAGGCAGCTCCCGCACTCCCAGGTCTCAGTGAGCAGCTTGTTGGAGCCAGAGGGCACCCGCCCAGCGTTTCCCTGGCAACGCAGTATGATCCAGGCGGAGGGTGGGGATCCAAGGCCGCATGCGCATGTGCACGCACACAGACACTCCTGTGCCAATTCCACCAGACCAATGAAGTCTCGGACCTGATCCTCCGTGGGAGGGCCCAACCCTGACAAAATGGCGCCCTCCCTACACCACTTGAGTGCAGGCTCCACACCAGGGGAACAATAGTCCAAAGACCTCCAGCCTTTGCACCAAAGGTGCTCAGTTCAGTCCGTCCCCGCAGGCTCCCAGGTCCGGCGCACACAGTCACTCCCTCCACCAGTAATCAGGTAAGTGCTCACCGGCGAGCAAGCCCGGGCGCCGGCCTCACTGATTCTCCAGCAGCTCTTAGCCTCACCAAGCTGAGCAAAGAGAGTCCTCACTAATTTACTGCCAACTATATTAGAACTCCTCTTCCTGGCAAAGGAACTCTGGGCTGGTGAGCTTGGTGTGCGGCCGGAGGGTCTCTCCCCCAACCGGAGAAGCCTCCCCACAGCTGGGGCTTCCCTCACGGGGTTCGCCCTCTCTCGTCTCCACCCGTCCTACCAGACCTGACAAGGCCTCCTCTTTAAGTTCTTCATTTAGTGGTTCTGTTCATCCAGTGTTCTGGGGACTTCCAGGGTTGAATGCTGTATAATTTGCTTGTAATTTTGGTGTGATCCTGGGAGGTAGTTAGCACAGCATCTGTCTATTCCGCCGTTTTACCAGAAGTTTCTTCCTGTGTTTATTTCTATGTATTAGGTAAGGCTGCTATGTCTCCTGTTCTTGGTAGAGTGTCCTTATGTAGTAGGAGTCCTGTGGGGCCAGTGGTGCAGTCTTTCTTTTCACCTGAGCTAGGTGTTGCAGGTATGTCCCTTGTGTAGGTGTGTGTGCCCTCCTGTTGTAGTTGAGCCTTGGCTGCTGTTTGCATGTCAGGGGGATAGATTGAACCTTGGGCTAATTGGTTGTAAGGACTGGTCAAGTCTACAGTGGAGGAGCTGTTGTGCAGGTGTGTATGGAGAAGAGCTCACTTTAGCAGGGCCCTGAGGCCTGCCCAGTCTGCCTTTTGAGTATGTTGTCTGCAGAGGCAACCAGATGGTACTCTAGTTCATTCTGAAGCTGGCCACCAGGTTTTCTAGTCCTAGGGGTCCTTTGAGGGGCCCCACCACAGGGCAAGATCACCCACTGCTTGTGCCCTGCCCAGGGCCAACTGGAATGAATCAAAAAGCAATCTGCATATGGCCGCAATTCATACTGGGTTTGGGGGTGCCTAGGAGAGACCAAACCTTGAACTGAGGCCCACTGCCACAAATGCTGGACTTGAGCCTTCTCAGAAAGAGGTACGGGACACTCTGAGGCCATATGATGCTTGTTTGGGGTTTGCGAATCTTTAAGAGATTTTAGGAAAGTCTGCAGCATGAGCAAAGATAAGCTTTTTGTATGGAAAAGCCACTGAAATTGACTTGGATGGACACACAAGTTGGGTGGGGCAGAGTCTCAGGGATTCACCAGGGTGGTACAAACAGTGTTAGATAGGTTGATGAAGACTCAGATACAGTGCTCATCTGTGTCTGTATGCTCAGAGGGGTAGAGATCAACAAAAGAACAATGGCTTCTTCTAGTACTTCTTTCTTGGAGAAAGCTGCCCCTCCAGCCTTCACCCTGTAGCCAGACTATTCAGTCCCTCCCCATATGTCCCAGGTGCTTTTCAAACTGCTGCCCCAGTGCTTGAGCTCAGAACCAGTGAGTTTGTCAGCAAGTAAGTCCATGTGTGGACCCTTTAAAAGGAAGGCCTGTGACTCCATTTCAGTCATGATCTTTGCTGGTTTTCACAGTCAAAAGTTGTGGGGACTTCTCTTCCTGGCCCTGGAACCCTGGGTTGGAGAGCCTGGTGTGGGGTTGAGACCTCTCACTTTTCAGGCATACCTTCGCAGCCAAGATACCCTTCCCAATTTTTAACTGCCACACGGGAGTGTGGAACTAGCCCATTCTGAGTCTCCACTCATCCTACCATTCTCAATATGGCTTCTTCCATATATCCTTAGCTGTAGGTCTTCTGTTCAGCTGGACCTCATGCAACACTCAATGATAATTTTGTGTAATTTAGTTGTAATTTTGATATGGTTGTTAGAGCATGCAAGCTCAGCATTTACCTACTCTGCCATCTTGATTGGAAATCCTAAATATATAAAATCTTAATAATCATGTCATAATATTATCTGGAAAAGCTACTTTCTGCTTCTTTAAATGTACATGACCTTTAGTGAAAGAAAATGAAACTTTCAGCCTTTAGATTTTATGCACTATGTATTTTTTTCATTAAAGTTTCATCATGCCCCTTTTACATGTTCTAACTTCTAGTTGAAGGTTGAGGTAGAAGGCACAGGGTAGAAGTTGCACAAAGTGTTGCCTGTTTAATTTCCTTACTATTTTCAACAATGAATCCCTATTCCCAACTACTTCCAGTCTAATCTACTTCTCACAGTCTTAGAATTTACGTAATCTGGACCCAAGTTTCTTACTTTATTCCAAATAATCCTGAGTGGTCTTCTTTTCTGATTGGGCCTATTAAATTCATTCATTCAATAAATATTTGTTGAGTGCTTACCATATGGCAGGCACCAAACCACAATGTAGTGGTGGCACAGGCTCCAGAAACAGAAAGATCAAGTTAGAATACAAGCTAAAATACCAGTTATTATGAGGTCCCTTAACCTCCATAATAACCTCCAGTTATTATGAGGTGCCTCTGTTTCCTTATCTGCCAAAAGTGGGTAACGTAAAGATTAAAGAACATAATGCATATCAAGTACATAGAACAGTTCCCATGCATAGTAAGCACTCAACAAATGTTAGATGTCATTAGAGAATGTATGGTGTTTACGTAAAAACAAAAAATTAAAACAAAATTGGGTAAGTGCTATTCTAGGGCAAATACAGGACTTTCTGGCAGGGTCCAACAAGGCCACTATTTTGGCAGTAAAGGTTTTCCAGAGGAAGTGATGTTGAAGATAGGTCCTAAAATATAAGTTGGAGTCAGCTTGATGATAGAGGAAAGGAGTGGTTTAAGCAAAAGGAACTACATGTGGAAAGGCCCAGGAATGCATTAACAGTACTTTCGAGAAATTGAATGGAATTCAGTAGAGCTGAAGAATGAGAGATGAGGCCAGAGAAGTAGGTCAGGATTTAGGTCAAAAGATTCTTTAAGAGAGTTTCAACTTTAAATCAAGAATAGTGAGAAGTAATTTGGTAATTTTAAGAAGACAATCTAACCATATTGTGATTCGAAAACTGATGACTGCAGAGTGGAGAATAGTTTGAAAGGAAAAAGGGAAAATAGGATCGTCTCTTGTGCTCTATAATCACAACATGTTCTACTTTTTTAAGGACCTGATAAATACCATAGTGTTTACAAAGTCTTTCTTTACAGCTTGGGCTCTCACTGATCACTGTCTTCCTTCTAAACTCCAATAGCTTTTTTTTTAACTCTGGTAATACACCTTTAATCTATAAGCTCCTCACAAGATTAGTATCTGAGGAGAGGAAGGTTGGGGGGAGTATTCTTCATCTGTCTTTCCAAGCACAACTCCAAGAAAGAGTCAAGGTGTTGCAGTTTGAATTCCTAGAAAGTACACTCAGAGATTGAATTTAGTGTACAGAGAGTACTTATGGGACAAAGGACTACCCATGGGATCAACATCTGTGGAAAGGAAGAAAAGGAACCAAGAGTTTGGAGAGGGAGAAGTCAAGCAACAGCCCCAACCAACCCAATTGGAAGCTTGGAGCTAGAATGGCCTTTCACATGGCAAGTCCATATCAATCAGCCTGTATGGCTATATGCAACTGAGGCAATCTCTGAAGGTGCTGAAATCTGAAAGCTATCTGTAGATAGCTCCTTCAGCAGCTGAAATCTCAGTCCTGCATTGAAGGGGATCCAGGTGTATATCACAGTGTCACCACCCTGGGATAAGATACCATGGACTACTTATTCAAGAAACCTGACCAAGCTGATCAGAATCTTCATCAGACTTAATACATAGCCACCTAATCATACCTCCTTATAGCTAAGACCTCCTTCTTGGAAGAAAGATGAATTTCCAGTGTAGATAGACAAGTGGAGAGGAAGACTATGGAAGAGAAGAAAAGAAGAAGCTGAGTTTGTTCTGAGCTCCAAACTGAGCTAGAACACTTGGGGGTACATGTCCAAGCATACATGTTAAATAGGCATCTGCTATTAGAAGGCTATTATTATCAACTAACTAGAGATATGCAATACTGTGAACTCCTGGAGTACTTAGACACTGAACTGGACCTAGTCTAGCATTCCCACAGGCCATGGGATAACTATTTTACCCAATCCTCTCATTCTTAAAGATAATGGTATTCTTAAAATAGAAAGCACATATTAACTGTGAAATCAACAACTGGCTGCATGACCTATTTTGCATCAGTAGCAGTGGCTTAAATCCAAAAAAAAAAAAAAAAAAGAAAAGAAAAAAGGAATGTACTCCACTCTTTGAAGATTTCTATGTCCTTTAAAATCACATAGATGAAATGTCTATGGCAATCTCTCAACCCTCTCTGCTTTCTTTTGAGCCCCTGTTACTTTTTAAGAGAAGAATGAGAAACCCTAATTCTTCCAGGAACTATTGCAACTGCAAAGCTGTCTGGTATGAGACTGTTCATCCCCAAGGCCTTAGACCTACTCAGAGGGAGCATGAAATCTAATCCACATTCAAGAGAGCATTATCAGGGAAATGGTCTTCCAGACACACTTGGGACAATTTAAGTATTTGGTGATACGTTTTAGCCATTGGAACACTCAGGTGGTTTTCTTATTATCCATAATCTAGACATGTAGCTTCATATGATTGCGTGGATGTTATGGCCCTGTGACTACTATATCTCTGAGGAAACTCTAATAAATGTATCTTTGAGAGCTTTGGATTTGAATCCCTGTCCTGGATTGTGTTATATGAATTTAGCTAATGCTGAAAATTACGTTTCTCCAAACTCTCTTATCTTTATGGTACTAGGCTAGAGTTGACCAAAAGAAGAACTGCATGAAACTTGGAAGGCATAAGTGAAGCAGAAGTCATTACTCTCAGAAGGTCATTGCAGTAAGACATGGCGACAAACACACACAGAATATTAGCAGGGCCTAGCTTGTCTTCCGGCTGCATTTGGTTCATCTTCCCAAACGCTGTCCCTGTTGGCTAACAGTGACCCCAGGCCCTCTACCAGGTGCTTGACTATGAACCCACAAAGACAGTAGCTACATGAGGTAATAACTTCCCAGAGGCAGCAATTTCCATAGACATCACCACAAGTGCCCCTTTCACTGTTACTTTTACAGCCTGAAGTACTTGGCTTCTTGCTAAACTGCAAACTGTGATTTGTCCACCAGGCAGGTGTTCTAAAAGTGCTTATTGGTGATGATTTCTCTGAGTTTCTGACTCCTCTCTTCCAGAACTCTCTTTCAGACTTTCATTTCCACAGGTGCTTTCACATTAATAAATACCTTATTCCCATAAATTTTATAGCAGCTCAATTATCCTGACAGATTCCTAAATGATACCTTTTCCAGCCAAGCAAGTTAGAGGAACCAGATAAGACACCAGTGGTGTACAAATGGTAATTACCTTTCCAAAGTGGAAGAGCTTCTTTACCTCAATCTCAATCATACCTTGCCATCCATCTATCTCCTCTCCTCATAAGGAGAGGCTTCCATTATCTCCATGGAGGAATGCCTGCCATAAGAATACCTCAGGTTGAGGTGAACTCTGACTGTGCACATATTCCTAGAGAAAAATGTCTATGACAATAATTAATTGCACAATATATGAAACTGGCCATGTTCACTGTAAACACTGTTTTTAGGGCCTAAATCCACTCACTTGAGAGGCCTTAAAGCTCCTCCATGCCCTGATGTTCTTAACAAGAAACAGCATAAATGATAAGAGAGCTAAGCACATGACAGGTGCAGTGTATCATATTCTTCTGTGAAGTCAAACTCCATATCACTAATATACCAGGTACATATAAGGCAAGAGGAACCTATTAATTTATTGATGGACAAGATTATTCATGCCTGAGTGCTTGCTCAAAGACTGACATGTCCCTACAACCACAGCTAGAAGTGAAAGACTTCATCATGGGGCAACAAGAGGCAGAGGATTGGACGAAGCATTACCCAAAGGAGCTCCAGAATTACTGGAAGCATCCTTGAAGCATTAAGGTGTTGCTTCACCAAAGTAAGCCCAGACAAATGTAGATCTGGTTAGATATTGAGGTCCATTCAAAACCCTAAACATGACCTATTAAGATGTCTAATAATCCCTTCTCTGGCAAAACTTATCTGATATATACCACTGCTTACAAGATTTGCATCTAGAATCAAAGCAGGCTCAGGATGCCCTAGGAAAAATTATACTCTGATTCCTCAATGCTCATTAAAACACTGTTACCATGGTTTGTCATAGCCCTTCCCCTTCATAAAGATTTAGTATAATTCTTAGTGCTTCCACCAAGATGGGGCACAGAGCACTTTTTATATTAAATCATATTCTGCTTCAGAGCCTGCTGCCTTGGTGACTAAGGAAGTGTTCCATCTCTATAAACTACCTGCCAACTTAGGGGGAAACAACATATTACAATTAGCCTTGTGTTTCTAGAATGCATCCTTCAAATTCTTCAGTGTCTTAATTTACCCCTCTCCTACTCACCATCCACAAATAAAATTTTAAAAAAGAATGATTAACCAGATACAGAAAGAAAATTTCTATGGCTATGTATCAAATAAACAATATGACTAGGTCATCCATCTTACAACAGAGAAGTTGGCCTTTAACAATTTTATTTGCTCTGATTTCAAAATATATCTTGAATCCAACCATTCCCCCCACCACAAACACAGTGGTCTAAGCCAGCATTATACCTTGCCTGAATAATCCAAATCAGCATCTGACTGATCTCCCTACATCTTTTTGGTCTCCTCCACATAAGCAATTAAGATGATCTTTTTAAAACACAAATCATAGCACTCTCTGGCTTAATACACTGCAGTGGTATCCCACCTTTCTCTGGGTAAGGACAGAAATCCTTACAATGACCCTCTATGACTGGCCTTTACTTGTTTCTTAGACTAACCTAGCAACATGCTTTTCATAGCTTTATGACACAGTGGCAACAATAACCTTTCAACTCCTTGCAGCCACCGTAATTCCTTTTACCACAGGGATTTAAGAGAGATATATTTCATCTCTCCTTTACTTAGTTAGGTTCTATTTTTCCATAAAATCTCAGATTTTCTCAGAAAAGCACTATTATACTCTCTTGTATTATAATATCATGCTCTTCTTCCTCATAGCACTTTACATGGCTTTTCATTAATTAGTTATATTATTATAAGTGATAGTTATATTGTTATATTATGTTTAGCAAGTATTTTCATTAAATTATTTTTGGATTAATGTAAAATGCCTTCCCACATACACACATTTAGCTTGTACACTCAGTAACAGTAGGGACCATGTCTGTTTTTGCTCACCATTGCATCCCCAAATTCTAGCCCAGTGCCTGAACTGTACATATAGTCAGTGCTCAACAAGAATCTGTTAAATAAATAAAAGCTTAAATTGACAGTCTTGAACACTACGGGAGACAATAGTAGAGTACCTTCTGTGGCTCATCTCACGATAGATTGGTACCACCCATCACTACTCTTTAGCTTATACAAGAACAAATTTCCTGACCCATAAAGTGCGGACCTTCCACTTCCAGGATTACCCTCCATGCATCCCAAATTCATTTTTCATTAATCCTTGTGCACATGGCCCTAGAATACCATTTCAAACGCAGTGCCTTTGCAACTTACCCCAACAGCCAAGGACAAAGAGCCAAAATACACAATAGGGAATGATCTGGACTTTGCCATTATTATAGCTAGCCCTGGTACTTCATCTGGTGGAGACAGTATTTAGTAAAGGAAAACACGTATGAACAACCACTGATATGACTTCCTCATATAAAGTCCAGTGGTTTGGGTTGAGCCACTGTTCTATAATGAGAATTGGAGGTTATGGTCCCTACAGAAATGGGGGTGGAATCTCTACAGAATAATGAAAGTGAAGTAGTTTGAAGTGATAAATGATCATTAGAACATTCTTTTGAGAGCAAGCCAAGAATCAGAAAGAGAAAACCAAATACCAAAGTCTAGTTCAAAGGACAGGAACAGAACTCTAAATTGGGAATGGAGCCACAGTCAGAGGCCAGATGGACTATGGAATGAATGAGTGCAGGTCACGAACCAGGGAGGCATGTACACCATAATTATAGTGATCAGATCAGAGCAGGCAAATGCCTGGGGTCATGGCCATAAATGGCTGATTTAAGGCACATAGGTAGTCTAGAACCTCTGACAAAAAAGAATTGATATGTTTCAGGGCAAACCCTGGGAAAGTCTTCCCTTCCCTGAGAGGGCAAGCCTGGGTGTTTGTGTAAGGATCAGAAGGAAAATCCCTCCTAACCAGTTTCCTTTAATTCAGGTCATCTTACATACTCAGCATATGACCCACACCCAAACTTCTCTGTAACTAACAGGGAGCTGCAAGTAATTCAGCCCTTCTCACATCTACAGTGCTAAATCCTCTAGCCTCATTGCCATCTTGCTTCTTTCTCCCACTGTATTCTTGTGTTGACACAGTTCATGACTCTGATTTGTCTCCTGACTTTTGGCCCAGCATTCATTACTTGCTTCTGACAACAGATACAATTTCGTCAACTTGCTCTCCAGCTTTTTACCTTAGGCAATGCTTTATGCTTATTTTTTGCATCCTTTTGCTTCTAGTTACACCAGATAATTAACTAAACTCCTTGATATTGCCTCTGGAATACCTTATCTAGTTTAAACCTGAATGGCTGATTTCTCTACCTATCCTGTCTTAAACCTTTTCACTCTCAGAGTAGCAAGGCAGGACTTATAGAATATACAACTTAATATACATTTAGTTATTATCTTTTATTTTTTATTTATTTTTATTTTTTAAAGATTTTATGGGAATTGGGGGAGGAGAACAGCGTTGGTGAATTGGGGAAGGAGAACAGACAAGTTGCTGTCCTTTGGCTCTTCAGTCTGGTTGTGGAGGACGTCGCTTCACTGGCCCATGTTGGTATTATTATCGCACTCTTCCCAGGTGAGGCAGTCACTCGCCAGCCATTGAACGGCCACTCATAGTGACTCACGGCTGCTCACGCTGGCTGCCGGCCACTCACGGTAGCTTATGGCAGCCCACTGCCACCCCATTGCAGCCTACGCCGACTCGGGCTCATAGCAGCAAATTTTCAGGTGAAACTGTTGTTCAGCTGTAGAGGTCGCAGCATCACTGGCCCTTTATGTGGGATCCAAACCAGGGCCCTGCTGCTCAGAGCTGGCACCCCAAGACAACTCTTAACCAGCACACCACTTAGCCAGTCCAGTTATCTTTTAAATAATTGGCCAGTTCCTTTTGTTTCCTATACGTAGATCTTATATCACTAAATAAATATTAACATTCTTGAGGAATGGGATTGATTTTATATTATCTCTCTGGTGCTTATAATACTGAATTTGCAAATAACAACAAATTGTAGGTGAGGTACAATGGGCATGGCAGTGTTGAGCCTCATTGAAAGAAGCCTTCTGAGAAGTTAAATGCTACCAATTCCCAATAGCACTTCTATGATCAAATTTAATAAAATATTATAGTCTTAATAAGATAGTTTTCAAAATTATGTTTGTTTGGTTTTAAAGAATATGCATTATATCAAATCATAGAAATTTATAATTAGAAAGGCCCTCAGAAATTGTTTAACACATACCCTGATGCATTACAGAGTATTTTCTTAATATTAATGTTGATTTCTAAGCCTCAGGGAACAATCACAAAAACATAACTTATTGAGGGAGTGAGGGAGACCAAAGACTATTTCCCTGAAAAATATTACATCCAAGGCAAACTTTGAATTATAGATATGAGTTAGTTGGAAAAAGGGGTGCGTACAAAGTGTGTAGTAAAGGTTGGGAGAAGAGAGGCAAAAGTGTCTGCTGAGTTTGAGCTACTGAAAAAGGGCTTAAGTGGCTGAAACAAAAAAAGGAAAGGGAACATGGCACAAAATGAGCTAGAAGCAGCCAGATTTTGAAGACCCTGCTAAGAATTATGGACTTTATCCTAAGAACAGTGAGAAAACATTGACAGGTTTTATAAGGAGCATAATATGAAAAGATTTATGCTTTTTGAAAACGTCACTCTAGACATTTGCTTCTGGTCAAGATGAGTAACTGGGGTTAGATTTACCCTTCTGACTAAAATAACTAGAAAAATAGATAAAACTTATAAAACAGTGGCTTTCAATACATTAGATATCAATCAATCAGTTAATTGTTCCCTGTCACATGTAAACAAATAAGGTAAGCTATACCATAGCGTCTGGAAAGTTTCCAGGCTGTAACGTAACAAGGAATAACCTTGAGTTGAGGAAAAGGAGGTCAGTGTCTGGGGAAGTCAAGGAGACTAGACTTGGCAGGGTAGAGTAATGGAGAGAAAAGACTGCACAGAGAAAGAACTCCAGAGATCTGCAGAAAGTGCCTCTTGAGTATCAACTGAGTATTCAGTTGAGTATCGATCAATGCCTGCATTAAACTACCTGAAGCTAGTAGTAGAACTACCCAAAAGGATTAGAGGAAACAACAGTATTGGTAGCTCAGACATGGACTAAGGGAATGTCTATTCCCAACAGTCAGGGTAGAAAACCTCATGTTTTAGAAAATATCAGAAAGAGGACTAAGAAGAGTCTTTACTCAGTGGTGGGTAAGATTTAATCCTAGAATAAATGTTGTTCTGGTCCTATCTAACACAGCTTAACAGGAAAATTTCTTAGAACCAGTAATAATGAGTGAATCTTAAAAGCAGCCAGAGAAAAAAGCCTGATACAGAAAGACAAATACTGTATAATCTCGCTTATATAAAGAACCAAAAAAAACCAAAAACAGTCAAACTCATAATAACAGAAGCAGAATGGTGGTTACCAAGGCCTGGGGGGTTTGAAGAAAAGGGGAGATGTTGTTCAAAGGGTATAAATTTTCAGTTATAAGATGAACAAGTTCTAGAGACTTAATGTTCAGCATGGTGACTAGAGTTAATAATAATATATTGTATACTTGAAATTGGCTAATAGAGTAGTTCTTAAGTGTTCTCATCACACAGGAAAAAAGATTACTATGTGAAGTAATGCATAAGTTAAATAGCTTTATTGTGGTAATCATCTTACAATGTAAACATATATCAAAACATATTGTATACCCTAAATATGTAAAATTTTTATCAATTATACCTCAATAAAGCTGGAAAAGAAGACTCTTATTATTAAATGCCTTTAAAATATAATTGATTCCTTAAACAAACAAAATATAATAACATATTTAGGAGTTTATAAAATATGTAGAAGTAAAATGTAAGGCAAAAACAATAAAAAGGCAAGGAAGGGAAATAGAATTATATGGTTTGAGATTTTTACAATTACATTAAATAATATAATTCACTTGAAGGAAGAATGTGATTAGTTAAAAATATATAATTATAGGGTCGGCCAAGTGGCGCGTTGGTTAAGAGCTGACTTGGGATGTCATCACCCCTGGTTCAGATCCCAAATATGAGGGTCAGTGACACTGCCCTCTACAGCTAAGATGGTGAACAACAGCTCCACCTGGAGCTGGGGAGCTGTGAGTCCCCGGGACCGCATAGTTGCAGCCCCTGTTGCAGTGGGTTGCCATAGGCTACAGTGAATGGCTGGCAGCCGGTGTGAGCTGCCAAGAGCTGCTATGAGCAGCCATCCAGAAGCCAGCGACTGATCTGCCTCACCTGAGAAGAGCACAATGACAATACCAACATGGGCCAGTGAAGCAGTGTCTTCCACAACTAGACTGAAGAACAAAAAGAACAGTAACTTGTCTGTTCCCCTTCCCTGGTTCCCCAACGCTGTTCCCCTACCCCGATTCCCCAATAAAAATCTTCAAAAAAAAAAAAAAAAAAATATATATATATATATATATATATATATATTCTAAATCTACAGTTAAAAATTCTATATTTATTTTGAATAGTAAAGTTATAGCTAATAAGCCAACAAAAGAGATAATATGGAACAAAAGTTGCAAAATTGCTCCAAAAGAAAGCAAAAATCAAACAAAAACAAAACAAAACAGGAAAATGGGAGTAAAGAACAGATGGGAAAAATAGAAAACAAATAGCAAGGCAATATATGTAAACCACAACATATCAACAGTCACGTTAAATGTCAATGGTCTAAACACTCTCATTGAAAACCAGAGATTGTAGACAGGAGAACGAGCAAGACCCAATTATGTTAACATATAAGTTAAAAGTAAAAGGATGGAAAAAACACCCCATGCTAACAATAATCAAAATAAAGCTGGAGTGGTTATATAACTATCAGACAAAATAGATTTCAGAGTAAATAATAGTACCAGAGTTGAAGAAATACATAAAATGGACAAACTCCTTGAAATACCGTATTACTGAAGTTCATTCAAGAAGAAATAGATAACCAAAATAACTTTATAGCTATTAAAGAAATTGAATTTATAGTTAAAAACCTTCCCACAAAGAAAACACTATGCCCATATAGCTTCATTGGCAAATTCTACCAACCATTTAAACAAATAGTAATTCTATATAAACTCTTCCAGAAAATTGATGAAGAGGGAATACTTCCCAAATCATTCTTGAGGACCACATTATTTGATACTAAAACCAAAAAAAAAAAAAAAAAAAAAGATATTATAAGACAAGTAAACCACAGCCCAATATCTCTCATGAATATACATGCAAAACTTCTTAACAAAATGTTATCAGATCAGATACAAAAATACAATCACATACAAAATGGATAATAAATCATGAGCAAGCGGGGATTATCCCAGGAATGTAAAGAAGTTTTAATATTCCAAAACCAATCCATATAATTTATTGTAATAACAGACTAAGAAAGAAAACCCATGGGATCATCTCAATAAATACAAAAAAGTCATTTGAGAAAGACAAAATCCATGCCTGGTAAAATCTCTTAAAACCTAGAAAGAGAAAGGAACTTCCTCAACCTGATAAATAGCATATATGAAAAATCTATAGTTAACATCTTACATATAGTGAAAGACAACGTTTTCTTCCTAAAATTAGGAACAAGGAAACGATGCCTATCTTACCACTTCTAATCAACATCGTACTGCTGGTTCTAGCTAGTGAAATCAGGCAAGAAAAAGAAAAAAGAAAAATCATACTGGAAAAGAAGAAATATAACTCTTTTTTTTTTTTTAAAGATTTTATTGGGGAATTGGGGGAGGGGAACAGCGTTGTGGAATAGGGGAAGGGAACAGACAAGTTGCTGTCCTTTTGTTCTTCAGTCTAGTTACGGAGGTTGCTTCACTGGCCCATGTTGGTATCATCATTGCCCTCTTCCTGGATGAGGCAGATTGGTCGCCGGCCTCTGGATGGTTGCTCACCGTGGCTATTGGTCGCTCATGCTGGCTGCCAGCTGCTCTTGCAGGCTGCACGCCACTCAGGGTAGCCTATGGCAGCCCACTGCAGCCGGGGCTCACACAGCCCAGCTCCAGGTGGAGCTGTTGTTAGCTGTAGAGGGCAGTGTCACTGGCTCTCATATGTAGGATCCGAACCGGGGCTGCTGGCATCCCAAGCCAGCTCTTAACCAACGCACCACTCGGCCGGCCTGAAATATAACTCTTTTTATTCACAGACAATATGATTTCTTAAATCCACTTAACATTGTCCACTGGTGAAAACACATTTCAGTCACTCAAGCAAATAATTATAACCACTCTAAAATAATTATAACCAAATTGAATTGAGAATTCTGTGTCAATAAATTTGTCTCTACCTGAATTCACTCAAATGTTCCCAGGGTCCTATTATATCCCCTGATTCTGATTTTTACATATAAGCCGCAGAAATCCTGTAAAGTCATTTTACAGGATTTTAATTCTGTAATTTGGAAGATCAGACTTTACATCTTATTTTTAGGTATGATTGCTTTAGACCTAATGATACAAGTGTTTCTTATAGGGCAATTATAGAAGCGCCTTGAATCTCTAATCATGCCTAGAGCCTGGAATTTAAAATCTTGGGTTAGTCATGGTCTTTATTTAAGTTTTTTTTGGTACAGTTAAAAGCAGTCAGCCCACCCCACAAACCTTACATCCCTCATTTTCACTGTAGTCATAAGGTTTGCCAGTCTTGTCAGGTGCTTCATTCCAAGCAATCACAAGTGATGGTTTAAGTAACAGGTTTCCTGGGTCCCACCTGCTGATGCTGGAGGATTCTGGCTTCCTTAAATCCCACCCAGGTCAGATAACCAGTCACAGGTTCCCTTTTCTTGAGAGGATATGGTCTGTAGCCACTTAACTCTATTGATCAGAGTTAAGTTAAAGAGAGTAAATATACTGTAGTTTAATCACAAAATTATATATTACAGGACATTAAAAGGCTTACATAATTATTTTGGTGAACAGATGAAATTGATTTTTGGTGAGCTTACAGAATTAATACCTAAAGCCCACAATTCAGAATACAGCCACAGGGGAGCTACTGTTTATACCAGGATCAGGAAGGTGCCTGCCAAGTTTAAGTCATAGATACAGTATCTGGCTCCAAAAGTATTTCTTCCACTGTTGGTAAAGCTTTTGGGTGAAAAATCATACAATTTTAGTTACAATCAGGAAAATCCCTGCCAAATCTTAAAGTTTATGTTTTAGAAGTTTCTGCCAAGCTTTCTGACTTGAAGTCTTTCGTGATCTGTATGCGACTGGAGGAACCTATATTATCTGGCCACCTATTTGCAAGGCAGGCTGGAAAAAGTAGTTTTCACTTCTCCAATATCTTCCGTACCTGAAGATACACTAGGAGGAGATTAGGCCTTTCAATTCCCCTGTATTTAATGCTAAGTCCCAAGTACTTGCACACTTCTCTTTTGTTCCTCCATTCGTTCTTTGTTCAGCTGTCACTTTTAAAGTGCAGCTTCCCCTAACTATCTTGTGATAAATTACAAGTCTCCCCACATTTAGCACTCTCTAGCTCCATTCTCTTTTTTATTTCTCTTTATGTTTTACTGTCCCACCGGAATAGAAGCTAAACATGGACAGGAGTTTGATTTATTTTGTTAACATCTGGGTCCCCAATGACTAAGTAAATATTCATTAAATGCATGAATTAATGGTGAGCCAGCAAAACTCATGAGATTCATTGCAGGTATCTTTGGTCATATGAAATATTTCTTTGTTTGGTGTAGTGAAATTTATCATGTTTTTCCTTTATGGATTATGTTTTTTCGTATCTTGCTTAAGAAGTCCTATCTTCCCCTGTGACTATATATGTATATATATGTTATTCTAGGAGTTTTAAACTTTTGCTTTTTAGATTAAGTTTTATGTATGATATTAAGTGGGGTTCTAATTGCATTATTGTCTCATTTTGTCCAATGGTCTTATCATTTATTGAATACTCCATTTCTCCCCCCTGAATTATAATGTCTTCTCTGTCATGTACCAAGTTCCCATATATCTATGTTTCTGATACTGGCCTTGCAATTGCATGGGTCTATTTCTCTATTCTTGCTCCATTATTTCACTGTCTGCTTTCTTTGATCCACCCTGCCAATCTCTGTTCTTTAATTAGTATATTTAGACTACTACTGACATTTAGAGTGATTATTGATATAGTTAAATTAATATTTATATATTTGTTACTATTTTCTATTGGTCATGTTTGTTCTTTTTTCCTATTTTTTGATTTCCATATTTTTTTCTGTCTTTTATGGTGTTATTTGAGCATTTTATTTGATTTCATTTTCTTCCCTGTCTTATATCAATTATGCTTTTTTAAAAGCTTTTTTTAGTGGCTTTTCCTAAGGTTTGCAATATACATTTACAACTAATCCAAGCCCACTTTCTCTCTTTTTAATTTTTCTGAAATGTGTTGGGGTGACATTGGTTAGTAAAAGTATATAGGTTTTAAGTGTACAGTTCTATAACACATCATCTCTATATTGCATTGTGTGTTCACCACCCAAAGTCAATTCTCCTTCTATCCTATATGTTTGACCCCCTTTACCCTCTTTTACAACTTTTCAAATAACACTATCCTGTAGTGTATTTTATAACAAAATTTTTGAAATTCCTTCCTACCAACCATTGTGTCATTGTTGCCACTCATTTTACATATACGTAAGCATATACAGGCATACCTCATTTCATTGCACTTCAATTTATTGTGCTTCACAGATATTCCATTTTTTTTATATAAATTGAAGGTTTGTGGCAATCCTGAATTAAGCAAGTATATCAGTACCATTTTCCCAGCAATATTTGCTTAGTTTGTGTCTTTGTGACACGTTTTGATAATTCTTACAATATTTTAAACTTTTAAATTATTATTATGTTTGTTATGGTGATTTGTAATCAGTAATCTTTGATGTTCCTATTGTAATTGTTTTGGGGCACCAAAAATTGTGCCCATATAAGATGGTGAATTTAATCAATAAATGTCATTTGTGTTATGACTTCTCCACCAACTGACTGGCAGTTTCCCCATCTCTTTCCCGTTACTCTAGCCCCCCAATCCCTGAGACACAATAATATTGAAATTAGGCCAATTAACTTTACAATGGCCTATAAGTGTTCAAGTGAAAGGGAGAGTCTCATGTCTCTCACTTTAAATCAAAAGCTAGATAATGATTAAACTTAGTGAGAAAGGCGTGTCAAAAGGTGAAATATGCTAAAAGCTGGGCCATTTGTGCCAACAGTTAGCCAAGTTGTGAAAGCAAAGGAAAAGTTACTGGAGGAAATGAAAAGTGCTACTCCAGTGAACACACGAATGATAAGAAAGTAAAACAGCCCTATTGCTGATATGGAGAAAGTTATAGTGGCCAGGACAGGAGATTAAACCAGCCACAACATTCCCTTATGCCAAAGCCTAATCCAAAGAAAGGTCCTCGCTCCTTTCAATTTGTTGAGAGAGGTGAGGAAGCTGCAGAAGAAAAGTTTGAAGCCAGCAGAAGTTGACTTATGAGATTTAAGCAAAGAAGCCATCTCCATAACATAAAAGTTCAAGGTGAGGCAGCAAGTGCTGATGAAGAAGCTGCAGAAAGTTATCCAGAAGATCTAAGATAATTAATAAAACTGGCTAGACTAAACTACAGATTTCCAATGAAGATGTCATTTAAAACTTTCATAGCTAGAAAGGAGACGTCAATGCCTGGCTTTAAAGCTTCAAATAACAGGCTGACTCTTGTTAGGGGCAAATGCTGATAGTGACTTTAATTTAAAGCCAATACTCATTAACCATTTCAAAAATCCTGAGTCCCTTAAGAATTATACAAAATCTACTCTTCCTGTGTTCTATTAATGGAACAACAAAGAACATCTGTTTTCAACATGGTTTACTGCATTTTTTAATCCCACTTTTGAGACCTATTGCTCAGAAAAAAGATTCCTTTCAAAATATTACTGTTCATTGACAATGTATCTAGTCGCCCAAGAGCTCTGACAGAGATGTATAATATTGAAGTTTTCGTGCCTGCTAACACAACAGTTCCATTCTACAGTTCCTTGATTGAGGAATAATTTTCACTTTCAAGTCTTATTATTTAATATACATTTTGTAAGGTTATAGCTACCATAAATAGTGATTCCTCTGATAGTTTTGGGCAAAGTAAATTGAAAACCTTGTGGAAAGGATTCACCATTCTAGATGCCATTAAGAACATTCCTGATTCATGAGAAGAGGTTAAAAATATCAACATTAACAGGAGTTTGGAAGAAGTTGATTTCAACCCTCATGGATGAGTTGGAGAAATTCAAGACTTCAATGGAAATATTAACTCTAGATGTGATGGAAATAGCAAGAGACCCAGAATTAGAAGTGGAGCCTGAAGATGTGACTGAATTGCTGCAATCTCATGATAAAACTTTTAGCAGATGAGGAGTTGCTTCTAATTGATGGTTTCTTGAGATGGAGTCCACTCCTGGTGAAGATGCTGTGAAGATTGTTGAAATGACAAAAAGGACTTAGAATATTACCTAAACTTTTTTTGATAAAGTAGTGGCAGGGTTTGAGAGGATTCACTCCAATTCTGAAAGAAATTCTACTGTCAGTAAAATGCTATCAAACACTCTCACATGCTACAGAGAAATTGCTTGTGAATGGAAGAGTCAATCAATGTGGCATATTTCATTATTGTCTCATTTTGAGAAATTACCACAGCCACCACAACCTTCAGTTATCACAATTCCGGTCAGCAGCTATCAACATTAAGGCAAGACCTCCCACCAACAAAAAGATTACAACTTGCTGAAGGTTCAGATGATGACTAGCACTTTTAAGCAGTAACCTGTTTTTAATTAAGGTATGAACATTGTTTATTTTAGATATAATTATTATACAGTTAATAGACTAGAGTAACTTTTCTATGCACTGGGAAACCAAAAAATGTGTGGCTTGCTTTATTGTGATATTTACTTTTTCCCAGTAGACTGGAACAGAATCTGTAATATCTCCAAGGTATGCCTGTGTATATATTAATATATATAATCAAATGTATTGTTGATATTATTGTTTTGAACAAACTGTTATCTTTTACATCAATTGAGAATTAAAATAGAATTTTTTTTTATTTTACCTCATTTATGCATTCTCCAATGAATTTCTTTATGTATATCCAAGTTTCTAACCTATATTATTTTCCTTTTCTATTAAGGAGTTCTTTTAATAATTCTGTCAAGGCAGGTATACTAGCAACAAATTCCCTCAATTTTTGTTTTTCTAAGAAAGGCTTGATTTCCAGTCAAGATGGCAGAGTAGGTAAACATTATGCTTACCTCCTCTCACGACCACATCAAAATTATACCTAAACTACAGAACAATCATCATTGAGAATTGTCTCAAGTCTAGTTGAACCAAAACCCTACAAGTAAGGACATACAGAAGAAGCAACCTCAAGACTGGTAGGAGACGCAGAAACATGGAACAGGCTTGTTCCACATCTGTGTGTGACCATCAAAAATCAAAAATCAGGAGGGATAATTCAGCTGTGGAGGTCTCCCAAAAACTCCTGGAGGAGCAAGGGGTCCCAGGCCACACCAGACTCCCCAGCCCAGGGTTTCAGTGCTGAAAAAGGAGCCCCACCATAACTTCTGGTTGTGAAAACCAGCAGAGATTGTGGCTGAATGAGATGGAGGGTGGCTGCACTCCCAGGTGCTCCTCTTAACGGGCGTCCACATGTACTTACTCACTGACGGACTCATTTGCTCTGAGCTCCAGCACTGGGGCAGCAGCTTGAAGTCACCATGTCATACGGGAAGGAACTGAATTGTTTGGCTTCAGAGCGAGAGCTGCAGGGGCAGCTTTCTCTTGCACAGAGGAGCTGGTGGAAGTTATTTTTGGTTTGTTGAGCCCTCCCTGCTTCTGACTTGCTGACACAGGGACCTGCCATATCTGAGTCTTCATCAACTTGGCTAACACCATTCATTCACCCCCACCCTGGTGATTCTGTGACCCTGCACCACCCAACTTTTGGGTACACCGAAGCCACTTCCAGTGGCTTTTCTGTACAAACAGCCTTTCTTGGCTCATGCTGCAGACATTCCCAAACTCTTAAAGGTTCACAAAACTCAAACAAGCAGCATCTGGCTTTGGCATTTCCCTTACTTCAGGCTGAGCAGCCCTAAGCCCAGAACTAGCAAAAACCAGCCTTGTTATGCAGTTTGGTGCAGCATGAGCAGTGGTAGCTCATGCTAGGTGGCCTTGGGGAGGGCATAGTCTGTGGCTGAACTTAGCTTGCAGTAGGTCCTCTCCCAGAAGGACCTGGAGCTGGTATGCCCACTGGCCAGCTTTCGAATGAGCTGGAGTATCACCCAGCTACCTCCAAAAGTGAAACACCCAAAGGGCAGATGAGGCAGGGACCAGAATCTGGCTAAAGTGAATCCTGCTCTGTAGAGTCAGCCCTTGCACCACAACTCCTCCGTTGTAGTCAGAGCCAGTCTTCACAACCAAAGAGCCTGAGGGCTATACCCTCCCATTCACATGCAAATAGCAATGAAGGCTCAACTACAATAAAGTGGCACACACAATCCACACAAGGGACATATCTCGAGCACCCACTATGGTGACCAGGGACACTGTGCCACTGGGCATCACAAAACACCTACTACATAATACCACTCTACTAAGACCAAGAGACATAGCAGCCCTACCTACTACATAGAAACAAATACAGGGAGGCAGCCAAAATGGGGAGACAAAGAAACATGTCCTGAATAAAAGAACAGAACAAAGCTCCAGGAAGGCAAAACAAAACAAAACAAAACAAAACAAAAAAATACACCTAAACAGAATGGACACAAGCAATCTACTAGACACAGAGTTCAAAACACTCGTTATAAGGATACTCAGTGAAACCATAAAAAAGAACCAATCAGAAATGAAGAATACATTAGAGCAAATCAATAGTAAATTAGATGAACCAGAGGATTGAATCAGTAATTTAAAAGATAAGGTAGAAGAAAACATGAATTCAGAACAGCAAAAAGAAAAAAAAGAATTCAAAAACAGGAGGAGAGATTAAGGGGCCTCTGGGACAATATCAAGCATAACAATATTCAAATCATAGGGGTACCAGAAGGAGAAGAGACAGCAAGAAATTGAATACCTATTTGAAGTAACAATGACTGAAAATTTCCTTAACCTGGGGAAGGAAATAGATATATAAGCCCATGAAGTACAGAGAGTTCCAAACAAGATGAACCCAAAGAGGTCCAAGACAAATCACAATTAAAATGCCAAAAGTTAAAGACAAAAAAAGAATCTTAAAACAGCAAAGGAAAAGCAGTTAGTTACCTACAAGGGAACTCCTATAAGATTTTCAATTGATTTCTAAACAGAAACTTTGCAGACCAAAGGGATTGACACGAAATATTCAAAGTGATAAAAACCAAGGATCTATAACCAAGATTACTCTACCCAGCACTTTAGAATTGAAGGACAGATAAAAAGCTACCCAGAAAAGAAAAACCTAAAAGAGTTCCTCACCACCAAACCAGCATTACAAGGAATGTATATATATTCAACACTTACCTTAAATGTAAATGGATTGAATGCTCCAATCAAATTATAGGGTGGCTGAAAATAGATAAGAAAACAAGACCCCTATATATGCTGCCTACAAGAGATCAAAAGACACATACAGACTGAATGTAAAGGAGTGGAAAAACATATTTCATGAAAATGGAAACTAACAAACAAAAAAGCTGGAGTAGCAATACTTATACCAGACAAAATAGACTTAAAAAAGGCTATAACAAAAGACAAAGAAGGACCTAGTAATCCCACTTCTGGGTATTTATTTGAAGAAATCCACAATGCTCCTTCAAGGAGATGTGTGCATCCATATGTTCATTGCAGCATTATTTACAATAGCCAAGATATGGAGGCAACCTGAGTGTTCCTGAATGGTTGAATGGATAAAGAAGAGGTGGTACATGTATACAATGTAATATTATTCAGCCACAAAAAAGAATGAAATATTGCCATCTGCAACATAAATGGACCTAGAATGTTTTGTGCTGAGTGTAGTAAGTCGGGCAGAGAAAAACAAATCTCATATAATTTCACTGATAAGTGGAATCTAAAGAACAAAATAAACAAACAAATGAAACAATCGAACTCATACAATAGATACAAAGGGCATTTTGATGGCTGCCAGACAGGAGGGGGTTTGGGTGGGGTGAAAAAGGGTAAGGGGTTAAGAAATACAAATTTGTAGTTACAAAATAGTCATGGAGATACAAAGTAAAGCACGGGGAATATAGTCCATAATATGGTAATAACTATGTATAGTGCCAGGCAGGTACCAAACCAGTCCTAGGGATTACTTCTTAAATTATATAAATGTCTAACCACTATGTTGTACACCTGAAATTAATATAAAATAAAATTGAATGTGAACTAATTGAAAAATTAAAAAAAGAGGGGGTATGATTCAAATAAGGGAAAAAAGAGGTTTAAATTTCCAGGTATAAAACAAACATGTCTTGGGGATGTAATATACAGCATGATAAATATAGTCAGTATGATAGCATGGTACGGCATCAGTTGGTTGTTGGACTTATCATGGTAATCACTTCTTTAGGTATATAAATGTTGAATATCATGTACACCTGAAACTAAAATAATATTGTATTTTACCTATATTTTAATAAATATTTTTTTTTTAAAAAAGAGAAAGTCCTTATTTATATTTCACCATTACAGAACAATTTTGCAGTGTACAGAATTCTAGGTTGCTGGATCTCTCTCTCTCTCTCTCTCTCTCTCTCTCTCTCTCTCTATCTCTCTATCTCTCTCTTTCTCTCTCCCTCTCTCTGAGTGCTTTAACTATTTCACTCCACTCTCTTTTTGTTTGCATGGATTCTGATCAGAAGTGACTGTAACTTATCTTTGCTCCTCTATAGGTAAGGAATTTTTTTTACTCTGGCTTCTTTCAAGGTTTTTTCTTTTTTAGTGGTTGATTTTCTTAAATTTGAATATGGAATATCTAAGTGTAGCTTTTTTTTTGCATTTATCCTGCTTATTGTTCTCTGAGCTTCTTCGGTCTGTACTTTTGTGTCTGACATTAATTTAGGGTAAGTTTTCAGTCATTATTGCTTCAATATTGTTTGTTCTGGTTACCATTACCAGATATATATATATAAAAAACACATGTTTTATATATATATATATATATATATATATATATATATAACACATGTTTTGTCTTTTGTGGTTATTCCACATTTCTTGGATATTCTGTTCCTTTTTTTTTTTTTACATGTTGTCTATTTTTTCCATTAAAGCCTTTTGCACATTAATCATAGATTTTTAAATTCCTGATCTGATAATTTCAACATTCCTGCCATACCTGACTCCTGACTCTGGTTCTGATGACTGTTTAGTCTCTTCAAACTATGTTTTTGGGTTTTTTTTTTCCTTTTTTTCATTCTTTTTTTGCCTTTTAGTATGCCTCGTAATTTTTCATTGAAAGGTAGACATAGGTAAAAGAAACTGCAGGGGCTGGCCGAGTGGCGCGGTGGTTAAGCGCTGGCTTGGGAAGCCAGCGGCCCCGGTTCGGGTTCCACATATGATGGCCAGTGACACTGCCCTCAAAAAAAAAAAAAAAGAAAGAAAGAAACTGCAGTAAGTAGGTCTTTACTAATGTAATGGTAAGATATGGAGAGAGGGAAAGTGTTCTATAATCCTGTGATTAGGCTTCAGTCTTTGGTGAGCCTGTGCCCCAGATTGTGGATTTCAATAGTGCTTCTTAATGTCTCCCCTTCCCAAACTCTCCCCTTGGGAGGGACACGATGGCTAGAGGGAGCTGAAGCTGGGTATTGCCCTTCCCCTAAATAGATTAAACTTTTATAAAACCCCAGCAGGTTAGGCTTTGCTAAAATAGTTTCTTCTGAGGGCAGAAGAAACATAGTGCTCTGTTAAGAATATAATGACATGGCATACTTCAAAATTGTTGTTTTTCCCTTCCTCCTGCCAGAAATATAAATATTGAATTTCCCTCCAATACTCACTGTGAGGACCTGGCAGGGATCCTGAAGGTAAAACTCACCAAAGCCTGGGGGCCTCCTTTGATTGGTTCTCCCTTGAGTTTTTGACTGACTTATCCACACTAAATCTCCAGAAATTTGTTAATACAGTTCAGGTTTTCTTACTCTAGCACTTGTTCCCATGGAAGTTTCTCCTTCAGTATATTGCAATTATCTGTGTCCATTTGTCTTTCTCTCCAATTTGAGGGGCAATGGTTTACTCTGTGACCTTACTTCTCTGATAGATCTATGAAGAGTTGTCGATTTTTCAGTTTGTTTGGCTTTTTACTTGTGAGACTAGAGTAGCAACTTCTAAGCTTCTTACATGCCAGTCCAGAAACTCTGCCTTTTTAAAAAAAATTCATGGTTATGTGTGAAAATATCAAATGTTAGTTATAATTTACTCTATTTTCTGGGTTAAGTTATATAAAATATTTGCGTATTTGAGGATTCAAGGTCACTGGGAGAATCCTTTGTGTATATGTCAAGGATTGATTACACTATTTCCTGCACAAAATGCATTAATAAACTATGCACTTTTGTATGAGCTATACCCATTTCCCTAAATAGTGTATATCACACAATAGGTATTTAATAAATATTTGTGAAATATTCAATAAACTAATGAATAAAAATTTCCTTGGAAATCTCTGAATTCTTTCAGGTATTACCAGGCCACTCCACAACTCTCTAATGGACTAAACTTGTTCTGGGAAAGAAACAAGCCAGGAATTTTTCTAAATTTTAATATTGTTCCTAGTTGTTAATATATTTGCTTGCTCTGAATTTGAACTCTGAAAATGTTTCTCCTATTGGTCAATTTGAAAGTAAAAAATTCGGAACTCACAAATATCTATGTAGGAGTTGTTCTATGCAATAACCACTTTAAATCTTCCAAACAAACAAGGTAAAAAATTGTTAAACAAACATAAAACATGGAATTTAAATGTGGGTGGTTTGTTTGTTTAATATCCAAGAGCTAATGCACATTATTCAGTTGTAGATTATCCTTGGTATATTTTTAATCTCAGACAGGCTTTCTCTTGCTATCCAGGAATCTCTAAATTTTTAATTCCTTTGTCTTCTCTTTGCCCAATCCATGAATACAAACAGAAAAGTAATGCTGATTTTAATTTTAACCTAAGTGAAATTTAAGAGATGAGAAACAATTTTGAACAAAATAAAATTTAATGTAAAATATATATTTGTTATCCAATAACATTTAATTGATTATGAATTACATAGCAACTGTGTTTTAGTCAAATGGCCAGTAGTTAATTACTATTTGTTCTAGATGATCATCCCCCTGGCCCTCAGCTTAACTATTTCTTACTTGGCTCTACTTCCAGAACAGTACACTAAGAAAATTTTAAGTTTCAAAAAACAGAGAGATCAGAGGATGAAGGAGAGCTGAAACTCCTGTCAATATAAGGAGTGACTGTATAAAGGAAAGAGAAGACTAGGGTCACTGGATAGATAGCAATTAGCATGAGGCTAATTTCATCTCAATATCTGTCTCATAACCCTTTGTATCATCCACAGGTCCCTGAATGCTATGGCTTCTGCTAACTTCCTCAGCCTCATCTTGCAAACATTATTCCACTTAATTTCTGTTTCAGCCCTTTTGACATAGTTTGATACCTTCTTTTTCAAGACTTTTGCACATATATTCCTTTGGCCAGTAATATTCTCATTCTCTCTCTCTCTCTCTCTCTCTCTCTCTCTCTCTCTCTCTCTCTCTCTCTCGTTTTTTCTTTTTGTCTAAGTAGTTCCTACCATAGATCTCAGTTCAAACATTACTTCCTCAGGAAAGCCTCCCCCCCCCCAATAGAACATAAGTCCCTTGTAACAGTAATTTTATTCGGATGTGTCTCACATTGCACTATATGTTTCAAGGTATAAGGGACCATGTTTGTATTGCTTATCATTTTCTAGCCTAATACAGTGCCTGTGTGTTAGGTGCATGGAAGGTAGGCAACAAATATAGGTAAATGAATGAAGATCCATTTTTATGTTGAATAAATTTCCCATTTTCAACTCAAATGCAAAAAAAAAATGCAAAAACAACAGCAACAAAATAATAAAAACAGGTACGTGACAAAGATGAGGGAATATGGCTGGCTGAGTGGCTCAGTTGGTTAAGAGTTGGCTTAGAGCATGAGTTCTGAGCAACAGGGCCACCAGTTCAATTTCCATATGGGCCAGTAAAGGCTGCGCCCTAGCTGAGCTATTGCTGAGCTGCCAACAGGTGGCAGGATGGCTCAGCTGGTGTAGAAACAAGATTGCCTGTTCGATGGTGGGCTATGCCCATCAGCAACTAAGACTGAACTCGGCACCTTGAGCCGAGCTGTCGCCCGGATGGCTCAGTGGATAGAGCATGCGCTCTTCACAACAAGGCTGCTGAATCGACTCCCGCATAGGATGGTGGCTATGCCCACCAGCAACTAGGATTGGACACAGCACCTTGAGCTTAGAGGCCATGAGCTGCTGACGGGGAAGTAAGACGGTGACTGGCACCTTCCACAACGAAGATTGAAGAACAAGAATTTGGTTGTCCCCCTCCTCCAATTCCCCAACACTGTCCCCTTCCCCCAATTCCCCAATAAAATCTTTTTTAAAAAATGAGGGAATACACTGGACATAAGATAACAGGAATTTGTGGAAACTGTGGGAAATTGAAGACAGCCTATCTTGTGTAAAGACATTCAGAATTCAAACAACTTTGAAGTGCTGTAATGACAAAATGTAGCATGTTCTTATACCAGTTTTGGTTATAGGCTACCAGTTCGCAACGCTTGTCTTAAATAAATCAATATATCCCTTATATGTTGATATAAAATGATATTACAGAGGACATTTAATGCTACTGATATGTTCACATATATTTTTTTAAAGCAGGTTAAAAAGTAGCAACATTCTAATTTTATTGAAAAATACACAGAAAACACTGAAAAGGTTTGTATAAAAATGTCATTAGTGGCTATCTCTAGATGACAGAACCATGAATTATGTCCCTCTGTGTGCTTTTCTGTGTTTTCTCAATGTTCTACAATGAACGTGTATTGTTTTTGCATTCAGAAAAACATTGTTTTTGCAAGGTAGAGAAGTAACTCATGTGGCAATGTGAAGGATAAAATGGAGTAGAGAGGCAGAGAGATTAAGACTATTGCAATAATATGGGTGAATGATAATAGAAGCCAAATTAAGGCAGTGGCCACGAAAACAAAGAAAGTAATTCTGTATGAGGACATAGAAAGAACAAGCTTTCGTAATCTTGGATATGTTTAGTTTGGAGATAAATGTTAAAAATAATTAGCTTAAACATGGTAATTCCATTGGTAATTCTGGATCTATATGGGTTGGAGATAAGGGTTATAAATTCATAACCCTTAAGCATGGTAATTGAAATTGTGAACCTAAATGAGATTCCTTAGGAAGAATATATAAAATGGAAATAGGGCAATAGCTTGAGTCATGGGGACCTCTTTACATTTAAGAACCAGATGGAGGAAGCACAGCTTATAGAAAAAACAAAGTAGGAATGATTATAGAGATAAAACAAGTAGGAGGTAATCATAGAAACTAAAGGAAGTAGGTTTCAAGTAGGATTTTGTCCATGATGCTGATAGAGAAACCACCTTGCTTGCTTCTGGTGTTTGATACCTGTGAAAGGACCTCAACTAGTTCCAGGTCTGTCTTTCCATTTAGGGAGATCGAGTGACTTACATTAGTAAATTTGTGAAAAGTGTCTGATCTAGCTTTGTCCTCCAGTCTCCAAGAACAAGGTTTTTCAGAGGCTGAATTCTCATTTCATCCTCCATGCTATCCTCTTCCAATGTTGCTAGGAATTAGAGGTACAAATTTGACTGATTCTGGGGATCAGTTGGCAGGTCTATTTGGTTTTCACATTAAGTAACATCAACCAACTTAGTTTTATTAGTAATAAAGTAACATTTGGGCCCCTATTTTTATCCTTTGCTTTATTTCCCAAATTGTGTTGAAGATAAGCAAGCAGAGGAGAACTATTTTATTGGGATCACCTTGGAAACGGCAACAATTGATGTTGAATTCCACAGGGTTAGGTAAGGTAGGGGCTGAAAAGAGGCTGACTTTGGCAATTAGGATGTAATCACACATTACTATCTTCCTTAATAAAATCAGTTTCTCCAAAGAAGGTAATTGAGGACTGTCTCTATGGTGGTATTGGAGGGGCAGCTATAACTACTGTCCTAATCCTTGTTCTGTAAAACTCTAAGAATGGAATCCTGCCACCTAGATGACCATTAGTCAGGACTAGTTGTAAATGAATAAAACCTACCTTAAAATAGCTTAAATGAGGATCACAGGGGTGGGTGGGAGAAAAGACAGAACTTAATGGCCACTTAATGAACAATGGGTGAGTCTATGATTCTGGATTGCAAATAATATCATCTGGACTCTACTCTATTGCTCGTATCTGCCTGCTTCTGTTCTTGCTAAATGGAAGATAGGGTTGCTCCATTTTGGGTCAAAGATAGTTAGCAGCAGATCTAGCCTCAGTAAAATTTGCACAGATGATGCTGAAAAGATTGGCTTGGCTCATGTGGGGCAAGGGGTAAAAGTCACATCATTAACAGCCTTATCAGGTGGATAAAAGCATTTCCTGAAAAGATGGACATATAAAAAGTGTTGTCTACTACTACATTCCACCCCTTGGCTACCCAGCATCTATACTTGTGCTTCTTTCAGTACATATAATTTAAGAAATGCCCTAACCTACAACAGTGTAATTATCCCATGAACAATGAAATACCCTTATCCTTAATGAGAGACATGCCAGTCTCATCCAATTATTGCACCTTGCTTGAAAACCAAGAGTTCTGGATAAAGCACAGTTCTTTTGGTCAGGTCTGGATGTAGCTCTTCATCGTACAGCGTAATAATTTTAAATAGTGGTATATACTTAACAAAGCGAGTAAGGGCACCCTTATTAGCTAGTAGATGAGGTCTTTAGTCAGTTACCATAGTGGTCTTGAGTTTGCTCTCTGGAAGGTACTCCCTTACATCTTGCCCACACATAAGAGGGCACTGGAATTAAGCAACCATAGGCCTTTGTTTGCAAGACTTCTTGTTTCTGTCGACACAGTTCTTTCAATCTTTGTTGCTTGCTGGTTACTTTGTTTTTTGGTAACTGTGGTTTAGAAACCAAAAACAGAGATGGTATGTGAATTTGTTTTCTATCACTTAACAATGGGTTTCAAGGCTGGAATGCAGTGTCTAGCCCCCAACCAACTAAACTTAATGGCATATTTCTATATCTATCCTCTAGCCAACTAAACTTAAGTGTGTACTTCTATTTTGACCTTTGTAGCCAAAATGATATGCTGAGGAATGAGTTTCGGGGTAATGCGGCTAGGTTTTATCTCTGTCCCCTTGCCCCAAGTTGCATCTCAGTGAATGCCTTATCACAATAGGACCAATTTGTCAACCTTTGTCAGAGGACATAATATACTCATATACGTGTATGCCATCCAATGGAAAGACAGGAATCTTCAATATGGGAAGCAGTGCATTGAACTTTAGCAACAGTGTGTGGTGTGACAAGTTTCAACTTGTTCGGTGCAGTCAGTCGGGTGTTGAGGTATTTGTGTGCCATAAATCATCCTTCATTATGACAATGCTCTGTGTTACATATTGCTTCTGGTATACAGCAATTTCTGTCAACTAAAAATATTACAGTGTGTGGTCATCTACCTTATTCACCCAATCTTGCACCATGTGACTTCTGGCTCTTTCCAAAAGTCAAAATGATTCAGGACATTGAGGCAGCCATGACAGTGCTAAAGACATTCATGAAAGAGAACTTCTAGAACTGCTTTAGAAAGTAGCAAGAATGATGGCGTGTGTTTGAAGAGAGGGGGAGTATTTTGAGGGGGATTAATGGCAATGTGTTTTTTACTGTAATAGATTTTAACATTTACCATATTTTTTGATCACACCTTGTCTGTATGTGTATACAGCAAGCGATGAATAAGGTCATCAGGATCAGGCTTTTTCCAGGGTTCAAATATCTTTTACTGTGTTTCCAACTCCTTACCTTTGTACTAACTTTAGCTCAGGACAGAAAATATGGATTTTTCCAAACCTGCAAGCTGTAGGCTTATCTGATCTCAGCCACGTGGATTACTGCAGACATGCAGCAAGGAAGTGTCTTAGAAATATTTTCTTCTGCATTCAGATAGTTAGCTTAAACTGAATTTCCTTCTTGTAGGACCTCTTTAATGGACACACTCCAAAATCCTGACGTTTTTCTACCGATTAGCCTAACACTTCAATCTTGACATAGACATTGTCTAAGACCAAAAATTCAATAGGTTTGCTTGCTACAACATAGAAGTACTGTCAAACCTCCTAGCCAGGGCCAAAGAACCATTACTGTGCATCCCACCTAGACTTACCAGTTCTACATTTCAGGGTTGTTGACACTGGTATTATTATTATTATTATATTATTATTTTAAGATTTTATTGGGGAATTGGGGGAGGGAACAGCATTGGGGAATCGGGGAAGGAGAACAGACATGTTGCTCTCTTTTTGTTCTTCAGTCTAATTGCGGAGGATGTTGCTTCACTGTTGGGATCGTCATCGTGCTCTTCATGGATGAGGCAGATCGGTCGCCGGCCTCTGGATGGTCGCTCACCACGGCTATTGGCAGCTCATGTTGGCTGCCAGCCGCTCGCGCTGGCTGCCGGCCACTCACTGTAACCTTGGCAGCCCACTGCAGCAGGGGCTGCAGCCTACACCGTTGCCAGGGCTCGCACAGCCCAGCTCCAGGTGGAGCTGTTGTTAGCTGTAGAGGGCAGTGTCACTGACCCTCATATGTGGGATCCAAACCGGGGCCGCTGGCATCCCCAAACCAGCTCTTAACCAGTGCGCCACTCGGCAGGCCCGACACTGGTATCATTTTATGTACTGGTCAGGAATAAAAATCCAAACCTTGCTACTTTGAGGTTTCTCATAATCTTCCAGTTTAACAGTCTGTTTTGAATTGCACATCAATTTTGGATTCAAGTTCAGGGGATTTAAAACTTCAAGTATTATTAGGCTCTTTTCATGTATGATTTTATCTGGTTGCTGGAGATAAGTTCATCATCATGGCACTGGTAGAGGGGCATCTGGTCTGCTTGGTACCTGAAATTTGTTGCTGAAAGGTCCATTTTTGCTACAACTTGCAATCTATTGTTTCAGTCAAAATGTGATTGTTTTCCCTCTGTGCTTTCTTAGAATTTATAGATGTTAGTATCCTCTCAAAAGAATCCTCTATCCAACCAATAGGTAGGGCTCATACTATAGCCTCTGACATGAGTTTTCATCACACTGTACTAAGTGAGCCCCTGGAAAGCAAATGGGCTCTTACTGTGAACCAAATTTACACACCATTTAAGGAATTCTGTATTTCCTTTTGAGTCTACTCAAAAGTAGTCAAGGAAGATGCAAGAATGGGAATGGTTATCAATGCTGTCTGGCTCTCACCATTTAAACATATTATGCTGCCATTTCTACTTGATTGCAGTTGCCTGTGTTAGGCACACTTCCTGGTGGGAAGCATGGCACAAGCCATAAGCTGTTTTCTAATTCTGAAGTCTTCCTGGTTGTATCTGTCCCTTATCTGTTAGGGTTTCAACCCTGAGAAGAGGGCCAGGAAATATGCATCTCAATTCATGGGCTCTTTCCAGCTCTTGCAACAGCAGAGACTGCCTCCGTTTTCTTGTAATTTTATTCTCAGGCAGTTTCACTCCATATGGGGGCTAAAGGCCATGCACAAACTTTTACCTTAATTTCAGAGGTGTCTTTCTCAACAGTGCTAGCCAAAATGATGAGACTGACTCTTGATAGGCTTGATTTTGTTAACCTGCCCATTCCTCAACCAATCATTGTAATTGAGGAACAGAGTACTTTGGCCTGATTCATGGGTCTACCCTGTGGTATCAGAGCTAGGACCAGGTAAAGGATGGTTGCTCCTAGGAAAGAACGGTAGGTCTACATTATTCTCATATCAGTGACTTGCCACCAAAGAATGCATATGAAATCAAATACAAGTACTCCTAATAGCAGGCAGTTATCTTCCAAGTGGATTTAGGAAACCAGAGTCCATCCACATTGTGGCTTCATGATCTTTAAGACATGGCTTCCAATACAAATGTGTTCATCTACCTCAAGTTGCTGAGAGATGGGCAGATATTGGATTTTTCATGTGTTTTTATGGAGCAGAGTACAATAGAACATCACTTTGACTCATATTCCACTAGTTAGAACCTAATTGGCACCTGTAACAGATAAGCCTAATTTGCAAGGGAGGCTGGAAATATTTGTGCTGAGAAAAAAAATCTAGTATCTGTAAGAGTCCACTATTATCATTAAATGTTTATTTTATCTCTTTTTCTACACATAGAACACAACCTTCCCCAATGGAGACAAGGCAAAATTCTATTCAATAACAAAGTGAGGCTTAAAGTGTAGATTTCAGGTAATGTGGTCTTCATTATGTCCAGGTGTAACCTATGAACTAAAAAACCAAGCTCTCTCTAATGCCACCCTTGTCCCAGCAAACCCAATGTATAGAGATTTGGGACAGGTGACTACAATATACTTGCATTAAGAAAAGAAAAAAATGTGAGACACTAAGGGTATGGATACGTAACAGTAATGAAATAGTGCACAGGCATTTTGTGGTCCATCTCCCCTAAGAGTGGAAGAAGTTATGATGAGACCTCAATCTAGTCTTTGGGAGGAAATCCCTTATCTTTTGTCTTCTGTATGGCCTGATACCATCGTCTGAAATATTCCATGTCCATCGTTCTCCATGGCCACATCCTACATAGGTATTGGGGAGCTGTAAAGCATTTATGCCCTTTTCCTGCTTATGCAAGTTTGGGGTTGAACAGTTGCCTTACTGTTAACACCTGAACAATATTTGAACCAGGTTCATGATTTGATTAGTAACAAAATTCCTTCAAAAATGTAGTTTTATGATCTATTTGCTTCCAATACTACTCCCAAACTTCTTTGTTACGTAATTGTTAAATCTAAATTACTTCTTTCCTTCCTTGCTCTCATGTCAGTTTCTCTAAAACATCATCCTAGCCACCTTGAAGCCACGTAAAATAACGGCCTTGGAATGGAAGTCCAAAGCCTTTATCTGATTTTCATTCCAGGACTAAATCTATTTTTTTTGGGGGGGGCAGTGTCACTGGCCCTCACATGTGGGACTGAACTGGGGCCACTGGCTTCCCAAGCCACTCAGCCGGCCTTAGGACTAAATCTTAAAGGAACTACATTCAAGGTTTCTTCCAGTTTCATTTTTTTTTACCATTCAAAAAAGACTTGAAAAAGTCAGCTTTTCTATTCCTTCCAAATATTATGCACTTTCATTTCTGCAATTATTTCCAGAGCTTATCTCTTTAGTAAAATCTAAAAGTAAAATTTAAAATTCCATATATACTTTTTATTTTTTTGAACTATTTCCTGAGAGTTACAGTCTCAATAGATAGTGATACGAGTTTCCATTATCATGGGTAAGGTTTTACCAATTATTTTGCCAATACAGAGCATGGGTCTCCTTCTTCCAGTCTCTGATATGTTTCTCCAACACCTGCCGTACCATCACTAAGCCAAAATATTATTTTAGGTTACTGTTGTAACAGTACTCAACTTCTGGTACCAATTTCTGGATTTGTTATGGTCATTATAGGTCCTGTAACATATAAATTCTCAAATCTCAATTTTCTCCCTTACAAGAAATACAAAAAGAAGTGTTTCTAATTTGGGGGGTTGGGGGGGCTGTCTACCAAGTAGTGCTTTAGCTTCTCATGCTCCTTCTATTTTCTGGCTCTGGCACCTCTAACACATAGTTTTCAAGGTTACCATACTCACTAGCTTCAAGCTGATAGAAAAAGACTAAGGGAAAATGGGAGGACCTCATTAAGCCTGGAAATGAGTGCATCATGTCCATTCATATTTCATTGACTAAAAGTCAATCATATGGCCACAACTAACTGCAACATAAATTGGGAAATTTAGTCTAGCTGTATATACAGGAAGAATAAATCAAGTTTCATGAATGGCTGGTGGTCTCTGTCACAAGTTCCTACAAAGAAAAAAAGCTATTGTAGATAAAAATAACAGAAAGTCACTCCATTCTAATAGGTCTGATCTTAACCTACTATAAAAGAGTTAAGAATTCATCTTCTTTTAAATAATGGGATTATTTTAAAGAGAGTATTTTTGGTAGTGTAGAAGTTAGGCTACAGAGAGTTAACAAGTGAAATTCAGATAACAAAGACATTAAATGTGAAATATTCTTTAAAGCTTGGTTGTGAAGGAAATAGAGTGGTACCAAAAATGTGGAAGATTAAAGACAGAAAAGATAATAAATGGGAGAGAAAGAGGGGAATGGAACTAAGGTACAGATGGATAATTCATCTTGTATAAGAGCAAGGAGTGTCTCATTCCTTTGATACTGGAGAATAGGAAAGACCTGGAAGTATCTAGGTTTCTAGCTAGCACTTGGAGTTTATGTCTACTACCATTATTTTTCTTGTGACGTTTGAAGGAGTCATATAATGAAATGTGGCTGGAATTTAAAGACTGCAAAAAGTATTCTGGTGGGTAGACAAAGGTGCTGAAGGATACATAAAGTATAGGAGGGAGGAATACAGCTGAGGTTATAGAACCTAGATCTGTAGGGGTACACAGTGTAGTGTACATTCTGCACAGGAACTCAGCAACCACTGTAGGAGAGGAACAGGCAGATGGTGAGTACTTTGTGTATAAATTTACTGACACTTTTTTTTTTTTTTTTTTAGCTGAGCTGACATCGAACCGCGGTTGCTTAGAGCTCAACTCGCACTCTTGAGCGAGCTCTTAACCAACTGAGCCACTCGGCCGGCCCTACTGACACTTTTTACACTGTAAAGCCTCTGGAAACAGAAACTTTGGTTTTCTAAACTATGCACACAGTAGGCACATGATGAATTTTTGCTTGAATGAACTGATTCAGTCATTGCCAATTCTGCCACGGTACTCTGTAGAATACTGGCAACTGCCCACATTTCATATGGTATGCTAATGCTAAAAAGGAAAAAAAAAATGCTAAAAAAAAAATTCAGGCACACGCAGCTAAACTTAGCACTCTTAAAATGACAACTATGTCAGCCGAGACATACTTTTTATCTTGTGCCAGTACATCTGCCTTTGATGTTTTGCTTCATTTTCCTTACGCCACTGTGCTCTCATTGGACCAGAAAGGGATAATTCTGAGTTTAATAAGCTACGCTATTACTTCAAAAGTCCTGGAAGTTCTTCAGACACCTACAATGAACTCATCACCCCCATCACAATCTTCTTTCAGAGATACATAGACAAGGTTGGTTCTTTATGATGCTCAGTTCACGGATAAACGCTGTATGGATGAAGACTGGAAGAACTAAACCAGGATCCTTCAGTGGATCGTCTGCAAAATCTGACACAGGTCCTGTTCCCTTCTTCCCTGTGGAAACTTGAGAAGTATAGTGACCAGACATCAACAATCGAACTCCTTCGTATTACACAAGTGGGAACTCAGGTTCAAGTCTATGTCTCAAGACTTCAACTAGGCAGAGGGGCTCTTTCCCTGACACTAGGCCCTCTCTCAAGATCTAAAGCCTTAACTCACGATTTGGCAATGGGGAAAAAAAAAAAAATGGCCAGGAATAAAATTACGTACAACCGAGCAGAATGAGGCCCCACCTCCCGGCTCTGGCGGTCCAGGCCCGCAGCTAACCGTGCCTGGCCCGCGCTTCCGCACTGGCTCCCCACGCGGCCTGGGGCCGCTCCTCGCCAGCCTCCCGGCCCGCCGGTCCCACGCACCGCAGCGGCGGCCCAGGACGAGCCCCGGAACCCTCACTTTCGTCTTTCAGTCACCGCTCCGGCGACGGCTGATGGCGTCACTCGCACTTCCGCCTGAGGCGGCGTTCTAGTCCTAAGTGAGGAAGGAAGAAGGGAGGGCTGAAGGGCTGTGAGGAGGGGAAATAGCGAGTGGAAAGAGAAGAAATCGGGGCGCTCCAGCAGTCAGCGCGGCCCGCCTCTGTCCCCGCCGAACCGCTGTCGGAAGTCGCCCCAGGCACCACTACCCTCGTCTCTTCGTCGTCTTCCCTCCTCTGGGTCTCGCGACACCCCGCTCTTCCTCTACGTCTTACCCCCGCTCTTGGCTCCCCCTCTTTCCCTCCCATCGCCAGGCTCCCCGCCCTTAGTATCGCGAGACGAGGTGAGAGCTGGCGGAGCGGCGGCGGCGGCGGCGGCAGTAGAGGTGACCGAGGCGGTGGCGGCGGAGGCGGCCCCGAGCGCTGTGTCGGCCCCGGTGCGGCCGAAGTCGCGGTAGAGCGTAGCCCCCCACGCCCCTCCCCCACCTGCGCCCCCCCTCCCCGCCCGACTCTTTCCCTGGGGATGGAGAAGCCGACGGTTCCGGTGGCGGCGGCGGCTGAGGGAGAAGGGAGCCCCCCGGCGGCGGCGGCTGTGGCGGGCCCCCCCGCGGCGGCGGCGGCGGAGGTCGGCAGCAGCAGCGGGGTTCGTCCGGCCTCGTCTCCTCGTGGGATGGTGCGAGTCTGCGACCTGCTCCTGAAGAAGAAGCCGCCGCCGCAGCAGCAGCACCACAAGGCCAAGCGGAACCGGACTTGCCGACCCCCCAGCAGCAGCGAAAGCAGCAGCGACAGCGACAACAGCGGCGGCGGTGCAGGCGGCGGCGGCGGTGGCGGCGGAGGAGGTGGCGGCGGCGGCACCAGCAGCAACAACAGCGAGGAAGAGGAGGACGACGACGACGAGGAAGAGGAGGTTTCTGAGGCAAGGGCCTGCCCTCAAGGAAGGAGGGAGGAAGGGACTGTGAAGGGTAGGGGCCGAAGGTGGGAGGGCGCTGGCGGTGGGGCCGATTCTGTGGGTCGATGGGTCGTCGGGGCCCACAGGCTTCCCCAGCCCTCTTTCTTCCCCCGGCCGAAACCGTGAGGTGTGGGGCTGTGGGGGAGGGTAGCTGACACGTGGGGGTGGGAGGACTACAGAGTGCACAGAGTTGGGGCACAACACGTTCCCCGGGGGACGGAGGGCATTGGTTCGATTCCCGACTGGCGCACCCGGTGGGCTCCGCCTGGGGCAGTAAGGCCGTGGTGTCGGTGGGGCGGGGGCGGGACCAAAGCGGGAGGGGTGAGATAATAGGCAGCTGAGCCTCTAGGGGAACAACTAGGAAGTTCGTGAGGTTGGAGGAGCAGTTTTGAGGGGAGGGTAAGGGTGTAATGGACTTAGAGCTAAGTTATTTGTGTATGGGAGAGACACGTGAGAAGCCGTACTTTTCCATACTGTCGTGCTGCAGGTTTTTTTTTTTTTCTTCAATATGTTGTGAAGGAGCCTTCATTTCCTCCATCTTCCAAGGATTTTTGAATGAACCGATCTTATATCCGTATACATCTATATAACACTTAGTGGATGAAAGATACGTGGGATCCTTCCCCGTACCTTCACACGCATCTTTGCATGCTGCCTTAGTGAGGAAGAATTGCGTGAGGCCCTGGTTTCCAGATGATACGGGGCAGCCAAAGCGTCTGCTTGCAGCCAGGCTTGGTTGCGCTGAGTTGGAAATACGAAGGCCTCTCGATGTGTCCTAGTGATCCGGTTTCATAATAACTGTTTATAATTTTTCCCTGGGTCCACAGACAGGCGGCGTTGCAGGACCTTGTTGTTCTTCAAAGAAGGCCATTTAACCCACAAGCTCAGTGAGACATAGCATGTTCACAACAAAACTAAGAGTTGGCCTTACTAGTTACCGGCTTTTTGTGTAACTCCCTTGTCCATTCTGAAATGGAAGCCAGAAAATTTCGATCTGAAGGAAGAAGTTGTACTTTAAGGCAGAAGAAGGGAAACAGCTTTAAAGCTGATTATAAAGTTAGTTAGAAGAAAGAAAACCGAATTATCTAAAAGGGCCGCTTGCCATTTAATTCTTCCACAAACACAGAGCTTAACCAGGTGCAAGGCTGATTCTTTTTGAAAATTGCATTATTGGATCTTGGGTTCTGTTGAAGTAGAGAAATGTCTTTTAAAGAGTTTGAAACTTGTCTATTAGTAAAAGACCAGATTCTTTTCTTACCTGAGACTGGATGAAGTTATACAGGTAGAGATGTAACAGTTGAAATACGTGTACTAAAAAGATGGACACTTCCTGCTGTTCCATTAACCTATTGGACGCACCTTGCTGTTCCATTAACCTATTGAATTGTATGGATAGGTTTGTATTGATAGATTTTCTGTTGACCTAGCTGGACATGTCAGGGTAGTGTGTTGCTCAGGCTGCATTTGAAATAATGAAGAAGAGAAGGATGTGATGTGATCTTTATCTCCAATAAAATCTGTTAATGGTAGTTAGAACCATTCAATTGTATGATTCTTCACAGAGATCAGAGACACTTTGGAGATAATCTAGTCCAACCCTTTTATTTTAAGCATGAGGAAAACAATGCGTAGAGGAAAATGATTGTGGTGGGTGGGTAGTAGCAAAAGTAGAAATCGAAGTTTTCTAATGGTTCAGACTAGTACACTTTTTATGACAATTTATTTCCTTATATTGCCCTTCTGACCTCTTTCAGAAAATAGGCAGTGAATTTCAAGGTAACACAATCATGCAGGTATGGGCAAAATATCAATATTTTATTAAGATTTTAAGTTCTCTGACAAAATAATCAAGATCTAGTTTGGAACTCAACTTGAGTTCAGTATTTACTGGAATATTATGCTGTAAACTTCACCTATGTAGGTAGTTTTGTCCATTGGATTTTAGCCAGATAAGGAAAACTTCTAGCCGTTTCTTAAATCATGTTGAGTAGCCTTAAGTTTGAAGGTGTGTTAATTTCGGAGGTCAGGTTTGTTTCACTTGAAAAACAGGAGTAGTGTATGTTTAATAAACGAGGGGAGTGTTTGTTTTTAATACACCTTATTTTTTCTTCTCCACAGTGGTATAAACAGTGGGTTTGTCATTTGTGAAGACGATGAGTCAAAAGAAATGTATAAGAAAGTACAGCCATTAAAAATAAATCTATACAGATACATGATGAGGGATGAGCAGAATGAAAGGAGTACTGTAGTATGTCTCTACACCTGCCTCCATCCTTGACCAAAATAAATAAATAAACCTCATGCTCACTGTACATTGTAAGTTAAATGGATGAGTTGTACGATGCTTTTCATTTCATAACCATTTTATTGACATGTTAGCAGCAGAAGTTTAAATTTTTAGAGCTGGGAAACCTTGTGGCTAATATTCATTATTTTAAGTCATTTTTCTAATTCATTATGTTATTTGCTACACAATGAAATATGTGGGTAACATTATCCTTAAAAAGCATCTTTCCAATAAAAATCATGAGAAGGTCAAAAAGGAATATAGAAGGTTATGGTTTTGAGGTACTTCATCTGAAAAAACGGAGGATAATTTAACAACAGTAGATACATTTGCTATGAAGAAATTCTAGCTGGATATTCTCTATATCTGCTGAAAGAGGAAAAGTTGAAAGGAAAGGAGACTCAATTTAAACAAGAGCTTTATTTGAATGTTGAAGAACAAGGATATACAAATTAAACGTTAGAGTAGGTTATTGATAATTGGATTTTCTCTTCAGTATTAAAGAACAGAATAATCATTTTTTAGATGATTTGTGTAAATTTGGATATGCCTGGAAACAAAAGTAAAGAACAAGAGCTCTTCCCTTCCTTTCCCCTCCACACCAATTTGACACAAAACCTTAGATCAAAAATGGAAAAAATATATGATTATCTTGCCTTTTGGTGGGTGACTGACCAATTCCTAACAGCTTTTGTTAGGAAATACATTTCTATTTTCCATGTTGCTGTGGTGCAATTCTTTTCAAAGTACTGGACTAAATTAATTAAAATGCTTGCTTGAATCTTACAAAGAAAAATGTTGAAATTGCATGAGTTATTACTCCATTTCAGAAATAACATTGCATTCTACAGAATGTATTTTTATTTTTATTTATTTATTTGTTTTTTTGAGGGCAGTGTCACTGGCCCTCACATGTGGGACCGAACTGGGGCCGCTGGCTTCCTAAGCCAGCGCTTAACCACCACGCCACTCGGCCGGCCCCAGAATGTATTTTTAAATGTAATTGAATTGTATCACTGTTTGCTAAAACAGAATTCAAAGGAGACAAAGTTTTTATTAAGGTCAGACTCATGTTTAAAAGTAACATTTTTGTGTACATGAAGTGTAAATACAGGAGGAGTTGATCAGAATTCCATCTATTTTTATAGGTAACTAAAGCCTTTAAATTTAAGAGACAAACCTAGTGAAGAGATTTAGACAAGGGAAGCCAGCAAAAAAATTAGTTACTGACTCACTTTTGAAAGGATTTGGGAGAATGTTTATTGACATGAAAGAGGTAGGGCTGAGAATGAGGGAGAAAGGAAAATTATTTCAGAAGTAGATTGTTTCCTCTAGTTCACTTCCAAATCTTTTGTTTGTTTTTTAATGGAAAGATGCCATCTAAGTTCCTCTTTTGTAATGGTAGAATCCCAGAGTAGCCCAGAGAAGCTTACTTGTTTCCCATTTTCATTTCTTAATTGATGAAGCAGTATTTGTAAACTAGATACTAAGCTCTGAAGCAGTAGTTCTGTCATAATTATCTTCTCTCCTATTCTGCCTAAGCACAGTATGTGATAAACATTTTTCAGTGAATAACTAGTACCTAGGGAGCATCCGGAATTCATTTAGGAAACCAAGGAATAGTTTGTTCCTTTTTGGATCTTGGGCTGCTGAATATCTGAAGTTTGGATTTCAACATCTTCCAATTAATTACTTCTCTTAGTGATGGTGATCTTCCCTGTGTACTAGAGGAAAAGCCGGTTAAACCAAGAGACATTGATAAGTACCTTAAGCCTCCTAGACATATTTACATTTTAAAAATGTAATAAAAACTATTACTTATTCAGTGACTACTGTGTGTCAAGTCTAACAACAGTTAAGAGCATGAACTAGAGTTTGTATTCAGATCCTTGATCCATCACTCACTAGCTTTGTGATCGTAGGCAATTTACTTAACCTCTCTCCACCTCATATGTTTCTCATATGTAAGTAGTGATAATAGTAGATCCTACCTGATAGCATTGTTATGAGAATTAAATGAGTTTACAAGGGTTTTAAATTACTTCATTTATGTCACATACCTAATAAGTAGCATAGTGGGGCTTAACTTGTGTCTGTTGTTGATTCACAGCCTGCTCACTGATTAACTCAAGTCATTCACATGCTGTTTTACGCTGTAAGATGTTGAGGGCAACATCTCTGAAGTTGGCATTTCAGATGATGTTAAAACAAATTAGATAGTCTAGAGGAAGATACTTTTGGCAGTAGGGCCACCATTAGAAGACAAGTTGGCTATCCTGAGCTTTCTTTCCTTTTTACGCTCGAAAAACTCATTAAAAAAAGGAAATACGGAAAAGTACAGATAAATATATCCATATTCCCACCATCTAGAAATAAGAATTGTTAAGAAAATGAAACTTTATAGTGAAAACTACCCTCCCTAGAGGCAGTCTCTTGTTTCTCCCTGCTTCTCAAGATTTGTACTTTTCAAGGTTTTATTCCTTTATTAAGCTGAAAATAATTTTCTTTTAAAGTAGGAGTTAACTTGGGGTCTTGACAGACTGAATACCCAGAAATTAAACACAAGATTTTATTGAAGGTGCAGATAAGTTTTTTTCCTTTCTCCCCTTCCCCATAGTATGTGTAATGCTTCCATCAGAGGTCTGTGAGGCTTCCTTCCCTCCCACAGTGGTGTTTTGAAACATTCTCACTGCATTGGTAGTGGGGAATCAGGCAGGCATTTATGTGGATAGTTTGGAATTGGGAAACTGCTCCTAACTAAGGTAACGTAACAAAGAAGGCCTATGTGTTGTGAAGTAGGGGGGTGGGTCCAAGGTTTATGAGTTCGTTCTGGTTAGCTAGCCCAATACTTACCCGGTCTCCTCTTAAATTCTCATATTTTGCCTTTTACTTGATGAGGCAGTTTTCATCTAGTGTACTGTGGACTGTCAGATCTGGAGATAGAAACCTTGTCTTATACATCTTTATATCTCCTACTGCACTGTACTTCGTGTATTCTTTAAGTTTTCCCTCTGCTAGGTTTTCATGAAGTTAGATTTCTGAAGCAAAAGTCATTCATAAATACGTCTTCTTTAGGCACTTCCTATGGAAATATTTGGGGCCTTAAGTCTTTAAGGTGTCAGAATTCGGCTGCAACTATTTATGGTGGACCTGTCAAATGTTTTTAATTAGACTCTACTTGTTCGATTTAGTCTAGTCATCAATAAAACTCACTAGCCTAATAGGAGTTACTATTGTATACGTTTTCCTTGTTGAATAATCATCAAAGCAGTACATTTTTGGCTCTCAGAAATTCACTAGACTATATACTAGACTGCTTCTACTGGCATGCAGTTGACTAGGTTGATTTTTCTTTTTAGGTCCTCGAGGCCAGCGTATTTGCATTTATAATAGTTTATCTTGCATTTTTATAAAGATAATTTAGTGGGTTAAGAAATTTGAATGTAATAAACTTCCTTATAATGAACTTCCTTTCCATACTTGACCATAGATAAAAAGGAATTTTCACTTCATAAAATGGTATATGAAGTAGAGTCTTCTAGTACCATTATGTTTTTGTTAGGACCAATAGGGGGCACCAGTATCCTTGGTAACCTATGCCAACTCTGACTAACTTCTTTCAACTTTTACCTTTTGGAAAGAAGTCATTAGGGAATTGAAGGCGATGCGTAAATATGAGTAACCTTTTCGTTCCTGGAACCTTTCATTTCTGATAGCGTTATGCTTATCCACCTGCCACCCAGAAGCAAAATGCCCTTCCTGACTTAACGGTGTTTAATGTCTTAACCTTTTTTTTTTTTTTTTTTTTTTTTTTTGTCTTTAGAAACTATCCTTATCCATTCATGTTGTGGAGTATAGATATCATTTATCCTGATTTATAATTTGGGATTTTAATTATTGAAAAGCAATATGTTGGATTTTATTTTCCCCCCAAATGCTGTGAAACTTGAAATTAATATAGACCTAATTACTGAAGGCAAAACTTAGGTTGCCTCCTGTCATCCTACAGAGTGGGTAAACATTACCTGGTCTATTACAGAGTTGAGATTTTAAGTTTACTTCAGAATGAGACTGGAGATCAAAGAGAGTCAGGGGGAAAAAAAAATTACAGTACTGTAGAAATTCCTTTTGGAACCATTATTTAGTGTCTTTATAAAACAATTTTGATACATGTTGAAATCTCTCAAAATGTTCAGATAGAATATAGTGAATTGTATTGATGGGAGTAGGCAACAAGATTGTTGGGAACAGATTGGAAAATGTTAACTGTATTTTTTGAGTCATGGGTAAAAAAATGTGCTTTTAAGGGTAAATGCTGTGACACAAAACATGCTTTTTCAGAAAGAAGTTAAGCATAATGTTGAATAAGATTAAATAAAGTATTGGAGAAAACCAAAATCATAACTCTTAATTAATGCTATGATACAGCTATACAAAATAAATTATATATATTTCTGCCTACTGTACTATGAAAATGATCACTAAAACTAGGGAAGTTCTAGAGAGGATAGTTTAAAAATGATTGGAAAGTTAGGGATGGAAACCATGATCAAAGAGGACTGCAGGTTATACTTAATTATATTCTTATTACTTAGTAATTAATATTCAGATTATCCAGTTACTCAAGTTGAATTATATTATCGAGAAAAAGATGACTAAAAAGATGAATGTTATTTCAATTTTGAAAATACATAAACTCATTTATCATTTCTTGAGATTATTTGAAATTAAAGACGAGACATGATAGAGTTATGGAACTAGTCTATAGCTATGCATCTTTAGCAGAGCATACCCACTCCACTCCCCCTAGCTATCATTTGACCTCATTTAATTTTTTACTTTTTTTATACCCCACCCACACCCCTCAAAAGAGAAAGGAACAAAAGAAAGAAAAGGGAAGAAATAAAAATCTATTCTAAAATTAATTCTTAATCTATGTTCTCCGGGATTGACTTTTTTTTTTTTTTTTAAAGATTTTATTGGGGAATTGGGGGAATGGAACAGCATTGGGGAACTGGGGAAGGGAAACAGACAAGTTGCTATCCTTGGGTTCTTCAGTCTAGTGTGGAGGACACTGCTTCACTGGCCCATGTTGGTATCATCACTGCGCTCTTCCCGGATGATGCAGATCGGTCATGGGCCTCTGGATGGCTGCTCACAGCAGCTATTGGCAGCTCACGCTGGCGGCCGGCCACTCACTGTAGCCCATGGCAGCCCACAGCAGCAGGGGCTGCAGCTATGCCGTCTCCAGGGACTCACAGCAGCCCAGCTCCAGGTTGTTCAGTCTTAGCTGTAGAGGGCAGTGTCACTGGCCCTCATGTGGGATCCGAACCGGGGCCGTTGGCATCCCAAGCCAGCTCTTAACCACTGTGCCACTCGGCAGGACACTGGATTGACTTTTCATTAAAGAACTTTTGACTGAAAAATATTTCAGAGAGGTCTGTGGAAAAATTGGCTTCATCAGTTTAAATAACATGGAGCTCTGTTTTCCTTTCCTGATTTCCTATCACCTTAAATATGAAATCCGAGAATAAAAGGAAGTCTTCCTTTTTGTGTTACACTATGTCTATTTTCAGTTCAGTTTTTGATTCATCATTATATCTTTCCTTCTCAATGCTGTGTTTCCCTCTTATTTTTTATATGAAGTTAATAACAAGAATAGTCCTGTTGCAAAGCCTCTGTAGCTTTTACTATAGTATAGGAGTTAATTCTTCTGCTTGGCAAACATTTATAGTGTCTCCTTTATGTGGCTGTTTTCAGTACATAATAATCTCAATCATTTCCTTCTCAGTGAATGCGAAAAAGTTAGCTGTATTTTAAGCTAAATTTATTTAAGAAGCACTATTGAGACCTAGCAAAATCACTTAGGGATTAGGACGGATTTGAAGAAACTGAGATAGTATTCCCAGCTTTATAAAATTTAAATCTTGTTGAGATGGAATTAGTAATAATTTAAAACTGAAGATGATTCTTTTTTTTTTTTAAAGATTTTATTGGGGAATTGGGGGAGGGGAACAGAGAAGTTGCTGTCTTTTTGTTCTTCAGTCTAGTTGCGGAGGACATTGCTTCACTGGCCCGTGTTGGTATCGTCATTGTGCTCTTCCCGGATGAGGCAGATCAATTGTTGGCCTCTGGATGTCGCTCACCGCGGCTATTGGCAGCTCACGCTGGCTGCCAGCCGCTCACGCTGGCTGCTGGCCACTCACTGTAGCCTATGGCAGCCCACTGCAGCAGGGGCTGCAGCCTACACCATCGCTGGGGCTCGCAGCCCAGCTCCAGGTGGAGCTGTTGTTAGCTCTAGAGGGCAGTGTCATTGGCCCTCATGTGGGATCCGAACCCGGGTCGTTGGCATCCCAAAACCAGCTCTTAACCAATGCACCACTTGGCCGGCCCAAAACTGAAGGTGATTTTAATCCGGTATAATTACTTTATTTGGGAGACAATGTTTTCATTGTAACTATGCCTTCAGAATTGGTTTAAAGGATTGTTTTGTTTCTGGTTTTGAATACTGGTCGGGTAGACTACATTTTTTATGAGTATCTTTTGGGATACTCACTTATTTTTGGTATTTTTTTTTAGATGAGGTCTGTTTTGATATTTTTCTAGTGTCCTTGACAACTAAATTACACCAGAGACTCATCTATTCTAATTTTACCCTGAAGATTTTGTAGTAAGAGGTAGTTAGGTAGCTACCTTAGTATACTTGTAGTTGCTGCAGGTAGAGATGTATTAATATATGAGAAATTGAGTTACAGGACAGTGGTAGGGTGCAGTGTTAAATATCTATTAAATTAGGTTTTAAATATTTATTTAAAATGTTTATAATTAATAATTAATTAAATATACATATTTGTAGAAGCATACATGCATATTTGTGGAAATTTGGCAAAATCAAAAGCTGTAAAGAATACAAAAATCACCTGATTATTGTACTCTCCAGAATTAATCATTATTATTTGAAATTGCCTGTTCATTCTTTTCTCTTGGTGTATGTTAATTAAATTCTGTTTTGCATAGAGCAGAGCTGTAACTTAGAAATTTTGCCTGTTAAAGGTTTCATTGATGAGTATTCTTTTTTTTTTTTTAAAGATTTTATTGCGGGGCCAGCCGAGTGGCGTGGTGGTTAAGCGCTGGCTTGGGAAGCCAGCGGCCCTGGTTCGGGTCCACATGTGAGGGCCAGTGACACTGCCCTCAAAAAAAAAAAAAAAGATTTTATTGGGGAATTGAGAGAGGGGAACAGCATTGGGGAATTGGAGAAGGGGAACAGACAAGTTGCTGTCCTTTTGTTCTTCAGTCTAGTTGTGGAGGACGTCACTTCACTGGCCCATGTTGGTATTGTTATTGTGCTCTTCCTGGGTGAGGCAGTTGCTCTCACGCAGCTCACGGCGGCTCACCACTGCAGCCTATGCTGTCGTGCTGGCGATTCACGGCAGCCCAGCTCCAGGTTGAGCTGTTGTTCACCATCTTAGCTGTAGAGGGCACAGCGTCACTGGCCCTCATGTGGGATCGGAACCGGGGCCCTGCTGCTCAGAGCTGGTGTCCCAAGCCAACTCCTAACCAATGCTCCACTCTGCTGGGCATTCTTAAAATATATCAGTTGAAGAGATGAATTTTCACATGATTATATATTTATTTAACTGTAAAAAACAAATGAATGCATTCATGCTTCTAAATAAAAGTGTCTTCTCATACATAAAAGGTTTTTATCCCACCCTTTCTCAGAGTAAATGATGCTAACAGATCGGTATATATCAAATGTTCTGGTTTATTTCTGGGTGAGAGTGTGTGTCTGTCTGTCTAAGTCTAAGAGAGTACATCAGGATTCTCATTGTTCTCATTTTTTATGAATGTTCCATAGTATAAAGGTGCACAATTTACTTGATCTTTCATGTTGGTAGACATTTAGATTGTTTTCGGTACATTGCTATTGCACATATAATACTGAAGTGAACATCTTTTACAGTATTTTGAATGTAAAAGTATTTATTTGGGGTGGATTCCTCCTGGAAGTGGAATTACTGGGCCAGAAGTTATGTGCATGTTAAATTTGATAAATACTCCCAAGTTGTACTTCCCAACAACAGAATGCTATTGGGTATGGTCAATCGTCTTAATTTTTAAAATCTTTTAAGCAAAAGATTGTGTGTTGTTATTGTTTTCATTTTTCTGATTACTATTGAGTAACTTTTCATGTTTATATTTCATTTGGATTTCTTTTGAAAATTTACTGTTTTATCCTTTGTTCTATTAGAGTTGTTTTTTTTTAGTGATTTGTTGGTACTATTTATATTTATGGATGGTAATCCTTCACAGTGTTAGTTGCTATACATATTCTCTATCTTTTTACAGTATTTTCACAACGTAGAACAATGTTTATTTTTGTATAGTGAAATGAATTATTCTTCTATGATTTTTTTCAACCCAGTGTTTTTTTACAAAGTTCATAGAAATATGTTTTCCAAAGATAAGTGGTTATCTTTTTGGATATAGTAATTCAATTGTGTCATTTTCTTATTTATGCTTTTCAGTAGCATTTGACTTTGTTGATGAATTCTTGCCTCTTAAAAAGTGCTACTCTTTACTTACGTAATACCACCATCTCCTGTTTTGTTACTAGTTGCTTTCTGTTGGTCTTCTTGTTTCTTCCCACTCCTCTCACTATACATCCTTTGATAATTTAGTGTGTTACTTGCTGAGTTCTGGACCCTTTTCTGTCTTGTATCTGGTCTCATTTCCTAGGTGATTTTTTTAGTTTTATGTCTGTATGTATGCAATGCTAGTGACTCGCAAGTGTATATCTCCAGTTTAAACCTTTCTTCTTGAGTATCAGGCTGAACCTCTGGCCACCCAATATTTGAACAATCCTTTCTTCCAACATACAATCCTCTTCCTCAAGAAAATCAATCCAAAGCCCTAGCCAGGTACTCATATAACTCAAAGTGAGGGATATATACACGATACTTTTCCTCTTAATTCAGCCCAGTAATATGTAAAATAATAAACAACATATCTGTCTTTTGCCCAACCCATTGTCCAGTGGTGAATAGGAATAGGATAATCATAATAAAAACTTTTTTGGAGAAGGGAAGAATAAGTAGATGGCAGGCATTCTGCCCCTTCTGAGCAGCATCACTGCCCCTGCCAACTACGAGTATGTAAATTCCTTGGTTAAACTCTGATTTTGCTCAAGGAGGGATTGCCCTTTTGACCACTCTCTGTACCCTTGGCTTTGTTCTTGGGTGATTTTTCCTTGTTTGCTATCTTCCTTTGCCACATCTGAAGTAGTAGGTATTTGAGAATATGGCATCCCTAAGAGTTACACAATATTTGTAGCTTCCTGCCTGTTAGTATCGATTTAGGGACTGCAGGGTTACTTAAAGTTCAGTCATAGGTTTTCATAGGCCAGTAATATAGTTTGTTAGTAAAACTCTTACAAATGATTTCTATTGTCTATACCACGTGATACTAACTACAGCAGATCTCTTTTAGTCATAATTGAAAATCTACTCATTCTCTCTCTTACTGGTGTTAGGCCTGTTTCTCTCTCCCTGCATTACCTGGCTACTTTGAAGGCATCTGAAATAATAGGCTTGGATGATGTATCAGCTAGGATTTATATGTAGGAGCAGAGTAAGTAGGAGATTAATATATAATAGAAATTTAGATAGATATATATTAAGAGATTTATTATAAGGAATTGGCTTAAACAGTTGTGGGGGCTGACTAAGCAAGTCCAAAATTTGTAAAGGGACGCGCTCAGGCAGGATGGGTTTATGCTGAAGCTATTCTCCATAGGGAGTAGAGAAAGGAAGATCCAGTGAAGGGAGAGCTGTTGTAGACTCAGCTGCTGTTTGGAATCTCATTTGCCAAGAAGAAGCCATTCTCTTTTAAAATTTCATTGGACAGGTCAGGCTCACTAAGGATGATTACCCTAGCCTAAAATCAACTGATTTGGGACTTTAATTATTACATCTCGGGCCAGCCGAGTGGTGAGGTGGTTAGGCGCTGGCTTGGGAGGCCGGTGGCCCCGGTTCGGGTCCCACATATGAGGGTCAGTGACACTGCCCTCAAAACAAAACAAAACAAAGAAACAAACAAACAAAATACAGTGAATGTTTAAATAATTATTACATCTCAAAATCACCCACTGTAGCACCTAGATTAGTGTTTGAATAACTGAGAGAAGGTATTTATTTACAAAATGGCTGCTGCTCTCCCTTGTAGTGTATCCCTAACCAAGTTGACACATTAAAATAAATAAATAAATAAATAAATCATGGGCCGGCCGAGTGGCACATTGGTTAAGAGCTGGTTTGGGATGCCAGCAGCCCCGGTTCGGATCCCACATATGAAGGCCAGTGACACTGCCCTCCACAGCTAACAACAGCTCCACCTGGAGCTGGGCTGTGGGAGCCCCGGCGATGGTGTAGGCTGCAGTGGCTGCCATAGGCTACAGTGAGTGGCCGGCAGCCAGCGTGAGTGGCTGGCAGCCAGCGTGAGCTGCCAATAGCCGCAGTGAGCTACATCCAGAGGCCGGCGACTTATCTACCTCATCCGGGAAGAGCGCAATGACTATACCAACATGGGGTAGTGAAGCAATGTCCTCTGCAACTAGACTGAAGAACAGAAAGTCAGCGGCTTGTCTGTTCCCCTCCCCCAATTACCCAATAAAATCTTTAAAAAAAAAAATCATAGGTGGGAAAGCAACACTCTTAACTCGATCTTTGCTACTATCTGGCAAAGAATGCTTGAGGTCACAAAGTTATTTCATTGTATTTGGAGCGCAGAAGCAGCAGCCTTTCCCCACCAGAGAGGTCCCAGTTACAGGCTCTTACAGTTTAGGGTTTGCTACTAAGTTGTTTTTATGTTTATCATCTCTGCTTGTAAACTGCCTTATTCTTAGTTGAGTTGATCTTTCTGGCCTTACTTGAAACAGCCAATACACACTAGTATTCTGAGTTTTTCTAACTGCTTTCTTAGAGCTACATACTTGCTAGTCATGTGGTGTGCCCTGTTACTGCCGGTAAGAGTTTTGTTAAATGGTTTGCTGCTGTGTAACAGTTGTTAGCTTTCCAGCCTGAGATGTGTTTCTTTGCTACCTGTCCTCCAAGCCTTTATCAGAGTTTTCAGGGATTTGTGATGGCAGCATTCTGCTTCTAATTTACTCTATTAGTTAAGGGATAAGATGAATTGTTTGAACAGAGAGACTCCAAAACACATGTGGCTCAAGCAAGATAGGTTATGTGACACTCTGGGGATATAGTCCTCAGGTCATGTGTTGATCTTAAGTTTCTACTGTTTTCTTACACCACTCTTTAACCTGTGCTGTCCAGTGTGGTAGCCACGAGCCATATATGGCTAATGAGCACTTGAAATGTGACACGTACCACCGAGGATCAGTATTTTAAATTTCATTTAATTTTAATTAAAGAGTCACATGTGGCTAGTGACAGGGCATTTCCTTCATCACAGAAAGTTTTATTGACAGCTCTGCCTTAGGGTGTTGAGTTCATCTACAAGGTCTAATCTGGCTCATCAGCATCACATCTAAGTTCCACCCTGTTATGGGCTGAATTGTGCTGCCTCCAAAATTCATATTGAAGTCCTAACCCTGTGTATCTCAGAATGTGACTGTTTGTTGAGATACGGCCTTTGAAAGGTAATTAAGGTTAAATCAGGTGATATGAGTGGGCCCTAATCCAATCTGACAGGTGTCCTTAGAAGAAAATTGGGACACAAAAAGAGACACTGGGGTTGCATGCACACAGGTGAAGAGCACCTCGAGAAGGTGGCCATCTGCAAGCCAAGGAGAGAGGCCTCAGAAGAAACCAAACCTGGCCATATGGTGATCTTGGACTTCTATCCTCAAGAACTGTGAGAAAATAAATTTCTGTTGTTTAAACCATCCAGTCTGTGGTATTTTGTATGGGAACCCTGGCAAACAGATACGCAGTCCATGAGAAACAAGAAATAGAAAGGTGAACACAGATAGCTTCCTTTTAAGGAATTGACCAAGAAACGCAAACATCACTTTCTGTTACGTCCCATTGGCCGGAACTTAGTTACATGTGTATCCTAGGATCTCATTTTGCTTTGTGACCATTATACCCTGATATAACTTGAGAAGTGTTTTACTAAAAGAAGAAGGGGAGTGTGGATACTGGCGGATAGTTAATGTCTTAACACTGATATAATTCTAGGATTACATTGTCCTCATGGTTAGCAATACAAGAAAAAAAAGTTACTTCCCATTCCTGAAATAACCTTGTTGGCCTAGCTTGGCTCGTGTCCATTCCTGAACCAGCCAGTGTCATTAAGGAAGAAGATGCTTTGTTCAGGCCTGTATGTTACGTGCTGTTGAGTCAGCTCTGACCCCTGGCGATCCTGTGAATGAGTGATGTCCACCATGTCCTGTCCTCAACAGCCCTGCTCTGCTCCTGTAGACTCATTCCCGTGGCTTCTTTTATGGCGCAATCCATTTCCACTCATATCTGGTCTAGGTCATGTCTTTCTACCCTGTCTAATGAGTGGACGAGGAGAGGTCATTCCCACCTGAGCCTCATGGAATGGTTTCCAAAGAAAGAGTTTTCAATTGCCAAAATGTGACGTGGGAGAGTCAGAAGGAAAAAAGTACTGGACTTAAGACCTCCAAAGTATAACTTGAAACTTCCCACCTTTCTCCATCTTCGCTTTCATCACCCTAGCCCAGGCTATTATTTTACTTCGGTTTCCTAGTAGCATCCTAATTTGATCTCCTAGCTCTCTTGTCTCTCCAAACTTCATCCTTTTGTTATGCAGCAACTAGGCTAATCTTTCTGAAATATAAATTTTTACATTTCATTGCTCTTAGAATACAACCCAAACTCCTAACCTTGCCTGTAAGACCTATGGCTGATCCTTCTTTCTTTTCTTTTTTTTTTTTTTTTTTAGCTGAGCCATCCTGCCACCTTTTGGCAGCTTAGCGGCTGCTCAGCTCAGGCTGGGCATCGAACTGCTGTTGCTCAGAGCTCAGCTCGCACTCTTGAGCAAACTCTTAACCAACTGAGCCACTCGGCCAACCCTCTTCTTACTTTTCTAATATCATTTTATATCCCTTTGAGTTCATTTGCTGTCTTCTAGTCACATTGACCTTTCTCAGAACATGCAGATTTAGGGTCTTTTTACTTTCTTTCTAGGATCTTTTTCTCCTGGCTCTTTGTTTCTTCTCAGTTTTTAGGTTTCAAGTTAGATACCCTTTTCTTTCCAGGATTTGGGAACCCCCACCCCCACCCCGCCCCAACACCTTTCCTCCTCTTCACCCTCCATTTCAACTTTTTGCCAGTAACTGGGTAAGTTTAACTGGAGTGACAAATAGTAAGCCCTATTGGTCTTTGACCAAGCTTTATTAGTATTAAATATTTTAGTGGACTCTTAACATGTTTCTTACCACTTACAAAGGGATTTGCAGGTGGTGAGAGTAGGGGAATTTGAGTGTTTAACATTCTCAGATTCCTAACAGCCATTTGTTTATTCCTATGTCTACAGCAATTTTAATTGTTAGATAGAATACTTTGAAATTGCTTTTTTTGTATATCAAAAGTCACCAGATATCTGATTTCATATGGTTCAACCTAATATGTTATCATGCTTTGATGTCTAAGAAGGCAGCTCTCCTTCATTGAAATTCTTTGTCAAGAATTTTAGATGTTGTGTGTTTTTAACTTGTCAAATGGCTTTTGTAAAATGCCATAAAATATGCTCATTGAGATTTGTTGGAATTACATTGAAATTTGGATTAATTTTCAGGGAAATACTGGGTTGTCGCAATAGTCATAATGTGTTGTTTTCTGTTTTTTGTTGCAAAAATACATCATGACTTTTCCAACAACCTAATAGATAATATAGCACTGAGCATTCTCAACTAGAAACATAGCATGCCTCTATTTTTTCAGGACCCTCACCTGTCTTTAATAAAATTGTACAGTTTAAGGGGGCCTCCCGAGTGGTGCAGTGGTTAAGAGCTGGCTTGGGACACCAGCGGCCCTGGTTCGGGTCCCACATATGAGGGGCAGTGACACTGCCCTCAAAAAAAAAAAAAAAGTTAAAAAAAAAATGGTACAGTTTTTTATATAGATTTTGCACATTTCTGGTGGAGTTTATGCCAGATTATTTTATAGTTCTTATTGCTATTGTGAATGGTATTTTCTTCCATTACACTTCTTAATTATAGTTGAAGTATAGGAAACCAGTGCTCTTGTGTATATGGCCACTAAACTGAATTGTCATGTTAAGTCAGTTCTTTGTTTTTTTCTGATTAAATGGTTAAATATGGACTTCAATAAACCATTTTGTCTTTTGTCTTTTTCTTTTTCAATATTTATATCTCTTGTTTGTTTTTCTTTTATTGTATCAGTTTTGAACACTCCCTAAATCCTTTCCTTTGTCTTAATGGGAGTGCTACTGTGTCACTATTAAATACAATATAAATATCCTTTATCAATTTAGTGGATCTTGCTTGGCTTACTATGTTTTATCAGAAATACATACAGAATTTTATCAAATGCATTTTGGCATCCATTGAAAAGATTATTTCTCTTCCCCTACCCAGCAGTCGATTCATATAATGAATTGTAATGATAAATTTTCTAATATTAACCAGTTTGAAATACTTAATATGATATAGTATTCTTTTAACATAGTGTTGAATCTGATTTCATTAATATTTTAATTTATATTTTCTGTGAAGATTATTCATTTCCCATTAAACTTTCAAATTTGTTGGGAGAAACTAAATAATTTCCTTCTTTAGATCAGTCTTGTCAAGATCTGTGCTTTATAGAGTCAATTTATATGCATCCTTTTTACTTTTAATCTTATATGTTGTATTTTTAACCATGTTTGCCACGGAGAAGTTAGAAAGGAGTTTTATCTGATCTCTATTGTTTAGTAAATTTTTCAAGCGGTTTATGTAATTTTGTGCATACCTCTTATTTTTTTAATAATTAAAATTAATTGTGGTAAACAATGCAACAAAGCAATTTTAACCATATAAGAGAGTGTACAGTTCAGTAGTGTTAAGTATATTTGTATTGTGTAACAAATCGCCACAACGTTTTCATCTTGCAAAACTGTAACTTTATACCTATTAACCCCCCATTCCTCTCTTCTCCCAACTCCTGGCAACTACCTTTCTGCTTTCTGTTTTCGTGAATTTGACTAGATACCTCATATAAGTGGAATCATGCAGTATTTGTTTTCTCGTGACTGACTTATTTTATTTCACTTAAGATTCATGTGACAGGATTTCCTTCCTTTTAAAGAATGAATACTTCATTGTATGTATATGCCACGTTTTGTTTATTCATTCGTGTATCTATGGTTGCTTCCAACTCTTGGCTGTTATGCCTCTTATTTAATTTTTTTTGTTGTTTTTTAAGATTTTATTGGGGAATTGGGGCAGGGGAACAGTGTTGGGGAACTCGGAAGGGGACCAGCCAATTTGTTGTTCTTCAATCTTCGCTGTGGAGGGCGCCAGTCGCCATCTGGCTTCTCGTTGGCAGCTCGTGGCCTCTAAGCTCAAGGTGCTATGTTCAATCTTAGTTGCCGGTGGGCGTAGCCACCATCCCATGTGGGAATCGAACCGGCAGCCCTGTTGCTCAGAGCTCGCGCTCTAAGCCAACTCTTAACCTACTGAGCCACTCAGCCAGCTGCCTCTTATTTTTTATATTTAGTTCATGTACTTCAAATTTATATTGGTTTGTGGAAGGAGGTTGAAACTTACATGTATTTCCAAGTTGTTAATCAGTTGATTTAGCTATTTCATAGTCTGTCCTTTCCCATTGTATTTTTTTCTATATATATATTTAGACAATACAACAATAGACTAGATTGTATTTGCTCAGTATATACATCTTTTATATGTACTTCATTATGTTTTATATTTCAGATAAACTGGAAATAATTTAACACTGACACAGATGGTGTTCAGGAAATGCTAACATAGAAGAGCTGCTATAAGACCTGAGGTAGATGAGTTTTATTCTATTGTAGGGCTGACAGACCTTTTAAATCAAGTCTGTGCTAAAGTATGCAGCAGTGATACTAAACCGTGACTGGTGTTTTATTTCTAGTTAGCTCTTTATTTTTTTAATGTGGGAGGAATTTCTAAGGGAGATTGCTTTATCTTTTTTCTGTTTTTATTAAATCGTGTAGTAAATGTAAACTGTAAAAATTTCAACAGAAGATAAGTAATGAGTTGAAAATCTCCCTTATTTTTTATCCCCAGGTGTAAATTTTAAGTGTACATAATTTCATGCCCTTTTAAAAATGTGTGTTTATCTAAATATTATGTTTTGCATAAATGGGGTCATTATAAAAACATTCTGAAACTTGCTTTTTTATTTATTTTTTATTATTTATTTATTTATCTATTTTTTTGAGGGCAGTGTCACTGGCCCTCATATGTGGGATCTGAACCGGGGCCGCTGGCTTCCCAAGCCAGCGCTTAACCACCGCGCCACTTGGCCGGCCCCTGAAACTTGCTTTTTTAAATAATGGTCCATCATAGAATCTTCCCATATAAATATACATATAGTTAGTGGATCTTATTCCTTTTAATGGCTGTGAAGCATTCTTTTGTCAGGTATCATGACTTCCCTGGTTTTATCCAGTATGTATAGCTAGTGTTTTGGTTGTATTCAGTGTTCAGCCATTACAAACAATACTGCAGTAGACTCTTTTTGATGTATAACTTTGTGTATATGTTTCTACATTTTGGTAAGATATATTCCAGGGGTGAAAGTATTAGACCAAAGGTACATGGGTCTGTTTCTGTAATCCCCAGTTATTGTGTGTGTCAGTGCCATGTTTTTTTAAACTACAGTGGTTTTGTAGTGATTTAGGATGTGCTAGGTCTAAAGTCAGTTTTTAAGCCTTATTAATATCGGTTTTCTCTGGATGTCACTCTCTGTTGACTGCTAATTTATTCATAAAGAGCCCGATAAAATACCACCTCTTCCCTGAATGTTTGTAACACTTAGCACATCGGGTAATTATAACTTCAGTAACTAATATTTTAATAATTAATATTTTAATGAGTGCTTACTGTTGTATATGCCAGGCAAGTTCTAATTGCTTTATGTATAGTATCTCAATCAATCCTCACAACAACTCTGAGGTAGATATATTATTATTCACATTTTATAGTTGGAAAAAAACAAGGCAAAGAGTAACTTGCTCAAGGTCAAAGTAAACGATGGAAATGGAGTAAAATGTGGGCAGTCAGTCACACATGAAAGTCTGCTTTCTTAACTGCCATATTCCACCGCCTCCTCACTTCTCTTTTGTGGACGCCTTAGTAATTGCTCAAGAAAAATGTTTTGTGTAAGTTGTAGAGCTCAGTAGTTCATTTCACCTTGCATCTAGGTCCTTTTTATAAATCTGTGTACTCTAATTTAGGACCTGCCCCTAATCATTATACATAAGTAGAAATAGTTCTGGAATGTTTTTAAGAGTTGATTAGGACACCAGATTATAAAATATCCCTCCCCCCCAAAAAAAAAAAAAAAAAGGCTGTTAGAGTATATCTAGTTAATGTTGCTCTGTTCTGTTACATCTTGTTTTCCTAATCTCATTTTAGGAAAAATTTACGTGATTGACCTTGAAATGGATTTCATAGATTATAATTGAATAGCACACTATTCCTCACCTTTTCTGGAACATCAAAGTACATACCTTGTAGATGAGATGACCTTTTTTTAATTATTATTATTTATTTTGAGGGCAGTGTCACTGGCCCTCATATGTGGGACCCGAACCAGGGCCGCTGGTGTCCCAAGCCAGCGCTTAACCACCGCGCCACTCGGCCGGCCCCAGAATATGTTTTAAGTCATGAATGTGCCTTACTTAGTATGTGGGAGGTCTTACCTTATTTAGCCTTATCACCAGATCCTTGTCTTTGTGCCAAGCCATAAAACACATAGCCTTGGTATTCCAGCTTTTTTGTCTTACATGCATGAGCAACTTTGTTTTTTATTCCATGGAGCCCAGAAGGAACAGCTTTGCTTGGCAAGAAGACCCATTCATTGGCTTAGACAGCCTCAAACATTAATAAGATTCTTTCATCTTAAATACTAAGGTCTTCTGACCTTACTACTACAGAAGCAGAAGGTCCCCTGAAAGTCTTAAAGGGCAATTAGGAGGAAGAGTCAAATTCCAATTTCATTAAACCTCAGGCATGTGAGTGCTTGGCAATTCCTGTGCCTGACATAAAATTACATTCCATTATGAAATAATCCATTGCCTTTGTATTTCTTTTCTTACCAACATTTCTCCTGGAAAAAGCATTATACGGGTTTGAAATCAAGCTGGGAATCTTGTTTTTGAGTCCTGGTTGAATACTGTGTGATTGGGAAAGTTAGTATTTAACCTCATTTTCTTCATTTATGTTGGGGGTAATGATTTTTTTCTCATTTTCTTCATTTATTTGGGGGTAATGATTTTTTTTCTAAAGAATGGAAGTTAATCTGTATCGAGCACACTGTCTTATATGGAGGTCCTCATTACTTTGATATTTTTCTGGATTTAATTATTACATATATAATTATTCAATGAAGTTGCCATTGCTCTTTTGCAGTCAGGAGAGGTTTTCTCCTGACATGGCTTTTAGTAAGATTCTAATGAAAATTGTGGACCTATTCTCACTGCAGATGTGCTTCAATACGTTCATAAAGCATTTCGCAAATTGTTTCAGGAGGGTTATAGAGTTCTTGAGGCATAAGAGTAGTTCTCTGACTCATGGATTATGAAGCTTAGGTGAAGAGTACTGGATTTCATCATTGAGGAGTTCGGTGACCTTCTGTGCTGTTTATCACCTCTGCAATTAACAAGTAAACCTTTTCCTACCTATATATACCCCACTACTCACACCAGTAGCTACAGAATTTTTCTTCCAGGGATTGCCACTGTACAACCATCCAGATAGTTTTCTTGGGATAATAATAGATTAGAAAATTTTAAACCATTACCTAATTTCCCTCCTTTGTTCTTTTTGTTTTGAAACCATTGTAATCAAAACTAGTTAAGAGATCATTCGTTTTTTATGTCTGCTTCTTTTCCTCCTAGCTGTATGAAGGCTGTCTTACAGAGTGATACGATGTACTTAATAAAGTTTACATGTTTTTCCTCATCATATGTTTAACACCAAACTATAGAGTTTTCATTTTATTTCTTCAGGCTTGTTTTACAGTTATTGTCCTAACTTTTCTTTTAAATATGGTGGATTGAGCACATTCCTTTAACTTCCTTTCTTCCGAACGGTCCACTGATAATTGCATAAAGATTGAATTAAATCACAGTTCTGAAAAGCAGGACAAGATATGTATTATATATATTAGTCAAATTACTGTAAAGAGCAAAAGGACCTCCTTAGCTCTGTAACTTTACTTTTTATATTTTTATTTTTTTTAAGATTTTATTGGGGAATTGGGGGAGGGGAACAGCATTGGGGAATCAGGGGAGGGGAACAGACAAGTTGCTGTCCTTTTGCTCTTCAGTCTAGTTGCGGAGGACGTTGCTTCACTGGCCCATGTTGGTATCGTCATTGTGCCCTTCCCGAATGAGGCGTATTGGTCACCGGCCTCTGGATGATCGCTCACCGCAGCTATTGGCAGCTCACACTGGCTGCCAGCCGCTCACGCTGGCTGCCGGCCACTCACTGTAGCCTATGGCAGCCCACTGCAGCAGGGACTGAAGTCTACATCGTCGCCGGGGCTTGCACAGCTCAGCTCCAGGTGGAGCTGTTGTTAGCTGTGGAGGGCAGTGTCACTGGCCCTCATGTGTGGGATCCGAACCGGGGCCGCTGACGTCCCCAAACCAGCTCTTAACCAATGCGCCACTCGGCCAGCCCTAGCTCTGTAAGTTTAATGTGTGCTTGCATGTGTGTGGGGAAGGAGGAGAGAAGATTTAACTTAGGCATATACAAATCCAGATTAGAATAATGTCATCAGTACTGTTTTTTCTTCAATAGTTTTAGTCTTTTTCTTCTGTATTCACTTTATTTTCAGCCAGGCAAAGGTGGCTGCCAAGAGAGAATATCGATATTGTAGCCAGACCTGGGTCATGCCATGTGGCCATCCTTATGGTGGCTGGAAAGAACCACCTATACCCAAATCATATGGAAAATTTTCCATACAGACAAGAGGGATCTTAAAACTAGAAAAAGGGGCAGGGAGAAAGCACGTTGAGCAGTAAAATTACAGTTCACAGTCCACTCCAGGTACCATCAGAAGACCAGAAATTTTGAAGAAGATAGAAAGTTCATGGGATCAGATTGACAGCAAAATCTCAGAGGAAATTGGAACCCAAGAAATCAGAGGTAAGCTCAGGTTTTTCTAGGGGAACCTCAGAGAGACTCCAAACTTGGAATCAACAAATACAAAGAAGGACCAGCCGAGTGACTCAGTTGGTTAACAGCCTCACTCAAGAGTGTGAGCTGAGCTCTGAGCAACAGCTGTTTGATGCCCAGCCCAAGCTGAGCTGCTGTTAAACTGCCAACAGGTGGCAGGATGGCTCAGCTAAAAAACAAAAAACAAAAACAAAAAAACCAAAGAATAGTGGGCAACTGGGTAATAATCAAGAATTTTTAAAAGAATTAATTTCCAAAGTACTAGGTTACTTGTTGGGCCTCCCTTTCTCCAGCCTAAACAGCGCTGATGGCAGTGCTGCCTGCTCTGAGACCTGAAGTCTTAAGAACCAATCTCTTAACGAAATAGACCAAATAGTTCAGTAGGATAGCTACTGAGTTGTTGGAGAGACGCAGAGACACTAAAACATGCTACTCCAGAAAAAAGCAGTTTGGGCAGTTCCCAGCAAGTTTGACTTCATATCCAGGTTCCTTTGTGGGATATCTGCTTATCCACATGCCTTGCCTGTTTAAATAGATTACTTTCCCATTTAAGGTAGAAGCCAGTTGTGAAAACAAACCTGAACAACCTCAGAGAAAGCCTACATTGGCTTCCTGTACTCTCTAAAGTAATCATTTGCTAGTATAAACAGGAATAATAAGACAATTGAGAATCATGATGGAAGAGGATTAAGATGAATAAAAGAGCAGTTGACCTCATTTATAATTCAGAAGAAAACTTCAAAGAAAAAATGTAATTGGTATTTCATTTAAGATTTAAGAACATGTTGCAATGATTGATCATAGTTGCTCTGAAAAAGGGCAGAGAACCAGAAAGGTTTTTGAAAACTATAAAGAAAAAATCTAATGGATGGACTAAATAACAATTTAGCATGAATGAAGACTGAATTGTTGATTTGGAGCTAAAGAGGAGAAACTCTCTGTGTATATGAATATGTATATCTGGAAAAAATGAAAGAAAATGAAAGAATTATGGAAAATACGTCACAAAGTTTTCACATCTGTAAATATGAGTTCCTTAAGCACAGAACAGGAGCAGGGGGAAGGAGAAAATTATTGAAAGAAATAATGGAAGAAAAATTCATAAGCTGGAGAACGATAATAAATTTCAGACTGAAAGAGCCCATCTAGTACAAAGCAGAATGAATGGAAAAAGATCTACATCTAGTTACACCTGGTAAAATTTCAGAACTCTGAGGATAAAAATAAAATCTCCTGTTACTGCCAGAGAAAGGGAATAAAAAATGGAAAATCAAATGACTGAATTCTTATCAGCCTTGTGGAATGCTTGAAGACAGTGGAGCAGTCCTTATCATTTGGGGGAAAATAGATTTGGACCTAAATTTTCTATGCTCAACTACACTGTCACACGAGGATGACTGCATTATTTACAGTTGAAAAAACACCTTACAAAAAAATACTTGAGATACTGTAGTATAATGAAAACTAAGGTAGCAGATATGGTGGTAGGACAGTGTGGAGGAGAGGAAACAGTGGTAGTTGCAGTGGTAACCTGGGGCCTTCAAAAGAACGAAAAGAAGCTAGAAGACAATTCAAGTGTTGCCAGTATAGAATATGTGGACAACTCTCTTTAAGCCAACATCTAAATGATAGAATACTACATCTCCTTCAGTCATTAATAGTTACTTAGGTGCTCGCTTCGGCAGCACATATACTAAAATTGGAATGATACAGAGAAGATTAGCATGGCCACTGCGCGAGGATGATAGACAAATTCGTGAAGCGTTCCATATTTTTAAATAGCAGAAATCACCCAGTTGGCACAGCCAAAAGATCAAAGAATAAAAAACAATTAAAATAGTTTAAGAGCCCTATGGGACAAGGTGAAACACAACAACAATCGATTCATAGGAATACCAGAAGGAGAAGAGAAGAAGCAAGGGGTCGAAAATGTATCTGAAAAAATAATGACTGAAAACTTTCCTACCCTGGTGAAGGAAATCAACATACATGCCCAGGAAGTGCAGAGGGTTCCAAACAAGCTGAACCCGAACAGGTCCACACCAAGACACATAATAGTTAAAATGGCAAAGGTTAAAGACAGAGACAGAACCCTAGAGGCTGCAAGAGAGAGACAGCAGGTTACATACAAAGAAACTCCTGTTAGATTAACAGCTGACTTGTCTACAGAAACTCTGCAGGCCAGAAGGGAGTGGTAGGAGATACTCAAAGTGACACAAAATAAAGGTCTACAACCAAGATTGCTCTACCCAGCACGGCTATCACTTAAAATTGAAGGAGAAATAAAGAGCTTCTCAGAAAAGAATAAGCTTAAGGAATTCATTACCACCAAGCCAGCATTGCAGGAAATGTTAAAAGGGCTTTTTTAAACAGAAGAAAGGGGTAAACAAGCTAATCCAAGGAGACCAGGAATACAAATAGCAAAATGGCAATACATATGCACCTATCAGTAATCATTTTAAATGTGAATGGGCTAATTGCTCCAATCAAAAGACAGTGAGTGGATAAGAAAATAGGACACAGGTATATGCTGTTTACAGATGGAATAAGATATTTCATGCAAATGGAAATGAGAAAAAAAAAAGCTGGAGTACCAATACTTATTTTGGACAAAATAGACTTTAAAATGACTACAATAAAAGACAAAGAAGGGCACTATAACCCTAATAAACATCTATGCACCCAACATAGGAACTCCTAATTACATATAACAGATTTTGACAGACATAAAGACAGAGATCAACAGTAACACTATCATAGTAGGGGACTTCAACACCCCATTGTCACCAATGGACAGACCCTTTAGACAGAAAATCAACACAGAAAGAGGGGCCTTAAATGAAACTTTAGACCAGCTGGACTTCATTGATATCTTTAGAGCACTTCACCCTGAGAAAACAGAATATATATTTTTCTCAAGTACACATGGGACATTTTCCAAGATAGACCACGTTAGGCCACAAAACAAGTCTCAGTAAATTTAAGAAGATTGAAGTCATATCAAGCAGATATAAAGGAAAAACTGATGGTTGCTGGCTGGGAGGGAGAGGGGAAGGTTTTGGACAGTATATGTGGGACTACAATATTGCCCCAAGGATATGGGGGCAGTTCTGGGAATGTAATTGATGATGTTGTGAAGAGAATATTATGTTGTGTGAAATAAGTCAGTTGGAGAAGGACAGGTACCATGTGATCTCACTTGTGTGTGGAGTCTGAAGAGCTGAGTGAATGATCAAAGTAAACAGACTCGTAGATGTAGAGGAAAAACGGTTGCTAGTTGGGAAGGAGATGGGGATGGGGGGAAGGGGAAGGGATTAAACAGCATAAATAGACAACTACAATATTGCCACAGGGATATGAAACACAGTTCGGGGAATATAATCATGTAAAAATTTTGTGGCGTGTCAGATAGTCACATGTCTTGTTAGGGAGACCACTTTGTGGATGGAATAGAGGCTTGATCACTGCTCTGTACAAACTGATGTTGTATAGTATTGTATGCCAAGTGTAACTGAATATGTGGATGGTCACGGGATTTGGAGTATACTGTGGAGGGGAGTCAGGGGAGTTGTGCTAGATATGTATGATATGGGGGGGAGTGGGGTGGCGAACTGGGGGAGGGGGGTTGTCACTTTGCGGGGTAAAGAGTATAACTATTGCATTGTGTTGTACACCTGAAACTAATAAAAAAAATAAAATAATTTAAATACCAAAAAAAAAAAATAGTTATGTAGTCACATTGTGTATGCATTTATTTTTTAGTTTGTACAATCAACTTAGAAAATTTATAAACTTAAGGCTTAATTATAGGTATGGCGTAGAATGCATTATAAACGTTAATAATCTAAAAATAATTACAACCTGTAAAATTAGGAGATGGTGGGCAACAAAGGAAGGGTCAGTACTCATTTCTTCAATGGGCAGTCAATATCATATCAAATTGGCAAATCAAGACACAAATCAAGTGGTATTAAAATTAAGCTGGTTACCACACTAAAAGGCCGTTAACAGTGTAATGATAGCGTATTGCCTTTTTTTTTTTTTTTTTTTTTTGAGGGCAGTGCCACTGACCTTCATATGTGGGACCCGAACCAGGGCCGCTGGCTTTCCAAGCCAGTGCTTAACCGCTGCGTCACTCGGCCGGCCCGCCATTTTGATATATGTGGGTAATAAAAAAAGACTTACTATACTCATCTTTTGCCTTTATTGCCTTTGTATTTTTTTTAAAAGTCCCACTCGCATGCACCACATTTATAATGTTAAAAGATTATAGATATATTGCATCTATGTAGTTAGATAATATCTCTTCTTTTATAATGTGACATTCCAGGACCACATGGATTTTAGAAACTATCTGAGGTAGAAATAGAGGACACATAGGAATTAATTCCAGAAATTGGAAAGTTGCATAGAAAATAGGTGTGACTTTTTATATAGGAAGCACAATTATTTTTTGACTGGCTTACACTCTTTTGATTTTGTATGTCAATTCCTGAATCCCTTCCATGATTGTTTTTTTAAAGTATGTTGTTAAAAATTTGAATAAACGGAAAAATTCCAAGTCCTCCTGTCATTGCCTCTGAATAAGATGACATTTTTCTCTGATGTATTGAAGACATAGATTAAAAACTTCGGTTATCCATGAGGAGGGTGGCGTGTGATCAAGGAAAACAACAGCTACTGGAAGAATTGGAAGGAGGAAGATGGAAATAGAAATGACCTTTTTTATTCTTCTAAAGATAAGGCTGATATTATGGCTGTAGCCAGACAATATTTGTTGAATGAAAGAATTGTATTTTGATACCACTTCAACAAAGGCAGGTCTACATCCTGTTGATATTCTACATAGGTAAAATGATTTTTGGAAGCTTAGTTTTAGGAGTGTTGTATCAGAAGCATGATCTTTTGGGAAGCAGATTTCTAACTCTTTGTTTTCCAGATGTGATTATTAAAAGGATAAAACCTTATGATATTATATACTTTTAAGTATTGAAAGTGTAAACTGCAAAAGACTCAGTACCTAGGTACACTTTTTTTTTTTTGAGGGCAGTGTCACTGGTCCTCATACGTGGGACCGAACTGGGGCTGCTGGCTTCCCAAGCCAGCGCTTAACCACCAAGCCGTAGGTACACTTCTTAAACTGCCTGTTGGGTTGTCGGAAAAGTCGTGATGTATTTTTTCTGTGTTTTTTGTTGCAAAAATGCGTCATGAGTTTTCTGGCAACCCAGTAGTTTTCTAAGTAAGCTGTAGTGCAAAAAAATCTAGGTTTGCTACTGTTTCTCCTTAAAATAACTTAATTATGAGAACTACTTTAAAAACTAAGCATATGACTAGAGATTGTGAAATTTGTATAAGGGAGATGGTTTCCTCAAGCATACAAAAACAAACACTAAGTATAAAATTGTGTTTGTTCAGTTATGCTTTTAAACACTTGTAAGCTATTGGGTATTCAGTGCCCACCCTTTAAACAACATTAACTACCTTTGCTGAGAAACTTGACGGGTTTGACAATGAAGTTCACAAACTTGTTGCACCGATGTTGCTAACCGTTTTTGATACCAGAGGGATTAGTCTTTATGAATTTATACCAACTGGACAAACAGTTAACCGAGTTTACTATTTGGAAGTGCTGAAAAGACTGCGTGGAAAAAGTTAGATGACCTGAACTTTTCCCCAACAATTCATGTTTCTTGACTCACGACTGCACCAGCTCACTTGGCACTGTCTGTGATAGAGTTTTTAGCCAGTCAACAAATAACTGTTGGAACAGCTTCCCTACTCACCTGATCTGGCCCCCAATGACTTCTCTGTTCACCCGAACCTAAAGAAAATATTGAAAGGAAGACATTTTGATAACATTCAGGACATCAAGGGTAATACAACAACAGCTCTGATGACCATTCCAGAAAAAGAGTTCCAAAATTGCTTTGAAGGGTGGACTAGGCACTGGCATCAGTACATAGCTTCCCAAGGGGAGTACTTCGAAGGTGACCATAGTGATATTCAACAATGAGGTATGTAGCACTTTTTCTAGGATGGGTTCTTGAACTTAATCGTCAGACCTCGTATATGTTTTTGAAGAGAATGGGAGGCGATAGGCTTTCTAAAAATACTTAACTCGGTCAAGAAATTGGTGATAGAAGATTTGAAATATATGAATGTGGGTTAAATTTTATTTCAAAAAGCATACTAGTGAGATATCTATTGCACACATGAAATTTGGTAGATACTGCCTCCTGTTTTCTTACATTGTGTTAGTTTTTGGGGATGATTTGGTAGTAAAACTGGAAATCTGAAATATGTGGGGGAAGTTAAAAGTAATTGTAACAGTGCTTCTAACAGCTGAGTTGTGGGATAGCCTTCTGATGACTAAAGAGGTATTTCAGCTACATTGAATGAAAAAATTATATATATATATATATATATATATAATATATTATGTAAGTATTGTAATACATAGTGTTGGAATTGTGTTTATATATCCACTTTGGGAATTTTGGAATGTTACACTTATGCTCTGAGATTCTCTATGTGAAAACCCCTTTGAAGATCAGGATTCGGTTAGTAGAAAAGGGAATGGTGCCCCATTTTGCCATTTTTGGCCTAGCCCTTGGTGGATAGAAACAATTTAATGTAGTACATTTCTTAGAAGATGGAATTATGAGCCTGAAAGAGTAGTCTTTTGGTACTTGGAATAGTTGCTCACAGGCAAACCATTCAAGATTTGTTATAAATTGATTAGGCCAGAAATAGCAGAGTGGTAACAGGCATCATGAGACACCAGATTGGAGCTTGTTGCCAGCCACCCTAGACCATCAAGAGAGGAGAAGAGGTGGTAATACTAGGATTCCAAGGTTACTTGAGTAGTTTTACATCCTGATTATTTTCCATGCCTTTAATACTATCTTAAGTGAGTTACCTGGAGCTGTTTCTTTAGTCCCCTAGGTGTCTGTCAGAAGTGTGCTGAAAATTGGTGACTCTAAAAAATTGGCTTTGCACTTAAGCCTTTTCTTGTAATTTGTATTTTTATTTCCAGCCTCTCTAGTCTCCACCACTGTAGGTGTGTTTGCGGGGTGGGCAGTGGGGGAAGGCTGTAGATGTGTGTGGTGTATTTCTTTTTGTTTGTAGATAATTGTGGCTTTGGAGCAGAAGATAATATGTTGCTGACCAAATGGAGAGTGCTGTACTGGAAATCCAATAGATTTAACCTACTTAAAGCAAAACCAAAAATACTGAAATAAGTGATTTTTATTATATATGTACTTGTTTTTGTTTCTATTTGAAAATGTTGTACAATACAGGCAGACTTGAGGGGTGAATGCAATTTAAAAATAATATTTTATCACATTTGTGTACATAGAACCTGTTGTGAAATACTGGAAAAAGAATGAATTCATGTGTAGAGACAACAAATGCGAGTGTCCAACAGGCACAACTATTATTGGAGATGTGGAAAGAGGGACTAGCTGCTTTGTTTCTTACTTTGCTCAGTGTGTTACTTATATTTGGACAAGACTGTATTTGTATTTCTTTCTGTACATAGGATGCATCTGGATGAAATATTTTGTTTAGGTATAATACTTGTGTACTGTTCTCTAAGTGGAATTTGCGGTTTTATTAGTTAGATTATAGAACAATGAAAAGGTCTGTAAATCAGAGAAGAGGAAAAGATTATGAAAGATTTTGATGTTAAATTTTATCAAGAATAAGGATCAAGTTTCTCTAAATTATAGACTCTTGGAGGTAGACTGATTTATTTGCCATTTTATATCTATTGTGTAGTATAATAATAAAGTCTGTCACCTAGTAAGTACTCAGTAAATATTTGTATAAGTGAATGATCAAAATGTTTGTGTAAATGAGTGATCAAAAATTGTAATGATGATCTTTCAAAAAAAGTTTACTAGGGCTTTTAAAAGTATTAGTCTTGAGAAAAAATTTTATTTAAGCAATTAAGTAAATTATTATAAAATAATTCATACCCTTCCTCACATTTAGAAAATACTACCAGATGGCCTTTGCATTGTTTTATTTATGAAGTTATAATTTTATATATCCTTACTTAATCCTTTATTACCTAAGCCTATTAGTTATTTTTATACATATCCAGAGGCGTGTCCAACTGTTAACATTTATTTTGAAGGTGTTTGTGAAGGTTGAATCATTCTTATTTTAAAAAACTATTAGAATTTGACTTGGGATATATGTCAAGAAACTGAGATAGAAACTGTTTAGTGATCATTTTGTGAATAAAAATTGCTTATGTGTGGCCCTGTCTTAGCAGATATTTGATTTTTAAAATAATGATGGAAAGATTACGTCAGAATTTTATGCTTCAAAAATGAATAGTTTGAAGTAAATGTGGAAGGTAAACAAATACATATATCTAACAGTATAGTATTTTAATTAGCAAGAATTAACCCAAATAATTATGGATCTTTGGAATACTAAATTCTGGCAGAAACTTTACAATTTACTCCTAAATTAAAAACAAAACAAAACGAACCATTAAATCTGGATAGAATTTGTATTTTAGCAGTAGATTCTTTTTAAAAGACTAGATAGATCATTTGATTCCTCATGCTTACTCTTCTCTGACTACATACATATACATAGGTAGAATCTGCATTGTGGCCTTTTCTGTATCCACCTTCCTTTTTGTAAATAATCATTTGAAGTTCTTAATCTTTAAGGGAATTAATATATGTGGTTTTTTTTTTGATAAGGGTCAGAAGTTTGATGAGAGGGGGTGTAACTTCCATTTGAGATTACTTCAAAAGTGGAAATGAAGAGGAAGTAAAAATAAATCGAGATACATGTTTTAAAACTGAGCTATTTTCTGATCTGGGATTTTTAGTAGACTTGTGTCATTAATAATATTTGTTGGGGAAGCAGGTAGTCTTTCTCCTTCAGCGTATAAATTAGTTCAACTTCTTTAGAAGTCAGTTTGGTAACATAAACGTTTAAATACATATATCCACCAAGAAATTTACCGTACAGTTATATTTAGGCATGTGCGGAGTATGTGTGTCCTTTCATTGGGCCTGTTCATTGCAGCATTATGTAATATTAGACACAACACAAATGCCCATCAATAGGGAACTGATTAAATAAATTATAGTACAACTCTTAAGTGAAAATTTGAGCAACTGTCAAAATCAAAGAGATAGATCTACATGTGCAAATCTGAAACAATTATGGAGTATTAAATTTTAAAAATGGGGATGCAGAAAAGTATGCATAATGTTTCCATTTGTATAAAAATAGTCTTACAGTAAGATATGCTTCATATATGTAGATTATTTCTGGAATAATATACTAACCTGGTACCTTTTAGGAGCTTTGAGAGGTAGATTTACTTTTCCCTTGTATTCTTTTCTATATGTGAATTTTTCTAAGTACATTACTTTATAGATAAAAACTATAGTTAAAAAAGTAAACTATGAAGGTAATGAAAAGATTACTATACTACATTAGACATGTATTTAGAACCCTCAGTTATATTATAGCATGATTGGTTTTGGGGAAATAAAGGGTAAAACCATGGGGATGGTGCTGTTTTAATACATATATGGGCTTTCAGAAATTTGACCAAATTTTATTAACCTTTTAATTTAAATTCTATTTAACTCTTTAATACCTATATCTTATTTATGCTCAGTCCAGGCTATTCCACACTTGGGTTTTATACTTCTGCTAAAATATAATTTACAGAGTAAAAAAGAGAAAAGTAGAGATATTATAAAGTAATGACTACATTTCATACATTTTGTTTGAGAGGTGAAGTTGGTTCAAATTTTGTTTTTCTAGTTTTTATGTAGGTAGGTGAAATCATTACATTTGTCCTAGCATCAATTATCTGTCCTTGTTTTATTTGAAAATGTGGATTTTGAAAAGTCTTTCCCTTTCCTAACTTGGAAAAACAAAAAAAAATTGATCGGAACAGACCTCTATCTATTACAAGGAATTTTTGATTAAAAAATGTCTTATGTGGGGGAACAAACATGAACAAAATATTAAATCATGAAAAATAGGGTTGCTTGCTTGTTAACACATTGTGTGTATGTGTGTTTGGTTTTCTTTTTCCTTTTTCAAAAACCGAGTGCTGGTCCTGTATAAAATCATAGGTTTGGGCCGGCTGAGTGGCGCATTGGTTAAGCACTGGCTTGGGACGGCAGCGGCCCAGGTTCGAGTCCCACATATGAGGGCCAGCGACACTGCCCTCAAAAAAAAAACCAAAAAACAAACAAACAAAAAACAAACAAAAAACCATAGGTTTTTATTGAACTACATCTGTCCTTTCCCTGACTTTTTATGAGAGGCTTGTCTCTTCATTTTGGACATTTGAATCTTATTTTAGTAAATGTTTTCTTTTATGATTTAAGTTATTTCTATATAGGTTTTTGTTTGCATGTTTGTATGTTAAACTACTATTTACATTTCTGCTGTCTCCATTGGCATAAATGAAGGATGTTGTAACATTGAAATCCATTTTAGGCAAATAGGAAAACAGTTTGTTGCCTACAAAATGAGGTTGAAATAGAAGGAAGGTGACTCATTTTTAAAATGTAGGATCTTAAGGCAGTTGTATATGAATCTTTTCACACCCTTTTAACTATAGTATCCTGTGCTTGGCATAGGTCATCATTAACAAAAAGGACCAGAAAATAAAATTGAAGAAATAATTATTTTGCTGTATAAAAGAACTGCAGCGGGCTGGCCGAGTGGCTCAGTTGGTTAAGAGCTCGCTTGAGTGTGAGCTGAGCTCTCAGTAACAGCAATCGATGCCCAGCCTGAGCTGAGCTGCTGCTGAGCTGCCAACAGGTGGCAGGATGGCTCAGCTTAAAAAGAAAAAGAACTACAGAAATTCTGAAATGTAGGTTCTGTTTATGTTGACTATTTGTAATATTTTAGTGACCTAAATAAAACTGGTGACAGAACAACTGTTTTTGTCATCAGAAATTATTCATAGTAGAAGCAAATAAAAAAAATAATTTTGTAGGAAAGCCATAATCACATACTTATTGGAAAAAACTTAACAGTAAATGTCATAAAACATTCAAGAAGCACCCTAATAATCCTAGAACAGAAGGGAAAGAGATGGTGAATGATGTGATTTGAGCCTTGCACGGCCAGATTTCTTGTCACAGTTGGAAAGCCTGTTTTTGGTGTGTGGAAAATAGGTGTTCTCCAACATGAGAATTTGAACTCAAACCTGTCTTTGCTTGCTTATGATAAAGGAAGATTTGAGAAAGACAGACTGTGTTGATGACTTCTCTTGTCTAAGGATGAAGCAATTTATTTGACCTATGGAAAGAATAAACCTGGAAGGCAGAAGCAAGTAGCAAAAGCCAGTTTGCTAGTTCTTTTAAAGCTAGGTCTTCGCAATGAAAATTATTTTGTTTGAGAAGTCTCCAAATGCCAGGCATATCCATATATAAATATAAGCACTGTATATGGTCTGTGGGAAAACATTATTTTTAATATCATTTGTTTTCCATTAATTTCACACAGCCTTTAGAGTCAGACCATTCTGGGTTTGAATCCCACCTCTGCTATATAACTGTGAGCACTGTCTGAGACTTAGTTTCCTCATCTGTAAAATGAAAATAGTATCATCTGGAGGAATATAGTAGATGGTTCAGAGGATGGGCTCTGGAGCCAACTGCCTGAATTTAAATCTTAGCTCCTCAGTTTAATTAACTGAGTAGGGAGTAAGTTGGGCAAATTGTTTAACCCCTCTGTGCCTCAGTTTTCACATATGTGGAATGGAGATAATAAAAGTATTGCCTTTCTTTTAGGATTATTGTGAGTATTAAATGAGCTAATATATACAAAGCACTTAAATGGCATATAGAATGTAAGAAGCACAATATTGATTAGTTATTGCTATTCTTTTAAATTACCATTTAGGAGGATTATTGTGAAGGTTAAGTAGCATGTTTATTTAAAAAAAAATAACATGTTGCCTGACACAGTAAGAGTGCCTCCTAATTAACAGCAAGTGAGTAGTAGTTTATCTCATTTAATATTCATATAAACCTGTTAAGACATTTTACCTGTCTTGTTGACTGTGCCTGGAACAGTTTCTGAGATAGATATTCCATGTTGAAGAGTGTTATCCCATTTTACAAATTAATCAACTGACGCCCAAGACAACTACAAAATCTCTTTCCACCAAAACATGGCATCACTTTGGGGAGACATTCCTGGCATTGTTATTCATATCATTACTTTCTCCACATAGACTTGGCCATATGTGTTAATAATAACTCCTCCTGTCTTAATTTTATTTTTCCTTTTCTTTTAAAAATGTATTTTTCTTTTGTTAGGAAAATTTAGAAGAACACTTCACCTTTGAATTATAATTAGATTAGTTAATCTGCACATTAAAGGATAACTTTAAATTGATTTTGTATGGCACTCCTATTAAGTGCAGGATTATTTTATTGATATCACAGAGCATAAAACATTGTTCCGTTCTCATTGCAATTTTTCATATTCCATATTCCATAGAAGAAAAGTGACAAAGTTAACAAATTTTACTAAACTGAGGAGCAATTACAATAATGAATATAATATAAATTGGCTCTGTTGTCAGTCACCAATTTTATTTTCTGTTTAATAATCTAGATACAGTGTATCTGAATTTCAGTTATCTGAAATATTTTAGTCCCTTGTATTTATGATGGGGAGGGGCATGTCTTAGTAAATGAAGTTAAAGGCATTCCTAGAAAATGAATATAACCATGTATTATGTCTGTTTCAGTTACTGTAATTCAGTTGAACGTTAATCTCATTCTCTTATATATTTCCAAACAGATTAGTTTATAGAAAATCAGTTTACCATTAAAAAAAACATACATTAAGATAAATATTTTTGATGCCCTCAAGTCAGCACCTGTAATATATATGTTATATAATGCATTTGCCTGATATAGCAAATTCCTAATTTGGTATTACCTTCCCTCCTCCTTTGTATATTTAATACAGCCATTAATCTCACTACAAGGCTTTACTAAGGATAAATTGCTACGTAACCCACTTCAACCCCTTTTGTTCAGCCAGGAAGCCAGACGTGTTAAATAGCTACATATATATATATATATATATATATATATATATATATATATATATATTTATTTCTTTTTGGCAATTTTAGGATTTTAAGATTTGAAATGGTAAAATAAGAGACTATGTATTTTGTCTGATGAAATTACTTGACAGAACTTTGCTTTAGAATAGAGCTTCTGTATCTTTAAAAAATACACAGTGAGTCACCCCCTGCTCTTTTGGTAGATGCCTGGCTAGTGAACAGCTAAGCTGCTTTAGGCATGTAATAGAACATTCCATTTCCTGTTCCCTTGCTGACACAGAGGAGTGTTCCTGCTGGCAATGATCTAATCATAGTGCAGTAAGAAACATGGCAGTTTGATAAAACATGGAGACAGCGGCTGAAATGGAAGCATATGTTCTAGAAGACATTCTTGAGGTAGGCTAGGTTTGTGAATGAAATGAAAGTTGAAATCTAAACAAGGAAATCTTATCTGATGGAATTATTTTACAGATGAGTAGATTAGAGGAGAGAGAGCAAAGAGAGCAGAGGATGAAAGCAAGATACGGTTCGTCCTTATTCCGTGTGAGAATGTGCCAGTCTGATTCACGTGATTACTAAACAAGTCTAGAATTATTTTGTTTAAAATTCATGTTTCATAAATGGTAGATATATGTTTGATAGGAAATAAAAAAAAGAAAGGGCCTCGGTCTTAAAAGCCTTGTGCTGGTGGTGACCTTTAGATTAACTCACTAGAAGGTGGGGTCTGCAAAGCAGCTTGGAGTAGGTTTAGTATCACGTCTTAGAATTTATTTACATATCTAAGCCAGAAAGCTCTGCTAGCACTTAACTATTAAAAACAGCTGATTTTAGTTTTGGTAAAATTAAGCATATATGTATATTTAGTTGGTACATTCTAAATTAATTGCTTAATTTAGTTGGTATATTCTGGTTCCAGATTTTCATGTGACTTTGATGCTTAGAAGAAAATAAATTATTAAATGAAAATTAAAGTACCCTAAAAATTTTAAGGCACTAATGCTTGAGAACTCAGAATAAAAATCTGCATTTTGAGTCATCAGAATTTTAAGTTATATTTTTTTTCTCGTATCAGTTGTATAAGAACCTATTTGAGTATATAAATCTGTTCAAGGAAATACATGTCAAAGGGAAACTATAATTGGTTTTGGCCTTGGATGTAGTATACTATCAAACATTTGTATTTATAGGTATAGATATTTAAAACCCTTTTTCTTATCTATGGGTTGTAGGGTTTTTTCCCCATCATTAAGAAAAGACTGGCTAATTCAGATAAAGAGGTTTCATGATGGTGAGTGGTATTCCTAATACTCAGACTGTTAAGATAATTTATTAAACATTTCCCTATCTTCAGGAAGAGATTTGATTAGGGGGAGAGGGCTTGAGAAAATAAGCTGCAAAAGGAAGCTAGGCGGGGTTAGCAGGAGAAAAAGCCTATGCGCATTATAAAGTGCTGCATGATCAATGAGCATTTTCTGGAGTCCCTCAGTGTGTGCTTGGAGCTGACATTGCAGCAAGTCTCATGGTTGTTCTGCAGAATGAAAACTGATTCCATTGTATTATCTAGCTCTTTGCAGACACCTGCTAACACTTTCCTCTTCACTTCCAAGCTTATTGTCTGAGTTGAAGCCTCTGATTAATTTCATTTTTCCTTTGTTTTATTTTTTACTTTGATACAGTTTTAGTGAGTTTCGTTAGAAATGGTGTAGTGAATTATCTACTTAGAAATAGTGGTGTACACTTGCATCAGGGAACTTCAGTAAACAGGAGTGGTCCCGTATTTTTAGTGGCTGAATTTAAACAGTCTAGATTATAAGGTTCTAATGGTACTTTTTAATTTGCTTTTTAAAAATTTTGCTTTGGATTTTAAGTGTACTTGATTTCAGTATATCTATTTGACTTTTTTTTTTTTGCCATTTAAAATTTTACTATATAAACAATTTTAGAAGTCTTGCTTATTTTCTGGGAAAACCCACTTGAACATAGTTTTGTACCTTGTATAGGTTTTTCTAATACTGTCTTAAAAATTGGCTTTTTATAATCCCTACTAAAATTGTTTAACATGTTAAGATTTTACATTACCTAATTTGTTTATTGTTATTAGTTATTAAAATAACCTGTAATTTTAATTGTCCTAATTTTCAATCTCTCTTAATTTGGTTCCTATATACCTGTTGCATTAAACCATATTGAGTAGTTTTCTCTCTATTTAATATTATTTGATTTAACTGAACATTTGTCTATAATTTGCAGACTAGATGTAAAAATTTTCCAAGTTGTAAGAAAATGTTTATATTCCCCAATTATAAGTATCCATAATGCCCTAATGCTAAAAATAAAAGTTCAAAGAGGATAAACTTGCCAACTCTCTCAAGCTAAATGTACCATTTTCTAAAGTACCTCATATTGCACATGAAAAGATAAATATTACACAATAAGCTTCCCAGAAAATTATTTTTGTTTTTTTAAAGGGCTAATTCCTTGTTTTAAGTGTTCAGTAATGAATGAAGTTTGTCTTTACACCACAGTGACAATTTTATCATAACCTAATTTTGGCCTGTTTTCAGCTTGTCCACCATAGTTTTTATCTTCGTGACTTTATATTGAGCATCTGGAATTTTATGTAGATTTCTGCTTATTTCCATTAAACATTGGACCCCTTATATTTTTTTCTGTCTTCAAATCATAACATTTTAAAAGGCACTCGTATTTAATCTGCGTAAAAAGAAAACTTAAAATCAGAATCATCAGTAAATATAGTATAGATTAATTCTTATAATGCTGTGGTTTATGGTTTATTGTGTATACCACATTATTTAACTTGAATTTTTAGATGGTCTTCAAAATATTAAGTAAAATATTGTTAAGTTTCTAAAACTTATAAAACTGGAAAAGTTGATTGCAATGTTTTGCTGAGCTTTCCAAGGTAATGGATTAAACAGAAAAACTTGGTTATTTAAATTATCCAGGGCCTGCCGAGTGGCGCGGTGGTTAAGCCCTGGCTTGGGAAGCCATCGGCCCTGGTTCGGTCCCACATATGAGGGCCAGTGACACTGCCCTCAAAAAAAAAGAAAACAAAACAAAACACAAAAACAAAAAAAAACAAATAAATTATCCAAATAATCCAGTCGGTAATTTTCTCCTCCAAACCAAAGTAGTGAAAGTGTTTCTGTTCCTTTTATTCACCTTAACTAATACTGAGGAAAATAGTGAAATACAGATGATAGAAAAGGGCCAGGAGCCTGTATATTTTTATATATATATATATATATATATATATATACACACACACACGCGTATCTTTTCTTATATTGCTCATATTATTTTTGCTCAGACATGATTATAAGTTTAGAATTTTGATGCTTTTCCAGTAAGCCATATGTGATAATGGATCTTAGTACTTAAAATTTCAAAAAGAAGAAAAAGCTCTCTCAACTTTTTTTTTGTATATTCTAAAATTGTGTGACCAAGTGCTGTGTATATAAACTTAAGGTTTATATATAAACTTTTTATAGGAATACATGAAACATATGAGAGATCATTTCAGAAATGTGATTATTATATATTCTAGTTTTATTTATAATTGAACCAGTTTTAATAGTTTTCTATAGGAATTGTTTCAGAAATGATACATTTTTACAAATACTTCTCTCTTTTAATTAAATAAAGTATTTATAGTGTTAAGTGTAACAACTCTCATGCCCAATCTTGTTCCTTTGTCATCTAAAGCCAGGGTTTCTAATTTCATGTGTACTTGATTTTATAGGTTGTAATAATATAAGATAAAAGTCCCACATCTTTATGGTTGTTTTTTAGAGATAAGGTGGATGGAAAGTTTGGTTGAACTTTTTATGATGGAACTAAATTAAAGGTCAGATTTAAACATAGTAAGTAGGTTTATTATGCGACCATGCTTTGCTCTGTATTTATATTGACACCAGAAGGTTTTTTAAGAAAAATGAGATTGTCAGTATTGTGGGCTAATGGTCAGTAATACATTGTAGTTGAAATGGGAAATCTACTTGGTGTTATTTGTAGTAATAATATAAAATCGCCATGAAGTAGACCCTTTCGACAGGTACCTACTATATTTCTTTTTATTCTGTAAAATATTTTTGCTTATGTAATACACATTATTTATATATTATATCAGTAACTCTTCTGTGTATTTCTAAAGTTGAAGTCGTATATTTGGTATAACCATGATGACAGTTTTCACCAGGAAGAGTTGGTACCTCTTAGGACATAAATTGATCTAGAGACAGAGAAGTTTAGATAAATATGTAAATTATTTGAATTAATATAACTAACATTTTCAGTTCATTAAGAGGTTTTGGAAAGATTAGACACATTGGGCAGATTGAATCTTACAATTTCACTCCAATACTTATTGAGCACCTTCAGTGTGCCAGGCACTTGAAATGCAGTGAAATTAGTCCAGCTAATTTTGCTCCACAAAGGTAAAAGTTCAGAAGACAAAATGTCTACCATTGGTAATTAAACATATGTATTTGAATACTGGTATTTCACCCCATTTGTTTATCTGGATAGTTTGAAACCCAAGTTTTTAGCATTCTGAATTTTTCAGTAACAAGGAATTTTTCTTTAAGCACCTTTAGGTTATCCTTTACACTTACCTATGTAATTCTTAGGTATATTTATGAATGTGAGACTATCTAGAAAGTTTCCTGGATTCCATTTTCATCTTTTTGTCCTTAAAGATTTTTCTATTACCATTTAAATCAGTATATTCTGTATATGTGTATATGAGTGTGTGTATATACTTGTATACATACAACACATATATGCTTACATATAATCTACATATACACATTCATGTTCCTGTTATATTTTGCATTATGAGTACATACTCTTATTTGAAAGTGGAGTTTATCTTGGAGGGAGGGGCAGAAGTTACAATACTGCTTTCACACACTTTGGGGGAATGCCTGGAGCAGTAGTAGAAGATGGCTAAAAGACAAACTTATGTTAGTTAATAATCCTTGTAAAGAAGACTGATATTTTAGTGGAATATGAAGGTTCCAGACAACTTCCAAGATAGTGTGACTAGAAGTATGTGAATTAATCTCTTACCATTACGTGAGAGTAAAGTCAGGGTTGTCGAAATGCCACTAGTCCCACGTTAATTTATCATAGTTCATCGGTTAATGCATGCTGTGGAGCATGAACTAGGAAAGGTCTACATTATGTATTATTTACATATACATTCAACAACATTGGCACTTGCCTAGTTTTGAATTTTTAAGGGCCTTTTTACTGTCACTTCACTGAGGAACTTATTTTGATATGAAGTGTCTTGATCACTACAAAGTTGGTGAACATCCAAGTTTGGTTTAGTATAGAGCCTTTAGATTTGCCAAGACAAAGGCCTTTCAGGGGGTGTTCATAAATGTTAAATGTCTGTAAGATAACTTTTGGTTTAGTGAGTGGTTAGATTAATATTGACTATTAATAATTTGGTCTTGATAATGGAATCAGGCTTCTAACTAGCTGGCTATATATGGATATCTGTTGCACATAGGATGCACACATAGTTTTATGGTGGCAATAGTAATTGAGCACATTAGTTATCATTTATTGGAAACTTAAGTTCTTACACTGAGTTTGCCAAGTACGTACTTCAAAAACATTGTTTTGTTTTGTTTTTTAATCCTAATGACTATGTGAAGAGGTAGTTATCCATTTTCTAAAGTGTTTGTAATCTGTGTAAACATTTGGCACAGCATTTAGCACATAGTTAATATTTAACCATTGGCTATTTTCTAAAGTGATGTTGACCCTTATATACTATTTTATGATAATAAGTATCATCCCCCATTTGACAGACCCAAGAAAATTTTAGCCTCAGAGATAGAGTAGCAATTCTTGAATATTTTTTCACTTCTAAAAATGATTGAGGACTCAAAAGAGTTTTTATTTATGAGAGTTTATGAATAATTATGTTGGAAATTATCATTCAGAAATTAAAAAAAACATTTACATATTAATTCATTTAAAAAAATAACTTTTCCAAAAGAAAAACAAAACTGAGAAGAGTGGCATTGTTTCACTTTTTCCCAAATATCTTTGAAGGCTGGCTTTAATAGAAGATAATTGGACTCCCATAACTGCTTTGATAGTCTGTTGTACATTATTTTGGAGGAAGTCTCAGAAGAAAATCTGGTCTCATACTTACATGAGGATAAAAAGAGGAAGAATATTTTAATAACCCTTTTAGATATTTGTGGACATTCTTTTCTTTTCTTTTTTTTTTTTTTTTTTTTATTAGCTGAGCCATCCCTACCTACCTGTCGGTAGCTTAGTGGCAGCTCAGCTCGGGCTGGGCATCGAACTACTGTTGCTCAGAGCTCAGCTTGCACTCTTGAGTGAGCTCTTAACCAACTGAGCCACTTGGTTGGTCTGGACATTCTTCTTTGATACCACTCCTAAAACTATACAAATGATAGTTTCTTAGAGGTTAGTTATAGTGCAGAGCCTGAAACATTATCAGTGAATTTTCTGAACTTTGTTAGATTAAAATCCACTGGTTTATTGTGCATTCTGAATGCATCCTTTTACCCATGTATAATTTTTGTAACATCATGCATTGGTCACTTGGAAAATACTGGTTTACTAACTTTGCAGTACTGCTACATTTTATTCTGCAATAGTTTTTAATCCCGTTTGGTAATATCACTACTGATCTCCTTAGAAAAGTCAAAAACTGGGAACCTGCTGCATTCACAGTGTCAGATGCAAGTTTGCCAGAATTTTAATTTTTGCTTGAAAGCTTGCAATGTATCACTGACAACAAAGAAAGTGAATTTTCCTTGAAATGACAGGGTCACTGCATTTGTTTTCAAGAAAATGTCTGCCAGATAAGTCTGTATAACTATACCCAGTTTTAAGTAAAAATGGTGTTCCATGAAGAAAAGCTACTGGGTTAGCTTACATTTATACAAGCGTTTCATTGAGACAACTATGTACTTGGTATGCAGTAGAAATGTTTCCCATTTTGTTACGCATAATATTAAAAAGTCATATTCATGGTTGAAAGTGTAAAAATTAGTATTTTTTACTGCTTTGTAGTGGAAATTGCACCCCCCCCCCACCCTTTCCTTTTAATTGTGAGTGCGTGGCAGAGAAGAAAATGGGGATTGGTTGCCACTGCCTTGATTTGTATTAAGGGACCAGCGGTTTTACCCATCATTACTTTTGTTTCATCACTGCAAATGTCAACAAAGTGAAACAGGCAAATAGCATTTTAGTATTATAAAAATTGTTTTGACCTCATAGATCCTTTTAGGGATCCCTGTGGATCTCTGTTCTTCTGTAATATATATTGGGTTGTCAGAAAAGTCATGATGCATGTTTCCAACAAAAAACAGAAAAAAATACGTCATGACTTTTCCAACATCAATAGCAGGTTTAAGAAGTGGGAAAAGCTTTGTGTGGAAATTTGAATATTGCTTCTTTTCAATATCCTATCACAGGTGCCCACTGGTTTTCATCCAGTCAAGAATTTTTTCTCTGAGAGTAGTTCTCTTTTATATTGTCTATAAAAATGAGAACTAAAATTTTGATAATGTATATCTTGGCTGTATCAAGACTAAGCTGTTAGTTTCAGATTCCTTTGCATAGAAGCAAAATTGAATCATTTAAAATCTACTTTATACTTAATGTAAACATGTATATTTATTTGTGTTATATTTTTGCCACAATTTAATTTTGAAATTGACACTGAAATCACATGTTCCTATAGGAAAAGAGAAAGGTCAGCAGCAGCTGCGCATCTGTCCACTTCTCAAGTACTAACCTTTCCCACCTCCAAATTCTAAGCACTGGTGAGAAGAAGAAAGTGGGAGCCGGTGTTAAATTGCTCTTCGGTATTCGGTATTCTCTGCCTTCTAAATTCCTTGTTTAGTCTCTGATCTTTTATCATTTAGCCTCTTTCTGAGTTTTGATACCTACTGACCACTTCATTTTGATTTCTTTTTCCTGCTATAGATTGTCTGGGTTCTTTCTGATCCTTTACTGAATGTTCGGATATTGTGGCCAGCCTAACTCCTTGCTTTCGTACAGACCTCATTTGTTGACCTTCTCATTCATCTAACTAGTGTTTATCCTTAGTTAGAACCAGTGTTCTAACCTTGAATTTGTCCAGTTGCCACTTCCCCAATTCTTGTCACATGTTCTGCATTTAGAATTTATTCCTTGTCATCATAAAAAAACTGATATGTATTTGTGTGAAATTGTTAAGCAAAATTGAGGAATGCAGTTTTTAAATTTTTATATTTTGTAAGTATATATTAAGATTTAAAAAAAACATTTGCTGGTGTTTACACATACTGGAAAGTTTTCCTTTTTAACATTTTCTCATATTTGTACAATACTTTATCTTCTCAAAATACTTACCTGAGTTCTCTTTCCTATTGTTTTTAGTATTCTTCATGACATAAAGTAAATGTCGATAACAGCATATAGAAAGGTTTCTTTTCTGTAAAACTGTATCCATTTAAAGAACCAAAATGTTAAGATTAAGCCTTACATATGTAATTTTAAAAAATCTTGGCAGGTGGATCATCATTTTATATTTTATGAATTTAAAAAAAATACGTATTTTATAAAGTGATAGGCAAGTAAGAATGCTGAATTATATTGACATTGATTTTTAAGTATTTCTAGATTATATTTAATGGGCTTCATTTTTCATTGTCTTGAGCTTATAGTGATATTGTGTGATTTTCTGTGAATAGTTTAGTCTTCTTGGTGTCTTCAGTGACTTAGCGTTGATTGTATCTTGAACAGTAAATGCTTGTTGTTCATTTTAATTTGATGTACAGTGAAGGAACCATTTTCCTGGGGAAATTTTTTGAACTCTTAGTTTTGGTTAGGTGTATACATGGAATGAAGAAGGACAGCTAAAAGTCATTCATGTTACAAGATCAACCCAGGTGATTAGTAGCTTGGAGTTTTAAGGCTCATAACCTTTGTATGTTACTTGAAATAAGTATTCTATTTTTTGCTTAATCTCTAAAGTTAAGTTGTACCGTATAGTTTCTCGTAAGATTCCTTCTAGATATAAAAGTCTATGACTGGATTTTTTAAGGTAATGGCTGTATAACTTCTAAACAGAAAGTTTGAGATGATGTTGACGAGTTTATAATCTGTTTTACAGTGTTAGTTCACATTTAAGAACCAAATCCAAGCTTAGTTTTGCACCTGATCCATTATATGACTTCCTTCTCCCGACCCATTGTCTTTACCATATTTAACCTGAACTGGTTGCCTTTACATTGTATTCCGATAACCTATTACTGCTCACGTTGTCTACCTGCTACCCTCTTCACCATCTCTACACTCACTATTCAATGTCCTACTCCTTCCCTAGGGTTTTCTCTCACTAGCTTTCCTTTCATTTTCATCATTTCCCACCCTTTTCTGCTCTTGAAAAGTAATGTGAAACTACATCCATTAAAATATTTTATGGTCTCTGTTAGGTCCTTGATAAAATGGTAAATTCTTTAATATGGGTACCTTGGCTCACTTTAAATTAAAAAAAAAATTACTTACATATTTATGTAAAAGAATTTGAAGTAGCTTATAAGAGATTATACTCTTAAAAAAATACAAATACAAAAGGCAAAATTAGTAAATTAAGACCAGAGGTAAAATAGTATACAGAAATGCATGTCCGTCCACTATATAACGGCTAAACAGATCAAATTAACTAGCAACCAGAGCCAAATTAGAAGCTTGATGTGTTTTGAGGTTTTGTTGTACAAGACTCCATGGGCGTACTATATGGCCTTAAGAACTGATATATTTTGTGCAAATTATGTCTCAGAAAAGTTTTCTCTTTGAGCCCCTATGTTGGAGGTGTGGCATGTTGCAGTAAATACCTTCTTTAGCATTCCGAAAAAGTTTCATGTTGTTTCTACATAATGTAAGCGAATGGTTTACTGACAAAATGCAATCGGGCGAAAAAAATAATGTAGTCTGATACTTAGTTTTCTGATGGTCTGGTTTCTCCCAAGGATAAAATTTAGAACATTCTGAGCAGAATTTGCAAACTAGTGGATTTTTGGCCATAGTAGACTTAGAAATGTGTTTTGTATAGCAGACATAATGCTGGCCCATACAATGACCATCTATTTACATTTTCTTTAATTTCTCTCGGCACTGTTATGTAGTTTTCACTGTTTAGGTCTTGCAAATATTTTGTTTAATTTGTCCCTGTAGGGTTGGAAAAACTTGCCCTCTACGCTTTTAGGTTCAGTGGTTGGGGCTTGTGAATTAAACTGATAAAAGATTAACTGGACAGAAGATTTATTATGCGTTCATGTGGTAACCTCACAGAAAAGAAGTGAAAACCCACAGATAGCTCTTAGGCTTGGGAACTTACATACCATTTTAACAAAGGGCGATAAATTATGAAGTGACTACCCAAAGGAAAAGGAATATGGACTTCTAGGGGCGGTAAATTGTAGGAAGGTAGATATATGGGAAAACTAATGCTAGATAAGGGTTATTTATTAAGGTTTCTAATGCAGACTTAAGTAGGAGCCATTGCCAGTAGTAAGTCATTGCCAGTGATTAAGAGTCTTTGTCTTCCTGGGACTGCAGAGGGCAGGAGGGAAAACTTGACAAAGGGAAATCCATGCCCTGCTTTTAGGCAGGCGATGGGAGGGGAGGGCATAGAGTTTCTGCATCTGCTGTTTTTCGGTTGCCTTCAGTCAAAATAATCCTTATGCCAAAGTGACATATAATGGGGTAGCATGTTTTGATACTCTTTATTCCCTGTTTTGTGTTTCTTCTTGTATATAGGCATGCAATGGATATTTGTATATTGACTTTGTATCGTACAGGCTTGCTTAATTCACTTAGCTAATTTACCAGGGCTTTGTTGGTGGGTTGTTTTTTTTTTTGTTTTTTTTTTTGTAGATTTTAGGATTTTCTGTGTACATGGTCACCTTTGCAAGTAAACTCAGTTTTTCTCCCCTTACCAACATCTATCTCCCCTCTCCATATCTATCTTTATGTCTTTAATTCCTTATTTCTTGCCTTACTGTCCTAGGTAGGACCTCCAGTAAAATGTTGAATGGAATTGGTTACCTGTCACCAACTTTGCCTGACCTTGAGGGGAAATGAGTTCTGTCTTTCATCATTAAGTATGATGTTATTTGTAGTTTTTTCTTGGTTCCATTATCTATCTGGTTGAGATGTTCCCTTCTATTTGGAGTTTGCTAAGAATTTTTATTATCAAAGGGTGTTGAACTGTCAGGTGCTTTTATCTGTCTGTATCTTTTGAGAGAATCTTATACTTTTTCTCCTTTATTCTGTTATTGTGAACTACATTAATTGAGTTTTGGATTTTAAGCCACTTTGTAGTCTTTGGATGAACTACATTTGGTCATGATGTATGGCCCCTTTTGGCTATTTGGTTTATTAATATCTTGTTAAGGATTATTGTTCTTCACAAGGCATGTTGGTCTTCAATTTTCTTTTGTTGTAAAACTTTTGACTATTTTATGTATCAGAAATGTTAGCCTCATAAAGTGATTGGGATTGTGTCTTTCTCTTTTATTTTCTGAAAGTTGTATGTAATTGAATATTTGATTGAATTGACCAGTGAAGCCATTTACACTTAATATTTTGTATGTGGGAGAAAATTTTTAATTAAAAGTACAGTGTCTTTGATAGTATCAGCATAGGGGTCTTTAGCTCTTCTCTGTTGATAATTTGTAAGTCTTGTAAAGAAATTGTGTATTTCAGTCTAAATTGTTTAATTAATTGACATGGTTGTTCATAATAGTCCTTTACTCTTTAAGTGATAGTAGGATCTGTAATAATGTTTCCTCTTTCAGTCCTAATACTGGTAATTTGCATTTTTCTTCTTTTAGATAGTATAATATGAAATTTATCCATTTTATTTTTGATTAGCTTCAAGATTTTCATTTCGTGTCATTAATTTTTCTTTATTTTGTTCCTTTACTATTTCATTGGTTTTCTGCTCCTATAGTTCCTCCTTTTCACTTACTTTGGATTTAATTTGTTCTTTAATTCTAGTAACTTTAAGTCGAAGTTTGGATAATTATTTTTAATGTTTCTTTTCTAGTATGAATATTAAAAGCTATAAATTTCCTTCTATGACTGCTTCAGGATATACCACCAATTTTGATGTATTTGCATTGTCATTTAATTCTAAATGTTTTATAATTTCCTTTGTGATTATCTCCTTGACTCATTTGCCTTTCTCAACTGTGGTTTCATGGGAGAATTAAGCTCTAATGTTTACATCTCTTCTCCTGTGCATGTAGAATAGTACTGTTGATATATCATCCTTGAGAGAAATGAGAAAATAGTCACCCAAGTCATTTTTGATCATTTGTGGTTCAGATGAGGAACTCGTTTTGGAGAAAGATTCAATGGGTAATTTAAAGTTGACTTATTTTATTTCTAATATGTTGGGATGCTACAGGTTTCCAATTTAATTATGTGTGATTAGAGAATATAATATACTTTGATTTCAATTCTTATAAATGTATTAAAACTTGTTTTATGTTTCATTCTGATAAACGTTGCATGCATGCTTGAAAAGAATATGTTCTCTGCAGTTGTTGGAATGAATTTTCCATAAATGTCAACTACATTACATTAGTTAATAATGTTGAAGTCTTTATATCCTTACTGATTTTCTGTCTACTTGTTCTATCAATTACTGAGAGACAAGTTTTGAAATGTTCAACTATAATTAAGGAGAGGTTCATTTTTTTCTTTCTAATCTGTCACATTTTGTTTCATATACTTTTGAGTTTTGTTATGAGGTACACAAAAATTTAGGTTTATTATATCTTCTTGCTAAATTGATTCTTTTATGTAATCAAATGTCCCTCTTTATCTTTGTTAGCATTCCTTGTTTTGTCTGGATTCTAGCTCTACTAACTTTGCTACAACTAACTAATGTTTTCATGGTATGTCTTTCTCGACCTTTTTTAACCTATCTCTGTCTTTATATTTAAAGTGTGTTTCTTGGAGACAGCATATTGTTAGCCCTCGCCCTTTTATCCTTATGTCAATCTGTGCATTTTAATCCATGTATTTACTCCATTTTCACTAACTGTAATTATCGATATTTTGTGTTGGAGTCTGCCATCTGGCCAGTTGTTTTCTGTTCATCTCAGTTATTATTGCTCCTTTCCTTTAGTTCATGCCTTTTATTTGGTTGTTTTCAGTATTGCAGTTTATTACCCATTTTGCCTTATTATTTCTTTCCATTATTTTTTAGGTGGTGGTTTTGGGGTTTTCAGTATACATGTTTTAACTTACCACTATCTTTGCATAATAATATACCAATTCATATACAGTGTTAGGAACCTTATACCAGTATATTTTATTTCTCCCCTTGTGTCTCTAGTAGGATCATTGATATATATTTTATTTCTACATGTATTGTGAATATCCAGGTAGGTTGTTTTTATTTAAGGATATATTCTTAAATGAGGAAGACACCCATTTTTATATCATATCTGGTGTTCTTTATTCTTTTTGTGAGTTCAGTTTCATCAGGTATCTACTTATATAATTTTCATCACTTGAATAATTTCCCTTAATGTTTTTTATAGTACAGGTCTACTGGCAACAAATTTTCTCAGATTTTGTCAGCAAGTATCTATTTCCCCTTAAGTTTGAAGTATATTGTCATTCCATATGGTATCCTTGGTTGAAATATTTTTTTCTTTCTTTTATTTGCTGGCTTCCATTCTTTCCGAGAAGTCAGCAATTGTTTTTATCTTTCTTCCTTTGTATATCATGTCTTTTTTCTCTGGCTGTTTTTATTGTTTTTTATTACTGATTTTCAGTAGTTTTATTCTGACATGCCTTGATATCGTTTTCTTTGGGTTTTTATCCTGCTTGATGTTTGTTGCGCTTATTGAATTTGCAAGTTTATACAGAGGGCGCCAAGAGAGGGTGCCAAAAAAATATGTACACATTTTAAGAAAAAAAGAAACTATTGAAATTGTAATAATATATACTGATAACAAAAGATGAACACAAGTCACATTTGACTTCTGCAATTACAAGAAGTGCTCAAAGTGGTTACTGTCAGCATAATTTTAACACAGTGTTTTCCTTTCTTAAAATGTGTATACATGTTTTTGGCATCCTCTGTATTTTTCTTTCTAATTTTGAGAATTTTTAGGCATTGTTTCTTCAAATACTTTTGCTGCCTTCCTTCTCTTCTCTTCCTGGGATTCTATGTTATATCCTCCAAAAGGTGTTGTTGCCTCTGTACATCTTTTTTTCAGTCTATTTTCCCTTCAAGCTTTTTTTGTTTTGTTTTGCTTTTAGCTGAGCCATCCTGCCATCTGTTGGCAGCTCAGCAGCAGCTCAGCTAGGGCTGGGCATCGAACTGCTCTTGCTCAGAGCTTAGCTCTCAGTCTTGAGTGAGCTCTTAACCAACTGAGCCACTCCGCCAGCCCCTCCCTTCAAGCTTTAATTTGGATAATTTCTGTTGCTCTGACTCAGGTTCACTGATCTTCTCTTCTGCTGTGCCACCCAGTAAATTTTTTTTTTTAACGAACACTGTATTTTTTTAAACTATGAAAATTCTATTTGATCCTTTATTTTCAGAGATTTCATTTCTCCATTATGTTCACATTTTTCTTTAAATCCTTGAGCAAATTTAAAAGAGCTTTAAAGTTCTTGTTTGCGAATTCCACAACTGTCATTTCAACATCTATTTCTATATTCCTGTTTTTTCCTTAGTTATGGGACGTATTTTCTTGCTCCTTTGCAAGTCTAGTAATTTTTATAGTAAACATTGTGGTATTACATCATTGAATGTCTGAATGTATTGCCCTTTAAAGAGTATTATGGAATGTATTTTTCCCTAGCAGGTAGGTTACTTGTGAAGCAGCTTCATACTTTTGAGGCTTGTTTTGAAACGTTGTTATGGCATCTTTCTAGTAGCATGTACTCACAAGTTAGGGTTGCCCTACTATTATATGTGGCCTTTCTGGATTCTCGACTACATGCCCCAGGTGTTCAGTGTAACCCCTCATCCCTACCAGGTTGGATCTCGATGTATCGCAGCCCTGTGGGAGCGCCTGTAGTTGTTTAGCTTAGAGTTCCCTAGTAGTTCTTTTCCCATTTCTTTTCTCCAGTTCTCTCTGTGCCCCACAAATTTTAGCATTCTCAGCTTCTCCAATTTTTGATCTTCGTCACCTGAACTAAGGAAGACTAGCTCTCAGCTTTGTTTTCCTTAACTACTGCTGGATATGGCAGGAAAATGGGGAGGTGTTTGGACTGACTTCTTTGTTTCTTTTGAGTTATACCCCTGTTTTCCCTGTTGTTCATTGTCTGAAAAGAGACAGGAAGTCTAATCAAGTACCATTTACTCGGTCATAACGGTTAGCCATATATTTACTGCATTTAAGTTCCTGGATTGTGGAGAGAATTATATTAACATAGACTGAGAAAGTTGTGGCAAATTTGCAGTGAAATACCTTTCATGGCTAATAGAATGCCACCTCTTTCTAGCCCTCATCTATTTAGTTGTAAAGTCATTTCATATCATGTACTTGCAATATGTACTCAACAGATACAGTGTCAGTATAGTTCCATTGCAGATGTTCCTACTACAGATAACTGCCAATGTTTATTGATAATGTACCATGTTTGTATAGCAGCGTTTAATATGCTTATAGTACATTTTAAGGAGGCCTAAACACATTTAGTGAAAAAATTTCAAATTGCTCTCAGCTGTCTATGTTTAGAAAAGCATATACATGTTGAAGCAATTTAAAATAAACTGTTTTCAGCTTATTACCAATGGCAAACACTCTATTGCCAGCTCTATAGGGATGGGATAGAAAACTTTATTAATTATATACTGTCATAGGAAACTGGAAAATACAGAATGGTTCAGAGAAAATTAAAATGAGCAATATATTTTGGTGTTTTTCTTTCAGTCCATTCTCTATGCAAATACAGATAAATGCACATTTTAAACAAATTAAGACCATATTATATAAAAATATACGTCTTGATATTTTCCCTTCACACATTATTTATATTTTCTGTGTCCTTTAATATTTGCTAAAAGTATCAATTTAAATATGTCAAATAATTTTTCTTTTTTTCTTTTGCCATTATAAATAATACCGTGAGTATTTATCTGTTTCCTCTGCATTTCAGAAAAATTTCTAGTAGATTTTTAGGTCAAGGGATGTGGATTTTGAAATGTTTTCTGTTAATTACAGAAACATATATTCATAATAAAAATTTTGAAGTATACAGTAAAAACATGAATATTTTAATATTTATATTTTAGTCTTTATGCCTACAACTAAATTATTTTTACCAGGCTTGAGAATTTTATGTCCTAACTTTTAACATGTATATCTTGAGCTTTTCCTATTTTACTTATTTTTTTTAAAAAATAATTCTTTTGTTTGGTTATTGCATAATATTTTAGCTTGAGACTATAATTTACCATGCATTTATATTGCTAGATATCTGGGTTATTTTCAGTTTTCCTGTTGGAAAAACGTTTTTAAATGCCCTTTGGCCATTTTGCTAATGAAAGTGTGGCTGTATTTTTTTGAGAGAATATATATTGATGTGAATCTTTGTCAAATGTAATAAAATTTTTTCTAAGTTTATTTACCTTTTTTGTTAAGGGTATTTTGGGGGAAACTTTTATGTAAGTGTGTCTTCTTTTTCTTTGTGATTATTTCCTCTTCTTTTATACTTCGCAAAAACTTTCCCCTTCTGGAGACCTGATAATGTCAATTTATATGTTTTTTAATCCAATCTTGCTAGAATTTATTTTACATTGTAGTGCACAATGTGATAAGAAGCTTAACTTTTTTCCTCTGGTGTTGCTTTCAGCATGACAGAGCAGTGGGAGTGGAGAAGGGACAGCAGAAGGTTAAGAAAGAGAGACACAAATAAGAGAAAAATGCAGTTGGGGCCTTGTGGACTGAGCCCTGAATAGGGCCTGACTGCTTCTTTTATTGTCTTACGAATAAGAAAAGATCAATGTAGCTTCCAAGGGTTTGTGAGTCTCACACCCATGAATCTAGCTCAGGGCCTAATCTCCCATGCCTGCAAACTGCCATTACAGAAGGTTTTGTCATGCACCTCTTAAGAGACAGAAACTTCCTCTGCCCAGGCTTACTGGCACAGAGGACAGATATTATCACATCAATAGGTCATTTGACGTGCAGGCTGCCAGAACCTTAAGCAAGGGGGTCTATGCCCTTTTTCCTCTATTCCATGATTCCTCCTGTGGCTCCTTGCGGCTGTGCCTATCTTAGGTTGTTCCTTCCTTGAGGAATCTCAGCTGTCATTGACTAACCAGCCATCTTTTGGGGCCAAGTGGGGATACATAGTGTAGGCATAATATTGAAGTAATGATCTGTCTTTATGGAAAGGTGCATGAGGGCAGACAGGCAGGCAGTGTGATGACACTGGCAACATTTATATACATGGTTAATTAGTGAGACATACCTTTTGTATTCTGGGATATCTTATTCTTTACAGAATGAATTTTTTTTTTACTAGGATTGACTAAGTCCTATGAATAATCCTTGAGTAAAAACGGAGCTTGACATCCAATAGCTCTGTAGTTAAACCCAAACACTAGTTCCCAAAAGGTCATATTTGGCATTACAGTTGTACTCTGTCTGATACAGTGCAACCCCTGATGGAAAAGAGATAGTGATCATAAAGGTGGTTGAGGTGGGGACACCTGGAAAGTACAAGAGGATGGCTGTCTTCAAAAGTACAGTGATCCAGTTTCATTTATCAGTGCCTAGTATAGTTCTGAGTACTTTATAGTTATTTTGATGTGTTTGTTTAATAACTGAGAGAAAGCATGAGAAAGGTTTTGAAGTCTTTTATGTGAGTTATAAAATATTGGGTTATTTTTTAATATAAACTAAAGCTAATAGTAGTTAGAATGACTAAATCACTTTCAATTAAGAGAAGTTATTTTTATCTTCACATAATAAACTACTTTTATGATAGAGCTATTAGTTTTTATCTTTTAAGTTGTGGTTTAACCTTGGTCTTGCCATTAGTATTACCTAGGGAATCTTTAACAATCTTTATGACTATATACCCCAGAATGAGTAAATCAGGATGTCTGAGGACATGACCCAGGTATCAGTATTTTTTCTCTTAATTTTCTCTTAGTGTACAGCCCAAGTTAAGAGTCAGTGCTCTAAGATTGTAGATAAAGATAATTTAAAGCAGTGTGCCCCCAAACACTTCAAGTGTCTTAGTCAATTCAGGCTGCTATAACAAAGTACCTTAGACTGAGAGGCTTATAAGTAACAGAAATTTATATTGTGTAGTTCTGGAGGTTGAGAGCCTGAGATCTCAGGGTGCCAACATGGTGTTGGGGTCTGGTGAGGAACCTCTTCCAGGCTGTGGACTGCCAACTTCTGCTGTTCCCTCATGTGGTGGAGAGCAAAGGGAGGAAAAAGCTCTCTCATGATTCTTATAAGGGCACTCATCCCATTCATGAGGGCTCTACCCTCATGACATCTAATCCTAATCAGCCCCCAAAGCCCCCTCCTCCTAATACCATCACTTTGAGGGCATAAATTTTAACATAAGAATTTGAGGGGCACATGAACATTTAGTCCGGAACACCAAGGGAGTAAAGTTGTTCCTTTATTAAATGCTGAATTTGGACACAGACTTTTGAATTGTCTGGTGTTTTGTAAAAAATTTCAGATGGGGAGATTCATGTAAAAGTCTGTCATGGTAAACTTTTTCAATATTTAAATAATCTGGACAAAAATGTTACTCCTATCTTTATTTTATTTTGTAATACAAACCTGTTTTATTCCATATTCAATGCTAAACAAAAGTTCTCTATGCTTCTTTTTTAGAAATTCTGAAATTCATGGTGGATTAAAAATACAAGTAAATCTCTGTTAGTACAAGCACATTTTTGGTGTTTGATGTTTTTCCAGCTTGAAAAGGGGATATAGACTAAAGCAATGTAAATTTTCATTGCAATAGTACTATTCTAGATGAAAAAGATACACTTCACAAATACACCCTGTTGTCAGAAAATTTTTTAAGTAGATGAGAACTTATGGGAGGCATACAGATGTATTTTAGTGTCTCCAAATAAAGGACTTGCCAAAGTTAAATATCTTTAGTGATATGCAGTTATTCAACAAATATTTATTGACTGCCTCTTAGCCGTCTTGCACTGTCTTGGCTTAGACTACAGCAGGGGAAAAGACCGATGAAGTTCCACCTTCATTTGAGTGGAAGTGCTGACAATAGGCAATTAATCTAGGAAATAAATAATGCAATTTAATATAGTCATTAATACTATTAAAAATAAAGCCAGGTTGATGGAGTAGATAGACCATGGCATAGGAGAGGAACTATTTGTTCATAGGGCCAGCAAGTACCCCTCTAGGGAGTGAAAAAATTTAAGTGAAAACCTGAATATTGAGAAGAAGCCAGCTAGCCATTTGAAAAATCGCAGTAAGTTTCAGGCTGAGGGAACTGTAATTGTAAATTCCTGGGGTGTGACTCTATAGTTAATGTTTTGAAGGAGATTAGAAGAGGTAGAATTAACTAGGATATTTTATATAAGACAATGGGATATTGAGACGGTGTTTTCCTCAGTTAAATAAAAGACTTCAGGCTGAGAGGTACAAGGTAGCATGACTTTCTCTTTGTTCTTCCTGGGTTTTCTTTTTTTTGTTTCTTTTAAGATTTTTTTTAATTGGGGAATTGGGGGAGGGGAACAGCGTTGGGGAATCAGGGAAGGGGAACAGACAAGTTGCTGTCTTCTTGTTCTTCAGTCTAGTTGCGGAGGACGTTGCTTCACTGGCCCATGTTGGTTTCATCATTGCGCTCTTCCCAGATGAGGCAGATCGGTCGCCGGCCTCTGGATGGTCGCTAACCGTGGCTATTGGCATTTCACGCTGGCTGCCGGCCGCTCACTGTAGCTAGCCTATGGTAGCCCACTGCAGCAGGGGCCGCAGCCTACACCGTCGCCAGGGCTCGCAGCCCAGCTCCAGGTGGAGCTGTTGTTAGCTGTAGAGGGCAGTGTCACTGGCCCTCATATGTGGGATCCGAACCGGGGCTGCTGGCATCCCAAAACCAGCTCTTAACCAATGCGCCACTCGGCCGGCCCATGGGTTTTCTTTTTTTACCGTTCGTTGTCTACCTCTTCTTTGCCAGAGCTCATGCACGTTCGCGTGTAACCCGACGGCATTTTTTAGCAGCCTATGAGAAAGAGCCCCTGGGCAAGTGTGGGTATGACTTCTGTAGCTGTGGCATGATTGCTGATGTTGTGTTATAATCTTTAGGCATAATTTGGGGCAGGTGAATCTATAACTAGAATGAGATGTGTTGGGAAGAGAATGGGGAATTTTTAGAGTGCACTACAACTACTTTCTCTTGATTTTTTTCTCAGGGAGGAGTAGTAGTTCTACATTTTTTGACACCGAACTGTTCAAATTCTTGGTTTATTATTATTTTTTTTACTGTTTAGGTCATTTTCCTTAGCCAGGGTGTTACCCAATTCCTAAAATTCGTAATTTGTTTATTTCATTATTTGTTTAATTTATTATGTAATTAATGGAGAATGTGCTTGGGTATCGTTCTGGGGTGAAAGGAGGGCTTTGATTTTGTTGGGAAGATGTGTGGTGGGGGCCAGATATCCAATGAAAGGAATTTTATAATTTTGGTTTAATCTCCTTTGTGATTTGAGGTGAAGCTGTAATATATTAAAGTAATTTATCTTTTAATTTCTTTCTCTAATACTAGACTGCTCATATATTGGAATCACTTTTTTAAGGTATTAATGCTGAATTGTGGTTGTCAACATTCAAGTTGTCTTTTATTTTACATAAATAGGGATTTGGGATGAAATTTTGCATATGCATATAGTATTTCAAAGCCATTTTGCCAGTGTACCATATAGAGTACTTAGCTGCATTTCTTAGGAATTCTTGAGCTTTTGAGCACCAAGTAGATCTATCCTTCAATAATCTCTTTAGCAAGTGGGACATATTGCCGATGGCTATTTAGTTCCGTGTACATTTGCAATGAGCCAAATGTAATTTTCATTTGCAGTGAGAAACTAAGTAAATGGCATTTGGACAATTTAAGAGTTTCAGTACGTACTAGACTTAAATATTCCCTTTTTGCTAATTAAATGATTATTCATATTATTTTATCGTGACTCTAGGTAATGAAGCAAAGTCAGTGATATTTCAGTAAAACTATTCTGTTCCATTGTATGTTTCTAGGAAGTGAATGTTCATATACAATTAGTAGGTAGGTGGAGTAACCATAGTTTCAGTTTGCTTGGGGCATTGCTATTAATAGTTTATACTTCTTTTCCTGGGGTAATTATAAAAAATTTTTATTTTGATTATATATATATATTTATATATATACACCAAAATTTAGAAGAATTATGGCAATGTAACTGAGGTTGCATTGGTTCATACAGTTTTTCCTAATATTTAGGTTTTGTACCACTAAATAACAGGAACTACTGATTGCGGAATATACTAACACAGTTGAATATACCATGTTCAAAGAGTAAATAATATATTTAATGTGATACTCATTTACCTGAACTTTTTGTCTCGACTCTGGCCAAATGTTCTCTCTTGAAAGTGCTTGTTACAGGGTTCTCTTTTCTTTTAAAAGTTAAGATATATTTACTGTCGTACGTATGTGTAGCAATTTAATGTCTTCAAGTATGCTAGTATTTTTATTACAGCCGCTTTGTTTTTCTTAGTGTTCTGATTAGAGTTGCGTAAGTTTTGAGTAGAATGTTCCCAGTCCAGTTTTTTCTAAGTCATGTTATTATTATAATTATTATTATTTTTTATCTGAGCCATCCTGCTACCTGTTGGCAGCTCAGCAGCTGCTCAGCAGCTGCTCAGCTCAGGCCAGGAATCCAGTCAGCAACCCTGTTGCTCAGAGCTCGCTGTTGAGCGAGCTCTTAACCAACTGAGCCACTTGGCCTGCCCCTAAGTCATGTTATTTTTAATGTGCTCTTTTGCAGAATGGGAGGTTTGTTAGGATATATTTATCACATTATAGGACAGTTGTCTTTATTGCTATAAACATTTCATAAACCTTGATTTCCATAATGTAAACAGATTCATTATATGACTACAGGAACAAAGGACTTGAGTGGTATTTGCATAGTAACATTTTCTACCTTCTATCACAAGACCCTTACTGTAGATGACCTATGTTAACACCACAAGATTTAATAACTATTTCAGAGCTGCTCAATTGAGAGTGACTTGGGAAGTTGGTGGTTCAAAGGATGCTACTCAGAATACATCATGAGTTCTAAATAACCAGCAGACAAATAGAACATTTGAGTTAGAGAATACTTGTAGATCTTTCTGTTTTTTTGTTTTTTTTTGAGGACAGCGTTACTGGCCCTCATATGTGGGATCTGAACCGGGGCCGCTGGCTTCCCAAGCCAGCGCTCAACCACCACGCCACTCGGCCAGCCCACTTGTAGATCTTTCTGAAAATACAATGTATTGATTTCCTTCAAACATTTTTAAATGCAGGAAATAAAACATGCTATTTATGTTAAATTTAACCTGCATTTATCTATGACCTTTTATGTGTGAGGTGTTGTGGTGGAAACAATGATGAGTAAAGACATATAGATCCACCCTACCATCCAGGAGGTACTGGTCTCATCATTTAGACTCATGTCTAAATTAATTGGCAAAACAGTATCCGTTGAATTGCCCATGAAGATTCTTTTAATAATGCAAATATAATTAATTTTTAATTTTGTGATTTCAGATATTTTAATTTTATATTTGCTTAAACTAGCTGCAAAATAGACCTATTCCTAGGTTCAAGACAAGATTTTTGTGGTAATACTTTTTGATTCAAACTGCATGTCTGCTGCTGCTTGTCTGCCAGCAGATAACAAAATCAGTGATTTCAGTGGGGAAACCAAGACTGGGCAAGTTATAATTAACCCTATATGTTGCATTTTTTTCCCCTGGGCATGTGTTTTCATGATTGTAATTTCATATATGTACAGTAAAATTATTCAAAAATAAGAGTTACCTAATGATAGCTTACAAAGAGCAGTAAGATTTCCAGTATGAGTAATTTTGTGAACCTTTTGTCAGGCCATGCCAAAACAAAACAAAACAAAAAAACACCACAAACTTAGTTATAGAAATTTCTGTATATTTTTCAGTTCTTTGAAATGGTTGTTGGGGTCTGTGAATCTAGTATAATAGCTACTTAAATATAAACTTTAGGATATAGAGGAAATACTTAAAAGTCTACTTATTAAATAAAGTAATTTTGAAAAATAGTGATTTTTGTCCACTCTTAATATTGTATGAATAATTTTATTCTGATTCTTCAGATACACTTTTTTTTTTTTTTTGAGGGCAGTGTCACTGGCCTTCATATGTGGGACCGAACTGGGGCCGCTGGCTTCCCAAGCCAGCTCTTAACCACTGCACTACTCGGCCGGCCGATACACTTTTTTTTTAAACAACTATTTAAGACCTTTATTAGGGGAACAGCGTTGGGAAATCGGGGAAGGGGACCAGACAAGTTGCTGTCCTATTTTTCAGTCTAGTGGAGGACGTTGCTTTACTGGCCCATGTTGGCATTATCATTGTGCTCTTTCCAGGTCAGGCAGATTGGTTGCCGGCTTCTAGACAGCTGCTCAGGGTGGCTTTTAGCAGCTCACGCTGGCTGCCGGCCACTCACTGTAACCCATGGGAGCCCACTGCAGCAGGGGCTGCAGCCTACACCGTCACTGGCGACTCACATCAGCCCAGCTCCAGGTGGAGCTGTTGTTCATCATCTTAGCTGTAGAGGGCAGTGTTACTGGCCCTCATATGTGGGATCCGAACCGGGGCCCGGCTGCTCAGAGCTGGCATCCCAAGACAACTCTTAACCACCGTGCCACTTGGCCAGCCCATAATAATTTTTTAAAAGCCTGTTTTTTCCTCAATACACTTTATTTTATTTATTTATTTATTTTTTGAGGGCAGTGTCACTGGTCCTCATATGTGGGAACCAGGGGCCCGCTGGCTTCCCAAGCCAGCGCTTAAACACCGCACCACTCAGCCGGCCCCTCAATACACTTTAAAGTTTGGTTTTTGAATTGTTTCATATCTGATCAAGTTGGGATTTTTAAGAACTTCATTTTTAATTTGTAATAAAAGTTTTAAACTTGATTTTTTTCAGATATACCTTTGACATTAACATCTTTAACACTAACTCAATGTGTTGAGTCATGAGCACAGTTTTCCAGCACACCTCATCCCTTTACAATTTGTAAGATAAAGTCCTTTCACAGCCACAAATAATGATTGTATCTCAAACCACAGACACCAGTAAGACAAGTTAGGGTTTTCATTTTTCCTCTTTGTAAACATATTCTTGATCTCCACAATGAAATCATTTACTGAGTAGGTTTTTAAGAGTGATCTTTAAAAGGCTTACTGATAATAACATCCAGTATTTAGAATTGAAGACCAGGAATACATTTTTAACATTTCTTTGCCTTGGAAATATTGTCACATGAATTTTATACTTATCTTAGACTTGGATTGTTTTGAGCTAATGTGTCTTCTCCAAACAGGGTGGGTACAAGGTGACTGCTCCTCTTCTGAAGCATTTGCAGGAGAAGTGTTTCGTTTGGTTGTACCTTTTGTATCTATATGCAAATTCAGAGTTTTAGGACTATATGTAAAATGCAATTCTATGTAAAATGCAGTTAGTTTCTTTTTTTTTTTTCAGGTTTTAAAACTTTTTATTTGCATTATTAAAAAAATTGTGCATTCCAATAATTAAAATCATTTTAACAACAAAAAAAATGGCACTCTGATTAAACGGCATTTTACAGCCTGCAGGACATCTTGGACCAGCTTGATGATTACTCTAGATTTCACCATCGTCCCACCCAGCTTCTGCCTTCACCAACATGCAAGTTCTTTTCCTTCCCTGCCAGCCAGACAGGCAGATGGGAGAGGCAGGTGCAACCTTCGTTGTCAGTAGTTCTGATGTGAAAAGGGGCAGCACAGTCATTTTAAACTTGATCCAACCTCTTTGCATCTTAGAAAGTTAAGCAGCTAACGAAGTAAAATAAGAAGGCAATGCTTGTGGAATGTACAGTGCGTATTGGCGGTGCGTAAAATACAGTTGGTTTTAAAATTAGAAGTTATTTATCTCTTATTTCATCTAGATTGATAATACAAATGTTCTAAAGCATTACCTAAGGAGGGGTTACCATGTTTTCCAGTTTTAGGATTTTGAAATTTAGTGAAAATAAAAGATAAGCATACGCAGAATCTTTATTCTTATTGCATGACATAAAAATAAATGTGTCTTGGGCCAGCCTGGTGGCACATTGGTTAGGAGCTGGCTTGGGACGCCAGTTCTGAGGAGCGGGGCCCTGGTTCGGATCCCACATATGAGGGCCAGTGACACTGCCCTCTATAGCTAAGGTGGTGAACAACAGCTCCACCTGGTTGCCTCTATAGCTAAGATGGCCGGTGATAGTGTGGGCTGCAGCCCCTGCTGCAGTGGGCTGCCATAGGCTACAGTGAGTGGCCGGCAGCCGGAGTGAGCTGCTAAAAGCCGCCCTGAGTCGCCGTCCAGAGGCCTGAGACTGGTCTGCCTTAGCTGGGAAGAGTACGACGATCACAATACCAACATGGGCCTGTGAATTGACATCCTCCACAACTAGACTGAAGAACAAAAGGATAGCAACTTGTCTGTTCCCCTTCCCGGATTCCCCAACACTATTCCCCTCCCCAATTCCCCAATAAAATCTTTTAAAAAAAAAAAAAAAAGTACCTTCTTGTAGATACTATCTTAAGCCTAAGGTAAAGCAAGATTAATGGATACAGAAAAGTATTAGTTATAATAGACAACAATGATGTGTTTTGAAAATTGCTAAATTTATTAAATGTAATACACATATACTTATATTAATTCGAGAGAGCAAGTATCCAGTGTTTTAATATTGCTTCTGCTCACCATTGTTTGATATGCCAGGAATATTGTTTTCTGTTGAATCTCTCACAAACATTGGACATTATCCATCAACTATTTTGTTGAGCATCTATTGTGCTCTTGGAGTTTGGGTTACATAAGTGACCGAAACATTATAAGCCTTGCCATTTTGGGACATTGTAAAGACTTTGGCATTGATTTGAATGCAGTGAGAGTCATTGGACAGTTTTAAACAAAAGAATGGTAAAATCTGATTTACATTTTAAAGGAAATTGGAATACTTAGAAACCTAACTATAATTTGAACTTGATTAAGTTTTAGGTATTTTATGTGTGTGTGTTTGTGTGTGAGATTAAGATAGGGTTCAATCATTTATTTTGATAATGACAGTCTGTTAGAAATCCCTTGCTGTTTCTGCCCCCTATAGAGTATTATCTCTGACCTGTGGAGGCAATGAGAGGATGAAACTAGTAAAGGCAAGACTCTGTGCTTTCCTCTGGAAAAATGGATGGGAAGAATAGCTTTCTTAGAGATGGACATTAGAATACAAAAAACTATCAGTTTAAATTACATTTAATTGAGGCGTCTATAGCACATCCAGGAAGAGATTTCCAGCAGTTTACATTAATTCAGAACTTCAGCTCAGCTGCGAAGTTTGAGAGAGAGGAAGATTTCACAGTTGTCAGTGAAATAGGCCTTAGTTAAAACTTGTGTTTATAGGCAGCATTAGGATAAGTTAAATAAATCAAAAGGCCCAAGATGGAATGAGGGAACATATCATTGTTTAAATGAATTAGCCAAGGAAGAGAAAGTCAAAAGGGCCTGATTACAAATACCTGAGATGTTGGGCACATTTAATTGTGAACTGGACAGGAAAGAAATGATCCAGAGGACAGCAGATAGACTGAATGAAAGAGGAAATGTTTCAGATCCTAGAATGCAATTAAATACACATCTAGTACATAATAAAATGATAGAATTAGAAAGGTTAGATATTAAAATGTAAAACTTCAGAGTCAGTTGGAAAAAGAAACCTTCAGGGCATAACCATGAGAATAGGCTGTCATTGTGACAAGGCGATCGGTTCCACCTTTGACATTTTAGTGTTCTTGGAATGGAGCTCTCATGGTTTTCTCTTTGCCAAATTTAGAAGAAATATGGGCACTGGCATTTTTTTCTGTTTAATTGACTTTTAAAACCGTCTTCTCAAATTTGGTGTTGATTACATGGTAAAATCTATGTAATTATTTTTCTAGTTATTTTTTTCCTGCTTTTTTTTTTATTGTGGTAAGATGCACATAACAAAATTTACCATTTTAACCATTTTGTAAAAGATTTTTATTAAAAAATATATCTAGCAGATGCATTATATCAGTTTCAGGTGTACACGATAGTTCAGCATTCTTATATCTAAAGAAGTGATCACCATGATAAGTCCAGCAGCCATCTGACACCGTACCATGCTATCACAATATTATTGACTATATTCCCCATGCTGTACGTTATATCCACATGAGTTTATTTTATATGGAAATTAGAACGTCTTATTCCCTTTCACCGTTTTCCCCTTTAAGGTATTTTAATTGCAACTAACATTCAATATTGTTTTGTATTAATTTTAGGTGTACAGCTTAATTTTAATCATTTTTAAGCATTTAGTTTGGTACAGTATGCCTTTTTATCAATTATCTTTCCATTAACTTTATTTAAAATTTCTATGAACTTCAAAAATATTTTTACTTTGATTTAAAAAGTGTATGTTTTATGACCATAATGGAATTAAACTAAAATTGAAAAACAGAAAGATCTCTGGAAAATCCCCAAGTATTTGGAAATTTAAAACAACATGTCTTAAAAATAATACATGGGTCAAAAGGGAAGCCACATCGAAAATTAGAAAATATTTTGAATATAATGATAGATATCAGAATTTGTGGTATACATCTAAAGTACTGCTTAGAGGGAAATTTATATCACTAAATGCTTACATTAAAAAATAAACTTTTCAAATCAGTGATCTGAAGTTTTACGTGAAGAAATTAGAAGAAGAACAAATTAAACCTAAGAAGGCAGAATAAAGGGAATAATGACAAAAGCAGAAATCAATGAAATGGAAGACAAAAACAAAGAAAATAAAGTGGTTTTTTGAAAGGGTCATTAATTAAAACTGATAAATGTATAGTACTGGTAGAGAGAGAGAAGGTACAAATCACCAATGAAATGTACAAATTCCCTGAAAAAATACAAACTGTTGAACTGCACTCAAGAATAAAATAATCTGAATAATTTTATCAGTAGAGGTGTAGTATTTCTAATTAACCCTCCAGCAAAGAAAACTATGTTCCAGTGATTTCATCTATGGATTAAATGGAACATTAAAGGAAGAAATAATTTGAATTCTACACAAATTTTCCCAGAAAGTAAACGATGAGGGATTACTTCCCAACTCATATGAGACCAGCATTACCACGATACTGAAACCAAACACATTTATAAGATAAGAAAATTATAGACCAATGTATATAATGAACTTGGTCTCAAATTCCTAACAAAATGTTAGCAAGCAGAATCTAAATGAGCAAATGGTTTGTATGCTAGGATTGCAAAATTGACTTAACATTTTGCTAATCAATGTAATTCACTATATTAATACACTCAAAAAGAAATAACCATTTTATAATCTCAATAGATACAGAAAAAATTTGACAAAATTCAACATGGACTAATAAAGAAATTCTCAGCAAACTAGGAATATGAGAGAACTTTGTTAACCTGATAAAGGGCATTTATGAAAAAAGTATAGCTAACGTCTTACTTAATGGTGAGGATGAGGACTTTTCCCCTAAGATTGAGAACAAGGCAGAGTTATCCATTCTCATCATTTCTACTCAACATAGGACTGGTGATTCTAGTCGGGTAAATTAAAAAAAGAAAAAACACACGAAGATTGGAAAGAAACAGGTAAAACATCTTTATTCACAGATGTCATGATTGTGTACAAAATCTGATGGAACCTACAAAAAAAGATACCTGAACTAGTCAGCAAGGTGTCTGACATTTCTATATTTTAGAAATGAGCATTTTGAAAATGAAACAATTTTACAGTATTAGCAATACCAGAAACATGAAATGCATAAAGTATATAATTTATATGCTGAAAACTGTAAATCACAGATGATCTAAATAAGTGAAATTATGTGTGCTTTATTCATTGTTTGGAAGACTCAGTACTGTTAAGATGTCAGTCCCCTCCTTTTGACCTCTGCAAAATGGTCTGTAGAGTTCAACATAATCCCAATCAAAATCCTATGAGGCTTTTTTTTTTAATTTGGTAGAAATCAACAAAATACTTCTAATAACTTTATAGAAAGGAAAATACCCTAGAAGAGCAAAAACAATTTTGAAAAACAAGAATAGAAGGATTTTAAGATTTACTATAAAGTTATATTAACCAAGACAGTGTGGTATTGAGGAAAGGATAGACATGTAGATTAATAGAACAGAATAGAATCTAGAAAAAAATCCATGTTGGAACAATTGATTTTTGACAAAGGTGCCAAGGCATTTTTCTCAGTGGAGAAAATGTAATCTTCTCCACAAATCGTGCTGGAACATTTGGATATCCTTTTATCCATGGGTTGAAAAACTTTTAACTCATGCCTTGAACTTAATGCAAAAATTAACTTGAATTGGGTTATAAACCTGGATATAAAATCTAAAACAATAAAAGTTCTAGAAGAGAACGTAGAAAATCTTTGTGACTTTGGGTTAGGTGAAGATATTTTTGATGGCATAAAAATGCAAACAAGAAAAAAGATTATTTGGATTTTATGAAATTTAAAACTTGTTTTTCAGAAGATACTGAAAAGAAAAAGATAAGATTTTCTCATCAGTTTGGAGAAAATATTTGCAATCTACATGTCCGATAAAGGACTTGTGTCTAGAATATATTAAGAATTCTCACAACTCAATAATGAGGAAACAAAAAATGGGGTAATTTTTTTAACAGATACTTCATGGAAAAAAGTATACTGGTGGTAGATAAGGAGAGGGGAAGCTGCTCAATATCATTCACTAGCCATTAAGCAATTGCAGAGTAAAGTCACAATGTAATTTTATCCCAGTAGAATAGAGAGGAGGGATGAAAGAAAGGAAAAAAACTGAAAATACCAATGCAAATGCTAGAGAGAATCCAGAGCAACCAGAACTCATACTTTGAAGGTGGGAAAGCAAAATGTTACTATTATTTGGAAAAGTCTGGCAGTTTCTTACAAACTTAAGTATATACTTGTCATATGACATGTCCTTCTCATGTATTTATTCATAGGAAATGAAAACATGCCTACATAAAGCTTTGTACTCAGATATTCACTAGTCAGTGAATAGCCGAACAAATGAGGTACATAGACATGATGGAATACTATTGAGCAATTACAAGGATGAACTACTGATGTGTGCTGTAGCTTGGATGCATCTCAAAGGCACTGTGCATTTGTGAAAGAAGGTGCACTCAAAGTCTGGATGATTCCATTTCATTCTGGAAAAGAGTAAATTCAAATAACAGAAAACGTAGTTGCTAGGGATGGAGGGTGTTAAGGAATTGGATTGTCTACAAAGGAAGGTGAACATTTTTTGAGTGTTAGAAATACTGTTTATCTTGATTGTGGTGATGACATATCTATTTGTCAAAATTCATTGATTTGTACAACTAAAAAAGAGTGGATTTTATTCTAAATTATACTTCAGTAAACCTTTCAAAAAAAGTTTATTGGATACAGAAAGTAAAAGAAGAAGAAAGAGAATATAATACTTTCCTTGTTTTGCTTCTCTTGAGAAGATAAGTAGTTGCTTTAACTGAATCTCACGACTTGATTTTGATACCAACCAAGACTTTATCATTCATTTAAAAATAATTTGGATTTTCACACTTCAAACTGAGTTACTATGTTGGCAAGTTAATCCTGTATGTCTCAGAATAATAGAAATTGTTATTATTCTTGGAATTTTTGTTAGAAATATGTAAAATGGTTAGGTTATTCTTAATATTTTTCTTTGAAGGTCTAAAGTGTGTTTTTGGGTTTTTAAAAAAATATTTGCTAAAATCCCACAGTGGGAAAGTATTTAGTTATTTTGTTTAAAGGTAAGCAATATAGAAGGGTATAGACAAGTAAAAAGTAAAGTTCTCTTATTGATTTCACTCTCTGATTACTACTGTTAATAACTTGAGTTTGTACATCTTGAAAATTTTTGTTGTATTTTTGCATTTGATTTAAAAATCAGCTTAAATAGATACATATCATGTTTGCTTTTTTGCAGCTTCCATTTTTCACCTAATGTAAAGTGGCTGTCTTTCTGTATCAATATTGGTGTATACTTCAGTGAATATTTTTAAGTACATAATATTTAATGGTTTATTCTAGATACAAAGGATAGAGCAGGGAACAAAATAGGGTCCATGCCCCAGTGAACTTACATTCAAATAAGAGGAAGCTATGAAGCAAACTGGGGGAAATGTCACTATTGAAAAATTTCATAAAGGTCAATAATGAAGGCTAAAGGGATGAAAAGGGATGGAAAAGAATGAGCAGGACAGGTTTGTAGGCCTTTGTATGTAGATGTACTTACTTTATTCTTCAGATAGCTATTATTTTATAATATAATTTATCCATTCTGTTGGTAGGCATATGGATTATTTATAATTTATTGTTATAGTCAATATTGTAATGAATACCCTTGTACACATTTTTTTTGCTTACATGTACAAAAATTTCTGTACACTAAGTTCCTAGAAGGAAGATTGTTTTTTAAATGTTGATTTTCGATTCTGACAAATTATCCCCCAAAACATTAGACATCTGATAATGGACAAAAAATACCTCATTTTAGTTTGTATTTACCTGATTCATAATGAAGTTCACCATATTTATTGGTTATTTGTAATTTCTCATCTAAATTGCCTACTCATATTTATTTTGCCCATTGTGGGGTTTGTCTTTCCTTACAGAAATTTTAGGATTTCTTTATATTTTTGTTTATGATGTGTATATAATATTTTCTTCTAACATGTCAATTGTCTTACATTATGGAATCTTTGGATTTTTCATTTTTATGCTGTAAAATCTATCAGTCTTTTCTTACCTAGCTTCTACGTTTTGTGTCTTTCCAGAAATGCCTTCTTATGGTAATTTAGTCTCTTATATTTTCTTCTAATTCTTTAGTTTCATGTTTCTAGTAGATTTTAATTCACCTGGATTTCTAAAAATATACATTCTGTGGTGGAGACCTAACAATTTTTTCAGTTTCAGAACCGTTCTCCCAAAATAATTCATTGGACAATATGTCTTTTTTTCCCATTGACTCAACATACAACCTTTATCATATTTTAAGTCCAAAATATATGTATTCTGGATTTAATACTCCATTGTTTTGATTATTATTATTTTATATTTGACATCTAGTAGGGCACCCTCTCCCCATTGTCTTTTTCAAAAAAATTTTGGCAATTTCTGTGTATTTTCTCTTCCAGATGAACTTTAGAACCAACATGTCAAGTTCCATTAAAAATCCCTTTGGGATTTTGATTGGAAGTGCATTGAATTTACAGATTAATTTGGGGAGAATTGACATCTTTACACTATTGAATCTTCCCATCCAGGATCATGGTATGCCTCTCCATTTCTTTAGGTGTTCTTTTATGTCCTTTAGTAAAGTTTTAAAGTTTTTTTTTCTTTTCCATGTAGGTCTTACACTTTTCTTGTTAGGTTTATTCCTGGGTATTTTATAGTTTTTGCTGTTATTGTGAATTACCTCTTTTCTTCCATTTTGCATTTTATTTTTCAATGGTTATTGAAAAATAAAATGTAAAATGGAAGGAAAGGAAATATGTTGATTTTTGTATGTTGATCTTACTGTTTACTTAGTTTTCAGTTGATTATCTTAAAATTTCTACAAGGATGATTATGTTTTCTACAAATGATGGCATTTTGTTGTTTCCCGTTTTTGTATTTGTAATTCTCTAGGGGTTATTGTGTGTGTTTTGTTTGTTCTTTCTGGTTGTATTATGTTTGGTTAGGTTTCCAGATCTGTTCACTACTAGTTTTGATTTGGACATCTTTCCTGATTTAAATGGAATGCTTTTAATTTTTAAACTTTATATATGCCTTAGATTTCTGGTAGGATACAGAAGTTGGGAACAGAAGTTTCTTTTTTGGCTTAACAAGTGTTTTCATGGAAATGAATATTCTGTTTTGTGTTTCTGCTGAGATGATAACACATTCTTTTCACCTCTAATAATTGAATGTAGTAAATTACATAATTTACCTAATATCGGTCCTGATATTTTCATTTTATTTCATTTTTTTATTTTATTTTATTTTATTTTATTTTATTTTATTTTATTTTATTTTATTTTATTATTTTATTTTTTTGAGGGCAGTGTCACTGGCCCTCATATGTGGGACCGAACCGGGGCCGCTGGCTTCCCAAGCCAGCGCTTAACCACCGTGCCACTCGGCCGGCCCTGTGATATTTTCATTTTAAATATTTATTCAGCAAGTACTTACTCAGATATTGCATTGTTCCAGGAACTTTGCCTCACACTGATCATAGCCTTAAGTCCATATGGTTCCTCTCTTTTTTTATATGGAAAAGGGAGAAAATAGGCAAGTACCCAAGAACATGATAATTTTTGGCTATGATAATACTGTGGCGGAAACAAGGTGGTGTGATAGAGTGATGAGAAGAGGACCTCCTCTGAGGAGGTAAACTATAAACGAAGACCTGATGAATGAAAGAAAGAAAGCACTGGGAAAAGCATTGTAGGCAGGGGCAGAGCACTGTTTCTGTACGTAGTATTAATTATATTTCTTAGTATTGTCTTTATCCTGTTTCATGTATGTGTTGTATGGTATTCTTTTCTATAACTACCACATTTAATTTTCTAATGGTTTGTTTTATTTTGTTCAGTTTTTTTTTTTGTTTTTTGTTTTTTCTTTTTTCTGTTGCTATCCCTGTTCAGGTTTGCTAATAGGAGCTAGGGAGTTTTTTTTATTTTCTGTGCTTTGTAAATAATATAATAACTCTGTTTCTTATGAAGGATAAATCTGGACTACCCGTAAGCTTTCTTCTATGGATGTATTCTGTTATGTTTTTATTTTTTCTTGAATTAATTTTTATATTTCTTTTTTACAGAAAACTATCCACCTAGTTTAAACTTTCACATTTATTGATACATAGTTATACTCAGTTTTCTAATTTTAATATTTTTTTCTTTTTCTCATTTTCCATAATCAGACTTGCCAAAGCCTTGTCTCTTTCTAGCTAGACTTACCCTGAGAAACTGTTTTTGGATTTATCAGTTACTTCTATGTGTCTTCTTAATTTCTTCATTTCTATTTTTATCATTATAAATTATATTGATATATTTTGATTTGTATTTTATTTTTTGAAGCTTTTTATGTATTAAATCTTTCTTGTGTTCTAATAAATACATTTAAGGCTTTAAATTTTTTTTTAAGGATTGCTATGGCCCAATCCCATAGGAAATATGCTCACAATTTAAGTTTTCATTTTCTTTGTATTCTGAGAGTTAATTAGTTGGCTTTTTTCTCTTGAAATTTTCAAGTAGAGCTTAATGCTTATATTTTTCAATTTTTAGTACCCTTTAGCTTTGTGGAGCAAGAATCTAACCTGTATTCATCTTCTTTATTTGAAATTTGTTGAGATTTTTCTTTGCTTAAGATATGGTCAGGTTTTGTTTTCAGAGACTGTGTTCTCTATTTATGATATACTAAATTCTATTTCAGTATGAAATATAAGTATAGTTCCTTAATTCTGTTTCTGAATCCTCTGTATCAGTGATAACACTTGAGTTACGTAATTCAGTCCATGACGATGGTCTCAAGTCAAATTGTTCTAATAAAGTCTTAGTTGTTTTTTGTTTTATTTTTAAAGATTTTATTGGGGACTTGGGGGAGGGGAACAGTGTTGGGGAATTGGGGAAGGGGAACAGATAAGTTGTTGTTCTTCAGTCTTCGTTGTAGAGAGCGTCAGTCGCCCTCTGGCTTCCCATCAGCAGCTTGTGGCCTCTAAGCTCAAGGTGCTGAGTTCAGTCTTAGTTGGGGGGTGGATATAGCCACCATCCCATGTGGGAGTCAAACTTGGCAGCCTTGTTGTTAAGAGCGCACGCTCTGTCCACTGAGCCATCCCACAGCAGGTCAGCTCAAGGTTCTTAGTTCAATCTTTAGTTGTGGGTGGATGTAGCCCACCATTGTTTTTTTTTTTTTTTTTTTTGAGGGCAGTATCACTGGCCCTCATATGTGGGACCGAACCGGGGCCGCTGGCTTCCTAGGCCAGCGCTTAACCACTGCGCCACTTGGCCGGCCCAACCACCATTGAACAGGCAATCTTGTTACACCAGCTGAGCCATTCTGCCACCTGTTGGAAGTTCAGCGACAGCTCAACTAGGATGCAGCATTCACTGGCCCATGTGGGAATCAAACCAGTGGTCCTGTTGCTCAGAGCACGCGTTCTAAGCCAACTCTTAACCAATTGAGCCACTTGGCCGGCCTGAAGTTTTAGTTTTTGTAGGTAAAATATCAGTTATAATCTATGCCTATAAACCCACTTTATGTCATTGATATGACTAAACTGGTTATAAAAATCTAAACATTTACTAAAAGGAAAAATCACAAACATTCTTTTGAAGGGGTTTTTCTGCATTGACTGGATTAAGAGATCTTCAAATTTTAAGCATGCTGACCTTTGCATTGAAGATACCGTGTTTTCCTGGAGCAAGTGTGAGAATATTATTCTAAAAATGTTTTAATATAGTTAAAATCTAGATTACCTTTCTATTTTTTCTTTATTTTTTTAAAGATTTGTATTGGGAAATCTGGGAAGGGGAACAGACAAGTTGCTGTCCTTTTTGTTCTTCAGTCTAGTTGTGGAGGACATCGCTTCACTGGCCCATGTTGGTATTATCGTTGCGCTCTTCCCAGCTGAAGCAGTTGTTCGCCGGTCATTGGATGGCTGCTTATGGCGGCTCATGGCAGCTTAGAAAATCACACACCAGCTGCCTGCCAGCCCCACTGCAGCCTACACCATCGCCGGTGACTCACGGCAGCCCATCTTCAGGTCGAGCTGTTGTTCACCATCTTAGCTGTAGAGGGCGCAGAATCACTGGCCCTCATGTGGGATCCGAACTGGGGCCCTGCTGCTCAGAGCTGGCATCCCAAGCCAATTCTTAACCAATGTGCCACTCGGCCAGCCCCTAGATTACCTTTCTTTAAACACAGATTATCATCTTGAAACTGAATTACTAGCTTGAAATTCAGTGGTAAATGCACAAGGTATTTTCTAGAACAGGGGTTGGCAAATAGTGGCTTAAGCCACATATGGCTCTTTCAGTACGTACATGTGGCTCTGAAGTAAAATTGAAAATGAAAATAAAACTATCATAGTTTCATTTATAAAATTTTAAAAGGATATTCACATAATGGTGATTTCATTTGTTTTATGGCTCTCGAACAATTTTTAAATGGTTGTGAAGGACAGGATTGGCTCTTCCTTCTCAAAGGTTTGTTGACTCCTGTTGTAGTACAGTGAAAGCAGTAATAAAGTGATGGATAGGTAAGGGATGGAGAAAGGGGAATGTTAAAGTTCAAGAAGTCCAAATTCTGAAGTTTCTGGCATTCTCATTTTCTAAAGTATGTTTATGCTCAGAGACTGACCCTTTTTGTCATTCCTACCTCGCCTAATCTTTCATTTGACATACTGAAGTAAGTTCCTAATAGATTTTTTATCTCTTGTCACATCTGTCCAAAACCATCTTTCACATGGTCTCTAATTATCTTTCTCAAACACTGATTATTTATTATAACACAGCATTCCCTGGAGATATTGTGGATTTGGTTCTAGACCACCACAATAAAGTAGATATTGCAGTAAAGCTAGTCAAGTGAATTTTGGTTTCCCAGTAAATATAAAAGTTATATTTACACTAGTCAATTTAATGTGCAATAGCATTATGTCTAAAGAAACACTTAGAAATACTTCATTGATAAAAAAAAAAATTATCCACCTTCTGAGGCTTCAGTGAGTCATAATTTTTTGCTGGTGGACAGTCTTGTTTCAGTGTTGATGGCTTCTGACTGATAAGGATAGTGGTTGCTGAAGGTTGGGGTGGCTGTTGCAGTTTCTTAAAATAAGACGGCAATGAAGTTTGCCTCATCCATTGATTCTTCCTTTAGCAATTTCTCTGTAGCATGTGAGAGTGTTTGATAGCATTTTACTGACAGAACTTCTTTCAGAATTGGAGTTAGTCCTCTCAAACCCTGCCACTTCTTTATCGATGAAGTTTATGTAATATTATAAATCCTTTTTGTCATTTCAACGATCATCACAGCATCTTCACCAGGAATAGACTTTATCTCAATAAACTACTTTTTTTGCTCATACAAAAGAAGCAACTCTTCATCTCCTAAAAGTTTCATCTTGAGATTGCAGCAGTTCAGTCACATCTTCAGACTCCACTTCTAATTCTCTTGCTGCTATTTCCATCACTTCTAGAGTTAATGCCTCTGTTGAATGAAGTCTTGAACTCCTCCAACTCTTCCATGAGGGTTGAAATCAAGTTCTTCCGAACTCTTATTAATGCTGATATTTTTGACCTCTTCGCATGAGTCAGGAATGTTCTTAATGGCGTCTGGAATGGTGACTCCTTTCCACAAGGTTTTCAATTTACCTTGGTCACAACCATCAGAGGAATCACTGTTTATGGTAGCTATAACTTTACAAAATGTATATTCTTAAATAATAATATTTGAAAGTGAAAATTACCTCAATCAATGAACTGTAGAATGGAACGATTGTGTTAGCAGCATGAAAACATCAATATTGTACATGTCTGTCAGAGCTCTTGGGTGACTAGATACATTGTCAATGAGCAGTAATATTTTAAAAGGAATCTTTTCTGAGCAGTAGATCTCAACAGTGGGATTGAAAGATTCAGTGAACCGTGTTGTAAATAAATGTGTTTTCACCCAGGCTTTGTTGTTCTGTTAATAGAGCACAGGCAGAGTAGATTTTGCATAATTCTTAAGGGCCACAGGATTTTTGGAACAGTAAAGGTATATTGGCTTCAACTTAAAGTCAGCAGCTTCATTGGCCCCTAACAAGAGAGTCAACTTGTCCTTTGAAGCTTTGAAGTCAGGCACTGACTTCTCCTTTCTAGCTATGGAAGTTTTAAAGGACATCTTCATTGGAAATCTGTTGTTTTGTCTAGCCACCTTCATTAATTATCTTTAGCAAGATCTTCTGGGTAACTTTCTGCAACTTCTATATTGGCACTTGCTGTTCACCTTGCATTTCTATGTTAGAAAGATGACTTTTTTCCTTAAACCTCCTGAACCATCCTGTGCTGGCTTTAAACTTTTCTTCTGCAGCTTCCTCGCCTCCCTCAACCTTTAGAATTGAAGCTACTTAGAGCCTTTTTGTGGATTTGTCTTTGGCTTAAATGTTGTGGCTGGTTTGATCTCCTCCCCAGACCATTGTAACTTTTTTCATATCAGCAATAAGGCTGTTTTGCTTTTTTATCTTTCGTGTGTTTACTGCAGTAGCTCTTTCAATTTTCTTCAAGAATTTTTTCTTTGCATTCATAACTTGGCTAACTGTTTGGCACCAGAGGGGCCTAACTTTTGGCGTATCTCAGCTTTTCGACATGTCTTCTTCACAAAGCTTAATCATTTCTAGCTTTTGATTTAAATTGATAGACATGTGACTTCCTTTCAATTGAACACTTAGAGACCATTGTAAGTTTATTAATTGGTCTTGTTTCAATATTGTTGTGTCTCATAGAATCTGAGGCCTGAAGAGGGAATGAGAGAGGAAATGGCTACATAGTGGAGCAGTCATAATACATATGACATTTATTAAGTCTGCCATCTTAATGGGTGCGGTTCATGCTGCCCCAAAACAGTTAAAAATTGTAACATTAAAGATCACTGATTACAGATCATCATAAAATAATATAATAATATAATAATAAAAAAGGTTTTTAAAAACTTTTTTTTTTTTTTTTTTAGCTGAGCCATCCTGCCACCTGTTGGCAGCTCAACTGCAACTCAGCTCGGGCTGGGCATCAAACCGCCGTTGCTCAGAGCTCAGCTCGCACTCTTGAGCGAGCTCTTAACCAACTGTGCCACTCGGCCGGCCCGTCAATAAAATGGTTTTAAATTTTGCGAGTTACCAAAATATGACATAGAGACACATGGAATAAGCAAATTCTGTTGCAAAATGGCACTGATGGACTTGCTTGACACAGGGTCTCACAGATCTTTTATTTGTAAAAAATGTGCAGAATCTGCAAAGTACAGTAAAGTGAAGGTCAATAAAACAAGGTATGCCTGTACTCAACTCCTTCAGTAATCTACCATATAAATTGTGAGCTTCTCAGCAGTGCTGAAAAGCCACATCTTCTTTAAGCATTATTCTTTTTATCTCGCTCAGAATTGTTTTTTTTCTCTGTATAGTCATTAATTGTATTGGTATCTGCTGGGTTGTTGGAAAAGTCATGACGCATTTCTGCAATGAAAAACAGAAAAAAATACGTCATGACTTTTCCGACAACCCAATAGTTTGCACTATTTTTCAGTTTTGTTTGATATAGTTAACTGTTTGCACATAGAGTTGCCTTTCTATACTGTATAATTGTGGAAGGCATCAATTATAATAAATCTTTTTTGTATTTTTATTCTCTTTTGGTTCTTCTACTGCTTTGCACATAATATGTAATTAGTGGTAAACATGTGTTAAGTTGAATGAAGTTTGTATATATGATGTCCAGTTAATCAGACTATATACTATATCCTTACCCTTTGAAATAAATAACAGTTTATTAAAAAATAGACTCCTCTTCACTAACATGGCAGTGGTAATATATGTATTTTGAAGAGAAGTTAGTTTGAAACGTAATGCTAATGTTTACAGTTTGAAATGTAATGCTAATGTTTACAGTAATGCTAATGGTCCACATGGCCCTGCGTTTCCAAATTTCCATGTGACTGTGTTTGTTTTTTTTTGTTGTTGTTTTTTGAGGTCAGTGTCACTGGCCCCCACATGCGGGACCCAAACCGGAGCCGCCGGCCTCCCAAGCCAGTGCTCAACCACCGTGCCACTCGGCTGGTCCATGTGACTGTGTTTTGAGTATAGAAGGATTGGGAGTACCATTAATGGCATAAACAGTCCATTCAGTCCTAACCATTGTTAAAAGACCTTGGCTTACATTGACAAGTATTTTGTTAAGTTTATTTTGGGAAGACAATAAAAAATAATTACTTATGTTAATCTAAACAGTATTACTGTTAAATAGTAATATTTACTAAACAATAGCAATCTGCAGTAAAACATAACCTTTAATCTTTCAAAACCAGAAGAATTTAATATGTACAAAAGTATAGAGGTTAGTATAATCAGTCCTGTATAAATAATAAATCAATGAAGATAGATAGCATTTTGCATTACCTGCTACCTAATGTACAACTTTTCTACATTTATAAAATATACTCTTAAATTTATTTTTTGTAACAAACTCCCTTCTTCATATACAGTACTGCCTTTTATAATCTGAAAGGGAAGGATCCCAAAACCATCTTTTATTTACTCAGGAATTATTTGAGTCCTTACAAATTGGTGGGTGTAGTCTATATAGTTGTCAGATATATATCAGTCAGCCAAACACATCCATTTCCATGAAGTTTAGAAAGTCAACAAATATATATAATAAGTCATGTGTGATAAATTTATGAAAAAATTCTGCAGAATAAAAGCCCTAGACATGAGTGAGACTTGGTTAGGTAGCAGCTGAAGCAGTTATGGTACCTAGGCCTTTAGACCCTAACAGATCCTTGAAATTAGTTTTTTCTTCATTAATCTTAAACTGGGATTGGGGAAGATATAATAGACACCCATTTTTATTCTTTTCTTTCATCTTAGTACCTGTTAAAAAATCCACATATAGAATTTCATTTGAATTTACTGTTTTTGTTACCAAGTTTTTTATACTAAGAACAGTGGGCTTAAAAATCAGTGTAAGAATTTATGGAGAAGTTTGAAGTCAATTTAAAACATTTCTGTACTTAGTATCCCTGATAAAGAGATTCAGATGCCTTTTTCTTAGTAAGTTTTTATATTAGTAAGTTTTTAGTTAAGATACAACCTGGATACAATAGGGGACTTTGTGTCTGAAAATCACTTCTGATTGAAATTTAATACCTTCCGTGATCTAACTTCTAACTTTCTGACTTTTCTTGCAGTAAATCCTCTGTTTTTGCCTATAGAAATTTTATACTTTTCCCAGTACCAGTCTTTCTTTTCTTCTTACACAAATTGTTATTTTGGTCAAAATCCTTCCATATTATTCTTTCTGCATGCAGTGTCTCCTTTGAACAATTTTAGTACCTGTTATTTGTACTTTTAATTTGGCACCTAACCACTACTCTTTGAGATTGTTTGTTTTCTAAAACTAAAATATTTAAGTTTTCATCTGTTCATTTTACCTATTTTCATTTTTCTATGTTTATTTTCTTTGTTTTCTTTCTTTGTCTTCTCCAATTGGATTGAAAAATAGTAGCTATTGTTTAACAGAATATTTTATTGCGAAGCAACTTTTTCTTTAGAAAGACTCATCTTGACCACGGTTGAAGATAGGAAGACATAATTTTTACCATGTTATAATTCTGAATCACACTTTGCTATGGCCAAACCATAAGGTCTGCCTCCTTAAAGTATAACACTTCTGCTTTTGCTTCTGCCTTTAAATATAATTTAAAATTAAAAACAAAACCTTGGTTTTTTTCCTGAGATTATTTACAGAGTATTCTGTGTCTATTTGTATTTGAAATATTACAATCTGAAATATGTCCTGTTAGACTGCATTTGTTTTGGAAATTTGGAGAGAAACATACTGCCCCAAATTTAACCTTCAATATTAAATATGTTGATTAAATAAAGCAGTTATGCCTGGTTACTACACAGGTGACTTTGAAAGATGGAACAGTGCAGAGTTTCTGATGTTGTTCTGGTTATGAATAAATTCTTTAAGGTTTTTGTTTTTTTCTTATTTCTAACATCTAGATACTAGACATGAGCATAATTGTGTGTTCTAGGCTAGTGATTTTATATCTATTTTAGTTGTTGCAGTTACAAATACCTTAGATTTGTGAAATAAATGTTCCCTGATCATGTTAAATAGTAATATTTTATATATAATAATTATAACCTTTTATTAGCAAGCAGAAAAGACTATATCTTAATACCTTTTTGTAAGTAGCTCTGTGATTAGGGTTGTCAAAACAGACTTTTCTCTGTGTCTTGGGAGTTTGCTGTTTTCTAATTCTTCAAGTTGTACCAGTGTCATTGTATTCTTCACTGCCATGTACTCATAGTTAAAAAAAAAAAAAAAAAAAAGCCAGTTTTACCTTAAGGATAATCTTAAGGAAGCAGTAAATATTAATTTTATGAAATCTCCACTTTTGAATACATGTCCTTTTTAATATTGCTATGTGTGACAAAGTGGGAAGTACACATAAAACACTTCTGCTGCATGCAAACGTATGGTGTTTGGAGGAAATACATTTGTATGGCATTTTGGTTTTTTTTAGGTGTGAAATAAATTAGCCATTTTTCTTTTCATGAAATGCCATTTTTGCTAGAAAATATAACTAACAAACACATTACACTGATCAAACTTGCATATTTGGCAGATGTTCTCAGAAATTATATAAATGAACCTGTCACTTTAAGGGAAATGATTGGCAGTATTTGTTGCCAGTGATAAAATTAAGCTTTCAAGCAAAATTAGAATTTTGGAAATGTGTTTGCCTGGGCTTGACAGCTTTCCAGAACTTAAATACTTTTCTGATGAATCCAATAGTGATATTAACAAGTACGATTTTTTTGATATTGTAGTTTAATTTCTAATATAGCGAGTATTAATAAATATAACCTTTATATAAAGTCTTTGGGAGTGCAGTACTTTATAAATGTAATAAAGGGATCCTGAGAGCAAAACATCTAAGCACGGTTGATTTAGCTCCTATAAGTCAAAGTTTTCATGGTAAACATTAACCTCATAACCACCAAGCCTCTGCCCCAGCCTCACCCCACCAATTTAAAATAGAGAAGAAGACATATGATTTCAGAAAAAAAAAATTAGACTGTATATGAATAATTTATTCTTAAGTTCTTCTATAGATGTTATTTTCTCTTCTAGTTCAACAATAGGCTTATATAGCCCATTGAATTTATTTAGGATTGCATTGCATTTATTATCTTTGATATTCACATTAAAAAATTTTTTTCTCTCCTCTTCCTTTTCCTTCTTTTATTTCTCTTCCCACTTTCCTTTTCTCCTTTCATTCCTCCCTTCCTTTCTTTTTTTCTGTTTATTTTCTAGGTGGAGTCTTTCATTTTGGATCAGGATGATTTGGAAAATCCAATGCTGGAAACGGCTTCCAAGTTGCTCTTGTCAGGTACTGCTGATGGTGCAGACCTCAGGACGGTGGATCCAGAAACACAAGCTAGACTGGAAGCTTTACTAGAAGCTGCAGGTAAATCTGCAAACTCTACATATGTAATAAATCTGCTTAATTTTCCAAAATTACATATAAATCTTATAAAAACTCCTGTTATTATTAATGTATGATCTTGGACATTTAGGATAATACTGTCCATAAAGGTTAATGTATTATGTTCTAGACAATTACATGGAACATTTCATTAAAGAATACGAGTATTTTCATTACCAGAGTAAAATGTACAGTTGCTGTCAACCTTATAAAGAGGAACTTCTTATACAGACAGTTTTCCTTAGTCCCCTTATACAGTCAGTTTTCCTTAGTCTCGAATCCCTTATTTGTGAATTTGCCTACTTGATAAAATGTGTTTGTGCCCCCCAAATTAGTACTCACAGCACTTTCTCAGTCTTTCATAGAAATGCACAGAATGGTGAAAAATTTGAGTCGTCCTACACACATGTTCCCCGCTGAGGTGGAATAAGGTGATGTTCTGCCTTCTTGTTTCAGCTTTCATACTGTAAACAAGTGTCCTTTTCACGACCTACGCAGTGCCACATTTTTGTGCCTCTTGTTGATAATTTCACTGTTTATAATGGCCCCCAAGAGTAATGCTGATAACAGTGTTTCTAAATGTGAGAAGGCTGTGTGATGTGCCTTATGGATAAAATACATGTGTTAGATAAGCTTCTTTCAGACATGAGTTACAGTGCTGTTAGTTGTGAGGTCAGTGTTCATGAATCACCTATATATTAAATAAAGTTGTCTTGTGTGTCAAAAACACACATAAAACAAGCTTATGTATTGATTGGGTAATGCAAGTGTTGTGACCCAGAAGCTTGAAGGAACTGTGTTTTTCCTGTAGGATAGTGGTTCAATATTCATTAATCCAGTGTTCCTAGCAACTTTACAGAACATAACTACCATGAATAATGAGAATTGAATATATATATATATTTCCCCCCAATTTTTTGGCACAGACTGTCTCTAGAACCCTGTATAGTGAATCATTATATTGTCTTCATAGGAACAGTGTTTTTATTAAAGGTTGTATGCATAATCAAATATTTAGCACCATATATATAATATGCCTTAAGTATAAGAGAGTAGTAACTGTAAATTTCTGCGATCATTTCAAATAACCATATTTTCTTAACTTCCCTAAAGTAAACATATACCATGAGCATTCATTGTTCATGATTGAACACCCCAATGTGCTATATATTGTATAAGCAACGCATATAAATTGCTACTTAATTAAAGCATGAAACTGACCTACTACTGTTTGGTAATCTTTTCAGTAAATATCTTTTAACACAGTACCTAAATATTTAAAGAACTCCTGGTTAAGTTTGATTTGTGTCCTGGGTAAAATCCTGAATGGAATATTAAAGGGCTCTTGACCAAATACAGATGAAAACATAAGAGCATGTGCAAGGACCTGTCCTTGAGCATAGAAAATGATTTGTACAGAATAGTAGAGCTATAATTTAGCGTTTTTTAGCCAGAAATTTGATGTTGCTGTAAAAGTTTACATGAGGAAAAGAAGATAGTGAAATTATTTGAGAACATACCAGAAAAAGAACAGGAAATGTTTCTCCTGAAATTGAGAAGACTCAGGTTGAATACAAGAGGGAAATTTGTTTTCTGTAGCCCCAAGAGGAAGAACCAGGTTCAGAGATGCTACATGAAAGTGATTTTAGCTTAAAGGAGATACTTTTGGAGGTAGAGTTCTATTTCATAGGCTGCTAATACTTCCATTATTCTCATTTCTGTATTTATTCCCATTCTTTGTTTTCCTTACAGTAGCTAATGTGCTAGCCCATCTCCTTCCTCCTTCTCTCTCTCACTTCTCTCCCCCCTCCTTTTTTTCCTTTTTTAAATGAAAAATTTCACATAGAAACCCAGAGAGAACAGCATAATGAACCCTTGGCATATCCATAATCCAGCTTCACCCGCCAACAGTGTATGGACAGTCTTGTTTCATCCTTACACGTTGCTACCCTACTGACTCCCTACACCCTGTATTAATTTAAAGCATCATATAATTTCATATATAAATACTTTAGTAGGTACCTCTAAATTAAAAACTTTTTTTTTAAAGATTTTATTGGGGAATTAGGGTAGAGGAAAAGCATTGGGGAACTGGGGAAGGGGAACAGACAAGTTACTGTCCTTTTGTTCTTCAGTTTAGTTGTGGAGGACATTGCTTCACTGGCCCATGTTGGTATCATCATTGCGCTCTTCCTGGGTGAGGCAGATTGGTTGCCGGCCTCTGGACGGCCGCCCACAGCAGCTCTTTGCAGCTCACACTGGTTAGCCTGCTACCCACTGTAGCCTATGGCAGCCCGCTGCAGCTATGCAGCCCCGGGGACTCAGCAGCCCAGCTCCAGGTGGAGTTGTTGTTCACCATCTTAGCTGTAGATGGCAGTGTCACTGGTCCTCATATGCAGGATCCGAACCAGAGCCGCTGGCATCCCAAGCCAGCTCTTAACCAATGCGCCACTTGGCCGGCCTAAATTAAAAACTTTAAAAAAAAATACATATAACCATAATACCATTGCGTATCTGAAGAGAAACAGTAATTTCTGAATATCTTCAAATATCCTGTCAGTGTTTAAATTTCCCAATTTTTTATTTTATTAGTTCCATGTGTGCAGAACAACATAATGATTAGACATTTATACACTTCAGAAAGTGATAACCCCAACAAGTCTGCTACCCTTCTACTGTACATAGTTATTACAGTACCATTGACTATATTCTCTATACTGTACATTCCATGACTGCATGTATTTCTTATTTATAGTTGACATGCATATTATTTTATATCAGTTTCAGGTGTACAGCATAGTGGTTAGGTATTTATATAATTTATGAAGTGTTCCCCCTGAGAAGCCTAGTACTCACCTGACATTATACATAGTTATATGTATATTATTAGCTATAGTTCCCATATTGTATTTCACATCCCCATAACTGTTTTGTAACTGCCATTTGTACTTTATCTCTTCACCTTTCTCACCCATTCCCCCATCCCCCTCCCATCTAGCAACCATCAGTTTGTTCTCTGTATCCATGAGTCTATTTCTGTTTTGTTTGTTCCTTTATTCTATTTAGATTCCACGTATAAGTGAGATCAAATGATATTTGTGTTTCTCAATCTGATTTATTTCACCTTAGCATGATAACTTCTAGGTTCATTCATATTATTGAAATGGTAAGATTTCATTGGTTTTTTTTTTTATGGCAGAGTACTACTCCGTTTATATATGTACCACAATTTCTTTATCCAGTCATCTGTTGATGAGCATTTTGATTATTTTCCTATCTTGGCTATTGTAATAGCTCTACAGTAAATATAGGGGAGCATATATCTTTTTGAATTAGTGTTTTGGATTTCTTCGGATAAATACCCGGAGAGGAATTGCTGGGTCATAAGGTAGTTCTGTTTTTAATTCTTTGAGGAACCTCCGTACTGCTCTCTATAGTGCCTGCACCAATTTGCAATCCCACCAACAACAGTTCACAAAGGTTCCCTTTTCTCTACATCCTCACCAACACTTGTTGTTCGTTGATTTATTGTTGGGCATCCTGACAGATGTGAGGTGATATCTCATTGTGGTTTTAATTTGCATTTCTCTGATCATTAGTGAGCATCTTTTCATATGTCTATTGACCATTGTTATGCCATCTTTGGAGAAATACCTATTGGGTTCCTTTTTTTAAAATTGGATTGTTTGTTTTCTTGGTATTGAGTTTTCTATAAATTCTGGATATTAATACCTTTTCAGATGTATCATTGGCAAATATTTTCCCCCATTCAATAGGATATCTTTTCATTTTGTTGATGGTTTCCTTTGTTGTGAAAAAACTTTTTAGTTTGAGGTAGTCCCATTTGTTTATTTTTTCTTTTGTTTCTCTCCAGTTGTTTTGTAATGGTCTTTTATAGTTGGTTTGTTTGCATTAGGATTCAAAGAAGTTTTACATGTTTTTGATGTAATGATTTTTCTTAAGTGTCTTTTAATCATAACAGTTCCCCCTTTTTTCCTATTTGTTGAAGAAATTGAGTCATTCGTGCTATTTTATAAATTTTGCCAGTTGTATTCTGTGTATTGTATTTCGTGAATCAGAATTCAGTTCCAGAGATTTGACCAGATTTAGGTTTGTTTTTTGTCTTTGACAATAGTAGTCCTTCAAGGTATATTTATTTCCTTATATATCACATTACTCTTTTTTTGTGATGTTGAGATTGATCACAGTTTAGATGTCTTGAGAAAGGATGCTTGAGGTAAAAGCTTTGTGAGACCTTGTCTGAAATATCTTCCATGCTGTCCTCATATTTGATAGTTTGACTAGTATAGAACTCTAGTTTAAAACATCACTTTTATTTCAGACTTTTGAAATTACTGCTGCATTGTCTCCTAATTTTTGGTATTGCAGTTCAGAAGTTTGAAGCCACACCTATTTAGGATATTATCTGATCTCTGCTACTTTTTTCTACTCCTCCTTGTCCAAAGCATTATAATTTTTGGCATTTAAAATTTTGATCTCATTTTGAATATTTTTGGCTGTTTTTCACATTTAATATTTCCATTGCCTGGTGATCCCTGAGTTTTGTTTGTAGTCAATAGCAATTTCATAAAAAGTAGAATTAGAAGGTATACATGCGTGTTTTGTCAGCTGGTGTTCATTGTATCTTATTATATAGCATATATATTATATATGTAGTTGTATATTATATATGTAATATAGTGTCCTATTGTGTTATTATATTTCATATGATATATGTTTATATATTACATATCATATATATTATATATGTAATATAAGTTTCCTATTACAGCATAACAATTTACCGTAAACATAGTTTTGTGACACAATACCTATTTTCTATCTTAGTTTCTGTAGGTAAGACATCAGGGCACACAGTGGGACTAGATTGTCTTGTTCAGGGTCTCATGGGCTGAAATCAGGATGTCAGCTGAGTTGAGTTTTCATCTGTAGGCTATAGGAGAAAGTCTCCTTCCAAGTTTATTGTTGGTAACAGAATTCAGTTCCTTGGAGTTATAAGACTAAGATCTCAGTTTCTTATGGACTGTCAGCTGTGGTTGCTCTTATCTCATAGTTGCCCACATTCTTTGCCATGTGGCCTCCTCCATATTCACATCAACAGGGCACATGGAATCCTTCTCATCTTTGAATCTTTGACTTCCCTTTCTTCAGCCAGCCAAAGAAATCTCTTTGCTCTTCATTGGCTCAAATAAGATCAGGCCCACCCAGATAATGTCCCTATCTTTAGGTCAACTGTGCCATATAACAACCTAATCATGAGGACATGGGGATAAAATTTGTGGAAATCACAGTCCCAAGGATCATGTAGAATGTGTACGCCAGATCTGGTAATCCAGAGAACATTTTAGAATTCCTAGCACACAGGGATGGGACAAAGACCTGTGCATTTCTTTGAGAACCCCCCCAAATGTCAATATTTTCAAGTCTTTTCTTTGCTGTTCATTTTCTTGAGACACAGTTGCCAGTTTTTTGTATGGTGAATTATAAACCTGGCTGCCAGCATTTGGTGAGCTGAAAGTGGGTAGGGGGCTGAGGATCCCACTGTTTATCATGCATGTTTACTTATGCCTCATTTTCGATCTAATACTTCATCTCGTCCTCCTCCATATCTAATGCCTCCTAGTCTAGAGCCTTTCTTGTTTGTTTTCTTTAGAGAATAATCACCTGGCTGTGCAGTGTGGGGATGGAGTTCTTAAATGCAACTGCTTCTTACAGTTGTTTAGCCAGTCTCTCTGTTTCCAACCCCAAACCTCACTCCTGTTTCTAGTACCTATAATTTCTGATTCCTATCGGGCTGATCGCCTTGTCTGTTTGATATCAACGTTTCCATTTATTCTGTTCTGCTAAGCAGTTATATCTCCTATTTACTTTTTTTCTTGTTTTTTGAGTTTTAAAAATTTTTTTATCTTTGTTTTTCTCTTTTTCTTCTCGTTTACTTTGTTTTCATAAATATTAGATTTACAAATTTCTTCTAGTTTTATCAAAGATGGAGTTCCTGTTGTATTTTAGTTCTCCCTTGAGTAACTTCTAAGGGGGAAAAGGGGGAAAATAATTACCTTAAAAGCATCTTATAATCAGAAATCTAGATAATTTATTAATGTGTCTTCTCTCTGAAGTTATATGATTCTGTTCAATTGATTAAATGTCAGAATTTGGAAAGAATAATCGTCACCATGTATTTTTTGTTTTCTGATCTTTACTGATTAATATTTAATAACTGGATAAGAAGAGTAAAAAAGGATAACCATAGTCCATGGTAGATAGACTAAATTAAGTTTGAATCGCTGAGTGGTTACCATATATTTCCAAGGTTACTTCCTAGTTATCATAGTTATCTTATGAATATATAAAAAGGTCATAAAAATTCAATATGGAATATTTTCTTTTTGGTATTCTTTCTTTTTAAAGCAGTGATTATGTTCTGCTGATGCAGATGTATCCTCTTGCCAAATTCTGTTGCTAACGCTGAGAAATTGTTATAGTTCATCTGAGTAGGCAAAAAAAAAAAGAAAATGGAACTAATTCTCTTATGTGAAAATACATCTGTGACCTTGGTCTTAGTCGTGCCTTAGAATACTTAATTAACCACAGATACCTTATTGAATAAATACCACTGTAGCAGATTCAGACTGCAGTTGGCTTTTAATATTAGTGACACAAATTATATAGTAGGCATCAGTCTTACTAGACTAAAACTGCTTTTATCCTTTTCCCATCTTGATTATAGTAGATACTACATTTGACTGCCCTGAACATATATCTAAAATCATGAAGGCTTCTTGGCAGATTTATTTTTGGTTCCATAAGATGTACTATTTGATATTTTAGGTTTTTTAGAAAGAAAAGCAAAGAAGAATAGATTTTTTCTTTTACAAACTTTAAACACAAACTTAGCCCTTCCACTGTTATGCGAAACCTGCATAGATATGTTTATTGTTTCCATTTGTGTGGTCTCTTTGGTCTATGTCTTAGTTAAATAGTTTGTTTTAAAACCTATAATAGTGTTTCTTAATGTGCATTTGAATCAGTTGGGGATTTTTTTTTTTTAAATGCAGGTTGTGGATCAGTAAATCTTGGGGCCTGAGATTCTGCATTTCTAACAAGCTTCCAAGTGATAGCAGTGCTTCTAGTCCATGGACCACGTCTTGAATATTTAATAACTGGATAAGAACAGTAAAAAAGGATAACCATAATCCATAGTAGATAGTAATACCCATCATAACAATAGATGTTTATCTTCAAGTTGGAGCAAAGGCTGTTAATCCTGGCTATGCATCAGAATCTCCTTAGAGCTTTAAAAATATGTAGCTGTGTAGGCCCCACTTCCTACTTATTGAATTACATCTTTAGATATTGGAGAACTCAGCATTTATATACTATTTTTGTAAAGGTCTATTGAGGGGCAATCTGGTTTAAGCACCACTGAGATAGAATAATAAAGGTTAGGGATAAGCTTTCCTTCCTGGAAAAGCAACAAGTTACGTTTCATGCAGATAGTTACTAACCATTTCTGTTTTTGACATTTTTTTCTTTTGCTGTCCTGAATGTTTTCTACATATGGTACTTTTAGATATGATTTTGAGTGTATGTAATAAGTTGTCATAATTTGAAATAAATATGTATTCAAATATAGGTAACCTTTTATATAGCCTATAATGTTTTCTTAGGCCTTTTTTGGTCACAAGTAATAGTAGCCCAACTAAACATTTTTAAATAAAAGTAGTCATTTACCAAAAATGTAGGGATGGATGCCAGTTTCTGTCACTACTGGTGCCAGTGAGTCAAAAATAACATTATTAAAACTGTCCCCTTTCTTTTCTCCTCTTATACTAACTTATTTGGGTAGTCTTTTCGTTTGTAGTGATGAACGTGGCCAAGTAGTTCATGACTCACATCTTAGCAGTACAGCAACCTTTGAACATAGGTTTTTCTTCCATACCTATGGCAGAAGTCTGTGTGAGGACTCCTAACTATCCCAGCATAGGCCAAAGACCCTTTTCTGGCACCAGAGCCACAGGGTCAAGCATGGGGACAGACTACGTGGAAGAAGTAAGATTATCAGAGAATTAGAGAAGAGTGATTTCCTAAAAGACTGGGGGCAGACAATACATACATCCAATGCACCCTTTGGAAATTGTTTGATAAACTTATATAGAGTTAAGTAACTTGAATTTTGCTTTGTTTCCCCTTTTGGGTGTATCCATATTGGTGTGAAAATAATATAGGAATAGGCAAATTATCCACGGCCGATGGTAAAGCCTTTGCAGATCCTGAAGTGCTTCGGAGGTTGACATCATCTGTTAGTTGTGCGTTGGATGAAGCTGCTGCTGCACTTACCCGTATGAGAGCTGAAAGCACAGCAAATGCAGGGCAGTCGGACAAGTAAGTACATTTTCACTGTGTGCAATACAAAAACATTTTCTTAAAAATTATAAAAAATAGGTAACATTTACTGGACATTACCAACCACTTTACATGTGTTACATATAAATAAGATATTACTTATACTCAAAAGAAGCCATATGCATGGATTTTGTTTTCTCACCCATTTTATTCATGAAAGACTTAAGAGAATTGGATAACTTAAGTTTAAATAGGTGACAGGTGGCAGGGTTGGGACACCAATTTCTGTCTGATTACAAGGATGACTTCTTAGCCAGTGTTATAAAAGACCTTTTGCTTATTTAGATTTTGTATTCTTTTAATGTTTTGGTGACAAAGGAGTAAATGCTTTCTAATTAGTCATGCCATTTTCCAGTTCATATACATTGTTTTGACTATTTTAAAGGGCAAACTTTTTTTGTTTTTATGAATGTTCAAAAAAAAGTTATAGATCTGTTTCTCATAACTTGAATGTAAGCGAATCCCAGGGACTTTATTTTTGTATATGCCATAATTCCTTTTATATAGGATAATAATGGCTCACTAAATATTTTGTGACTTCGCTTTTTAAGTTTTTCTGATGTTATTATGCAATAAAAATCACCCCACCTGGTATATAAAAACAATTAGGGATAGTATAGTGAAAAATGGATATAAACTCCAAGGAACCAGCTTTCACTCCTCAGAGGCTCCTTTTTTGCCTCTAAACCTAAGGTAGCTTTTTTTTTTAGCAGTTGCCTTTAAACAGTTGAAAAAATGGAAGTATTTTATGTATGGGTTTAGAGAATTAAGAAACAACTTTTAAGAATTGTCTTTTGTATAATTGTGTTTTTATGCAACTGCTTTTAAGAGCATGAAAGACAGGTTATATAATATTAACAAGAGTATGAATTTGCTGTTTGTCTTATCTCCGTATTGTCTTTATTTGTGTAGATTTCTGTGTTTTCATTAATTCATTTATCATTCTTCTCATAGATTGACTCTTCTTTACTTAACCTCAGCTTCTGTTCCTAATTTAAGAGTTCAGTTTTACTGGCCTATAATATTATCGATTTCCAGATTTTTTTTTTTTGGATTTTGTTTTTTTAAATTTTATTGGGGAATTTGGGGAGGGGAACAGACAAGTTGCTGTCCTTTCGTTCTTCGGTCTCGTTGTGGAGGATGTTGGTATCATTATTGAGGCAGATGGGTCGCCAGCCTCTGGACAGCTGCTCACAGTGGTTCTTGGCACCTCACTCCAGCTGCCAGCCGCTCACGCTGGCTGTTGGCCACTTACTGTAGCCTATGGCAGCCCACTGCAGCAGGGGCTGCAGCTATGCCATTCCCGGGGACTCACAGCGGCCCAGCTCCAGGTGGAGCTGTTGTTCACCCTCTTAGCTGTAGAGGTCAGCATCACTGGTCCTCATATGTGGGATCCGAACCAGGGTCACTGGTGTCCCAAGCCAGCTCTTAACCATTGCGCCACTCTGGTGGCCCTCCAGATATTTTTTTTTAATGTGGTACCTGCTGAGACGGGCAAGAAAGAAAATTTAAAAACACCTTGAATAGTGTTTTAAAGCTAGTTCAAGCTGGAAATAGAATAGAAAAAAAGGCATAGATTCTTTGACATTGAAAATGCTTGAAGTTATCAGCGAAACAGTAGAGTATGTTTGTGACAGTCATATTTATCTGGCAAAGCTTGAGAACTATAGTGGAGTACAGTGAGTACTATGCGTCAGATTTTACGTTATTTAAGTGCAGTGCCACGTGCCAGATGTATGGTTCTCTTTGCTCACAAGTTCTGAGGTTCAACCATTGCTAGAGTAGCTCTTACAAGGCTGTTTTAAAGCTAGCATATACACGGAAATTGAAGTCTAAATGGAAAGGTAAAAGAGGGTGTGTGCCTGAGGGAGAAAATGAGAGACCACTCGAAAGAGAGAAAAGATGTGCTCTTCTTATTCAGGAAATGTCTTGTAGGGAGGACTTGTCCTAAACTTGCTTAAAGATGATAGAGAACACTGACAGTATTGGGACCATCAGTATATCCTATAAAATCAAAATAAGACACAAGCTTGCTAAGAGCTGTGCACGACTGACTTTAGTAAGGAGATAATACAATGAACAAGTTAAAAATATAGAGTATGGCACACAATGATAAGAATTATGGGGGGAAATTTTGAATGTGAATGTGCTAGGGCAATGTTTGGGCTTGGCATGTTGCATTTTTAATACAGTGATCAGGGAATTCCTCGCTTCCAAGGTGGCTTTTTAGCAAAGACCTGAAATGGGTGAGGGAGTGAATGTGTCTGAGAGAGGAGCTATGTCGGTAGAGGAACAGCAAATACATATATCTGGGAGTTGGAGCTTAATAGTGTTTTTGATGAAAAGCAGGAAAGCTAATGTGGCTAATGTGGGAAGAGCAAGAGTAAGAATAATAGGTGATGAAACCAGAGAGGTAAAGAGGAGTGTGGGATCCTACTGCTGGACAGATCTGGTAAGGATTTTAGCTTCTGCTGTGAGTGAGATTAGAGGCATTGAGGGTTTCTGAACAGAGGAGTGACATGATCTACTTTCCTTTAAACAAGGTCCCTAGCTACCTCATTGAAAAGAGCCTGAAGGAAAGGAGTACAAGGGTGAAAGAGGGAGGCTGCATAGGAGACTTTGCCATAATTTGAGCTAAAGATGAGTTTCTGTATCTAGTAATAATAGAGGTATAGAAAGTTATCCATGGATACCTTAGAATCTGAAGTAACAGGGCCATGTTTCAAGAGGATGATATATGAATCGAGTTATATATGAATTGAATTATATTTGAAATAAAGAGAATGTTGATTAATAGCCCTGGATTTAGGGTTTTTCTAAGAATGAACTTTATCCAAACATGAGAGAATATTTAGAAATGTTCATAGTCAGAATTGTTTAAGGAGGTTTACAGGGCAAACACTTTACTCTCAGTCTAATTTTCTGTTGCTCTACCTTTCCACTTTTTTGCTTGAATTCAGCCTGTTCCGTAACAGGGTGTTTTTCAGAATCCCCACAAAACGTAATGGCATAAGTAAATACTTGGGGGAAAAAAAATTATTCTCCTAATAGTTATTCAAATATTAGTCAAAACTACATGCTCATAACTTTCCTGTCTGATTTCTCTTTACTTGATTGAAGGACTCATGCCTTTATAATTAGTATAAATTTTAATAAATAAGTACTTTAAAATTAAATTTTATAAATATTTTCCAGTGACTGAACAAAAAGTATAATTATATATTTTGTTCATGTGATTTTCTATGGTATTTTGTTTTAAAAATTGGGGTTTTTTCCACTTATAGTAAATTGGACTTTATCTTGCAGTTGCATAATTGCAAACATTTTGTAATGTTGAAAATTTTAATTCAGTGACTTTTATATGTAGATTTTAAAAACTCAATGAATCATTTTCAGTTTTCTTTTTGTCATGGATCATATTGAAATGATCGTTCTTGTTCTAGCACTACTGCCCGGAACTTAAGCTGTGCAATTTTTTATATTCTTATATCCTGATATTACAATGTTCTTCCCCTAATAGCCGCAGCTTGGCAGAAGCCTGTTCAGAAGGAGATGTAAATGCTGTGAGGAAGTTACTCATTGAAGGGCGAAGTGTAAATGAACACACTGAGGAAGGGGAGAGCCTCCTTTGTTTAGCTTGTTCTGCTGGATACTATGAGCTTGCACAGGTTTGTATTCTCAACATAAAGCTCATGGGTGGTTTTGTTTTATTTTGTAATCTGGCCTGCTCAGTAAGGAAATAATAAAGTTAACCATTAGGCTCATTTGAACAAATAATTTTGTTAGATACGTTTTGTGTTCATTGGCCCTTTTACTATTGTATATATAGTAGTACTAGGTAAGTGTTAATATGTTCTAAAGTTTGAAGTAAAAATACCATTTTTTAATATTCTTTAAACTTTCTTTCATAAGGTTTTGTTGGCAATGCATGCAAATGTGGAAGATAGGGGAATCAAAGGTGACATTACACCTTTAATGGCTGCTGCTAATGGAGGACATGTCAAAATTGTGAAGTTGCTGCTAGCTCATAAAGCCGATGTCAATGCACAGTCTTCAACAGGTTATGCATATTTCTTTTTTAATTTTAAGTATTAACTCCCTTTGGTAATAAGTATTTCACATGAAAGTGGTCATTAGTGATGCTTTTGCAGTTCTCTTATTGTAAGTGCCTCATGCTTCCATAAGTCTGTGCATTAGGTTTAAAATATCTAGAATATATTTTGAATGCAGTGTCGCCTGTTTTACGTATATGACGGCAATTACTTGGCCTTTTAAGGTTCTTTTAGATTAAACACTGTCCCAGTAAGAAGGACCACCCTTTGGAAATGGAGAGGTGTGGGCTATGGCTCTCAAACTCAGGTTTCCTATTTTTCAAGGGAGATGGGAAGGGAAAACATGACGAACATAAAGGATATGGAACAAAAGGCAAGTCTTTCATTGCCCACTGTTACTAAATTGTGGCCTAAAGGAAAAGAGAGTATTGTGAAACTATTGTGTCCCACAAGGGACATAACTGTAGTCCATAAATTAATTTTTTTGCTTTCAAATTTGGGCATACATGGATTTTTATAAAACCTCTAAAATTTGAAAATGTATTTTGTGCACTTTCTTCATGTAAGATTTTCAAAAATATTAAACATTTTAAATAATTTTTAAAGTCTACAGCTTTAGTTTAAAGGGTTTTAGAAATCCTCATTTTACCCAGAATTTGATTCCCCGTGCCCCCCACCCCCCAACATGGGAGATTTTTATCACCAAGAAGGAATGTTTTTGAAATTACTTTGATCAGCGAACTGATGTTTGAAGTTGTAGAGAAAACAGATATGTATGATTAAAAGGAACGGTGTGAGGTATATATGATGAAAAATTACAATCCTTCCCAAAATAAAGCTTGTTAAATATTTCTCTGATTAAATTTAGAATGAATGTAACTTTTTTCTCATTGGAAAAGTTAGTTTCAAAATTGTTCAACTCTTTTATAATTCTACAGTCATGCTAAGTGTATCTGATTTTTCTACATGTATTTGACCCTGATTTTAAATGGAAAGAACAGCGAGTTGATTTCAGTAAGATATAATGCAAGGAGGACAGCAAATATATATATATATATATATATATATATATATAAATGTATTAAGTTATAGTATCCCATTTCAATGTTAAATTAGACTCTTTTTTGTATTTTATGTTAATGTCTTTTTGTTTTTCTTCATTAAAATAGGCAATACAGCACTTACATATGCTTGTGCTGGAGGCTATGTAGATGTTGTAAAGGTGCTCTTGGAATCCGGTGCTAGTATTGAGGACCATAATGAAAATGGTCATACTCCTCTTATGGAAGCTGGAAGTGCTGGACATGTGGAAGTAGCCAGATTGCTGCTAGAAAATGGGGCTGGCATTAATACGCATTCCAATGAATTTAAAGAGAGTGCCCTTACATTAGCTTGTTACAAAGGTACAGTATAAAATGTTTTTTAACATAATTTTAAATATATGAAATGTCAGTTTAGTTTTTTAATTAAAATAAGTAAAAATGTAATAATATATAGCATGTAAAGAATTGATAAAGTATTTTGAAGTGTAAAAGTCTGACATGTAAACTTTTCAAATAGACTCAATATTATAAATGTTGTCAATAAAAAATGACTCTTAATTGATCTAGTTACTTTATCAGAAACAGCTTATGTTTAATATAAAATGCACTTCTAAATGATGTTGCATGTCAGAACATTTTTCCTGGTTCACACAAAACAAACCTATTGAATCTAGAAGTATTCAGCTGGTAAGTTTAAAAGAAAACAATAAAAATAACCAGCGTGATCTACTAACAGGAAGGTACTGAAGGAAAAGGAGAGAATCTGAGAAGAAAAGTGAAAAGTGGTCTGGACGAATTTTGAATTCAAAAGAGCAACTTTAATAAAATTAAAAGTAAGAGCTGGAGAATACCTACCCATATACAGCTATACAAAGTGGGTACATGGTATTTAAATGATGTTAACCAATCTGAAGATATTGATAATTCAGAAAATATCCTCTTTGGGGAGAGCAAGACAATTGTCTTGAAGGACGCTTGGTCTTCAACTATCTAATGCTCTACATTCTAAAGAACCAGAAAATGTTCAAACTCCACCTTATGACAGATAAATGGCTATAAGCTAAGAAAGTTTAAAAAAAAACAGATTTCATGCAATTTTATGTCTGCATAACTATTCTGTTCAGTGTTTATATATCATCTGTAGCTGCCATGTTTGTATCATAAAATAAGTGGTAAATTCTTGACCCAGAGGCATCAAGAAAAAGCCCTTGCAAGGTGAGTACAAAATTTAAGGAGACACTCTCATTGGTTAAATCTTCACTTACACAAGCTTGTGAGTGAATACTTCCTTAAATTTTGTACCTCTGATCCTGGTGTTGTTTTGTTTCATTCTATTTCAGAGTGGCCAAGGTTGTGTGAAATCTTTTGGAATAACCTCCTTTAAAAATGTGGTTAATAATGCTTAGATATGTAAATGAGTAAAATTTATGTTAAATGTGAAAATACAGCCTATCAAAAGTGTTTTTGATAACCTGGTGTTTTCAGATTAAGGGTGATTAGGAAGCACAGCTGAAGTCCCTAGTTCCTCAGTTCTGTTTGGTAATTAGGCAGAGGCTGATCTTCCTTGGGAGGAGAAGAATTAAGTTTTGGGTTAGCCTCTACAGGGCGTGCTGATTGGTTGACTCTCTCCCCTTTTCACAAGTACTTTTGAACCTGAACTGGCTGCATTTTATTCCTTGAGTCCCAACTAGTCAGAAGAGCATTGAGATGGGCGACATGTAACTACTTTTCCCTCTCTCCTTTGCTTGTAGCCCCACCCTGCTTTCCAAAAGGGGCATCTGAGGTTGGGGCTTGCTGGCTTTAATTAGAAACTGGATATAAAACTGAGCTGGTGGAGAACATCTCTACTACTTTCAAGGATCCATGGACCCTCTCCCATTCCTCTATTTCTGGTGAGGTCTCCTAGGACATAGATTGACAAGAAGGAGATGAGGAAGAGATAGAACTCAGGCTGAGTCTGAACATTGATACGGATCTTTGGAAAGGGAGAATGACAGAGGAAAGGGAGGGTAGAGGGCAGGTAGTTTAACAAAACCAAGATATGGTTAGATCCTACATTTAATGAAGTTAGTTTTGTTTTCATTGTGTATCTGTGATTCCATTCATTCCACCCTAATTCTCACTTGATTGAGAATTGACTGCAGTGCAACTAGAAAAACAATATTAATTTTCTGTGGTTTCTTGCATAGTATCCGAAGTCCTTTCTAAAATATAATGTGTCTGATTTATACCTACTTATAAGGTGTCTTGATCTGCACTGAAGCATATAGTTTATTTGGAACTACATAACTATGTGTGTGTGTGTGTGTGTGTGTGTGTACGTAGTATGTATGTTTATATTTAAATAAATGAATATAGACAAATGATGTTTCAAGAATATTTTTATATCTGCAGTTCTCAACTTACAAGCAGGATGTTCTTAAAAAATTTGAGTTAGTTATAGAAACTTAAAACATTTCCTCATATAAATAATTCCAATGATTATAATCATCCCAGGCTAGTAGTTCATGAAAGCTAGTTTATTCTACACAATAAATAAAAGAACTGTAGCATGCCTGGGCTCTGAAAAGGTTGTAGAGGGGATATTCTGGTTGTTAGATTTTAATGGCATCTTTTTTCACCTGCTACAGCAAGGATTCTAGTAGCAACAGTTTCTAGGGCAACAGAGTAGGGAGTAGAACAGAAAAGATCACTGGTATAAGTTGTGTTCAGCAGTTGAGGGTGGCTTGTAGCTGACTTGAATATTTAAATTTATTGCTATAATTTAAATATAACTTCAAAATATTGGAATTTTTAAATATTTTTTTGAATACGATATTTTAAGTAATCGTATACATTTTTGGTTTAGGACACCTAGAGATGGTGCGATTTCTTTTGGAAGCAGGCGCAGATCAAGAGCATAAAACAGATGAAATGCACACTGCTCTAATGGAGGCTTGCATGGTAAGATTGGTGAAATACATACATGAATGTATTTATGTATTAATAGAGAGAGACAGTATACAATCAGTGTCTTTTCCTTGGCTTCAGAGATTCTGTTTATCATAGATTTACTGAGGAGCAGAACCTCAGCTATCTGAATTATCAGTAGTTTTCAGAACCAGTTGTACAACATTAACTTCTATTAGAGGTGCTTTCTGAAGTTTTACAGAATTACCTTCATTTTGTTAGTCTCACATAACTACTGGTTTTACATGGTTGGCACAAAAATTGACTTTTTAAAAGCTGATTGAAGATATTAAAGAGGAGACTATAATCTATAGAGTATGCACATATTACTAAGCATAATATGTTCATCAAATCAATAATTTATCAAAAATTTGAAATTAGAGTATTATGTGTGTTAGTTACATAATTCCCCCTCTATCATGGTCTTTTCTGAGCCCTGAATTTCTTTTGTAAGAGCTCTTTTTCGGAGTTTGTACTTGGAAATGGGTAATAGTACTTTTAAAACTTCTGTATCTCAGTCTATTCGTGGCATAGAAATGGCTCAGAGCAACATTATAAACAGATTCATGAGAAAAACATGCCAAAGATAGAAAGCCCCAAATGGATTTGAAGTTTCTTTTCACAACTTCCCTTTAGAGAATAATTAAGGGGTTGTTAAATTTTAATTACAATTTTTTCCCTCCATGAACAGTAAACTCCTACATTTCCTTTGAAGTCCAGTTTTAAACCTCAATCTTTTAGCAAGCTTCCAAATGTCTGGCCTCTATTAATATCTTGCACCTACTTAAAACAATTATTTCCAGTGCATGCTCATTAAGTCTATAGACTATTCCATTTTAATTTCGTAATCTACTTATAGGTTGTTTTCTAGTGGAGGTGGCAAGGATGTTTTAAATTCTTTATCATGAGGATATTACTAACGTGTTTTACACACATTACCTCATTTAATCTGAACAACCCCAGAAAAGGATACTGTCCTCATTTTAACAGATGGGGAACTCAAAACCTTTGGAAAAAACTTATGTTTGTTTAAAAGAATAATTTATTAAAGCTAACACTGAAATGAAAATAAGTAAAACAAAGAAAACTCAAGTCTCAAATGGCTACTTAATATTTTAAAATTAGTAGTTATTAGTAAAGGCCAGACATTTGGAAGCTTGCTAAAAGGTTGTGGTTTTAAATTGGACTTTAAAGGAAATGTAGAAGTTGACTGTTTATGGAAGGAAAAAATTCTAAGTTAGAAGAACATCAAAGTAACCATAGTAATTAGATATTAAAGTGGTATTAAATGGCAAGCATGGAGGCAAAAATGAGCATGACGTGTTAAAAGAAAGTAAAATGCCTGTGAGGTAACATATAGAAGGGAAAAGCTAATCTTGGAGTTACTAATAGTTAGGAAAGCTGTGGTAGAGACAGAAGATAATAAAATAATTTTTTTCTTAATTTTCATTGGCATGTTGAACAACTAAGAAAGTACCATGTATGTATTGTGTTCCCCTTCCCCTAATATCTCATGCGCAATTCCCCGACTCCAAAAAATACTGGACTTTTCTTTTTTTTCCTAATCAAAAGTTTGTTTGTTCTTAAGGTTTCTATGAAAAATCCAATTTTTGCTTTCTAAACTTGATCCTTTTAGCATTTAAGTTTTGTGCAGTGTTGATGTTATCTCATAGTGGTCTCTTGTTCATGCACTTACTGTTTTTTGCCTGATGGTTAATAAGCTTCTTGATTGAGGACATCATTTACACATGTTTTATATTCTCAATCTCTTATTTCCTACTCTATACTAAAGAAATAGATAGGCTTTAATAATACTTGATTAATCAACAGTTAAGTGGACATTTAGTAATTCTTATTTGAATGGAGATCAGTAAGCTTTATTGTATAATAATTGAAAAATCTTTATATTTTAAAAGATTTTTTAAATGGTGCTGATTTAATTTTTTAATTGCATTGTAATTAGGATGGCCATGTTGAAGTAGCTAGGTTACTTCTTGACAGTGGTGCCCAAGTGAACATGCCTGCTGATTCATTTGAGTCACCATTGACTTTGGCTGCATGTGGTGGGCATGTGGAACTTGCGGCTTTACTTATTGAAAGAGGAGCTAGCCTGGAGGAGGTCAATGATGAAGGTTATACACCATTGATGGAAGCAGCTCGCGAAGGACATGAAGAAATGGTGGCTTTACTTCTAGGCCAAGGTAACCATTCCAATCAAGACAGTAAATAAAACATAAATGTATAAAATGTATGATTATAATTTTATAAAATTGAGTTCAGTATTTCATCTTCTAGTAGATTTGTAATGAGATTTTCACAAAGAGTAATGCTGAAGTGTTTCCTTTAAAAATGGCTTCCATACTGTGGTAAACAAAATCATATAGACTTCCTTAATATAGAGCTTTCAGAGCCATTATGTGCTACATGATAAAAACAGAGACCTGGAGGTGGGGAAGGGTTGTAAGTTATGTAGGAGCATATATGAAATTCAGCGTTTCTCAAGCTAATATAGTGAGAGAATTTCTCTCTATAGGCAGAATACCTATTAATAAATATTTGGTATATCTAGTGTCCCATGACACACAGTATGGGAAATCCTGTCATAAGGACTAACTTGATGAGAATGCAAGAATGCACACATAAGCTGTCAAGGAGCTCAGTACACATGGACCACATGGACTTCTCTTTTGGGGAAAATGAAAGAGTTAATTTACTGTATTAAGATACCTTAACTTTAGAAGTAGTTTCCCATCTTTATCCCTATTTCTGGTCTAATTTTTATGTCTCTTCAGTAGTAGCGTTTTAGTTGGCACAAATTTAAGAGGAATGGCACATTTTAATAAAACCTTTTTATTGAGAGGTAATACCAACTAAAATTTTAATAGCATAGGTTTTGGAGAAGACTTCTAGGTCTGAATCACAACTCCACTTCTTTCCAATTTTATATCTTTAGGCGAGTTTCTAACTTTCTGTGCCTCCATTTTATAATCTGTAGTGTTGTGAGAGTTTATATATATATATTGTGTGTGTGTGTGTATAAGCTTTATATGTGTGTATATGTATGTATGTGTGTATATATAAGCTTTTAGAACACTGCTTGTCATACAGTGCAAGTGTTAGCTATGGTGGTAATAGTGATGATGATAATATTGTAACCTTGGACCTTGGGCAAGTTTATTAACCTCAGTTTTCTTAGCTGTAAAATGGAACTAATAGTAACATGTAAAATGCATTCAGTATTGCCTGGGAAATAAGTAATAGCATATTAAACATTAGCTATTATCATCATCAACATCTTTATCATTATTATTTTTTAATCTTTATAACAAGGGAATGTAGTTTATTTTTCAAGTCCTTTTATCACCAGGCTGTTACCTTCTAACTCAGTAACTTTTACTCTGGCTGTGTCCATCAAATATGGACTAGTGGGTATGGCTTTGATAGTTTTCTTTATTTTTAACTTCCCAGAGTAGGGGAGAGGCACTTTGTTATTTAGTAAAGTAACATAAATGTTCTGTTTTAAAGTATAGTTTATTAGGAAATAGTCATGTTTTGCTTATCTCTGAAATAAATTAATGACTTTCTTTAAATAATTGGAATTTTTATTTTAGGAGCAAATATCAATGCACAGACAGAAGAAACTCAAGAAACAGCCTTGACTCTGGCTTGCTGTGGAGGCTTTCTGGAAGTGGCGGACTTTCTAATTAAGGCGGGAGCTGATATAGAACTAGGATGTTCTACCCCTTTAATGGAAGCTGCTCAAGAGGGTCATTTGGAGTTAGTTAAATACTTATTAGCTGCAGGTAAGCAATTTTGCATTTGGGACAAGTTTTTTTACATGATTTATTTAAGTAAAAAATGTTATAATGCAAATAATTTTTTCTGGTGTTACGAATCACTGAATTTATGTAAAAGTGATGTGATAAAATTGATGTGTATTTTGAATAAATGGTTTACCTTATTGCTGTTTGAAGTATCAGCAGCTTTAATTTCAAGCAGTTATCTATTTCTCTTCTTGTTTGACTTTAAAGATGGCTGACAATGTGCTCTTTTTCTAGAAATGGATATGACTATTTTGTCTAATTTGAGGAGATTTGGCTTATCTAGAAGATATTTCCCTGTCCATTTATGTCTTATGATTCTTTTATTAAGTCTGTGTTGTTGAATACTATTGCAGGAGCTAATGTTCACGCAACAACAGCAACAGGGGACACAGCACTAACATATGCCTGTGAAAATGGTCATACTGATGTAGCAGATGTCTTACTTCAGGCGGGAGCAGATCTGGTGAGCTATATCACTTTTTAAATCCCAATATTTAAAACTAATACAAGAATTAATTTAAAATTATATGGAGAGTATAGGCAAAAGGTATTTCTTTACTTTTAATTTTATGTTGGCCTTTTTATCATTCTTTATCTCGTTTAGTCACAATTTTCTTTTCTACACTGTTTGATGTCCATTAGTATTTTCCTTGTTAGCAGGACTGTTAAATCTAATACCCTGTATACCCCCACAAAAAATGGAAAATTTTGTGTTAGATATGTTAATATAAAAGTATTTTCTGTTAGATATTTAGCCATTTTTCAAAGCTTTTCTGATTTGGTATAAAAAGGCAAATACGGCTTAGAGGCACTTCACTGTAGCTTAGGAAATAAACTGTGCCTACACTGTTCAAAGCATTATTAAATAATTAAGAATTTTAAAAGGTAAGTATTTAATAAATAATATTTCCCTCAAATAACATTTATATAATTTAGTAAGAAGGCTGAAATACAGAGGTCATTATGAGGATTGTCAAGAGATGTCATAGGGAAAGAACACAGAGTAAACAAGGTCAGAAGAGGTAAAGATGTCATCTGAGCTAGTACATATGGGCTGGGTAAGGTTTGAAAAGGTACTTACGGCAATGTTGTGACAAAAGAGATATTCCAGTTGGAAGGAATAGTAGGGTAAGAATATAGCCTAAGAGAGAGGGACGCATAAAGCAAATGTGCATGGGGAAAATAGTCTTCCAGTTTAGCCCGTGAGATATGAAATGGTAGGTTTTGATTAAAACATAATTACTCATGTTCATGGGTCTGAGATCAACAAGCAAATGTGTTTCCCTGAAGAAGTTCATAGTTGATGGCAGAAATTCACATGCAGGCAGAAACAGGCTCCTCCATTAACCAGTTTTGTAAACTTTAACTTATGTTTCTTCAATTATGAAAGGAGAAGGTTGAATTAGATTACTATTTTGGTATCTTTCAGCTCTGCATGTGTTGGTACAGTTCTTGAAGTACTTACGATGCACATTGTATTCTAGTTAATTGTATGTATATTTCTCCCTTATTAGATTTTAAGCTTCTTCAGCTCAGTCACTATATTTCTAGTGTTTACCACAGTGGCTATGAAACGTACAGCAATGTAATCTTGCTTAGTTAATTTCAGTTAGAACAACCTAGTGTATGGCTTAAGAGAAAAAATGAAAAAGTGTTCATCAGATGTGACTGTTTAATATATAAAAGATTTTTAAAAGATTTTTTTTCTCAAGCCTTTATATTCTAAGATCTCCAGTAGTTTTTGCAATTATTCAGCAATCACACGATTACAATAAATTCTCCCATCTTTTTTTTTCTTAAAGATTTTTATCGGGGAATTGGAGGAGGGGAACAGTGTTGGGGAATTGGGGGAGGGGAACAGACAAGTTGCTGTTCTTCAATCTTCATTGTGGAGGGCACCAGTCGCCATCTGGCTTCCTGTTGGCCGCTCGTGGCCTCTAATCTCAACGTGCTGTGTTCAGTCTTAGTTGAGGGTGGGCTCAACTAAGGACCACCCTCCCATGAGGGAGTCAAACCAGCAGCCTTGTTGTTAAGAGCTCATGCTCTATCCACTGAGCCATCTGGGCAGCAGCTCAGCTCAAGGTGCAGAGTTCAGTATTTAGTTGCGGATGGGCATAGCCCACCACTGAACAGACAATCTTGTTGTTACACCAGCTGAGCCATCCTGCCACCTGTTGGCAGCTCAGCGATAGCTCAGCTAGGGCGCAGCATTCACTGGCTCATGTGGGAATCAAACCAGTGGCCCTGTTGCTCAGAGCACGCACTCTAAGCCAACTCTTAACCAACTGAGCCACTTGGCTGGCCCTCTCCATCTTTTTGAAACCCAGAAATCTCTAGTAATATAATTGATGGTCTTAGAGTTATTTAAATTATCACTAGCCTTGTTTTTATATAAGGTAAATTAGAGCTAATGGGAAGTCTACAGAGAGTGATGTACTTACCGAAATTCATGCAGACAGGTTACAAACAAAGGAAAATCACTTGGGGTAGATGAAGATAAGGCTAATAATGTTCATTGTTTAGAGAGGACTGTGTTAGCATGCTAGAATGACATTCACTATTCAAGTTCCATAATCCTTTTTGTAGAGAGAGAAGGAAAAATTATCTAGATGGATTTAGATGAGGGCATTACAATCACATAAATATAACTCCAGTCCTTAAATTATTTCTGTGGAGCATATTTCTAATTTGAGATTTCTTAGATTTAAAAATGTATTCCTTGGGCTGGCCGAGTGGCACAGTGGTTAAGAGCTGGCTTGGGATACCAGCGGTCCCGGTTCAGATCCCACATATGAGGGCCAGTGACACTGCCCTCTAAAAAAAACAAAAAACAAAAATGTATTCCTTAATTTGCTTCAAAGCATATTTAATATATTTAGATTCAGAAATTAGTCCAATTCTTTCCCTTTGACTTTCAGAAGAAAGAATAATTGTTCACTAGCAATTAAGTATCAATTGTCTTTGTTTTTTTAAACAGGAGCATGAATCTGAAGGTGGAAGAACTCCTTTAATGAAAGCTGCAAGAGCTGGTCATGTTTGTACTGTTCAGTTCTTAATTAGTAAAGGTAGGTTTGGGTAAAATAATTGGGTTTTTTGGTTTGTTTGTTTTTTGTCTTTTATTTTTTGTTTTTTTTATTATTATTATTTTAAATCAAAGGTGTCTATCCCTTGCCCTCAGGTATTTAGATATTGAGGGGTAAAGAACACTTTTTTGATATCACGTAGTGGAGGGATGCTGCTTAGTTTTTGTGAGTGGGTAGTTGATGAACTTCTTGAAGTACATAGAACAATTCCAAACTATGAAGAATTGTCATACTGAGTACTAACCTTGTCAAGAAACACTTATATAAAGGAAAATTTATCTATATTAAACTTTGAGTTTAGATAACTTAAAGTGTGTTCCGTTCATGTAATAATATGTCTGGATTTTTATAATGTTTATGCTACTGAATTACTTGAGGGCAAGTCACTTTTCTACTTCATATTTCCTGGGTCCTAAGCATCCTTCTTCGTAAGATGTAGAAGGTGGTCATAGATATATAGCACAACAAATTTTCAAAATTGAAATGTGACAAATATGCCAAAATGCATGAAGGATTTTCATTCACAGTCAGTAAATCTACTTTGAATACCAACAACCTTAATGACAAAAGTGACATATAATTATGATTATTTCCTTTAAATTATTTCTTAGGTGTTTACTACATAGGTTCAAAGGAAAGAGTTTTTCATGCAGATTTCATCATATTCTAAAGTATAGAAAATTAAAGAATTTACATTTGATTCGACATTGACAAAAGAAAGACTATATACAATTAAAAGAGCAATGTATACCATTTTCTTCTTACCAAAAGTACTAAAAAAATGTTCAGTTTATAATTGTTTATAGGTAAAGAAAGTAAATCAGAACTATCTTATTGGTCAAATTATTTTAGGTAATTTGAACACTTACTTCTGATGTCTGTTAATACCATTGTATTTTCAATTATTTACATAATCATCATGCCCTCTCTCCTTTGGTTAATTTTAATGAATGTGATTCCAATTTCTTCCTGGTATTTTATTTTAATTTACCATTTTGCCTAGCACAGTGCTCCAGATCCGGGATCAATTTTTATTGAAGGGGAAATATATTTGTTTTCATTCTTAGATACTCCTATTGAGAAAAGATGATACTATTACTTTCTATTTGGTGTTCATTCTCTAGATATTTAGCCTATAGAGGGCAGTATGGTTTATTTTCATTGGTTTTAGTCAACTTTTCTAGTAAATAAAATGTAGATTAAATTTCATATTTTACTTTTTAAAAACAGTGATTATATTAGGAATAGTATACACTTTTATCCTTTTACATCATACTGAAATATTTATAGATGAAATTATTTCATGTTTGTCTGGGATTTGCTTTAGAATAATTCAAGATGGGAGAGACAGTTTGATGTGGGTATATGCGAAACAAGATTGGCTGTGTTTATACTCATTGAAGCTAGGTAATGGCTATGTAGGGTTTCATTATACTATTCTCTCTACTCTGATTTTGAAATGTGTCATAATTTAAGAAACAGCTCTATTAACATGATTTTCCATGTTTTGTCTGTTTCAGGAGCAAATGTGAATAGAACTACGGCTAATAATGACCATACTGTACTGTCCCTGGCTTGTGCAGGGGGTCATCTGGCCGTGGTGGAATTACTTTTGGCTCATGGGGCAGATCCTACTCATCGTTTAAAAGTATGTATCTGACATGTTTCAGGTAGCATTGTAAATTAATTCTTAAATATTATCTACAAGTTCCATTTATAATGACTTTCTAAGTATATTCATTTTCTTCTGTTTTTTTTAGGAGAAAGTATTTACTAAACCTAAGATTTTAATGTGTTTGGAGTTTGTTGGCTTTATCTTCTTAATGGTTCTGTAAATTAACTTATTTAAAAAAATTTTTCCCTTTCATACCTACTCTTTTAGGATGGCTCGACTATGTTGATAGAAGCAGCAAAAGGTGGCCATACAAGTGTTGTTTGCTATCTTTTGGACTATCCTAATAACTTGCTGTCAGCCCCTCCACCGGATGTCACTCAGCTAACCCCCCCGTCCCACGATTTAAACAGGGTAAGACTGAAAACTTAAGCATTTTACATTATATCTTCTTTATTCCCCTTTTGCCCATAGTTTCAGTTTAAACTAGGTTATTTTTTGTTCTGTTATGTAGTTCTCTGTATAGATATATACTTGATATAGTTCATGAACATCTGATATAATCAGATTCTAGATTGATAGGTTTTTGCTTTGCCCTCTAAGGACGCGAATAACCATTTGAAATTCAACATCCATTAAAAAGATGTCATGGAAAATAATTAGGCACCAGTGTATTTTAAGTAAATATGTTATTGTCTGAGAGTAATGCCATGTTAAAAATATTTTGAGTCTTTGTAACTTATTCTTCATTTAAAGCTAATTACTTGATGGAGTGTGTAGGAAAAGCAGAAATACAATGAGTTTCCTCTGTCTTAGGCTCCTCGCGTACCAGTTCAAGCACTGCCTATGGTTGTCCCACCTCAGGAGCCTGACAAACCACCTGCCAATGTTGCCACTACTCTTCCCATCAGGAATAAAGGTCAGTTATTCTTTTAAAGACTGTTTCTAATATGTTGTCCAGGTAAAAAATATAAGATTATAGAAGCCTAGCCTTTTAAAATTATTTTTCCACAAAACACGGATTTTACTAAGTTGGCATAATTGAAGATTTTTTTTTACCAATGAGAAAGCATGCTATTAGGAGAGAAAATAGTTAATAGCACTAATTTGTGTGAAAATTAGAAGTATTAGCAGGAGAAATTCAGATGCTCATCTTTGATGCAATTCTGATGATCTATGATTTCCTCTAATAACTAGTCATTTCTGTTCATGTTAAAATGTTAGGCTGGGTACAGTTGGGTAACATTTTTGTAAATTACTTAAATTTCTGTAGTGACATGAGGCATGAGATTAACAAGTTAGATCAAAATTGAAATTTATAGTAACTGGTTTAATATATTTTATATCTGGGATACCTTTTCTCAACCAATAATTCAAAGTTACTTCAGATATGCTTGTTTGTTTCTAGAATTCTGAGGTCCATATATTTGACTTGTGGGTGTTACACCATGCATGTTCATAAGTTACGTCCCAAAAACTTACAGCTACCAATTTGAATCAGTTTTTCTTTTTATCTGAAGAACCAATGTGGTTTTAATTTTTTTGGTTTTTGGCTACCTATAATATTTTATCAACAAGAATACTAAGTATTTCCACCAGCTCTTTCCAGTCACTACTACCAATCTAGAGCCTTGGCACCTTTTTCAGTTGGTATAGCAAACAGCTGATTGCTGTACCTGGGAGCCAGATCTGTTTATTCATCTGGCTGTCGGAAGATACAGTGGATGGCGTAGTCCAGCATCTTTTCTTCCAGGGAAACTGAGTCCCAGTTCTCTACTGGCCAGGTAGCTGTGTGAATATGTGAATTTAAATCTTGCCTTTATCAGTCTTGAAGATGGTAGGCCCCAACAAGATGTATTTTAATTTTCTGCTCCTTCTCAGTGGTTTGGGTACTCTTTGTGTGTATGTGTGTGTGTTTAAAAGGAACAGAGTATTAAATGTGGAAAAACCTTGAGTTAGAGGTCTGAGTTTTCCCTACGTCTTAATAATTTAGCGTTATTTTTCTGATCTTTTGATAAGTTTTTACATCTTTATGACCAGATTTAGTACCTACACATAGTCTTAGATTTTTACTTTAATTGCACCTCTTGGATATCACAAACCTGCATCCCTCTATTGTCTTAATTTTAGCCATGTGATATTTTAAAAATTCTGAAATTAATTTCCCAACGATTACTCTATGCACATAAAATACATACATTTTATATTATGATAAAGAAGGTGAATTTGTTTTTAACTCCTTGACAGTGCATATTCACCTTCTGTGGCTATGATAACTTGGTGCATAACTGTTGGCACTAAACCTCCCAACAGTAACTCTGTAATGAGGATGCCATTCATGTGCACTTCTGAGGGGGTTTCTTTTTCACACAGCTGCTTCTAAACAAAAGTCCAGCAGCCATTTGCCAGCAAACAGCCAGGATGTACAGGGTTACATCACCAATCAGTCTCCAGAGAGCATTGTAGAAGAGGCTCAGGGAAAGTTAACAGAACTGGAACAGAGGATAAAAGAAGCCATAGAAAAGAATGCACAGCTGCAGTCCTTGGAACTGGCTCATGCTGACCAACTTACCAAGGAGAAGATCGAGGAGCTGAACAAAACAAGGGAGGAACAAATTCAGAAGAAACAAAAGATTTTGGAGGAACTGCAGAAAGTAGAACGAGAGTTACAACTGAAAACTCAGCAACAGCTAAAAAAGCAGTATCTAGAGGTTAAAGCTCAAAGAATTCAACTTCAGCAGCAGCAACAACAGTCTTGCCAACATCTGGGACTGCTAACTCCTGTTGGGGTTGGAGAACAGCTTTCCGAAGGAGACTATGCACGATTGCAGCAAGTGGATCCTGTTTTACTTAAAGATGACCCCCAGCAGACTGCTGCTCAGATGGGTTTTGCACCAATCCAGCCTCTGGCCATGCCTCAAGCTTTGCCTCTGGCGGCAGGTCCCTTGCCTCCAGGGTCCATCGCAAATCTTACAGAACTGCAAGGAGTGATAGTTGGACAGCCAGTACTGGGCCAAGCACAGTTGGCAGGGCTGGGGCAAGGAATTCTGACAGAAACACAACAAGGGTTAATGGTAGCCAGCCCTGCTCAGACCCTCAATGACACGCTGGATGACATCATGGCAGGTGGGTTTATATTGTTATGAGCAGGTATCAAATATGATTTGCTTAAGGCGAGTAAGAGTGTGCCAGAATTTTTTGCCATTACCCAACTTGAGAACTATTTTTGGACTCTTGACCCATGTATATCTTTAGAAATGTTAGTTCAATCTCAGAAGTTCTCAAATGGATACAGGTCAAATTAAAAATTAGCTCGTTCACTACAAGTGACTAAAACTTTCTGACTTAAGCTGGGTAGGCTGGGGATCTAGGTTTTGCGATAGTGGGGTTGGTGTTTGATTTTTTTGTTTTGTTTTGGTTTTGTTTTTTTCTCTTTAAGTTCAGAATACTAAGATTGAATTTTAACTTTTTTGCTTCTGTATTCACACCATTAAATTGGGAAATTGATAGTTGAAGTGCAAAACTAGCAGGACTTCAGGAAGCTTATTTGTGACCACAAATACTTTATATCCTAATAGATCAGATTTCAAACCTGATGGATTTTTTACAGAACAAAAAAACAAAAAACTTTTACAATAATAAAGTACCAAACCAAATAGGGTTTGATTATACTGTATGTCAGTGATTTTTATCCCCTGTGAATGTTAATGTGTAGTCTCTTTCTAATTGTTTTATGAGAAGGCGTGGTCCCCTGACAGTATCATAAATGATATCTCTTTAAATGTGTAGTTAGAGAAATTTTATTCCATTATAATTAGTTTCATTGGCAAGAAGAAATATTTTAAAAGGTTATTTTTTGGTTTTAGTTTTTGATACTTATTTTTCATGAGTTCTTTCACAAAGTAGTGCAATGAGATTTTATAGAATTATAAGCCATAAGAGGTTATACTGAAAAGGATGATTTTCTTCATTTAAAAAAAGATAAAAGGAAAAATTTGAAAAGGAAAATGGGAAAAACAAAGGGAGTAAATAGTTCTGCTCTCTTCCCTTCTTTACTCTTTGATCTATACTTAAAAGAATTTTTATAATTTTGAAACTGTTTTAGTTAGATATTATGATGAGATTATATGTAACTTACATCTTTTGAAAGAATAAAACTAAATTGTATAGTGTTGAGATATTTAGCTAATATTCAGAAACTAAGAAACCAGCTAATGAGACAGATTTTTAAATATTTACAAATTGCTCTAAAGTTTTCCAGTCCTCTTAATATCACCTCAACTGTAATATATGGAATGAAAGTCTCTGCCCATTTTATAGGGTACAATACTATCTTGGAAAAAATGACCTTAATCATTAGTAAGAACTGTATAAAGATTCTGATATTGAAAAGTATAACATTTTTCTATAGATTTGGAAATTACTGCTAATCACCATTAGCTGGTTATAATAATTGGAAATATAATTTAAAAGATATTAGCTATCGTAATGAAAATTGGAGCACAGTAGCCCAGAATTCTAAATTTGATCATTACTTCCATGGCCATTAATCTAGATCATAATGATGTTCTTTCTGTTATGTCAATTGAACTACCAAAGAATGTAGAGAGTTAAGTGTTGTTTATCCAATTAAATGAAAAATGGATATTCCATACCCATGAATATTTCAAAATTTTTTGATATGCTATTAAAATTTACCTGATGTTTTTGGGCATAGTTATCAACAGTGATTTCTAGTTGTACATTTTTTATTGCTGATCAGACTTATCAGAGGTTTGTAAAGTAGTTTTTCTGTTGATTCATTTACCAGACATAAACAATTAAATTCTTATGTGTTCCAGGTGTTTTCATATTTAAAAAAATTTTAAAGCACGTAACTTTTCAGGAAATATGACAAATATTTATCATATTATAAAAATATTTTACCTCTTTATTATGTTCACTTACATGGGGAGAGGAGGGATGACCACAAGGAAGAGCAGGATTAAAAACATCCAGCTACCTACCTGCAACCTATCCGTCATCATGCATGTGCCTGTGCATAAACATACACGTTTACTCCTGCACTCACTTCCACAACCTTTCTTTAAACTTCTATGGTAGTACTTGTTCTTTCAGTTGACTAATGACCATTTTCGTTTCTTTCTTTGGGTTTTTTAATGTTTCACAATCTCGTTAGGCTTAATCTTCCTTCCTTTCTTCAACATAAACTCTGTTCTTTATCCCTATTCCCCATTTATTAGACTGCTCTTGTAAAGTTCAGTATCTTTTTCTCTAGCACTTCACTAGCCAAAATCTCCTGTCTTGTCTGTGTTTCGTACTTGCCAAAGCAAAATCAGTTCCTGGTTTAACCAGTCTTAACACCTTGCCTTTTACTGTCTCCCAAGTTCCCTCTTTCCTTGCTTGATGTTAAAATTTTCCTGAGCATCTGGTTCTCCCTCTAAAATCTTACCCAAAAATGAAGTCCCACATGTAAAGTTCTGTACCAGAGTTCCTTCAGGTACCTACATATTTATAGTTGTTACTTCTAATTGTAGAGAATGGATGAGTGCCAGGCAATTATTTAGTTTTAATAAACCAATTTCATAAGTACTCCAAAGGAAATGAAATGAGGGAATTGCTTTTTCCTGTCTTCTTTTAGATGAGGTGATAAGAACAACAAATTTGACCAAAAATAAGAAAACTAGTTTCAGCATGTTCTTTAAAAGAACTTTACCAATTGAAATGTATATTATAATTTAGTCATTTAACAATAAAGCTTGAATTTTTTTTAGTATCGTGAAATAAAAATCAATTCTTTGGACAGATTGGTGGTCATTTTGTTTAAATTTATCTTTGTATTTAGCATTTTCATTTGGGGAAATCAATCCAATTAAAGGAGAATATTGAATCTATTTTAAGAGCTATAGATTTTATATGGTTTTGAAATTTATAGATAGAATATGTACCTTTAAATTATCTTGATCTTTTTATTAACATATAAACTATCAATATGGAATAATAATGTGAAGGTCTCTAGATTATCAATTTAATATATTAGTACATGCCCTTTTCTATTGATCTGGATCCCTAAGGATTCAAACAGTGTTTTGTTTTGTTTTGTTTCCTCCTTTGTTTTTCCTTTGGCTTTTAAGTGGACTCAAAAATGTATAATTATAGAATGTGTGTTGCTATAATGTATAGTGTATGTTTGTGCCTGAACTAAGGATTTCATGTAAATAGATTTTTAACTGACAGTCATGTTTATAATTGTTATAATAAGTCAATTTTAGTTTTGTTCTTGGCAGGACCATAACCTCTTTTGCCTGGTTTCAGATCCAGTTGTGAATCATGATTGTTTTCTGTCTGATGTAGTTGATAACTACGTTGGTAACATACATCTACACTACTGTTGACCATTCAAAGATTAATGCCTAGACTTTAGTGCTATAGCATTTTTAAGGATGGGGGGAGGGTGATTGGTGTTCACATATCAACTCGGATGAAGGAATAAAGTAGCCTTATCTGCCACCACCTTTGGAGCTCTTCCCACCTCGTATTGACCTAATTAGCCCATTCTTAATTTGCATATTTTGGTGAAAATAATTTCATGACAAAATTATACTTAGAAGAACTAACAACAATTTGTATTTGAAGAATGATTGTATGCATACATTTATTTCTACCCTAATCTTTCAGTTTTGTCCTCATAAATCAGTGTGATTGCTGGATTGATTGGTGGCCATTTCCCCCCCCTCAGAACAATTCCACATGTGAGAAACTATATTTCTGTGTTGAACATCAAATTTTTATATTTGACTATGCTGTCATTCTGAGGGCTACAATTCAGAATAATGTTATTATTCCCCGTCTGCAATCAGTAAAATAGTAGGAGGTATTTTAAATGATTGAATAGCAAAGTTCTTCCCAGTGATAATACTTTCATTAATTTTAGAATATAAGGTGGGAAATTGGCAGGTAAAAGTCACATTTTTCTCCTTCTGAACTTGACTATTTTACCTTTTATGATAAAGTAGATATAATTGACAACTATCCATTTGCATTTATATTTAATTTTAATTCATAAAAATATTTTTGTTTTCAGGGTTATTTTGAATTAAAGTTTTCTGATTACATACCATAAAAGGGGAATTTGTTTTTCAGATGAATTATTACTTATAAAATGGATTATTCTCAATATACATTGTAATTGTGGACTATTGTCCTAAGTCAGAAATAACCAGGAACTTGAGTTATTAGTGCTATGGCAATCTCCCTATAGACATTTTGTGTTTAAAAAAGTCTTTAAATATTTTCTAATAATTGTTTCTTACTGTTACCTAACAATGTTTCATCCTCATTAAGTGCAGTTATTTTGTTCAACAGCAGTCAGTGGAAGAGCATCTGCAATGTCAAACACTCCTACCCACAGTATCGCAGCTTCCATTTCCCAACCTCAGACTCCAACTCCAAGTCCCATCATCTCTCCTTCAGCCATGCTTCCTATCTACCCTGCCATTGATATTGATGCACAGGTAAGCTCCAAATTCAGGAGTGATGGATTTTAACTGGAATTATGTCATCATAAAATCATTAATCAATGATTTAAATCATCTTAGACTGCTTTGTTTCTGGACAAAGACCTAAGCCACAATTATAAATAAATTAGAATCTTATATTTTTAAAAATAAAATACCAAATCCAGATTATTACTAAACTGTCTGATTTTTCAAGGTCATCAAATAATCTTTTTTAAAAAACTTTAGAAGAGGATACAAAAAGATCATTTAAGATTGGTGTGTATTTTCTTCTAATTTTAAATTACAAGGTATGCTTTAAAATTAATAATGAGTTGCGTGTAAAAGAGTCTTCCATTTATATATCATATTTACTCAATTGTATTTATATTATCTTTGAAAATTCTGATCTTGCTGACTGAAATATGTAGTGAGTTTGTATCTGTAACACTGTTAAGTAAAAAATAATAACAACAACAACCAAACACATTTTTTTAAAAAAATTAGTTGTTTCTAAATATCAGGACAAAGTGAGGTTGGAGAGGAGAGGATAGCTTGTGTTTCGTCCTGAAGAAATAGGCTTATCTTAGAAGACTGCTGAACGAGGTATGGGTGTATGTATGCCTTCTTCAGGACTGAGAAATGTTTACACATTATTTCGTTTTGTATTTTGATTACCCCTGGCAGGGTGTGTGTGTGTACATTATAAAATTTTTAGTTTGTAAATGATCAGTTCTTTATAAACTTCGATTTCGGGGGTTGGAGAGAGAGGAGGAAGAGGAGGGGGGAGAGAGAGAGGGAGAGAGAGAGAGAGAGGGAGAGAGAGAGAGGGAGAGAGAGAATAGTTGTTGGGTTATTAAGGACATGTACTCTTAACCTATTGAAAATATAGCCTCCTTTTCATTAAAATGTTTCTTGGTAATACTATGAAGAACAAATTTTATTTCTGTTCTTACTTGCTTCCAAAATGTTTGTTTTACATGTGCTAACTTTTTGTTTGTTTGTTTTTTTGAGCACGTAAAATTGTTAGGGACTGTTTTTAAAGAGTTATCTAATCTTCAGACCACATATATGAGGTAGCTACTGTTAAATACCTACTCTCCTGATGAAGAAACCAAGCTAAGAGAGAGATTATTTGTTTTGCTTTTAATCACTTCATTTAGCTAAGAGCTGGGGCTAGAGGTCAAATTTAGGTCAGTTTGACTTTGAAACCACCCTTCTGAGCTACAATAACCTACAGCCTTTTAAAAAAATATGAGGCATTCATTTGATGAACTACAATGGTTTACACTTTTAATATTGATAGCATTGTAGAATTGGATTGAATGTGGTATGGAATATGCATTATTTTCCTCCAATCTTTTTTGCTCTGATGCCATTATGTTTTAACTAGAAGTGTATTTCCTGGTTTTTATGGGATCAAGAATTGATCCATAAGCAAAAGTTAAAACTTTATTAAAATGTAAAAGGATTTCACTTTTTTTTTTTTGAGGGCAGTGTCACTGGCCCTCATATGTGGGACCCGAACCGGGGTCGCTGGCTTCCCAAGCCAGCGTTTAATGGATTTCACTTTTTAAATGCTTTTAAATAAAATAGCCAGCCACAGGAAATGTTTCTACCATGTATGATTATGATTTTATTGAATATGAAATTATTGTAGTGACAGTGAACTTTTACCTGACTATACCACTCAACCAACCATCACTACATTACAAATTAATCTCTAAGAAGTTACACATAAACACTTTTTAAAAGGCTTTTTAATTTAAAAAAGTAACTTACATTTTAAATATAGTAGACATGCTTATGTAAAAAGATTTGATTGTGGCCCCTTAAAAATCTGTTCCTTCTTTATCTGTTCTCTATGTCAAGCTTTTTCGGTTGGGTTAGCCTTAACATGAGTTACACTACTTTTCATGGAGTTTGCCATAATTGCTTAGTTAGACATTAGAAAGTTCCAGTTTTGGAAAACCTAATACAAAATAAATATTCAGAAATAATTCACCATTTTTTTCTTTAATTTTTGATGTTGGTTCTATTTATTAATTTTTATGATACCGATCAGGTACTTTAAGTGGTAAAAATGAAGATCCTTTGTACTCAATCCATCTGAAGTTTTTTCTAGACCCTAAAATAAAAATACCTTGAGATTTTACATAGTGAGTATTTTGGTTTATATGTGACAGTATTGTGCCAAAACAAAAAGTGGTTGCCAAGATTCTTCCTCTGTTTTGAAAGATTAAACATTCTCTAGTAATTGGATCCTTCATTTTATGTAAGACTTGATATGTACATTTTTAACACTTTACAGATATCTAACTTCTTTAACTTACCTTTATAACAACCCCATGACGTAGGTACTGTTATTATTTACATTTTACATGTGAAGAAAAACTTAAGAGGTATTACTACCTTGCCCAATAGCTTATTTTTGGTAGAGCCAGCTTTCAAACAACCCCAGCCCTCTGGCTCTAGAATTTATGCTTTTAACCACTGCTCTGTGCTACCTGTTTTTCAGTTTTTAACTTAGATGTGAACATTGAATTTGAACTATATTAACCTGGTAAATTGTATTATAGAAAGTGAGTCCACCACCTAAATGGCAAAAGATCATGTGTCCTTCATTTTTGTATGTTTTCAGCATCTTTCTTTGTTCAGACTTCATATTTACATCACACTTTGATTTAAGGAGGAACAAAAGAAATGTTAATTTTTTTAAAGCCTCAGTATATAAGCCTCCTTTTTAAAATGCTGATGATTTTTAAAATGGTCATATGTTAAACTCCTTTCTTTAATTGATTATTATACTCAGGAACTAATATTTTTAATAAGGATTAGCCAGAATCATCTGTTTAATTTCTGGACCTTGAAGGATGCTGAAGATAAGAGTTTACATTCTTTATAAGGTTCCTGAAATCTTACGTTATATAACTAGAAATCACTTTTGTTGTGCACGTTTGTAACATAGGCCTCTCATGTAACAGTTTTATCAAATCAAGTTTGGATATTTTCAAAACTTTTAAAAACCACATACTGCATTGTTATCAAAATTTATTTTAGGAAACATCAATTAAATGATAGTTTAAAGGAATTATTTAAGACTTTTATATTACCTTTTGAAAGCATTGCTTTAATCTTTTTTATTGCTTGCATGATATAACAAAACTTATATCTGTGTACTCTATAGACGTTAGTAATCATATAGAGATTTTTAAGAATCATTGGTTTTATTTTATTTTTTTAAGATTTTATTGGGGAAGGGGAACAGCCAAGTTGTTGTCCTTCAATCTTAGTTGTGGAGGGTACAGCTAGCTCAGCTCCAAGTCCAGTTGCCATCTGGCTGCCGGTCGGCGGCTCAGCTCAAGGTGCCTTGTTCAATCTTAGTTGTGGGTGGGCGCAGTGCACCATCCTTTGTAGGAGTCTCAACCGACAATCTTGTTGTTAGGAGCATGCTCTCCCCAGCTGAGCCATCCTGTTGGCAGCTCATCTTGGGTGCAGCTCACTGGCCCATGTGGGAATCAAACTGGTGACCCTGTTGCTCAGCGCTCACTCTCTTACCCAACAGAGCCACTTGGCCGGCCCCAACAATCATTGGTTTTATATGAAATAATAAATCTGGTTGAAGGTTAGAATCGAATAACACTGACTTAATTAATTTTTTTTGTATTTGAAGGTTAGAATTGAATAACAATGAATTAAATTTTTTTTTGTATTTTATTGTGTGAAATTTTGATTAACTCCAATAGCCACCAAAAAAGAAAAAACAGTTGTTCTGTTTATAAAAATTTGTGTTCTACCTCCACTCCCTTTTTGTTATCCCATGGTTTTCATATATTTCCTTTTTTTAAAAAAATTTCTGATCTGTTTGTCATTTTCATACTCAAACTTCTAAAGGCTTTCCTTGAACTTGGAATAACTTATTCTCATACATCTCAAAAAATGAGGAATAAATACTTCCTTAAGTAGTTTTCCCTTTTTTCCAGTTGATAACTTACATATCCATTATTTTTTAAAGAGAATAGACATTAAATTTAACTCGTATCAAGATTAAAATTGTAAAATCATTTTACTTTTAATGGTATAAATATCTTTTGGATTTTCTTCTTTTCCTGTGCTTTTTACAGCAGAGAACAGTTTCATCACAATGATTTAGTGAAATAAATTAAAGAGACCAGGAAAAATGAGTTAATAATGATATGTAATATGTTGCCATTAAAGCATTTCACTTCAAAAATGGCATGCATTTTATATGCACTATTTTAAACAGATTATTTACTGTTTTACTGATCATTCTCACTTGTTGAAGGCCATAAAATGCTATCTTTTTTTTTTTTGAGGGCAGTGTCACTGGCCCTAATATGTGGGACCCAAACCGGGACCTCTTCCCAAGCCAGCGCTTAACCACCGCGCCACTCGGCCTGCCCAAGTGCTATCATTTTTAATCTTATATGTGACCCCGCACATGGTTAGAGAATGAGATGTTTGAGATTATGAAGGTTATGGAGGTATAAAAAAGTTCAGCCCTTTAAGTTCTAATAACTTTCAAAGTCTTTACCTGTAAATGTAATAAAGATATATTTCCTTTATTACAGAGATTTCAGGTATGTTTTTTACTTGCATTCCAGCTCATTAAAAGTTGCCTTTTCCTTTAATGTTGAATTTGTTATGATTCCTACTTGTTTCTTCACTCCTACAAAATTGAATGAATAGTCATATTGATACTTACAGAATATTTTTACATTGAATACAATTGTATTGCTTTTATAAGCCACAATTATCATAACATCTGTTATGTTACAGAATGGTATATTTTATGGTATCGTGGGCTAAAGGGAAATTTTCTTTAGAATGTAAACCTGGGTGAACTCTTAACAAAGCTCTGGGCACCTTTCTCCTTTTCAGGTTTCTCTTAGGTATATGACAGTGTGACTTGTTAACCTGTATAATATAACACAACTTTAGTGGTACTGCCTTCCACAAAGTCCTTAGTTATATTGTTATTTTCTTGATTAGCAATATTTGAAATACCTATTTTTTTCTATGCCTTGTCAGTCATTGTTAATTTTAACTCAAAATTCTGCTTCAGTTAACTTGTTTCTTTTTTTTCTTTTTTTTTTTTTTTTTTGAGGGCAGTGTCACTGACCCTCATATGTGGGACCCGAACCGGGGCCGCTGGCTTCCCAAGCCAGCGCTTAACCACTGCGCCACTCGGCCGGCCCTTGTTTCTTGATGTATTGCAAATCACGATAATATTTTTTATCATTTTGGGGCTGGGTAGGTGTATTTGGGGTGCTTTGGAGTGGTGGAAGCCTCACTTCAGAATCTTTAAATTCTTTCACTCTTGTCTTAAAAAGATTGTTAACAAATGTTAGTGTGTAATTTCTCCTTAATACAGAAATACAATGAAGTTACCCAGTCTTAAGTTCCCCAAGGTATTTGACCAGTCCTCGTTTCTCATCTTTAAATACTTTCTTCAGTTCTCATAATACATTCTTTATGTTTCTCTCATAGTTTTGAACCTATATTTGCCCGATAGTAATTGGTAAGCTCCTAGTGAGCAGGGACTGTATTTACTTATCTTTGTCAACCCTAGCATACCTAGCATCGTACTTCGAATATAAAAGGTGCTTAATAAATATCAGTTGAATTGATGGTTTATAATGTGGGGGACAAAAACCCCAACATTTCACTGATTCACTAAAGTTTTTCATGCTCAACTTTTTCAAATTTTGGTCATCTCTTCATTCTCTATTTAAGATTGGCACCCCTTTCCTAGACTACTCTTCAACCGAAAACCTCATAAACTTCATTATAAAGTTGACTCTTGTACTGATTGTCTATACACTGACATAAAGATCACATAAGACAGGCTTAACGTTATATTGACCTCACTTAGCTGTGCCTTAGGGATGCTCTGTAATGTAGGAAAGTAGGGTTTTGGTATCCGACATCCTCTTGTTTTTCTTAAGCCAATACTTACTAGTTATTAGCCTGTGTGACCATTGGGAGGGGTTATTTCCCTGAGCCTTTGTCTCCTTTTCTCTGATAGCACAAGTAATAGCAGCGCTGTCACTCATAAGTATCCGTGGCCTTCTCCATTGTGATAGTTGCCGCACCTCCCCTTGTGCCCATCCCCTGATCTCTGCGGTCAGTGGCTCTGCTCTCTGCCAGTCTTCTGCACAGCAGCTTTTGCGGTCTCCCTCTTCATCACTGACTAGTAGGCTTTTTCTTGTTTCTTGACTCTTTATTGATTTTGCCTTTTGTCTCTTGTTACTCATTTTTTTATATAATAGTTTGTTTTTTAGAGCTATTGGCCTTCTGGGAGAATATTGCTTTCCTTTTACATTTGTTACATAAATATAAATATGATATACAAACACAGTAATATAGTACATTTCATAAATATATACAGTCCATTGTTTTATTAGTAAGTCTTTGAAGGTGTGATTTTATTGTCATTCATTCAACTTAACTATCATTTATTGTTTTCTAACAAAGCATCGCTTCTAGGAAGAAAAGACAAAATGAATAAGACATAATTATTATTTTTAAGGAATGTGTGGTCCACTGAGGGTGGTAGACAAATAATTAATATTAGCATAAGGGAAGATTGGTATTAAGTGCTGTAGTAGAGGTGCATATGTAAAAATAAGGTAAGATGGCTTAGATCAGCACTGTACAATAAAAAAATAATGCAAGACATATGTAAATTTTTTTTTTTTTTTTTTTTTTTTTTTTGAGTGCAGTGTCACTAGTCCTCATATGTGGGATCTGAACCGGGACCGCTGGCTTCCCAAGCCAGCGCCCAACCACTGTGCCACTCGGCCGACCCAAGACACATGTAATTTAAAATGTTCTAGTAGTCACATTTAAAAAAGGAAAAAGAAATAACTAGGGTAAATTTTAAGAAGAATATAACCTATTTAACTTAAATCTGTAATATTATTGTTTAAACATGTAATCAATACAAAAATTACTAAGTAGTTTTACTTTTTTTTTTTTGAGGGTAGTGTCACTGGCCCTCATATGTGGGAGCCGAACCGGGGCCGCTGGCTTCCCAAGCCAGTGCTTAACCACCGTGCCACTCGGCCGGCCCCTACATTTTTATTTCATACAATAAGTCTTCAAAATTTGGTGTGTATGTTACACTTACTGCTTAGAGTGATCCAATAAATCATCTGATTTTCCTGAGACTTTCCTGATTTTGGTACCAAAAGTCTCTCATCCCAGAAACTCCATGAGTCACAGGCAAACTGGGATGGTTTATCACCCTGTTTAGGATATATCTCAACTTGGACTTACTTCTCTGGAAATACTTGATTTACACTTTGGTTTGACAAGTAGATTTGATTAGTTGAAAAAGTAGATTGATTTATTCAGGTGCTCCAGACATACTAAAAACGCTTTGCAAAAACTAAATTGAGTATCAGTTTTAAGGTTTATATTAATTTAAATTAAATAAAATTTAAAATACCCCTCAGTCACACTAGACATATTTCAAGTACTAATAACCACATGTTGCTTGTAGACTACTGATGAATCCAGTATTAGTTACTATCATTAACAAAAGTCAGAAATAAATTGTGTATAAGCACTGTCTTGTCTCAATTATAAGTCTCTTTCTTTCCAAATGCTCTGTATATTATGTGTATTTTTTTGTGCCTCTTAAGTATTTTTGGGCCCTTTGTTCTTGAATACAGTTAAGTTACTTGGAAACAACTTTTTCATTTCAAGACTTGATTTTCATCTTTGTTAGATGTTCTAAAACAGCTAATGGGGCCTCACTGCTGAGGATTTTACTTGATAATCCTGTGTGTTTTGAGGTCTTCCTGTTCTGCTGGTAGGAACCAAACTATGTAAGCTCTGGCTCTGTGTAAGCAAGCTCTGGGTGTTGTTCCACCCGATCCCTTCTGGTGGTCCTCTCCTGGCCTTGTGCACATGTATTGATCAGAACTCTGCTGAAGACTCCAGGGGAACCCACTGTAGACCTGTGGAATACTCCCTCTTTGCAGTGCTTTCTTCTCCAGTAGTCTCCTGCATGAACTCTAGCCACCTTGACCTTTCCAAACTGTCTTAACTCAAGGAGACTGCCAGCCTCTGTTTGGATATCCTCTCCCTGTATTGCAGCCTAGAAACTCCAGGCAGTAAGTTAAGTAAATCATTTCTGTCCTCATTGATCACTGTCATGTAACTGCCATTAATGGCTGGAAGCGAAAGTGAGTCCACAGTATTACTTTTAATCATGTAATTGAAAACAGCATATGGTTGAAAATCATACTTTTTTTTTTCATCGTGTTTGCTTCAAGAATTGCCCATAAAGTTCACATATGTGTAGCTCTGGGCCGCCCGAGTGGCGTGGTGGTTAAGCGCTGGTTTACGAAGCCAGCGGCCCCAGTTCGGGTCCCACATGTGAAGGCCAGTGACAATGCCCTCAAAAAAAATAGAATAATAAAATTGGAAAAAAAAAATATGTGTAGCTCTTAAGAAATCACAAGTTGATCACTAATGGGAAATAACTGCCCAAATGTTTGCTGCAGTACAGTGATTCGTATATATTGTATTTAGTATATGTATATATTATGGAATTGATGTTAACCTGCGTTAGGTAATGAGCTAATCAAAACATTAACTTTTACAGACTGAAAGCAATCATGACACGGCGCTGACACTTGCCTGTGCTGGCGGTCATGAGGAACTGGTACAAACACTGCTAGAGAGAGGAGCTAGCATTGAGCACCGAGACAAGAAAGGTAGGGACAACTTTTGTTAATTTTTTTTCTTCTAGAATATTTGTGTTCTGTGAAGAAATAATACTTTCAGAAATAATACTTTCAGGTTATTTTGATGGTTAGAAATAATGGAAAACAGCATTGCTCCTTTGCTTAACATGTAGTGAGATCATTGTTTTTCTCCAGGTTTTACTCCACTCATCTTGGCTGCTACAGCTGGTCATGTTGGTGTTGTTGAAATATTGCTGGACAACGGTGCCGACATTGAAGCCCAGTCAGAAAGAACCAAGGACACACCACTATCTTTGGCTTGTTCTGGGGGAAGACAAGAGGTAACATTTTCCTCAGTGTAATTTTTCCCCCATCTGTTTAGCAAATGTATGCTTTAACTTACATGATTTTATGGGAACAAAGCGTTGACATTTTAGATTTATCATAGTAACTGAAACTATTATCTATTAACAAAAGGACAAGTATCAGTGTTAGCATAAGCTATCTTGCCAGAAAAATCATGTTGTTATTATCCCACTCATCTAAAAGGGGTACCTGCTATAGGAATACTTGTGTGCTCCATTCAGGCTAAGGGAAGGATTAAGACATTGCAAATCAAATCAGTAAGATGCTGATAAGCAGGGCCTATATTCACTCATCTTTTCCTGTCCCAGAGTACCTAGCATGAAAGGTACTTAAACTCAGCAGCCTCAAGTGCTCTGTATATATAAAATTAATAGGGAAATAAAAGTATTCAATTTTCCGTTGTTCTGAGGACTCAACATCTTCTAATTATTCTCCACTGTGTCTCACCTCTGGAGAAAAGGCCTTCAGATAAGATCGTATGACCTTATAGCTTTAAGGAATGTAGAACAGTGGGTATCATTATGTGTAGACCCAAGACAGTATAGTTTATAGTCCCTTGTGTGTTTTCTTCTAGGATTTAATAATTGGCTGAATAACCTAATTTTTAAAATTTATTTTTTGAATCTAATCCTATGTACAATGGATTAAAGGCTTTGATTAGCCAGTCGTGCTGTCTCTATAAATTGACATCTTCTCACTCAGGCAGTTGTTGAATCTTAGATTTAGGATGCACCCCAGGTCGCTCAAGTCAGTTTCCTACTCAGATTAAAATCATCTTTCTTTTTTCCCCACCATCCTAATTATTATAAACTTCTCCTATTTATCAAGCCTGAAGTATGCCTTCCCTAAGTTTCCCCACTATTCGTAACTCTCTTCTTTGAACTAATGGACAAAGGTTTATACCCTTTTGTGTCTTCAGATATTTGAGTCTGTATTTGTCAGTCACCTATTTTCTTTTTGAAACATGTCCTGTTCTTTTCATTGTTAACTTGAGAATACCTTTTCCAAACACTTCACCTGGCTATTCCACACACTATGTCAGTATTCTTCCTGAAATATTATATGTAAAAGTACAGTGACCAGCAAACTGGTAGACTGTTGCTTCCCTGTTTGCTCATCTTAAAGTGGCCTCCCCCTTCCCCTTTGCCTGTTATAGCACATCAGGGTATATTGAACTGTAATCAGTTAAAACCACTAAGGTTTTTATCAAACTAGTAAATTAAAAATTTTAAGAGACAGAATAATTCCTGCACAGAAAGAACGGGAAATCTAATATATGAGTATGTACAGAAAGATTGGGGTTGTTGTTATCTTATATTTTGGATTAAAAAGAACTGGTGCCCAGTGGTCATACCAGTATAAGTTTTTATCATACAGTTGTTTGCCATTATTATGTCTATAATATTTGCTCCTTTATATTTGGAATAGATATTATATGTGTGGTTAGTTAGATGCACTTGCTACTGGCGATATTCTGCACGGGACAGCAAGAGACCTTCCATGCTGTTCCTTCTGGTTGATAATGTGAATGCGTTTGTGTCTTTTTTTCCCCCCTGTACTCCATAGTAGAGGTGATATACTAAAAGAATTTTAAACCAAATAATAAGATAGTAAAAAATAAGCTACTTCATTTGATAAATTATTTCTACATCAGAAGAAAATAGAGAGCTCTGTCAATCTCAGTTGAAATGCAGTGGCAGAATTGTTTGCAATTAGATAACATTAAAGCTTATATCAGTCAGAAATGTAAATGCTTTTTTGAAATATAATGAAAGTAAAATTTTGACTTAACTGAAATTGTCAATCATTATACAGCTTGAAATGATCCGTGTTTCATATCATAAATTTTTCAGTGTTGAATCAAAAAATCAGTTGATTTCCTTCCTTTCAAAGAAATACAAAAACTATAGTGGTACTGTAGTCTGTTTTCGTATTAAAATGTTACAGATGAGGTTATAACAGTTGTTGAAGTCTTTTAGGGTAATAATTTTGCCAATAACACTCTGTTGCTTTGATTTGGTATTACTAGAACTGTTAAGTATTTTGAAGTAATTAGTAGAATGTTGGAAAGTCATTTTACTATGAAATCACAAACTAATTTCTTCTCTATTGAATGTTTATTACTTTTGGGAAATAGTGTGTTCCCTCTGAGAGATAACTAAGATCAGTTATCTTTGCATAATGGAATTCAGAAAACTTTAGAAATATGATTATGGTTTTCTACTTTATTGCTTAAGGGACTCTTTGTAAAATAAGATGGCCTACTGCCATTTTTTTGGTCTTGTTTTTATACAAGTCTGGGTGGTCTTGTCACATAAGCCACTTACTTTTACTAGCTCTAAAAGCAAAAAAGTGATATCTAAAATTGGTCGTAGCTTTATTCACACAAGTAAAGTTTTAGCAGATATGTAAGAAAAAGCACTGCTCGTTAACATTTATTTGTTATTTCCTGGTTAGTATTTTAGGACATATTATTAATAGTAAAAGCAAGGTTAAGAGCTATGATCTTGAACAATTTTTAATTTCCCTATGTATCATTTGTAAAAGGAAGATAAAAATACCAGTACTTGTGTCAAAAGAGTAGATTGGTACATTAAATGGCATAATGAACAAAAGATTTATGAATGGCCAATAAGCACTTAAATGCTAAATATTTTTAGCTATCAGGTAATGCAGATTAAGACCCCATAGGATACCACTACACACCCACTGGAATGGCTAAAATTATAAAGACTGACAATACCAGATGTTGCCAAGAATGTGGAGAAACCAGAACTCATTTATTGTCGATAGAAGTGTTAAGTAAGACTACCACTTTAGGAAAAGGTTTGGTGATTTCTTATAACTGAACACATGCTTAGAAATTCTACTACTAGGTGGAACCTGTGAGCAATACAAATATATTTCCACAAGAATGTTCATAGCAGCTTTATTCAAAATTGCCAAAATCTAGAAGTGGCAAAGATGGTCATCAGTCAACTAGGTAATCTATCGCATATTCATTTTATGGAATGCTACACAGTGTGCACAAATGACTCTAAAACACTGTGGTTTCATTTATATGAAGTCCCATGATAGATGAAACTGATCTGTGGGTGGGATTGACTGGGAAAGGCACATGAGTAAATAACAGGGATTTAAATTACATTTGGTTTATGGATTTGTCTGTATTCAGTGAATGTACATGTAAGTATTGAGTATATATTGTTTCACCTAAATTTTACCGAAAATGTCACCTAAAAAACTGAAAACATATAAAATACAGTCTGGTTAATGATATACATGCTGATGTATTTAAGGGAAATTGCAGGTGTCTGCAGTTTACTTTGAAATGAAATTTGTCAAAAAATAATGGAAATAGATATGATTAAGTATAGTAGAATATTAATCTTAGAATCTACTCACTAGTATATGTAAATTATTTTCAACTTTTCTATATGTTTGAAAATTTTTATAATAAAATATTGGGGAAAAATAAGCTTTTTTCCAATTTTTTTTTAAACATTTATGAATTGTAAATTTTAAAAAATTATTTTAAAGACATGTTTAAATGAAAAATATCTTACTCTGTTTTACCACTACGTAGTGGAATAACACAAATACTATTTCCAGAATAGCATTGCACAACAACACACGAGGTCCATATCTTTCATGAACACACTGCAATTTCAACAGGCTTCAAAATGTATTTTACTTGAGAAGTTCTCTGTTAGTTTCTAAGACCTCTTGCTATCATTTGAGGCTGATTTTGGGCAAAGTTGGGTGAAAGAAGGACTTGGCCTTTTTTGGTTACACAATATACCAGAAAAAGAGAAACCAGAAATATACATCTTGTAAATTGTCTCACCGTAAGAAGAAAACACATTTTTTTCCCTTTTGCCTTTTTCAGGTGGTGGAGTTGTTGTTAGCTCGAGGGGCAAATAAAGAGCACAGGAACGTTTCTGATTACACACCTCTAAGCCTGGCTGCTTCTGGTGGCTATGTGAACATTATCAAGATTTTACTAAATGCAGGAGCCGAGATTAATTCTAGGCAAGTTTTGTTCTCTCTCTACAAGCCCCTTAAGAGTGTTATGTTAAAGGTATTTGTAGAACAATTATCTTTTAAATGCCATATTTGGGAAATGGCTTTCATTACAAATTTAGAATCCAAATTAAAGAGTTTTTTAAGATTAATTTTATTTACATGTTTAAAACTGTTGACATGGAACTTGAAAAATCATCAGTTACTCTTATTATGGTACTAAAAGTAAACATATCTTTCTTAAGAGTTTTTATTAAGTAAATGTGCTTTAGGATGGAAAGTCCTAAAGTCATTATGTTGATTGAGATACAGAAAGTATTCTAGTCCTAGGTGGCAAATTATTTCTAATTGGAGTCTTTGTATCTCAAAGATTTACTACTAGAGCTGGGGAAAATGATTATTTTAAATCCTGCAAAGTAAAGAACCTTAAATAAACCTTGAAATAGAATTCTATACTGTCATCCAATTTTCCTGAGACATTTAAAATGTATATTTTTCCTTTTTGTTTCTCCCATACCTCCATCCCCAGAACTGGTAGCAAATTGGGCATTTCTCCTCTGATGTTAGCAGCTATGAATGGGCACACAGCTGCTGTTAAGCTCCTATTAGACATGGGCTCTGACATAAATGCTCAAATAGAAACCAATCGGAACACTGCCCTTACCTTAGCCTGCTTCCAAGGGAGAACTGAAGTGGTTAGTCTTCTGCTCGATAGAAAAGCAAATGTGGAACACAGAGCTAAGGTAAGAAAATGTCTGAGATTTATACATGAATTTATTGCTTATTTATTAAGTGCCAGTTATATGCCAAGTGCTTGCATCTTAGTCCCCCCCCCCCAATAAATTGACATTAGGTAAAATTACCTGCTTTTAATAGATCACACTGTAATTCCAAGAGGCTAATAGTGTCAGTGCTGAAATTTAGTTGATCTTTGTAACAGCTATACATAATGCTCTCCCAGAGTGTTGTTTTTTAACCTTGTAGCTCTTTCCACTCTCTTATGTGTTGCTGTGTTTTCTCTTTTGCTCAACCTAGACTGGACTCACACCACTAATGGAAGCTGCCTCTGGCGGATATGCAGAGGTTGGCCGAGTTCTTTTGGATAAAGGTGCTGATGTTAATGCCCCTCCAGTGCCCTCCTCGAGAGATACAGCTTTAACCATAGCAGCAGATAAAGGGCATTATAAATTCTGTGAGCTTCTCATTGGCAGGTATGATGTTACCGTACCCTTCTAAGATGAACATGGTGTTACTAGTGATTACTGTTCTCCTCTGTGCAAATTGTACTGTTAAAAAATCGGAAGTGATTTCTTCTATAAACTACAAGCGCGTTTTGTTTTATTTTTTAAACCTACCTCTGTTATTTCCCACTCCTCTAGAACTATGCTTTTTTTCAATGCAACTTAGAAATATTTTTCTTCTTTCTTGTGTGTGTATACATTTTTAAAGTGTTACAATGAGCTATCTGAACATCCATGCAGCTGTCATCCATATTCACATCCCCCAAACAGTTTGAATTTAGCAGAGTACCTCTACAAGTCTTTAAAGTCTGGCAATAATCTAAACCTTCATTGTTGGTTTTTCTTGTTCTTTATAGTAACTAGGGGTTTTGAGTGGCAGGTAAGGAACTGTTCTATGTGTCAGGCAAGATCCAGACTAGTTTCTGCTTTCAGTCACTTCAAAGTTGCCTGCCATACTTCCGAAGACGTTTGTCTGCTTAATTGGATTTCCTAAAGACCTTTGCAGGGTGCCTTAAGCAGTAGTAGTTAATAATAGCTGTTATCGCTACTACTATTCACTATGAGTCTTTTCTGTTATGCCCACTGAGCTCTAAATCTGCATGTTATTTTTAGATTCATTCTTTTCTGAAGCTACAAGTACATGAATACAAATAATCTGAAAATGATACAATTGCTGTTTGTGTCTCTAGGATACTATTTATTTAATATATTGATTATGATATTAACCAGATGTACTTTTATTTTTCACTAAATAAATTTTCATATTTTCTCAGGATTTGAAACTCAAAATTATTTTTAAAATAAAAAGCAATTATTTTTTAATTCAGTAGCCTTTTATTTGATGACTAGAAATTCCTTATGTTATTTTGAGAGAAAATGCATTTTAGTCTTTGAATATTAAACAGTTTTTATCTTTATGGAATACTTTCACAAGTTAATAGTTGATATTTATTGTTAGCTATGTCATTCCATTTCAGTTTAAACCGTGATATCTGTGTCATCCATTTAGGGGAGCTCACATTGACGTCCGTAACAAGAAGGGGAACACTCCATTGTGGCTAGCAGCAAATGGTGGGCACCTTGATGTGGTTCAGTTATTGGTGCAAGCAGGTGCAGATGTGGATGCAGCAGATAACCGCAAGATAACTCCTCTTATGGCAGCATTTAGAAAGGTAGAAGCCTTTCATCCTCGTTCGCATGGATGTTTTTCAGTGAGGCTATGAATTGCACAGTGTGATGATTACCATAGACTCTCATTTTAGGATTTAACATAAGTGATGAAAACAGTCAAATAATAAGCAAATAATCACTGATGGCAACATGGAAAGGTAGATAGAGGTATCTCAGAAAAGCTATTAATATCACCCATATTGGACATAAAAAGCTAAGTACACTTTTAAAAAGTTGTTCTAAGCAGTATTTTCAGAATATAGTTACAATCTTTATCTTTCATAAACTGTAAATCCAATTAAGAGTAACTAATTACTTGGAAAAAAGGAATTGGAAAATGAAAACCCAGCTGCCAGTATTTGAAACTACTTGAAAATCAAGTATACTACATCCATATGTAGAAATAAATTTTATGTAAGTGAGAGAAACTGTTTCTCTTTCTCTAGTGCATAGCATAGGCTGTGTATAAGTAATTTGATTTAATGATTTGGTTGATCCCTTAAATGGAGTTTTAGTTTGTTACTGAGAACACCAGATTAATATTTCAAGGATTATAATTCTGAGTTTTGTCATTCTGATACATGTATGTAAAATCCCTTGTAGATTGTTTTGTTACATTGAAAATTTTTACTGTATGAATTGCAGGAAATAATTTCTTCCTTTTTCTCTTAGTATTCTCTCTGACTCCTGCTCTTCATACCACCTCTTCCCTGCTTGTTCTAGATTACCTAGTTACTGACTCGGTATTTCTTTTTCCTGACCAGTCAAACTTATTTTTTCTTACTCTTCAAGCAAGCTAGCATATCATTATCAAGTTAATCTTCCTAACCATTCCACTATGTTAGCATCCTCTTCAAGAACTTTTTCCTGTCTACCCAGTCTCTAATACTTTGAAATCCAACCTTAGTGTGTTATTCAAAGCTGCAATCTGGCACTCTAGAGCTCATCTCATTACAAGTACCTAAAGTGAAGTCTTCCCTTTGCTTGGTCTTTTCTTTATTCTCGTCTCAGGACTGGCCATGTCCTTCCTAAGTTTCCCAAATTTACTCATTCTTTGCATATAGTTTAATCTGCCCCTTTACCTCTTCCCATTCTATTTGAGATACCATAATCTCCTAAAACTTCTAGAAGTTCTACAATCCGTTATTATCTTCATCACTTATTTTGACAAATATATATCTTGTTACTACTCTAATATCTAACATGCGTATATCTTATCTTTCCAAGTAGACTTAGCTCCTTAAGAATGGTGCTTATCTTTTATACTCCTGATTTCATTCCACAGTTTTTTAAATACCATATGTAACTGTAATGGTTGGGATATAACATTGTATGGAGTGTAGCAGCTACTGGTTTTGTTTTTCTTAATGTGTGTTTTAATCAGGAAGGTAAGATCTACATAGAGTCAGGTAACTGTGTGAGTTGTCCCATTTAAATAGTTTAAATACTGTAGAAGTGGTGGTGAGATGTGGAAGAATGATACAAATAGCATTTGAGCTATTCATTAAAAGATAAGGATAGTTTAAAAAGGTGCAGATTAAAAGGAAGGGATAGATGCAATTGGAGAAGTATACTGAACATAAACAACTATTTATCCAGACAGGTGTTGTGTCAGAGAGCATGAGTGTGGATTGAAGAAAGTGGAAAAAGCTTCTTGAATGCTGGTCTGAAGATTCTGAACTTTACTTAGATAGTGAACTGTTAAAAGTGAATAATATATCATAGTTCATGCTTTTGGAAAATGCATTTTATTCTTGCACACTATCTAGTAGAATGCTTATGCATTCAGTTTTTATCTGAAAGAACAAACTGTTATTTCTACTTTTTTAATGCTTAGAATTGAAACAAGATGCTCTTTTCTACTGTGTTAGCTAGGTAAAAATGATGAGTGTTTCTTCCTTTCAGATACATCCCCCATTTCTTCATACTGACTTTTTAAATTCAGAGTGATTTAGATTTTAAGTCAGGTTATGCTATACTTTTTTGGCATGAGAATGAAAGTAGGTTTAATTTATTTGAACCAAAGCCTCTTTTTCATTTGCAGTGCAAGAAATACCCAATTAAGTCTTTATTTTTTGTAGCACTAATTGCGAAGGAATCTTAGTTAAGACACACTGTAGATTTATTGAACCCTGTTAGAGTCTGTTTTAAACCTGACATTAATATCTATTTTTTAGGGTCATGTGAAGGTGGTGCGCTACTTAGTCAAAGAAGTCAATCAGTTTCCATCAGATTCTGAATGTATGAGATACATAGCAACCATCACTGATAAGGTAATATATTGATCAAATTCATCCCACTGTATGAGCCTAGTGATCCCCTTTGGCTTTATATACATATATCCCACGCCAAGAAAAAAAGTCGTAGTTTGAACAATGATATGTATGTGGTATATAGCAATTTTCATTTATCCAATATTTGGGAAGGAAGTATGCTATTTAAGAGACTTCAGATTACTTACTTACCTAATGAAGCAGTAAAACATTGTCTGTGATGAAATTACTTTTATCTTTCTAAATAGTACTGAACTAATTTAATTTTATGTAAACACTAAACAATCTAAAGCAAATATTGTTATTATTCATTAGTGCTCTAATCTATATATGTTTATCCAAACTGATATCTATTTAGAGAGGAATAAGCCCAGTGGATTTTTTAAAATAACTAAGCAGAAATGAACATAGTACTTTTACTCATGGGAAGAAAATTTTAATGTCTTCAACATAATATAAAAGTTGGAGTAACTTGTCAGCTTAAGAATGAACTGGCTAGGATTTTTGCAGGAAAAGTAGGGAAGATAAAAATCCCATTAGAGATCTAATTGAGGTTTTCTTCTGGTGACGTTTGTTTTTGAGTTTATACTAATATTTGAATAAAATCCTAAAACATGCTGTGAATGGCGCGGTGGTTAAGAGCTGGCTTGGGATGCCAGGGCCCCGGGTTCGGATCCCACATATGAGGGCCAGTGACACTGCCCTTTAAAAAACTAAAATAAAATAAAAATACCTCAAAACATGCTGTGAAAACCCTAAGAGGTTTAAAAACAAAAATCTAAAAATGTCTTTACATTTTCTCAGCCATTATTACACAATAGTGAAGAGTTTTCCCCTATAGGTTTTATCTAACATAGGTAATTCACTGTTTGCCTGCCTCTAGATTCCTATGATAAGTAACATTCCTAAATACCACTGGGTTTTTTGGAGGGGAGGAGGAGATTAAAAATAAAGCCTTTGTCTTAATAGAGGAATATCCCTTTCCTGTCAAAAACAGTATTTTTGAGAATAAAATCACTGAGAAAAGTCTATAAATGACTTACGAGTTTTTTAAGGAGTGATTCTTTAACATGAAGTTGTAGCAACAAAGCTTAAATATGTGAGAATAGTTATTGCCAATTAAGTACTTTAAAAAGCTTTTTAATTCATTTTTTTTGGCATTGACCTTTTCCTTAAGCCCACTAACCAGCTAACAGAAATTATCACGGCTATTTGCTGTATGACTTCTTGTATTGTATTATAGGAGTAAATAATTTTAGTTTCCGAAGTAACAGTCAACTGGACATTATTTGAAGGACAGTAGAGGCTCTCTGCTTGTGTATTTTTAAAAATATGGTTTTATTTGCACTCTTTTTTTGCCCTATCAGTGATCTTTATTGTTTCTGTTCATTCAAGTACATTAATTAACATCTTCATGTTTTCAGGAATCTCTCTAAATGTGAATTGCTTTTTTGAGGCTGGAAACATCTTAATTTTTCATTTTAGGAGATGCTGAAGAAGTGTCATCTTTGTATGGAATCAATAGTACAAGCCAAAGATAGACAGGCTGCTGAAGCAAACAAAAATGCCAGCATTTTGTTAGAGGAGTTAGACTTGGAAAAGGTAATGATAACCTTTACTTGTGGAAAATACCTACTGTTTTCCTTCCTCTAATTTGCAGTCTATTTATTCTTTGTTTTGTTTCATTTTGTTGTTATTTATGCTTTAAATTATGTACATGATTTTCTCTCCAAGTTTGGCTTACATAGTAGAGAATTATGAGTATTTTAAATATCATTAAAATTTGTATTCAAATTAACAAAATTTTATTGTAGGAATTACAATGATCTGGAAGTCAGAAAACCTAACCTCAAGGCTTCTAAAAATTTTAATCATATCTCAATTAATGAGCTTTTATTCCCCATCCAAATCTATACTTCATTCATGCTAGACCTTGTAATTTGTTGCCAACAGATTTACTAGAAGTACCCAATGCACTAAGGCATAACCAACTAGTGAAATGGAACCACTTGGTGGAATGTTTAATGAGTACATTTTTTAAATGGGTGATTTTTCTTGTACTTCCCTTTCAGGCAGACTACAGCATCATTCCCATCTATTCCCAAGGAGAATAGAATACTATACTCCAACAACATAAAGTTTGAACAATCCCATAGCTCCTTTATTATTCCCCTTTCTTGTCGATAATTCTGTACTCTGGAATGTAATAGAAATAGTAATCACAGCAGGAAAAGAATTGGTTGGCCTTGAATATTAAGAAATACATAGTCTGCCATATATTTCATCTTCTATAAAAAGGTTAAAAATACTATAAAATTTAACATGTACTGTTTAAATTTATAAAGGATATACAGTGATAGTTATAAACCTTTGGGATTTGAATCGGGTCCATTCTTTTCTGTTACACTTGCTGACTTTGTAAGCTATATATTTCATTATTTCATCTTGCATAAAGAAAATGAATTATTCTAAATACTTTTTTCTAATTTAAATGTGAAATACACTATTATTTTCTGGTAATATATTTAACATTGGAGGTTCTTCATTTTAAAAGAAATTCTGGTTTAGACTCTGATCAAACAAAACAGCTTTTTTGGCCATTCTGAAGTTTTTAAAAAAATATGAGCACTTTTTATTATAAACACTGTAACTATTACTTGACCTGTTTTTACATTCGGTTTCATCTAATATGTACTGAAATGCCTATTAAATACCAGGCAATATAATAGTATCAAGTTTTATGATAGAAATTATTTCTCTCATATTATGGATTAAGAAGTTAAGTAACCTACCTAAGCTAGGCTAGGATTGAACCCAGTTTTTTCATTCTATTCCTGCCTCCTAGAAGCAGAGTCCCAGGTTCCCTCCTTCCTTAATGGAAGGTAACCTACCTCTTAGTTCTTTCTTTCCAAAGTATTATAATATGCTGTTTTTGCATTACTCTTACTTTTAAATGTTAGAATCTTTAATTAATAGTTATTTTATGAATTGTTTCTTTTTGCATTTTTATGAATCTAGAAATTTTTTTTTTCTAAAGCTAAGACATTATCTATTTTTAAATAAAATCTTTAATTTTTTCATTCCTCTGATATTTATACATTACATTAAATACATTTAGGGATTTATTGCATACCTGTGGATTAACAAAGGAGGAAGCACTATTTAAAGTGTGAAATACACAAAGATAAGTAAAGAAAAACATAGTGACATCTACTAAAGTCCAGAACCTTGTATGGTAACGAAGTTCTCACCTCTACAGTCACCCATAAGGACTTGTAAGATCCTGCATGATCTGCCCACCCACACTACTCCTTACACCTCTCTGATCTTATTTTATTAGTTTCTCTTGGTCACATTGCTCCATCCAAACTATCTTTGCTTTGCTTTTGCTGTGCCTTCTGTCTTCAGTGTCTCTTTCAGATACCTCATATCTTAGTCACCCTTCCACAAGCACTCTTCCTACTCTACTTCCTCCCTTCTTTATTTTTACTTTCTAACATTCTAAATACTGTATTTTACTTAGTTAATCTTGTTTGTCTCTCTACCACTAGAATGTATGCACCACAGAATGATGCCTGGCATGTTGTAGGTACTCAATAAATACTTGGTGAACAATTAAGTGTTCACATATATGGTGTACTTTTCTGAAAAGAACAGAATTGTGCAAACAAATTACTCAAATACTTGCCTTTCCTCTGGGTAATTGATGGATATTGTCAGTTAATTGTGATTTAAATAACTGCCAAATATATTCCATAATCTTGTGTCCAGCTTTTTGTCACTATAAATAATTTTGCAATAAACATCCTTATACATATTTTCTTATATTTTTGGTGCTTTCATTTTTTCGGAGCAAGTTTCTTCACTTGGGTCAATGTATTTTAAATTTGATACTTTCAAAGTATTTTCCTACCACCAGCAATACATGAGTGTCATTTTCTTGAATTCTTGCCATCATTTCTTAATCTTGATGTTCATGTTTTCAAAACCTCAGATTTAAAGCAAGTCTAAAGCAACTTGTTTCAAATGTCATTACACATTTTTCCATTGTATTAAAACTCAAAGATGATAAATAATTCTTAATCATAAATTAATTAGACGTAAATTGATTCTTCCACATGCACTGATACTTTATAAATAGCTTTGAATGGCGGTGGTGTATAGATAGAATTCTAAATTACAGAGGAGGCTCTTCTTGAAAACTCTAGTAGTATTTCCATTTGAACAATTACTAGATTGGAATCTGATAGGGTTTGAGTCTCTGTTTTTTAGTTACGATTTACACCTAGGAAAACGTACTTTTTTGCCTTTTGAGAGACAGTACATTCTGGCTCCCTCATTTCAGATTTAGAATCATCACTGGGATTGGTTTTGTCTGGTTTAAGTTGATGTTCTGCATGGATATTTTATTGCTTATATAAAAATCCTTTGATCAGCTTTTCAGATTTGAAAATTTTGGTTCATAGCCTTTTAAAAACTGCTGCTGAAAATATTGCGCATTATATTTCTCAGATTCACTCACTTATCATTATTCAGCAAACATTTATTTACTATGTGGTAGAGTCTCCACTCTGGAATAGTTCATGTGATCGAACTGTAGAATCCTCACTCATTTAACTGCTTGTCCTCATAGGACATTAACCAACTAGGTTATGTTCTTGGCTGTTAGAACCCTTTCATGCACATTATTGGTTTTGCATTTTGTATATTTGTTCACCATTCCATTTTTATTACTTATTGTTTCTCTCCCTGCCTTTTTCTTTGTAAACTTTCATAACCTTTTAGGGAGCAGAGCTATGTAGGGTATATTTAAAAAATATTCCTAATAGATATTTTCAGTTGGATTTTTTGCCATCACCAGAAACTTTCAATATGTCCATCCCACAATTTTATTTTTATACATTTCATTCTCTGGTTAAACTTCTATCTTTTCAGCTTTACTCCCTTCTAGAATTCTACCTCCAACAATCCTGCCAACACTCTGCCTACCAATAAATTATAGGATCCATTTATTCGACCACCCTTAACTGTTATTCCCACCTGTACCCTAGTAACTAAATGTGTCTAGAAACAAAACAAACAAAATAAAACATTCAACCTTGATGACTAATTTTTCTTTAAATGTGTGCCAGTGAACTCTTTAATGCTTGCAGTAGTCATTCTATTGGGTTGTCGGAAAAGTCATGACATATTTTTTCTGTTTTTCGTTGCAAAAATGCATCATGACTTTTCCAACAACCCAATACATTTCCCTCATTTAATTCACCCTCTCACTCATCTACACTGCTGTTTGTTACTTTCTCCTTTAGCCTTTGACTTCCAGTGCATCCTCTCCTCACCCTCAGTTGATCACCTCGCATCCTACATAAATGAGAAAACTGAAGCATCAGAAGAAAACTGTGAGAGGCTTTTCCCACCCCATCTACCCACTCACCAATCCCTGTACCCATATACTTTCTACCAGTTACTAAATAAATTTTTGTAACCAGTGCCTCCACTTGTGAACTAGGGAATTCAAAATATCGTTGTAGCAATTTTCTTTCTTCTATCATTTGTCACCCTCTCCTAGATCATTCTCATCATACAAGCTTATTTCTCCAATCTTAAAAATCCTTTGATTCCCCCAATCCTTTCCCTCCCCAGTTTTCAGCTACAAGCCCATTTCTTTGCTCCGCTTTGCAGCAAAACCCCTTGTCTATTTTGGCTGTCTCTAATTCTCCTTCCTCTTTTTTGAATCTACTCCTGCCAGGCTCTTACTCCCATAACTCCACCAAAACAAACTTTTATGCCAGTGACTTCCATGTAGCTAAATTCAATGATTACTTCTCTGTCCTTACAGCACGAAGCCTAGTAACATGTGACGTACTCTCTTCACTTGGTCTCCATCACACTACACACTTTTGGCTTTTCTTTTATCTTTCTGGATGTTTTCTTCTGTGTCTCCTTTGCTGGTTCCTCCTCATCTCCTTTCTTAGTGAGCCCCCTTAACTCATTACATGATCGGCTTCTTTATCCATTGGTCACCTAGTCCTACTTCTTAACTTTAAATATTGGGCCGGCTGAGTGGCGCGGTAGTTAAGCGTTGGCTTGGGAAGCCAGCGGTCCCCGTTTGGGTCCCACATATGAGGGCTAGGAGCACTGCCCTTCAAAAATAAGTAAAATAAATAAATAAATACCAGGTGGTCCCAAATTTGTATCTTTAGCCCAGACATCTCTAAACACCAGTCTAAACACTACTCAGCGTGTCCATTTGGATTAATAGACATCTCATACTTGTGTCTAATGGGGAACTACTGATCTTTGCCTACAACTCTGTCTTGTAATTGCTCAGCCTAAAAACCTTCAAGTCATCCTTGATTCCTCTCAATCCTTTAATGTGTAAGAAATTCTTGTTCTTTGCTTTAGAACTGTAATATGACTTCTCACCCTGGTTTAAGTCATTAATATCACCTCTTACATGTATTAATTACCACCGTAGTTATTTAACTGGTCTCCATTATTCCATTATTTATTTTCTGCTTAGCACTCAGAGCTATCCTCTTAAATCAATTAAATCAAATCATGTCACTCTTCTGCTGAAAACCCTCATAATAAAAGACAGTCTTTAAAATACTCTGCTAGGCCCTAAGTGAGCAAACCCCCTGATACTCTGACAGTCATTTTCTACTATTCTCAGCTACAGTGGCCTACTTTGAACATACTTACAGCGTATGTACTAACTGTTCTCTTTGCCTGAAATACTTCAAATCCTTTAGATGTTTGCTTATACTTCACCTTCATGAGGCTTAACCCTGATCACCCTATTTAAAATCAAAAACCCTTCCTTACCTGTCTCCATACACACACTTCTCTTCCCCCTGCTCTAGCATTCCTGGTTTACATTGTATTTAACACCTTTCAAGAACTATATACAGGGCCGGCCGAGTGGCACAGTGGTTAAGCGTTGGCTTCGGAAGCCAGCGGCCCCGGTTCGGTCCCACATATGAGGGTCAGTGACACTACCCTCAAAACAAAACAAAACAAAACAAAAACTATATACAGTTTTCCATCTGCAGATTCACCTGAGGGTCAAATATATTTGGAGGGAAAAAAATGTTAAGTTTTGATCATTTGCACTATATAGTTAGGCCTAGCATGGTTGTATCTGTACCAAACATGTACACTTTTTTGGGGATCATTATTTCCTAAAAAAAAAAAAAAAAATACGGTATAACAACTATATAGCATTTACATTATATTAGATATTACATGTCATCTAGAGATGCTTTAAAATATACAGGAGGAGGCTGTGTGTAGGTTATATGCAAATACTGTGCTATTTCTTTTAAGAGACTTGAGCATCCTTGGATTTTGGTGTCCATAGAGTGCGGGAGCTGGTCCTGGAACCAATCCCCCTTGGTTACTGAGGGACGACTATAATGTGTTTATTATGTTTATCATCAGTTCCTTCCCCACCTCCAACTAAATATTAGCTTCCGAAGCTTCATGAGGGCAGGATATTTTTACTGATGAGTTTTAAGAGACTAGTACAATGTAGTACATAGCAAGTTATCAATAAGTTTCATTGTATCCTGCTTCTCACTTCCCCTGGTACTTTCTACCACTACCCAGTGTTCAGAAATGAAATCTTGTCACTTTCAGCTTCTCAGTTATCCTTGCTTCCCATCCCCTACACCATCAAATAATTTAGTGTCACAAATTAACATAACCTAGTCAGTGTCTGATACATATTACACCCCTATATTTTAACTATATCAGTGTCATCAACACCTTTAGCTGAGCTTTGGAAGTTTCTGTTTGAGCCCTCTGTTCCATCCTCTTGAGTTTTCACTTTTCACCTGTCGTATTGCCATAGGCTTCTTAAGAGCCTCCCTTATAAATGAATAATAGCTTTGCCTCTGTCACCTTCTTTCCAATGTAACTCTTCCACAGTTCCCTTAGTTTTCTAAGCTGGGATTGCCTTACTTTCTCAAAAATCTTCAGCCTCTCAATTTTCTGCATGGGACATTCCAAACATTCATTTCCCCCTCTTTCCTCCAAATTCATCACACTGTGGTCTTCTACTCCTCACACATCTCATTCACTTTCATATATACAAATTTACAGATGGTATTTTTTAAGTCTTGACCACCTCCTCTTCAGTTAAATCCTTATTACATTCTCATCTTAAAAATCTTAACTCTAGGGCCAGCCGAATGGCTCAGTTGGTTAAGAGCTCGCTCAAGAGTGCAAGCTGAGCTCTGAGCAACAGCGGTTCGAGGCCAGCCCGAGCTGAGTTGCCGTTGAGCTGCCAACAGGTGGCAGGATGGCTCAGCAAAAAAACAAAACAAAACAAAACAAAAAAAACAAACAAAAAAATTCTAATAATAATAAAAAATCTTAACTCTAAAATGTTAGTTTCCTGAACCCCAGTTTAAGAACACCAGATTGGTTCGTGCCCTTTTCTCTTCCACAATGAGGTTATTCTACAACTTGACTCTTCAAAGTCTCTACCCTTCCCCCATATATATTCACAATTCCGCAGTGGGAAAATGTATCAAGTAGACTGTTCTAACACTCTTTACCTGTACCTCCAGACTAACTCGAATCCTCATGGTTTAGTTACTCCGTTGTCATCTGTTCTGTTTGGAATCTTATATCAGTTGTTAACCACCTCTCCGAACCACCTTTGTTTTCAGTGTCTGCTGTTTCATTAACTCCTAACCTCTGCCTACAACTTAATGAAGGTAACTATCAGTGAAACTTTATCTCAAACTGAGTACTTTATTTTCTTCACATATTTTAAGAGAATAGTCTTACTGACTCTACTTTAAAAATGTTTAATTCTCAGTCCAGCACCATGTGCCTACTCCCCCACTACTTGGAACTCTGGCAGAGATCACCAATGGCATCTTAACTGCCAAATCCTGTTAACTCTATTTAGTTCTTACTAATACTTTGTAAGTTACCCATGTTGATTTGCCTTCCTTCATGAAACTCTTTTCCCAGTGAAGCTACTTTCTCCTGATTATCTTTCTGTGCCTGATTATGTCTTCCAGAAATTTCATTTACTTTTCATTTTAAATATTGCATATTCCCTCCCTCTCCCCATAAATATATACAGAGGGTGCCAAAAAATATATACACACATTTTAAGAGAGGAAAACTGTATTAAAATTGTAATACTCAATATAAACCAATAACAAAAGACGAATACAAGTCACATTTGACTTCTGCAATTACAAGAGTGCCTGAAGTGGTTACCATCAGTATCCAGACAGTTCAGATTACTGAACTTACTACTTGAGCAACATTGACCGGAAGTGTCCACTTATGTACATTTTTTGGGCTATACACACACACACACACACACACACACAGTTACTTCTTCCTTTTGTAAATTTCCCTTCATTACTTTCAGCTACCACCTGCAAATTTATAATGCCTCTTAAATCTGTGTTTATCTTGTCTAATTCTTAGTTTTAGAAACTGAGTTCCATGCTTTATATAGGTCTTTTCACACCCGTAGTCTGACATTTCGTCCCCCAAAAGTTTCCCTGTAAACACTGAATTTTGTGTCCCACTTTTTATTGAGTCCAAAGGGTTAATAAGATCTATGAAATTATCAAAACACCACCCTTAGAAATTAAACAATTACAAAAAAGCAAGAGTAAATACCTAGCCTTTAGGGCTGAACTGTTGATAATCTAGACGACTCCTGTAGCCAGAGGGCAGCCTCTGCTGATTGACTGAATACATATGTAAGGCATGAGGCATTAGCATACCTAAGACCCGGCCACACCTACACACTAAGACCTACCCTAGCCCAACACTCCACCAGCTTGTAGGCCATCTGGGCTTAGATAAAGGACTGCATTCTGATTTAAATTTTTTTTAAAAAGTACTTCCTCTCCTTTGAAAACCAATCACAATTACCTTCTGCCACAGGACGAAATTTAAAATTCAGACAAGTCAAAAACCCATCCTGGCTGAGCCAAAAGTCTTAAATTTCACTTGTTACATTGATCCTCCAAAAAACTATTTCTTGTATAGTTCTCAAGGCTTTTCGGTTTGTACAGACGTGATAAGATTAAAATGTTTTATTATTCCTAAAATTCTGAATTTGGGTGGCTTAATATATATCTATAGCCTCAGTTGCTTTAAAATTATTTTTCTGGCACACCTTTCCCCTCACTTCTACTCCTCTCCCTCTTACACTTACCTATTCATTCCATCAAAATCAGAGCAAGACAGGATAACTAGAGGCTTCCTCACTGGAGCTCAGGCAGAGAGAGCACTTTTCCTCAGGACCTGCTGCTAGCTCCAGTAAAGCAAGGCTCTTCTTAATGAGTTACACATGCTCAGTTCCTTCTTTCAAAATCACCAATCAGATATTACTCCTCCTCCCTGGTGGAGGTCACTAAACAATTACTTCCTAGTTTTCTTCCTAGTCCTGAAAGGTCAAAAGCTCCTCTGCTGGTGTTAAGACAGGGGCTTGTGTGCTTGCTTCTGGAGGATCACCAAAAATTTCTGGGAGATGCTATTGAGACAATTTCTAGAACTTCAACTTCCATTTGTATTCTTTCCTGAAATCTGCCTGCCTTTGAAAAATATTAGTGTTTACAGATTCTACTTAACTATTTTCCTCTTCAGAAACAAAAGATTTATCCCTACACCCAAGCCAATGTAATCATGGTTCTTTGTCCCAGGGTGTAAAAACTTTAAAGGTGGACAAAACCTTTCAGGCATCTAACAGGGATAATTTGAAAAGGCAGGAGAAATTTTTAGCAAAAGTGAAAGACTTAAAAAAAATGAAGTTAGAAGTTTTCTAATAAAAACTAAGTCTGATTTGGCTTATGAGCTTGTCTCTGAGCTGTGGTTTCATTAGTTAGGCTATTGTGACACTTTCTGTAAACTGGGTATCATTGTTTTGGCACATAATATTTAAAATACATATAAATTATACATACAGAACCCTAGAATATGGGCAGGGAGTACATAGTTTGAAAACATCTGTTAGAGGACACACAAACAAAACAGTTTGAAGATGATTTTTTTCACTTTATGAATAAAAAACGAAAATTTAATAGTTAAAATAGCTTATTAAGAGATGTTATTGGACTTTAAACTTATTCTTAATTTTTTTGACTAAGGAAGTAATACGTACTCATTTTGACAAATAGAAACAATATACAGTTATATAAAGTAAAATTGAAAGTTACCATCTTTCTGCCACCCCTCTTCATTCCCACACTCTAGAGGTAGTCACTAGCGCGACGCCATTGATTTGTATCTTCTTAGTGGTTTTTCTGTACTTCTCCAAAAAGACATACATAAGGGTTCCCTTCCCCTTGGTCTATAGTGTGACTTTTTTCTTCCTACCAGATGTAAATTGTGAGCATTTCACCAAGTATATATTTAGAATCATTTTCATAGCTGCCTAGTATTCTGTGAATGTTTATTGTTTATTTATCTACCCCCTCGTTGATAGATTTACCTCATTTCCATTTATTACCATTATAATTAGTTTTGCAGTGGAAATTATTGAACCTATATTTTTTCACTAGAGAAGGTCATTATGTTTATAAAGAATCAAACCTTAGGATAAGCAGAGTGTAATTTTCAAAGGAGACTTTCAAATTACCTTTTCTAAAATATAAATATTTATACCCATAACAGTATAGGAAAGAACTCATTTTCCAAAACTTATGGTGATATGTAATATCCTTTTTATTTTTGCCAAAATAATGAATGAAACATGGTATCTTGTTATTTTAATTTACATTTCTTTCTTGATTATGAGTTCATGTATCTCTTTTATCATTCACCCATTTTAAATTAGAATTTTTATCATTATTTTGATATTGACCCTTTAAAATATTATTTTCTCTTTATAGTGATTTGAATATGATCTTGATCAAGCAATGACTTGAACTGTATGACTTTGAATTTCTGGTATCCTAGTTCCCTTATGATAAAACGATATTATCTGACAACTTTTTCCCATGGTATTTCTAGTGTTATAATTCTGTTTTATTGATCCTTTAACAGTTAAGGGAAGAAAGCCGGAGGCTTGCTTTGGCTGCCAAAAGAGAAAAGAGAAAGGAAAAGAGAAGAAAGAAAAAGGAGGAACAGAGAAGAAAACTAGAAGAAATTGAAGCCAAAAACAAAGAGAACTTTGAACTTCAAGCTGCTCAAGAAAAAGAAAAGCATAAAGTTGAAGGTATTTTCTCTAAACACCTGTCTGATTTGTTTTATATAATACATTCTATTGAAAATTACATTTTGTTAAATATCAGTGACTTAAGATAAAAATAGATTCTAAGTTATTAAGCCATTAAAGTATTTATATGCTATTTTCATTTGACTTCTCCCAGCTTTTTATTATGGCTAATTTAAAACCTACAGACAAGTTGAAAGAACAGTAAAACCAACATCTGAATACACCTCACCTAGATTTTAAAAATTAACATTTTACCATATTTACTTCATCTTTTTCTCTTTAAATATGTATACATATTTTTTCTAAGCCATCTGAAAGTAAGTTTCAGACATCATGACATTGCACCTGTAAAACTTCAACACACATCCTAAGAATGACATTTGTTTACATAATCACAATACTTAAAAAAATTAACATTAATTCAATATATCATCTACATTCCAGGCCATATTCAGATTTTTCCCAAATAAAGGAATTATTTTCAACTAGGTTCTAGTTATATAAATAAGGATATTGTGAGGAGAAACGATTGCCACTAAACCATCAACTATGTATGTGTGTGTGTGTGTGTGTGTGTGAATTTCTCCAGCCTCCCGCCTTTTATTTTGAAAACTGAACTACAGAAAAGTTTAAGGATTAGGTTGATGAACACCTGAATGTCACCTGGATTCTTATAAGATTTTGGCACATCTGCTTTGTTTATCCTTTTTCCTCTCTTTTTTTGAACAGTTTGCATATAAGCTGTATGCATCATGTGAAATCACCCCTAAATACTTGAGTATGTATTTCCCAGAAAAAGAACATTATTTTACATAACCACAGTAATATTATTACACCCAAGAAACTTAACAATTTTATAAAATATGCAATATGCAGTATATAGTCATATTTACCAAATTATCCCCCAAATAGTCCTTACAACTGCCTACTATACATTGTTTAGGACTTGAGGGCAGAGAATAGATCAGTCATGTCCATCTCATTACTAGTGAGTGTTCAAATGACTGATGACTTGAACAGTAGCAGAGTAACGTCTGGGTTTATTTTTCTTTAAGTGCTTAAAGCTAAATATATTCTAAGAAAACTTAACACTTGCTAATTCAGTATTGCTACTTTTATAGATGAGCCTGAAGTCTTGACAGAGCCTCCAAGTGCCACAACCACTACTACCATAGGTATATCTGCAACCTGGACAACTTTGGCAGGTTCCCATGGTAAAAGAAACAATACCATAACTACAACCAGTTCAAAGAGGAAAAACAGGAAAAATAAAATTACTCCAGAAAATGTTCAAATTATATTTGATGATCCACTACCAATCTCATACAGTCAGCCAGAGAAGGTGAACGGAGAGTCCAAGAGCAGCAGTACCAGCGAGAGTGGGGACAGTGACAACATGAGGATTTCCAGCTGCAGTGATGAAAGTAGTAACAGCAACAGCAGCCGTAAGAGCGACAATCATTCACCTGCTGTGGTCACTACGACTGTGACCAACAAAAAGCAGCCATCGGTTCTGGTTACATTTCCAAAGGAGGAGAGGAAACCTGTTTCTGGCAAGGCTTCAGTAAAGTTAGTTCACATTTTCACTCTTATTATTTATAGTATCATGAAACACTTTGTTGCTGAATCTTTTGGTAAAGCAAGCACATTAAAAACTGGCAGAATAAGGATTTGCCTTTGTGCTAAAGAAGGAACAGTTTCATTTCATTAGAAGAATAAGCTATTTTTTAGATTTTGTATTAATGAGAGAGACAATTATTTTTGCTACGTAATTAATTCATTTTGTTGTTAAATTTAGCCCATGGAAAGCATTGGTTATGTTTTCTCAGGGATTATTATTGTAATACAACTTTCTTAAATTGGACCTCTAGATAGGATCATCCTAAAAATTGGCTCTTCATGTTATATTAAGTATTGAAAAGTGGTCTGTGGCCATACCACCCTGAACGCGCCTGATCTTGGAAGCTAAACAGAGTCGGGCTAGTACTTGGATGGGAAAAGTGAAAAATAAGTTATTTGTTTGTTTACCATATTTATTCTAAAAATAAAAGAATAAAATTATGTGATTGCCTTTATCATTTAAGATTCAACATCTGTTCTATATTTAACGTACTTTTCTTCCCTCTGTTAAAGATTGTCAGAGACTGTCAGTGAAGTAACCAGTAATTCTCTGTCCACTTGCACAAAATCTGGTCCATCTCCTCTTTCATCTCCAAATGGGAAGTTAACAGTAGTAAGTCCTAAGCGTGGACAAAAGAGGGAAGAAGGATGGAAAGAAGTTGTAAGAAGGTGAGTAATGTTTAATTGCTTTTCTCATTTTTTTTTTATGTGCTCTGTCTTACAGTGATGTATAGTTTACTACCTTATTATTGTTAAATTTCTCCAAGTGGTCCAAAGGTTGCAAACTGGTGGCCCAAGGCTGATCTGGCTAACTGAGACAGCCTATAGCATATTTGAGATGAAAAAAAAAAAGGTGTACATTAATACTCTTAAAATTGGAAGATTTCACATAACTGTTAGATGAATATTGTGTCTGCTTGACCTCCATAGGCACTGGTACTTGATATAGAATTAATTTAAGTTCTTTAAGGTGATTGTGTTTTGTTTAAATTTGTAATCTCAGAGCACAGTATGTAATGCCTACTACATGCTTGTAACTATTTGAAGAATAAATAAGTTATGGTTTTAAACTATTCTTGTCTTTAAATTCAAGGATTTTAGGACTAAAGTATTTTATATAACGTGCATGGGATTTTTAAACTAATATGTGTCAAAAAATAAGACAGTGTCCCTGAAACTAAAAAATTTAGGTAAGATACCATAAACTCTATAAGGATATGATCCATTATAAATCTTTAAAAACCTATTTAAAGAACTTACCAGAAGTTCCATCAAAAAACTAAACTTTTTATCATTTGAAGCAAGATCTCTCCTTATCTTGATCTCTGTCTTTGTCTTACGCATACACACTGATTCACATACACACACTATTAAAATCACATCAGAGTACTCTCTATACAAAAGTAAGGTAATTCAGTTTTCTACATGCATTTTATGTTGTGGTATACAAAGAAATTTCTAACTAATTTGAAAATAATGCTCGCTGACTCATTATTATTTCCTTTAGGGAAGGAGTTACCAAGTAATTTAATTATGTACATAAAAGGGCAGGGATTGTACCTTACCTTTTTAAAAATATAGTATTTTAATTTAATACTTAACCTAAATAATTGACTTGTTCATTAAAACATAATTGGCACATTCTCTTTATTGAGAGTTATACTGCATTTTTTAAAGAAGTATTCTTTTTTTTTTTTTTAAGATTTTTTTATTTATTGGGGAATTGGCGGAGGGGAACAGCGTTGGGGAATCGGGGAAGGGGAACAGACAAGTTGCTGTCTTTTTTTGTTCTTTAGTTTAGTTGCGGAGGATGTTGCTTCACTGTTGGTATCGTCATTGCGCTCTTCCCGGATGAGGCAGATCGGTCCCTGGCCTCTGGATGTCGCCCACCGCGGCTATTGGCAGCTCACTCTTGGCTGCCAGCCGCTCACGCTGGCTGCGGGCCACTGTAGCCTATGGCAGCCCACTGCAGCAGGGGCTGCAGCCCACACCATCACAGGGGCTCGCACAGCCCAGCTCCAGGTGGAGCTGTGGTTAGCTGTAGAGGGCAGTGTCACTGGCCCTCATGTGGGATCCGAACCGGGGCCGCTGGCATCCCAAAACCAGCACTTAACCAATGCGCCACTCGGCCGGCCCATAAAGAAGTATTCTTTAATTCAGACTTTTCAGAAATTTGTGTCTACCTTTCCTGATTCTGAATTGTTTTAATTTGTAATGTAATTTTGCAAATGTTAGATGGCTTTTGTTTTTTTTTTGATTTGTCTCTTTTCACACTATTGAACATCCTTTTAGTGAGTTTCTGTAATTATGGCTAATCATTTTAATGCCTCTAGAATGCAGAGAAACAATACATTTCTAATATCCTTTCAGTTACATATTGGAGAATAAAAAGAAGAATGTGAATCAGTCACCCAAATGGGCCCACAAAAAGCCATTCTTGACCCTTGGGCAAGATGAGATGTTCCAATCACTGTGTATTTATATCCTGTTAAAGCACACATGTCCTGTTGTTGGAGTTTTCTAACTCCATGTCTGCCTAGTCAGTATGGACAGGAACCCATGTCTGTCTTATTTGCCATTAGTATTTGCTTTATAGCACAGTGGTTGTCTAAATAGTATGTACTTTACAGATATTAATGAAGGATGAAAGTCAAAAAGAAAACTGTGTTTGATAATGAGGTGAGAAGCTATGGTAAAGCTTTCTCTCTCTCTCTCTCTCTCTCTCTCTCTCTCTCTCTCTCTCTCTCTCTCTTTCTCTCTCTCTCTCTCTCTCTTTTCCTCTCCCCCTCTCTCCCTCTCTCCTGACATACCTAGTTGTCTTTTATCACCTAGAATGAAAATTGGTAGAACAGGATTATTCAACAATAATTTATTCTATATTTACAGAAACATATTTTAGTGATACCTTCCTGTTATTTTAATCACAACCATTGAGACTAATGATTGTCTTATCTTTGCAACTTTTAAACAGGTCAAAGAAAGTATCCGTTCCATCAACTGTGATATCCAGAGTGATTGGAAGAGGAGGCTGTAATATTAATGCTATTCGGGAGTTCACTGGTGCACACATAGATATTGATAAACAGAAAGACAAGACGGGAGACCGGATAATAACAATAAGGCAAAACTTTGTCTCTTATGTTTTCTTCCTTTGTGTTTTATTGCACTCCAGCTTAATGAAATACAAGCATTTGAGTTTTCAGTGGAACTGTGTATTTAATAGGATACTTTTTTAAAATGGGAATTTGAGAAGATAACCTTTACAATTTTTTCTCTCTCTAATTCATCTGCTTTTGTGAAGTATTTCAAAGGGCTTTAAACTTGTTTTGTGTCTGTGTGTATGTGTGTGTGTCAAAGGTTTAGATGATCTTTTCCTTACATAAACTGCTCATAAGACATTCTTTAACAATTAATTCTGAGGTTTTTCAAGAAGGAATGGCCCTTTAACACATTTTAAGCAGTAGGTTTCCATTTTTTTCTCTTAAATTAGAATTAAAGCTTTGTTACCCTAAGATTTTGTCCTTAGAATATGAGTTAAGCAAAAGATTTAAACCTGAAGTGGGTATTTGCCTTGAATTGAATATGTCTGTGCCTGAATACATTTAAGATGATATTCTAAGAAATTATAAGTTTGGTTGTGAGGCAGGTGCCTCTTCACAGTAATAGGAGGGCTGATAGTTACATAGCCTACCTCACAAAGAAAGAGACAATTAGCCACCTCTGTTTTGTACTTATCCTCCTCTTCTATCTTGTTTTTCTCTCTCCTGGGTAGGTTTGTAGACACATCCTTCCTTACCTAGAGAAGAGAGAAGCAGATACCCTTTATGAGTGATTTTCCCCTTAGGGTTTCCATGAGGCTTTCCTTGGCAATCAAATATTTTCCTAAAGATCCAACACTAGGGTTTTATTTTATGGCCATTGTTGGCATTATGAGGATTCCTCTCTCGTTTTGAGACATTGTTCCCGAGCAGTCATAAAAGTCATTCTACTAATAGGGAAACCACTAATAAATATGTCTTACATGCACTCATCTTAGGTAGCAGTATTTAAAATAAAAACTATTTTCTTACTCAGATGTATTATTTTCCTTGTTTACTTATAGTAGTGCTTTTAATATTGATCAACTGTTTAACATTACAGTAGCATTATGGATTCAGTAGGCTTTTAAGTGGTTTTTTAATAACTGAAATGTATTTTACAGTAGGAAAATTATTTTGTAGTCTAAGGAAACAATAGTGAAATGAGTTTTTAGAAAATAAATCCTGTACTATTCCTTTAAAAAATGCAGTGGCATGTCAGGACAGTTTATGGCTTTGTTTGTAGAATACCTCAAGAATAGTCAGAAAATTTTTGCTTAACTTTGGTTATTGCTCCCTGTACATGTATATACACACAAATCTGAGGGCCGGCCGAGTGGCTCAGTTGGTTAAGAGCTCGCTCAAGAGTACGAGCTGAGCTCTGAGCAACAGCGGCTCGAGGCCAGCCTGAGCTGAGTTGCCGTTGAGCTGCCAATAGGTGGCAGGATGGCTCAGCTATAAAAAAAAAATAAAAAAAAAATGAAGCAGTATACACACAAATCTGAATGAAATTAGGCTTTACATATTAAAAGGTAGGGGAAATTGGACCTAATTTTTTTTTTGTCAACTTACAGGGGTGGCACTGAATCAACAAGGCAAGCAACCCAGTTGATCAATGCTCTGATCAAGGATCCAGACAAAGAAATTGATGAACTTATTCCAAAGAATCGTTTGAAAAGCTCCTCAGCAAATTCCAAAATAGGGTCATCAGCACCTACCACCACTGCTGCTAACAGTTCTTTAATGGGAATTAAAATGACGACTGTAGCTCTGTCATCAACATCTCAAACTGCCACAGCACTCACTGTGCCTGCAATTTCTTCTGCATCTACTCACAAAACCATTAAGAACCCAGTGAATAACGTGAGGCCTGGTTTTCCAGTTTCTCTTCCATTAGCATATCCTCCTCCACAGTTTGCACATGCTTTGCTTGCTGCTCAGACTTTCCAGCAGATCCGTCCACCAAGGTTGCCCATGACCCACTTTGGAGGTACTTTTCCACCAGCTCAGTCCACTTGGGGTCCTTTTCCTGTCAGGCCTTTGAGCCCTGCCAGAGCTACTAACTCGCCTAAGCCTCACATGGTGCCTCGCCATAGCAATCAGAATAGCAGTGGTTCTCAGGTGAATTCAGCAGGTTCTTTAACTTCAAGTCCAACAACTACAACCAGTTCATCAGCTTCAACGGTGCCTGGTACATCTACAAACGGCAGTCCAAGTTCACCTTCCGTCAGAAGGCAGCTTTTTGTCACAGTTGTGAAGACATCTAATGCCACCACAACCACAGTCACAACCACAGCAAGCAACAACAGCACTGCACCCACAAATGCCACATACCCCATGCCTACTGCCAAAGAACACTACCCAGTATCATCCCCATCCTCCCCATCACCACCAGCCCAGCCAGGAGGGGTTTCTAGGAACAGCCCTTTGGATTGTGGAGCGGCATCTCCAAACAAAGGGGCAGCTTCCTCTGAACAGGAAGCAGGTAGTCCACCAGTAGTAGAAACAGCAAATAGTAGACCTTCAAACAGCAGCAGCTCTGTTGGGAGTTCATCAGTTCATTCTACTCAGCAACAACCTCCGGGATCTGTTTCTCAGGAGCCAAGACCACCTCTTCAGCAGTCTCAGGTTCCTCCCCCGGAAGTGAGGATGACTGTTACTCCTTTAGCAACGAGTTCTGCTCCAGTGGCGGTGCCTTCGACTGCCCCGGTGACTTACCCTATGCCTCAGACACAAATGGGATGCTCCCAGCCTGCTCCTAAAATGGAAACCCCTGCTATTAGACCGCCCTCTCACGGCACAGCTGCCCCTCACAAGAATCCAGCTCCAGTGCAGAATTCATCTGTTGCAGTCCTCAGTGTCAATCACATTAAAAGACCTCACAGTGTTCCCTCTTCTGTCCAGCTACCTTCGACCTTAAGTACACAAAGTGCTTGTCAAAATTCAATACATCCAGCAAATAAGGCTATTGCTCCCAATTTCACTGCGCCCTTACCATTTGGGCCCTTTAGCACATTGTTTGAAAACAGCCCTACTTCTGCTCATGCCTTCTGGGGAGGATCTGTTGTTTCATCTCAGTCAACACCAGAATCTATGCTGTCAGGAAAATCCTCATATTTGCCAAATTCAGATCCTTTACATCAGTCGGATACTTCCAAAGCTCCAGGTTTTAGACCACCATTACAGAGACCTGCTCCAAGCCCCTCAGGTAAGTTGGTATTGTCTGACTTTCTGCAGCTGCTCATTTACACAAGTGATGTGAAAGCTCTTGGTCATCTTCTAATGTTTTTACTCTACGACTGGGCCAGATGGACTGAGATTGTTGTATTTGGTTAGCTCAAATGCTGTTACATTAAGTATGTTTAGTATGGTGTTATATAGTTTTTAAAGCTATAGTGGATTTTATCTTGAATTTCCCATAAATAAATTTCTTTATCTGGCATATTTTTCTTTCAAAAAACTTTATGTTTTAATTTAATAAGGTAACACCATCAAAATTTTGTTTTTATTTCAAATAAAATACAATTAACAGAGATTTCTAAAATTTTATTTTGCTTCTGATTATCTTTTTTGTTTTTAAAATAATGAGAAAAATATACAGTTACATAGTTCAATGGGTAGCCACTAACTGTATGTGCTATTTAAATTGAAATAAAATTAAAGATTTATCTTAGTCAAGTTGGACATATTTCTTTTTATATTAATTTTTCCCAGTTTTATTGAGTAATTTTATGAGTAATTGACATACATTACTATATAACTTTAAAATGTACAACATAATGGTTTGACTTAAATATATTGTGAAGTGATTACTACAGTTTAGTTAGCAAACATCATTCCATATAGATACAATAAAAAGAAAAACCACACAAAAAGAAAAATATATTTTTCCTTGTGATGAGAACTCGTAGGATTTATTCTCGCTTAATAACTTTCATATACCGGGTACGCCAAAAAATGTATACACTTTTTAAGAGACGCTACTTATGTTCAAGCAGTAGTTTGCCGTAATCAGAAGTGTCTGGATGCTGATGGTAACCACTTTGAACACCTCTTGTAATTGCAGAAGTCAAACATGACTGTATTCATCTTTTGGTATCGGTATATATTGAGTATTATAATTAATACAGTTTTTTTCCTTTCTTAAAATGTATATACATTTTTTTGGCACCCTCTGTATATATTTTAGAGCAATGTTAACTATAGTCATCATGTGATACATTATATTACCGGTGTTTATCCTATACTAGAAATTTGCACCTTTTGACCACCATCCTCCATTTCTCTCTACCTCTGCTTTCACTGCCAACTTGATCTGTGTTATTAAAAATATCACATTCTCCATACAAAAAATTTCTAAATTTAATGGGAACTGAATGTTATTTTTACCTATTTCTATAACTTGTAACTGCAGTGTAATGAACATGGTCGGTAAATATTTCTTTGCTGGTGGTTGATTGAAGTATTTATGTGTACTTTAAAAATTAATTTGTCTTGTACTAAAACAACAGAATCTATCATTTGGTTTTGAAAACCCATCATATACTAATGCATTGGAAATGCTTTTATATTTCATTTTTATAATAGTTGGAGTTTACTGATAATCACTTTTCAAAAAATGTGAAATATAGGTAATGTGTTGAGAAAGACTCAAATTAAGAGTTAGAGAAAAAAAGAAATAAATTCTTATTTTATGGAAAGATACATAAAAAGGACCAGCTCTATAAGGGAGGTGAGGTTTTGGGGGAGTATATAGTGATTAGAGCCAAAATTATATTGAAGCTTAACTTGAGAATCCATCTGAAGGGAATTTACTAGATTCAGGTCCAGAAAGGCATGTTTGCCTTCACAGCTGCACCACTATTACTACACCCTAGAAAATAAATTAACATTAATTCAGTAATACACCCAATATGCAGTACCATCATCCCAAATATATCCTTTATGCCCATGTATTTTTTCTTTTTCTTCTCCTCTTTTTTTTTTTTAATCCAAGATGAAATCAAGATTCACACATTGCTTTGGGCTGTTAATGTCTCTTTGGTCTCCCCTAGTCTAAAACATGACCTTCATTTGTTCTTGAAATTGAATCCTTTGAATAGTCTAGTTGTCCTGAAAATGCCCTACATTTCATATTCTCCTGTTTCTTCACTCCGTGATTACATTCCGGTCCAACATTTCTGGCAGGAACATCAGATAGATAATGTTCTGAACCTCACACTGCATTATATCAGGAGGTGCTCTGTGCTCAGTGACAGACTGTCCCACTGTTGACTATGGAGAGTGCGACCACTTAGTTAAGGTGCCGATCTTCAGGCCTCGCCAATGGAGAAGTGTAGCTACTGCCTTTTGATTTTTCCCTGAAGTTTTCTTTTTAAGACTTGATTAATTTTTATAGCACTTTTGGGCTCATACCAAAATTTAGAGAAAAGTACAAAGAGTACAAAGATTTCCCATATGCTTCCTGTCCCCACACAGGTGTAGCCGCCCCCATAAACATACCCCATCAGAGGGGTACATTGTTACAATTTAAGAACGTACATTAACACATCCTTATCAAAAGTCCATAGTTTACATTGGTGTTCTCTCTTAGTGTACATTCTGTGGGTTCGAACAAATGTATAATGATTATCCACCATTATAGTATCATACAGAGTATTTTCAGTCTCTTAAAAATCCTCTGCGGGCCGGCCGAGTGACTCAGTTGGTTAAGAGCTCGCTCAAGAGTGCGAGCTGAGCTCTTGAGCAACAGCAGTTCTATGCTAGCCCGAGCTGAGCTTCCAATAGGTGCCAGGATGGCTCAGCTAAAAAAAAAAAAAATAATAATAATAATAACAATTAAAAAATCCTCTGTTGCCTATTTATCCTTCTCTCCCCTCTAAGTTTTTTTTTTAGCTGAGCCATCCTGCCACTTGTTGGCAGCTCAACGGCAACTCAGCTCGGGGTGGCCTCGAACCACTGTTGCTCAGAGCTCAGCTTGCACTCTTGAGCGAGCTCTTAACCAATTGAGCCATTCAGCCAGTCCTCCCCTCTAAGTTTTTTAAACATGAAATTTTTATACAACTTCTTGGCCATTAAACCTATTTAAATGCCAATGTTGACATAAAATCTACATGTATTCTATAATAATAAAATATTACATATTAAAATTACAGTTTCCTTAATAATTATTCCTTTTTTATACTTATCTTTATAAAATAAAAGTGGAAATGATGAGTCAATGGGCTGGAAGATGTAAGCACAGAGATATTTTTTCAATCTAAAATATGTTGGGATATATTAGGGACGTCTTGGAATTTTAAGTTTTTCTAATTGTTTCTCCTAGGGGTGGGGTAACTGTTAATAACTTATGACTGACTTCTGTATTATAGGTATTGTCAATATGGACTCGCCATATGGTTCTGTAACACCTTCTTCTACACATTTGGGAAACTTTGCCTCAAACCTGTCAGGAGGTCAGATGTATGGACCTGGGGCGCCCCTCGGAGGAGCACCTGCAGCTGCTAACTTTAACAGACAACATTTTTCCCCACTTAGTTTGTTGACCCCATGTTCATCAGCATCAAGTGGTGAGTGATATGCGCTGTAATTACATAAGAAGAGTTTGCGTATGTACTTCCTTAAAAACAAAAGGATTTAAGGTTTTCAAAGTTTGGAATTTTTAACTTTTAAATCTTATAATTTTAATACTATAAAATTGTATTTGTATTCATGGCAATCTATGAAACTTGGAAGAATTTCAGTAGCATTTCCAGGTTTTTAAATTATTGAAATCAACCTCAGTTATATTAAACCTAGACTGTTTTATTGACATTTATTTTTAAGAGGGATCATTTTTTGAGAAAAAAATTAATCTTATTGTACTGCCTATTGATTTATATTGACTTATAGTTTTATTTAATAATACAGATACCGGGGCCGGCCGAGTGGCGTGGTGGGTAAGCACTGGCTTGGGAAGCCAGTGGCCCCGGTTCGAGTACCACATATGAGGGCCAGTGAGACTGCCCTCAAAAAAAAAAAAAAATAAATAATACAGATACCAAAGAGAAAGATTTATAACCTTAAAAGTATACAATATCACATGCTTTTGGTCCATCTTTAAATGTATTTACTACATAAACACCACAGTTTCACATTATCAGATGTGTGTTTTTAACTGTAGTCAGACTTGGGAAGCACTGATTAGATTTTCTCTAAGGCAGATCAATTATAAATAGGGAATTCAACTCAAGAGAATTCTGTAGTATAAGGTTATTGGGTTTTAATGTTTGTGTTTTTCAATTTTTGTGTGTGGTGATAAAGACATCAAATTACTTTCTCCTTAAGGAAATTATAATAGTTCATTTTTTAAAACTAAGTATAATAATTTATTTTTTTAAACTTTGAATTTCTAACAGTGCTAGAACCCAGGTAATAGAGTCCAATTAACTGAAAGAAAGAGTTAAAAATAAATAAATATTTGAGAGACCTGTATCAAAGTATTGTTAGTTAAAGCGTGAAATAAATTGTTCCCTATAGTGAATTTACATGCTGTATAGTTTTTCTTGTGTTTGTCAAATAATGAGGACCTTCACATAGAAAGAATATTAGTTATCATTGCACAGTTATCCTTAAATGAGAAGAAATAGTTTAAGAAATAATTCAAATTATTATAGAAACATGCCAGAAATATTGTAAGAAGTATGAAAATAATGTACCAAAATAAGAAGAAAATAATATACCCGTCAGTCAAAATACAAATAGGTTTCATATAAATCTTCAATTCTACTTAGGATATTTGTTTGTTTAGTAATACGTACTAATAAGCAATTCTAAAACTATATGGAATATACTATAGGATTGAGCAAATGAATAAATAAGATATTGATGATGTGATGACACAGGGTTCTCACTGTGAGACGACAGAGTAATGGAATGGGTTGAGGCAAGGAAAACGATATGGAACTGGATTAGAATTACAGAGAGAATCAATGTGAACTTATGATTTTTTAATTACATATCTACTGGATTGAATCATATAAAATGGCCATTTTTCTCCCCAGCTCTGTCTACTGAAAGAGCCTAGAAGCAATGACTTTTCAGCAGCAGTGAGCACATCCAGTGACCAGATCTTTCTGTTAAATATTTTTGTCCACTAAAAGAATCTAGAGCTTCTTGGAGAAACAGCTGTTTCAAGAGCTAGGGCAGAAAAAGTATAAGGGGGGAGCCTACAAATCTGATAGTGTCAGAAAGTAATTGAGTGCTCTGAATGGTGGGGACATGTCAAAAGGACAAAGGAGGCAGCTTGAAGGGGCTCCCACTGGCCAAGTCCAGGACAATTTGACCACCAAAATGAATAATGGCATCTCATTGGATAAAACAAGAATCCATGAGTCCCTAATGATTATAAATAAAATTTTAAAATGCAAAGGGGAACAGTCTTCCTTCCAGTATAATGACAACTCATAAAGGTACAAGGAATTACAGCGTCGTCATTTTGCAACTATGAGAATGATTGATTCAGGCAAGACCCTCAGATTTTCACCTCCAGTACTGAATTTTTAACTAGTTTGCATCTTCCTTACCTAATTTAAATCTAAATATTGTTACTTTTTAATGACCATTTAGCTTATTTTGTCTGACTTCCAGTTCATCTCTCAGCAGTCTGTTCACATGGATGTAATTTGGTATTTTGGGCTGTTTGTAGTAGTCCTTTAAAATTTTGTTTTCAGTATTTATTTAGATACTTTTCTTAAAAAGTTGCCATTCTGAATGCTGTTATAGAATTAACTGCAGAAGCCTGACTTACTTTTCACGATATATTTATCTGGTTTTATGTACTTGAACAGGTTCTATCACATTTCTCCATATTCTACTCCTCCTTTCTCCGCACCCCCCCCCCCACCTTACGAGTAGGACATGATATTAGGACCCTAAAAAATTAAGTTGGGATTTGGGGGACACAGCTTTCTTCCTTAAAAAATAAAAAGTAAAGCAAAGAACCGTTTCTTGAGTCCCCAGAACCACAGATTGGTGATGTCTGAGAACCTTGTGCATACACAATGGGCAGAGATCACCTGAGGCCTTGATCCACCCAAACTGCTAAAGCCTATCCTACCAACACCCAGCCAGTCCGTGAGTTGGCGACGTGATCACTGGCTGTGCTCTGAGTTTTAGTCCTCGGCAAATTTAGTGAATGGGCCATTTTCATATTCACTCTTATAAAAATGTTGTCAAATCAAAAAGCAATGAAAAAGCTTTACAATTTTGAAAGAAGCCAATTTTACATTCAGTACACATGTATGTGTGTGTGTAGTTGAAATAATGCATTTACAAAACAGTACTTAATCCTTAACAATGTATGTTGCACACTGGCATTTTCTATTCTGTTTTCTTTGACCTTAAAAAATTGTTTAATGCTAGTCATAACCAACTACATTCATCTCATGATATACTGTAGTTTAATAAACACTAAACTGAAGCATGAAGAAATACAATGTAATTTTCCTGCAGGAGTACTTTTTTGATTTGTAAGTCACATTGCTCTTTCAGTTTGAATTCAGGACCCTGTTATTTCAAAACTGAAGCGGATTTACCAGGAAGCCAGCGAAGCTTAAGCTTCCGAGGACCTCATTTGCCAGGGGCTCCGCCAAGGCCCTCTACCTGATTTTGTATTTGTAATTTAGTATTCTGTTTTTTCGTTTTGTTTTGTTTTGTTTTGTTTTTAAGTTCCCAAAATTGTATAAGGTCCCACAAAACTTCTAAAACCTGTTATTTTCCCCCCAGTATATAAGCTGACATTTTAAAATAACATGGCTCTGAATTAGATTTTGCTTCTTTTTCTAATTAAAAAAATAATAGAGATGAGAAAAGAAATTGAATAGGCTCTTTTTCTTGGTAAGGAATATAGACTCACCCAAGGAATCTCAAGGAAAGTGGCATTACTTTAAGGCTCTGCAGGGACGTCTTCGGAACCATCAGGATTTGGGACAGCTGTGTTCTTCATCTCTAAGGAGTTCCGCCTCTCACTCATGTTCTGTTTCTTATGACTCTCTTCTGTTTACATCTAGGCTTTTTCATAATCTCATAGATGGTCTTACAAGGTTCAAATCATAGTCAATTAAACCAGTTTTTCTCTGTTTATCAATTGCACCTTCCTCAGTGAGGAGTATGATTGGCTCAGCTCATGTTCAAGTCAGGCCACGTTAATCATAGATTGCTGGCTAGCCGGAAATGGATCATTCTTCACTCAGGTGGTTGTAGTTTGTCTAGTAAATTTGCGGGGAGGAAGCAGAAAACAGTCATGATTAAAAACTCTTGACTAGTGAGGTGGCAGAATATGTGAAGAGGGCAGGCCAGCAGGCAAGCCTAGTTATTCTGTTCATTTAAACAGAATGTGGAGGGTTGCTGTTACTTTTCTTTGCTTTTGTTTTTGAAAGGATACAGAAAAGGAAATAGAAACAAACTATTGGGCTGTCAGAAAAGTCATGATGTATTTTTCTGTTTTTTGTTGCAAAAATGAGTCATGACACAGGTTAAGGCAGGCTCCCAGGGATGAGTCTAGGGGAATGTAGGATTCATTCATCCGTCCGTCCTTCCGTCAGTTCTTGCCTGCCTTCCTGCCTACCTGCCCGCCGGCCAATACCTTTGACTGTCTGGGTGTTAGTTCTGAGTTGATTTTTCTCAGGTATGTAATTGTGCTCTTTGAATACATAGTTTAAAAAACAATAAACAAAACTTTATTCCTTGTGTTTACACCAGCTTGTGTTCCTTGTAGTTCAATTTAGTCTTTTCTGGAGTCTTCCTTCATTTCTAATACTTGCCTGAGCTTTGTCATTTTGTTTCCAGTTTTACCAAATCTGAATTATGCTGCTCTTTGATACCTTTTTCTTCATTTATTTTAACTCACTTTGGAATTTTAGGTTATAGTTTCATTCTGATGTACTTTTGGAATATTAGGATATAGCTTTCTTTCTGGCAGGCTTTTACTGTCTACACAATGTTATAGGTTCATATCTCTTTTAGTTCATATGATAACCTTGTGTGGAATTCGACTGCAGTTCTGTAGTTTTAAATGAAATGAGTTTACTGGATTTATAGAAGGGATAAGTGGATCAGAATATCTTTTCTAGTTTAAAGGCTCTAGAATTCCCTCTTTTAGAAAAGTGTGCAAAAATATGGTCTGGTACTTTATTAAATCTGCTGGCTTTGTTGTCCTTATCCATTTACCCACCCCTACCTAGTCTGCCCTACTTTTGACTGGATCTTCTCTTTGCTTCTGTTGTCCCTTTTCCTGCTTAGTTTTAATCTGTTCCCAGAAGTTTCTTAGTGTGGGGCTTTATCCTGGAAAGAGGCTTCAGCAGGTACTTTAGAGAGTTCATAGGATGGCTGACATTGTTCCAGCTTCTTCAGACCTCATTTTGAAGCCCTTCCAGCCACCAGTGGGTAGGCAGACCTCTCCCAGTTTCACTTGCTGTTCTCCTCATATTGGCAGGCCCTGCTTTCCCTTGAGTACTGTTTTGTGGTTCTCTAATCTCCTGTTTGTAGGTCTGGAGAATTGCTTCCTTCCCCACAGATGCTTATACCACATAAGTCTTATAGCTGTGGGTGATTTGTCCCCCTTCATTTTGGCTTCATTTGGATACCTTGTCTGTTAGTGTTTTTATAGACGTTACCCATGGGTCCTTGGCTTTGTTAACTTAGTGGCTTTGTTTTAATGGGAACATTAGGGAAAAATCAAACCTGTACTGCTGCTACCTGCAATCTTCCTAGAATTCCCTTTTATACCAGTATAATTTTAAGGTGAATTTTGAAATATTTATAATTGCCTTAAAGATACATATGTGGCTTTTTTATTATCTATGATGTGTTAAACTAAATGCTGTCAAGTTAGCTATAACCTGCAGTTAAATGACAGGATTAGAGGGTAATAGATTTCTTGGTTTACTTTTATAGATAGTAAGCTCATGTTTCATGTTTTTGTTCTCCAATAATATCAACATCCATATAATAAAAGATAATTTATGAAGTAATTTTTCATTCGTTCTTTTTAGTTAATAGTCACTACAACTCACTGATAGATGGTACTACCAATTTAACCAAAATATACCTCTGTAAGCACTAGTAAGACAGAATTGATTTCCACGGCATTTTCCACTTTATGATTCTAAATATACAGAGGATGCCAAAAAATGTATACACACTTTAAGAAAGGAAAACTGTATTAAAATTGTAATACTTAGTATATACCGATAACAAAAGATGAATACAAGTCACGTTTGACCTCTGCAATTACAAGAGGTGCTCAAAGTGGTTACCATCAGAATCCAGACACTTCTGATTACGGCGAACTACTGCTTTAGCAACGTTGACCAGTGTCCACTTGTATACATTTTTTTGATACCCTGGTATATAAATAAGTGTTTTTAAAAAATATTCAAGCTAATATTACCGAATTTTTCTTTGTCTTCCAAATTCCCTGAAAATTTCCTTTGTCTTCCAAATTCACTTACTTTAGTAAGTGGAAGCATTGTGTGTGTGTGTGTGTGTGTGTGTGTGTGTCTGTGTGTATGTGTGTGTATGGCGGGGGGGGGTGTAGATAGATAGATAGGTTTTGTAAATTTATTATCTACCTAAATTCCTTTGGATAAATATGGCCACACATGCACAAAATACAATAAAACAAAGTTGGGTAATGAGGCAGAGTCTTCTGTCGGTATTTTACAAGCATATTAAGGTTCTGTGAAGTCCTGATTTAAATAAACTTATTTTTTTCCTTCAGCCAGCTTTTCCGAATTTGTTAGATACCTGAATCCCTTTGTTTTTTCATCATAACACTTAAAGGGACAAGTGTTCTCAAGGAATACAGTGCTGGAATTTCCAATATAGGCATGATTTTCCCCACCTCCATTTTTTGTTGTTGTTTTTTTTTTTTAATTTAAACATTGTCCTCTCATTGCTCTGGTGTTATATTTTACTCAGTGTCAAGAGTTAATTCATTTCAATATTCGTTTCATGGTTTATTATATTTATAGTTGCAGCATTCACTTCTTCACATTGTTCACATAAGTGAGTGAAAAAACTGTGAGCCAGATTACAAAATGACTACAAAGTCATGGAACTTTAACCAAATTTTAATGTGCATAATTTATTATTTAAGCATTATTTTCATATTTCATTTTTCCTCAGAATCCATATTTAAGATGTCTTTAGAATTTGAGGTTTGGTTTTACAAAATTACATGCTCTATAGATGACATGTATACTAATTCAAACTGTCTTTTCTCTAGATTCTCCTGCACAGTCAGTGTCCTCTGGAGTTCGTGCACCTTCTCCTGCCCCATCATCAGTACCTTTAGGGTCAGAAAAGCCCAGCAACGTCTCTCAGGACAGAAAAGTTCCAGTCCCTATTGGGACTGAACGTTCTGCACGTATCAGGCAAACTGGAACTTCAGCTCCATCTGTTATTGGGAGTAACTTGTCCACATCAGTAGGGCACAGTGGCATCTGGTCTTTTGAAGGGATTGGTGGCAACCAAGGTATGATATGCTATCCTGCTTATAGCAAATTAAGTTTATGTATTAAAATATTGTGAGCAGTATTTAACATTCATAGTCATTCTTAAATGATGGGTATTCATATTTCTTTGTTTTGCCTCATCACTTTTAGTTGAGAGTTCAGAACATTTATTATTCCCATGTGACCTCTCTTTGAATTTATCATTTCCTTTGGATCAAAAATGGTCTAGGGGCCAGCCGAGTGTCTCAGTTGGTTGAGAGTTGGCTTGGGAGAGCAAGCTCTGAGCAGCAGCGCCATCGGTTCAATTTCCACATGGGCCAGTGATGCTGCGCCTGAGCTGAGCTGTCGCTGAGCTGCCAACAGGTGGCAGGATGGCTCAGCTGGTGTAATAACAAGACTGCCTGTCCAACGGTGGGCTTCGCCCACCTGCAACTAAGGCTGAACTTGGCACCTTGAGCTGAGCTGCCACCTGGATGGCTCAGTGGATAGACCGTGCGCGCTTAAGCCTGCTGGGTTTGACTCTGGCGTGGGATGGTGGCTACGCCCACCCGCAACTAAGATTGAACACAGCACCTTGAGCTTAGAGGCCACAAGCTGCTGACAGGAAGCCAGGTGGCTACTGACGCCCTCCACAACCAAGACTGAAGAACAACAACTTGGCTGGTCCCATTCCCCAATTCCCCAACACTGTTCCCCTTCCCCAATTCCCCAATAAAATCCTTAAACAAACAAACAAACAAAAATAGTCTAATGTAAGCATATTCTTTTCTTCATCTCATATTACGGAGATGAAGATATATCTCATATTACGGAGATGAAGATATTTGGGGTTCTTTAGGTTTTATCTTAGCGTATTTTCCTTTGTTTTGTAACACAAACTGTTTTTTCGGTTATTTTATTAGGGTATCATATCACTATTTACAAACATGGAAATACTGCAGTAAATATATAAAAGTAGTTCATTCTGAAGAAATCACAAGTCAAAGTGGAAAATATTAAGTAGAAATATATAAAATACTTTATTTTGCTGTCTTCTGATTTTGAATTTTACCAATTATTTTTTTCTGCTTCTTCATTTTTCCCACAGACAAAGTAGACTGGTGTAACCCTGGAATGGGGAATCCAATGATTCATAGGCCAATGTCTGATCCAGGAGTGTTTTCACAGCATCAAGCAATGGAGCGAGAGAGTACAGGAATTGTAACTCCTTCTGGTACATTCCATCAGCATGTTCCTGCAGGATACATGGACTTTCCTAAAGTTGGGGTAATGGTAATTTTAAAAAAGAATTTTCATTATTTCTAAATGTTTTTCTTGTTAGTTTTATTTCACTTTCAAGTGGATAAATGTTTGTGAAGTGATTGCTGGGGCTCCAGCCTACAGTTATAGGTCAAAATCTGGCTGAAATATAAATGTTTATAAGTCATGATTTTGTCTCAGTTGTATAGAGAAATGTTTTTTGACAAAATATGTTGGATGTAGTAGGCTTATGCATAATCTAATGCAAGAAGAAATCATATAATGGAAAATGATTTTTAGATTTCCTAGATAACTTATACTTTTCCAAAATGAAGTGGAAGTTTCAAATATCAATTTTAAGGCTATGGATTATATTGGCAAAAGTAAGCAGCAAGTTGCATGTGCATAATCTTTGTTTCCTCGTTTTTTTAAGGGTATGCCTTTTTCTGTGTATGGGAATGCGATGATTCCTTCAGTAGCACCAATTCCTGATGGTGCTGGAGGACCCATATTTAATGGCCCTCATGCTGCGGACCCCTCTTGGAACTCCCTGATAAAGATGGTTTCAAGCTCCACAGAAAATAATGGTCCTCAAACGGTAAGGCTGATCATTCTGTGAACATTTATTTAGTGTTTATGAGATGCCAAACCAGATAGGATACAAGTGAATCAGGGTAGTGAAAGAGCATGGTGAATATGGGCAGTTGAGGAAACGGAGGGAAATTTAACATAGCTGAAATATGGCAGAGTAATGTATAAAATGGTACCAAAGGCAGTGGTTTGGGGCCAAAATTATGAAAGACACAGTATATTTTATTGGTAGCAGATGGTAACTAAAATATTTTAAGTTGCAAATTGTTGTATAATTTTATATGGCAAAATTTACTAGTATTGTGAAAAGAGCCATCTAGAAGTTATTTACTAAAAGTATCACAAGTGTCAAAATATTGTATAATTATAACGTTAAATTCATAAACATGTTTGTATATTTTAGCTTATTTTGGTGTATATTTAATACTTTTGATTCATTTTCCTTCCAGTCATCAGTCTTTATGTACTCAGATAATGGTTTTAAAAAAAAATGATAGATCCTGTTTGAGGGATAAGAAAGAGGCAAGGAAACAATAGACAAAAGTGGTTTGTCATTGCTTTTCTTCATTGTTTCCAAGTATGTTGCAAATTAAATGAGACTTAGCTATTAGTCCATAGATACTAAGAGCACTTCATTAGTTTTTAAGAGTTTTGTTTTAATCAAATATGTGTTAAATACGTATTTAATAAAATGCATGTTCTGTTTGTAGGTGTGGACTGGACCCTGGGCACCTCACATGAACAGTGTGCATATGAACCAGCTTGGCTGATGAGGATCAGCTTGTTAGCCTGCAAATTCCTTTTCATTCAGAGGAAATCACAAGTGGCCGAAAACAAAATTTATGTTCCCAAATCATTCTACTGATGTGCTTGACTGAAGTGTGTAGGCTTTTTGCAGAAGAACTTACTAACTGACCTATTTTCTGTGAACATTTGTGACTGCCCATTCCCTATCATCATCCATTTTACCTTAGTTAGCATTTTTCTTACCATTTTTCTTTTTTTTCTTTCCCTTTTCCCCTTTGGACATAACTTTCTGTTGAAGCTGTTCTTTGGCTGGTTGGTTTTAGTACTGTAAACTGCTTCTGAGCAAACACGGAAATTTAGCAAAATTATGTAAACTTGATCCTGAAGTTTTAGAATGGCAAATAAATGTACAATTGTTTACATAACAGAAAAAGGCTAAGCAGAAAGTAAATTTCAATATGTCAGTATAGAGGCTCTACTTTATGTAGACTTAAATTAATGTGAGATATGTACCTTCATATTCAGAATCTGGATGTTTCCTTCATACATTAAACTATTAATAAGCATAACTTTTCTGCTTGTGTAATTTAAGTATAAAGTAAAACAATGGGCATTATCAGTGGATGTTTCCCGACATTGGCTTTTTAAATACCCATCTTGCTCTCTTTTGAGTTTGTATGCAGCAAGGCTAGAAGAAGAAATTTATCACTTTTCCATGTCTTTTTATTACCTTGTCACACTTTTAAAACTAATACACACTTCTCTATTCTCTCTTTCTTCTCTTCTCACTTTTACCACTCACTAATACCAGTAAAATTCTCTTGCTGATCATGAAATAATTTGTAAAGATTTTTGGCTGCTACAGAGACATGGAGCACATCATCACCTGTGGTTTCTTTTAACCATAAAATATTTAGCCTTTCTGAGAATTTAAAAAGCCACCACTGGTTCTCAGTCAGCATATACAAGCTCTTAATATACTGTTTATTATTAAACAATTCAGTGTACTATTTTATATTGGATAATATTGATTCTTAACACTGGCTTTCTAGTCATCAAGAGTCAACATAAAATTTCCAGTTTTCAGTAATTTCGTGGGAAGTATTTTCCCCCCACTTTTAAAGGCTTCTTGTTCTCTACACTTGTATATTATCAGTGAAAAGGATCAAGAGCTAACTTGGGGCAAGTAATAAAATGAATTTTGCATTTGTCATGAAGACAATTTATGGTAGACATGAATACACAGATTGCAAAATAAAGTCTCCATTTAACCTGTTTATATAAGATACAGGACCACACTAAAGTATTCAGTGGGATTTATCTATTCCTTCACTTGAAACAATAAACAATAACATATCCAAGAAGAATGTGTCCTACCCTGTCTCATATAGAAAAATAAATTATATGGTTGAAATGTAAAAGAAAGTGAGTATAAAAATCAAGTAATGTATATATCAACCTGGTTTTTTAAAAATTAGACATAAATTCCACAGTGGCGAAACATAAACATTAACTAAAATTCAGATAAATCACCCACATTGACAATATTAATATGGTTCCTTGGCTGTTTGAGTAAGTGAAATGATTTTCTTTGTTTTTTTTACTCTGGTAGCCTGAATAAAAAGAGTATAAAGGAGATTTCTCAAACATTTTTTTTTTTTTTTGAGGGCAATGTCATCACTGGCCCTCATATGTGGGACCCGAACCGGGGTCGCTGGCTTCCCAAGCCAGTGCTTAACCACCACGCAACTCACCCAGCCCTCAAACATTTCTTGAAGTTTGTAAACAACATACTTATATCTTTTAATTTAGGAAGTGGTCTTAAAATACATAAATTTGTCTTTCTACCGGTGATTGATAACCAAATTTAAAGGAAAAGCTAGATGAGATTCTGCAAATAAATATAGTTATGAGACAAAATTATAGCACTTTACTAAGAAAGGAGTGTAATGCTATTTAAGCATGTTTTCTATGGTTGACTTTTGCCACTATCGTATAAGCTTTTGCTTAATTTCTTTCCTGTGTTAACTAGGGTTATTTTCTAATTAAAATAATCCTGCTAGGTAACAGAGATCACCCAGTATTACAACACCTGAGTTGTATTGATGCACAAAAGAATTTCTTAAGATGGGGTGTCTTACTAAAAAAGAGGAGAGAAAACCCTATATTTTCTTAACTTTAAAACTATGGGGACAGGGGGATATAGATTGGAATACTCCTTTTTTAGTTTTGGGGATCGGGCTTGTTAACGTACAATACCATGGTTTTCGAAGTCTGTACTAGGACCATTTTTCAAACACATTTTTTATATTTCAGATGTAATGCAGTGCATTTTTATTTGAACAATAAAAAACAACAACAATCTTTTGAGACCATGCAGGTCTTTTTTTCCCCCCTTTTTGAAAGTATGTGGTATGTGTAATTGCAGACTACATAATGTATTTCTTTTCTGTCTTTTAAGAAGTGACTTAACTCTTGGAAATAATGCTTGGGTTAGTTTGCACCTTAAATCCCAAAATAGTTAATATCCCAATTATTGTGTAATTTGTTCCTACCAACCATTCCATTTTAGATATCATTTTATTTACCCTGGCTTTTCAAACATATTTCAGCATATATTAGCATATTCACAAAAACTGATTTTAGTATTCATGTGAAATATATTTTCCCCTTCTGTTTCTAATTACTGTAAAGTTTTATTAGTAATTGAAAATTAATTTTTTGGTAAATTGCTACCCTTATAGTCATTCTCAGGAAAAAAAAGTGGGGGAGTAAATAGTTTACTAACTGATCTGTCTAGTTCTTCATGAAACTATTATTCCATCTTTCTTTTGACTCAAATGACCTAAATACACATTTCATAAAAATTGCTTTGCACACTATATTATTCAATTTATGTTTAAAACAATACAAAGTGTCAAACTAAACAGGGAAACTCAAGATCACAAAACCTTTTCAGATACTCTGATTTATTCAGTGTATTTTAATTTTGACGTTTTTCAGAAACACTCCTTCCCACAGGTCTGGCATTACAGAACAGAACATTTTAAGCATGCCCAAACTTCCTTCTAAATAACAAATTTTAAAATCAGGATTATTTTGGGCCGGCCGAGTGGCGCATTGGTTAAGCGCTGGTTTTGGGATGCCAGTGGCCCCGGTTCGGATCCCACATGAGGGCCAGTGACACTGCCCTCTACAGCTAACAACAGCTCCACCTGGAGCTGGGCTGTGCGAGCCCCGGTGATGGTGTGGGCTGCAGCCCCTGCTGCAGTGGGCTGCCATAGGCTACAGTGAGTGGCCCGCAGCCAAGCGTGAGCTGCCAATAGCCGCGGTTAGCGACATCCAGAGGCCAGCGACTTATCTGCCTCATCCGGGAAGAGCACAATGACGATACCAACAGTGAAGCAACATCCTCCGCAACTAGACTGAAGAACAAAAAGACAGCAACTTGTCTGTTCCCCTTCCCTGATTCCCCAACGCTGTTCCCCTCCACCAATTCCCCAATAAAAAACCTTTAAAAAAAAAAAAAAATCAGGATTATTTTGAAATGGTTAAACTATCAAAGGAAAACCAATTCACGGTGTTAAGTAACTATAATACTGAGTCAGTATTCCATTCACTCGATGTATTTTTTTTTTTTACTTTAGATAAATGAATCTCTTCAGGTGTTTTTAATATTAATGTTTGATTGGTATACTTATATTAAACTTTGTAAATTCTGGGTCCTCCTGAACCTCTTAGGAAATATAAATTCCATTGATAAATACCTTCTTATACAAGTCACAACACTCAAGTAACTGGTGTTATTGTGAATTAACTGGTGTGAATTCCAGGTGACTGGAATTTAGGAAGGGAGCATCATTAGTACTTTAATACAACCTACTATGATGTTACACACCTTGATTACTAATATTACCATCACTTGTATTTTGATTAAGTGAATATAGTGAAAAATGTGCCACTATGACTTTGCCATAAATAAGAATTCCTTTATAATGTGACAGTTGGAATACAGTACTAATAGTTACGTTGTAAGAGGTTTCATACTACTGCCTTTAAATGAATTCACTTTTGAAAGATGAAAGCCAGTTTTGCATGCCCAATACTTAAGAACCAGTGACAAGAAAGATGATACAAGAGGATACTTTTCAATAGAGAGAAAAAAGCTAACTAGGTAGGTAGCTTTGGCTTTGTAAAGTAATGCCTTAAAGAAATAAGAGAAAGAGGAATTTAATTCCAAGAGATCATTTTAACAATTGCTTGTGAAAATACGTTATCTTTCAAAGTTTTTTTCATCCAACATTTCAGAAGGCATATTTAGGAAATAAATATAAATAACTACATATACTAGTATATACAGTTTATATGTATAACCTATATTCAAATTTTGAGCTCCATTCCTATATTCAGTACTGTGATGGATAAGAATTTCACAAACTGCAGAAATAAAATTAAATACATAGTCTGTTTTTAAGAAGCTTAAATAAAGTTTAAAAAATTAGTTGTGTGACCTAAGTAGTATTAAAGACAGGAATAGGCTAATCATAAATACTGAACTTAAAAATGAATGTTGAAGTTCATTTGCAAAATATTAGAGTTGACATGATTTCGGTTGATTGGTTTGCTCAATATTTGTATGGCTTTCTTACATTTTACTCTGCAACACAAAAGATCCAAGGTATCACAATGTTGGTTGACCAATACATGCAGACACATTAGTGCTAATACTTTACTTTTGTATTGGGCTTTATAATTGACAATTCCACCCCCCTCCAACATTCTGTATGAAGTAGCAAGTTCTGTTCATCCCCATTGTGTGAGTTAAAAAATGTATGTCTATATGTAAGAAATGAGCGGAAGTTAAATACCCAAACTTTATTTAGGTCACAACATTGAAACAAAATAATGGAACACTAAAATGAGAATAAAAGTATGTGACCCAATGAGGAGCAAAAAAGGTGGACCTACACTGGCTGAAGAGGGCCCAGTCCTGACCACAGAAGGACGATTTAGGGATCTTAGCAAAACTCTTGATGTAGATTACATGAACAGTGAATGCATAAATACGGATTTTTAGTTTTAGGATTTTCTTTTAATTCCCTTTCTCCTGGATATTAAAAGGTCCGAGTACCTAGGCTTAAATGCCACTGTGTAAGGACCAACTCCCACTGTCATCAAGTCTCTGGAAGGGGAGGAATGCAGCGGAAGTCGCTTCCGCAATCTTTAGGTGAAGATACTTCTATTTAAAATTCCTTTCCACTTTAATAGCAGTAGCAACTGGTTCCTTCTTTAATAACGTAAAGAATGAACGGGGAGATCGATTGGTAGCCTTTTCCTTTTAAAAAGGAGAGTCTACATTGCATATATTAGAATATGTGCGTTTAAACATGGAAAAATTCATGTATGGATTTATCAATTTGAAGGAAGATGACTTACAGGATCCACAGAAAACAGTTATCTGGCACCCTCGGGAAGCTGCACAAGGAAGCAGAAACAGTGGGTGCAGTTTGACATTACCCCAGAATTTTTCGGAGGCTTCTTTGTTTTAATCATTGTATTCAGTGCAACACAACTTGGTTTCTAGGTTTAAGAGTGATCCTTCTGTGAAGAAACTCCTGTCATTCCAGTTAGCTGTTGACAGGAACACGAAACCAAACTACAATAGTTCGTGTAGACGTGGCATATTCCTTTTAACCAGATGACACAATGCTGCTTTAGACTCGGAAGCTTATTTAGGATACATGTAAGCTCTAGTCAAAATTTCACCGTGCTGCCTGTGATAATCCCCCTAAGTCAGAAAAGGGTACTTGACCCTTAATATAAGACTTTTGCTCTTATAGTGAAGGAAACTCAGTTTGCAGGTGAGGTTGAAAATGCTACAATGGAACAGATGAGCCAATTAAAGGTGTATACCACAGACTGAACAACACCTTGTGTATAAGAGACGCTGATTAAAACTCATCGTTGGTCAGAAATACATGGCTGGCTTTTCTGCAACGTGTTGACTTGCAGTATAATATATCGATCTCTAGCGGAAGCAATCAGGACACAGATAAAGAGGTGGGGAGGGGCTACCCTATGGGCACAACCACCACCCACCAAGCTTAGTCCCCTACAAACGACACGATTAGTTTAGGTGATGAATGGAAAAAGCACATGGTGAAGAATGACTTTACAAGGGAACAGGCCCCGCCCCTGCCTCTGCAATTCCGGTTCCGCCTCTGAGTAGCTCTACGCCAGCAGCGGGAAAGTTTCGTGTGTGCGCAGTCAGCCTGCCCGGTGCCGCGTGGAACAGGCGGGACTTCCCTGTCTCTGACGTCATCTTCCGTGCGACGCAAAAGTCACTGGTTTGACTGGGAAGGTCAATAGAGGCTGTGGGCGGGGGCGTGCTCACTTGACGTTCAGGGTCGCGGACGCATGCGCGCGGCGTCTTCGGAGCAGCGGTTCCTGCAGCTACCCTGAAGCTTGAGGTTGTAGGTTCAGCCCTGGCGCAGACATGCTGTGCCGGCTTGGCGGTAGGGGGCTGCGGCCGCTGCCTGCCCGGCAGCTCCGGTTCTGGGGCCCTCAACGTGCTGCCGTCCCAGCGGGCGGCGCTCAGCGCGCCGCTCTGCCACTGTGGGCAGTGCGCTCCGTCTCTGCCGTTAGCGCGGGCGGCGCGGGCGGCTGGTACGAGGCCCTGGCCAGGTCGGCGCCAGTGCAGGGCGCGGAGGCGTTGCTGCTCGGCGCGCACACGGCCTCTGGCCTGCCGTGGTGGGGCAGCATCCTCCTCACCACCGTGGCCCTGCGCGGCTCCATCACACTGCCCCTGGCGGCCTACCAGCATTACATTCTGGCCAAGGTGAGGGGCGCCGAGCCGCGCGTGGGCCCTGCGCCTTCGCCACGGCTGTGAGCGGGGGTCTGCGGAACGTCCCCGGATACCTCCGGAGTGCTTGGTGGTAATCATCTTGAGCACTTCATTAGTAATAAATTTAACCAGCATGTTTAAAGGAAGAGGTGTTTGGCGGCACGTGTGCATGCCGTTTCTTTTACCTTGCTGGGTTTGTGTTCAAGGCACAAGTGGTTACTAAGCTTGTTAGAAAGTGAGAGAAATAAAAGAATCAGTAGCGGGAGAAATTGTATGGTGCAACCTTCAAAATGACCCTCTTAGAGATTGTAACAGCCGTAGTCTACGTCTGCAGCTTCTTTCTTCCCCAAGTATTCCAACTGATCTTTCTTATTAGAAAAAAACGACTAAGCTAGCAGTTTGTCAGTTTGATTCCTTATTCAGGCTGTACCAGCTACAAGCCTGTGTCTGGTTTTAGCCACTTGATCTTAAGTGCTTCCTTATCTTTTCCGCGGAATCATTGTAATACCTTCCTGCCCCATTTCACTATGAGAGCAACTCAGATAACGTGTTAACGTGCATTGAAAGCAAAGTACTACTCAAAGGTGAGACTTAAAATATAATGGCTTTCATGTTTACAGATTATTATCATTGGGGGAAAAAAAACCCATAAACAAACAGGAAGGGAATCATCAGCATCATTAAGACAGTGAGCTACTTTATAGAAAGAATTACAGGGCAGATATAAATGCAAAATTTGTAGGCTCTGTGACCGTCACAAAACATATTAAAGACTTTTAATTAATAGACTTTTATTTTTTTCAGTTTAAGTTACTGGGAAATCCAGGGATGAAACATAAAAATGGAGGGTGCAGTTCTCATTTAATCTTTTATTTTTTTGGTTTTTAGCTGAGACATCCTGCCAACCTTTTGGCAGCTCAATGGCAACTCCGCTCGGGCTGGCATCGAACCGCCATTGCTCAGAGCTCAGCTCACACTCTTGAGCGAGCTCTTAACCAACTGAGGCCCTTCAATTAATCTTATAATAACCCTGAGAAGTAGGTACTATTATACATTTTATATATGAGGGAACAGGATCTTAGAGGTTAAGTAACTTGCCCAAGATCATACAGCTAAGTGTATGATCTGGTATTTGAATTTGGTTGTAACTGAGGATATCTTAAGAAAATTAACTTCATATGCTTAGACTTAAGATTTCTTGACATGATCAGTACACCACATTTTTAAATGTGAGTTGAGGGAATAGAAAATGAAATTATGAGTAGTTATGAATAAAGATCCTTTATGTGCCCATAACAAATTCTGCTTTTTCTTTAGCTAGGTGGAAAATTTGCAGCCAGAAATAAAAAATATTGCAAGGCATCTTAACCAAGAAGTTGCAATTCGTGCAAGTCAGTTGGGGTGGTCCAAAAGAGTTGCCAGGTAAGCTATTATATAAGGCTAAAAGCACACACACATATACACAGAAATGTGATGTTAATGATAGATTAACATGAGATGGGGTTTCTTGTAGCTTTAACAGCAAAGTAGTTCTTTTTACTTTTTAATATTTTAATAAGTTTTTGTGGCATAACAGTATTTTATGCTGGACTGAAAACAAAGAAATGGAGAAACAAAGATAACAGCAAATTTCTTGTTCTTATGCCACTTTAGCCTACTAAAAACGACCTGTAATCAAATAATGACTGAATTAAGTACTATCAAAAAAAGGTTTTGTACAAGGAGTTGGGTCATGGAAAGTCAGGGAAAGCTTCACAGTGAGGATAAAGATACTGTGCCAGTCTGTTGGGATTTTAGTCAATAAGCGATAAAGGTTATTTACAAACTTGACTTTTTGGAAAAGATATAGTAGGCAATAACACATAGGAATGGGAAAGTAGAAAATGTGAATGTCATGATAGAAGCTACTGGCTAGCCAGGGTGCTGTCCATCCAGTGTAGTTACCTTGTATAGTTGTCTGCATGGGTTCTTAGAAAGCCTTTGCCCAAGGGTGTTTGACCATGCTGCAGTCATCCACTGGGAACTTCCAAGTCCCCTTGCTTCAATCAACCTAAGCTACTACTTAGTTTCCCAAATTCTGATCCTTACTAGACTGTGAAAAGTGTTCATCATTTCACAACGAGAAAAATAAGGGCTTTGTAGTATAAACATGCACTCGTATTGGTATGGTTATTTATATATTTTTATATAGGTGTAAATTTGCCAACTATCTTCAATATAAAATTACTTCTCTTTATTTAGTGTTTAAAAAAAACCCTGACATTTAAAAGTCATTGTGGTAGTTTAATGTCTTTATGTAATAAAATTAAAAGTTGGCAAACCTATAGTTTTGAAGTTTTACTAATCAGAGAAATCTCAGAACTACAGCCCTAGGCCAAAAGAACAAGTTCGTAGCTGCTCACCTGGGTTATAATTGCAGCTACATATGACCGAGGTACCTTGCTTATGCAGCACTGGCAGGATGATTGTCTAGCTACATTCTCACACAGATTGGTGGCTTTCTAGAAAGGGTTTTCTGTATTTTCAAGGGAACTGAGTCTTGAAAGAGGGAGTTTGTCAGGTGGATAGCCAAGTTAGTCGGCTCTCCCCACAGATGATCTGATAATTTCCAAAGGCATGCTCATGTGAAAGTCTGATGTGTTGGATGACCTAAGTAATTCAGGCACCAGAATATACAGGTGTCTATAGAGGAGTAACAAGACATAAAGTTGGAAGAGTAGGCATAGGCTAAATTTCAAAGAGCCTGGAACGTCAGCGTGTAATGTCTTAATTCAATACCCTATAATTCGATTAAATTCAGCAAATCTATTGATCCCTACCCTGTACAGAAATGCTACATGAGATTTAAAGATGAACAAGACCTAACAGTTGAACCTTCAAGGAGACTGTAGGCTGAAAGGGAAACTTAAGACAAGAACTAATATGGTTAACAGAGAAACAGATTAAGAAAATCTTCATGAAAGAGATGATTGAAGAATGGAGACCATTTTGACAGGCCAGAAGCATACACTGTACAAAATCACATTGCTACAGAAATTATATTCAGGGATCAAGTAATTGAGCTGGGCAGGAGTGGAAGGGTTTGAGTAAACTGCTTTCACCTTTAGTATTTCTGATAGAAATTGTGGTCATAACATGTTAGTAGTGCCTTTGTAAAGCCTACTGGGCCAAAGGCTACCACGGACAAAGCCTATAGTCTGACAATATCGGGTTATTGAATTGTAATTTGATTACATAGCTAGGGATTTTGCAGTAAAAGGCTTTGTCTTTTGTTTAGGCAGCCCCTTATTATGGCTGTGACAGCTAAAAATCCTACACAAATTCTTCAGCCAGTAACCACACATGACTGTGTTTATACTGTGGTATGTTGCACTGTTAGTCCTCAGATGACATTTTCTCCTTCCTTTTTCCCTCTTCCCTCAAACTAGGCTCACTTATCTGAAGAATATGCGGAGGCTTGTTTCAGAGCTGTATGTTCGGGATAACTGCCACCCTTTCAAAGCCACAGTGCTGGTGTGGATTCAGATTCCAATGTGGATCTTCATGTCTGTTGCTCTGCGGAGTTTTAGCACAGGGACGGCACATGCAGAAGGTAGTTACAGAACCTGCTTCCCCAAATGGGTCTCTCACGTTGCCTTTGTACCCTACAGAAGAAAACAAAACTGTGCTTTTCATAGGAGAATGCTTGAACCATCTTCCTTGTAAAGGGTATAAATACAGAATTCAGAATAGCAAGTGTAAGCCAACTAGCTGTGTTGAGAAAACAAATCTAGGAATTTTATTATGACTTCCGTTTCTTGGAAGTCATAATAAAATTAGTGTTATCATTTCATAATTTGGTTTCCTAGCCAAAAATTGTTTCTGTTTATAAAACTAAGAGACCAGAAAAGCTTTTCACAGTTATAAGTATAAACATTAATTAGGAAACAATATAAAGCATTTGTAGTTTTACTTCCACTTAAAGGCATTTAAGTCTGAAAAGATTACTGCTACGTATCTTTCTGCTCTCTATGTCTGTTTGCTACAGAAAGCTGCTTACCTTTTCCTCAGTACAGAAAGGACTAATTTGTGTGTGGAATGAAAATAGCCTGAGTAAAACAAATTCCAGTCTTTAGTGTGAGGGACACCTTATTGGAATTATCATACTACTTACGTCTTGTATGGTTCTTTTTGCTCTTTTTATGTATAAAACTTCCATTTCAGCAGGTTTTTCTGTTCAGGAGCAGTTAGCTGCTGGCGGGGTCCTGTGGTTTCCTGACCTCACTGCACTGGATTCCACGTGGATTCTGCCTGTCTCCCTTGGTGTCACCAATTTATTAATAGTAGAGGTCAGTGGTTTTAAATTAATTTGCTTGCCATTTTAATCATTAGATTTTTGTTGTTGCTGTTCTGACATCACTTGTAACTGTGATTGAGTTGGTGGTGATAGCTCGGAGCTAGAATGAAGACTCCTAGGTTTCTAGTCACAGATCAGCCTTTGACAAAGTAGTGTCCTTCATAGGCCAGTTCCTTAACCTCTTGGGAGGGCGGGGGGTCAGAATGCTCAGAATTAAAATAAGAAAGCTGAATTAGGACACTTCCAAAGTCTCTTACAGCTTTAAAATTATATAATTCTAATACCTTTAATTTAGTGATTTGTTTTTGGTAAAGAGTGATTAAGATACCTAATCAATTTGGTTTTATTCCCACAATAGATTCGTGTTTTTTATATATGTTTAATATGTAAATTTGTAGGGAAGGAACACAGTCATTATCTGGCTGCCATTTTTTAGCTATATGACCTTAGAAAAACCATAGAGCTCCTTTATAAAACATATAAAATATGACCTCTCAGCCATCCAGGTCTTACCATTATCCCATGCTCCTTTACACAACAGTGTAAGAGAAGCATGCCTTTAATTTCAGAAAGAGTTGTCCTCAGACTCTGAGTGAAACATAGGCTCTTTGACGTGGAAGAAATTATCTACCTCAGTCGACATTTCACAGACCTCATGTCCCCTGGTCACTGGGAAATCTAATACGCCCTTTTTCAGACACGAGAAATGAAGATGATACTGTAAGATGTTACTGGGTGGGAGTTACTTGGGGAAATACTCCAGGTGTAATCTAATTACGTTTTCCTAGGAGCACCTAGCTGGGTCCTGTGAGTGTGATTGATACTTAGTGAATATTTGTCAGAAAAAAAGGAAGTGATAAACATAAGGTCACCCTGGATTAATGGCACTCTTTCCTTTATACTGTCTTCCAACCCAGCATGCATAAGTTTAGTAAAAGCTTATTCTTGCTTAACGTACATGTGCCAGGCACTATTTTAAGCAATTTACATGAAATAACTCATTTGATTAGACTGATCCTGTGATGTAGGAACTATTACTACCCCCATTTTCAGGTGGAGAAAATGAGGCACAGAAAGATTAAGTAATTTGTGCAGTGTCACATAATCACGACACGCAGGGCTCCCATGTGAACCTGAGGAGTTTAGGCCTAGAGTCTGTGCTCATAATCATTACACTATGCTGCCTCCTAATAAATAATTCCTAAATCATAACTGCTGCTTTTCCTAGCCTTGGTTCTTCCCCTTCATCCATTTGCCAGATCACAAACCTCTGAGATGCCAGGTTCCTTCTTCATGCCAGGCACTGTACTTCAGTACCAAAAAAACAAGGCTAATGTTTCATACCTAGTACCTATCTTGAGGGACTTTCAGTCTTGCAATGTTTTTTTTTTGAGGGCAGTGTCACTGGCCCTCATATGTGGGACCCGGACCGGGGCCGCTGGTGTCCCAAGCCAGCGCTTAACCAGCACACCACTCATCTGGCCCTTTTTTAGATAATTTTTTATTTTTCCGTTACAGTTGACATAAAATATAATAATATTAGTTTCAGGTATACAACACAGTGATTAGACATTTATATAACTTATGAAGTGATCGCGCCAGCCTTACAATCTTTAAAAAACATTGACTTGTAAAAATTATGCTGTGATTCTATTTAATATAGCTGAATCTCTTCTTTATTGCTATTAATTGAAGCTACATTTAAGCATTCTGCATAGTTAAGTTTTTTAAGAGATAATCAACCAAATAAATTTATCAGTGTTTTATTTTTAATTTTTTTACTTCCATTAAAATACAAGTGGAGGCCAATCAAAAGTCAGTTTGTATTTTAAAGCTTGTCTAATTTAATATGTATTTTAATAATCATTATATTTGTATATATTCTACCCCTTCAGATTTTTGCTCTGCAGAAAATTGGAATGTCTCGTTTTCAGACGTATATGACATACTTTATGCGGGCAGTGTCGGTGTTAATGATTCCAATTGCTGCAACAGTACCGTCAGTAAGTAAGCGCGGGCATTGTGTGTGGCTTGTGCTCAGTCCTGTCTCTTCTTGGCTTAGGCTGGCTGGGGTTCCGCCTTTCCTGTTGAGCTTCCTCTGAATACTCAGTCCCTTCCTGGTTTCCGAGTTTCTGTAATAACTAATCTACTGTCTCTGTTACAAAGCGACACTTAAGTGTTTCTTGGAATTGGTTCATCTTCCTTTATGTAAATGTGTCTTTACTCTCTTACTAAATCAAACTCTTTCTTTTTTAATCTGGCAAAAGTACCTTGCACAGTACTATGAACAAAGTATTTGCTCTGTTTGATTAGCTAAAATATTGAATTCTTTTTGTCCACATAGACTGGACCAAGGAATTCAGCACTTAAAAAAGAAAGAAAATTTTGTGCCAAGTCTACATGGGTTCATATGTGATACTATTTAACCTCCTACAGTTCTGTGAGATAGGTACACCTATCCCCATTTATATGTAATTAAACTTTGATAGAAATAGAAAAAGAAATAGTTATGTTTGTAGTTATTTCATATGTTTAGCCTTTTGCTCATTTCCTATGGATTCCTGTGTGCTAAGAGGGCAGAAACTGTGTCAGGCATAGCTCTTCCCCTGCTCTAGAGCCGACACAGACACCATAAAGTAGAATTTATTTGCAGCTGGTAGTTAGGGTTATATCAGCATATATAAAAATTCTCCATATTACTTATCTTAGAAATCTCAAACAGTATGTTTACAGCATCAAAATGTATTTTTAAAGCTGTCTCTTGGATAGAATATTGTCCTTAATCCTATGTAAAAATAAGTAAGTTTTCATGTTTCTAAAATAATGTCTAAAAATTAATGAAATTACAAGTGCCTGTTATAGTACTTTTCATGTAATAGTAGTATTTTTGTAAAGTGCTCTGTAAAAGTAGAACTATACAGATTCACCACATTTCTGGGTAGAAATAATACTAATTATAACTGAGGAAACCCCTACCTGGGATCAAACAAAATAGGAGTGATGAAGTTTCGGTGAGGAACTGGGTTTCAGAATGAGTAACAGAGATCTAAAAAAGTGTCTTAAATACACCAAAGTTGTTGTCTCAAATATAGGAAATTCAGAGGTAGGCAGTTTAGTGTAGAATCAATGTGGCAGTTCTATGAAGACATGAAAGACCCAGCCTGCTTTTCTCTCTCCTACTGCTCCATCGTCCACAGCCTGTAATTTCTGTCCTTAAGGCCACAGTATGGTCGTGATGGCTGCTGAAGCTTATCATCTGCAGGAATGGTGAAAGGGTGTGCAGTCAGCCCCTTTTAAGGAGCCTTGCCAGATGTCCCACCAAACACTGTGCCTACTCATACATCTTACTTACATGGCCACACCTAATTATACAAGAGGCTGGAAAGTACTCTTTCGTTTTTAGGTGGTAGTATACCCAGCTGAAAATTCGGACTTTATTACCAAGGAAGAAGAATGAGTCTTAGTACACAGCTTGTAGTCTGTAATTGGGTTCAGGGTACCTTCTGGTTAGTGGATACATCATATGATGACGATAGCTAGTAGGTATTTAGTTAACGTTGACTTTGTGCCAGGCACTATTTAAAATGGTATACACATATTAACTTAATATAATTCTCCACAGTGTACTGAACTGGGCGCTATTATAGTCTCCACTTTAGTGATGAAGAAACTTAAGCACAGAGAGGTGAAGTAACTTATCCAAGGTCACACATCATTAAGTGGCAGAGTCTTAATACACATCCAGGCAGTTGGCGCCTGATCTCGACTACAAGGCGAATCTGCCATTGATGGTATGTTACTTTCTGCCCCTAAAACTGCTTTTGGAACAAATGCAAGTGCTTAAGATGGGTCACATACTGTGCTTTCTACTCTACATGAATTACCTCATTTATTCCTCACATCAACCTTCTGAGTTAGGAATAGTTCTGTGCCTAATATTATAAATGAGGAAACTGAAACAGTAGAAAAACAACTTACCCAAAGTCAAATAAATGGAATTCAAACTCAAGCAGTTTGACTCCAGGGCCTGGACTCAGCCACCACGTGGTCTTGCCTTTGGAGCCTGATACCTTCTGATGCCAATGAGAAGTTTGGAACTGATGTATGTATGGGAATGTTTTGAGAGGCTGAAGGACTTAAGAAATCAATCTGGTGGTAGTACAAAAGAAAATTCAAGATAATGCTGAGACTGTATGTCTCAGGAAAAGGCAAAGAATGCATTCCTAACTAGACTTAGAAAGTGGTTACTGGAAAAGTTTGGAAGATAGATGAATATAGGGAGGAAAACGAAGTCTAGGGAGGCTAAGTTTGCCACCATAAATAGTCATGTCCCCAGTACCCAGCCTCCAGTATAGCAGCTCATCAGGACTCTTGGTGGAGAAAGGCATGTGTAAGTGCCACAGTAGGCATTGAGACCTCGCTCGGGCTTGTGGGAGCTGCTGTCTGTCATCTGCTTTCTATTATGAGTACATCTCCTTTTGCTTTTTTTTTTCACTCTTTGGTCTTCGTTTCATTTCTTTCTTACCTATTCCCTTCCTTCCTTTTCTTTCTTACTTATTAGATTTATCACAGGTATCTGATGGCCACTGCAGGCCTTGTTCAGTCCTGGTGTACTTTTTTTTTTTTTAAGATTTTATTTATTTATTTATTTATTTATTTATTTATTTTTGAGGGCAGTGTCACTTGCCCTCATATGTGGGATCCGAACCGGGGCCGCTGGCTTCCCAAGCCAGCCCTTAACCACCGCGCCACTCGGCCGGCCCACTTTTTTTTTTTTAAGTTTTTTTTTGTTTGTTTGTTTGTTTGTTTTTTTTATTGGAGCATTGGGGGAGTGAACAGCGTTGGGGAATGGGGAAGGGGAACAGAAAAGTTGCTGTCCTTTTGTTCTTCAGTCTAGTTGTGGAAGACATTGCTTCACTGGCCCATGTTGCTTTGTAATTGTGCTCCTTCCGGCTGAGGCAGATCATTCGCTGGCCATTGGATGGCCGCTCACGGCAGCTCACAGCAGTTCATGCTGGCTGCCAGCCACTCATGGTAGCTTACGGCAGCCCACTGCAGCAGGGGCTGCAGCCTACGCCTCCACTCATGGCCACCAAGCTCCAGGTCGAGCTGTTCTTCACCATCTTAGCTGTAGAGGGCACAGCATCACTGGCCTATGCGGGATCCGAACAGGCAGCCCTGCTGCTCAGAGCTGGCACTCCCAAGCCAACTCGTAACCAACGAGCCACTTGGCTGGCCCCTGGTGTACTTCATTTTTACAGACACTGTAATTTTCTTATTTATTGCCTGCCTGTCTCTAGAGCTTGGTTTCCTTGGAGAATGGAGAGGTGTTAACATTTATGTCCTTTCTTCTTTTTATAGTCGATTGTTCTCTACTGGCTATGCTCCAGCTTCATGGGCCTGTCACAGAACTTGCTGCTGCGTTCTCCTACGTTTCGCCAGCTTTGCCGAATACCATTGACCAAAGGAGATTCAGACACTCCTTATAAGGACCTCTTTGATGCTTTTTACTCCAAGTTCATTTCAAGAAAATGACACACTTTTCAGTGATTTTGAAACAGAAATGTCACTACCAACTTCATATATTTAAAAGACTTAGAAATTCAGATATGATTTAATTGGCCTTTATTTAAAATGAACTCTGTGAATGTATAATCCAGATATATTTGACAATACTTAAAATCTTTTAAGTGCTAGAAATGTATGTTTAATTATGTACTAAGAATATACAAGTGGAATTAAAGTGCCTGGCTCTGTTTAGAAAATTACAACTTGCTAGAGGTGGCGGTTTCCGTAGTGTAGTGGTTATCACGTTCGCCTCACAACTTGCTAGAGGTGCTAGAACTTTGGAGAACAGGACTAGATATTGACTGATGTCAAACTGTACTGAACAGTCCCACATGTTAAAATTTTATAAAGTAAGAGAATCCAATGAGGTGATTCCTGCAGGTTGGAGGTGAAATTTGGATCATAAACCCGTTTGAGCATCTGATAAAGCTATGGTCAGAAAAATCCTAGAACTCACAACATGGGGGCCTTCACTGACCACCCCCCTGAAGGCCTACTGCTAAACTCCTGGTTAAGGAATCTTATTCTAATGAAACATACATCGACGATGAGTTAATGTGTGATTTTTAAAAAATGGACTTGAGATACGTGCAGTAGAGTAGCCCGTGCATGCAAGGAAGTAACCTAATGTGGTGGGTGATGTTGCCTCTTAACCATGCTCTGACAGAACACAACAAGTGTACATTCCTTTTCCTGTAATTTAAGAAGTCTGGAATACAAAGTATGGAACTAACTACTGCTCGAGACCAAAGTGGAAAATGTTAAGGATTAAGTTTGTTTAGTCAAAGGAGAATAAATCAGAAGAGCGGCTACCTATTGTGGAGGTGACTTTATAAACTGATGTTTATTTGGAATACTCTAATGGGTTTAAACTATTGTAGATGTTTAATATAGGAGAAATTGACAGATAATGTAAATTGTGAACCCAGTTAGCTTCTTTTCAAAAGGTGATAGTTAATTTTGTTTGAGATATTTAGGAATAAATTTGACAACGCATTTGAGATTATAAATTGTAACTTTTCACTGAATTGGAATGTGAACCTGATTCTAAGATGCCCTATCATCCCATGTCATGTTTTATAATAAAATAGAAACTAAAGTGAAATTCGTCATTTCTTGAGTGAGGTCTATTATATTTTAGCCATTTGAGTTGTCATATTACTATAGCTCACTGAGAATTTAGAGGTAGAAATTGAGACTAGCTTCTCTTTTCCTGACTTCCCAACCCTGCTTTATGGCTGCCCTATTAAGAAAACCATGCTTCCCAATCACAGTGAAGAAATTGAAACTCACGTAGTCAATCCTCATTATTCGCAGATTTCATATTTGCCAATTTGCCTACCTGCTAAAATTTATTTGTAACCCCTAAATCAGTACTCACAGTGCTTTTGATGTCATTCTTGGACACACATAGTGGTCAAAAATTTGAGTCACCTGAGGCACATCTTCCCAGCAAGGTCAGACAAGATAGCACTGTGCCTTCATGTTTCAGCTCTCAAACTGTAAACAAGAATCCTTTTTGTGCTGTATTTTTTTCTCAGTTTTGTGCCTTTTCTTGGTGATTTCGCTATTTGTAATGGCCTCCAAGTGTCATGCTGAAGTGCAGTCTAGTGTTCCAGTCACAAGAAGGCTGTGATATTTCCAAAGCAGAAAATAACGTGCATTAGATAAGCTTCATTCAGGCATGAGTTCTCTTGGCCAAGAGTTCAATGTTAATGAATCAGCTCTGTTGTACTGATGGTTGACAGAAATGTGACCAGCGGCTCACAGGAACAGAACCCTGTGGATTCTTTAGGAGCAGTGGTTCAGTATTTACTAATTCAGTGTTGGTGACGACTTATTAGGACATATCTACCTCAAATAACAAGAATTGACTATTAGCAACATTTACAGTCAAGGAAGCAGGAGCAGAAATGGGTGTGCTGGTGGTGGTACAGCAAAAAGAGGAGAAAGAGCGCTTTCCAACTTGGGCCCTGCAGGGTGGCTCCCGCAAAGAAGGGCAGTGAGAAGGAGAGCCGTTGTGCCATCAACGAGGTAGTGACCAGAGCATCCACCATCAACATTCATAAGCGCATCCATGGAGTGGGTTTCAAGGAGCATGCCCCTTGGACACTGAGATCCGGAAATTTGCTATGGAGGAGATGGGAACCCCAGATGTGTGCATGATAACAGGCTCAACAAAGCTGTCTGGGCCAAAGGAATAAGGAATGTTCCATCCCGCATCTGGCTGCGGTTGTCCAGAAAACAATGAGGATGAAGATTCACCAAATCAGCTCTATAACCTTATTTGGTGAATAAGGTTACCTATGTATCTGTCAATATTTTAAAAAATCTACAAACAGTTAATGTGGATGAGAGCTAACTGCTGATTGTCCAAGTTATAAAACTGCCAAAAAAAAAATTTGAGAAAAATTGTGGCTATCTCTGGAGCAAGTTGACCCTTGCTATGTGTATCATTGTGTACTGGTTCAGATATTTTCATTGTAATGGAGTAAAAGAAGTCAGTCCCCTTCCTTTGTTCTACTCAAATTTATCACTTTCTTCAAAGTAAATAAAGGTTTGCCTGACTCCCCCTTTTCCAATACATGGATCACTTTTCATGCGTACACTTTACCTTGTTTCCTGTGATTCCCCTTGATTTCAAATTGTACATTTGTATCTTTTTTCAAATGGACATTTTACCTAGTTTCCTATTGCTCTCCCATTTTCAAACGTTTTGAATTGCTTTTCAAATTTTTCTGAGAATACATTGCCCATCCTTCCAGACCTCAAAATTTCTGCTGGTTGGGGGTGGTTGGGATCTTGGGATATACTCATGAGTAAAGAAAACTACTATGTTTATGAACTGAGGTGAATTAGTCACCTGACTTAAGGCTGGTAAATGTTCCCCTCATTCTTTCTCCAGGCATATTTTATAATAAATATCAAGTCATTTCAGAAATACCAAGTCTGTGATCTTTGATCTTATTTTCCTAACAGTTTGTCATAGCCTGGAGCACTCCCAGAGCCTGAGGTCGGAGGAGGTGAGTACTGAATGCAGACACAGGACACATATGCTAAGATCCCCTGACGACTTCTTGTCAGGTTCTATGGCAAGACTGCTGTTGAGGGACTCAGGGCACATCTGTGTCCTGTGCCCTGCAGAGTTCAGGAAGGGCCAAAGTCTTATGTGTCTGTGCCTTCCCCTCCCTGAAAAGGAATCTTTTTTTTTTTTTTCCTGTGGGTCTTATGTTTGCCTGGACAAGATTCACATTTTTATGGGTGCGTCTCAGCCCAAGAGTCAGAAAGGGCTACTCCTAGATCAATTTGTATCACTATTATAACCAAGCTCAGAAGTATGTTAGGAGATGGAACCGGCATACCCAGAGTGATCCAAAATTAGTTTTCCCTGGAACCATCGTGAGAAAAGACCTGAACAGTGCTATCCTGGCCAGATGTCTTAGGTGGGAAGAGGTTGCTTACAAAAGAAAATCAAAATCCTTGATTGCCCCCCTTGCAGATAATCCAAGACAGGTTGTCAGACTACAAGGAGGACCTAGAAAGGAAAACCAAATGGGGAGAAGCTTTTCCAGGTTCCTTTAAAAGCATGTGAGAACCAAAGACCAAGCCCTCACATCTCAGGATAGGTACAGCCAGTCCTCCTATACCACATTGGGGAAATTGTAGTTTGGGGGGAAAATGAAAAAAAAAAAAAAAGGCCCAAACAACCTCAGTAGTTGCTCTTTTTGTACCTATACTTAAACCACCCATACGTCTTCATAGTTTCCTCCTCTGAGGATCTGAAGAATCATTTTTTTAAGAATCACCTTTTAAAATGCTTTAGTGTCAGATTAAGCCCTGACAACTGTGGGAACTAAAATGCCAGAAAAAAATTAATGTACATTTTTCCCCTCTGGGTGATAAGTGAAGTTACCGCAGACTGCAGAATTTGAAATTTCAGGCATGACATTGGAATCATTCAAGAATTTAGATTTTTGTATTACAGCTAAATATTTAAAGCTTTATGAAAATGTGATGTAAAACATGAGATTGCAGTTACAGTGGGCTATCATTATAGATACTTGTGCCTTTTATTAGCTGATTCTATCAGAACACAGGTAATCTAGAAATTATCTGAATCTATAGAAAATTTTCTATTTGAACTTTATGGGTATAAAATTGTAATAACATTTTTTAGTATTGCATTATATTTTATATATATATATATTCTATTTCATGAAATAATTATTTGGCATTTGGATATTTGAATTTCTATAGCATTAAAATCAGATACATTTATGCAAAAGTTTCTGAAATTTTGGACTTTTATACTGTGTTTAAGTAAAATAAGAATTTATGTATTCATCTCTCTATATATCTGTGTCTATGCCTATGTCTATATCTATCTACCCACCTATGTATCTTTCTACATAAATTTTCATTCATGAACATTTCAGGCAAAACCTAAAGATCTTGAATTTACATGTATTTTTACTAGTTGTATGAAATATGAAGGTGTCAGATACCTCCATGATAACCCTTTAAGAAAGTGAAAAATGGATGGGGGTCAAGCCAATGCTAATTGAGAGAATTCTTTAGACCTGTAAACCTTGGCATGACAATACATAACATTAAGTTGGTAGGGAGATCTTACATATTACAAAATGTATGATTTCATATCTTGGAAAAAGGAGCAAAATAAAATTTAAAAGCTTAAGAGATCAGGATAACATTTAGCAAATTTTAAAAATAATTACTGAATATATGAAAGTACATTAGTTTTAGTGTTATTAGAAATGATAGATGAAGAATTAGCTTATTCAGTCAGGGAGCATGCGCATGAATCTTGTACTTATAATTCAGTCATTAGAGAATGTAGGCAGATCAGATGATTGCGAAATAAGACTGTTGTGGACAATTCTGGAGACAACTGTTTATTTTCCATCACCTGAGAGGACAGCGGACCCTTGTACTGGCAGCTGATAGCCACAAGCTTCTCAAACTTCCATTCGTCAGCTGCTAGAATGCCATGAAACAAAGTAAACTGAAACAACTGAACCAAACTTCATCAGATAAGGATTACACATAGCCACACAGAGGGAGCAATTGGGTGACTCAAATTAACTTGACTGCAAATCATTAGTGGAATGCAGTCTAAAAGCAAATGGAATTATTAGAAAAATTTAAACTTTGGTCAGTAATTGTATTGCTCTTGTTAATCTTGCATTGTTATTTTGGTATTCTTATTGTCAGGTAAAATATGTAATGAAATTTATTAGGTGTATTCATTTTCTGAGGTTGCTGTAATAAATTTCTTTATACTGCTTAGGTTACCTGGAATGACGTTGTACCTCGGCTCTTGTCTTCTTGAAGGAAATAATTCAGTCAAGAGACAGGGTTTATGCAAAATAGGACAGCAAGAAGTGTATTAATAATAGCGAGTACTCTCCGAGATATTGAACTGGCTGACCCAAGAGAGAGAAAGCAGCCTCACCTTAAACTGTGTGAGGGTTTTTGTCTCTATGGGTAGAGTTGTCTCCCTCTCTGCCTCCCTGTTATCTTTCTCGTTCTCTGCTGAGGTGTCCTATTCTCCCCTCTGTTCTTAAGGTTGTTTCTCAGGGTATGAGCATGAACCTGTTAATATCCCATGATTTATTTGAGAAGCTCATTTAAAAATGGTCCTGGGCCGGCCCAGTGGTGCATTGGTTAAGAGTTGGCTTGGGATGCCAGCTCTGAGCAGAAGGGCCCTGGTTTGGATCCCACATGAGGGCCAGTGATGCTATGCCCTCTACAGATAGGATGGTGAACAACAGCTTGACCTGGAGCTGGGCTGCTGTGAGTTGCCAGCGATGGTGTAGGCTGCAGTGGGCTGCCGTGCTACCGTGAGTGGCCTGCAGCCAGCGTGAGCTGCCAGGAGTCTCTGTAAGCGGCCGTCCAGTGACAGATGATTGATCTGCCTCACCCGGGAAAAGCTCAATGATAATACCAACATGGGCCAGTGAAGCAATAGCCTCCACAACTAGACTGAAGAGCAAAAGGACAGCAACTTGTCTATTCCCCTTCCCCGATTCCCCAATAAAATCTTTAAAAAAAAAAAAATGGTCCTGAGAAGCAGGATGTATATTCTGATAAGAGGGATGGTTTCCTCTCCATCTCCAGCATTTTTCCTTCTTCTAATGACATATCTTGTGTTCCACTGCTGAGCAAGCAAGGTGTTTGTGTTTCAAATGAGAGCAGCTGCAAGGGGCCCTGACCAAGTAGGAGCAGCTGCCAGGGGCCTCCCAACTGGGGTAGTTCCCTCCTCCTCCTACGCGTTTCTACCTTTCTACCTACCCTGTCACGCCACCAAGAGGAAGATATTATTGAGTATATTTTTTGGAGATATTATAAATTACAGTTCACATTGAACAACATGGGTTTGACCTGTGCTGGTCCACTTACAAGTGGATTTTTTCCAATAAATATACAGTCAGCTCAATGTATCCCTGGGTTTCCCATCTGCAGATTCAGCCAACCCCGACTGAAAACTATTTCTGTGGTTGGGAATCTGCTAATGCGAATCCACAGGAGTGGAGGGCTGATTTAAATTATACCCGACCTTCAAGTGGATGAGAGGCCTACCCCAATCCCTGCCTGTTCAAGGATCAGCGGTAACTCTTTTCCAAATTTTTCTTTTAAGATAGCTTCAGGGATTGCCCCTGAGAAAGAAATCAGCCCCACTTAAAAGGTTGGTGCCTACTCCCAGTTCTCCACCCCCTCACTCAGAAAGCTTGCCTTTCATATCTGTTTCATGTTAGACCTTCCACAATCTCAGTTAAAAGCTATATGTAAAAGTATTTTGGTCCTGGTTGATTGCCATTCATAGGAACCACAAGGCCTGGCAGATACCACAACAAAAGAAAAAAAAAATTACCAGCTGAAGAATGACAGCAAAATTTCCAAGAATCAACTAGATTAAACCAAGAAAGCATTTTCATATAGAAGCCTTGATAGTTCTTAGAACAGTAACTTTTTGCTTTGCTGTAACTTGAACCTGAGGGCGATATGGACACACAGTCCCAAAGGAATAGGTAACAGCGAGCACCCTGTTCTCTTATGTTCTACCACTTGATGCCATTTTCTGTTTTTTTTTGAGGGCAGTGTCACTGGCCCTCGTATGTGAGACCTGAACTGGGGCCACTGGCTTCCCAAGCCAGCGCTTAACCACCGCGCCACTCGGCCGGCCCCACTTGATGCCTTCTTACTGCCCACTTCTTAGGTAAGTTTTGCAAGGCCGCCTTACGTTTAATTGCCTAGTCCTGTACTGCTGATTTGGTTTTATAAAATGAGGATTCCTGGGTGTCTGGGAACAAAAGCATTTATGGAAAGTCCTGAAATAAAAATAAAAGTAAGCTCCAAGAAAGCAGCCATTCCTGTTGAGTTTATCTAAGGCAACAACAACAACAAAAAGAGTTCCCTATTCATGAAGGTCTCTGCTAGACTCCAGAGGTCAAAGAATTTCATGAGAAAAGAGTCTTCTAGGAAAAGTGCCCAATTTCTGTCTTCCATTTTGAGAAAATGTCACAGGCGTGCTCCTCTCTCTCTGTATCCCTGATAAAGCAATTACATTTGCTCTGCCTTAGTTGGGAAAGGCAGCATTGTATTTCAGTTAGCATTGATTTTTGTCTTCTGGCTGAATTGTAGCTCTCCAGAGAAAGTTAAAAACAGAATACGAAATATACCTAGCTATATCCTTTTCATTGCAGCTGCATTTCTGCATTTTTCCAACTAGTACAATTAATAATTTCAGGAACTTCTTCTAATTAGAACATCAAGATTCCTGGATCTTCTGTGCATGATGGATGCTTCTGAGGGTAAGGGATATTAAAAATATAAATTCTGTATCTATGAATTAACAGCTTCATATTCTATGCTATTTCAAATTTATTCCATGTGTTGCTGCGGGTAAGAAACTTTTGTGAGGTTTATTATAAAAGCTTCAGTTATGCTTACTTGAGTTTCCAAACACAAATTTTGGGGTCCAAATGAAAACTAAAATTCCTACTTAAAATTCATTATATTCTAGTACAGATTTTGAAATGAAATATCTTCTCCATCAATCTTTACTCTCTCTCACCTATCTATGTTATAATGTATTATTTTACTTCAAACTACAGCCGATCCTCATTAATCACAGGTTCATATTTGTGAATTCACCTACTCACTAAAATTTACTTGTAAAATGCTCGTGTTGCTTTGGCTGTTATTAGTGGACATTGTAAATGCTCAGAGAAGCAAAAACTATGAATTGCCCAGTTCGCACATCCCCCCCCCCCCAGCCAAGGCGACACTCTGCTTTTCTGTTTTCAGCTCTCATAATGTAAACAAGTGCTCTGCTAGTGGTCTATTTAGTATCATGTCTTTCTCACTTTTATAACTTTTATACTTTTTTGGTTTTTTGTTTTGCTATTTTTAAAGATTTTATTGGGGAATTGGGGGAGGGGAACAGCGTTGGGGAATAGGGGAAGGGGAACAGACAAGTTGCTGTCCTTTTGTTCTTCAGTCTAGTTGCAGAGGATGTTGCTTCACTGGCCCATGTTGGTATCGTCATTACGCTCTTCCCGGATGAGGCAAATTGGTCACCAGCCTCTGGATGGTCGCTCGTCACAGCTATTGGCAGCTCACACTGGTTGCCAGCCGCTCACGCTGGCTGCCGACCACTCACTGTAGTCTATGGCAGCCCACTGCAGCAGGGGCTGCAGCCTACACCGATGCCGGGGCTCCCACAGCCCAGCTCCAGGTGGAGCTGTTGTTAGCTGTAGAGGGCAGTGTCACTGGCCCTCATATGTGGGATCCCAATGGGGCCGCTGGTGTCCCAAGCCAGCTCTTAACCAGTGCACCACTTGGTCGGCCCTATACTTTTTTTGTTGATTTCTCTGTTTAAATTGGCCTACGAGCACTAAATGTAAGAAGGTTATGATGTCTGCACAGAAAAAATATGTGTGTTAGATAATCTTCATTCAAACATTAGAGTATTACTGAGTTCAATGTTCATGAATCAACTATATATTTTAAATAAAATGCCTTTAAACAGAAACACGTAGGACAAGGTTATGTTTTGACTGGTTGACAAATTGTTGTGAACACACTTGCAGGAACCTCTCTGTTTTCCCTAGGACCAATGGGTCAGCAGTCACTAACTCCATGTTTCCCATGGATTAGTAGAACAAAACTACCGTGAGTAAAGAGAATGGACTATAGTTCCACCTATGCCACGTGGTATAATGTGCATATGATAGTTTGAATCAGGAGTCCTCAAATTACGACTCATGGGCCAAATCTAGCTCACCACCTTTTTGTACAGCCTGAAAACTAAGAATAGTTTTTACATCTTTAAATAATTGAAAAAAATGAAAATAATAGTAATATGTTGTGACACACAAAAATTATATGAAATTTACATTTTAGTGTCCATAAATCATCTCATTGAAACACAGCCATGTTTATTTGTTTACATATTATCTATGACTTTCATGCTTTAACTGCAGAATTGACTAGTTGTGACAGAGCCCTTATGTCGCAGTGCTTCATACTCTGCTCAGCACACAATGTATTTCACTGATGCAGTTATAACTCCAGGGGAAAAAGTGAGTCAGTGGCCTTTTTGGAAACTTACGGTTGTTTCAAATTTCATAACACTGAAGTGAATATTCTTATTGATAAATCTCTGTACACATTTTTTTTGTGTCTGAGCACAACCCAAGGGTTAAAAATCTAGGCAACAATTCCATTTGTTTCAAAGTTCAGACATCTTTATTGTCTCAGACAGAATATTTTAAGTAGATTTCTGGGTTTTTGAAGAAGCCTGGTGGTGACAGTTTTCTAATCTTGACTTTCCCCAACTCAGATGCTGTCTTACTCTGTTTGGGCTGCTGCAACAGAATACATAGACTGGGTGGTTTATGAACAACAGGAATTTATTTCTCACAGTTCTGGAGGCTGGGAAGTCCAGGATCAGGGGAGACACCAGAAGATGCAGTGTCCTTCTTGGTTCATAAATACTATCCTCTTGCTGTGTCCTCACATGATGGAAGGAATGTGGGAGCTTTCTGGGCTCTTTCTTATAAGGGCCGTAATCCCAATCACGTAATCACAAAGGCATCACACTCATGACCTAATCACCTACCAAGGGCCCCGCCTCCAATAATGTCATATTGGGGATTAGGTTTCAACGTATGAATTTGGGGGGATATATATATTCAACCTATAGCAGACGCTTTGGCTTAAGTTACTGTCAAAGAATCATAAAGTAAATGTCTTGGATCCATGCATCCCTACCCACTATTCCCATATAAATTTGCTCAGTACTCCTCCCCAGCGACCAGCTTCCTTCCCTGCCTTCCTCATTTTAAGATTCAGCAATATCTAGCTGAAGTTAGAGACTTGGGTTCAAATCTAGATGGAATTACTTATTGTGTGTTATGCACCCTTGGGCACGATATTTAATGTCTTTAATCCTCAGTGTCCTCCTTTATCAATTGGGGATTAAAACAGCCCCTAATTCACCAGGTTCTTGTAAGAAGTAAATGAACTAAAGTATGGAAACCTCTCAGCACAAGGCCCTAACACAATTTTTTCCTATCTCAATAGTATAGTGCTGTGCAGGTAATTAACAAGGATAATGGAGAAAGTTATTAATGGCATGGAAATACTCATGGCATAATTAATAGGGGGAAAGCAGATTACAGGACAATATGTACAGAGATTATTTAAAAGCAAAGTTAAATGTTTACACAAAGGATAAGTAAACCCCCAAATAACAACAATGATGTTTTCAAAATGTTAATAGTTGGGGGATTTCTATAGTTTTTTTGTGATTTTTCTGAAGTTTAAAAATTTCTTCAGGGAAACATGACTTTTGTCATCATAAAAAGTGTTGTTATACCCATTTTTTCTGAAACACATCTATTTGGATAAAGCAGGAACTTGTATAATTGATCTGGATCATTAAGTAAGATCTTAATTCTTTCTTGGACAATTGTGGTTTTAATGAATTAATATGATAATTGAAGTGATTAATTAATGATTGAAGTAAAACTGATATCTCTTAGAGTGGTGTCTAATGATCACTTTATAATGAAAACAATATCTAACGTTAAGGTTTTTATTCTTTAAATTTTTATAGATCTACTTGGTGGGTGTATATTATAGCAAAAATGAGATAGTGAGTACAGCAAGGGGTAGGTGGGCTGCAGAGAATTCTGAAAAATTATTACGGAGGTTATTCTTCAGTGCCAGAGGAATCTCACTGCTTACCCTGCAGGTTGTGTCTTATGCAGATAGCCCTACACTGCCCACTCCGGGTTTGAGAAACAAAGTATCAATGCTAATAAAGGGCAGGGGTTTTGTATAGGCTTTATTACACCTTGGACTTTAAAATTATAATGAAAATTTTTTATGCCTATAGAGCTTTATAATTCATAATAAATGGTCTCTATTTTATAGATGAAAAAACTGAGATGTTAAATGAATAGCCTTAGATCCCACAGCTAGATAGTGATAAAGATGAGACTAGAACCTGGGACCCCAGTGTCCCTAGCGACATAATTTCTGGCAAGCTGAGCTGCCTTCTAAACTTGTTTGTTGATGTCCTGGAAGTCCAGGGTATTTGTCAAACATGGTCCTGAGTTGTGGACTCAGTTATGCACAGGAAGCTCATAGCTCCTCATTATTTTCAATTTTCCCTTAACTGTGCCTGGTGATTTGTGATACCTTGGGTATAAATGGGCCTTTGAATTTCAGGGACCGTGTTTATTTATCTCAGTTAATGTTACTTAGGTGAGATGTATAGATTATTAATTTAAAACATCATCCAAATATTTTGTTACTGCTGATAAGATAAAGCCGACAGGTGAAGACTAAACTTTCTGGAAATGCACTCTTTGTACCTGACTAATAGCAACAGTAACTGGCAGGATCTAATATCATTTATTGCAGACATATTTCCATTGTTAAAAGGGCATGTTATTTTCTGAATTAAGGCTTTTGTGGAATTACTGTGGTTCCATTTCATGATCTCCTGATACTCCAAAGGTAGAATTGTGACTTTTATGTCATACATCTTTCTTATGGGATAGGCATCAAATGAAACCACAAAGGTGTTAACAAATGAGATGGTAAGACATAAGTCTAAGGATTGCACAGGAGGTGTATATTTGCACATCTCTTCGTTTGGTCTTATTCCCTCCCCCAACAGTGTTTAGAGATGGGAGCACTTTACTTGATTAATTTTCAAGTCTGTGACTACAGGGAGAACTCAACTGGATTTTGAACTGACTCATGTCAGAGTTCATTGAAATGAGAGTCAGACTTATGATGAATGCCTCTAGGTGGTGCCTGTGACCTATATTTGGATCCCGCAGCTTTGTATGTCAGAGCCCGGGAAGAACACCATAGAGAAGAATGCATGTTTTTTTCCCCTTGTGTTTTCCACTTCGCAAGCTTGTGGGGAGGCAGTGTTAAAGACCAGATTGAGCCTGGGGACCCCATGTGGTTACTCAGTTCTTATTTTTCCAATATCTTTTGTTTTTTCCCTCCTTGGAAAAAAAATCACAAAATTCACACAAAGAAGAGGGTGAAACCCAAGGAGGAAATTTGGAATTTTTAAAACTCATGACTAGCATTTTATGTTTTCAGAGGTGATGAAATAATCGTTCCTGTGTATATTAGCATATAATATTTGTGTCATAAGCATATACAGAAGGCATCCTGTCAGAATTCTAATATCTTTCTATGCAATGCTTATGCATAGCCAGTCTTTCCCTCTCGCTTTGTATTTTCATCTTGGAGTGTATAGAATCTCTACTGTTTGCAGCTTGTCATGGTTAATTTGATCACTCAAGAGTTTTTTTCCCAAGGTGACATCATGTGTGATTGGACGTTCTGTTAGTGTTACAATATAATTAAGGCCAATGTCCCTGTATTAGTCTAGAAAGCAGAGCTGGAAGGACTTTTAGAGATTAGCTAGGAAAGCAGTTTTCAGATCTTTGGTTGTCACGATCAATAACTTTTCAAGCACAGAGTCTAATCACATCATGGGTTTAGAATAATTAGATAAAGCACACAAGGTCACATAGTCTGTAGTTAACAAAGGCTGGATTGAATCATCAGAGGCTGGTCAATTGTCTCCAGATTCCACTATCTTTCTACTATATCACTCTTTTGGTGAATTTCAGTGGTTTAATAGACCCCAAATTTGGGGGTCAGCTTAGGTTGGCAATGCTTTACTTAGTAAGGACATTAAAACTGCCCCTATAATCATATCACCACTGCTTCATAAAAGAAGGGATATTTTAACACTGTATAGGTAAGAAGGGTTTAATCTCAGAATCGATGGTAATCTTTTAATTTAGTAATTTAACTGTCTACATTGTTCACTTCACCAAGGAAAAATAAACTCCTCTTTGTTTGTTGGTTGTCCATGAGCTATACTAGGGAACCACTGATCTAGGGCAGTCTCTTCGTTTTTCATATGGAGAAATTGAGGCCCAGATAAATTAAGTGATTTGTTTAAGATCATGTGTCTAGCAAGTAGCAGATAACTGAGTTTTCCTTATTAATTTCAATAGGTAGAAACATGGGTGTTTGTCTCCCCATTATTCTCTTTTCAGCTGTTGCTGAGTTAAGGACACACCTCAAAGCTAAGAAGAAGCAGTGTATGGCAGACAGAAAATAGATTCCATAATGAAATTTAAAATTCTATATATCATTATGGCATTTTGATTTTCTGTCAAATCCACTTTGTTTTTTTTCTCCCTTTGCTCTCTGTTTTGTTTTCATTTTCATTTTCCCCCAGCTTTACAGAGGCATAATTGAAAAATAAAACTGCATATATGTGAGGTGAACAACATGATGGTTTGGTATATCTATACAATGTGAAATGATTATCATAATCAAGATAATTAACATATACATCACCTCTGGTTCATTTGTTTCTGAACCCTATTTAGAAATTTGTCAGCGGTTATTCAAGGGAAGGGAATAATGTTTACAAAGTATTTGCTCCACGACAAGCACTTTGCTAGGTGATTCACAGAGTTATTTAATCTGTGCCTAAAGTCTCACAGCAATGAGTGAGATTTATATGAATAACATTAAATGCTCGAGCTTTCCACACCATTGATTTTCATGTTTGTTTTTTTTCTTTAGATATACGGAACAATATCTTCTTGACAACTGGAATTAACCATGTTATTGCCTATATATCTCTACAAATTCTTCCCAGTTCTTTATTTTACTAAGGTTGTGGTCAAAGGAGGGGCAGCAGGGTTGGTGGAGGGAAATAAATCGAGATGAGCTGTAGTTGTATGTAGATTAATGAAGGGAGAGGGGAAAAGAATCAGGTCAACGATTATGCGTTTCATTCGGAACCATTTCCCATGTAGAAAATTCTGTGTAAATCCTGGAGTAACCAAGCTTCACCAATATGACCACCAGAGGGCGATCCACACTGTCAGATTGCGGTGGTTCCGTCTCGTAAAATCATAGCACCGGAGGTTTTCAGTAACTTGGCTTTCTGTCCATCCTTTCTTTTTTCAGAATGGGTCCACTAGGCAGATATTTTGTTCTTTAATGTGTCTTGACTTCTTTAATGTGGCGCTTTCATAAGATTCCATGGAAAATAAGTAGTCCTTTTATGCGATTAGACTATATATTATGTATGAAGTATTGCGCTTGTTAGTTACCTTGCGCATGGCTTCTTAAGATAAACTTTCTAAAGCCTTTGATGAGATGATGTTGTAGGATGAATATGCCAACAGAATGCCCTCGGCCTCCTATCTCCAGTTTTCTCATTTTATTCAGTTCCAGCCCCACCTTTACAGCCAAACTTAAATTCCTTTCTCCTTAATGAAATATTTTCTAGCCCCTTAGTTTTTGGAGAACTTTCTTCTAAAATCTTACCACATTTGCGTGTCAGTTCCTAATTCTGCATTTAGTCCTGTATTGTCACCAGTCACTTCTCTAGTGTTGCTTTCTTTCCTTCAAAAAGGTTATGAATTCCTGGAGGAAAATCAATTGAAACCTTTCCCCAGGCTACAACAGTGTAGGGGTGAAACTATGGTCTCAAGGGCAATGGTCAAACATATTTTCAGGCTCCATCTTCACCCATTTGGTGGGAACTCTAGCTCCCCCAGATTCTTCCAAACTATTTTGGTGAGTCTGCCTGGGTTTTCTTCCATGGGCTGGCCAGTTAGTCACAGTGGCTATCAGGAGAGTCGGTACTTGCTCTTCCCTCCCGTAATGATGCCGTTGCTGCTGCCACCAAAAGTCCCTGCTGTACAGGTGGCTCGTGCCAGGCTGTCAACGCCAGCATGGCTGCCCATGAAAAGCTGGCCTCCTGTCCGGCTCCTTCTGCGGAGTGGCCCTTCCGGTCTTCCTGCTTAGACCTCTGTGCCTGTAAAGGTGATGCGAAGGGAGAATACAGTGAACCCTCACTATGCTGTTCTATGTAGTACAGCCTTGTGGTGCTAACACCTTAAAGAAATCTTAGAGAAATAGGTATTTTAGTGTTCAGTGACCTTGAGTTACCCCTGTTTAATGAAAATCCATCTTTTAAATACTTTTCCAATTTACAACATAAATCCAAGGCCTTAAATAAAAAATTGTAAATACAGAAATGGGTTTCCCTGTGTTGGGCTGTGAGCGTATGTGCATGTGTTTATGTAGGACGTTTTGTTTTTACAAAAGGGGTGTATTACTGTGTTAATTTCAATAATTTATCTTGAAAAAGTTTGTGTCCACAAAACACAACTATATCTCCATGAAATATCCGAATAACAATGGCTTGGGCACTAAGCCTGACGGAGAAGCAAGTCTATGCTTTTCCCTGCGTGCTTTTTTCCAAGCGTCCTGAAGCTCTAAGGTATCAAGGTGACTTACACTCTTCAGTTCCTTCCCCTAATTGCCTTCTCCCCCGCAGCTGCCTTCTAGCCTGAATGCGTCCCCTATGTGCATCTCCTGTACCCAGGAGCTTGCCCAGGCATTTTCCACTGTCAGGGGGTTCCTAAGGCTCTACTTGCTTTTGTCCTTGCTCCTGGTGGACACATCTATGGATCTGCACTTTGAGGTTTGAAAGAGGACACATCTCAGGGTCATGTTTTGTTGTGGTGCCCATAGCAAAACGGCCTGATCCCATGTGGACAATTTTTATTCATTTATTCATTCATTGACTCACTCATTTTTTTTCTTTCATTCAAGAAAAATGTTCATTGAGTACTAATTCCATGTCAGGCACAGTGCTAAGAGCTGGATAGACATTTCCCTCCCTTGGATCCTCATAGGGCCTGGGCGGAGTCATAGTGTGAGTTCCTGTTGCAACAGCATTAGGGGCTTGTTGGTCCTGAAACCCACATTCTCTACAATGGCTTGAGCCCTGGGTCTCAGTTCTGGTGATCAGTGGCCTAACTTTGTATGTGTTTTCTGGAGGGCAATGGCTTGTCTTGTTGACATCTGGCTTTGGTTTGGATATATCCATTCTTACCTACCCTAGTTCATCATACATTTTTTTATATCTTTGGCTCTCGGGGTATGGCTTTGAGACTCATTTCGTTTTTTTACCAGAAGGCACTTTTTACTCCATACACGTTTATAAAAGCAGATGGTTCTACTAAACTCAACCAAATAGATTTGAGCACTAAATTCAACTGCTATATTGAGAGGGGGCATAATTCTTTTACCTACAAAACCTGAGCTCTGGTTCAGCTGTAATATCCTGTAATAACTGTGTACATAACTTGGAATTCTGTTTTTCTTCTCCTTCTCTTCCTCTCCCTCCTAAATTAACTGTATAATAAATGCTAGCAGATATCATCAAATATTCCTTGAAAACATGTTTTTAATACCTGCATAATCATCCATTGTGTGAATGTACCGTAAATGATTTCACCATAATATTGGACAGCTTGTGGGTTTTAGGGGTTTTTGTTTTGTAAATTTTTGCTGTTATATAAAATGTTGTGATGAGAATCTTCAGATATAAATCTCAGTCTCCACACTTATTTCTTTTCTCTTTTTTTTTAAATTTTTTTTTTTCATTTGTCTTTTGCTTTTTTAATCTTTCCCACACATATTTCTTTAGAAATGATTTCTAGGAGAAGAATTACTGGTTTTTATTAAATAGGAAAATATTTTTAATAGTTTTTCACCAATTTTTCTTTCTGGCAGCAATGCTTGAGAAGCTATCCCACTGTGTCTTTGTTAACAATGACTTTCAGCATTTATCATTTTGGTAGTTTTATACGTTGCTTCAATTTATATTTTTTGATTACCACTGAGAATGTACATTTTAATATGCTTGTTGGCTTTCCATTAATTTCAATGCTTTCCAAATTGATTTATAAATTTCCATTATATGGCAAGCATACTGGCCCTTGGTTATAATTGTGCCAACAGTTTTTTCTCCATTGTGTTGCCTTTTGATTTTGGCTATAGCATTTTTGATATGTATAAACTTAACATTTTTAGTATTCAAATCTTTTCATGAGATCACATTTTATCACATCTTTTTGTGATTTTCTAGCAAGTATCTCATTCACACCCAAATATCAACTAAGTAGAAATATTTTCCTGTTCAATTGTTTTATTTTCAAACTATTTTTACAACATGAAGTTTATTTGATTTTATGGAATAGCTTTGTTTTGTTTTTGTTTTTGTTTTTGTTTTTAGCTGAGCCATCCTGCTACCTGTTGGCAGCTCAGCAGCTGCTCAGCTCGGGCTGGGCATCGAACTGCTGTTGCTCAGAGCTCAGCTTGCACTCTTGAGCTAGTGCTTAACCAACTGAGCCACTCAGCTAGCCCTGGAGTAGCTTTGTTTTTTCCTGAAAGTTTAAGCTGGCATACCGTACATTCTTTGTTAAATACTTTATTTTTTCCCTTGTTTTATATTGTCTTTATACTATATTAACATCTTTTATGAACTATGGTTATTTTGGGTTTGTCCTTTTTATTTTACCGATCTTTCTGCCCCCTTCCCAATACAACAATGACTTAATTACTGTGATTTTTAAAATAAGTGTTAATATTTGGTAATGCAAGACTCCTTTATTGCAGTATTAAAATTATTTTATAATCTTTTCTATTTATAATTCCAGGTTAAACTCAAAATAATTTTGTACGGTTGGAATTTTTCATTATTCTGTTCAACAAATCTTTATGAGATCCTTTACTATGCCAGTCATTCATTATTCTAGGTGTTGGGAAATGGGATGCGGTTGTGTTCAAGACAGACAGTCGCTGCCCTCATGGGGTTCTCATTCTCTTAGAGGAGACAGATAATAGACAAAAACAAAAATAGATAAACAATTCAATGTAAGATGGTGATAAGTGTGACAAACAAACAAACAAAAAAAAGCAGGGTAAAGTCAGAGAATGATGGGGATGGTGTTAGATAATGTTGTCCGAGGATGCTTTTATGATGAGATGCATTTGAATCAAGTGAGAGAGCAAATGGAAAGACTTAGCCATGGGCAGAGGGAACACAGGTACCTGGTGGTCTGGAGGAGCAGTAAGAGGGTTTGTCAGGCTTGGAAGGAGTAAAAGGGTAGAGGTGATGAGGTCAGAGATATCGCCAGGGGCCAGAACACTTGGGGTCCTCTCAGCCCTGGAAAACACTTCAGATTTAGCCAGATGTTTTGATTAAAATTGTGAAAAATTTATAAATTAATTTGGGAAAGAATTGATGTATTTTCAGTAACCCATCGATACATTGGAGAAAACACTTGTCTCTCACTATGTTTTCTTTTGCTTTATTCCCTCCTCTTCCTTCTCCAAATTTTATCAGAAAAACATATTATGTTTTTTACATAATTTCCTCACATTATACTTTTCGGTTATTTCTAGGTATTTTATACATGCTTAATGTATGTTCTATCTTCTTTATCCGTTTACCTATCGATGGACACTAAGGTTGTTTCCGTATCTTGGCTATTTTGTTTAAAGCTGCTATGAATGTGAGAGTGCAGATAGCTCTTTGAGAGTCTGTTTTCATTTCCTTTGGATAAATAACCAAAAGTAGAATTGCTGGGTCATAAGATACTTCTATTTTTAATTTCTCAGGAACCTCCATACTGTTTTTCCATAGTGGCTGTACCAATTTACATTTCCACCAAAAGTGCACAAGGGTTCCCTTTTCTCTACATCCTCGGCAACACTTGTTCTCTCTTGTTTTCTTTTTTTTTAAAAAAGATTTTATTGGGGAATTGGGGAGGGGAACAGACAAGTTGCTGTCCTTTTGTTCTTCAGTCTAGTTGTGGAGGACATTGCGTCACTGGGCCATGTTGATATCATCATTGCGCTCTTCTCAGGCGAGGAAGATCGGTCGCCAGCCTCTGGACAGCTGCTCACAGCGGCTCTTGGCAGCTCACACCGGTTGCCAGCCACTCACATTGGCTGCTAGCCATTCACTGTAGCCTATGGCAGCCCACTGCAGCAGGGGCTGTAGCTATGCTGCCCCAGAACTCCCAGCAGCCCAGCTACAGGTGGAGCTTTGTTCACCATCCTAGCTGTAGAGGGCAGTGACACTGGCCCTCATATGTGGGATCCGAACTGGGGCCATTGGCAATACTAAGCCAGCTCTTAATCAGTGTGCCACTCTGCCTGCACCGAGTCTTTTTCTGATAATAGTCATTCTAACTGTTGTGAGGTGATATCTCGTGGTTTTGATGTGCATTTCCTGATGATTAGTGATGTTGAACATCTTCTTATGTACCTTTTGGCAAGCAGTATGTCTTCTTTGGAAAAATGTCTATTCAGTTCCTCTGCCTATTTTTTTTTTTTTTAAGATTTTATTGGGGAATTGGGGGAAGGGAACAGCGGTGGGGAATCGGGGGAAGGGGAACAGACAATTTGCTGACCTTTCGTTCTTCAGTCTAGTTGTGGAACACATTGCTTCACTGGCCCTTGTTGGTATCGTCATTGCGCTCTTCCTGGATGAGGCAGATCTGTCGCCGGCTGTGGATGTTGCTCACCGCGGCTATTGGCAGCTCACGCTGGCTGCCGGCCACTCACTGTAGCCTATGGCAGCCCACTGCAGCAGGGGCTGCAGCCTACACCGTCGCCGGGGCCGCACAGCCCAGCTCCAGGTGGAGCTGTTGTTAGCTGTAGAGGGCAGTGTCACTGGCCCTCATATGTGGGATCCGCACTGGGGCCGCTGGCATCCAAAACCAGCTCTTAACCAATGCGCCACTCGGCCGGCCCCCTCTGCCCATTTTTAAATCAACTGTTTTGTTTTTTGCTATTGATTTGTATGAGTGCTTTATATTTTTGGATATTAACCCCTAATCTGATGTATGGTTTGCAAATAGTTTCTCCTAGTCCATAGCTTTCCTTTTCATTTTGTTGATTGTTTCTTTTTGCTGTATAGGAACTTTAGTTATATGTAGTCCCACTTATCTTTGCCTTTGTTGCTTGTACTTTTGGTGTTATATCCCAAAAATTGTTGCCAAGATCTATGTCAAGAAGATTTTCCCTATGTTTTCTTCCAGGAGTTTTACAGTTTCAGGTCTTATATATATATATATATATATGTCCTTAATCCATTTTAAGTTAAGTTCATGTGTGGTATGAGATAGGGGTCCAATTTCATTTTTCTGCATGTGGTTATTCAGTTTTCCCAACACCATTTATTGAACAGACTTTCTTCATTGAATATTCGTGGCTCCCTTGTCAAATATTTGTTGGCCATTACATTAATGTCACATCAAATTTGAGAAGTTATTGGCTACTATTTCTTCACATTCTTTTTCCTGCCCCTTTCTCTTTATTCTCTCCTTTTGTGACTCCCATTTTGCATACTCATATGTTGGTATCCTCAGAGGTCTGAGGCTCTGTTCATTTTCTTCATCTTTTTTCCTGTTTCTTTATCTGCATAATCTCAGTTGACCTCTTTTCAAGTTTTCTGAGTCTTTCTTCTGCCAGTTCTGCTATGAAAAAGTAGTTGAGAGTAACATTGGGTGGGCATTACTTTATTTAGAGTAATATGGAAGGCCTCTGAGGAGGTGACATTTGATTTGAGGTTTGTTACGATAAAGTAGCTATTCCCTAAAGATGGTGGGCTGTTCTCAGACTGAATTGTAAACTCTAATATCATGGGTTGGAGAAGGGCGTTGATCCCTTCTCCATTAACCAGTGCATATGATGGGAATTTCTGTGTTCCTATTTGAGCTTTCCAGATATGCAAAACAAATAAATATTCTGGTTCTGAGAGGGTTTTTTTTTTGTTATTTTGTTTTGTTTTGTTTGTTTTTTGAATAACTTATTGGCAATTGTTCTAAACACCCCTGCATTTGCAAAGGAATCTTTATTATTTAGGCAGACTTGAATTTTTTCACGGAAAAGTAGGAGGACTTAATTATAGTTTCAACACATATTGGCATGCTTGCAGCATTTCAGAAGGAAGTGAAAGAATTTTGAAAATTTAAGCCAAGGTAGTTGGTTATTCCCTCTTAATAATGTTTTGACTTGATGTTTATTTACCAGTAAATATTCCCATAGGTATCAGGTAATTGAGCTTTATTCTGTGCCCTGAAAGCCAGTCTTCCTGTATTTGGTGAAACCAACTGAAAAATGAATTCCAAAGATGGAATTTCTCCATGGAAAATGTGGTGCTTCCAGCCCTTGGTATTCACACCTAACGCCTGTTGGCAGCTGTTCTTTGGCCAGCTGAAATAAGCATGGTGGTACATAAAGGCAGTTTCTATGGAAACCTGTACCCAAATGATACTAGGGCTCTGAAGATCAAAGGCAACACCCTGAATTGTTTGGAGAGCCCAATGAAGGTTTCAGAACTTTATTGTTCTCCACAGAAAACACCACAGCCAACACTTTGGAATGTTTTTTCTGCAGGTGTGTTAGAACCATGTGCACAAAACACAAGTTTTTCATTCGCTGGTGAATTTAGCTGTTCTAATTATTTTACCAGCTATTTTTACAACAACCATCTCTGCCATAAGTAAAATTGTCATCTTTCATTTTTACTTTTCTCATCTGTATTTTTATAAATAGGTGAAGCATTAAGACACAGAGTATGTGCTTAGCTTGGAAATTTTGTACAGATAATGATTTCTTTTCATAGTGGATAATCTCTTCAGTGTATCATTTTTTCCCCCACACACTTTTCTTAATACACACAAATGACCATGTTGCCAGATGAACATACAGCTGAACTGCAGCCTGCCTATAAAGATATTGACCTACAGTAGTTTTCCCTTGCATAAGTATAGTCTTTAAGCTGATTCCTTGTTTAGTATTTATGACACAAACCTTATCACAACCTTAGCACAATTAAAGAGGAAGAAAATATTTACCCATGAATGTGCCTTCCTAAGTATACATTTTGTTTTTATTGTGTAGATCTTGATTTAGACTTTTTTTTTTTCTGACAAGCTCCCATCTTATTAAAGTCCTGATGAATGACAATGGGGCAATTTTTCCCTGGCTGGTGGAGATTGTCGAGTTAAATATCAGAACATGCTACATTTGTCTGTGGGGATTTGCATACTTGGTTTCAATGGCCATTTTAGAGTTGGCCAGACATATTATGGTTAGTTGCAATGTTCAAAAGCATCACATTCACCATGAATAATGAAATAAAGACTGGGTATATTACACCATGATTTACAATGACATTAATCTGTGCACATGAAATATGGAAAGAGGTAATGGTACAATTTAGAGAAGTTCTCTATTAAGTGTTTACTTAACCTTTCATAGTATTTACTTTTCGTAGACATCCACAACCAAAGTAATCAAGCTACCTAGACTGTATTTACTTGAATCTAATTTTTTCAAGGTTCTTGTAGGGAGAAGTTTCTTTTTTCCACCTCCTAGGAGCACACCTTCTCTGCTCCTCCTCTTTAGGACAGATCCACTCAGTCTCAGCCACATTTCCAGGCTAGTTCTGCATATTTCCTTCTCACTCCTGCTTTCATCACCTGCTTGCACTCTGGAGAATCAGGTACACACTTACCAGAATCTTCTCTCATAATACCTGTATTTTCTCCTTCCCACGCTGCAGAGAAAGGGCATCTGACTCATACACCTTAATCTGGAATTTTAACTTCTCTCCATGCTAAGCATTATGTTTCAATAATGAGTTATAATTAGGGTTTAAATCAAATGTACAAACTTGGTTGTTTGCTATTTAATACAAACAACATAGGATGAGAAGATATAGAAGGGACTTTGGAGAATGTTTATCAGTATCTTGCCATCATTTTCACTAAAGAACTTCTAACACAGAGGAAAAGGAGCCTATTCACCAGATATCTGGAGGCACAGAGAAAAGTTCCATCCAGAATGAGAATCATGTCTTTGAAATATACTAAATTTTCATCTTTAAAAAGTTCTGCAACTTAAATTGACTCCAAATTAAATCTTCAATTTTTTTCTAATAAGTTTTTAAAACCTTATCATTGAGTATAATGATCCCTGTTTATTTTTCACCTTGGCATAGCACTGAGCATGTGTCCATGTACCTTGAGAAGTTCGTGAGCCCCGATACAAAAAATACAGACTGGACAATTATACCCTGTGGTAGATGAGTGAACTGAGATCTAGAAATGTAAAGAGATTTGCTTATGATCACCTTGGCAGAACCAGCACAAGAATTCAGGTCCAATGACTTCCAGCCCAATGGGCTTCCCATCAAACTCTGACATATGTTTTAACCTGATGTCTTTTCCACATGGGTTCCTGGAAACTAGGGTTTCTGTAAGTCAGGAAAATTTTGGAACTAGGCTGACCCCATTTAACCTGGTTTCTGTACTATATAAGTAAAGCTGGAAAACTACTGTAAGAGTAACATACATCTGTGTGTGCCTCCCTCAGACCGGCAGTTGTGAGGATGTGTGGTGAGTGTGACAGTGCATGAATGGGGGGCAGCAGTGGAAGGTAGCATTCACCAGCAGGTCATCATATTTTCCCATCCTATGAAACTACTCTCTTTCCTGAAACCCATTAGTCTGGTTTTGGCTTCAGGCTGCTAGAGAAAAGCATTATTTAGTGAATGCTGCAGGGCTGATCCTTATGGAACTCATAAGAGTTAGATCTGGCTGATGTAAAAATTGTCATAAGATTTTGAATTTTCAGAGACATTTTGTACTCTTCTTGTGAGCTTGATAGAAAGAATCTTGTTCTCTAGATCCCAGATAAAACCCATGGATAAAAAAGAACAACTTCATTTGTTCCATTTGGAGGATACAAAATATATTTGAGTGACTAAATAGATGGGTCAATCTTTGTGAATAACTGTTACTCAAATTTACATCATAATTTTCATGAATAAAGGGAAAAATTTGGTATTCTATACTAAATCGATGAGAGAAAGATGACTGTCTGGTTCATTGAAATAGGACTGTAATAGAAATGAAATGTATATAGTTGAACCAACCAGACAACAATAAGGAAAAACCTTTATTGCTTCCTCTCTTCAGTGAGATTAGAGAATTCAAGCTCCTCTCTTTGGTTAGGTGAGCTACTCATGGGTATTGATTATGTGAGTGCATACATCAAACAATCCTGGACTTCACAGGACACTTACTGAGTGCTGGGTAGAAGATGGGAATACAAAGATGGCTAACATCAGTGAGCCCCAAGTTTCTTAGAGTCCATTGGAAAGACAGCTGCATGAATAACTGTAGTATCATACAATAAACAAGCTTATGCTAGCACCATAAACCAGAAGAGGGATTATGTTAATTGATATAATTATCTTCAGAGGTTAAGAAGGGTTTCACTGAGATGATAAGTTGAAATGAAAGGATGTATAAACATTTTTTTCCAGGCAGAAAAGGAGAAAATGGAAGGAGGAAATGGCAAGGTGATGGATGAAAATGGGAAAGTGCTGTGATCTCTAGAAGAAATGGCAAGGAGAAAAGGTTAAGTGCAGGTCAGATTGAGAAGGGCATTCATGGCATGCCAATGTGGATGTGGGAAGTAGCCAGGGTTTTCAACCAAGAAATCAGTGATTGGGTATGAGCGCTTTAAAATGGTATCTCTGACAGGACTTCATAAAATTGATTGAGTGGTGGGTGGTGTGAGAATATGGGAGAGAATGGAACCTTTGTTATCTAATTCTGTAACTCCTTTTTTCACACAGACTCAACAATTGTTGCTAAAAATCTGGGCAGGTTTTAGAAAAGCTGATTTCATCTTTGATTGATAGGCAAGGCAACAATAAATACAGATAAAATGAAGTTGGGTACAGTGAGAAGGGGAGGTGTAGTTGCAGGAAGTGTGTGAGGAAATAATAAAAAACTATCAGAAACACTGATTTGTCATGGTTGTAGGGATGTTGGAAGCAGGGATGATATGTCACAGTATGATCCTTTAGCCATCTAAAGAATGAGAGAGCACAGAGAAGCCATATCCATTTATATATTCATATTTATTCCATATGATTTAATGTTAAGTGAACTTTTTTTTTTTGAATATACATTCCACCTGCCCCTATGTACTCACAGCCTCTTCTGTCAACAACCCAACCAGCAGGTACATGTGTTATAGTCTTTGGACCCACACTGACACAGTAGTACACCCAAAGTCCATAGTTTACGTCAGGGTTCATTCTTGGTGTTGTACATTCTATGGGTTTGGACAAATGTATAATGACACATATCTACCATTACAGTATTGTACAGGATGGTCTCGCTGCCCTAAATATCCTCTGTGCTTTGTAAAACTTTTAAATAATTATAACAGTTTAAAGAACTGTATGTATGTGCTTGGTGTGTGTGTGTGTAGTTCTTTAAAATGTTTTAATATATATTATATATGTTATTATATATATGAAAATATGTATACAAGTTTAGAATTAAATTTAGCAGCATAGATTCTGGTTTATAGATTAGATTACTATGCTCAAAAGGCATACTACCATCCTTTTTCATAATCTGGCCTTTTACTAGATCACTCCAGGCCCATTGGATCATCATTAGATCTAAATAATGATGAAATAGGATTACTTGTGCCAGGAGATAGTTCTTTTTTTCCATGAAAATTTATAGACACAATGAAATCTGTACAGGAAGAGGCTGCACTTAACTCCATCCAAGAGCAGCAAAATGAACATGTTAAAGATGCCTAAATGATTTCAGAATATTTATATTTGTGTTGGGGGAGGGCAGTCATTTAGAGCCCCAGATGCTCATATCACCTATACTTTCTGACCCTCCAACAGCAGTGAATGTGTTAAGAAAGCCCGGCCCACCTGTTCTCTGCAAAACAACCATGGTAGCAGTGGTGTGGTGGTGTAGAGGGAAAGTACTTATGTGAAGAATCAGCTTCCATGATTTTTTAGAAAAGTCTGGTTACCTTAATGAGAACAACAACAACAAAATGAACGATAACATTTAAAGAAAGAAAATGACACAGGAAAAAGCATTCTAGAAAATACCTAGCAATCTAAATAAAGCCTGTCTCATCCTTTCCTGTTATGCTTTGTTCCTCTTAATTATGGAAAAATATACTGGTTAGAGAAAGATTTTTAAAATGCGGCTGAGTGGCACATTGGTTAAGAATTTGCTTGGGATGCCAGCTGTTAGCAGCAGGTCCTGGTTCGGATCCCACATGAGGGCCAATGATGCTGCCCCCTCTACAGCTAAGATGGTGAACAACAGCTCAACCTGGAGCTGGGCTGCCGTGAGTTGCCGGCAACGGTGTAGGCTGCAGTGGAGCTGCAGTGGGCTGCCACGAGCTACCATGAGTGGCTGGCAGCTGGCATGAGCTGCCGTGAACCACCGTGAGTGGCCGTTCAATGGCCAGAGAGTGACTGCCTCACCTCGGAAGAGCGCAATGATAATACCAAGATGGGCCAGTGAAGCAATGTCCTTCACCACTAGACTGAAGAACAAAAAGACAGCAACTTGTCTGTTCCTCCCCCCCATTCCCCAATGCAGTTCCTCTCCCTCAATTCCCCAATAAAATCTTAAAAAAAAAAAAAGAAAAAGAAATATTGTTCAGTTATGAATGGGACAAAAGGGAGTTTTCATAGCATCCTTTAATTAGGAATTATAGCTTTGTCTGAAAATAAAGGGACAGTTGCTTCTCGGCCATTTGGCTAAGATGAAGTGTGAAAATAGAGGGACAGTCGTAGAATTATAGCTAGGATGGAACAAGTTCATGGATAGTTTTGGCAAATAAAAAGCTGATACTTTAATTAAATACAAAATTGGAAGATTAAAAAATGGAAAATGATTGATTGTATTTTGCAGGATTAAAGAATAGTTCTAAGAATGCTTTTTCTTTTATTCATTTACCATCCACTTTCCTGTGAATTAAACATGGGCACAATTATTTTTTTAAGAACATTGGACTGCTACCTTTTAGAATAATTTACATTTTTTTATGGTGTTTAAATAAGGACATGCTTGAGAAGGCAGGAAAGATTTGGTTGCCTGGAAATTTGCATCCAGCTATAAGTCCCGTATCTTTATGTCTTGATTTGTGAAGGCAGTGGTAAGCAGGTGAATACTCATAGTGTATGGATACGTGAAAATCATAGAGACGTGAAAGGACTTTTTGGTCTGTTGTGAGACCTACCTGCTCATTTCTGGAGTTGACTGGAGTCCATTGTAAATATGACTCCAGTGAACTATACAAGTGTCTTTTCTTCAGAGTGTTGTGCACAGTGTCAATATGTATTCTATAACTGAGGTGCTTTTGTGTAAATAAGAAATGCTGCTTAATCAAAATCAGTATATGCAAGGGTACAAACTATATATCAAACCTGCAGAGCTTATTCATGACCGGGATTACCCTCTAATCCATATTTTTTGTAGCAAATGCTTGTGAGAGTGAATGTGGATGGCAGTAGAGGAATGGAAAGAATATGCTTAATCAAAGATCTTAGGATATCAGGGACTGTTAGCAGGACTCCTTTTTGTAAAGGAGTCTCCAAAACTTTTGGGGAAAACAAACTAACCAACTAGCTAACTGATGCAGCAGAGATTCACTGAACTGGACACATGTGTTGTGTCTATGTTTCTACATATATGTAATACTTAACAAAGTTTACATTAAAAAATAGTGTTGAGCACTTTGGAATTCACAGGCACTCAGGCACTGGGATAAGGGCCTTATAACAGTAAAGAGAGACAAATGTTGACTGCTGGTTGCTGACAAAAGTATCACCCATAGGTAGGAAACTTAGCTGAAGATAGCTGACAAATGGTCCTAAAACTTGGGGCACTGTTTGATTGTTATTTAAAATAAATGTTTTTGAGAGTATTACTGATGAATATTTTCAGCTCTGGGTGAATGTGCCCCACCTTTCATCAGGGAGGAGACCTTAAAAATGGGAATGGCAACCTGTTCTTTAGTTGTCAAATAGATACTTTACACTTGGGTTTGGATGCTTGTGTGCTGAAAAGAGAAATTCATCAGAATTAGTTAAAAAGTGAACCACCACAGTACAAGCATGGCTGCTGAGTGAAAGAATGGAAATGACAGCAGCAATAACAGAATTGCCTGGAGGATATCATCCAAGGAGAACAAGACTCAGTGAGACTCCAGGACTCAGTGAGATGGAGAAGTGTAAGGGATTTGAAATCTTAGAGCTCAATATTTCAACATCAGTAGGATTCTTACCTGCACACTTGAGAGTCCCTGTGATTTCCTCCTGCCCTGGCTTGCTCACCTCCAGTAAAGTGACCTGGGAAATCAGTGGTCATATTCCGACTGCCACTTGAATTGTCTTCTAACCTTGATTGTTTTCTAAACTGAAATGATTTCAGGAATTAAGGTTTACATTTTGATTAAATTGTAATTAAATTAATTTAAATTTAATTGAATTATATTTAAATTAAAATACCTATAGGGTAGAAGGTGAAATTTATGTAAAATATGTGTGTGTAAGTATAAATATATAGGTATTTTTAATTCTATCTTGTGGCAATATTCAATTCACACATAGATAATAAGCAACTGATTTATTTAGAGCATTGTGCTAACGGTTGAGTGGGGTACCAAGAAGTTAAGACCTGTTTTTAACTCAAGAAATTTAGTGAGAGTTTTGATTGCTTTTAATCTGTTTCCAGGTTTTCAGTTCTAAGATTGGATGGTAATTTATGCCATGAATTATTCAAGATAGGCTCATGTAAAAGCAAAACAACTCTCAACCTGAGCAGTGTACATATTGTAATTTGTTGCTAGTTAGTGGGGTCTACTCATGCAGTAATTTAGGGATCTGTTTTTTTGATAAGATTTTTATTAAAATATAGCTAACACACAATATTATATTAGTTTCAGGTATACACCATTGTTGTTCTACGTTTATATACCTAAAGAAGTGATCACCATGATAAATCCAGCAACCATGTCTGGATAAATCCAGACACCATACCATGCTATCACAGTATTATTGACTATATTCCCTGTGTTGTATATTACATCCCCATGGCTTATTTGTTTCATACCTGGAAATTTGGACCTCTTATTCTCATTCACCTTCCTCCCCTTTTAAAATTTTTCAATTACAGTTGACATTCAATATTATTTTATATTAATTTCAGATGTACAGCATAGTGGTTAGACATTGATAAAATTTAAGAAGTGATATCCTGACTAGTCTAGTATTCACCAGGCATTATATGTAGTTACAGTATTGCTGTTTATTGGCTATATTCCCTGTGTTTTACTTTACATTCCCATGACTGTTTTGTAACTATCAGTTTGTTCTCTTTTTAAAAATTTTAAAATTTAAAAAACTTTTTTTTATTGGGGAATTGGGGGCAGGGAACAACATTGGGGAAACGGGGAATAGGAACAGACAAGTTGCTGTTCTTTTGTTCTTCAGTCTAGTTGTGGAGGACGTTGTTTCACTGGCCTATGTTGGTATCGTCATTGCACTCTTCCTGGGTGAGGCAGTCGCTCACGGGCCATTGGACAGCTGCTCACGGCGGCTCACAGCAACTCACCAAAGCTCACGCCCGCTGCCAGCCAGTCCCACTGCAGCCTACACTGTTGTGGTGACCCATGGCAGCCCAGCTCCAGGTCAAGCTGTTGTTCACTATCTCAGCTGTAGAGGGCACAGTGTCACTGGCTCTCATATGTGGAATCAGAACTGGAGCCCTGCAGCTCAGAGATGGTGCCTCAACCCAACTCCCAACCAAAGTGCCACTAGGCTGGCCCCAGTTTGTACTTCTTAATCACTTCACCTTTTCACCCTGCCCCCCAAACCCTTGCCATCTATCACCCCAACAAATCTAGTACCCATCTGACACCATATATAGTTACTACAATATTATTGACTATATCCCTTATGCTATCCCTTACATCCACATCATTACTGTGTAACAACCAACTTGTACTTCTTAATCTCTTCCCATTTTTCACTTACCCCAACCCCCTCCCATCTGACAACCATTAATATGTCCTCAGTATCTATGTGTTTGTTTCTGTTTTGTTTATTTTGTTCTTTAGATCCCACATATAAGCGAAATCACATTGCATGTGTCTTTTTCTGTCTGACATACTGCACTCAGCACAGTACTCTCCAGGTTCATCCATGCTGCCACAGATGGCAAGAACCCATTCTTTTCCATGGCCAAGCAATATTCCATTGTATAATGTACCTCTTCCTCTTTATCCATTCATCCGTTGACACACACCCAGGCTGCCTCCACATCTTGACCATTGTAAACAACGCTGCAATGAACATATGGATGCACATGTCCGCTCGAAGTAGCATTTAGGTTTCTTCAGATAAAGACCCTGGAGTAGGAATACCAGGTCCTTCTTTGTCTCTTGTTATAGCCTTTGTTTTAAAGTCTACTTTGTCTGGTAAAAGTATTGCTACCCCAGCTTTTTTTTGTTTGTTTGTTTGTTTGTTTGTTTATTTCATTTCTATTTTCATGAAATATTTTTTTCCATCCTTTACTTTTCCTTTGTGTGTGTCTTTCAATCTGAAGTCATTCTTTTGTAGGCAGCATATGTAAGGGTTTTGTTTTTTTCTTTTTTCTTTTTTTTAATTGAGGAATTGGGGAAGGGGAACAGCATTGGGGAATTGGGGAAAGGGAACAGACATGTTGCTGTCCTTTTGTTCTTCAGTCCAGTTGTGGAGGACATCGCTTCACTGGCCCATGTTGGTATTATCATTGAGCTCTTCCTGGGTGAGGCAGTCACTTACTGGTTATTGGACAGCCACTCAAGGCAGCTCACGGCAGCTCATGACAGCTCACACCAGCTGCTGGCTGCTAATGCTGGCTGTCAGCCACTCACGGTAGCTCACTGCAGATTTCTGCAGCCCCACTGCAGCCTATGCTGTAGCCGGCAACTCATGGCAGCCCACTTCCAGGTCAAGTTGTTGTTCACCATCTTAGCTGTAGAAGGTGCCATGTCACTGGCCCTCATGTGGGATCCAAACCTGGGCCCTGCTGCTCAGAACTGGCGCTCCCAAGCCAACTCTTAACCAATGCAGCACTCAGCCAGCCCAAGGGTTTTTTTTCTTATCCATTCAGCTCTCCAATATCTTTTGAGTAGAGATTTTAATCCATTTACATTGAAAATAATTATTGATAGATATATATATAGCTATTCCCATTTTATTAATCAAAGTTTTGATTTTTTTTTTCCATCTTAAAGAAGCTCCTTTAACATTCCTTATAATACTGGTTTAGTGGTGATGAACTTATTTAGCTTTTTCTTGTCTGGGAAGCTCTTTATCTGTCCTTCGATTCTAAATGATAGTTTTAATGGATAGAGTAATCTTGGTATAAGTCCTTGCTTTTTATCATGTTGAATATTTTGTGCCAATCCCTTCAGGCCTGCAAAGTTTCTGTTGAAAAATCAGTTGACAGTCTTATGGGAGCTCTCTTGTAAGTTACTAGTTGCTTATCCCTTGCTGCGTTTAGGATTTTCTCTTTGTCTTTAACTTTTGCCATTCTAATTCTAATGTGACTTGGTGTGGGCCTGTTTGGGTTTATCTTGTTTTGGACTCTCTGTGCTTCCTAGGCTTGTATGTTTATTTTCTTCAACAGGTTAGGAAAGTTTTCAGTCATTATTTCTTCAAATATGGATTCTCAATCCCTTGCTTTCTCTCTTCTCCTTCTGGTACCCCTATGATATGAATGTTGTTATGCTTGATGTTATCCCAGAGGTCTCTTAAACTATCCTCCTTTTTTTTGGATTCGTTTTTCTTTTTACTGTTTTAATTGGGTGTTTTCTGCTACCTTCTCTTCCAAATCACTGATTCAGTCCTCTGCTTTATCTTGTCTGATGGTGGGTCCTTCTACTGCATTCTTCATTTCAGTTACTGTATTCTTCACTTTTGACTGGTTCTTTTGTATGGCTTCTGTGTAATTTTTTATGCTTGCAATCTCTCTGTTGAAGTTATCACTAAGTTCCTTGAGCATCCTTATAACCATTGTTTTGAACTCTGTATCTGGTAGGCTGCTTATCTCCATTTCATTTAGTTCTTTTTCTGTAGTTTTCTCCTGTTCTTTCATTTGGGTTGTATTTCTTTGCTTCCTCATTGTGGCTTCCTCTCTCTTTGTTTTTATGTATTAGATAGATCTGCTGTCTCCCACTCTTGGCTGGGTAGCCTTATGTAGTAAGTGCCCTGTGGCACCCTGGCACAATGTCCCTGGTCACCTCCTCCTGCTCCAGGTGCTCCAGGAGTGTCCCTTGTGTGGGTGTGTGTCCCCTCCTGTTATAGCTGAGCGTTGATTGCTATGGGCATGTCAGTGGGTGGAATTGACCCACATGCTGATTGGATGTGGGGTTTGGCCACATTCTCAGCTTACATGCTACTGTTTGGGGTGCTTAACCCACTGAGTGAGATTTGTGTCAGTAGGCTCTGCTGCCTGTTGAGACCACCCTTTGTGTGTGCCACTTGTGGGGCTAGTTGGCCAGTGTGGTCTGAGCCAACTACCAAGTATTTTGATTCTTGAACCTCTTGCAAGGGGCTCTGGTGCAGGCACAGGTCACCCACTGCCTGTGACCAGCTGGGGACTACCTGGTAGGAGCTTCAAAGTGATCTGCAGTTGTTCACTGTTTGTGCTAACCTTGGAGGCAGGTGGGAGGGGCAATGTTGTGAACTGAGGATGTTTGCCACCAATTCCAGGCCTGAGGTAGCTCTGCAAAATGCCAGGACACCCCCAATGCCTACTGCCATCCGTCAGCATCCTTAAGTTTCAGTTACTGATAAAGCCTTGTTCAGTACACAATTTGGGTGAGACAGGGTCTCAGGGAATCACTAGAGTGGGAAGAGTTGCAGTCATAGGTTAATGCAGACTCTGGTTTGATGTAGTGCTGAGCCTGGAGTTACTCAGCAAAAGTCTCAGATCACACTGAGGCCAGTTGCTGCCTGCGTTGGGCCTATGGAATCCGATAGTTTTCCAAGAAAGAGTGCAATTTGGGCAGGGCTGGCTGCTCATGGATAAATTGCCTCTGGGGTGGGGTCCCAGTGAGTCAAAAGGGTGGAGCCAACAGAACTCGAACTCATCAGACCAATCAGATTTGATTTGGCTTGTGAAGGCAGGCTCAACATAGGAAAGATGGTGCCCTCCTGCTGGCTGCACGGGAGGAGGACCCTCACAGAGAAAATGCAACTGTCCTCCAGTCCTTGCTATGAAGCCACATACGTCAGTCTGCCCCTTGTATGTCTCTGACACCCTGCCCCCTCACCCCTGAGGGTCTGTCCCTCTGCCAGAGCCCAAGATGAGTACCTGTGAGTGAGAGCCTTTGCACGGACTGTTTAAGAGGACATCTGGATTTCCCACAGCCTTCCTCCCACCTGGATGGTTGGAATTTTGTTTTTCACAGATTTTTGTGGGGGCTCCTCTTCCTGGCACCAGTACTCTGGGCTGGGGAGAATGATTTGCAGCTAGGGTCCCTTGCTCCCCCCAGGGGAACCTCCATGGCTGAGATATCCCTCTCAGTTACCAACCACTACACGAATGTTTAGGGTTTGTTCCGTGTCTCTGCCTCTCCTACCAGTCTTGACATGGCTTCTTTATATCATTAGTTATAAAACCTTTGTTCAGCTAGACATCAGATGATTTTCCAGGTTGATTGTTCTATAATTTAGTTGTAATTTTAATGTGTTCGTGGGAGGAAGCAGGCTCAGTGTTTGTCTGCTCTGACATCTTGGATCTACTCTAGACTCCTTGTGTTCTATGCCTCTACCATCATGTAGGGTCCTGGAGTGTCTGCTGGGTTTTCTGCATCTGGGCCTCAGTTAGGGGCCAGGTCCAAAAGATTTTTTAGAAACTAGGCCTGGAAGTGATGAGTGTCACTTCTGCTACATTCTAATGGCCACACGACTCACTGACCTCAAGGAAATCTGAGAAATGCACTCTTTCTGTATTCTCAGAGCAAAACAAAGTGCGGTCTGGATGGCACATAGCATAGTCTGTGCCATGAGAAGGAATATCTTAAACTGAAGGAATATCTTAAACTGACCTTTTCTACTTTCTGAGAACTTAAATTGGTTTTGCTCATCAGTCATTAAATTTGCTACCTTTTGATAGAAAATGGAATCAGGGAAAACAATGAACACTTGTCAAATGTCTACTATATATATATACATGCTCTCAATCAGCTCTCAGACAATCTACTGGGATGAATATGGTTCCAGATTGCACATGTAGTTGCTGATGCTGTGGAAGTCAGGCAGCATGCTGGAGGACACTTAGCTGGAGATTGGTGGAATAAGTATTTAGATCCACATGTGTGTTTCTAAGGCACTTGCTTTTTCCTTATCTCTGAAGTAGGAACTTTGGCTCAAGATGAACAAATATTTGTTGAAGGAATGAAAAAGATAAAAGAATTAAGTTCTGCAAAAGACAAAAGTAAGCAATTCAGAAAAAAAATTAAGTAACACTTGTAGGGTTTAATAATGAAAAGAAAAAGGCAGTAAAAGCAAATGTGTGTGCTTAGAATTATAAGAAAAAGGTACTCAGCATTTACCTGTAGTTTCAGTAGAGTTTTGAAATTTTTTTCTGCAGGGAAGCATACTAATTAGAAATTTGTAATAAGAGAGTTGTTTCTTGTTACTGAAGGCTTTCAAGCACCAGTCTGCTTTTCTAGAAATTATTAGATGGCTCCTCCCAGGCACAGGGGGAGTTCCATACTTAACTATAGTATCCCAAAATATCTTTGGAGTGGGGAGGTTAAATAGGTTCTTAACGGTTGAAAAGTTATATCTTGTAGCTCTGCAAAATCAGCCTTCCTTGTGCTTATATTCCTCCTTCTCAATTAAATGCCATGATTTTGTACTTCCTAAATTGAACTGTGGCAGAAAGAGACTGTCCCTAAAGCTGGGGATATTGAGGAGGAAATGTCAGGTGCTGGGTAAGATTTTTCCACTAACTTTGCTGCTAGTGGTTCCCTCAGTGAAAACTGTACAAATAAAATACAACATTATAGAGGAAGCACAATTATTTGTTTTAAAAATATTATTTAATATACTTAATACTAAAAATTAATATTATATTGTAATTTCTGTTTGTGTATAAAGTGTTGAATGACTTGAGTGTGGAACTAGTTGTTAGTAATTTCTAGTACTGGAAGCAATTTTATTTTGGCAGCTGGTGAGCTAAAGTGGTTTAGGGGAGAAAAAAGCTTTTCTTGACCTTCTTAGGGTCCCTGGCTGGGTCTGAAAATTAAACTGACAAAGACAGATTTACAGGAGAAAAGCAAACACATTTTATTGAATTTTTACATGTACATGGGGACTTTCACAAGGGAACAAAGACCTGAAGAAATGACCAGAGCATGCTGTTATACCTTTGAGGTAATAAATTTCGAAGAACTATCAAAACAAAGAGTTTGGGCAAAGGGTAGTCCAGCTAGGACTAGGTGGTCCTTATTTTCCTTAACTGGGAGGAGGGTTGGTTTAATAAGGTTTGTTTGCATATTACTCTGGTTCAGTCTCTGTGCTGATAAGAGTGTGTCTCCAGTAAAAGAATTTATTTCTACCTTTAGGCAGAAAAAGAAGACCTTTTTCTGCATTTATTGCTTCTTAAATGCCTTCAGTTCAAACTAACTTTTACATTAAAGAGGCATATTTGGGCGTGACATATCCTGATTTCCTTTGGTGGGTTGCCAACAAGCCCTGCAAAAGCCTCAGGGAAAGATGAGAGAAGCCCCAGTCTGCCCATCGTACAGGTCTGAGTCCCGAAGCACAGAAGCAAGCCTTGAATTTTTCATGTGGTCCAACCCTCTCACCTGAACTGGGGGCTCCCTGGATCTCCAAGATAGTCAGATGATTCCAATTCCATAGCCTTGTCCTCTTGCACAGGTCACTTTCAGGCACTCAGCAGGACTAAAGTCATGATTTTCAACGGGCATTTGGCACTGTTGACTTCATTGATGCCTTCCTCCATAAAAAATATTAAATATTGTGTTCTATGACTGTGTTAGTATAAAGATAAATATATTTATATTATATTTCAAAATGATTTTTGACTTAAAATTGTATTTTTTTCTTCTGATTTTTAAAAGAAATTAAAATATTTTCCTGAGCTTTTAAACTTATTGTGGACCTTAGGCACTGGGTCACTTAGGTCTCATGGGTAAGTTAGTCCTGAACCTATAGGGATGGCTGAAGTTATGGAAGGAGGTTGAGGATTCAGAAACCCTGGTCTCGGCCAAGTATGATCTGATAGTCATGAATGATTTAAGTTTGAGAAGAGTATAAAGGATCAAGCAAGGATCAAGGTCTCATAGCCTGTTCAAAAAAACATCTGAATCTTCTAACAATTGAGAAGGGAAGTAACTGTTTTTGTTGGTGTTATTCATCTTTTATCCCACAGTTTCTTTTTATGCAATGACTGCACTGAGTCTGTCTTTTGTCAAAGTATAACCACATATAAATGGTCAAGGGTTAAAGCGGGAGACTGTGGGATGCAACACATGAGCCAAAGACTTTGCTGCCTCCGTTACTGCAACATGAGATATTTGAATTGTTTAACTGATTGAATCAACAAACATTTACTGACATTAAGTATCTGCTCAATGTAGGCATGCTCCTTGATTTTGGGGTATGTAGTACTGAGTTGGGGGGTGAGTGGGGAGAGCAGGAGAGAGATGGTTGACCAGGCAATTATAATAGAGTGTTATACCCTATCAAAGGAGAAAGTGAGGTTCTGAGAAAGCTCATGGGAAGGACATTTAACTCCGATTTTCAAGGCACAGGGGCAGATAAGGCTTTCCAGATGAAGTGAAATCAGAATTGAGGAATGTAGGTTAAGTAGGGGTTAGCAAATGATAAGGAGGAGAAGCGGGGAGGAGGACAGGGAAGAGAAGGGGGGAGGAGGAGCGGGGTAAGATGAAAAGATCTCAAGCAGAGCGCAAAAAGCTTAAAGGGAGTGGTGGGAGGTGAGGGGGACAGGGGAGAAACAGGGTACACTAGAGCAACTACAAGGACTTTGGTGTGGAGAGAGCATAGAGCACATAAGGAATAAAGAGAAAAAGCTGCAGTTAGGAAGCTATAGCGGCAGGGTCTCAAAGGCCGCGATGAGAATTTGGACTTTATTATAAAAGCAGCAGGGAGCCATGAAGAATTTTAAGCAATGGTGTGATACACGTTTGCATTTCTTAAAGACCATCCTGATTATAGAATATATTGGAAAGGGACTAGAGTGTGTTGGGGGAGAAGGAGAGAAAGAAGACCACTGTCATTAATCCAGGTGAAAGAAGAAGGTGATGGCTTGATCCACACTAATACTCATGGCTATGAAGAAAAAACAGATATGTCTGAGAGATATTTATTTAGGAGCTCTCATTAACAGGCCTTGTGACAGACTGGCTGTAGGAACTGACAGGGAGGCTAGTTATACCCGGCTTTGGGGCTAATAGAATTTGCTAGTGGTATCATTCAACAAAAATGTGGGACCAGGAAGAGAATTGGAATAAAGATCACAGAGAAGATTCTCTTTGCAGATTATGTTGATACAGCCTGTTCATATCTGGGTACGATAAACCTATAAAATTCTGCCTGATTTGGCCTTTGTTATGACCACATTCATGGAAGTACCACATCTAGAAGACAGTTACTCTCTCTTCTTGTCTTCCTCCCCTGCCTTTTACCCTATAACCCTCCAAATTTTTGCCCAATTGCCATCCCTTTCTCAGAGACACAGCCTCGGAATGCCAACCTCCTGGTAAGACTGAGTTTCACCAGGAGACTCAGGACCAGAGCCTCTGGCAGCACCTGCCCTTGGTTCTTGGATGAGAATCCTAGACAAGAATGTGCTGTAGTTTATTTGGGCATCACCTGATTTTTGAATTGGCCAAGGAACACCATTGCCTTAGCAATTTGCAGAGAAAAGCAGATTGTTACTAAGTTGTCACCATTCAACCCCTAAAGCTGCCAAACTTGCCTCAATCTGGACCAGAGGTGATTCTATTTGTTAGGTTAATTTTGGGGGAAGGAGTCCAGGAGTGGTGGGGAAGAGAAAGATGGGCAGAAGTTGGAGGTGTAAGCCCTATGAGATGTTTTCTCTGAAGATGATGTTCTTCTCTGAAGAGCTTGTTTTCTTTTTCTTCCTGCTTTTTAAAAACACATATTCTCCGTTTTTTCTCATTGTAAAGTCATGCAATCCACAGATGTTGGCTTGGCAAGTGTGAACAAGGCAGTCAGAAAAATGAAACGGAGTATTCAGTGTGCCAGGTACCAGGGCTTGAGTTTTCAAGGAAGCAACACCTTCCCAGTGAACTGGTGAATGGTGAAAACATTTTACTCTCTGTCTTTTCTTTGGGGTGATAGAAAAGGGCTGAATAGGAAAGTTGGGTTGGACTGGGGAAAAGGGAGGAAAAACTGCAAAGGTGTTTGTCTATAGAACAGCTGAGGTCTCTGTACTATAGCTTGTGTTTGGTTGGGTTTTATGGGTCCACAGTTGAGATACATAAAAGATAGTTGCCAAAAGGATTGAAAAGTCATTTAGAATAATGATAGGAGGTGAACATGACCTCATGGGAAGAATGTTGCTCAGTGGAGACAAGTGGGAAACTTACAGAGATGTGGGGGGCTGACACATTGTTCACTTGTCAAGGGAGGGCTGGGAGAAGCAGCATGCCAAATTCTGGCAACATCTTCTGAAGGGCAAACTACATGGCCTGAGCATTTGGAATTTTTGTGTTGGCTTCTTTCTGTTGCCACATTTTCCTACCCCTTCTTGGTCATAGGAAACCTCTTTTCATTTCCTTGCAGGCTATTAATTCCCTAATATATAAGCCTTTGTCTCATTGGCTAAATCCTAGCTATAGGTGAGCAAATGAGAAATTTATTGTCTCACAGTTCTGTGAAGATTGGAATTATATGCTAAAAGCCAGAGAACAACCAGAAGTTAAGAGAGACCTGGAACAGATTCTTCCCTAATGCCTTCAGAGGGAGTAAGGCCTGCTGACACCTTGATCTCAAACTTCTAGCCTCCAGAACTGTAAGACAATAAATTCCTGTTTTTTTAAGCTACTTATGTTGAGGTATTTTGTTATGAGAGTACTCGGAAACTGTTACACCATCTAAACCCCTTAAACCAAAGTAAGTGGCAGACTCTTGTGCTTCAAGAGCTTTCTCTTCTTGTCTCTTTTGCAAATGTTTATTTATTTTTCTTAGAGCATAAAGATAGCTAGCTCAGAGGGAGCCTGTTTGCAGTGTCATCACCTGCGCTTGTATTTCCATGTGCATTTTGCAGTTGTGGTTGAGGTGAGCTTTGCTGAGCTATGTGAATCTATTACAAAATGGACCTCAGCATGAGCTCTGGATGAATATATTCTTTGTGTTTGAATCAAGAAAAATACTTCTTAAAAAGGTTGGAAAAACACACATTTACATTTTTTGATGGATTTCAAGGACAACTAAATGTTTCCCACATTTAAATAACTGTTAGAATGAGTGTAATGGGGCAATGTCAGGTAAGTCATTTACCTGAATCACACCTATATTTAAAAAAGTGGTAGTAACAACAGTTTTCTGCTTGTATCAAAGGATTGCTTTAAAAAAATAAACTAAAGTGTGAAAGCCCTTTATGAACTGTATAATACTATGAACTGTGTAATGCTATACACTTGCTGATATTAATCAAATTTATGATTTTTGCTTTATAATTTTCACTCTGTATTCTTTTAAAATGAATTTGAGATATCTTATAATGAAATATATAAACTCTAAGATAATTAAAATGAAAAATAAAATACAAAATCATCTAGGGAATAGAGGACACAAATATATCTCAAGTCCTAAACTAAAATCGTACAATGAGGGTTGCCTTAGCAAACAGCTGGACTACAATTCCCAGCCTTCTTTGCAATTGGATGTGGCCACGTGACTTGGTTCTAGTCAGTGGGTTCTAGTGAATGGAAGTGAGCTGTGCAACTTTCAGATCTGATTCATCAAGCCTCCTTTAGGGTTCTTCTCATGCCTTGACCTATTCACAAAGGATGGATTGGTGACATGAAGACCAGAGTGAGCTTGTAAGGCATGTGTTGAATATGGCTGGGGAGTTAGCCTAGAATGACTGTAAAACGCAGACTGTTTCTTTCCTCCATAAGGCAATCAGAAGCACCTACCTTGGGTTGCTATCTGAGTGTGTAATGAATCTCTGCTGTCATTACATTTTGAGTCTGTTTATTACAGCAGATTAGTCTGTCTAACTAATATATACAGCTACTGTATTTGAATACATCATGTGTCACTTGATGAAGAGGATACATCCTGAGAAATGTGTCATTAGGTGATTTTGTCCTTGAGTGAACATCATAGATGTACTTGCACAAACCTAGATGGCATCGCCCACTACATGCCTAGGCTACAAGCCTGTACAATGTGTTACTGTACAAAACAACATGAGAATAAATCAAACACAAGAGAAAATGATTCAATTGAGATGTAAATGCAGAATGTATGAGGCTTCTGCCAGTGTAGCATGGCATATATATATTTTAAAGCAAACTGTTTTTATCAGTAGAAAGAGTATACTCTAAAATAACGATAAAATAATATACCATGGTAATTCAGAGACCAGTCACACAGTCACTTATTATCATTGTCAGGTGTGCTGTACTTTTTTTTTTTTTTTAAGAGTTCACTTTTTTTTTAAAATTAGTTTCAGGTGTACAACACAATGCAATAGTTTTATTCCTTACCCCCCAAAGTGACAACCCCCCTCCCCCAGTTCGCCACCCCACTCCCCCCCATATCATACATATCCATCACAACTCCCCTGACTCCCCTCCACAGTATACTTCACATCCCGTGACCATCCACATATTCAGTTACAGCTGGCATACCATACTATACAACATCAGCTTCAGGTGTACAGTGCAGTGATCAAGCCTCTACTCCATCCATGAAGTGGTCTCCCCAACAAGACATGTGACTATCTGACACACCACAAAATTTTTACAACATTATTATATTCCCTGAACTGTGTTTCATATCCCTGTGGCAATATTGTAGTTGCCTATTTATGCTGTCTAATCCCTTCCCCTTCCCCCCCATCCCCATCCCCCTCCCAACTAGCAACCCTCAGCTTTCCCTCTACATCTAGGAGTCTGTTTACTTTGATCGTTCCCTCAGCTCTTCCGACTCCACACACAAGTGAGATCACATGGTACCTGCCCTTCTCTGACTGACTTATTTCACACAACATAACAGTCTCTTCACAATATTATCAATTACATTCCCAAAACTGCCCCCATATCCCTGCAGCAACATTGTAGTCCCATCTACACTGTCCAAAACCTTCCCCCTCTCCCTCTTCCCCACTCCCTCCCAGCCCACAATCATCAGTTTTTCCTTTATATCTGCTTGATATGACTTCAGTCTTCTTACATTTACTGAGACTTTTTTTGTGGCATAACATGGTCTATCTTGGAAAATGTCCCATGTGTACTTGAGAGGAATGTATATTCTGTTTTTTCAGGGTGAAATGCTCTAAAAATATCAACGAAGTCCAGCTGGTCTAAAGTATCATTTAAGGCCCCTCTTTCTGTGTCGATTTTCTGTCTAACGGATCTGTCCATTGGTGACAATGGTGTTGAAGTCCCCTACTATGATAGTGTTACTGTTGATCTCTGTCTTTATGTCTGTCAAAATCTGTTATATGTAATTAGGTGTTCCTATGTTGGGTGCATAGATGTTTATTAGGATTATGGTGCCCTTCTTTGTCTTTTATTGTAGTCATTTTAAAGTCTATTTTGTCCAAAATAAGTATTGGTACTCCAGCTTTTTTTTCCCTCATTTCCATTTGCATGAAATATCTTATTCCATCTGTAAACAGCATATACCGGTGTCCTATTTTCTTATCCACTCAGCCACTCTCTGTCTTTTGATTGCAGCATTTAGCCCATTCACATTTAAAATAATTATTGATAGGTGCATACGTATTGCCATTTTGTTATTTGTATTCCTGGTCTCCCTGGTTTAGCTTGTTTACCCCTTTCTTTTGTTTAAAAAAGCCCTTTTAACATTTCTTGCAATGCTGGCTTGGTGGTAATGAATTCCTTAAGCTTATTCTTTTCTGAGAAGCTCTTTATTTCTCCTTCAATTTTAAGTGATAGCCGTGCTGGGTAGAGCAATCTTGGTTGTAGGCCTTTATTTTGTGTCACTTTGAGTATCTCCTGCCACTCCCTTCTGGCCTGCAGAGTTTCTGTAGACAAGTCAGCTGTTAGTCTAACAGGAGTTCCTTTGTATGTAACCTGCTGTCTTTCTCTTGCTGCCTCTAGGATTCTGTCTCTGTCTTTAACTTTGCCATTTTAACTATGATGTGTCTTGGTGTGGGACTGTTTGGGTTCAGCTTGTTTGGAACCTTCTAAATAGCACTGCAGTGAATATATGGGTGTATATATCTTTTTGAATTAGTGTTTTGGATTTCTTCAGATATATACCCAGAAGTGGGATTACTAGGTCATAAGGTAATTCTATTTTTAATTTTTTGAAGAAGCTCCATATTTTTTTCCATAATGGCTGCATCAATTTGCATCCCACCAACAGTGCACAAGGGTTCCGTTTTCTGCACATCCTCACCAAAACTTGTTTGTTGATTTATTGATGATGGCCATTTTGACAAGTGTGAGGTGATGTTATCTCATTGTGGTTTTAATTTGCATTTCTATAATGATTAGTGACATTGACCATCTTTTCATATGTCTATTGGCCACTTGTCTGTCCTCTTGGGAGAAATGTCTATTTAGGTTCTCTGTCCATTTTTTAATCAGATTGTTTGTTGTTTGGGTGTTAACTTGTATGTGTTTTTTATAAATTTGGGATATTAATCTCTTATAGGTTGTATCATTGGTGAATATCTTCTCCCATTGAGTAAGTTGTCTTTTTGTTTTGTTGATGGTTTCCTTTGCAGTGCAAAAACTTTTTATCTTGATGTAGTCCCATTTATTTATTTTTTTGTTTGTTTTCCTTGCTTGAAGAGACTTATCCAAAACAATATGTCTAAAAACAATGTGAGAGTTTACTGCCTATGTTTTCTTCTAGGAGTTTTACAGTTTTGGGCCTTACACCAGGGCTTACAGTTGAGTCTTTAATTCATTTTGTGTTTATTATTGCATATGGTGTAGAAGGTGGTCTAGTTTCATATTTTTTTTTGTTTTTTTGCATGTACCTCTCCAGTTTTCCCAATACCATTTATTGAATAGAGTGTCTGTACCATATTGTATGTTCTTGCCTCTTTTGTCACATATTAATTGACCATAAAGGGATGAGTTTATTTCTGGGATCTCCATTCTGTTCCATTAATCTATGTGTCTGTTTTTATGCCAGTACCACGTTATTTCGATTACTATGGCCTCAAAGTAATCATAATTTGATATCAGGTAGTGTGATACTTCCAACTTTGTTCTTCCTTCTCAGATTGCTTTGGTTGTTTGAGGTCTCTTATGGTTCTGCATAAATTTTAGGATTATTCTAGTTCTGTGAAAAATGCCATTGATATTTTGATAGGGAATGCAGTGAATCTATAGATTGTTTTTGGTAGTGTGGACATTTTAGCAATGTTGATTCTTCTTATCCATGATAGCATGGTATATGCTTCCATTTATTTATATCTTCTTCAGGGTCTCATAATTTTCCAAGTACAGGTCTTTTACCTTCTTGGTTAAATTTATTCCTAGGTATTTTATTTATTTTTTTGATGCAATTGTAAATGGGGTAATTTTATTTTATTTTTTTAAAGATTTTATTGTGGAATTGGAGGAGGGAACAGAGCTTGGGAATTGGGGAAGGGGAACAGCCAAGTTGTTGTCCTTCAATCTTAGTTGTGGAGGGCACAGCAAGCTCAGCTCCAAGTCCAGTTGTGCCACTCAGCTCAAGGTGCTGTGTTTAATTAGCTGCAGGTGGGCATAGCCATCATCCCATGCGGGAGTTGAACCAGCAGCCTTGTTGTTAAGAGCACACATGTTCTATCCACTGAGTCATCTGGGTGGCAGCTCAGCTCAAGGTGCCAAGTTCAGTTTTAGTTGTGAGTGGGTGTAACCCACCATCGAACAGGCAGTCTTGTTGTTACACCAGCTGAGCCATCCTGCCACCTGTTGGCAGCTCAGCGGCAGCTCAACTCAGGTGCAGTGTCACTGGCCCCTGTTGGAATCGAATTGGCGGCCCTGTTGCTCAGAGCTCACACTCTTAAGCTAACTTTTAACCAACTGAGCCACTTGGCAAGCCCAATAGGGTTATTTTTTGAATTTCTATTTCTGGTAGTCATTATTGGTGTATAAAAATGCAACTAATTACTGAATATTAATTTTGTATCCTTCTATTTTACTGAATTCACTTATCAGTTCTATAGTTTTATGGTAGAATCATTAGGGTTCTCCATATATAGTGTCATGTTGTCTGCAAATAATGACTCTTTTACTTCCTTATTTCCAGTTTGTATGCTTTTATTTCTTTTTCTGGTCTGATTGCTTTGGCTAGGGCTTCCAGTACTATGTTGAATATAATAAATTGGTGAAAGTGGAAAACCTGGCCCCATTTTTGTTCTTAAGGAAAATGGTTTTAGTTTTTCATTATGATCTGGTCCTTTAGATAGAATAGAAATTCATGGAACTGAGAGAGGTATATACTAGGTTGAAGTACAGAGTGTGCAATGACTTAGAGGTGTTACTGGGTACCTAGGAACAAAGCAAAGAGTTGAGTATGCTTGTCAGGGAAGGTGCTGGAAGTGTGGTGGTTGTGAGAGGGTGGCTGGGAAGAAGGCATTCTAGATCATAGAAGGGTTTATAGGTATGAGTAGAAGTTCAGTTATTGTCTTATATAAAATATAAAATTAACCTATATAATATATAGATTAACGAAGTCATTTGGGACAAGAAAAGGACATACACAGATTGGTATTTTCAAATGATAACAGTAGAGATTGCTTTGAGAAGGATGTTTTCAATATAAATGTAGGAGTTACAACCGATGGGACCTCATGAAAAAAAGTGATTTAGGTGACAGGAAAGACTACAGCTGTGCTTTCCAATAGGACAGCAGTATATGGCTATTTAAATTTAAATTAATAACATTAAATACACTAAAGATTTATTTCCTCAGTCATACTACCCATATTTCAAGTGCTCTGTGGTCACAAGCGCCTAGCATTACCATATTGGACAACACAGACACAGAACATTTTCATCATCATCATAAGTTCTATTGGACAGCATTGGACTAGAGAATTACTGTGTTCTAGATTTAAGCAATGAATGATAGTGGCACTTTGAAAGGAAAAGGAAAGGACTTATGTTTGGACACAGTGAATTTGAGATGCAGTTAGACATTCAGCCGAAGTTGTCAGGCTTGCTGTTGAAAATTTGGTCTAGGTCTCAGGAAAGGTAAGGAATAGAGATAGATATTTCAGGGTCTTTAGTTTTTAATTACTAGACGAAGCCATAGAAGTGGGTATGAGAAAAAGATCAGAAATGTCCCCAAAGATCCTCCTCACTTAAAGGCAAGCAGAGGAGTACAATATGTAAAGTAGAACAGTATGAGAAGTGATCCAAGGAGGAGTAATTTGAAAAACAAGAAAAGCATTCTAATCATAGAGTTAGTAATGAAAAATTAGGCATATATGTCTTAAGCCCTAGAGTATATAAATAAGATTTGTCCTGAAAAGACTCCTTTGGTTTTAGAGGTCAGGAAGTCATTAATAATCTTGCCTGCGGTGGTTTCAGTGAGTGGTAGTAAGGGAAGCCAAATTGCCACAGAGCTGGAATGGAATTGGTATGTGTAGGCTGGCAGGTGGTATAGGAGAGCTCTCCCTCCTTTGTGAAATTTGGCTGTTAGGGTGGCAGAGAGAGATCATTAGCTTGAAGGACATGAAGGGAGATGGGAAAGTTTTTATTTTTTAGAAAGTGTGAAACTTGATTTTTTTACCTGTAAGGAGGGAATGGGTGGAATGGAAAAGATTTAAATTACCTTGGAATGAAGATATAATTACTGAGCCAAATGCCAGAGATAGTGGAAGAAAAATGTGGGTGAAACTTGGAAAGAGGAAAAGATACTTCTGTTTCTCAGAGCCAGTATGAAGGAGAGAAAGGTTAATAATTGGTAGTAGAGGTAGAGCAATTTGGAACTGTTCACATCTTAGTTTTGTAACATAATGTTTTCAACTATGATTTACAGACAACACAGGAATAGTATGTATATGGCTAATGCTGACTATGATAAATGCCAAAGGCATGTTACCAGCATGTTTAACTCAATTCATACGATTTTGTAGCATGGAAAGCTAATGAGGTCTAAACAAACTATTTTCCATACTGGAATGACTTGGCAGCTCATTCATTAGGCTAGCTCCTCATATGTCACTGTCTTAACTGGACTTCTATATAGCAGGTTAATAATAAGCTCAAAGTTGAATTTTGTGGTGAACCCCAAGGAAGATAAAATAAATATATAAGTAAGTAAGTAAATAAATAAATAAATCTGTACTTGGACTCATCATAATAAAACTTTAGAACACCAAAGACATAAAATAAAACCTAAAAAAACTAAATGAGAAGATAAAACATTATCTACAAACGCAGGTGATTAGATTGGCAGTAGACTTCCCCGTGGCAACCATAGAAGACAGAAGAAAGAAGAAAAATATCTTTAAAGAAAGCATAGTTGCCAATCTATTGGACTGTTGGAAAAGTCATGCCGTACTTTTTCTGTTTTTTATTGCAAAAATGCGTCATGATTTTTCCAACAACCCAATAGTATACCAAACTAAACTATCATTTAAGGACAAGGGTAAAATGAAGATATTTAAGAGTAATCTTGAAAGAATTTACTAGTTATAGATTCTCACTGAAAAAAATTACTCAAGGGTCTACTTTAGGAATCATTGAATGTAGATGGAAGAAACAAGAAGCAAGAAGTGACAAAAAGAAATTGGTAAACATGGGATATCTCAATAATTACTAATTATAAAATAATGAAAGCAATACTGAATACTTTGGAGGTAAAACACAAGTAGAAATAAAATGTTAGACACTAATAATGTGTATAAGAGGAGTAACATGATTATAGCGAACAATTCTGAAGACCTTTATTCAGCAAGAAGAAAGATAAATTGTTTCAGATTTTAAGTCAAATTATGCATATGAAAATTATAAAGGTAACCATAACCAAAATTATAGAATATATAAAATTCAACTAATTCAAAATCTGAAAATAAAATGATAAAAGAAAATTTAAGCAAGAAAATAGAAAAAGAGCGTTGTAGAGAATTTTCACATTGTGGCTACTGGCTCTTTTTAATTTTTAAAATTGTTATTACCAATGGGGAATGATTTTGAGTATATGGGTTGAGAGAAAAGGGAGAATATGAAGTTTTCTTCCATGTCTACAGCATGCCAACCAAAAGAGTGCTAAATGTTAGTATTACATAGTGTCATTTTAGCTGTGAAATGATCACATATGAATAGAAATCCCAACAAAATTAAGAGAACACTATTAGAACTAAAAGAAAAGTTTAGCAAATTTTGGTACAAGACCAATTTATAAAAATCAATTTTATTTTCCTATACCAGCAACTATAGACTAGAAAATATATTTGAAATAAGATGCTATTTATAATGTCACCCAAAATGAATAGATTTCTTGGAGCCAGCCTGACAAAGAAATCCGATATCTTCATGGAGAAATATTTAAATTTCCATTAAAAATATACAAGAAGTTTTGAATAAGTGGATGGAATGATTTAATGTAGTAAAGTTGTCAGTTTTCCTCAATTGAATGTACAAACTCAATACAATTCCAATCAAAACTCCATCTATATTTTTTGAAGAACTTGAAAAACTAAAATTTGTTTGAACAAATAAAATCCATGAATAGCTAAGTCATATTTGAAAAAACTAAGAGAGAGGATTTACTATATCAGATATTATGACAATTATGTGGTTTAAAACATTATTGGTTATGGAACAAATAGCCCAATGAAATAGAATAAAGAGCTCGGAAATTGGCTTGTGTATATGGGGAACTTATATAGCTGACAAATAAAGTGGCATTAAAAATGAAAGAACAGATTGGGAAAATTCTCACTCATGAAAACAAAGGAAATTTGGATTTTTACTTCACACTGTTTATGCAGAGGCAATTCTGCATGAATTAATGACTTCATTGTGAAAGTTAAAAATTATAAATCTAATATATAAAAATATAGGAAAACACCAGTAACAACATCAATAAAAAACACAAGACACCTAGAAAAATGGATTAAGGATATGAAAAGGCAATATAAAGAATGACTAACAAGTTCATAAAGAGATGCCTCAAATGCTGTAATCAGATAAATTAAATAAAGCAAATGTGAGATGCCCATGTTAAAGCTATCAGAACAGCAAACATTAGAAATGTGCATACAAAGTGTTGGTCAGGGCATGTAGTAATGGATACTTATACGTTCTCCTGTGGATGTGTGAAGTGGTATGTTCATTATTGTTATGGCCCATGGCCAGGTATATTCTTGGGCATTCATCCCAGAGAATTTCTTGCACATAGTTATGAAGATAAATATAAGTAATGGTAAAATATGAAATAATATATGCTTTAGAATGGATGAAAGTATGAAGTATTTGAAGAGAGGAGGAAGTAGGGCAGGTTGGTCAGATGCCTATAACCTTGATATCCTATCTTTAGCTTGAGTCTTAAGGGAAGCCTGTGAAACCATCTAGATAGGTATGGGGGATCACAGAGTGTCTGAGCTATTTGTGTAGGTCTATGCAAAGCCTTGCCTTTGGCTTGAGCCATATTTAACATGGTGAACAATGGAAAGGAACACAGGTGGAGGATGGATCTGGAGAAATGAACCTGAGAGGTTGTGTTTGATTCTACAGTGCAGGAGATAAGAGGGCAATGAGAAGACTGGAGACATGGGCGCAGGACAAATAGGCAGCAATGTGTGGGGACTTCTTGAGAAAAAAAACCAATGGCTGCATCTACTGACATCAGCAGTGGGTACCTGCACAATACTCCACAGGGCTAGAATGACCAGCCACATATCAGTAAATGTCATCATAGAATGCACAGGGCCAAACCGTCTTCAACTACTTCATAAACCCAGAAACCAAGAAAAGGCATGAAGACCTACAGGTGAGGAACATAAGCACTCTCCTCCAATAGTTAAAATCACATGATTTCCATCATTTTTGCAAACATATTGGAGAGGAGAAAGGGGAAAAGGAGATATTCTAAAAGGACTGAAAACTTACCCGAAAGAGAGTTAACCTGAAAGAAGTAATTAAACGGGAAGAGATGTCTCAGTTGGCATGGGAGATGAGATCAGTTTTAAAATAAGAAGACACTGCATTTCTTGCTCATATAGCTGAGTGTAAAGTGTGTGGCATGACCTTGCTACATTGCCATATGCATATTTATTGCACAAAATTAAGTATGTGATTCAAGACATTCTTTTTCACACTTGATCTAAACAGATGGAAACCCTTTGGAGTGAATTACAGGATGATTCAGAGCAGGAAAAACACACTTTCATAAGGAAACAAGATTCATGAGGCCATGGTATTCATGTGTAATGGGTTCACCCACAATGTATTAAACAGAGGTCACTGTGGGATAAAAACAGCTTCAATGACTTTTTTTTTCTTCTGTGAAAGTAACATTTATTACATTTTTTTTAAAATACAAAAAGCATATATCCTACCACCTAGATAAATCTTGTAAACATTAAAAAAATATACATGTATCCTTCTGCTTTCAAATGTGATAGAGTAGCTGGTATCAGACTAGCCTTTCTGCTATATGCAGCTAGAAAACAGGATTAAATATATGAATAATATGTTTACAGACATTGGACAATGTGGTCATGATAGAAGGCCTTCTGCCTAGAAGCAGCTATTGGGTTCTGGCACTACATATAATGACTCTTAATAGTTTTGACAAGCTGAGAAACTTGAATCAGTCTCACTTAGGTGATTTCAGGACTTCAGCGGATTTCCCCATGTCCCCACTTTTCTTTTTTTTAAATTTCCTGACTGATAATATCCTTTGCATTTCAATTTTTGACGAAAACCTTTATTTTTCATTGAAAGCACACACCTTGATTTAACCTTGATTTAAGGTAATTTCCCCCCCAAATTTTTGTCATCAAAGCATTCTTCTAGTTATTTTTTTCCTACTGAGTTTTGATCAATAATATCTACCAGCAGAGAGAATTTATGGTAAGACTGTTGTTTCTCATTCTTAATTAATCAAAGATATAGAAAGTTCAAATTAGCTCTTCCAGTCTGCTTCTAGAGCTAGCTCCTACCACTTTACCATCTTGAATTATTCCAGGCTAAAGTTTGCCCCACCACACTCTTTTATCACTTCCATGGCCTCCAAAATGGAGATAATAAATGAAGAAGCTAGTATAGTACAATATTGGAGAAAGAACATGACTGGTTATTGAATCAGTTTGCATCCTAGCTTTGTTTTTCACTCAGGCAAGACACTAAACTGAGCCTCATTCATTTAAAGGAGATATTAAGACTTCCTGGACTATTGTGGGGAAATTGAAATGATTCAGTATGCAAAAAAGTTCCTTGTATTTCATTGTTTATCATACTTATTCTACTTCCAGGAATTGTTTGTAAGAAAGTTATCTAATATATGAAACAATTTATGTAACAGGTCTATTTGCTACAGCATTATTTATAAGTGCAAATAAAATAAGAAAAGAAGAAAAAAGGTAATTAGCTCTTTTTGATTGTCTGATAACTTTTGACACTGCTTTTCAAGTCTCTAAGTTTGACAATTATCAGCCTATATCAACAGGGTTCACCCACAAATTTGAAAAAAAAAAATTTGAGTTGTTTGCCCCCTAAGATCTTATACTTCTTCCTTGTCTTTCTCTGTCTCTTTATATGTAGGTCTGTCTGTATTTTATGTACTAAGTTCTGACTATGTTCCAGGCACTCACCATGGGAAACACTTTAGAATCTCTTTTTGTTCACTTGAGCCTGAGAATAGAAAGATGACTGATTAATAAACTGCCCTTTCTCTTTTCTCCATTTCCCTCTCCCTCTCCTTCATTCTTCCTTTCCCCCTCCATCCATCTCAAATACACAATCAAGAAAGCCTCACTGTGCCCTGTATTCTTGTCTTATGTTCACTGGTTTCTTTCCATACAGTCTTACACTTACCAGTTGTCTTCTGCCTCATATACAAACAAAAGGGCCTTTGAGCTTCATTTGCAGTATTTCTTTTGGCACCCATCTCCTTGGTGTCCTAGGTACCAAAGGGCAGAAAGCAGTTAAGAATGCTAGGTCATAAATATGTGGATTTCTTTCTTCCTTTTTTTTTTTTTTTTTAGCTGAGCCATCCCGCCATCTGTTGGCAGCTCAACAGCAGCTCAGCTCGGGCTGGGCATCGAATTGCTGTTGCTCAGAGCTCAGCTCACACTCTTGAGCGAACTCTTAACCAACTGAGCCACTCGGCCAGCCCTAATGTGTGGATTTCTTACTCAGAACAGGAATCTCCCCATGGCAGGAACAAAACGATAAGGGAAATTCGGAACTGGGAACAAGAGAATAGTCCTGGATCTTTAGCATCTGGCCACTGGTAGGATTGTTAGTGGTCCATGACTAAGCAGTTCTTTTAAACTCCTAGCTTCAATGGAATACTTGGCAGTATAACACACCTTTTTGGGTTATTTGAATCTATAGTTCATTGTCTTTGAACTGTTTTACAACTCTTTATGTTATAAAAAACCGATAGTGATACACATGATTTTTGTTTATAGAAATGCAAACAGATTTTGTCCAGTGAAGAGATAATTGTTTCTGTCCTATGGAGTTACAATTATTACATTTATCAGCAATTTTTTTATTAACATTGCCTAATAACATATAAAATTCAGGTGTACAACATTGTAATTCAACGTTTGTATCTCTATTGTGTACTCACCACCAAATGTCTAGTTTCCACTTGTTACTATATATTTGCTCCATTTTACCCATTTCACCCTTCCTCAATTGACCTTTTCCTCTGGTAACCACCATTCTGTTGTCTGTATCTATGAGTTTGTTTTGTTAGTTCATTTGTTACTTTTTTTGTTATGTATTCCACATATGAGTGAAATATGATTTTTGTCCTTTTTTGTCTGACTTATTTCACTTAGCATAATACCCTCAAGATCCATCCATTTTGTGAAAATGAGAAGTTTATTTCAGCATTTCTAATCGACTATGTGTCTATACTCTGAATTCTCTGCTGAACTGCTTTTTAAGCTCTTTCTGGTTCTTTCATTAATTAACAATTTAAATAAAACTCTTTGGCACATGTTCATTTAAATTTAAATGAGGGTCATAATTTTAGTCTAAAAAAATTACCCCTTTACTCATGGCGATGCCAACTGGATCCACCTGACAAAACCAGATCAATAGCACTGCAGGAGAAGTATAACTCATGAGCAGCACAGCCTTTTCTTTGGCTTTTGGAACTTGAACTTTACTTATTCTCTGTCTAGATTTTTCCATCTCTGCTGATATTATATTTTGGTTTTGGTTTCATTTTGAACAGAGCCAATAAATTATTTCACTTTACAGTGGCAACAATGATTAGGAATTTGATTTTTAAGGCTTGACTATTTGAAAATCTGTGTATGTGGAATATAGATATACATACACTGTTGGGTGAAAGAGATTTTATTTGTCTGCTTCTCTATTTTGAACTCAAATCAAAAACTCTTATTGAGTCTTCTTACTTTTTATGGCAATTATAGTTATTTGTATAGGTTCAATAAGAATATTTGATTTTTTAAAACCGGGATACAATTGAACAAATCAATTGTGTAATCAAGGCTTTATTTGCAGTATCATATCGAAGAATGATTCTATTCTCATCTAATCACACATTACCAGTGACTTTAAGGAACAAAGGTGGGCTGTATGTACAGAGCCAAGCCTACAAAGCCCTCCCAAGGAACACTTGTCTGGTTCCTGGTCGATAAGGTTCCGGATTTTCAGATGGTAGGTAAGATCACCTCTTCTCAGGTCAGCAACCTTACTAAAATTTGGGGGACCTCAAGGAGAGAAGAATTCACTCAGATTTATAGGTACTGCAATTGAAAAATAATTAATATCCTTGCAGCGTGTATATAAATAACCAGACCAACTTGATTAGATCAGTCTTATTTTGTGATCAAGAACAATATGTGACATTATAATGACTACAGGTGAGGGATATTCCAGGAAATATTGTGAAAGACTAAGTGTCCCTTCACTAGAAAGTTACATGCCAATGTACCCTTCCAGGTTATCTAATTCTAGGAGTCTGAGCCTTTCTTGCCTTTGAACTATTTTAAAACACTCAGATGTAGAAAGCTGAGGATGACTCCTATCCTTTAAAATGCAAATAAATTTTTCCCAGTGAAGATACAATTGATTCTACTCTATGCATCTATTAAATTAATTTTAGCATTCCTGATTGCCTTTGTATGTGTCTATTTGAATTTTATTTTGAAGCAGTTATTTTTACATATTATTGCTTCCCTCATTAATTAATCAGTTCAATACATTTTCTGACAGGGGTTAACTTTATATTTGTATGAGAGTCATGATATTCCTCTTTAAAAATAATAATACCTTAATATATAGAGAGGGGCAAACTAAATCATTTAGTTTCCAATATTTAGGGTTGGTTTTACCCTTGTTTTATCTAACTACAGCTTTTAAGCAATGAGGCTCTAAATAAGAGTAAAAGGTAAAGTTAAGTGTTATTTGAGAAGTTTCAGTGAATCCTTTTTTGAAATTCCTCCCAGAAATTGAGACAGTGAGTGACTCTAAAGTGGGTAACGAATGTTTTTCAAAGTGAGGTAGTTTCCAATTATTTAAGAAATGAGCTGATGGATCATTAGGCAAATTTTGGCAATAGATCACTGTATTAGCTTACTAGGGCTGCTATGACAAAGTTCAACCCACTGGGTAGCTTAAAACAAGAGAAATTTATTGTCTCACAATTTTAGAGCCTAGAAGTCTGCAATCAAGGTATCAGCAGAGCCATGCTCTCTCTCTGAAGACTGGAGAATACTTCCTTGCTTCTAGTTTTTCTTATTTGCCAGCAGTCCTTGGCATTCCTTGATTTGCAGATACATCACTCCAGTCTCTGACAGCATCAGGTGGTTGTCTTCTTCTCATGTGTTTTCACCTTATATTCCCTCTGAGAGTGTCTGTGCCCAAATTTCCCCTTTTCATAAAGGCCTCAGGTACAATGGATGAGAGGCCCACTCTGCTTGCTTCAGCATGTCCTTATCTTAACTAATTACACCTGCAACAACCTTGTTTACAAGTCAAGTCGTATTCCAAGATATGGGAATTAGAAGTTCAACATATGAATTTGGCAAGGGGAAAACAATTCAACCCCAAACAAGAAGAAAGTTAGAATTCTGGAGAAATGAAATTGTTAACTCATAGCCAGAGAATTGACAAAGAACCTTGATAATTTTGTATGTTCTCTATTTTTTTTTTCAGACTCTGAGTCAATAAAATTTGGGAGTTCAGCTGGGTCCCTAGGTATTCATTGTTGGTTGGAGAGCTGATTGGAATCTGGGTAGGTTCATCAGAAGCATAATTCTATTCTAAAGGTGTCTTGGCATATGGAGCTCACCATGGGTAAAGGCAGTGGTAATGTGTGGGTGAGCCAGCAGGAGAGCAGGCGAGTCCAGACACAAATTGAAAAGGACCTTTCTACTCTGAACTCACTTTCCAGAACCTCACAGAAAGCAGTTCCTACTGGACCCAGGGCAAGTGCCTTCTCTCCCAATAGGATATGGCCCTCTCCTTCCAGAATCACAGATTTATGAGTTTTCCTGTTGATTTCTTTATTTTCATCTCCTTAGTTGCTCAGAGGAAAATCAGGATAATTCTGGCAGTAGAACTTTCAACCGAAGCTCCCTTATTGCTCCTGGGTTTGTGGCTTTGGGTATTATTACTCATACGTTTACATGCACAAAGTAAGCTTGAGTTGTTGAAATGTGGCCATTAATTAATCAGTTAATCTAAGTAAACCCATCCCTGTTTGGGATTTCTTGTATCATCTTTACAGTGAGTTTCAAACCAGGTTTCCAGTAATTTCTGATGGTGAAGGATCCTCTGGTTTAGGACTCGCAGTAGAAAAGTTCATGGAAAGCCTGGGGTGTTAACTTCTTTCCTGGCTGTATTCCAGCTGGTGTTAAATCTCTCTGCTTGCTTTGGCTTCCCCACATTACCTCTTTATGTGGGTGTTATAGGAACCTTCCTCTCAGTGTCCAATAAAACTCACCCCTTCCCACTCAATCTTGCTACAAAAGGTCGGAAAAACCTGATGGTATTCTTCCCTTAAAATTAAGGCCAAAGGATAGACAGAGGTAACTAGGAAGGTGAATTTAGGAGTGGTGGTCATTTTTCACATGAACTGTGCTTGAGGAACAATGAGGAATGGGCTTCCAGGGGGGGCAGCCCTTCACTTAAAGTGCCCTCTGTAGGAAATATGAGTCCCATGAGAATGCAAGCTTCACCTAGAGGTTTAAGAAAGGATTAGCAATTCGTATGTGCTAACAGCCAGAGGCAAAAAGGAAGTTATATTCTTGCATTGTGGGTGGTCAAGTGTCCATGGAGCTATGGAATTGTCTGACAAAGATAAATAGCAATGAGGAAAAGCAAAGAAGGGATTTCTTTTAAGCAGACAGCTATACTATTAAATCATCCAGGCAAACGCTGAGTACTAATGGGGATGTTCAATTGAAGAGAGCACCACACTCTCTCAGGAACCCCAGAGAATGGGGTTCCTGTCTCTCTTCTGCCAAGATAGTTGGAGGATCGAGTATAATCCCTCAGCCCCTTTGAATCTCACTTGTCTTACCTAACCCTCTTTCCCATGGCTCTAGTTCAAATAACTTTCTCATGGGTCTGTCCTGTTGCTTGAAAGCTCTTTTGACCAAAGCTTTGTTAAAATGCACATATATGCATTTGGGAGGAATACTATTAGTGTTGTTATTAATACTACTGCTGGTATTGTGTAATGGGGGCAACTCTGTGATGGGTGCCGCAGTCTGAGTGCTTTATAATTGTTATTTTCTTTAATCCTATAATGATCCTAAAAAGAGCAATCATCATTTACAGCTGGGGAACTATTAAATTGTCCAAGGGGAAATGGGTAGTTCAAAAGCACCCTCCTGGTGAATAGTGCCAATGGAAAGGGGACTGAGACAAGCTGATGAGATTGTGACGTGGGAGAGTCCTTTGATGAGACTCAGGCCAATAGGGGCTCCCTCATTCAGGGAAGTGGCAGAAGGAGACATGAGGGGCAGGGTGGCCGCTGAGCACCTAATAGAAGAGCCAAAAAGGTACAGAAAAGCAAGATGCTAGAAGACAAGATTTTCTTTATTAAATAATTATTTTACCCCCTTTTTATAATTTTGAAATAACAATACACATTGAAAAATAATCAGACTGCACAGAAAAAATTTAAGGAACTGAAAAAATATATACCATAAACACTCTACCACAATTATTCTCATTATTGCATATGACCTTCTAGTTTTTATTTAATGCTGTCATTTTCCTCAAGTTTCTGTCTGCTTAATATTAAATCATAAACATTTTCCCATGTTGTTACATAGTCTTTATCATTATTACTTTACATGGCAACGTATTAGTTCATCATGTTATGTATAATAAACCATTTCCCCATGGTTAGATATTGGGAGGTATGCACTTCTATGGGTAACTTGAAATAGATTCTTTATAGATGGTACTTTGATACACTACATTTGGTGGGGGGGAATATGGATTCTAGGAGTCATCTTGGGTTCATTAAACATATGAATTTATTGAAAATGAGAGTTACCTAGTATCTATTCCACCAGCATTTGTCTAAGATACAGTATTAAGAAATTGATAACATGGGATTAGTATTCTAAAACATAAAAAAAAAAAAGAACAAAAAGAAAGAAATAAAAAAAATGCTCTTTGGGTGTCAAGGAGAGTCAAAGAGAAATTTAAGGCATTAGTAGAGAGATTAGTGACTGTAATAATGTATTTCTGTGTTCTGGATAAGAAGGCATTCGGCATGGTCTGTGCAAAATGAAGCCAGAATTCCAAGTAGAAATGCAATAATTTTAAGAAACCTTTTCTTGGCACTATAAGCTCACACATGTACTTTTATATGCTACAAAGTTGAAAAAAGTTTAAATTCAGAAGTATTGAGGCCACAGCTATAAAAAAATTAAGGTTTTAAACTAGATTTGTGAGAGTAAGAAAATATGTGTTATGGTATGCTAAATGCTATTCTATACAGTATTTTTTCATGCTGGCAAATGTTCTACTTCTAGCAATGTGAACAATTATTTTTGCTGGCAAAAACAGTTCAAATAAAAACAGAAGCAAGCCACCATTTCTTAACATAATAAAGTTGAAAATTTCAAACATTTAATGGAAATTATTTACACATTTATTTCATTGTTATTCAAAGGAAGTAGTAGGAATTCCATGGAAGTTTGTATTTATGACAAAAGTAAATTGCTAGTGTAAAGGTATTTTGAGGTTAGAAGTATGATAAATAGGAGATGATTTAGAAAGAAACAAGTGCATCTATTTTTCAAAAAATTATTATTAGCTTCAGCCTTCTCTGACCCTTACAGACTAGGTAAGAGTCTGGAAAAGACAGGGTGAGTAGAATACCAAATATTTATTCATTTCTTTTTCTTGTTTAACAGAAACCAAATTTTTTTTGTGTATCCATGGGTACAGCTAAAATACTTACCCAGACTTACTTGTAGTTAGGGGGTAACTATATGACATTTTCAGCTGATGAAATAATCTAAAAAATCTGCTATATTCTCCTTTTTCACACTTTCTTCTTCTTGTCTGGAGAAAGCAGGTAGAGGAGTTAAGGGTAACAACCAACTTGAGAGCATCCCATTGCAAGGATGCAGAATTAAGCTCCATAAAGAGAATAGAGAAGTGAAAAGAAGTGGCTCCTGGGGCACAGATGACACTGTGGAACTACTGGGCTGCCCATCTTTGCGTTGTTGTTTTTTTTAAAGATTTTTTTGGGGAATTGGGGAAGGGGAACAGACAAATTGTTGTCCTTCAAACTTAGTTGTGGAGGGTGCAGCTAAGCTAGCTCAGCTCCAAGTCCAGTCACCATCCCGCCGCCCATTGGCAGCTTCTGGCTGCTCAGCTCAGGTGCTGTATTCAATCTTAGTTGTGGATCTATGAAGCCCACCATCCCATGAGGGAGTAGAATTGAAAACCTTATTGCTAAGAGCGCACACTCTAACCACTGAGCCATCAGGGCACCCATGGGCCGCTCAGCTCAAGGTGCCATGTTCAATCTTAGTTGCAGGTGGGCATAGCCCACCATCCCATGTGGGAGTCAAGCTGGCAACCTTGTTGTTAGGAGCACGTGCTCTCACCAGCTGAGCTATCCTGCCACCTATTGGCAGCTCAGCAGCAGCTGTTTTGCTGCAGCTCACTGGCCCATGTGGGAATTGAACCAGCGACCCTGTTGTTCAGAGCTAGTGCTATTAACAAACTGAGCCAATCGGCTGGCCCCTCCACTGCTTTTTATGTGAGGCAAATTACATGAGGTTTGTTGTTTAAGCCATTGTCATCAGATTTCTGTTACACAAATCACAGTGCACACAAATCCTAAAAGATACAGAGCCTTTGGTATATACTGTATTTTTATTTATAAACTATCCGTTATGATAATGATAGGTTTCATGATTTTTGTCTTCAAATCCTTTGAGCTATTAATCACATTAATGAGTGAACATTTGTAAAGCATTCCTTTTTGCTTGCCATTGTATTTAATGTTAAAATGTGTCCTGACACATTGAGTACACTAAATATTTTAATAAATATGTATTCCCAGGCAGTTTGTGTATTTTTTTTTTTTGAGGGCAGTGTCACTGGCCCTCATATGTAGACCCGAACCGGGGCCGCTGCTTCCCAAGCCAGCACTTAACCACTGCGCCACTCGGCCGGCCCATTTTGTGTATTTATAATTATAAATTGCATGTTCTACAATATTATATGGCTTTAAAATACTCATATTAATAAATTATGTGAATAATTGCCACTATTTATTTCCTTTCCAATTAGAATTTGTGTATTGCTATAATAATGGACATTTATGTGTGGCCATGAACTCTAAAGTCTTAGGGAAACATAAGAAAACTGATATGGATAAAAGGGAAATAAAGAAACAGTGATTTCAGCATTTGCCAGACCACTTGAATAAGCACTCTGTAAAAACAAAACAGGGTAAAAACACACTGAATTTTAAACTCAAGTAACTTTTGGAAATATAGCATGTTCTACCATCCTTTTTCTTTTTCTTTTTTTTTAAAGATTTTATTGGGGAATTGGAGGAGGGGAACAGGCAAGTTGTTGTCCTATCTTAGTTGTGGAGGGCGCAGCAAGCTTAACTCCAAGGCCAATCGCACTGCTCAGCTGTGTTCAATTAGTTGCAGGTGGGTGTAGCCACCATCCCATGTGGGGGTTGAATCAGCAGCCTTAGCTGTTAACAGCCCACAGCTCTATCCACTGAGCCATCCCAGTGGCAGCTCAGCTCAAGGTGCTGAACTCAGTCTTAGTTCGGGTGGGTGTGGCCACCATCCCATGTGGAAGTTGAACCAGCAGCCTTGTTGTTCAGAGTGCGCGCTCTGTCCCCTGAGCCACTCAGGTGGCAGCTCAGCTCAAGGTGCTGAGTTCATTTTTTAGTTGCAGGTGGCAACCCTGTTGTTAGGAGCACGTGCTCTCACCAGCTGAGCCACCCTGCCACCTGTTGGCAGCTCAGTGGCAGCTCAGCTTGGGTGCAGCTCACTGGCCCATGTGGGAATTGAACTTGCAACCCTGTTGCTCAGAGCTCGCACTCTTGAGCGAGCTCTTAACCAACTGAGCCAATCGGCCGGCCTACCATCCTTTTTCTGATGGTTCATGGCCTTTTAAAGATGCCTACAGTACAGAAATGTGTTTAACTTTGTTTAATCCAGCATTTCCCAATCTTAAGTGATCATGAAATACTTTTATTCAAGTTACATCTATTATTGCCCAGTGAAAACACTATGTGCAATATACGCTGGGTAACCATACAATAGAGGGACCAGAAACATGAAAAATCACCACTATTATTTTGTATTGACCTAGAATATCTAGTGCAAGTAGACAGTAATCAGAAATAAGACATGAGACTTTTGGAAAGGAAAAGAAAAATGAAGACTATTTGAAGAAGTCAGACATTCCTATTTACCATGAGGGTGAAACATTTATTTTGTTCCCCATTTGATCTCTCGTGGCTATAGTACCTACATGTAAAACTTAAGTGCCCAATGAATACTTATTGATGGAGGAAAGGCTTGAGGGAGAGAGATAGGAAATCTCATAGGAAACCTGTACTCCCAGAGAAACACTCTGGGAGGACCCCTCATGGCTTTATAAGCTTTCTGGAGATTTGGACATGTCTCACATATTGATTTTTTCTCCAAATCTCATAGTTTGAACTTTGGAGATTTTTTTTTTTACTCTAATAATGGAAAATGTGTAGACTTGATACCTATCAATCAGAATCCTTCTCAAGATAGTATTCCTGGCAACTATTACCAATTGATTGGAGTAGATGAGAGAGGTAAAACCTAATTGCCATCTCTAATGTAAGCCTTAATACGAGAAGCCGATGTGGCAAGGAATGAGGCCTCCTGCAAACAGACATGTGGGTGAGCGAGCGCACTGGAAGTGGCTCCTCTAGTCCCAGTCAGGTCTTCAGATGAGACCAGCATCTGCCAACATCCTACCTACAGCCTATGAGAAGCTCTGAGCCAGAGCCTCACAGATTAAATATAAGCTATTCTAAATTCCCAACCCATAGAAATGAAATAATACATGTTTACTGTTTAAACCGTAAAGTTGTGGGGTATTATTTAATGTGTAAATGGAGAACTAATAAAACTATATTAAAAACTTTTAAAGAAATAGAACGTACTTATAGCCCCTTTAAAAACTCCTCATCTTTGGGCCGGCCAAGTGGCTCATTGGTTAAGAGTTGGCTTGGGAGCGCGAGCTCTGAGCAGCAGGGCCGCTGATTCGGATCACACATGGGCCAGTGATATTGTGCCCTCTACACATAAGATGGTGAACAACAGCTTGACCTGAAACGGCTGCATTGATTTCCCGGCAAAGGCATAGGCTGCGCCCCTGCTGCAGTGGGCTGCCATCTGCCATAAATTACCATGAGTGGCCAGCAGCCAGCGTGAGCTTCCAGAAGCTGATGTGAGCTGCCATGAGCCGTAGTGAGTGGCCATCCAATGGCCGGCAGCCGGCAACCAATCTGCCTCACCCGGGAATAGCACAATGATCACAATACCAACATGGGCCAATGAAGCAACGTCCTCCACAACTACACTGAAGAACAAAAGGATAGCAACTTGTCTGTTCCCCTTCCCTGATTCCACAACACTGTTCCCTCCTGCAATTCCCCAATAAAATCTTAAAAAACAAACAAACAAAAAAACCCTCATCATCCTCTACTCCCAATTTCACGATTTTGGTATGGCCAAGTTAGCTAGTTATCCATAAATCTTCCTCCCTCCCTCCCTCCCTCCCTCCCTCCCTCCCTCCCTCCCTCCCTCCCTCCCTTCCTTCCTTCCTTCCTTCCTTCCTTCCTTCCTTCCTTCCTTCCTTCCTTCCTTCCAAAGCAGGGGTCAGAAAACACTTTCCATACAAGTCCAGACAGTAAATATTTTGGGCTTTGTGGGCCTTGTGCTATCTGTCGTAACTACTCAGCTCTGCCCTTGCAGCATGAAAACAGCTGTAGACAACATTTAAATGCATGAGCATGGCTGTGCTCTAATAAAAGTTTATTTATGGATACTGAAATTTTTGAATTTCATATAATTTTCACATCACAAAATATTATTCTTCTTTTGATTTTTTTTTCAACCACTTAAAAATGTAAAAACCATTCTTAGCTTGTAGGTCACTTAAAACCAGACAGTGGGCCAGATTTGGCCCATGGGTGTAGTTTGCTGATTCCTGTACTGAATTAATAGAATTCTTGATATTTAGCTGGCGCATGCATGCCCAAAATAAAGGCAGACAATAGCCATGTAACCATATTATGGTTTATGGGATGTAGGTGGAAATGATATGTGCAAACTCTGAATCACACTCATAAAGGAAAGTGGTGGATTCCCCCCACCCCCTTATTTCCCTTTTCTCATCTTTCACTGGCTAGAATGAAGATCATCTCAGACCATGTGGATGACAGAAATGTCCTTGGGATGGTGGAACAAATAGAAAGAGCCAGAATTCTCACTTCTGGACAGTGTGCAGTTATAGTTATGAGAGTGAAAAATAGGCTATATGCATGTTTAAACCTTTGTTTTTAGATTCCTTGCACACATCGCCAAATCTATAACTAATTCAGCTGGTCTTTGGCTAACGTCTCTTAGTTTAATGACAGGTTAATGTGTCGTATGTTCAAGAAGCACTGCAGACAGTGGTTAACAGCTATGTTTGGAGTTTAAAAAAATTCATTCTTGGCTACTTATCAAGTGAGGGATAGTCTGGGCATAGGATAGCTTGAATTTTTTTTTAAACCAGAATTTCTAAAAAATTGCAGGTATTTGCCTTTTCTTTTGATTGTTGATTTCCTGCAATTTGGAAGTGAACAAATGTGCCCTTGTATCCATTTTCTCCCACCTTTGTCACACTCATTGGCTAAGGGAGGAACACTATTAATTGGGAAAAACATAAACAATTCACTCCTTAATAATCTCTGATGAAGAAGTAATTCACATCGTCCTTGGTGGAACTTATTCACATACATGAATGGGCTTAACCCCCCACCCACCCTCCACTTCCCCAGTGTCCCATAGGCCTATGGATTTTTTCATTCACATGATAAATTTAAGAAATTGTAGTCATAATAGACATACTTATTTTGTGAGCATTTTTCATTTTCCACAGCAGAACGTGGGGTCCCAGGCTGCGAGCAACAGTGAAAAAAGATCCATAGCCTCAAAGTCTGGAAACAACTATAAGAATCATCAACCATCACTTGGCAGCCCCAGAGCATCAGGCATTGTCCAAACACAATTGTTGGAGTTCTTGTGCTGACACACAATATTTCCCATTCATCTCTCTCCCCCTTTCTCTCCCTCTTTCTCTGCCAAAAACCCAACTTACTTTAAGTAGGCACCGTCTTCCAAGTCCTGGCTGCTAGTGTTCCCAAGAGATTTCAGGGAGAAACAGTCTTGGCTGAGAGTTCGAGCCAGAGGCCAGCCCGTGAAGGGAACAATGTCTGGGTTTTGAGAACAGCTGGGCTTCGGAGGGAGAAAAGCAGCTTGGCGAATGAGGAAAGAATGTGCTTGTCACTTCAAGGGGCAAGAAACTCCCATTTCCCTGCTGCCTCTGCCAACAAGTGTTTATTGGAAAGGACAGAGCGGTGGTGATGGCAGGTGACTTTTGGTTAGGATTTTATGGAATTTTTCATGTTTATTTTACCTTTTCAGAAAGCAGATAAACGTACAAATCCCACAGTATAACTGTTCTGAATTCTGTTCGTGTTTTTATTGGATAAGTGAGTGTTGTTCCTCAGAGTTATTTTTAAGAATGCTGCCCCTGGCCCATTTTGAAACTCTACTTGCTTTTCCTTGCATGTAAGCTAATATTTGTTATAGGGATTTTGGAGAAAAGCAGCAGAGGGTATGAAATGGAAAGCGAAGGGCTTAGGGAGAAAAGATCCTACTCTGAGAACATGAGCTGAATTTACAGTTGGGGAATCAGATGGGCCCATTTAGACAAAATAAGAGTTTTATCTGAATCTAAAGGTGAGCTTATGAAAAGTTTGACAAAGTTTGGGTGAAAATTGAGTTTTTGAGGTGGCGTTGCTCTTGGTCATGTTTTGATTTCTCTTGGATTCTTATGGAAACGGATAGAACAAGAGACTATTTTCCTATTCTAAATTCCATTTGTTAGTCTTGAAAAATGTGACCTGATTTTAATGTCACTTATAAAATGGACAAAAAGAAAGTCCAGTATTGATATTCAAAAGATAATAATTGCTACAATTTTAAAGTGTCTTGCCTTCCTTTCTCAACTCTCAACATTTGTATGTACTTCAGGATTTTCCCTTTAATTATACCTGAGTGCCTTTTTTAAAATTTGGCAGTGAGAATGTTATTTACTTGGATCTTGAGGTAAATAAATACATTTAAAAGTTAAAACAGGGAATCAGGGACAGGAATGAAAAGAGAACCAATATTTCTTGAATCTGCCTCTGTGACAGACACCTGTACTAGCTCCTCTTCTTGTAAAAATCTGTGAAGAAGGACTTATACCCATTTTAAAGGTGGAAGACTGAGGCTTAATGAGGGTCCTTATAACTTGTCTGATATTACCTATTCTATTAATAGGTACATTCTATTAAATAGTAAATTCAAGATATCTGGATTTAAACATGATTTTGATCCCAAAGTCCATTTTCTTTCCACTGCTTTATTTTTGTCTATACAATAAAGTCAGGGTTCATTAGGTTGAAATTGACTCATCATTAAAAGTTGATTAATTAGAAGTAACTTGTAAGCTGCCTGTATTATTTAGAGCTCTTCTTTTGCTAATATGTTGTGATTCTAGGTAATGAGACTTCATTGCAAGGATATGAAATTTTGTTGCAAGGATGGGAGGGACCACAGAGTCTTCAACTATATAGTCTCACTTTGGGTACCCAAATTTCCAAGACTAGAATTAGTATTTCTCAAGAAAAAAAAAATCTGATGGTGTCTGTTTGTCACTAAGCATGAAGAAGTTCCTGGCCTGCCAGGTTCATACAAGCCACTTTGTAGGTGGTAGCCTCCTCCATACACTGTGTAGGAACTTGCCTTTAATTTGGACATGCTTTTCTGAGTCCTCAGTAGATTTCATTCAGTAGAGATGGTGTGAATTAGAGCAATGATTTGCAGAAAGTGTCCCTGTGGGATTGCTGTTTTTAAAAGGGTATTGTTAAAAGGGATCAAATATATGATGATGTAAGGAGAACTGACTCTGGGTGGTCACAATGTGATATATAGACGATGCATTACAGAATTGTACACCTGAAACTTATGTAACTTTACTAACAATTGTCACCCCAATAAACTTTAATTAAAAGAAAAAGAAGGGGGGGATTGTGAGCAAAGCATGGACTTAGAATTTCACAGACTTCTTCCCAGCACAAGTCTGAAGAGACAAACTAGATAAAAAGAAGTCAATGAATTTTAGGGAACATCCTAGAAACAACAGGATATTCCCTAATCTTCTTTATCTCTTCACCCATATTAAGAGCATCTCCAATGGGTTGACACTTTTTTTTCTTGAGTGTCTGTTTTGTGCTAATCATAGTGAGAACATTAAGAATAATTTTTAGAGCCTGGAAAAACTCTTAACTCTCAGAGACAGTCACTTTGCTATGCTGCATTTACAAATACAGTAAAGCCAACACACTGTTTAACGTGTGTCTCAGCCACTGTGGAAATGTAGAAGTAGTTCTTTTTTTTTTTTTTTTAATTGGGGAACTGGGGGAGGGGAACATCTTTGGGGAATCAGGGAAGGGGAACAGACAAGTTGCTGTCTTTTTTTGTTGTTGTTGTTCTTCAGTCTAGTTGCAGAGGATGTTGCTTCACTGGCCCATGTTGGTATCGTCATTGTGTTCTTCCTTGATGAGGCAGATCGGTCGCTGGCCTCTGGATGGTCGCTTACCACGCCTATTAGCAACTCATGGCGGCTGCCAGCCGCTCACGCTGGCTGCCAGCCACTCACTGTAGCCTATGGCAGCCCACTGCAGCAGGGGCTGCAGTCTACACAGTCGCAGCAGCTCGCACAGCCCAGCTCCAGGTGGAGCTGTTATTAGCTGTAGAGGGCAGTGTGACTGGCCCTCATATGTGGGATCCGAACCGGGGCCGCTGGCATCCCAAAACCAGCTCTTAACCAATGCGCCACTCGGCCAGCCCTAGAAGTATTTCTTATAATTGAGAATATGTAATTAATTAGAACTTTTATTCTCCAAGTAGTCTAAATGATTAATATTTTTCTTTGTGAGTTTTAGATGAAGAATCATTTGTACTATGACACATTTGGATTGTTCAGTATACTTTGTCCTGACTCTTTCTTTAACATCATGTGAGGTATACATGGGAAATGTGCATTTAAATAGTCACAGCTATGATTCTAATGGATTCCAAGTGATGACTGCATGCTCTAATTCCCATGAATTGAAGGGTAATATTTACGTGTTATTGTTTTCCCTAGTAAGAGCTAAAACCAGCTGCACATGTCTGGCAACTTCAAAGTTTCAATAAACTTACACTTGATAATATTACTGACGTATTTCTCCTAAGGATTACATTAAATGGAATTTTTATTTTACAACTACTTTTAAAAATAGCATATATCATGCAGAACTGATGCTATGGGTATAATAGAGCTTTGCTATTAAGTCAATTGGATGAAACATGTAAAACGTCCTCTTGATCAAAAGTCCTCTTGATTACAGGGTCAAGTGTAGCTGAACAGCTGTCCAGGGTGATACAACTGTACAGGCCCCACTGCTTTTGTCTTTATTGGAAAATCGAATATATCTGAATACACATACTTTTATATGTCTAAAATTGAAGAACCTATCTACAGATATTACACTTTGATATTGTAGTGATTCAAGAAATATTAAAGAAAAGAATGTTCATTAAGAGGTCATTTAAAATAGATTTTTCTGGTTTGGGTGTATCATTCACAGTATTTTAAAGGCTCATATATTTAAGATTAAAGAACAACTAGATAGAAATAGTGTCTGGGTTTATCAAATTAGCATACCAAGTTAACATGCCAAGCCTGAGCTTTTCTAGAATTCTGGCCTACCGCTGAACACGATCTGGCTTTTGGCCTAGGTCCTCAGTTTTGTTAGGGCTTGAATGGCCTGGCATCAGGGAGACTAAACAGAATTTAGCAGACCCACCAGAGCGGAGAGGTTAACCAACTGGGTTGCTGGAGACAGACTGCTTGATGAAACCCTGCCTTTGCTTTTTACTGGATTTTGACCTTGTTCAAGTTATCTGATCTCTGTGTGTCTCAGGGTCATCATCTGAAGAATTAGGGTAATAATAGTACCTCATATGTTCCTATGAAGGTTGCAGGAAATGATTTTCAAGGCCATAGCTCAATAAATGTTAGATGTTATGATTGTTGTTCATGATGATGTTACTGTTTGGATCTTCAGCTTTTTATTATTATCATGAGTATTTTTATTATATAAAGCAGAAAGTTAATATAAGATTTATAATGAAACATGGTATACTATCTGGAATGCTTGTGTGATCTCTTAGTAATGCTTCATTTCTTGGTTTAGTGATAATTTAAATATAGAACCAGTAGTTAGAAAGCTGTCTGGTTAATGAAGACAAAAATTAGCTTACAGACAAATTAAAAGATTGATCTTTTTTCCCTTTTAGCTGGAATTAATTCATGGTTATCTTTGCTGATAGAGTGCTGACTAACCAGTATACTTATCTTTGCTTGATTCTTTTTATCTAGATGAAATTCACATAACATAAAATTAACCATTTTAAAGTGTACAATTGACTGGCATTCATTACATTCACAATGTTGTGCAAACTTTCCCTGTGTGTAGTTACAAAACATTTTCGTCACCCCAAACAAAACCCTGTACCCATTAAGCAGTCACTCTTGGCCACTGGCAACCACCAATGTGCTTTTTTTTTAAAAGGTTTTATTGGGGAATTGGGGGAGGGGAACAGACAAGTTGCTGTCTTTTTGTTCTTCAGTCTAGTTGTGGGTGGAGGATGTTGCTTCACTGACCCACGTTGGTACTATGCGCTCTTCCCGGTGAGGCAGATCAGTCACAGGCCTCTGGATGGCCGCTCATGGCGGCTCTTAGCAGCTCACACCAGCTGCTGGCCACTCACGCTGGCTGCCTGCCACTCACTGTAGCTCATGGCAGCCCACTGCAGCAGGGGCTGCAGCCTACACCGTCTCCTGTGACTCACGGCAGCCCAGCCCAGGTAGAGCTGTTGTTCACCATCTTAGCTGTAGAGGGCAGTGTCACTGGCCCTCATATGTGGGATCCGAACCGGGGCCGTTGGTGTCCCAAGCCAGCTCCTAACCAACGCGCCACTCGGCTGGACCTGCTTTTTGTTTTTATGGATTTACCTACTCTAGATATTTTATGTAGCGGTAGTCATACAATATGTGACCATTTATGTCTAGCTTCTTTCACTTAGCCTAATAATTCTGAGGTTTATCCACATTGTAATCATGTATCAGTACTTTATTTCTTTTTATGGCCAAGTAATATGTTATTGTATGTAAATACTATATTTTATGTGTCTACTCATCTGTTGAAAATTACTTAATAAATACAACCCAGTAGAAAAATACTTTCAATATGAATTCAAAAGGGAAAATGTTAGGATCATGAGACATAAACTCTACATTTATCTAACAACCTCTAGATTTCCAATGACTAATATAGAATGTGATGCATAGTTGTTACTCAATAGATATTTACTGCATGAATGAATGAATGAATCTCTGTAATATGATGTTAAAAACTGACTGATAGATTGAATCAGTGCTCCTGGTAACACAAACCTAACTGAAAAGCAGAGGCCAAGGAACTCATTGATAGAGTCCTTGTAGGTCACTGCTAGGGCAAAGAGCAGGAGGGAGAAGGGTGGGATAGAAGGTCAAACCGAAGAAGCCAACATATGCACCAAGAGTCACTCAGGCCGTAAGGGGACAAGTAGCTGCCACTCTTATCTTACTCAGGGCCATATAAGAATGAATGTTAAGTACCACAGACCTATCCCCTGCACTTGTGCTTTCCCTCATTAAACCTCTTCTATTCTGGTTATAATGCAGAGAGTTCAAAAATAGCATATAAAAACTAATGACTTTGAATATTATACAGTTACATTTTTGGAAACTGCTGAAGTTTAAGACCCGTAGAGTGACAGTAATGATAAACTTTTAAGAAAAGTTGAAACTTGCCACACTATATCGTGTGCCCCAGATCTGACTGCAAAGAAGCAGAATGAAATTAATAGAACCTTTGCCAGTTTAAGGAGTCTGGGAAAAGATCCTTTGCTGAAAGAACTCACCATACATTTGCAAACATAAATCAACTTTAAGACATAATTTTCCTTGAATGTGGTAGTTGAAGAATGAACATTCTTTGGTAGCCTATTTTGTGAGCGTAATCAGAATACTCTCACGACCAGAAACACCATTTGTCTATTCTGAGGATCGTAATGCATTTTCTCTGCTTCAGAATTGCCTTATGTCCCACACGCTGTCACTTTTAAAGCTTGGAGTAATTTCATGATGCTTTTATTTGGCTAGCTTAATTCAAGATTTAAACATAAATACTTATAGATAATTTTTCAACAATAGTTTTGTGATTTATAAATTTGCTAGGAATCAGATGCAGTGTGTATATACAGCAGGTTGACATATTTTATTGAGGAATACAGAGTACTAAGAGGTTGGGAGAGAGAAACATACATGAGTAAAAGACAGGAAAGCAGGATACATGAGGGATGGCTAAAGAAATGAATATAATTTAGCTTAAAGAAAGGGAGTTTGAAGAAAAATTACATGAAAAGTCCTGACTAACTGAATCTTTCTGTTTGCTAAGGATGAGATAATGAACTTAATGAATATAAATTGAAGATATAAACACTGGATTCAGAGACTTGGTTTAGTCCCAGCTCCAAACACTTACTAGCGGTCTATAACTTCGGGCCAACTCCTTAACTCATCTGACCTTCAGTTTTCCCATATGAAAAATACAAATAATAACAGTAAATACCTTATAAGGTTGTTGGGAGGGTTATATGGGTTCCGCTTTGCACCCTGATGCACATTAAATGTCCAATAAATGTAAGCCATTTTGTTGTTCAAAGTCAAGAACATTTAAATATTGGAGTGGGTCATTAAAGGGTAATATCTTTCCTTTGAGAACAATGAAGATGAGAGGGTCACCTCTGTCTGTGAACATTTTTTCTTCAGATGATCCATTTATGTATTTTTTTTAGCCCATGATCCTAGAAGTAAGCTATAAGTAAGAAGCAGTTTTTGTGAAAATCTCTTTTTACTATGTCAGTGTTGGCTTGCTGGTAAGGGAATTTTTGTTATTTAAGTTTTATTCATGTTTGCCACACTGAAAGTGGGTTTCAGTTAGGACCTTACTACTGTTGGGGTTGTACCAAAGTTTCCAGAGGGGTATCAATATCTGGGGTGTACTCAGATGCCACTATTGGTGTCCTGCTCTTGTTCCTAAGGCAAGACTCACCATTTCAGAGAGACTGGCCAAATCTGCTTCTCTTTGCCTGATATATATTTTTTAAAGCCAGGGGATTGGCCACTCTGTCTGGGCATGTGGCAGGTGGAAGGGCCAGGGGATTGACATTCGCTAGAAGCAGAAACAGCTCTCATCAATCACTATCTGGAGCTGGTGGATGAGTTCTTGAGCCCCCTTACTCCTCAGGTGAGAAAATTCTCTTTTACACTGTTTTCCATGGAAATCCATCCCAGCTACCCGTGTGACACTGGCTTGATAATTCACCTCTATTGACTGCCTCCCTTTCCTCACCTCACTTCCCCTACTTTCCTTCCAGTGTTTTGGAGATCACCTCTCAAATAAATTGCTTGCATTAAAACCCTTATTTCAGAGTCTGCTTTTTAGGGGAGCCAAACTGAGGCAGGGTGTCAGTGGCTATTTTCAGTAATTTATGTATTCATTTTTTCCAGATTTATTGAGGTATAACTGAAAAATAACATTTTATAAGGTGAACAATGTGATGATTTGACATACATATATGTAGTGCCTGTCATATTTTCAGGACAGTAAATGTCACAGTAGAGATTATGAGATTTGGTGTGAATGGGAAAGAATGGAATGTATAGGAGAACTAGGAAGATGAATGTCCATTCATTTTAATCACAAATACTTGATTGAAGACCTAGTTCCAGACACGGGGCTCAGCTCTGGTGGCATGGGGCCTGCCCTGGAGAGACTCACATTCTCCCAGGAAAGACACGCATGGCAATTCATTGTTAAACTCCAAGGTGACCCATGACTTAAGAAAGCTACGTGCTACGGGAGTACAGATGAAAGAAGCACAGAGGGCTGATGGAGGTGTACTTCAAATTCACATAGTAAGTGATACATGTGCTAACAGTTGAATAGGATTTTGGTGGAATGGAGTTGAGAAGAGACTTCTAGGCAGAGGGAAACAACTTGCATAAACTTGAAGATTCATGGAGTGTGTGGGTGGACAGTTGGGAAAAATTCATTGTGCAGTACAGAAATGGTGAGATAAGACTGAGAGAAAGTGAAAGGTCTGGTTATGAAAAATTCTTGTCACCTTAAATTGTAGAACAGATGGTGAGAGGGGGAATGACTTGATGCATTAGGAAAAGCACGTGTAGTGTCTTCTTCCAGTACTTCCTTTCTGTGAGGAGAAAAGGGAGAGGAGATTTAGATCAGAGGCTGTATGCTTTCAGCTACCATTCATGAGTGATTATTATATGCCAAACAATATGCTAGGTGCTTCACAAATCTTATCCCATTTCATCTTCATGGGGAGCCTATGAAGCAGGACTGTTAAGTGCTTTTACTGATGAGGACATTGAGGCTTTGAAGAGCTCCAGAAAATTGTAAGATTTGGAGCTCATGATTGCTGATCCCAAAGCCCTTACCCATTACATTATACTACTTCTCTTTTTGGAAGAAACAAATCTGGAGAGGAGATAAGCTGCTGTGGTCATGTTGCCTGCAATTGGGGTGCCAGCTAAGCGGAGGCCACTCAAGGGAGAGACCCACTTGCTGAGTTGTGCTCCTCTGGGTACAACTATAATCAGAAGAAACCAGAAGGAACAGTTACCATGTTGAAAGACATTTGTTTCTGTTGTTTACTTTGGTGAAGTTTCCAGAAAGTATTTTGGATTTGGAGTATTTGTTTTGTAATCAAATTTATCCTTAGCAACCGCTAAAAGCATCCAAAAGAGGAGGAGAGAATACAAAATTATTCAAGCCACACAATGGCAACATCGGTGTTGTAAGTTAAGTGAGTTTTGGCTTGTGGTTAATTATTTCCTCTCACAGCATTGTCATAATTCTTTTTTTTGTTTTTTGAGGGCAGTGTCACTGGCTCTCATATGTGGGACCCGAACCGGGACCACTGGCTTCCCAAGCCAGCACTTAACCATCGCACCACTTGGCCGGTCCAGCATTGTCATAATTCTATAGCACCTTAAAGTTTATCTTTTCTTTTTCTAAAAGCCTTAAATAAGCAAAATCATAGCTTTTCTACTATGCTCCCAGCATTTCTGAATTATTTAATTTTTTGAAGTTTAATGTTTGTCTTCAGAACCTAGCTACTTGAGTGGAAATGTGTCTTTAAATTCTGTTAACACTTGAGAAGAAAGTGGGGCCTAGTGGGTATGACCTCAAGTTTTTTTCTATAAACATGATTCTATTTTTTTCTTTTTAAAGATTTTATTGGTGGGCCGGCCGAGTGGCGCATTGGTTAAGCGCTGGTTTGGGGATGCCAGCGGCCCCGGTTCGGATCCCACATGAGGGCCAGTGACACCGCCCTCTACAGCTAACAACAGCTCCACCTGGAGCTGGGCTGTGCGATCCCCGGTGATGGTGTGGGCTGCAGCCCCTGCTGCAGTGGGCTGCCATAGGCTACAGTGAGTGGCCCGCAGCCAGCGTGAGCGGCTGGCAGCCAAGCGTGAGCTGACAGTAGCTGCGGTGAGCGACATCCAGAGGCCAGCGACCGATCTGCCTCATCCGGGAAGAGCGCAATGACGATACCAACAGTGAAGCAACATCCTCTGCAACTAAACTGAAGAACAAAAAGACAGCAACTTGTCTGTTCCCCTTCCCCGATTCCCCAACGCTGTTCCCCTCCGCCAATTCCCCAATAAAAAATCTTTAAATTAAAAAAAAAAAAAAAAGATTTTATTGGGGAATTGGGGGAGGGGGACAGTATTGGGGAATTGGGAAGGGGAACAGACAAGTAGCTGTCCTTTTGTTCTTCAGTCTAATTGTGGAGGACACCACTTCACTGTCTCATGTTGGCATTATCATTACACTCTTCCTGGGTGAGGCAGTCACTCGCCGGCCATTGGACAGCCAGTCACGCTGGCTCATGGCAGCTCACGCCGACTACCAGCCACTCATGGTAGCCCACTGCAGCCCCGCTGCAGCCTACGCCATTGCCAGTGACTCACGGCAGCCCAGCTACAGGTTGAGCTGTTCACCATCTTAGTTGGAGAGGGTGCAGCGTCACTGGCCCATGGGGTATCCGAACTGGTAGCCCTGCTGCTCAGAGCTCATGCTCCCAAGCCAACTCTTAAACAATGAGCCACTTGGCTGGCCCTATAAACACGATTCTTAAATTCAAATAGGTGAAATATAAAATGGATTATACCTTGGGCCGGATGAGTGGCTTAGTTGGTTAAGAGCTCACTTAAGAGTGCAAACTCTGAGCAACAGGGTTGCAGGTTCGATTCCCAGCCTGAGCTGAGCTGCTGCTGAGCTGCCAATAGGTGGCAGGATGGCTCAACTGAAAAAAAAATGGATCATACCTTTTCATTAAAAAACAATAAAAAGCCAGAGATTTAAATGCTTTTCAAAATCTTAAGCAGCTTGCATTCTCATGCTATACTAGTGTAGAAGAGGGAAGGAGTAGAGTACAATCTAGGAAATGAATGCAAGGATACCTTTTAAACATATGACCATAGCATTAGTGAGAAAGCTCTGTACATTCCAGCAAAACCAGTTACTAATTTTTTCTTCTAGACTAATAATCTTATTTATTATAGAAATCTAACATAGTCAACCTAAAAAATAAATTTTCAAATGAAATATTATTTGAAATATTCCATTGCTGTCATACATTTATTTATTTTTATTTTTATTTTTATGTTTTTATACTCTATTTATTTTGACATTCAATATTATATTACTTTTAGGTGTACAGCATAATGGTTAGACATTTATGTCATTTAAGAAGTGATCCCACTGACAAGTCTAGTACCCACCTGACATTATGTATAATTATTATCGTATTATTTACTATATTCTCTATGCTTTACTTCACATCCTTATGACTATTTTGTAACTACCAATTTGTACTTCTTAATCCTTTCACTTTTTCACTCTGTCCCCTAACCCCTCTCATCTATCACCCTGATAAATCTAGTACCCATCTGACACCATATGTAGTTATTACAGAGTTACTGAATATATTCCTTACGCTGTACCTTACATTCCTATGACTACTGCATAACAATTAATTTGTACTTCTTAATCCCTTCCCCTTTTTCACTCATCCCCATCTGGCAATGATCAAAATGTTTTCTGTATCTATGAGTTTGTTTCTGTTTTGTATGTTTGTTTATTTTTTCTGACATATTCCACTCAGCACAACACCCTCCACGTTTATCCATGCTGCTCTAGGTGGTAAGAATCGATTCCCTTCCCTGGATGAGCAATATTTAAGCCTCCTCTTTATCCATTCTTCTATCAGTAAACCCTGGGCTGCCTCCACATCTTGGCCATTGTAAGCAATGCTGTAATGAACATATGGATCAACTTGTTCCCTCAAAGTAGCATTTTGGGTTTCTTCAGAAAAATCCCCAGAAGTGGGATTACTGGGTCCTTCTTTGTCTCTTCTTATAGCCTTTGTTTTAAAGTCTATTTTATCTGGTATAACTATGCTACCTCAGCTTTTTTTTTTTTTTTCATTTTTATGAAATATTTTTTTCCCATCCCTTTACTTTCAGTCTGTGTGTGCCTTTCAAACTGAAGTCAGTCTCTCGTAGGTAGCATATGTAAGGATCTTGTTTTCATATCCATTCAGTCACCCTATGTTTTTGACTGGAGCATTGAATCCATTTACATTTAAAATAGTTATTGATAGTTATGTAATTATTGTCTTTTTATTATTCATATTTTTTATCTTTTTTTTCCCCTCTTAAAGATGTTCTCTGAGATTCCTTGTAATACTGGTTTGGTGGTGATAAACCCCTTTAGCTTTTTTTTGTTGAAGCTCTTTTCTGTCTTTTGATTGTAAATGATAGCTTTGCTTGGTAGAGTAATCTTGGTTGTTGGCCTTGCTTTTCATCACTTTGAATATTTGTATCAACCCCTTCTGGCCTGCAAAGTTTCTGTTTCTGTTGAGAAATCAGCTGAGAGTCTTATGGGAGCTCCCTTGTAGGTAACTAGCTGCTTTTTTCTTGCTGCTTTTAAGACTCTCATTGTCTTTAACCTTTGGCATTTAAATTATGATGTGTCTTGGTGTTGGCCTCTTTGGGTTCATCTTATTTGGGACTCTCTATGCTTCCTGGTCTTGTACGTCTATTTACTTTGCCAGGTTAGGGAAGTTTTCTATCATTAATTCTTCAAATAGGTTTTCAATTCCTTGTGCTCTCTCTCTTCTCGTTCTTCTGGTAACCCTATGATGTGAATGGTGGTATGCTTGATGTTGTCCCAGAGGCTCCTTAAACACTTCTCATTTTTTGGATTTTTTATTTTGCTGTTCTGATTGGGTGTTTTCTGCTACATTATCTTCTAAATTGCTGATTCGATTCTCTGCCGCATTTGATCTACTGTTGTTTCTCTCTAATGTATTCTTTTTTTAAAAAAATTAAAATTTATACTACGAGAAATAAGTCAGACAGAAAAAGTCAAGAACCATATGATTCACTGATATGTGGGATATAAAACTGAAAACAACAAAGGAATAAGACAAACAAAGAAATAAAAACTCAGACACAGACAATAATTTAGTGGTTACCAGATGTTAAGAGGGAAGAGGGGTGGTAGATGAGGATAAACGGGATCAAATATATGGTGATGGAAGAACTGACTCTGGTGGTGAACACACAATGTGATATATAGATGATGTATTACAGAGTTGTACACTTGAAACATATGCAATTTTATTAACCATTGTCACCTCAATACTTTTTTTAATTAAAGTTTATTGGGGAGACAATTGTTAGTAAAGTTACATAGGTTTCAGGTATACAATTCTGTAATACCTCATCTATATATCCCATTATGTGTTCACCACCCAGAGTCAGTTCTCCTTCCATCACTATGTATTTGACCCCTTTACCCTCTTCTAATATCCTCCCTCTCCGCTTTCACTCTGGTAACCACGGAACTGTTGTCTGTGTCTATGAGTTTTTGTTTCTTTGTTGCTTCCAGCTTTATGTCCCACATATCAGTGAAGTCATATGGTTCTCAACTTCTTTTGTCTGACTTATTTTGCTTAGCAGAGTAATCTTAAGATACATCCATGTTGTTGCAAATGGCACTATTTCATCTTTTCTTATGGCAGAGTATTATTCCATTGTGTGTGTGTGTGTGTGTGTGTGTGTGTGTGTGTGTGAGACGTCATCTTTATCCAATCATCTATTGAAGGACACTTTGGTGGTTTCTGTGTCTTGGTCACCATAAATAAAGCTTCAGTGGACCAGCTGAGTGGCTCGTTGATTAAGAGTTGGCTTGGGAGTGTGAGCTCTGAGCAGCAGGGCCACCAGTTAGGATCCCACATGGGCCAGTGATGCTACGCCCTCTCCAGCTAAGATGGTGAACAACAGGTTGACCTGGAGCTGGGCTGCTGTGAGTCACCGGCGATGGCATAGCCTGCAGCAGGGCTGCAGTGGGCTGCTGTAAGCTACCATGAGTGGCTGACAGCCAGCATGAGCTGCCATGAGCCGCCGCCCAATGGTCGGTGACCAATCTGCCTCAGCTGGGAAGATAGCAACATGGGCCAATGGAACGGTGTTCTCCACAACTAGACTGAAGAACAAAAGGACAGCAACTTGTCTGTTCCCCCTCTCTGATCCCCCAATGCTGTTCCCTCCCCCAATCCCCTAATTAAAAAAACAATCTAAAAAGCAGAAAAATAATAAAGCTGCAATGAACATCAGAGCACATATATCTTTATGGATAAATGTTTTCAAATTTTTTGAGTATATGCCCAGGAGAGAAATTGCTGGGTCACATGGTAATTTTATTTTTAATTTTTTGAGGAACTTCCACACTGTCTTCCATGGCGGCTGCACCAATCTGAATTCCCACCAACAGTGCATAAGGATTTTTTTTCTCCATAGGCTCTTCAACACTGGTTATTATTTGTCTAATTTATGATAGCCATTCTAAATGGTGTGAGGTGATATTTCATTGTGGTTTTTATTTGCATTTTTCTGATGATTAGTGATGTTGAGCATCTTTTCATATGTTTATTGGCCATCTGTATGCCCTCTTGGAGAAATGTCTATTCACATCCTCTGCCCATTTTTTAATTGGATTGTTTGTCTTTTTGTTGTTGAGTTGTATGAGTTCCTTATATATTTTGGATGTTAGCTCCTTATCAGAGGCATTGTTTGCAAATATTTTCTCCCATTCGTTTGGATGCCTCTGTTTTGTTGGTTATTTCCTTCACTGTACAGAAGCTTTTTAGTTTGATATACTCCCATTCATTTATTCTAGCTTTTACTTCCCTTGCCTTTGAGGTCAAATTCATAAAATGCTCTTTGAACCCAAGGTCCATAAGTTTAAAACCTATGTTTTCTTCTATGAAGTTTATTGTTTCAGGTCTTATGTTTAGGTCTTTGATCCATTTTGAGTTAGTTTTGGTACATGGTGACAGATAGCGGTCTAGTTTCATTCTTTTGCAATTCTCCCAGGAGAATTTTCTAATTCTCCCAGCACTATTTATTGAAGAGGCTTTGTTTTCTCCATTGTATTTTTTGGCTCCTTTGTCAAAAAATATCTGTCCATATTTATATGGGTTTATTTCCAGGTTTTCTGTTCTATTCCATTGGTTTGTGTGTCATTTTTTCTGCCAATACCATGCTATTTTGATTATTGTAGCTCTGTAGTAGAAGCTGAAGTCAGGGAGTGTGATACTGCTAGCATTATTCTTTTTTCTTAGGATTGCTTTGGTTATTTGGGGTCTTTTGTGGTTTTATACAAATCTGATTTTTTTTTGTTCTATTTCTTTAAAAAATGGCATTAGGATTTGATGGGGACTGCATTAAATCTATATATTGCTTTGGGTAATATGGCCATTTTAACTATGTTGATTCTTCAATCCATGAACACGGAATGTCTTTCCATTTCTTTGTGTCTTCTTCAATTTCTTTTAAACATGTCTATATGTTCAGTGTATAGGTCCTTCACATCCTTGGTTAAGTTTATTCCTAGGTATTTTATTCTTTTTGTTGCAATTGCAAAAAGAATTTTTTTTAAATTTTATTTTCTGAGATTTCATTGTTAATATATAGGAATGCAATGGATTTATTGTACATTGATTCTGTAGCCAGCAACTTTACTTTTTTTTTTTTTTTGAGGACAGTGTCACTGGCCCTCATATGTGGGACCTGAACCGGGAGCCAGCGCTTAACCACCGCACCACTCAGCCAGCCCTTTTTTTTTTTTAACATTGTTTTTTTCAGCAACTGTATTAGTTCATTGTTTCAAATAGCTTTTTGGTGGAGTCTTTAGGGTTTTCTGTATATTGCAACATGTCATCTGCAAAGAGTGACAATTTAACTTCTTCATTCCCAATATGGATGCCTTTTATTTCTTTCTCATGCCTGATTACCCTGGCTAGGACTTCCAATATTATGTTGAATAGCAGTGGTAATATGGGACAACCCTGTCTTCTTCTTGACTGTAGAGCAAAGGGCTTCAGTTTTTCACCATTAATTATCAAATTTGCTGAGGGTTTGTCATATATGTCCTTTATTATGTTAAGGTTATTTTCCTTCTATATCCATTTTATTAAGTGTTTTAATCATAAATGGATGCTGCATCTTGTCAAATGCTTTTTATGTATCTATTGATATAATCATATGATTTTTGTCTTTTATTTTGTTTATATGGTGTATCACATTGATTGATTTACACATGTTGAACCATCCTTGTGCCCCTGGGATGAACCCCACTTGATCGTGATATATAATCTTCTTTTTTTTTTTTTTTAAGACTTTTTATTGGGGATTGGAGGAGGGGAACAGCATTGGGGAATCAGGGAAGGGGGACAGACAAGTTGCTGTCTTTTTTTTTTTTTTTTTTTGGTTCTTCATTCTAGTTGCGGAGGATGTTGCTTCACTGGCCCATGTTGGTATCATCATTGCACTCTTCCCGGATGAGGCAGATTGGTCACTGGCCTCTGGATGTCACTCACCGCGGCTATTGGCTGCTCACGCTGGCTGCCAGCCGCTCACGCTGGCTGTCGGCCACTCACTGTAGCCTATGGCAGCCCTATATAATCTTTTTTTTTAAAATTAATTTATTTATTTTTAATTAGTTTCAGGTGTACAACACAGTGCAATAGTTATACATTTTACCCTTCAAAGTGACAACCCCCCACCCCCAATACACCACCCCACTCCCCCCCCATACCATATATATCTATTACTCTTCCTCTGACTCTCCTCCACAGTATAGTCCACATCCCGTGACTATCTATATATATTCAATTACAGTAGGTATACAACCTCCACTTCAGTTATACAGTGCAGTGATCAAACCTCTACTCCATCCATGAAATGGTCTCCCTAACAAGACCTATGACCATCTGACACCCCACAAAATATTTACAACATTATTAATTATATTCCCCAAACTGTTTTTCATATCCCAGTGGCAATATTGTAGTTGCCTATTTTTGCTGTCTAATCCCTTCCCCTTCTCCCTTATCTGCATCCCCCTCCCAATTAGCAACCCTGATTTTTCCTCTATATCTATGAGACAGTTTCTGTTTACTTTGCTCATTCATACAGTTTTTCAGATTCCACATATGAGTGAGATCATATGGTATTTGTCTTTCTCTGACTGACTTATTTCACTTAACATAATAGTCTCTAGGTCCATCCATATCATTGCAAATGGTACGATTTCATTCTTCTTTATAGCGGAGTAATACTCCATTGTATAAATATACCACAGTTTCTTAATCCAGTCATCTACTGATGGGCATTTTGGTTGTTTCCAAGTCTTAGCTATTGTAAATTGTGCTGCTATGAACATAGGGGTGCATAACTTTTTTTGAATAAGTGTCTTGGTTTTTTCAGGGTAAATACCTAGGAGTGGAATTGCTGGGTCAAAAGGTAGCTCTATTTGCATTTCTTTGAGATACCTCCATACTGACTTCTTATATAATCTTTTTAATGCATTGTTGTATTTGATTTTCTAGCCTCTATTGTAATCTTAATTTCAGTTATTGCATTTTCCATTCCTGACTGTTTCTTTTTTATGTTTTCTATCTTCAGTTTTATGTTTCCTATTTCTTTGTTGAAGTTCTCCTAAAGATCACTGAGCATTCTTTTTTTTTTTTGAGGGTAGTGTCACTGGCCCTCATACGTGGGAGCCGAACTGGGGCCGCTGGCTTCCCAAGCCAGCGCTTAACCACCGCGCCACTCGGCCGGCCCCACTGAGCATTCTTATAACCAGTGTTTTGAACTCTGCATCTAGTAGATGGCTTGATTTTATTTTGTGTAGATCTTTTATTGGAGCTTTGTTCTGTTCTTTTATTTGGGACATATTTCCTTGTCTCCCCATTTTGGCTGCCTCCCTCTGTTTGTTTTTTATATATTAGTGAGGGCTACTATGCCTCCTGGTCTTAGAAGAGTGGCCTTATATAGTAGGTGTACTGTGGGATCCAGTGGTGCAGCCTCCATGGTCACCAGAGTCGGGTGCTTCAGGCATGTCCCTTATGTGTGTTGTGTGCACCCTCCTGTTGTAGTTGAACCTTGTTTGCTATTTGCATCCTAATGGGAAGTATTGACCCATGTGCTGATTTGTTGTGAGGTCTGGCCATAACTACAGTGGTGCAAAGACTGATCCTACAGAGCAGGGTTTGCTTTATCAGGGTTCTGGTGCCTACCCAGTCTGTCCTTTGTGTGTTTTGTCCTTGGAGGTGGCCGGGTGATGCTCTGGCTTGGTCTGAAGCTAGCCAGTGGGTTTACCAGCCCTGGGTCTTCCTGGAAGGGAGCCTGCTGCAGGCCGAGTTCAGCCTCAGCGTGTGCTCTGCCCAGGACCACCTGATATGACTCACAAAGCAATCTTCAGATGGCTGCAGCCCACACTGGCCTTGGAGGTGTTTCGAGAGGCCAAGCCATGAATAGAGGCTGGCTGTCACTAGGGCCAGGCTTAGAGCTGCTCAGCCAGAAGCTGCTTGTTTGGGTTTTGTGAGCTTTGAGATATTTAGGAAAGTCCTGTGGCATGAGCTAAGAGGTTGTTTGTATGGAAAAGCCACTAGAAGTGGCTTGGGTGTGACAGAAAGTTGGGTGGTGAGTGGTCTCAGAATAACTAGGGCTGGAATCACTAGGAAAGGTGATGACCAGTTTGATGATGCCTCATATATGGCTTCTGCCTGCGTCTTTATGCAGGGAGTGGGAGGGTTCAACAAAGAAACAATGGCTTCTGCTAGCTCGTCCCTCTGAGAGAAGACTGCCCTTCTAGCCCTCACCCTGAAGCTAGACAGTTCAGTTCCTCCCCATATATCCCTGGTGCCTTTCAAGCTGCTGCCCCATCACTGGACTCAGAGCGAGTGAGTCTGTTATCAAGTAAGTATGTGTGTGAGCCCTTTAAGAGAAGAGTCGCGGACTGCAGCTGTCCTCCATCTCACTCAACCACAATCTCTGCTGGTTTTCACAGCTAGAAGTTATGGGAACTTCTTCCCCTGGCACTGAAACCCTATGCTGGGGAGCCTGGTGTTGGGCTGGGACCTCTTGCTCCTCATGGGGGGACCTCTGCAGCTGAAATATCCTTCTGATTTTTAATATTCACACTTGAGTGATTCCACATCTGCACCTTTCATACCAGTTTCAAGGTGGCTTCTTCTGTATGTCTATAGTTGTAGAGCTTCAGTTCAGCTAGACTTCAGGTGATTCTCATTGATGGTGGTTTTGTAGTTTAGTTGTAATTAATGTGGTACTGAGACGAGATGAACAAAGCATTTACCTACTCCACCATCTTGAATAGAAATCAATCATGGATTTTAAAATACCCCCACTGTCAGGTGCTATAAAATCTACCTCCCAAGTTATAAGAAGATCATAGAATATGGAGACTGGACATTTTGAGCAGAGACTGTTTCAGATAGCAATCTTATGATAAGCATTTACGTTACATTTTCATCAGCTACTTCATGCCTCCCTTTTAGTACTGGACCAATGTTCACTCTGTATCACAGACTTCCAATGGTCTTTGAGAAACAACCTAAAAATATTAACTTGCTGTGCCTGATGATGGTTGATGGTAATTCCTCTTTAGGCTGAAGAGAGAAAAATTCTAATGCATTCATCTAAAAACTTTTTTGCTATGAGAATTTTCTTTGGCTAATTCAACTTTTAAGATCTGTTGGTTCACTCAAAGGTCAAGGAACATTTATGTAAGGAATCTTCAATAACATTCTTTTAGCTTGGCGAGTAGAGAATGCCCTGGTGCCAGTTTTTCTCTCTTTTGAGTATTAAATTTGTGTATGCCTTCATTTGAATTCTAACCAAATAGTGAAATTGTTTTCAAAGTATGTGGATAAGATCATCCAAAGTTAGAGACATTTGTTTTACTTTTATTTCCTTTTCAGTGAGTTTCTTTCTTGGTTTATCAAAAGCACTGTTTTTGAAACCTTGATCATAACCAAAGCCTGCATTATGAAAATTTTTTTACAGAGCAAGTCAGTTTGCATTAAAGATACTCCCTAAGGGGATGCTTATGTATATTTTCCAAGGTTTTGTAAACCTTGAATTCTGAACACTAGTTAATGGGATGGTGATAGCTGTCATTCAGTTAAAATGTTCTGTGATTAAAGAAGTTTAAGTGATTCTAGGAATGTGGTGACCAGAACACAATTCCTTTTATTCCACTTCCAATTTGAAGCTACTTGACTCTCCTGAGCCAGGTATCTGTTGAGCCTAGTGGCCCTGGGGTATGGGTGAAAACTGGTATTGGGCTTGCTTGGATTAAAGAGCACTTTGTAAATACTTTGTTTGAAAGCCATGGCACTTAATCCTTGGAAAATCTTGGGGAAATATCCATCTTAATTTCAGTGAGTATGTTAGGTCTCCCCTCCCTGAGTGTCCACAGACCTAGAGAGAACTAAAAGGCTAATTTGCATCTGCCTTGCCATTCAGGGTTGGATACTGCAGGAAAATTCTACAGGACTGGGACCCTGTCTTTTTGTCAGAGGCCCAGATCCTGAGATATCTTTGCCTCTCACTGCCGTGAGTCTCACTGCCCTTTATGCTATCTGAACAATAAAATCTAAACCCCAAAGAAACTCTGAAGAAAGAGAAGGAAGTAATTGAACCATCAAAACACATACCATGGAAATACAGAAACAGAAGTCCTGGGGAGGAGATTCTAGTTCAAGATGGTGAAGGAGGAGGGTCCTTGGCTCACCTTTTCCCATGGACATGCTGAATATGTAGCTACATATGAAACAACTTCCTTTGAAAAAGACCTGAAAAGTGCCTGAGCAACTCTTGCACATGTGAATGAAAGAAGGCCCACATTGAAACAGATAGGAAAGGCTGGGGCACAACTTCTCCATAAACCCCATCCCCAGCGCTGCAACCCACAATGGGAGGGAACTCAAAACCCAGAGCTTCTCTCTGATGAGTAAGTGTTTAAACCCCACATCAGGCACCCCATCTTTTGAGACCTGCACCAGAGCGATGACCCCCCAAATATTTTCTACCGTCAAAACCCAAGGGGTCTAGATGTTAATGAGACCCACAAGGCTATAACAATCTGAGAAATGGGTCTTAAAGGGCTCGGGAGTTCAGACTCTCCCACCCTAGGGCTCAGTGCTGAGGCAGCCAATGGAGAGCCACCCAGACTTTGTGTGCATGAGGCCCATTTGCTAATCTTAAAGTACTGGCCTCAGGGGCAGGCACCTAATTTAGTACACCTAAGTGCCTCCAGGCTGGCAAGCCCCAACTCACACTCTCCCTCTGCCTTGCTCTAGCCAGCAGGTGCCATCATTTTCTCTCTTTTTTTCTTTTTCTTTATTTTATCTTTTTTACTATGGGCACCATCTATACACTTTCCTCAGCCTCATCCCTCTGCTATGCTCCAGAATGCCAGGATTTCCTGGAGGGGAGCTTTTACATACATCTGGTACCATATTTTTTTTATGTCACCTGCCACCAGGGAATACCCATTGATCACCTGGTTCTGGAGGCCAGGATGCTTATGATCCTGGGTCCTATGGGACTCTAACAATTGGAGACAGTTCTTGGAAGACTACCACCCCAGAGTTCTGTATGTACAGAAGACTGACACTCGCCCAATCTTTCTGTCAAGAAGGCCTATTTTCTGGTCCTGGAGCTTCAGCCTGAAAAAAAAAAGAATGAGAAGTACTGGGGAGGAGAAAGATGAACACCTGAATTAAATTAGAAGCATTCTTAAGGTGATCTACCTGCTATGCAGAAAAGACGTCCTGTAGCTTAAACACATGATTTGAAAATGAAAATATTCAGTACATTAAATAATAGTCCCTGTTGAGGCACAAATTAGTTGTCCAGAAGACAAAGTGCAAGGAATAATGTCAAAACAGAGAACAAGAAGCTAGATGGAAATTATGAGGGAAAAGATAAGAGATTGAAGGGGTAAATCCAGGAAACTGAACATATGGGTAGTAGGTATTCAGAAGAAGAGAGGAGAACAGATGGTGGAAAGATAGCAGTTAAATTCTAGGGGAACATTTCTCAGAGCTGAACTAAATCTTTGTACATTTAAAACACTCACAGGATTCCATTCTGGACTGATGACAATAGACACGCACCCAGTTATTTTCTGGTAAAATTCTTAAACTCTAGTGGATAAAGAAAAACTTTTTAATAATATTCCAGGAAGAAACATTAAATTATCTATTGAAAAAAGAATCATAATGCTTCTGGAATACCCATCTATAAAGAAAGGAAACTATTAATAAAAGACAATTGAATGAATCAGATATAAAAGATAATACCTCAGGGATGCCATATTCAGCCTAGATATTATTCACCTGAATGAAGGTATTCAATGATACATGACAAAGGTGAGTCATCAAGTAACCCCGCTGAGAAAAATACTTGCAATAGTCTAGATACAATATAAATAAACCAAAATTAAGAACTCAAGCAAGAGAAAAGATGAAAAGAATGAGAATAAATGAAGAACAATGATCCTTGTCATATGAACAGATTCATTCATTCAACAAATATTTATTTTTGCTTAACATAGTTGTTGACAATGGGGGTACTGCAGTGAATAAGACAGATCAGAATTAAATCTTAATGGATGAATATAGTCTGGCTGGGAATAATAACATGGTGTAAATTAAGGATGGCTGAAACACTAAACACCATAATGAATACTTAAATAAACACAAAAATATGCCCACAAAACCTAAGAGAAAGGGGTGGGGGGAAAGAGTGAATGCATTCCAAAATGAAAACTTCAACAAAGACAGGAAAATAAGAAAATACCAAATAGAAGTCACAGAGCTGAAGAATACAATAACTGAACAGAAAATAAGTATTCAGTAAGGGAGCAGCGAACAGATGGAGGACAGACAGTAGTTGCGGAGGTAGAATTAAAAGTCTTCTAAAGGCCTTTTTCCATTGGGGAAGAGTCGCAAAGCAGTTGTTTAAATTGCAGATATCAGCTGTGATAGGCTGAAATCTAAGGATGGCCCTCAACATTTCTTGTCCTAATCCCTACAACTGTGAATATGAGGGTATTATGTGTGTGATTATGTTACCTTACAAAGGTTTTGCAGATTTAATTTAGCTTACTACTAATAAGTTGACTTTGAATTAAAAGGGAGTCATCAGGGTAGACCTAATCTAATCACAGGAACACTTTAAAAGCAGTAGGTTTCCTCCAGCTGGTGGCAGAAGAGGAAGTCGAATCGAGTCAAAGCACAAGAGGTGTTTGCTGCTCTATTAATGACTTTGAAGATGGGGCCATGTAGAAAAATTGGAGCGTTATCTCTTGTTGCTGACAGCAAACTCTGGCCAACAACCAGCAAATGAGTGAAGACCTCCATCTTACCCATGCAAGGATCTGGAATCTACCAACAACCTGAATGATCCTGGAAGTGAATTTTCCCCAGGTCCTCCAGAAAAGGGCCCAATGTGACCAACACTTTGATTTCAGCCTGTGAAACTCTAAGCAGAGACCCCAGCTACCCAAGCTTCTTCCACACAGAAATGTGAACTGATAAATGGGTGTAGTGTTTTACACTGCTGAGTTTGTGGTCATTTGTAATGCAGCAATACAAAACTAATAAATACATCAGCTTGTGTAAGCATTAACTGAGACAATCTTCATCACATATTTTGATCCTTTTGACTAATAATTTTATAATTTAAATTTACCTTAGAGCAATTAAATAGTTTATGATAAGCTAATAACAAATATCTAAACAGAACTAAATAATAAGGAAAATAATGTTTTGGGAAGTCCTTCGTAGACCAGAGGATGGTATGGTATATACTCTATAGACTCCTACACAGAACTTCAGGAAATGCATTTAGAGCACTGTTCTTTAGTTGTTGACTCTTCCTCAGTGTGATCCTTATTAAAGTAAGTGTGTTAACTGAAATGGAGAGTGGGCTTTAACTGTTAAATGAAGCTTTTTCTCACTGCAAACTTATAATTAGCACAGAAAAAATGTTATGTGCCTTTTACAAAGATTTTCCTGCTTTATAGATTTCTCTCGTTTCATTCCTGTAGCTTTTTATATTTAAATATTATATTTTATTATTTAATTTTTCATAATGTGATTCTCTTACCATCTTCAGCTTTGGCTTCACTCTTACAGTTTCTACCCTCCTCAACTTTTACAAATGCAAATAAACCATTTTATTATTCCCATATGTACAATGTGGAAAACAGGATTTCTTAAATAACAGGATTTCTGAGTTGACCTAACTTCATGGCTTCTTAATTAAAAGACATTTAAAAGTGATACAAAGCTTGAGAGGCAGTGTGAAATAGCAGAAAGGATGTTGTACTATGTTAGAAATTGGAGAACTGAGTTCAGTCTTCAGACTTCCATTAGCTAGTATTGAGACCTTCGGCAAATCTCTTCCCTTCCCTCTCAGACTCTACCTTTCATAATATTTGCAATTCAAGGGAGTGTTTGTCAGGCTCTAGGCTGTCCTTGGAGGTCCCCAATTTTGCTCGAAAGGTAAGTCAGGAGGCAGGTGGCTTTGGTTGCCTGCTCCTGTTTTAACCGCTGTAGTCCTTTTATCTGTTTCAATAGTGACTTCTGTAATTATATTTCATTTCAACAAACAGCTCTATAGCTTTAAAAAAAAAACACCCCAAACATCAGGGGATTAGATGATTTCTAAGATTTATCCCCGTTTAAATATAGGTTCCCTTCTCCACTTGAAGTTTCTTTCTGAATTCAGGAAATGAATAGATTCAGATAGAAAGGGATGTATATTATAGTATATATTAGTCAGGGTTCTCCATGGAAACAGAATCAACAAGCTGTGTTATTTTAAGGAGTTGGCTCATGTGGCTGTGGAGGCTTTATAAGTCCAAAATCTTCAGGGTAGGTAGGCCAGCAGGCTGGAGACCAAGGGAAGAGTCTCAGTTTGAGTCCAAAGGTAGCCTGTTGGCAGAATTTCTTCTTGGTTGGGACAGGGTGGTGGTGGTGGTCGGTAGTGGTGGCATCAATCTTTATTCTACTAAAGCCTTCAACTGATTGGATGAAGCCCACTCACATTTGGGGGGTAATCTGTTTTACCCAAAGTCCACCAATTTAAATGTTAATTTCATACAAAAAACATCTTCATAGAAGCATCCAGAATAATGTTTGACCAAATGTCTGAGCACAGTGGTCCAGCCATGTTTACACATAAAATTAACTATCACATACTATAAAGCAAATGAAAAAGAACATTGCAGCTATATAGTTATTCTTTTTTTTTTTTTTTTTTTTGAGGGCAGTGTCACTGGCCCACATATGTGGGACCGAACCGGGGCCGCTGGCTTCCAAGGCCTATAGTTATTCTTTTGCCAATAGACAATGATAATAATATAAGATAAAATGTTGAGTGGATTTTGTTTTAGGGAAGATAACAGAATTAGAAAAATCAAAGTTTCACACTGATAGAAGTAAAGCATGCTATTTTGGGAAGCTAAAATGATTTTGGACTTCTAAGTTAAATTGGTTGGAAAAAAGTTCTTTCCTTTGAGTAAATGTTGAACATAGTCTTATAGAGAAACATTCCCTCCCAAATGACATCTATTTCTCCCACTGAGGACCTATCTCCACTGTCCTTAGAGACCTGCAGAGTCACTGATGTCCCAATCTTTATGTAATCTCTGTTTCTTCTTAATTTTCTGCTTCCCCTATCCGCTTATTGTTTCCCTTTCTTGTTCTTCCCATCTTTATTCATTTGTTGCTATTGTGTTCAGAAGATTTTCAGTATTTTAAGGCATTTTGAAAGAAATAAGTGAACACCCTCTGAAGAGGTTGTTCTATATAACGATCAGATGTATCTTTTTTACATTAATTCATTTTGTAATTGTCTTTGATGCAAAGAAGGGCAAGACATATTCATTTCATAGAACAGTAGAGAAATGAAGCAGTTGTTTAAATTTACTGATGAACACAGTGAATAATAAAGGTTTCCTTTAAACTGAGGTCCAAATGAAATTTACATAATTTAGTAAGGTATAGTATAGTATAAAAATAGTCTGTGTAGTGCTGTAGCTTTGTCTGAAATAGGTTTTTTCCCACAGGATGACATTTTATTGCTTATGTAGTCTATTTTCTACACCTTAAGAGTTCTAGAGCTATCCAGATGTTAAATATGCTTTAAAAAAGAAGTGTTTCATTATGAAATGACACAGATGGCATATTTGCTTCTAATGACACGTGCTGCCAAAATCCTAACGCAGCAGCAGTGAAGTTTCCCAAGCCCTCTTAACAGCTCGTTTGTATTCTTTCCACATGATCCCTTGCTATGCACTGCTTCCTGTGTTGGGTCAAGGTTAGAACTGAATTATCTACTTTGCAGCCTCAGGAAGAGATTAATACTTTATCTGCTGGAAAAAAAAATGATGAATGAAACTTTCAATAACATTTTTTTAAGATTGAAAAGATCTGATAAAATTCTGGAGTAGAGATTAAAATTTTTTATTATTCCAAAGTAGTTAAATGCAAAGTAGGAAAATGTAGGTGGTCAGGTGAACAGTGAAGACAATCTAATGAACAAGCGTGTTCCCTCCATCTTTCAAAAACTTGCCAAGGGGCCAATTCAAAATATTACCAGCTTTTGAGAAAGACTGCATCACCTGTTAACCATTGATTTGAATCACTTTCGGAATGAGAATATGCTTAAAGCTATCTTTGAGATTCTTCTAGGAAAAAGCATTCACCCTTTGCCAGGGGTTAAAGGAGAAAGAAGTAGGTTTTAAAAAATTTGAATAGTGTGCTATGGGTGAGTTAGCATTTGTCTCTCCACAGGCACATTTTTTTCTTCCTGCTACCCCAGCTTCATTAAGACCAGGACTGTGTGTTATTGATCATTGTGTCTCTGGAACCTCATATTGGCCTTCAGATAAAATTGAATGCTCAAGAAATACTTGTTCAGTTGAGCTAACTAAATGGATCTCTCACTATTTATGTGCTATTTATTCTAGTTTTTGCTTATGCTGCTGTGTTGTGGTATCTTACAATTATTATGAATGGTATTCTTTAAACACCCAGAAAGAAGCAACTAGGCTGCAGTTGACATAAATAGTAACATCATCTGTTTTTATGAATCAACATTGAAAAGAAGACTTAGAGGCAGATTTCAGGATTGAATATAGAATGTCATCTCTATATAAAATTTAAGGCTACAGAATTTGAATCCTTCCAGTGTCTCCCCTAAGAAGATAAAAATTTTAATTTCCAGTGAACTCAGTCCAATTTAAGTTCCTTAGAATTTAGAATTTATTTCCGAAACTTTCTCTTATAGACAACTAACAGGCAGCTATGCATGCCGCTCTGTGCCCACTCATGCATTAGTGTTCTGCTTTATCACCTGCATTTCTAACATTGGCCTTATTAGGAGTTAGAAATAGAGAACAGAAGGTGCGAACTGATGGTCTACACTCAAGTATGGACCATAGTTGTTTTGTTTGTTTGTTTGTTTGTTTTGGCTATTTTTTAAGTTTGTATTTGGGATTCCCTAAAACTACCCTCAGGTTCAATCACTCACTAGAAGAACTTATAGAACAACAGCAGAAGGGTAAAGTTAAGAATCAGTAATGGAAAAAGATATGTAAGGCAAAGTTCAGGAGACACCAGGCACAAGTTTCCATTTCTCTTATCCCAGCAGTTATGGGGACAGTGCTTAATTCTCCCAGCAATGATGTATGGCATATGCATGGAGTATTCCCAACCAGGGAAGTTCAACTGAGCCTTGGTGTCCAGCGTTTTCCTTAGTTGGTCACATAGAAGTGACTGACTGCCCATGTGGCTGACCTTATTCTCCAGAGGTCAAGCTGATATTATATGACCCTAGATCTCTACCATAAATCACATTCTTAGCATAGACTACCTGGTGATGTTCAAGGCAGGTTATTAGGTAAACAAACCACATATCGGGCAGGGCTTAGAGAGTACCTTTCAAGAGCCAGGCAAAGGTAGTCAAGCCAGACCTGTTGAGTGAATCCTTTACTGCACTATATTAATAGGAAGCCTGTGAAGGTCAGGAGATTGCACATGGAATATGGATTTTTGGATTCACTGGAAAAACTGGACAGTCTGGCCCATTCATCAACCTGGCCACCATTCATGGGAGCTGGGCAGCTTTTTTTACTTTAGATAAGGCATGTGCTTTCCAGTTCACCATCATCCTTCAATATTATACCCAGTTTGTTTCACTCTATTACATGATTTGGCCATCCCTTATACGCATTAGGTTAGAGACGGCTTGGAAATGAAAAGATTTGTTGAAGATTCAGAATAATAAAAAAAAGACAATCTTCTTTTTAAAATTAAAGTCTATTGGAGTAACAATTGTTAGTAAAATTACATAGGTTTCAAGTGTACAATTCTGTAGTACAGCATCTATATATCACATTGTGTGCTCACCACCCAGAGCCAGTTCTCCTTCCATCACCATATATTTGATCCTTTTTATCTTCATCTACTTTCCCCTTCCCCGCTTACCCTCTGGTAACCCCTGAACTATTGTCTGTGTCTATGAGTTTTTGTTTCTTCATTTGTTTGTCTTTTTTTTTTTAAAGATTTTATTGGGGTATTGGGGGAGGGGAACAGCATTGGGGAACCGGGGAAGGGGAACAGACAAATTGCTGTCTTTTTGTTCTTCAGTCTAATTGTGGAGGACATTGCTTCACTGGCCCATGTTGGTATCATCATTGTGCTCTTCTCAGGTGAGGCAGATCTGTCACTGGCCTCTGGACGGCCACTCACAGCGGCTCTTGGCAGCTCACACTGGCTGCCAGCCACTCACGCTGGCTGCCGGCCACTCACTGTAGCCTATGGCAGCCCACTGCAGCAGGGGCTGCTGCTATGCCGGTCCCAGGGACTCACAGCAGCCCAGCTCCAGGTAGAGCTGTTGTTCACCCTCTTAGCTGTAGAGGGCAGTGTCACTGGCCCTCATATGTGGGTTCCAAATCGGGGCCACTGGCATCCCAAGCCAGCTCTTAACCAATGCGCCACTTGGTCGGCCCCCATTTGTTTGTCTTTTATCTACTGAATTTGTCATATGTCTCCTTAAGTTGTTTTTCTGTGCTTCTCTGGTCATCATTTCTTTGCTTAACCCATGAGATAAATTGCTATTCTGAGAATATCATCATTTTCCAAATAAAAGAACCAGAAGATTACTCTGGAGCAATAATTTTTGTAGTTTTTCAGCCCAGGAACTACTGCAACAAAGTAACTATAGATCATCTACTGTTTCTAAGTTCACTCAGCCCTTTCTCCTCCTAAATTATCCTCACCAGAATTAAAGGAATAAATATCTTTTCTTATTTTAGAGAGATTTTATTGAATAGCACATAGAAATTTTAGCTTCAGAGCTAGCACATAAACTTTTACATTGCATATGCCTACTTAGAACACTTTCTGTTGGGACCTGTTCTAAGACACTCCCCCTACAACCTGGCTGCTAGGTTATAATGAAAGCAATTTGCAGACAAAAAATTCCACACATTCAGGTATGAAATAAACCTTTTTTGAAAATAGGTACAAAACAATTTATATTCTTTATTTGATGAGCTTGAAGAAGTTCCTTCTCCATGTCCTTTCAGATGCTTTGAACACCTCATTATGATGTGCTTAAGGCACACGTATCCATCAGTACAACAGCAGGGTTGAGGCAACTGAATTCCTCCTAATGCAAGGGCTCCAAGGATCAAGGCTGAACAATACCTGGAAGGATTTATGTCAGAAGCTTCCAACATTCTTAGTCTGTCTTCATGTATGTTTAGAAGGGTCATGAAAATACTTTCACTAGTCCACATGCCTTTAATACCTTGAGCTTGTGTCTAACATTCATCTCGCTAAATAAATCAGTAAGTTCTCAATAAAAAACATTCCTGGCACTTAGTTTGACCGTTAGCAGAGCCTCAGCTGTTGACTGAGATGTGTTTAACCAAAATGCCAGCATTAACCTTGGAGAGCTGCCTTTCTGAAAAACCCCAACAGACTATACTTGTAGTCTGAATATATATAATAGAGTCATTGCTTACCTTAGAGTTGAAGCTTAAACTAACAGGTACATTCATAGTACCATGTCATCTCTGCTGAATTATTTTAAAGTATATTACAAATATGCTAACACCTTTCTAGATTTCTAGTGATAATGATTTCCAGATTATGCTTTGAGAAAGAGAATATATATCATATGATGTCTTCCCTAATCCAGAGCAGCAGTTGCGCTTAAAATGTCCCTGTGTAGAACCGGCCAAGTGGAGCGTTGGTTAAGAGCTGGCTTGGGACTCCAGCAGCCCAGGTTTGGATCCCACATATGAGGGCCAGTGACACTGCCCTCTACAGCTAAGATGGTGAACAACAGCTCCACCTGGAACTGGGCTGCTGTGAGTCCCTGGGAGGGCATAGCTGCAGCCCCTGCTGCTGTGGGCTGCCATAGGCTACAGTGAGTGGTCGGCAGCCAGCGTGAGCGGCTGGCAGCTGGTGTGAGCTGCCAAGAACCGCTGTGAGATGCTGTCCAGAGACTGGCGACCGATCTGCCTCACCCAAGAAGAGAGCAATGATGATGCCAACATGGGCCAGTGAAGCAATGTCCTCCACAACTAGACTGAAGAACAAAAGGACAGCAACTTGTCTGTTCCCCTTCCCCAGTTCCCCAAAGCTGTTCCCCTCCCCCCATTCCCCAATAAAATCTTTTTAAAAAAAATGGCGCTGTATATAGGTGTCTGCCATATTCTCAAATTCTGTGGTCATTGTGGAGAAAGAAGACTTTATTAGTGAGTTGATGGTTTTTATACTTAGCTCTTTTGCTGATACTCATTTTGAAACATGCCAGTTTTCCTAACTTAAAAACTAATTATTAATGAAGAAATGTGACTTTTATTACATCAAACATATGGTCATAATGCAATAAGTGATAATGAAAAACTGGCATCCAGAATGTAAGGGTGAAAAACTATGGACTAGCAGCAGCTTATTGTATAGGCTCTGAGATTTGTTCTTCATAACAATGGGCAAAACAATAATAAAATCTAAGCAATATTGTGTTAATCTTAGTGCAACAATATAAGTATTCTTGAGTTAGTAATTATCAAGAATTGGCCATTTATAGTTATGTACTTAGAACCAATAAATAGTCAAACTTTATTACCGGAAGTCCTCAAAGAAAGCTAAATTTGTTATTAAGACTCTGAAATTCTCTAGCTCCCAATCTCATTTTCCCTCCACTGAACCAATTGTTTTTATAGCCTGATTTTGGATAACTAAGGTTTCTTTGCAACATAAGGATCACATTATAACAGAATAGGTGGTATTTCATGTGACACGAATGGTATATATGAGACTAGAAAGAGACAGGTGGGAGCATTTGTGAATATTTGAGCCATTTCCTTTAAACCTTGTGATTTTTTTCTTATAAGCAGGCTTTTAGCTTATTAATGTTTCATTTTTTTTATGTTTGAAAAGAGAATGATGATTTTTTCTTTGTTTAAAATTTATATCAAATAAATACTTGTGCTTACCCTTTGCTATTGACATAAAATTAAACATTATATTTTGTATACTTTCATGCCCAATTGTATATTACACACACATAGTTATACCCCTATATGTACCAGTTATGAATGTTTTTTCTTTTCCCAAGAGTTCTTCCTTCACATATTCAAAGTGTATCCATCTTAGGGTTTGTTCTCTGCCTGCTCATATACAGCACTCATGTTGAAAGATAAATGTGATTGGGAATGTGTATAAAAATACAGTTGGCAAAGAAACAGGGTAAAAAAGAGTGACACAAACTCTGTGCCAGGGAAAGGGATGTTTTATGTGGCAGGAACTACAGAGGCAATAAGATGTTAGGTAGTGTTTCTCCATCATTTGAAGGAATGTCATAAAATGTGTTAATCATTAAGAGAGCCAAACACTTCTGGATACCTCACTTATGTGTTATCTTTAAGTAAATCTGAAGCTGGTGCTTGTTCTGCTAGTGATTTCCTGTCTACGATGAGGAAAAAAGAGTTACTATTTTTAATTATAGTGAAGCCCTTGTCAGTAGGCCCTTTGCTTTCATTTGAGAACTGTTTTACTGTTTTTATTTCAGGGATGTTAACAGCATATTTTATCAGTTTTGAAAGGTTTCCAGTTAAAATAATGAGGAGTGGAGGGAGGATGAGGGGTGAAAGGGACAAAATAGTTCTCAAAATTCTCTTTCCAGTACTAGTCAGAAAGTTCTCTGTACTTTGAATTCTCCTTCTAGACAAGGAATCAGAGGAAATGTGATATGTATCTTTTAAAATATTCATTAAATAAATAGGAAGAGAAATCATAGAGTGCCAAGTAATTTTATATTTTGTAAATATAAATATTCAGAGTCCCACCATTTAGAGAGAACTCTCGGTTCATCTTTAGAGTAAGACCAGTTTGTATCCATTGTTTGTATTTTAAATTCTATTTATGTCTTAAGTACATCTCTTGACATAATCATATCTTTCTCCAAATATATATCCTGAAAACTTCTGGCACATAAATACAACGGGTAGTCATTTGTGGGATTATTCTCTGAAATGTATTTTTATGGGTATCCCACTAAACAGCCTGGTGGTTTTCAAGCTACCAACCAGTGTAATAATGGTTATGGGGAAGAGGGCAAAACCGTGGGCCTGGATAGAGCACCATCTGCCTCATCTTCATTTGTGCATTTCTAGGCCCTGGTAAGGTGACTGGCATGTATATAGTAGGAGTGTAATAATTGCTTTAGTCTGAATAACTGGGAAGGAGGAAGATATAAATACTGTGATTGACTCACACGACTCATTAGTTCATTTAATCCTCAAATCTCTCAAGTAAGTACCACTTTTATCTGTTTTATTAATGAAGACACTTTGGTGAGTTTTTGCAGCTTGCCCAAGGTCATATAACATAATAAGTGGTGGAGCGGAAATTTGAAGGCAAATTCTTTAGCTTTCTGCCACACTAACTTCCTTTTGTCCCAGAGCTCTGAATACTTGAACTTTTCTAAGAATGAGGGAGTTCAAAGTCTACAGTGAGGGGCTTTTGAGACCTAGTAGCTTTGCCGGCAGTGATTGGCGCATAAAATGTGCCCAGAAGATTTGAAATGTATGTATGAATGCTGAGTTTCTGCTTTGTGCAGGAGATCTGTTTCTTTATTTTTAATGCAAACATTTCCAAATGGACAAAGAAAGAAAAAGTCTTAGATATCATTATTCTCTGTTGAAAAGCCTTTGGAATGCATGGGAAGAAAGTCTCAACCCTGTGAGGCTCAGATCGCAGGACTGTTGATAGGTCCAATTACACCATTTATTCTAACAATGACACCAACTTATTTTCTTGTAATTTCTACTCAGTTTTCTGTTCTAAGTTTAGATTTTGGTAACATTAAACTGTTTCTGAAGGAGTTTCTAAGGAAACCTCTCAGGCGAGGTACTTAAGTCAATAATTAGAAAGTCATTATGTGTAAATTAAATGAAGCAGGCTGTGTGCCTAGAGGAACAGATGGGTAAGGGCAGTTTCAGAGATTCCTGCTAGAGAGTGGTCTATATTTTTTTTCCTGTTCCAACAGCCCCATGAAAAACAAGCTTTCTAAGGTCCTTGAGGATGTTCAATGTCAAAATGTAAGAACAATGTTTTAATTATCAAAATGTGTGTGTCACCTCTGACCCCCAGTGATCTTGGAACCTGACCTCATCCCAGAACTTCATCCTGCCCTCATCCCCCTCGCTTTCTGCCACACCCTTGCACACCAGTGATTCCTGCCCCACACTTAGATAGTCTCCAAGCCCTCCAGCTTCCTGGGATTATTTTATCTGCTGGATTTAATTGAAATTGATGCCATCCCCTTCCTTTAACCTTGCATCATGTGTTTGGTGGGAACTCACAACCAGTCCCAAGATTTTGGGTGAAAAAAAATTTATTTTTGTGCCAAGCAGGAGAGTAGAGAGTATTTTCCTAACTTCCTCTGGCTCTGAATTCCTGCCTCTGCCTCTGCTGATCTCTCTCTCTGTCTCTCTGTCTCTCTCTCTCCCCTTCATTTTGCACCTCTCCACTTCATTCTTTTCTGACTTGCCCCAAATCAGAAATTCATCCTGTTCTGTCATTTAGAGCAATTCAACTTTCTGCAGCTATAACTGTAAACTTAACTCCAGACCTACTTTTGCATACTCAAAAAAAAAAAAAAATTAGCAAAAAGCTTGCTAAATAAACAGTCTCTGCTCTAGTAGCAGCATGAAGCATAAGCTTTGAAATGACAGTGTTTCCTTTCTCTCCAGGCAGCTCAAATTCAGGCAGGACTTTCTCCTCCTGAGGAAGGTAGATGGCTTCTGTCACTATTTTTTATTTTTTTATTTAAAGTGGGGAATTCAGGGAGGGGAACAGCCAAGTTGTTCTTCAATCTTTGTTGTGGAGGGTGCCAGTCGCCATCTGGCTTCCAGGTGGCAGCTCGTGGCCTCTAAACTCAAGGTGCTGTGTTACAATTGTAGTTGCAGGTGGGCGTAGCCACCATCCCATGCGGGGTGGGGTTGAACCAGCAGCCTTTTTGTTAAGAGAGCACGCTCTAACCCCTGAGCCATCCAGGCTGCAGCTCAGTTCAAGGTGCCGAATTCAGTCTTAGTTGTGGGCGGGTATAGCCCACCATTGAACAGGCAATCTTGTTGTTACACCAGCTGAGCCATCCTGCCACCTGTTGGCAGCTCAGCGGCAGCTCAGCTCAGGCTCAGTGTCACTGGCCCATGTGGGAATCGAACCCATGGCCCTGTTGTTCAGAGCTCATGCTCTTAAGCTAACTCTTAACCAACTGAGCCACTCGGTTGTTTGTTTTGTTAATGGAAAATACTTAATCCCCAGGTTTCTTGTTCCCAGGTAGAGGGACATTCATTAGGGCAACACATTTGGCCTGTCCTTATTCCTCTGTCCTGTCCTTTGGGGAATCTGGCCCAAGGGACTGGGTATGTGTGGCCCATGTCCTTCCTCCTCCTGGGGCTTGGTGTTTGCCTGCCTCAAGGGAGTGAATACATTCTGCACTGCTCTTCCATGATGTCAATTTTAAGGGGCAGGTTCTTTCCCTTTGAAAAGATGTGAGGTTGTCCAGGCCACCTGTGACTGGATGGGGAAGTCTAATTCTAAGATTCTAGGTATTACAAAGCTTTTCCACCTGCTGACCGAAGGCATGTTCTCACATAGCTCCCAAAGTAATAAAGGGAATATTTTCATCTCCATTTATTTGACTTTTCATGTCAATCTGTCAGTTATTTTCAAATCTATGTGGAGAAATGAGGGGCTACTTGTTGGTTCCCTCAAACTTTAACTGTTTTAAATAGCAAATCCCTTCTCATCACCAATCTTAAGGTTCCATTTCAACTGATGCCCTAAAGCCCTAAAGTTTGCCCCTTATATCCTTCAGTCCATTTCACAGGGAAAATCAAGCCAGCTGTTTCTTCCTTTGCCTTAAATCATGACCGCCCTGCCCCTTCCCTTTAGCATCAAAGGAGAAGCTGTTCCACTCTTAGGGCAACTTCTTTATATCACATTTGATCTCATGCCCTCGAGCCACAGGTAGGACATTGCTCCATCTCTGAGCACCTCCTCTGATGAATCATAAGTTTCTCTCCCTTTTTCTGCCTCTAAGTAAGCTTAGGTGTCCTGCATCTTAGAAACCTTTTCTTTTATCCTGTCTCCTTTTCATGCCATTATTCCTGTTTTCTTCTCTTTACAAACAGACATAAACAAAAAGCCTCCCCCCAAAACAAATAACAAGCTTTAGAGTAGTCTGCACTCACTGGTTACTTCCTCATGTCCTTTTCTTCTCCCTTACTTCATTACAGTCAGGCTTCAATGCCACCCATCAAATGGGTTTATTCTGATAAAGGTCTCCACTGAATTCTTAATTACTAAGTCCAATGAATCTTTAACATGTATCTTTCAATTTTCCTCCCTGCATCACTTAACACATTTACCAACTTTTTCTTGAAATCCTGCCTTGGATTTCATGACACCACCCCATAGTGCAGTCTCTGCAATCTGCTAGATGTGCTTTGCATTCTATCGCTACCACTTACTCACTTGAGGCTTTGGACAAGATTCTTAACCTTTCAAAACCTCAGTTTCACCATTTGTAAAGTAATGGTAGTAACAGTATCCTTCTCATAGGGCAGATGTGCAAATAAAATAGAAAACAATACATGCTTAACTCTTATCTTAGTTTGTGGCACTAAAAATCTTGTCTTACTGCTCACAGTACAATGTACAACTCTGTGTCATTGAATCCTACACATTTTTCATTCTCATCTTTTTGAACTCTTAAAATATTCAATAATTTTGACAACTCTATCTATAGAACACTCTCTTCTCTTGGTTTCCTGGATACTATATTCTCTTGATTTTTCTCCTATTTCTCTGGCCACCCCCTTTCAGTCATTTTTTCTGGCTTATCTTTCTTTATTTTACACTTTCTTGACATCCGCTTCTCTTCTTTCCCCAAGTTATTACATGCATGTCCATGGATTCAGTTTTTATCTATATTCTGATAACTCTTAAGTTTATTTTCTGGCTAGACCTGTTCTCTGAGATACACAGCCATATATCCACCCATCTACTTATGTCACAAGGCATCCACAAAATTGATGTATCTCAAATGAAACTGAAGTTGTTCTCTTCCATCACCAAACCCTAGGTTTATCCAGAGTTTTCTAATATCATTTATCTTCAGCAGTCTTTTCCATATCTGTTAGACTAAGTCATACTCCCTGTTTCAGTGTTCATAGATTTTTCTATTTCTTTATCATCATTTTATCACAGTTGTATAACTAGTTATTTAATATTTCTTTTCCCAGAGAGTACGAAGTCCATGACAGCTAATGTGTCTCTCTTGTTAACAACCAAATAAACAGTAATAGCATTATACCTTACATAAATAAACATTTAATAAATTGATAAAATACTATTATGTGAAAAAAGCACTTATTAGAATTCTTGGCATCTAACATCACTCGAAAATGTTAGCTATTACAATTTCAGCCACCAATCTTTAACCTCCCTCTTCTTCTCTATCCCTTTCAATATTGGTGTTTTCCAGAGTTTCTCTCTCTCGCGTGTCATACTTTACATATCTTTTCTAAGCAATATAATCTGCTCTGTGGTTTTATCTATCTTCTAAGTGTTGACATTATAATGGGAACACTTAATTTATATTGAAAGACCAGAGAGATATCCCTGAGGAGTGCTGCTAAGTGCTCAGTCCTCAGGATGAGTATGGGCCTGACCCCTAGAGGCCAGGAGACTGCACAACCGCTATAGGAAATCAGTAGCCCTGGAAAAGGCTATCTTGGCTTCAAGTTGGCCATCAAGCCTAAGATATCTAATACATGGCATTCCAAATAAATCCCCCATTTACTGCCTCTGCTTCTTCTTATATTAAAATTCCATTCTCTCTGATTTGTTGAAGCAATGTCACTGGGCTTGACTTTGGCTTCACCTTATGTTGCCATTCATGCAGGTCATTCAGCTAAACTGCAGTGATTCTTCAGGATGTTGGGAAAAAAAACTTTATGTCACCCACACTCAGTACTATAAACAGTTAAGGTGAGAGACACCCTTCTCCCCATGGTAGATCTCTTTAATTGGCAATCACATACAACCATATTTAACAAAGCAGAAATTATTGATAGTTTTCTATTTCACTCTCAAAAATGTCATGATTTGGATAATAAGGTCACCTTCCTTAAAGTCCACCCAAGTTAATAGGGTGATTGGAGAGAGAGAAGGGATTCTAATTTCAGCCCCATGATATGCCTAAACTTAGTCCTCTCAACTGAGCTCATCGCATTGAGGTAAGGTCACCAATCTTTGACCATCTCTTTTTGTCAACTTGAATGACTTCTTCAGAGCCCTGTTCTTTATAGATAGTTGGCCTCAGCTGGGACCCCCTCAGCGCTGCTGAAATATTCTATTTGCGGGCCGGCCGAGTGGCGTAGTGGTTAAGCGCTGGCTTGGAAGCCAGCGGCCCTGGTTCAGGTCCCACATGTGAGGGCCAGTGACACTGTCCTCAAAAAAAAAAAAATAAATAAATAAATAAATAAATATATATATATATATATATATATATACACTATTTGCAATGAATCCTAAAAGATGGGGAATTAGTTTCAATCTCACACAGGGCAGTTCTCAATCTTCTAACATGAATTCAAGCACCTTTTCTCTGGTACCCTTGAATTCTGCATACCAGAAATACTATTTGGCCAAGTCTGGAAATTTCAGTTTTACCTTCTACCTTACATCACATAATGAAAATAGTCCTCTGATAAGATTCAGCCAAGAATGAAGATTTTTCCAAGGTTATAAGTCATCATCACTGAGAAACTTAGAAGCAGCTCACAACTTCTAAATGGCAGCTTCTTGAACTTTATTTATGTACACGTATACACATTATACGTGCACACATTCATGTGTGTAAGCATAGAAAAAGTCTGGAAGGTTATGCATCATGTGATAACTGTAAAACCTGCTTGTTTTCAAGCCAAACTAATGAATAAAGAAACACATAATCATCCTGGTTATATTTTCATTAGCGAACTACACACACACACACACACACACACACACACACAGTTTGAGTAGCAGTCTTTTTAAATAACACAAGCAATAAAATGATGTAATTTGGGAAAAAGTTGAATCCTTTTTGTAGTTTGTAGCTCTGTGATCAAATTTATTTTCCATTTATCCTTCTCCCATAGGCCATCATACTCACTTCCAGTACAGCATATATCATACTATATTACAGCTATTCGCTTCCATTTTTATTGCCTCTGCTAGGTTGTGATATCCTTGAGGGAAAGCTCTAGCTCTTCATCTTTATAATGCCAACCCTTAGCCCAGTACCTGGACTTTAATAAGTGCTAATTTTTTTTCTCTTGATGCTAGTTTCTTAACTTTTCCTTATACAAGTCAATTTAGAGCTAAAATAACTGAGTGAAATTGAAATCCGTATGGAATAACTTCAGTTACAGGCTAAGAAAAAGATAGTCACAGAAAAGATTTCCTAATTGAACTGACTTGAGACTAAACTTCCAGACCTTAATATGAAATTAGCTTCAAGTTTAGAGGACAATGTATAAGGTTCAAAATCATTATAGGTTCAGTAAACTTATCAGAGTTGGCATGTGATGAACTTTAAATTTATTTTGAGTAAGAACCATGTCTGATCATATCTGAAAGTAGGTCCTAAAAAAATGCTCAGAATAAACAGTTAGGTCTACATTTATCATAGAATTTGCATTAAATGTTCTAGAAATAGTATTTATTTTGATGTTTAATACTTATCTAATAATAAGGAAAGCTATTCCTGACTGTAAATATTGCATATGCTTAGGAGTTAATATTTCCTTATGAGTAATTATTAGTTGCTCAATAAATATTTGGCAAAATAACAAAATGAAGTGATTATAGTTCCTCCTCTGTGACTGGTCTAGCAAAATTGGGCATTTTTCCTACTTAGTCTATGTTTATGGGAGTTATTATTTTTCTGCTGATATTACTTATAGTTATTAGTTTACCTGTTGATTTTACTCATTGGGAACACTTCAAGGGGCCATTGTGTGGCTGCCTGGGATTGTGGCCCAGCCACATCCTGGCTCTGTGTCTTTGATTCATTACTCAGTCTCTGAAAATCTCTGTTTCCTTGTCTATAAAGTGGAGAAAATACCTTAGCTCACAAGAGGGTTGTGGAGATTAAATGAGATAGTGCATGAATAAGCTACTTGGTGTCGCTTAGTTTTCCAGATATTTGAAGTTATACCTTCCATTAATAATAATAATAATAATAACAATAATAATAAAACACTCTCAATCTCCTGTCAGATAAAGTGGGAAACCCAGTGCCTTCCTAATATTTCTGTGGATTCTCAAGGAAGGTTTGGGAGAAATGTACATTCTCCTGACACTAGAAATCTCTGTTCCAAGCTTTTTCCCCATCTTAACTTCAGCGACTGCTCCCTCTCTGCCCCTGTTCTCAGAATTACTACTCTCTCTCTACCTGGGTGTGAACATCTCTCCTTTCCTCTAAGGCACCATTCACAAATTAGTCTTGTGAATAACAGATTTTTAATGGTTTCCCTGGTGATTTGGGGATTATGGGGCTGGTGTGTTAATTGCCATGCAGAACAGGAAACCACAAATTCAATCAGTCCTCACTTCTTAGGCATTGGTCACTTTTGCCCACCCTAGGAAATTACTGAGAGCCTATGCATGCCTCTTCTTAGGCCCTGATCTCCCACCAAGTCTGCTGAGTCCACAGTCAGGAGTGGGATATGTGTGTGTGTGCGTGCGTGTGCATGTGTGTGTGTGCTTATAATCTTTTAATGACCTCAGCCTTGGAATTTAACACTGCCTTTGCGTGACCCTTTCAAAGGCAAATCATTGTTCTTGGATATATAGTCCCAAATATTGTTTCTTCAGTCCTCTTAGGTATTCTGTGAGTTCCCAATGTTTGTTTACAAAAATAATTTATTTGGGGCCGGCCGAGTGGTGCGGTGGTTAAGCGCTGTCTTGGGAAGCCAGTGGCTCCAGTTCGGATCCCACATTTGAGGGCCAGTGACACTGCCCTCAAAAAAAAAAAAAAGTGCGTTATTTGAGGTGTAATTTACATTCAGTTCAATTTACATATTTAAATTCACAGTTCATAACTTTTGACAACTATATACCAGTGTGTAACCACTACCACCATCAAGCTATAGAATACTTCTGTCACTCCTAAAAGCTCTTCTAGGCCCCTTTGCAGACAGCTCCTCCCCCACCAACTCCCAACCCCAGACAACCACTAATGTGCTGTCATTATAGATTAGATTTCCCTTTTCTAGATATTTATGTGAATAGATTGTTCTGGCTTCTTTCTCTCAAGATACTATTTTTGAAATTAATCCATGGTGTCACATGCATCATGAGATCATCCTTTTAGATTACTGCGTGGTATTACATTGTATGGGTATACTAAATTTTGTCTATTCCTTCACTTGCTGATGGGCATTTGAGTTGTTTCCAGTTTTGAACTATTATGAACAGGGCCATAATGAACATAAATGTACAAGTCTTCGGATAGTGATATGTTTTTATTTCTTTGTTAAATATCTGGGAGTAGAATTACTGAGCTATATGGTGAGTATATATTAAACTTTATGAGAAACTGGCAGACTGTTTTCCACAACGGTGATACCATTTTAAATCCCCACTACCAATATATGAGAGCACTGGTTGTTCAACATCCTCATTAATCCTTGGTATTGTTAGGTATTAAAATTTTAGACATTCCAGTGGGTGTGTAGTGGTGTCCCGTTTTGTGGTTTTAATTTGCATTACCCTGACAACCAATGATGTTGAGCATCTTTTCATAAGGTTATTGGCAATTCATGCATCTTCTGTTGTGAAGTGACTACAAAATCTCTCTAAATACAACTGGGTCTTTTTTTATATCTTCTATTTCTCTCCTCATCATGTTTGTGCTTTCCTCTAATCTTCTTGAGCATATGGAGCATATTTAAAATAAATTTATAATGTCCTTGTCTGCTAATTCCATTAACTCTGTTATTTCTGGATTTGTTTCTATTGATTGGCATTTTTCCTGCTCATAGGTCATATTTTCCTTTTCTTTGCATACCTGGCAATTTTTTGTTTTAATGCCAGACATTATGAATTTTATGTTGTTGGTTGCTGGATTATGTTGAATTGCTTTAAATATTTTAGAGCTTTGTTTTGGCAGGCAGGTCAGTTACTTGGAATCTGTTTGACCCAGTTAAGGCTTGCTTTTAAGCTTTTTGGGGTGTGTCTAAAGTAGTCTTTAGACAAAGGTTATGATGGTATACTTCTGAGGACTGCCTACTGCCCCCTGTTATGAGATCTTTTCAATCTGGCTGCGGGACAAAAACCATTCCTAGTGCTGGGTAAGCTCTGGGAATTGTTGGATTGTTTGGTACACTGTTTTTTGGTGGTTCTTTATCCTACTTTGTAGAGTGTGACCTCACACAAGCACAGATCAGCACTCGGCAAAAGATTCAAGAGGAATTCCCTCCTTTGAGGTATTCTGTCTCACAGATTCTAGCTGCTTTCACCTTCCCATATTGTTATCTCTATATTCTTAACTAGACGAGATGGTGGGGCCCTCTCTGTGCTTCTCCTCCCTGTGCTGAGACATGAAAATTTCTCCAGACAGGAAACTCGGGCTTATCTCATGCATTTTCATCCTATCAGAGATCACAGCCCTTTACTATTTGCTCTCCAATGTCTGAAAACAGTTCTTGATATATTTTGTTGGGTTTTCTAGTTGTTTCATGTGGGAGGGTGAATCCAGTTCCTGTTACTTCTTCATGGCCAGAAGCACAAGTTCATGTATTAATATCATTTTTAAATTTGAGGGCTATAATAGGATTAAGAACTTTTAACTTATTGATTAATACAACAAAAGGAAATTTAGAGTTACTATCACCTTCATTTCATAAAAGAAAGGGTATTTAACAAGATTTAAAAAAATATTCAACAAAAATTTACATTATTCATTTTTCTTTCATTTTTGTCACATGTGAACTTATGAACCAGATCTAATCTCTTGATTTGTAGTAAAAAAAAACCACTGATCCTGGCCATGCCTTCCTTTTCCTCTGACAATTTTACGGAAAAAAAGCACTAAGATTCAGATAAATTAATGAGAAAGTGACTAATATTTAGCAATATGGCCAAGTCTAAAACTCAGATATCTTGATTCCTAGTATACTCCTTCTTTTCCTGCATCCGTGTGTTTGAACATAGTCATATTGAGCCACTAGACACTCTAGATGGTATCTTCCCATTGAGCTATAATAATCTACAAATTTATCTTGGCTTTTTGTCACTAGTTTCTAATTTGAGTTAAGTACAGTTATGATTATAATGAAATGCTATCTAATATTTATGTGGCACTTCACACTGTCCAAACAAAGTGCATGTCATCTTTTAGCCTCTAGAAATTAGGAAGTCTGCTGAATGAAGCAATTAAAATGAGAACCCCAAGATATCATAAAACATCTCCTCTCATACACTCCTCCAACTTGGGTTGTCTTAAAAGAAATGCATAAATGCTGGCGCGGTTATTGGTTATATGGATAGTATAAAACAAAGAGAGAATTACAAGGCTTCAGAGTTTCCAAAAAAGGAATTCAAAAATCTCAAAGGCAGCACGAGTGTTGTGGAAGTTAAAATGGGCCTGATATTTTAGCCAGAGAGCTCCAAAAGGGGTGTGGACTCCCAAAGACAAAATGCTGGAATGCAGAAAGAAAATATTTAATTTATACTTACACTTATTCTTTACCTAAAAATTAAGAAGGGTATGAAACTTTCCTGATATTTAATATATAGATTGAAGCTGGTGGCCTAACATGGATTGTATGTTAGACCAGAACTATCATGTCTAATATATAAGCTGGAAAGGGAATATGCATCATAGCTAAGATCACTAACTCTGCAACCACATGCCCTGGGTTGAGTCCCATCTCTTAGATCAACTACCTACGTGATTTACATGAATTACTTAACCTCTCTGGGCTTCTTTTGACTCACATGTAAAATAAGAAAGAAAATAATAATATTTATTTCATAGAATTGTTCTGAGGGTAAATGAGCTGATGTATGTAAAGTACTTAGAAGAGTTGTTTATACATGAAAGCCTGATATGAGTGTTAGAAATAACTATGATCCTGAGAGAAGCATGGGAGTTCTACAGTGTGGAGGAGCTGACAGTGTGCCTTCCCTGAGTTGTTCAACCTTGCATTATGTGTTGTGTTGCCATTCAGATGCACTTTTGGATCTGAAGCCAATCGCAGAGCCTGGGACTTCTTAGCGTCCATAATCATGTGAATCAATTCCTTATAATAAATCTCTTCACCTAATAAGAAACTTATATAAATATGTATTTCCTATTGTTTTTTTTTCCCTCAGAAACCCTAACACAAGCCTCAGTAGTTTTAAGAATGATTATTCTCATTCTAATATATACTGAGAGTATCAGAATGAAGAAAAATGGCCCACATACTGACTTAGGCAAGATACACTTAAGAAATTGACTTCAGTATGGAGATCCAAACAAAAATAGTTCTGAATCAAGAATACAAGGCACTTCAAATGATCACTTTTTATGCTAACAATATATCTTTAGGATTAAAAGCAGTATATGGTCACTTAAATCATACTGATAAATAGAGGAAAAATTGTAAATCAAGCTTAAATGGAGTTTATATATATATAAAAATTGAATAACTGAATCTTTTTTTTTTTAAAGATTTTATTGCGGAATTGGGGGAGGGAACAGCATTGGGGAACCGGGGAAGGGGAACAGACAAGTCGCTATTCTTTTGTTCTTCAGTCTAGTTGTGGAGAACATAACACTGGCTCATGCTGGCATCATCATTGCGCTCTTCTCAGGTGAGGCAGATTGGTCGCCGGCCTCTGGACGGCCGCTCACAGCAGCTCTTGGCAGCCCAAACCGGGTGCCAGCTGCTCACGCTGGCCACCGGCCAATCACACTGGCACCCGGGGACTCACAGCAGCTCAGCTCCAGGTGAAGCTGTTGTTCACCATCTTAGCTGTAGAGGGCAGTGTCACTGGCCCTCATGTGTGGGATCCGAACCGGGGCCTCTGGTGTCCCAAGCCAGCTCTTAACCAACTCGCCACTCGGCCAGCCCTTGTCTTTGTCTTTTAACAATTAATTAAGCTTTCACTTAACAATATGGCACTTGTGATTTGGCAATGCAGGAAATAAACATTTGTAATGTGGCTTTTATTATTCCCTAGACAGCCATGAAACCAATAGAAGCAAAAGATGAGACCCATTATTTTGAATTTCACCTCTTTTCCAATATGCAAAATGGTATGGGTTTAGTGAGAAAATATTACCTGAAACCTTAGAAAATGTCCACTTGGACTGAACCTCAAGAAAAATTAGAGCTAGAGAGGGAAGGAAAAAGATGCATTTTAATGAGTGGGGAAAAAAAAAACATAGATTTAATAAGTTCTCAAATGAGGCATATTGCATGTTTTCAATGAGTTCTGTTGTCTTGGCCTTTGAAGTAAATTTGACTAGCTGTCTTGATAAGGAGGCCAACAATGGTATTAGTGAAACTGATCAAACCCAACTCTGACTTTACCAGTCTGTGCTTGCCTGGGCTTTTTCTACCCATCTCAGGTATGCTTGTAATAGCTTGGAGATTCTGGGATCGATTTCCTATGCTTCACATAGCCAAAAGCCAAATACTATTCATATTTCATTCCCAGTTTCACCACAAGTCCAAGCTTTTGCCAAATATCCTAGTACCTGAATCCAGAATATATTCCTTACAGACTTGCTTTTTCATAAGGTATTATTTATGTGACCATCTTGGTATTGGATAACTTGACTTTTAATTTGATCAACAGGCCATAGATATGCACTAGATGCTACTTATGAGACAGTGTCTGTATGAGAACAGTGGTCATTTGAGGAAGAATTACACATGCATGTGTAGGGATAGGCTGCCAATTCCTAACAATACAGTCAAACTTGTTGGCAAACGTGTTTTGGGTAATATGTTGCATAGTACCCTTTTATTTACAGGTCAGAGGGGGTCCAGCTTATCTGCTTGCTGATACATCACATTCCTTTAGAACAATAAGGAAAGTAAATCCAAGAAGACTGTATTGCTGTTATTTTCCTCAAATAGGCAACTATAAAGTACCAGTGCCAATGAGAAGGCACAGCTGAGCTACTTTGGTTTCTTGGTGGAGGATGAGAGAGGAAGGTCAGGAAATACATTTTGTGTCAAAGAGTGAAGTTTAATATAGTTAGACTAAACCTTATAGGAAAGGGGAAGTTTGGCCTACAGTTTCATTTGCTCCAGAATTTCAGCACTGTCTTTAAATACATGATGATAATTATATGGAGCAAGAAACAAGACAGTTATGGGTAAAATAGTAATTTTCCTGAGCTTCTTTCTTCCTTTTTTTGCCAAGCTCTTCTCTCCTTTCCTACTACCCAGAGGCTTTATCCTCATCATAATTACTCTTCCTGTCTCATTTCCCCTAAGGCTCTTCCAGATGCTACTAATAAAACTCAAAATTCTATTTTGGTGATAGTGTAGGTGAACCATTATTGTTCAATGTGTCATCCCTCTTAGGTAATATTGGTCATTTAAAAAATAGGTTTCTGTGCCTTTATCCAAAGGAGTCATGGACCCATGATAAGCAGTTTAGGCTCCTTCCTGGTGTTATTCTAAATACCACACCTTGACCCTGTAAAGCAGATAGATTAAAATATACTTCTAGGTCTCAGAATTAATTCTACAAATATTTAATAAAAACCTACTATTTGCCAGGAGTTGTTCTAGTCATACTAAAACAAGAATAAATAAAACACAGCCCTTGGCCCTCAGTAAGTCCTGAGGGTGTCATTAGAAGGAAAGTGTTACAGTTTTCTGGAGATGAACTTAGAACCCCAAGTGGGGTGGAGGTAATTGGCTGTGAGAGTGTGAAACGCCTAAATTAAAGATGGGAGTTGTGAGAGCCCATGGGATAAGCTGATCATTCCTCTGTTTGCCATTGTACCACCCATGCACGTCTTCCCCACTATACTGTGAGGTCTTTGCTCAGGAATCAGGTCTTACTCATTGCCATACTTTTGGTACTTGCATTGAAAGAGCCTACCTGACAGACCAGACCTTGGCTCTACAGCCCACGAACTGTGACCTTGAGCACAGATGTTTACCTCCTCAAACCCTAATTTTCTCATCTGTGAAAATGAAGAAATGATAATCCTTAAACTGGTTATTTTGGGGAGAATTTAATTGGATAATTTGTGCAAAGTATGTATGGCAGTTCCTGACACATAGTAAGCTTTCAAAAACTGTTGGCAAATATAACAAATAAAAATTGATGTATCATGTGGCTCAATATTTACATAGAATTAAATAGTAAAAGGAAATAGAAATTCAACTCCAGAAGCTTTGATGAATAATGTGGGTGTCATTTTCTTAAAGTAGCCCTCCCAGGATTTTACAGAGACATACACATAAGAAGCTTCCGAGAAATACTCTAGAGTATTTCCAGTCATTTGTCCATTGTCTCCTCAAATCCCATGGCATTCATGACAGCTGCTAAACATCTTTCTCAGTTTCTCAGCTAAATTTGTCTTCCCATTAAGTCCCTCCTCCCCTCTTCCCTGAATAGCCAACTCACTGTTCGTGGTCATGCTCATACTTCTCACGCTCAGACACTGCCCCTCACCCATGTAGTGTGGCCATGCCCACTATGCACAGCTCCAGAGAAGCCTAGCTTTTCTGTCATTTGGATTTATTTTTTCATAAATATTAGTTCTCTTGAAATTGTGATGAATCAAATGCTGTATTTTATTGCATAGTACTAATAACATTATTAGTAGATGAATAATTAACATATGACTCATGATAGGAGCTATAGACAACATATGTAAATGAATCGGGTGTGCCTGTGTCCCAAGCAAAAGCAGGTGGTTATAATTTGCTGACCTCTGATGTAGAGGAGTATTGGCCATTGTAAGGCCTGGTTTTTCCTCTGAGGACATGATGCTGTGAGATGGTTCAGCGCAGAAGGGTGACATAAGAATCACACTGGGTCTGTGTTGAGAATTGACTGTAGGGAAACAAAGGTAGAAGGAGGAGAACCAGGTAGAAGGGATTATTACAATAGAGAATGATGAGAAAGTGAGAAGTTATGGGATTCTGGAGATATTCTGAAGATAAACATTTATAGGATTTGCTGATGCATTCCATATGAGGTTAGGAGTTATACAAATCTGGGAGTGAGGTGGTTAGTTAGAAAGCAGTTAGGTATTCCATATGAGGGTGATGCTGGACTGAACTAGGGCAGTGGATCATTGGTTTTATGCAAAAGGCTAGCTTTGTGTAGTTGTGGAGGTGGGGGGTGGGGGGATAGGGGGGTAGAGAGTTATTCCCTGATATTATTTTTTTATGATTAGTTTCAGATGTACAAAACAATGTAATAGACGTATCACCCCTCACAAAGTGATAATCCTCCTCCCCCAATCTATTGACCCTCTGACAGCTTACATATCCACCACAATTCCATGAACTCTATTCCCTATGCTGTACTCCATATCCCATGAATATATATATATATATACATATATATATGTATATATATATATATATATATATATATACACACACACACACACACATATACATATATATATATTAAATTATATATGTATGTCCCTGGTACTCTTTTTACATGGAAACACTACTGCTTTGCTGTTTTATGTGAGGGGTTGCTGTAATAATAACATCCCTCCCAGTTCTGTGCCTACAAATTCTAGCCTGAGTGAAAAGAATTCTCTTAGCCTGTAGGGGGTAATGATTGCATGCCTAATAAAAAGGTAGTAGGCTAATGTTGACTTGGTTTCTTGTGTTTTTATTTCAGCTTAGTATATAGAGAGCCAAACCTTGTTTATATTTTGTAAAAAAAATCTAGATACTTTATCAAATTTATGATCTTCTGATTATATAATGCACCTTTATTTTTTTACCCTTTACCAAAGAAAAACATCATTGCCAATTAAATTGAAACACAATGCTCCTCATCACCTCAGTTGTGAGATACACCCTGATTTTATAGCCATCAAAATGTAAAACACATGTATTGTTAAAATCAGTGAAATACAGCATGCTAAAAAAAGCTGCATGTAAATTGACAGTCAAATGAGAATAAGGGGCTTTTGTCCTGGGTGCCCAGGGAGCATCCAAGTGTTCTTTGGAAACTCCAGTATTCAACATGTATGAATTTTCAAAATCACTGGTATAACTTATAAAGCCTATTTAAACTATTTTAATGGAGATTTTGTTAAAGCACTTCAATCCTATCACCATATCTTAATAAGAGCATACTGAATAATGTTCTACCTTTTATCAATGACTCAAAGTCATGATTATAAATACTATTTCATTTCTAAGAAAAGACTCTCTTTGTTTTACTCCTACTTTAGTGGCCAACCTTTGCTGTCTCCTCTGTGGGTTCCTTCTCATTTCTCCAAATCCTAAACTTGCTGGTGCCTCAGGCTGAATCCTTGCACATTCAGTCTTTTCTTTCCTTATTTGGTCCTCAGGTGAGCCTAGTAGCTTCATGGTTTTACATACTTTAAATATCAGCATCCAGAACCTTTCTCTGAACTCCTCTCTTACATCCAATTATACAGTTATCTCTTTCACTTGGATGCCTAATGAGCATCTCAGACTTGGACATCTCCAAATGAGCCCCTCATTTCCTCCCTAAAAACTCTTCTTCCTACAGTCATTTTTATTTCATCAAATGACATTTCCACTCTTCCCATTTCTCAGACCAAAAAATTTGGAGTTGTCTTTGACTCCTCTCTTTCTCTCGCCACACTTGTCCAAGCTATCCGTAAGTTCTTTTCATTCTGTCGTGACAATAAAAAATATCTCCAGAAATTGCCAGATGTCCTCATTGCCCAGGGTGGCAACATGGGCCCTGGTGGAGGATGACTGCTATACCAATCAAGCATGCTTCTGCCTCGGGTCCTTTGAATCTTCTGTTCTCTCTTCCTTCTCCCAGATACCACACGGCTTGCTTCCTGACTTGGTCAGGTCTCTGTTTCAAGTATTATCTTAACATGAACTAGCCATGCCATCCTCATTCCCTGTCAGCTTCACATGGTTTTATCTTTCTCTATTCCATTTACTATTTTCTTGTTTTATGCACTTACTGTATCCAAGTGTTTCCTTCAATGTAGAGAGAGTACAATTAATATAAAATTGTTGGCCCCTTTGTTCACTCCACCCCAGGGAGGCAGGATGACTTATATGATTAACGTATTGGGTAAGAACAAATTGGGTATTTTGGTTCAGTCCTCATTTTTTTTTTCTTTTCTCTTGAAAGTGTTTTTTTTTCCAAGAGCAGGTGACAGGACCTGCACCATTCAGTGCTGTTTGTGATGCCATGGGTAAGCTTGCCTCAATCTGAGGTTCAGTGACTTTTTGGCCTTTTTTGCCAGACCCTCTTACTTCCCCTTCTTCGGTAACAAAGGTTCTACTTTGGACTCTGCATGCTTTGTCATCTTATATCTCAATTTGTTGAGAACTAGGGAAAAGGACTGATATTTACTAGAACCCTGAGATACTAATGTTTGATGCATCCAAAAATAAAGAAAGGAGTGGAAGTTGGAGGAATTACAATAATATATGAAAAATTGAGGATTCTGGTGTGGTGAGAGCATGCAGCTTTTGGTTTGGGATTTTACTGTGTGGGTAGAGTATACCAACCTTAGCTATTTGTTGAGGATTATTCTTGGGTAGTTTTTAACTACTGTGGCCTGAGCAAGAGGCTTTAAGCTTTAGGCTATTGTGCCCTCAGTGGATGACTACATTGTAGACAGCTGGTTCCACAGTGCCTTCTTTTTCTACAGAGTTAAGACTGCAAGCTCTGGGTCTCAGAGAGCCAGGATGCTTGAGCCTCAGCAAGGTCACAGGGGTCTCTTGGGTCTTGGCACATGCTGACTGTGTGGGCAGCCATCACCTGAGCAGTAGGCAAAGGTGCAGGATGCACAGGCCTGCCCCTGGTGCTGACCTTGGCAAATGTGAGGACCCCAGCAGATCTCTGAGTCCTCAGGTGAAGACTGTGACAGCTTAGCACACAGGTGCAGCTTTGCCTCAGATATTGCTGAGGCAAAGATCTGACAATAGGGTAAAGTGCCTTTCCACATATAGTCCATTTTGACATTATATGAAGAGAACATCTTCACTGTCTTTAAACAGAAAGGCAACTAAGTCCCATGTGCACCATAAAGCATTACTGGGGGTCTGGTTTTAATTATCAGTGCCAGACCTGGTACCACATTCATGGGTTCCCAAGAAAGGGACTATGAAAGGTTGAACTTGGATTTATGTGTTCTTTTTTTTTTAACTTTTTTTTTCTAATGTTAACTTTATTGAGGAACAATGTGTTTTTCCTAGGACCTATCAGCTCCAAGCTAAGTTGTTGTCCTTCAATCTTAGTTGTAGAGGGCGCAGCTAAGCTCCCAAGTCCAGTCGCCATTTTAGCAGGCACAGCCCACCATCCCATGTGGGAGTTGAAACAGCAACTTTGTTATTAACAGCACATGCTCTATCGGCTTAAGTCACTGTCTTCAATCTAGTTGCAGAGGGCCCAGCTCACTGGCACATGTGGGAATTGAACCAGCAACCCTGTTGCTCAGAGCTTGTGCTGTAACTAACTGTGCCACCCGGCTGCCCTGCAAGCCAGGATACTTTTAAGCATGAAAAACTATTAATAATTATACCAGGACACCAAACATAAACTATGATTAACCTAACAAATCAGGACATATGGTTAATCTAGCCATGGATCAATGCACAAATCCTACTTTTGAGAAGCACTGGGCTAAGATGGAAAGCTTTACAAGTCCACAAATCCCTCATTCATGGCAGAAGGCAGACTCTCCTAAGAAGAAATTTAGAATTTAAATAATAAAAGTGATACAGGTAATTGATCTGCCTTGGCATAGCTGTGAGGAAACTTTCTGGGATGAATATAAAGAATATCAATTCTATCCGTGCCCTGGTATGAATGGGGAGTCAGGTGAGAGGTGGGACCTGAAAAGTACAGCAAAGTTGAATGGTTCAGGGGAGCAGGAGTGTCAGGCTCTTTCTGAGATGTAACTGGAGGGTTTCAGCCTTGAGTGTTCAAAATGCCATTTGTCAAAACAGAGGCATAGTTTATGTCACTGACACCATGAGAGTCCCTAATACGCAAACCTATATTCGCAAAGACTTCTGTTTTATCTTACCTTGATAGGTAAAAACTTGAAATATTATATTAAGGACACAATGAGATCTGAGCAAAGCTGCAGAGAATTCTGGAAGAGAAGCCCAAATGAATAGTTTTTAAATTGGCCCTGAGATGTTCATAATGAATTCATGTCTTCTTGGTGGGAAAAAGATGGAGATAGGGTATGGGGGAGAGAAGATGAGTTGTTACTGAAAGAAGAAAAGACCAGAAAGAAATAAGCATAAAGTCATCACCCAAAATTTGCTGTAAAGCATTCTAAAGCATTTTATCATCTTGGCACACTTTTCTTTTTCCAGTTTCTCCACAAGGGAGGTTACCCTCGTGACTAACACTTGTGCAGGGCTTACTGTGTGCCAGGTAGGATCCAGGCACCTATGAGTATCAAGTCATTTAATCCTCACAGACTGACCCCAGTGTCTGTGCCCTTCACCACTGCACTGGCCCTGACGGGACCCGATCCTACGGACAGAAAGAGCTGATGTGGGCTTTGATTTTTCACTGCTGCCTATTCAAGAGAAAGACAGGTGACTGGAGCTCAAAAACATTCATGAAATGAACGCAAGGATGAATCAACAAGGAAAATACATAGTTTCGGAAGACTGGAGTTTTGGAAAACAAAAGAGAGTTGTAGAAACAGCCAAGGACCATAACTCAGGCCCCTGGGTTTGTTCCCTGGCTTGTGCTCATCACTTTGTTTCTGGACCTTGATTTCCTCATCCGGATATTTGAAGATATCCTGTCCTCCCACATCACAAGGCTGATTTACCAGGGGCCGTCTCTTAGAACAATATGCTCTCAGCACAAAGGTTGCCCAGACTGGAGAGCAAGGGTGGGTGAACACAGCCCCTTCTAGCTGATGGAGAATGCTCAGTGCTCTTGTGTGCTTTGTTGCTATTGCTATGCGTAGTCATTCCTGAAGGTGGAGTTGAGGCACCATTCAAAGTTCATGTGGGCTAGAGAAGCCATGGGTATCTCTTAAGAGGCTGACTGGCTGCTAGTTTCTTTCTGATTATATGTTATCTTCAAACCTCCTCTGTTACTCCTTTGAGTGATCCACTATTGATATAGAATATTTCTTGTGCTGGGGTCGTGGTCTCTTGGAACTGAAGAATGGAGACATGGACCAGAGAGGTAAAGTTGCAGAAAAGGAGTTAATGAGAAGTAAAAATACATTTCAAAGAAGCAGAAGTGGGCCCGAGCAGTAGAGAATGGCTCAAGAGCCATTATTATTTAGAAAAGAAAGTACACTCCAAAGAGTTGGGAGTGGGCCAAGCAAAGGAAGCTCAAAAGGCCCAAGGGGGCCCAGGACAAGGGTCAGGGCCAGGGCCAGGGCCAGGGAGTCATTATTAGGAGAAAAAGTACATTCCAAAGAGTTTGGAGCAGGCCCCGAGCAGAGGCAAGGCTCAAAATGCTCAAAAGGCCTGGATTTACGTGTTCATTCCATAGGCTGAAGAGTTCCCTCTGACCACATGGTCTTAAGCTGGTTCTTGATTGGCTAATTTTGTATGTGGGAAAAGTCTTCTACAGGAGGTAAGTTTTAGGTCTAAAAAAAAAAAAAATCTCGTTATCAGAAGTAGATGAAATAGCCATTGTGGCCTAGAACCAAAAAATATCTGGTTTCAAGGGAATGTGAACATGATGATCCTGGATTGAGCCCACACTCTCTTTACTGTTGGGTGCTATAATTAGGGACTCAATAAGGAAATGGAATATAGGTATGCACATAGGAAAAGAACTGGTGATGGGGGCTCTCACCAATGTAAAATTTCAACCTTTTAAAAAGACAGCAATTTCTCAATGCCACATACTGAGAGAAGAGACAGATTACACAGGTAGATTTCTGTCTCCTCCACAGGCTAAATGTTTCAGGCCAAAGTTAACCTCTTACTGGGACAGTTCTCCCAAAGGAGAGTAAGTCCTCAGGCCTTGGACTTCAGGCACCAGGTGTAGACTGACTTGCTAGTCTGGCAAAGCTATCTATCCTTATTTATTTTTAGATAACACTGAGTCTCTGCAACACTAAATATTTGGCTTCTGAAACATAATTTTTCCTGAGATAACAGTTCTGGGGGCTAGGGATTTGTTTATTTTCTAATTTAGAGGGTGCTGACTGGTGCTCTGATATACTTATGTGTCCAATTAACTTTTTGGACTCTATAATAAGGGAGGTACATCAAACACTTGGCATTGTGCTTCAGCAGCCCTGAGGCAACCACTCTCTTCCCGTAAATGACAGCAAAGACTACAGCTGATTAAAGTACCCCAACTTCACCCAGGCAACAAGAACCCCTTTGGAACAGAGTAAGAGACTCTGGAGGAAAATCTTTGGATCTGAATTTTGTTGGCCTTTAATTTATATGGACGAGAGTATTTTATTAAATCGAATTTTAATACTTTTGGACATTACATGGCAAGGAAATTTAACATTTGAACTTGTAATTTTTTCCTGAAGTTACATAACACAAGAGGATTTATATCTAGTTGTGGGGCATCTCAATGTTGGCGTATTATTATAGAGCATCTTAAACTGTTTGCTTTTCCTAAAGAATCTCTAATATGCTGCCTTTGACAGTGTGGCTCATCATAGTTAGGCATGAGAAATAGAATAGGAAGTGAGTTGCCAACCTTGGTATAGAGTGACCTTGGAGCTGGTTTACATGTTATACTCTTCTAACCCATTTTAGGGTTTTCTGGGAGCAAAATCTAAACCTTGCAAGAACATACCCCTCAAAGAAGCAGCTGGTATTGGAGGAGGTGCTTCAAGAAGGCAACAGCAGGATTGTTCAAATAAATTGCTTACCTCTACTCTGAGAGGTAGGTCAACCCATGGTTGACCATATAGACTTGATGGTTGAGCCTGATGGATTAAAAGATCACAAAACTGGTGAAGGTTGGGAAGGGAGTAAAATGCTTCTTCTTCAATGCTGATGTCTCCTTCCATGTTGACAGTTATAATTTAATATAATATTAATGGTGTCTCTCCAGTTCTTTGCTCACAGAAAACCTGGGGAGGACTAAATATTTCTTATTTGAACATGTGGGAAGAATAAACTGTGCATGCTTGGGTTTCAGATCTTCCATATCTGTCTTGGGAGAGAGTTTCCTACTGAGCAGTGAGCTCCCTCCTGGTTCTGTATGCCATCAGTGTTTAGCTCAGGTAGTTTCCCATAAAAGGATGCCCTTTCTTGTCTAGCCTTGCCTATAACTGGGTGGGAAAATTTATCCAGTTTGGGGGTTCAAAATTACATGCTCACTTTCTTATCAGCCACATCGTTTAACTTAGCCTTTGTCAGTAATAAAGGTGATATTTGATCAATTATCAATCTTTCACTTTTGTCTTATTTTTCAGAGCAAAGAAGAGAGGTGTTATTCATTGAACCCCCTTGAAAATATCCATACTTACCACTTCCCAATATACTGTTTATGTGTTTGTTTGTTTAATGTCTCTACCTGATAAAATACAAGTTCTAGGGTAGAAACTTATTTTCTTCTCTCCTGATTCCACAGTGCACAGAGCTAGCACAAGTTAGGCTCTTAATAAGTGTTTATTAAATGAGGACATCAATTATTATGCCATGATGAACTAGGCTGATGACCTCAGGGATAACTGAGGTTGATTAAGGTTTTCCTGTATTATCTTCATGTATGTTGTGCATTTCCTGGCTCTGTTCATTCTTTTGACTACCATAAAGGTACACATTTTTACTTACTCCCCACCATCTTATTTTCTAAGCTTCTGTGTACTTAGAGTAAACAACATTAAAATAGGACCCCAAGTGTCTTTCCTTAGTAAAGTACATGGACCTTAGATATTAATTGAGACTGTTCTGTAGTATTTCCCTTACTTTCTGGCATTTAGCTAAGTTTTGATGACTTGAATTTGCTGGATAAATGACATCTGGATAAATGAGGTATTATGTTACTTATTATGAAATTGAGAATGGTGTATACCTAATTTAAACTTAACAATAAGGAGATTCTGTTTTATCTCCATTAAGGCCAAACAAACAGTCATATTATCACATTTACATGTTTGGCTTCAGTTCACATTGGACTTGTCTTTCAGATTTCCTCTTAAAACCCTATTTGTTAGGCTCATTTCTTCCTTTGCTCTCTGGATTCAGACATGTGCAAATTTGGGCATTCTCACATGTATTCTCAGGCTCTTTCATCTCTTCAGTTTCCTTTCTTCTCAAGTGGCTAGCCTAAGTAATGTTAGGGTTTCAAATTAGGAATGATTATGAGGCAAAACCACAGGATAAAACTTAATTTTGAGTGAATGTGTTTTATGTATAGGGGTTTCCAGTTCAAATTCAGTTAAGAAAAAAGTCTTATATTGCCTTTTTGTTGTTGTTATTAAGCCTCATGCTTAAAATTCCATTTGGAACCTCAGGAAAGGGATAGCTCCTTTAGAATTGTGACATTTCTGCGTTCAGTGATCATAATGCCTTGTTAATATCATCAAAACTCCACAACTTTTTTGTTAAAAGCACAGAAACCCATGGCACACGTCTTTTAAAAGATGCTTCCACTGGCCCCTGCCTCCCAGCATTCACACTGTTGTGTGGTCCCTTCATTTTGAGTGCAGTCTAGGCCTAGCGACTTGTTCCTAATGAGTAAAATGACAAAATTAATGTGAGTCACTTCTGAGAGTAGGTTTAAAAGACTATGACTTCCATCTGGAACTCTTCAATTTTCTTGCCTGCTCAGTCTGATGAAGCCAGTAGCCATGCTATAAGCTGCTCTATGGAGCGGTTCATACAGCAAGGAACTGAAGCAGCACCTGGCTGACAGCCAGTGCAGAACAGAGGCCCTCAGTCCAACAGCCTGCAAAGAATGAAATCCTGCCAACAACCACTAAATGAGTGTGGAAGTGAGTTCTGTCCCAACTGCACCTTGAGACGACTATGACTAGCATTGTTCATACCTTGGTTGCAGCCTCTCAAGATACCCTGAGTTGGAGGACATTGCTAAAGCATGCTTGAATTCCTTTTTGACTCACAGAAACTGTGAGCTAATAAATATGTGCTGTCTTAAGCTACTAAGTTTGGAGAAATATATCATTCAGCAATAGATTAACTAATACACATCCTAAGCTTATGATGAAAAATTACATTTAATAATGTATTCACTTAGATTTTTTCCCAATTTTATTTTAATTTTTTAAATTTTTTTATTTTTAGCTGAGCCATCCTGCCACCTGTTGGCAGCTTAGTGGCAGCTCAGCTCAGGCTGGGAATTGAACTGGCGACCCTGTTGCTCAAAGCTTGCACTCTTGAGCAAGCTCTTAACCAACTGAGCCACTTGGCTGGCCCCCTTTTTCCCCCCAATTTTAGTTAAAAGCAAAGTAAAGGAAATCATTTGACTTGCCAAAGGATTTGTTACCCAGTCATTAGAATCATTTACTTTCTCAGGTTCTAGGAATCATACCCAAAAAGACTTTACCAAAACTGAACAAGTAATTATTGGTAATATCTGCTACTTTTAACTTAGAAGCTCCTCATTTAATTCAAATACTAAAAAAGTGAGAAATTTGGAATACTGCATTTTTGCCAATATAATTACATTTTTTTTTTTTGAGGGCAGTGTCACTGGCCCTCATATGTGGGACTGAACCGGGGCCGCTGGCTTCCCAAGCCGGCGCTTAACCACCGTGCCACTCGGCGGGCCCTAATTACATTTTTATAAAATATTTTTATCTTTTCACATTGTCTTAAATTATTTTTTCTCAGAAACCTTCAAGATGCAAACTTAGCTCATTCAATTTATAGAACATATTTGCCAAAAACCTCAAAGTCAATTGAAAAGCCATCTTTTTGTTCAAGTTAATTAACCAAATTAGATTTACTTTCTGTTGGGAAAAACCTTACTTTATTTTAAAATTTTAGACATGATAATACACATTTTAAGAATATTATATAAACCATTAAGAAGTAAATTGTGGTGCACATCTTATAAGATCCTATTCAAGAATCAGCTAGAGAGTATGAGGTTTATTTTTGCCTCACACAGTAAAAAGACAGATTGGCCTCTGAGAGAAGAAGGAGAAGAAAGTGTGTTTGCCAGGAATTTACCTGGAAACATGAGCCCAAAGAAGAATTTCTCAAATAGGTAATAGAGAATATTGTTTCCTTTCTTACCACTAGCGTCATAAAACATGACTTTTCAGAGTGAAGCTCAAATCTCTTTGGCATTTCTGTCTTTAGGGAAAATGAAGTTGTTGTGGAAAAAAATAATGCTATTAATCTTATTTTTAAAAACAAATTATTTTAGCTATTCGATGGAGAAATACCTCCATAGAATAAGATTTCCTCTAAAGAACATATATATATTTTTTCTCATAAGTTTGTAGGAATTAAATGGCATGCTCTACGTGAACAAGCCTAGATTAAGTCCTAATATTTTGTAGGTCCCAGTTCTTTTCTTTTTTAAAAATGCATTGATTTGAGGCCATTAGGAATCAGAGATTTTGAACAAAGATTTGAAGTTGTTCAGGATACTCCAACCTCCATAGTTTATAACCACCCAACCCCACCCAACCCCAAATTATATTTTGTTTAAGAACTTAGATTTTCCTTCTCTAGAAAGAACAAAATACTGACCCTTAAGATAATATGAGGAAGAAAGCTGGCTGAACCCATGGACTGTTAAACCTTGGAATGGGCTACTAACTACTAAGTGAGGTTGTGAAATCTCACTCTCTCTCTGCCCTCTGAAATAGAATATTTTCTCATCTGTCTGGTATGTTAAAACAGAAAGAGGATAAGGGTGCAGAAGAATGGAGATGACCTCTGAAGGTCCATCGAATCCTGAAAGTGAATAATTTTTGTAAAGGAATGCATGCTGTTGTGTAATGGGGAAATAAAAACATCTCTTATCTAGAAGGCATTTTAAAAATTAAAATTTGTAATTCTTGGGAATTTTTTCAGGAATTGATCGTAAAATATCTGTAATATATTATTGCCTTTCTTTACAATCATTATTTTAAAATGATGTTTATTTTTATACCTTGCACATTTCTATTTGTATATGATCTTATTGTACGTCTTATTGTAATTAGTATATACATGAATCCCTTTCTCTACTAGCCTGTGCAGTCTTCTACTCAGGTACCATGCCTTCTTTATCTTTATATTCGTAGAACTTGGCGCAGTCCTGGAACATAATATGAGCTGGATGAACTTTTGATGGCCCAAACTGATCTGGGCAGACCTATCCTGAGCCTGCCCCAGTAATAGTCTGTACCTTTTCTTCTGGCTTTTATTTTTACTCAAATTTGGGTCCTTGTCATTCCTTCACTTTATCTTCAATATTAATCTTTGCTTTTCTATGTCTAAGAGAAACAGTATATTTTAACTGTGGCCAAGGCACATACTCTACCAGACTAAAAATCTACTTGGGTAATCTGCTGTGTAACCTTATGCAAATTACTTAATCTCTCCAAACCTCAATGTCTTCATCTTAAAATGGGTATATTGGCAGTCCTCTATTTAATAGGGTTTTGTGGAGGACTACGTGTGATGAATTAGCCAACGAGTGTAGCACAATACCTTGCCGATGGTAAGTGCTCAACAAATGATACTTATTCTTCATTTACCCTACAGCCTCATAAACACCAATTCCCTATGGGTGGGAGGCATGTAATCCAGGTTGAATTGAAATATCTGGATTTGGGGGAAGAAATGGTCAATGGCTGCAGTGCGTAGAGATTTGTAAGAGATAATTACTAGGTTAATGTTTGACTTAGTAGGCAATATATTTTAATTAAAAATATTTTAATTATCATCATAATCATGACCTTTTTCTTTTTAAAAAAGATGCTGTTACTAAATCCTCATCAATCCTTTCTACATTCTACAAGATAATGTACAAACTTACTTAATACCATGTGTTTCCATGTGAGTTTTATAAAGTTAGTACGTTATACATTTATAGGAAACCTGTTCTCACAGGCTATCATGGAATCCAAGGATTTCATTTCAGAGAAGCATAATTACTATAACATATGGTGTACATTTATGATGCTACATAAATAAAAATTGCTAGTGTATATTTTCCCATGGCTGTACTCTGGGAATAGCTTTAAAAGTTTTTGTTTCTAAGATAGGAATAGTTCATATATAAGGACTACTTCTATTTATTCATTAATCTTTAAAAGTTGAACAGTTACAGCTCTATGTATCCCATTGCATTTTAATGTCCCAGAAAGCATTAAAAACAAATACTAGGATGATAAATGAGATGATTTATACCATGGGAATGTTATCAATAATGTGCTGTTCAGAGCGGCTGATTTGCTCTCAGATCCGTTTCCTGACTCCCCTCCACCCACTCTTATTTTTTTGGAATGTCTTGAAAATGCTTTCTGGCTAGGTTTGGCCAAGGGAAGATACTGGTGTGACAGAGGATAAGATGCCTGGGTATTTCCACTCCCTTTACTTGCTTGGGCTGGGGAGAGTCCTCTCTGGCAGTGGCCATGTCTTGTTATGGCTATAGCTTCTGCAGGACTGGCCCTCCATCTTTGTTCCAGCTAACCCTGGGCAGTTAAGTAATGGAACCAGCTCTTGCTGCATAGCTTGGCTTTTGGGCTTAGTTTCCTCTTTTAGTCCCTCTAGACCTAGAGGTGGTTACAGATTCTTTCTGTTTTCTAATTTCTGGGTTGCCTCAAGAACCTCTCTGTGATTTTTCAGCTCTTCTAAACACCTTTCAAGTCTTTCTGTTGGATTACCTGACATGAACCTTAATGTTTATGGTAGCCTGTTTAGGGATTTTTAGCAACTTGGATAGAAAAGCAGAGATTTTGAGTTTTTATCTATATGTAGTAGGTACATAGTAAGTATTTTACTTCCCTTGGGTTGCTCTAACAAAGTGACGCAGACTGGGTGGCTTATAAACAACAGAAATTTATTTCTCACAGTTCTGGAAGCTGGGACATCCAAGATTAGGGTGCCTGCTTGGTTGCATTCTGGTGGGGCCTTCTCAGTGATCATATCCAACACCTTCTACTGTGTCCTCACATGGTAGAAGGGGCTAGAGAGCTCTGTGGGGTCATTTGAAATACCACCCTCATGGCCTAAGCACCTCCCAAAGACCCACTTCATAATATTATCACATTGGGCATTAGGGCTTCAATATATAAATTTTGGGGGGTACAAAAACATTTAGACCATAGAAGAAGGCAATGAAGACATTCCTGGAACCTGGTTCCTTTGAGTGAAGCCTTGGGAGTAAAGCTTTGTTTCTTACATTGCTTCTGAGGACTTGGATGCTTTAGACAAAGATTTATTAGGCTGTGGATCTTATCAAAATACCTGTATTCTGTCTCTGTAGCTTAAATTTACATAACTTGTTTTTTTTTTGTTTTTGTTTTTTTTAGTTGATAAACAAAAGGACAGAGGAAAGAAAACATGGAGGCTCTGTACATCCCTCTTGTCAGTTCAGAAAATTTACTCAACCTCAGGCTTTTCCACACTGATCTTAGATTTTCATGGAATGAGGAGTAGCTATTTTCAAAGAGTAGGAATGTTGGTAGACTGGTTGGTGCTGGTGGGTGCAATACATTTTAGAGAGGAACATTATCATAGGTATGAAAGATCACTTTCCTCTTGCTCTGATCTTCTCTTTCACAAAGAGGAATATTAAAAATACTGATTTATACCATGGGAATGTTAATAATGAACTGCTCAGTGTGTTCTGGATATACAAGGTCTGACAATTAAGTTCACGAACTTGTTGCATCAATGATGCTAACATTGTTTGATATCATAGGGATTATTCATTATGAATTTGTACCAACTGGACAGTTAGCCAAGTTTACTATTTGGAAGTACTGAAAAGGCTACATGAAAAAGGCGACCTGAACTTTTCACTGACAATTCATGGATTTTGCATCACGACAATGCACCAGCTCACACAGCACTGTCTGTGAGGAAGTTTTTAGTCAGTGAACAAATAACTGTATTGGAACACCCTCCCTGTTCACCTGATCTGGCCCCCAATGACTTCTTTCCTTACCAGAAGATAAAGGAAATATTGAAAGGAAGGAATTTTGATGACATTCAGAACATCAAGGGTAATATGACCACAGCTCTGATGGCCATTCCAGAAAAAGGGTTCCAAAACTGCTTTGAAGGGTGGACTAGGTGCTGGCATCGGTGCATAGCTTCCCAAGGGGAGCACTTGGAAGGTGACCATAGTGATATTCAGCAATGAGGTATGTAGCACTTTTTCTAGGATGAGTTCATGAACTTAATAGTCTGACCTCGTATGTACTAATCTTAAGCAAAGAAAATGCCAGAAGCAATGTTCAAGAACAAGTTAATTCTTGGCCAAATAACTTCATTATTTACTGTTATTTGATTGATGTAGTTCCAGGAATTGGATTGAGAACATTTGCTGCCTCCGGGCTCTATTTTTGATTGCTTCTAACTCCTTTAGGCTCCTTTGAAACAGCCCAAAGTCAGATAACCAGGTAATGGTTAACTTCAGCCAGAGAGGGTTAATTTCTTCCATTTAATAGTATCATTCTTGATAATAGATAATGCTATTTGGAGTTAACAAGCCAGAGAGACAGCATCTTTTAATTTCCAAGATGCTCAAGATTCATAGCCCAGCACATAATTTCTTGTGGTAAAGAGAAGCTCACAACAACTATCAACAACAAAATTCTTCTAGGTATCAATGAGAGAATATGTCCTGCCAATAACTTCATGACCCTCACATAACTTAAATTTATGGTTTGAGAATTTTTCTGAAGGGAAAATAAATTGGTACTAAACTCTGGCATTGGTCCCATGTTTCCTGGACAGCTTCTGTAAACATTTGTATAAAATTTATTTGGAAATATTTTCCACAAATTTATATATCTGTATATATATGTGTATTATATATATCATATATATAGATACGATATATATGATATATATGATATATGTGTGTGCACCGGGGGTGCCAAAAAATGTATACACATGAATTGTGTTTATCTTTTGTTATCAATATATATTTTACAATTTTAATGCAGTTTTTTCCTTTCTTAAAATGTGTATATGTTTTTTTGGCTCTCTCTCTCGCTCCGTGTGTGTGTGTGTGTGTGTGTGTGTGTGTGTGTGTGTGTGTGTGTGATATGTGTATGTGTATAAGTAATTTTTTTCTTTTTTATTGCCAGTATAAATTTGCCCAAGGTCAATAGCTATCTTTCAGTATATGTGCTTTTTAAATTTTTATTTGTTTATTTTTTAACATTTGAGACTCTTATTTGGGAAGATCATTTAGAAAATTAGTGATATTTCTATTGAACTAAATGCTTAAAAGCTAAAGTTCAACTCAGTAAACAATGGCTTATATACTTTGTGCTAGGCATTTGGGATATAAGATGAGTAAGGCAAGTCCTTGGGAATGTAGGTTATCAATTTTAGGACTTACAGAATAACCTGGAGGCTGGCTAGACCCCATCCCCAGAGTTCCTGATTGAGCAGCTCTGAGGTGGGAACCCAAAATTTGCATATCTAAAACGTTCCGAAAGAATGCTGACAGTGTTGGTTGGTCTGTGTGCAAAATAATGGTAAAAGAAATAAATGCATATGATTAAGATGTGATTTGTATGCTTAAGAATTCACGAGGAAGGCCAGCCAAGTGGTGCATTGGTTAAGAGTTGGCTTGGGATGCCAGCAGCCCCAGTTCGGATCCCACATATGAGGGCTAGTGACACTGCCCTCTACAGCTAAGATGGTGAACAACAGCTCCACCTGGAGCTGGGCTGCTGTGAGGCAAAGCTGCAACCCCTGCTGCAATGGGCTGCCATAAGCTACAGTGAGTGGTCAGCAGCCAGTGTGAGCAGCTGGCAGCCAGTGTGAGCTGCCAAGAGCCGCTGTGAGTGGCTGTCCAGAAACCGGTGACCAATATACCTCACCCCAGAAGAGCTCAATGATGATACCAACATGGACCAGTGAAGCAATATCTTCCACATTAGACTGAAGAACAAAAAGGACAGCAACTTGTCTGTTCCCCTTCCCTGATTCCCCAATGCTGTACCCCTCCCCCAATTCCACAATAAAATCTTAAAAAAAAAAAAAAGAATTCACAAGGATCACAAGGATATACAAAATGGGATTAACGAGAGGATAATTAATACCATGGTATGAGGGAAATGGTGATCAGGAAAAGCTTTAGCAAAGGAATTCTAAGGGGAACGATAGGAGGATAGCAGATAGAGAAAATTTTTATGCCCCAACATATATAAATGTAGAGAGGCATGCCAGAGCATAATTTGTTTATTCACTTAACACATTTTAGTAATATCCATTATATCTTGGGAATAAAATGGTGAAAAGTGATGTGTTTACAGAAACACTCATTAGTAGATCACTTAGCTGGATTGACAAGAGTACCATAAGAAGAGATGGGCCTGGAAAAATAGCTGCGGGCCATTTGTAATTCAAAGATGACATGTATCATGGTAAGGAGCTTGGGTTTTGCCCTCTAGATAGTGAGGAGTATTATATTTTGGGAACATCAGTGAAGTAGCAATGTATAGAATGGATTGGAGGAAAATAGAATGAGACCTGAATAAAGAAGACAAGTAAGAAAGCTATTGTGATAATCTGGGAAGAGATGATGGAGAACCCAGCAAAGTCTTACTGCATTTTTGAGACATATGATATTTACACATAGTTTTTATGCATTTTTTCCCTCCGTAAGCCTACCACCTATCTTCCTCTACCATTAGAACGTTAATGCTTCAGAGGCAAGGTGATTCATTTTTGATCAAATTTTGTATGGGCTCAATAAGTGCGCTGGAAAGTTTACTCTTGCGTAGCCACATAAACAAGTAACGGAGTAACTGAGACAATAAGGAAAATAAAATTGACAAGGTATGTTTTGAATATCTTAAAAACTATCTTTAGGGCCAGCCAAGTGGCGCATTGGTTAAGCGCTGGTTTTGGGATGCCAGTGGCCCCAGTTCGGATCCCACATGAGGGCCAGTGACACTGCCCTCTACAGCTAACAACAGCTCCACCTGGAGCTGGGCTGTGCAAGCCCCGGTGATGGTGTGGGCTGCAGCCCCTGCTGCAGTGGGCTGCCATAGGCTGCAGTGAGTGGCCCGCAGCCAGCGTGAGCGGCTGGCAGCCAAGCGTGAGCTGCCAATAGCCGTGGTGAGCAACATCCAGAGGCCAGCGACCGATCTGCCTCATCTGGGAAGAGCGCAATGACTATACCAACAGCGAAGCAACATCCTCCGCAACTAAACTGAAGAACAAGAAGACGGCAACTTGTCTGTTCCCCTTCCCCGATTCCCCAACGCTGTTACCCTCCACCAATTCCCCAATAAAATCTTAAAAACAAACAAACAAACAAACAAAAAACTATCTTTAAATAAGTTATTTCCTGATAAATTCTTCTTTCTAAGTTTAGCCAGTGACTCTATTGCCATTCTATATTTAAAACTGTCTTTAGATATTACGGAATAGCTTAGGGCATTGGTAAAATTCTATGTAGAGTACTGAAAACAGCTTTTTTTTTCCCCTCTGCTAACTCTAAGAAATATCCAATCAAGGTGATGAGAATCACACAGGATACCTTCCTCATAACCAAATTCTTTTATGCCAATTTATGTCTTTGATTTTAGTTTTGATTCTTGCCATGCCAAAATGGCCCCGTTAGTGAAAACATAGCTTTAATATTTGTGGTAAGCAGAATTTCTAAAATGGCCTTCCAAAGATCTCCTGCCCTAATCTCTGGAACCTGTGAATCTGAGTTGTCACTCCCATGATTGTTATGTTATATGGCACAGTTGACTCTAAAATAGGGAGATTACCTTTCTGGACCTGATCTAATCTCATGAGCTCATAAAAGCAGCATTTCCTCCACCTCATAGCTGAAGGAAAACCAGTGAGATTCAAGATATAAGAAATATTCAAGGACACAAAGCTGCCTTGAAGATGAAGGAAGTCATGTGAGAAGGAGTATGGGTGGCCTAGGAGCAGTGAGTGACTCCCTGTTGACAGCCATTAAAGAAAAGGGGCCTCAGACATACAACTGCAAAGAACTGGATTCTACCAGAAACCTGACTTAGCTTTGTTAAAGGCTGAAGAATGTCCCCTCAAATTATATGCTGAATTCTTATCTCCAAGTACCTGAGAATGTGACTGTGTTTAGAAATAGTTTTCAAAGAGTTAATTAAATTAAAATGAGATCATGAGGGCGGGCCCTAATCCCACATATTATCTGTATAGGAAGAGGAAATTAGGACACAGACACCCACAGAGGGAAGACAAAGTGAACATAGGGAAAATATAACCATTTGCAAGCCAAGGAGAGTAGCTTTAGAAGAAACCACCTCTGTCTGCATTGCGATTATAGACTTCTAACTACCAGAGCTGTGAGAAAATACATTTCTGTTGTTTAAGTCACTCAGTCTGTGAACCTTTGTTATTGCTTGGGAAATGGATTTCTCCCCAGGCAGGCTGACACCATGATTTTTGTCTTGGGAGACCATGAGCAGAACACCTAGAGGAACCCATCTGAACTTCTGACCTATGGAACTGTGAGATAATAAATGGATATTTTTATCCACTAAATTTGTGGTAACCTATTATGCAGCAATAGAAAACGAATACAGTATCCTAAATTATTAATTCATGAATGTGTCATTTAAATATTTTAAAATTATATTTTAAGATTTTTAAATCTTGAAAATGTCAATAAAATGTATTATTTACTTTGGGTGGAAATTTAGCTGGTTTTAACATGAAGAGACTTTTCTCAATTCAAAAATATGTTGAATAAGAGAACAAATGGAATACCCATAGCATCATGCAATCTTTATTGTTGTAAAGTAAGTTTATACTCAGGCTTTTAAAAGTATACATAAATAACAGAAAATTATTTCCCACAGTTCTGGAGACTGGAAGAGGGAGATCAGGGTAACAGCATCACCAGGTGATGGCCCTCATTTAGGTCAGGCTTTTCATTGTATCCTCAACTTGGTAGAAGGGCTATACTTAGGCTTCTTATGGAAAATGCTGATACCAACCCTGAATCCAGGTTGACTTAAAATAAGTCAGGATTTGAGGGAGAAACAGTCAATGGCTGCAACTGGTAGAGATTTGAACTAGATAATTGCTAAATTAACATTTAACTCTTTGTAATTCAACATATTATAATTACTCTTGTCATCTGATTATGAGTTTTTAGTATTTTTTTTTTTTTTTTGAGAGCAGTGTCACTGCTCCTCATATGTGGGACCGAACTGGGGCCGCTGGCTTCCCAAGCCAGCGCTTAACCTGATTATGAGTTTTTAAAGATGAAACTCAGAAAACCACAAACTACTGGATAATTTTAAAACATATAATTGATACCCTGGAGTGAATATCTTTCCCAGGGCCCATGAATCCCAGGAATGATTTAGTCAAGTCATATAATGAAGTGTATCATCTAAGACATGTAGCTTTCTGAGAATTTTCTTCCATAATGCATTACAGCCATGAGGACTAAACTGGTCCCTCCTAAGCGGTTGACCTGCCACACCAAGTTAAAGATAAATTTGTAATTTCAGAAATGAAAACCAATGATCAAGGAGCACTTTTATTTCTGGTATAAATCACCACTGCAGAGTAGATAGATGAGGTCAAATGCAGAGTTTGCAGGACTTTGCGGACTTTTTGAGTTTTTGTCACATACTGTAATTTCCTCGGAATAATTTTGGAATCTTGTTAAACAAGTCATAGACATTTGTCAAAATAACATGTCAGTCTCATTTTTCCTAGAAAATGAATTATTTTTTTGACTTATATTTGAGAGTAACTAATTTTTTTCACTTCCTGACCATTGTTCCGTTACTCATAAGGTTGAGTAATTTCACTTAACTATTCCCATATGTTTACCCACTTCATGGATTGTTCTGCATAATTACTCATTTCTCATTGTCTTCCTTTTGAGTACTTTCCTGATCATGAACCATCTTACCACATCTCAGGCAAGAGAAAAATACAGAAGTAAACAAATGTAACTGGCTATTGTGAGGATTAATTATAACTCTAGAAGAGGTTGGAGATGACAGCAGAGCAATATCATTGCCCTACCTTTGTTCACTGGTGTATTATTATAATCTAAAACAGCACATAGAAAGCACATGGTATGTATTACACAAATGAATGGGAATTCTGGATTACTTGTGGGCTTTTTTCAGTGTTGAAGTTGCATAGTTTCTTATATGTATTTTGGCTCATATTTTTTCTTTTGTGAATTTTCTATTCATATTTTTTGTCATTTTACTGATTGATATTTTTATTAACCTGTAAAACATTATATATATAAAATAGCCATAAATGTTGCAAATATTTCTTTCAGCTTATTGTTTATATTGCTTTTTAAATAATAGAACTTTTATTCATACAAAAATTTTTTTTTTTTTTTAAAGATTTTATTGGGGAATTGGCGGAGGGGAACAGCGTTGGGGAATCGGGGAAGGGGAACAGACAAGTTGCTGTCCGTCTGTTCTTCAGTTTAGTTGCGGAGGATGTTGCTTCGCTGTTGGTATCGTCATTGCGCTCTTCCCGGATGAGGCAGATCGGTCGCTGGCCTCTGGATGTCGCTCACTGCGGCTATTGGCAGCTCATGCTGGCTGCCAGCCGCTCACGCTGGCTGCGGGCCACTCACTGTAGCCTATGGCAGCCCACTGCAGCAGGGGCTGCAGCCCACACCATCACCGGGGCTCGCACAGCCCAGCTCCAGGTGGAGCTGTTGTTAGCTGTAGAGGGCAGTGTCACTGGCCCTCATGTGGGATCGGAACCGGGGCCGCTGGCATCCCAAAACCAGCGCTTAACCAATGCGCCACTGGGCCGGCCCACAAAAATTTTTTACTTGAAATCCAAGAAAGACCTCCCCTATTCAGAAATCAGGTAGTCACCTATATTTTCTTAATATTTAAATAAATATATTTTGAAACAGCTAACCCATTCGCTCATTTGGCATTTACTTTGATATATTTTTTGACATTAGTATCTAAATTGATTCTCCTTTAGTAAATCAGCTAATGTTTTTAGTTGTAGGAAATTCACTCGGGCTGATCAATAAAAGGAATTTTTTAAATGGATATTGGGTAAGCCACAGAATCATCAAGAGGGTTGGAGAAGCCATGTGGAGGCTTTGCAGATGGCACAGTCCATCATGATGCTTCAAATCTGTTCTCTTTGAGGACCCACTGCTACTCTGACTGAGCGCCAAAACCTGTAGTCCCACAGTTGAAAGCACCAGCATTGGATATTGGATATTACAGTCACTTGCAGCCCACGACACTGTCTTGTTTCACAAACCACTGCCACCAGAGAGAATTCTTCATGTTCCCTGCTTCTTTGGTATACTGGTCCTCATTTCAAAATCTGGGCCGAGGGTGTTATCTACTAGGGCATAGTTCATACCCTTGCTCAAGGGAAATTAGGGAAGTCAACACCTGCATTTTCAAATACAATAATAGGAGACAGGTTTTTTTCCTTGTCTCCAAAATTCATACCAGTGGACACAATCGGATGCTAAGATTAAATAGCTTTCTTTCTTAAAACTATAGATGAGTGCATCATTATATGCATGAACCATACTGGCAATAAACTCTTTTTGGTTTGTGGGGGAATACTGGGTTATGGGGTATGGGGCCACGGACATGAGTATATACTGCTTATGGTGTAGAGTTAAAAATATGATCTTTGTGGTGTAACTGCTGGGTCTGAATTCCATCTGTGCCATATTCTGTGACCTTAACCAAATTAATTAACATCTCTCTTGGCCTTAGTTAATCTGTAAACTGGGAGATATCAATTTTCACTATGTTATTATGATTATAATGGAAGTGAGGGTGTAGTGCATAGCATAATGCCTGGCACAGAATATGCACTTGATAAGTGTTATCATTATTGGTTATCATCATTATGCGCTCAGTTTCTTTCTGCTGCAGCTGGGCTATTGTCTCTGGTCATCTACTTTGGCCCCTTAAATTTCAGTGAAAATTGAAATTCTTATTGTGAGAAGATGATACCAATTCTAATAGATATCAAATTAAAACATCACCTCTGGGGCCGGCCGAGTGGTGTGGTGGTTAAGCGCTGGCCTAGGAAGCCAGCGGCCCATGTTCGGGTCCCACATCTGAGGGCCAGTGACACTGCCCTCCAAAAATAAAAAACAAAAAAAACAAAAAACAAACAAAAAAAACATCGCCTCTGATAATGTTTTAAGGTCTGTGTAGCTTCTTTATAAGAGGCCATATTTTTCTAGCTTTAGATACACAGGAATATAGGCAGTCCGTAACTTAAGATTTTTTGACTTTATGATGATGCAAGAGCCTGGTCTTTTCCCAGGCTAGTGATATGCAGCATGATGACTCTCATGATGGGGCCGTGGCAATGAGCTGCAGCTCCCAGTTAGTCATGCCATCACAAGGGTAAACAATCAATACTCTACAGTGTACTATGTTGTCAGTGTTTTTGGGATATTGTATTCTGAGCACAGTTAGGGTGGGTGAGGCTAAACTATGATGTGCGGTACATTAGGTGTATTAAATGCATTTTTGACTTAATATTTTCAACTTACAATGGGTTTATTGGGATGTAACCCCAACTGTAACTTGAGAAGCATCTGTATAAGATGCATCCCAATTCTGTGTGATAGTTATTTTTAATGATGACATTTTCCAATATACACAAAATTAGGAAAAACAGTCCATTGAATCATTCCTTACTTTTCACCAGTTTCAATAATTACCAAGATTTTGCTACATTTGCTTCACCTTAGTTAAATTAATGTATCTACATTTGATTGGAAGTTAGCTCTGGAATCTTTAATAGATACATGTTCAACTTTTATTGGTAAGAGTATTTCAAAGGTAGAACTGGGTGCTTCAATATTGTATCACAGCAGGAAGCATACAATATCTGGCTGTCTCATTTGTATAATGCTAAGATTGATCATTGAGTTCAGGTGATGACAGCCTGATGCCTCCATTATAAAATTTTTCATGAACCCTTTCACTTAATGGTTTCATCCACTGATGAACTTTTCCTGAATCAAATCTTACGTTATGATTTTTCTAATGTTACAATTTCTTGTACATTTAATAGTTGGATTTTTTCTTTATTATTTAGGGCTACTTGGCTATTCTGATATACACAAAAGCCAGGACAAAGGCAAAATAAATACTCAACATTTTATTTTAATAGTTAATATTCAGAATAAGGAGTTGGTATCCTAGTTACTCTTAACAGTGTCCAGTAAGCTTTTTTGGGAAAGGGTAGGATATAAAGAAGAATTTATTTGCAAGGCAAATAAAAACACCGAAAAAAATTTTATAATTTTTTTCTTCTGGTTTTGTTTTGCTTCCCAATCTTAAGTCTATTCATATACGTATATACATACATATCCATGAACATACTATGATTTTTTTAATGTAAATTAACATATAACATTATATTTGTTTCAGTTGCACAACATAATGATCTGATATATGTATATGTTGTGAAATGATCACCACAATAAGTATGGTTAACATCCATCACCACACGTAGTTACAGATTTTCTTGTGATGAGAACTTTTTTTTAAAATTTGATAGTTTCATTTTTATTTATTTATTTATTTTTTGAGGGCAGTGTCACTGGCCCTCATATGTGGGACCCGAATCGGGGCCGCTGGCGTCCCAAGCCAGCTCTTAACCACTGCGCCACTCAGCCGGCCCGTGATGAGAACTTTTAAGATATACTCTTTTAGCAACTTTCAAATATACAATACAGTTATATTAACTGTAGTTACCATGCTGTACTCTATATAACCCAGAATTTATTTTATAACTGGAAGTTTGCATTTTTACCACCTTTACCCATTTTGCTCACTCTCTATCCCTCCACCTCTGCATTTGGAAATCACCAATCTGGCCTTGTATATATGAATTTTGTTGTTGTTTTGTTTTTCAGATTCACACAAAAATGAGATCATATGGTATTTGTCTTTATCTGTCTGACTTATTTCATCTAGCATGATGCCCTCAAGATCCATCTATGCTGTTGCAACTGGCAGGATTTCCTTTTTTCTTATGGTTGAACAATATTCCACTGCATATATGTCCCACATCTCCTTTATCCATTTGTCTATCAATAGACATTTAAGTTGTTTCCATACCTTGGCTATTGTAAGTAATGCTGCTGTGAACATTGGGGTGCATATATATCTTTTTGGATTAGTGTTTTCATTTCTGTCAGGTAAATACCTAGAAGTAAGATTGCTGGATCACATAGTAGTTCTGTTTTTAATTTTTTAAGATTATTTTTATTTTTTAAATTACAATTGACAGTCAATATTATTTTATATTAGTTTCAGGTGTACCGTAGTGTTAGATATTTATATAATTTACAAAGTGATCTCCCCAATTAATCTAGTACCCACCTGGCTCTATACATAGTTATTACCATATCATTGACTATATTCCTTATGTTGTACTTTACATCCCCATGAATATTTTGTAACTACCAATTTGTATTCTGCTTCTTAATCCCTTTACCTTTTTCATCTTACTCCTCAACCCCCTTCAGATCTGGCAATTATCAGTTTGTTCTCTGTATCTATGAACTTGTTTCTCTTTTGTTTGTTTGTTCATTTTGTTCGTTAGATTACACATATAAGTGAAATCATATGGTATTTGTCTTTCTGAATATAACTTATTTCACTTAGCATAATACCCTTTAGATCCATCCATGTTGTCACAAATGGTAAGAGTTCATATTTTTATGGCTGTGTGTGTGTGTGTGTGTGTGTGTGTGTGTGTGAGAGAGTGTGTGAGTGCTACCACATCTTCTTTATCCAATTGTCTATTGATGGATACTTAGGTTGCTTCCATATCTTGACTATTGTAAATCGTACTGCAGTGAACATAGGGGTGCATATTTCTTTTTGAATTAGTGTTTTGGATTTCTTCACATAAATACCCAGAAGTGGAATTGCTGGGTCATAAAGGTAGTTTAATTTTTACTTTTTTGAGTAAACGCCATACTGTTTTCCATAGTGGATTCACCAATTTACATCCCACCAATGGTGCTCAAAGATTTCCTTTTCTTCATATTCTCACAAACCCTTATTTCCTGTCTTTTTAATTTTTTTGTATAATAACCATTTTAACAGGTGTGAGGTGATATCTTATTGTAACTTTGATTTGCGTGTTCCTGATGATTAGTGATGTTGAGCACCTTTTCATGTATTTGTTGGCCATTTGTATGTCTTTTTTTGGAAAAATGTCTATTCACATCCTCTCCCCTTTTTTAAATTGGATTTTTTTTTTTGTTTGCTATTGAGTTGTATGACTTCCTTATATATTTTGAGTATTAACCCCTTATCAGGTATATGATTTGCAAATATTTTCTCCTGTTCTGCAGGTTACCTTTACATTTAGATGCTAGTTTCCCTTGCTCTGCAGAAGCTTTTTAGTTATATGTAGTTCCACTTGTTTACTTTTTATTTTGTTGCTTTGTTTTTGGTGCGAAATCTAAAAAAATTATCCTCAAGACCGATGTCAGGGTGCTTACCACCTTTGTTTTCTTCTATTGGGGGAGGGGAACAGTGTTGGGGAACCGGGGAAGGAGAACAGACAAGTTGCTGTCCTTTTATTCTTCAGTCTAGTTGCGGAGGACGTTGCTTCACTGGCCCATGTTGGCATCATCATTGTGCTCTTTCCGGGTGAGGCAGATTGGTTGCTGGCCTCTGGGTGGCCACTTACTGCAGCTCTTGGCAGCTAACTCCGCCTGCCAGCCGCTCATGCTGGCTGCTGGCCACTCACTATAGCTTATGGCAGCCCACTGCAGCAGGGGCTGCAGCCTACACCGTCACCGGGACTCGTGCAGCTCAGCTCCAGGTTGAGCTGTTGTTCACCATCTTAGCTGTAGAGGGCAGTGTCACTGGTCCTCATATGTGGGATCTGAACCGGGGCTGCTCGCGTCCCAAGCCAGCTCTTAACCAACACGCCTCTTCCATCTTTTTTGTGTTCAAGTCTTTAATCCATTTTGAGTTGACTTTTGTGTATAGTGTAAGCTAATGGTACAGTTTCATTCTTTTGCATGATGCTGTCCAGTTTTCACAACACCACTTATTGAAGAGACTATCCTTTTCTCATTATATATTCTTGGCTCCTTTGTCATAAATTAATCACATGGCATGGGTTTATTTCTGGGCTCTTTATTCTGTTCCATTGGTCTATGTGCCTGTTTTTATGCCAGTACCATACTATTCTGATTACTATAGCTTTGTAATATAGTTTGAAATTAGGAAGTGTGATACATCTAGCCTTGCTCTTCTTTCTGAAGATTGCTCTGGCTAATTGGGATTTTTTTGTTGTTTCATACAAATTTTAGAATTGTTTCTTTTTTTTTTATTCTTGGGGGTAAATGGCAGTAGCTTTCTTTTATATAAAGTGTTGTATAGTTGATATGTTTCAGTGAGTAGCATTCAATTTTTTTTTTTTGGATGTTCAGATTGTTCATCTTTGGCTAATGGGAGCCTCTTCATGCTGGCTTCTATGTTCTTTTGATATGACCTGTTAGTCATGACCTACATTGTATAATATACCAGAATACAGTAGGAAGTCATAAATTTGGAGTATACAGTGTTTTTCTATAAATTATACAGCAGTATAAAATCACATAGCTAAAAAAGAAATACATTCATAGTGAAACATAACAGCTAATAAAATATAACAAATTTACTGGTAAATTGAGTCCTATACCATACATAGAACACCTCCTGGCATTGTATTTCAATGAATATTGGTGACTAAGAAGTAATCCACAAGATAAAATAAATGTGGGTAAACCTATATAGAATATGCAGGTAAGGAAATGTCTTAGTAAACTTTGGTAGAAATTAAATAACAAAATAAAATACATTTACATGGATTTCTACACAGGAAGCAAAAGTATGTGAAAACAAATCATTTGATAAAATAATTGGTACAAAAATTAAGCAGAAGTAATTTTAAAGTACTTACAGTGTCATTCTCATGCATATACTAAAGACAAATATTTCAAGATATATCAGAGTATTTCATTGAATACTAGTATTCAGTCAAAAAAAGAAAAACATAAGAATTTTAATGGAAATTTATGTTCAATGAAGATTATACTATATAAAAAACAGCAAACAATAAAGATTTTAATTATCTTCAAAACTAGAACACAGTAATCTTCAAAATCATATATAATATCAAATCTTGATAATCCACCATCTCTGTAGGAATTCTTCATTTATTTCATAAGACACAAAGTCATCACTATCTTCAAACTCCTATTTTTTAAGTGCTCTTACATCGCTTAGTTGAAAAGTCTAAAGAATAATCTTGAACCTAATTTTATAGTAATATCTCATTGCTTTTGAGAAATGGATATAGGGCTAATAAATAACAAACATAAATATAGGGGAATAAGCCCCAATCTAATTCTGATGTATTGTTTGGTTTGTGGTTTGCAAGTTTTGATGAAAAAAATAATACAAACTTCCATTAAAGAATGTGATTTTCTTTCTTTGCAGTGATATTTTCCATTTTTCTATTCTACTTCTACTGGTTATATTATCACCACTGTTATTTGGGGATTAGTGGGTTACTAGTCTTCTGGACTATGCCATACCTGTACCTATGTTTAGCCTTCCAACCATAATGTGTGCTTTTCACATGCAGGTAAATTTGCAGTTTTTATTGTTCTCGAAAAAACTTGGTCTATATGATGGAAGAAGATAGAGTTATTTTCTTCATGGTATCCAGATGTAGATGTTGTCAGAGATAGTCATATGAGTATACATTCTACGAGCATACAAATTAGTTATGTGTGCAATGAGTTCCAAAGTTAAATTCCCAGACAGTGTATAAAACACCTTCTTTAAACTTATGAGGAAGGTTTTTAAAAAATTATTACACAGTCAGGGTACTGATAAAACCCTTAGCTTTAAATCATTTCTGATACTCTAGTGAATGCTTACTAATTTTGTGTAGGATAGTTAGTGTATTAGTAAGGGGTCTCCAGAGAAACAGAGCCAATTGAATACATGTATAAAGAGATTTATTATGGGGAATTGGCTCATAAGTTTACAGAGGCTAAGAAGTCTCAGAGTTTGTTGTCGGCCAGCTGGAAACCTAGGGAAGCCAGTGGTGTAGTTAAGCCTGAAGGCTTGAGAACCAGGAACGCTGATGATGTAAGTCCTAGTTTCAAGGAAGGGAAAGAACGATATCCAAGCTCATGCAGTCAGGCTGAGAGGAAACTCTCCCTTCCTCTGCCTTTTTGTTTTATTCAGGCCCCAAGTGGCCTGGATGATTCCCACACACACTAGGAACAGAAATCTGCTTGACTCATTCTACCATTTCAAATGCTGATCTCATCCAGAAATGTACACACAGACACCCCCCAAAATATGTTTAACCAAATATCTGGATACTCTGTGACTCAGTCAGGTTGACACATAAAATTAATCATCACAATTAGGTTAGTTACATTAAAGATAATGAGATGTACATGTTCTTCATATGACATTTTCCATGTCCAGACTATTTTGAGGGTTTTTTTTTTTTTTGAGGGCAGTGTCACTGGCCCTCATATGTGGGACCTGAACTGGGGCCGCTGGCGTCCCAAGCCAGCGCTTAACCACCGCGCCACTCGGCCGGCCCTATTTTGAGGGTTTTTAAGCTCTGGATATTTGCTAACAAATTCTGAAACTGCAACATGTCCTAAGCGTTCAGGACTTCCTCACTCCCTGTGTATCTTTGCAGACATGGTATTCTAGGGAAATCCAGTGATTCATCCACTTTGATTCAAACTGACTATTCTCAAATTACAACTCTTATACAAGTATCAGGAATAGGGAATGTGACACTTTATCAATTTCATTTCCATGAAGACTACATTACTTTGGTTCTCAACTTTCTTTGCATTACAGACACATAGAATCTATAAAAGACAGAACTTTTTTTCCTAAACATTATTTTATTATGTGTATAAAGTCAAGTTACAAAGCAATTCAGTAGCTTTGTGCCAATATATGTTCATATGCATTCTTCTGAGGATGGTGGGACATCATGCAAAAATTGATGACTGCTCAGTGGAAAAACATGGAAATAAATACAAATTGTGCAAATAAAACCAAAATGTAAATTTCCGTTCTTAGTAGTACATTTCCAAAATAAGGCCGATGCTGTTGGTTTAGTGGAGTGGGCTTTGACATAGCAACATATAAGTCTTCTTTCGCCTTGAATTGATTACGAATGTTTGTATTTTTTTAAAGCCAAAATTTCTGAAAGTCCTGACTCACAGATGTATATATAAAAACAAATAGAATCAAAGCTCCTAAGTTTTGCTTGGCTTGGTTAGAGAAAGTTGGTGTTGGAGCTTAATGGAATAAGGTAGCTCATGTTGAATTTGGGTCACTTAATTTACTTCTTTCTCAAGTCAATGGAGTCATCTTTGATACAATTCGCACTACTAATGGCATGTCAGCAAGGAGTAAATTACAAATGCCCTTTTTAATTTTAAGGTCCAAGAAGCCAAAGAAACCCTCAGAAAATTTCTATGGGGTTTCCCAATTCTGCCTGCTGAAAAATCGACGATGATTTGTCAGTCTCTACTTCATTTTGTGAAGTACTTCCTGGGCATCTTGGATAAAGATTATTCATGATTTCTTAGCAGCAGGACCTTGGAGCAGAAGCTTTACCTCATGCACATGGCCAAGAATACTTGTCGAGTAAGCCAAGCAGTGAATGAATACCTCCCTTTCAAATTGTTCTAAGTGGGCTTTTTTTCCTTTTCTCTGAACTTTAATCGCGTGCATTGATTTTGTCCCCTGGAATGCCAATGTATGCCCATATAGTAGGAAAAAAAAATCTTATTCCACTTTTTGACCAAAATCTTTAAAAAGTGGTGATTCAAGGATCTGGCTCCGATGAAGCTGACCACTTTCACAGCAGCAGAAAAGACTTCTTTCAGTGTTATTGGCTGAGTCTTTGATCCCAATGCAAGCCAACCTGTACAGCAGTGCATTCCAATGCAGTGGGCTGCTTCTCTCTTCACCAAAGCAGCAAACTGGATGTGTTTTCAAGCATCACAGGTGCTCTATTTTGCATAAAATACCAGAATATTCTCTTAGTTGAAGTGTTTCTTAGCAAAGAAACAGTATTGACAGATCTTGGAATTTCTAAAAGGGGCTCACAAAATAGGAATTTTTACAAGAGCTCATTTATTCTTATAGGTGAAAGTAGTTTTATCTGGTTGAGTGCTGAATAAAAATGATTTTTGCACCATGATTTGATTCAAAACATTAGAAAAATGTCAGTAATTTTGTATTGGATAATAGGGTTTTATAGTGACATACTTTGGTTTTAATTCTTTGGTCTACAAATCAGCTCAACAATTTGCATGGCACTTGTGTCAAGAATCTCTCTAATAATGCCATGTTGATTTACCGTCAGTGTGATCAGTAACCTTGTAGGTTGCTTCAAGACAAGCTTTGGGTGTTAGGGGCAAATTAGTGTTGTGTTGAAACAGTATCCCTTTCAAATGGAGCCTTTTTTTCATGATGAAAATCTACTCTACTCTATGTATTTTCAGGATGGAGGTCATAAAGAATCAGCTTCATTAGCTAAGTACCACCATTGGTGAGAATCTTGGCACATAGGACCACTGAAGTCCTATGTTTCATCAAGTTAGGTGCTGAAAATAAACCAAAGGATATATTGATGTTCTTTTTCTTCCTTCCTTCCCTCCTCTCTCCTTCCCTTTCTCTCCCCTCCCTTCCTTCCTTCCTTCCTTCCTTCCTTCCTTCCTTCCTTCCTTCCTTCCTTCCTTCCTTCCTTCCTTCCTTCTATTTTTAATTAGGCTCAGTCATTATCATCATAATTATAACAATGGCAGCTACTATTTTGTGAGTTCCTACGCAGGTTTAACCTTTTTGGTTAGGAACTATTATCATTCCCACTTTACAGATGAGGAAAATGAAGCACAGAGATTAGGTAACTTGCCACAGCTACATATGATTTCATACCTGTTGAAATCACACAGATAGTGAGTGGTCAGGCCAGTATTCCAATCCAGGTAGTTCGGCTCCTAAATGGAGCTGCTAACTTCTTTACAAAATCATTGTTATTTTGTTATGTAGAATAGCATCCCCTGCTACCTTATATGTGTTTGGAATATACATTAAATATTATAATTTAACAGCTTTTTTTAAAAAATGACAATTTTCAAATTAACAGCAGAGAAAAATATTTCTTTTTGGTAGTGATTTCCCATTGACCACAGATTAAAAATTTATGTTACAGGTTTTTTTTTTTTTTTTCCATAATAGTTTTCCTTGTTAACTTGATGGTGCTTAGGTACTGGACCATACACTGTTTGGGGACTAGAGCTTTGGACTCCATACACCATGGTTGATTACAAGTACATTGCCATTGTTTGTAATGCATGTTTTGTAATATTAGTCACACTATTGCCTTCTGACATTCTACAGTTCTCTTTCAAATGTTTTCATTTATTTGTTGAAAAGGCAGTTCTAGAATTCCTAGGGAGAATCCAGATGTTTCTCCATTCTAGAGTGAGGTAGTGTGTGAGCCTGTTTGATAAATGTGCATCCATACAGCAGTCTCTGCCTCTTTCTGTCTAGTATGAAATGCCAATGTATTTTCACAATCCTTTTGAATTTTTATCATAGTTCCCACTGTTGATTTGACACAACCTAGAATAGAATTCTATAAATAAGTGATGTTCCTTGGAAATATTTTTGTTTGACGGTAACGATGACAACATGCATTCATTCTAGGGTCATCTTATTAAATAAGCCCTCGAATAAATTACTTCTGTATTTAGAAAGGCTAAAACATCTCCTGTCTCTTCTAAATTTGTTTAAATTAGCTAATACCAAATTTGACAATGATCATTCATGAATTTTATCCAGCTTGGTAGAACTATAATTTTTAAAACAATATTTGTAATTTTCTTTATTGAGATTTCTTTATTTAGCAATTTAACTTTCATAGTTTTCAGCCATTAAGCCAGGATAAATAAAATATCTAAAACTGAAGTGTTGATTTTGCTATACTTGTGCTCCTGCTGTGATCTCGCCCATCTCAATTAATGGTAGCTGAACCTTTTCTCTCACAGTCTATCTTTAATCCGTTAGCAAATCCTGCTGCCTCCATGTTTCAAGGTATATCCAGAATTTGACCATTTCTGACTATCTTCCCCACTCCCACCTTGGACGAAGTCACCAACGTATCTTGCTTGATTTGTTATTAAACTCTTAAATGATGTTTAAGACAACTTTTGCCACTCTGATCTGTTCTTTACCCAGTGACAGAATTATGCTTTTATAATGTAAGGCATATCATGTCGTTCCTTTGCTCAAAACCCTCCAATGGCTTCAGACCTAATTTAGAATAAAGTCCAACATTCTTGGTATGGATTTATATGTGGTCTTGCCCCTAACTACTTTTTAACTTAGTCAGGTTTCCATTACTGCTGCATAACAAATAATCCCCCAAATCTCTGTAGCCTAACAATATACATTTGATTTTCTCCTTCACAGGTCTGCAGGTGAGCTCAGGCAGTGATTTTATACATTGGGGTGAGTTTGGCTCTGCTCTACCCATCACCCTTCTGAGACCTGTGGCTCCCCAGGCCCAATATTTTTATGGCAGATGCCAGAGGCACTAGAAGCCAAGGCTAACCATGAAAACCTTTTAAAGTCTTTGCTTGAGGCATGCTGGCTAACACTCTACGACTTCACCTCCTAATACTTCCCTCCTCTCAATTATCTTACCTGTTTTAATTAATGTAGCTATATAGTAAGTCTTAAAATCAAGTAGTATGATTCCTTCCACATTATTCATTTTTAAAATGTTTGGGCTATTCTAGTTCTTTTGCATTTTCATATAAACATTAAGATAGAAACTTCTGATAGAACTTTCATTGAATCTATGGATCAGTTAGGGGAGAAGTGACATATTATTATGTATTAATGTGTTATGTACTAAGATATTCAATCCACAAAGATCTCTGGTTTCTTTTATCAGGGTTTTGTGGTTTTCAGTATACAGACTCTATTCTTGTTTGGTTAAATTTATATCTAAGTGTTTTGTTTTCTTTGGAGTGAGCGTAAATTGTATTGTTTCCAGTTTTGTTTCGATTGTTTAGGAGCTTGTTTCTTAACTTTTGCTGTACACTTTATGGTTTAAAATTATAAATATATATATTATATTATATATATTATGATATATATATAGTATGTAATTAAATATTTATAATGCAATCACACATTGAGTATAGTTTTTACTCTTTTGAATTTAGGTGAAATTTCTGGCGAAGTCCCTTTATGTTTTCTGGATTTTATAAAGGAGGTATGATCCTATTTATAGTATATAAAATTGAATCTGATCATTTTTTAATCCAGAATTATTACTTATAGTATTAAAATCCTTCGTGGTCTTAAATATTGTCTTATCTATTTTTATCTATACAACTTATAAACAGTAGAAGTGATAAGTTTAATTACCTAATTAAAATTAAAAGTTTTCTTTTGTTTATCAATTTCATTTTTGTACACCTCTTGTTTGCTTTCTGTATGGCTTCTTTTTTCATGTGGTAATAATACGTGTACATGTATTTCAATCAGTGGGTCACTTGGTTTGCACATACTTCTTATAAACATATATATTTGGATTTTGTTATTATTTTTCTCTCAAAGTTCATATCATTTAACTAGGAGCATAAGCACTTTATGTTACTATATTTGTTATTAAAATTGTAAAGTTTCTCTTTGTACTCCATAATTTTTCTTTTCTATATTGTCTTTCTGATTGCCAGCTTTCCTGTCTTTTTATGTAGGGACAAGTTTGTTTTTTATTTTTGAGTGATGTGAAAAATATCTACTTGTAGTTCTCTCTATGGTCACCATAAAGTTTTCAAAAAATGTAATCAAATTTACGTTTTTCTAAATACAAAAATGAAGACGTCCCTATAAGATAAGGTATTTATTCACCCCCATCTATCTCTTTCTACTTTCTTTTCCCCTCTGTTTCTTTGTCATTGTTAAGATAATCCTTAAATATAAATCTAGATTATTTAATAATATATATTTTATTATATGCATATTATCTTTTAAAATATTTTATTCCACATATCATTTATTATGTAACCATTTTAACTATAATATCATAACTATTGCAAACTAACTTTATCACTAAAACTTTATTGTTCACCATCTGCCCTCTGTAATATGAAGTCTGCGGGGGACCAGCCTCCGCTGACCAGGGTTCAAGAAGGTGGACACGGCGTTGGCTGTTAATGAAAGACAGAAACTGTTTGTTGCAGTAAAAGACAGAAAATGGAGAGATAGAGTGCGGGGGAGGAAAATAATGAAGGGAGACAGTGGAGACACCGGGGGAGTTAAAGAGAAAAAAGTGTCACACTTTATTTGCAATAACATGTCCTTTTTATAGGGACTTTTGACCATTATCCAATTACAAGTTTAAGTTCCACATGGTCTTAATGTATTTTTCTCTTAAGACCTTTAGTCCTTATAATTGTTCTCCTCAGGGCACACTGTGACCTTTTCTATGTTTAAGGATAATCCCATCTATGATAATCTCTTTATGACCCAGACTCAGTTTCTACATAATCTGTAATCCTGGGTGTGAATACTAAAGAGAATCTCACTTTTGATATTTAAATTTAACTGATTAATTTTGGCTTAACTGTACCTAAAATTCTCTCAAGACTTATCACAAACCAAAACATACACTTTGTAATAAAACACAGGTTTCAAGGGAATACAAATTTGAGGAACACATGTCTAATCAACAGTACTTTCAGATTCACTAAGCCCACTAAAGTCAACCTGCATGCCCCTCAATATTGGGCTACACTGCCCTCAACAGAAGTCCCCATTTTTGAATCTTTCATTTTAATTCATCCCTTGATTGGCTGGATATACATCTTTGAGTAATTTATTTATGAAAGTAAAAGGAATTTTTTTCTATTGGCTTCACATGATTGTTATCTGAATAAACAGAGGGTGCCAAAAAAATGTATACATACTTTTATAAAGGAAAAAACTGGATTAAAATTGTAATACTCAATACATACCGATAACAAAAGATAAATACGAGTCACATTTGACTTGTGCAATTACAAGAGGTGCTCAAAAGGTTACCATCAGCATAATTTTGTTACAGTTTTTTTTCCTTTCTTAAAATGTGTATACATTTTTTTGGCACCCACTTTATTGTCTTCTAAAGTGTTATTAAAGAGACGTAGTGTTACCAAGTCTAGGGTGAATTAATTTTGTTGCATTTTCTGTCTGGCCATTTGGGGTGTGTGTGTGTGTGTGTGTGTGTGTGTGTGTGTGTGTGTGTGAGAGAGAGAGAGAGAGAGAGAGAGAGAGAGAGAGAGAGAGAGTTGGTTTTTCTTCTTCTTTTTCTAATCCTTGTAAACCTTTTTTTATAAACTACTTTGCCAGAATTTATTTAGGGATAGGTCACTTTTCATCTAATTTTGGATAGTAAATGGATAGCATTTTTAACCTGGCCTCTCTTTTTCTTCTCAGGAAACATTTTGTTTTTAACCTCTAATAATTTTAATTATTCTCTTTCATTAATTTCTGGGGTCCTTTTTTTTTTTTTTAGGACTCAGCAGTACCTTATAGGTTGGGTTCTTTGGTCTTCTTTTCTCATATTTCTCATCTTCTCTGTTGATAATTTTTCTTCTTCACCCTTGTCTCTTCTGTGCTCTGGAAGAACTTTTATAAGCTTTACATCCACATTGCATTGGACTTTTAACATGTATAGTTTCCACTCTTTAGTCCCTCTCATAAAGATTTTAATTATTGAGTGCATTCTTATTTTTCTTGTGGAATTTCTTTGTATCATCCATATTCTTTTTCATCTCTGTTTCTATCTTTGCATCTGAGCCAATGATCTCTTCTCACCTCAATTTTTCCATATACAAGTTAGCAATTCCTATTGTTTTGGTAGGCATGCTTTCCTTTACCTTAATTAAACATGAAGCAGTTTCAAAAAAGTGGTTTCTGGATTTTATAAAAAATCATTTTCAAAAGTAATCTTTTGCTCTGAAAACCTCTTACCTTATTTGCAATCCATGGTAGGTTATTTTCTGTACATTCACCCTCAATTGTCCATGAATAAGGAAACATTCACACAGACTCAATGTTTGTTAAAACACAGCTATTTCAAAATGGCCACTTGCCTGGGTTAATATACATAGCTTCGAGTCCAAACTTTTTGCTTGTTTAAGAGTCAACCTTTGCAGATCTCCAGGACTGAGATATATAACCTTTCTAATTCTAGTTACAGTTCTCTGAATCTGTGAGTAGATAATGTAAAATACCACAGCCCACAGCATGCATTGCTTTGAGCACCTTGGTAATCTATTCCCCAGACTGCTGTGTTTTCCATGTGGGGATTACAAGTTGCAGAGTGGCAAGCCCATCATTTTCCTCCACTTGTGGCCCATAATGCCAGGAGTACAGTCTCTGAATTGTGTGAAATGAGAGATACTAAACAAACATGGAAAGGAAAAGGAATATGACACTGAATGCCCCACTGAGATGTTTTTTTCTGTTTAAAGCAATTTTTTAGGTACAGCTGTCCTGGTCTTCATGCTTGTTTCCTCTATTTTATTGTAAACAACTGAACTGTATAAGTGCCTACTTTTAATAAAACACTAGAATAAGCTTACTAAAACAGATCACTTAGCCAGAAAAGGGTGTATGTTATAAAAAGCACAGGAATGCTGAGTCGTGAGAAAGGCATGCAAATCCTGGGAAGCAATCTGAGTACTCCACAACCACTGACTACTTTGTATAATTGACTCCATCAATGAATCTGAAATTTAGTTTTCAATTTTTCATAATTGTATATATATATAGTAACATGCTTTAATAACTTTAAAGTAAAATGTAACAAAGTACTGTTAAAATACAATAAAGAACATCTGTTGTACATGTAAATCACTTTAAAGAATGCTAATTCAGTATTTATATCAAGAAGTATCTATATAGATATCTATGTAAAATGAGGAATATATTAGAATTAAAATGCTCCCTGGTTTGCATTTTGCTTAAAATGATCTAATGCACATAAAACCCTCACTTTCCATTTATTAACTTTAGTGAGTCACGTCTGAATATTTATTTTCTACATGATGGACTCTGCTTCTAAAATATCGTGATATGATATCCTTATAGTTCTGTTGATGCTTATATAATATTTATTGCTGTTTAGGCTCAACAATTTTAAATAATACTTTTTATTGAAAAAGGCATGTATTTATCATTATTTCAAGTCCAATTTTAGCTCCAGAGATGATAGTGTTGTTTTAAAGCCTTAGGCAAGGTTTTCTTTATCTCTTATTCCAGGAAGAATACTTAACAACAAATACTTGAGTTTTCTTAAATGATGCAAAGCAATGATGCCTTTGTCTGTGATATTTCACATGAAATTATTTCCAACATGTTTTTTGTAAATTTTTGAGTTGACCAAGTCTCTCCAGTCCTTGATATAATGATACCTGCATAGCCTCATGTTTTCAACATGCTGTAGGCCCTCCATGTAGTCAGATCTGATGCTTGTCACACAAGAGTCAGTGACATTGATCATGTGGTTATTGTATTTGTCTAGAGAGCCTGTTTCAAGGTTGTTGTAGTTCTTATGCCACCATTCCTGACCTTGGTAGCACATCATGGCCCCACAGCACAGCAGCCACTCAGAGGCCACTCTCCTGGGCCTGACAGCCCTGATGCTTTTATGATCTATTGTATTAAACTCTGCATTCAACCAGCCCCCAAAGTATCTGGACTCACATGACCATGGGAATTTCTTTAAGCCACACGACTGCTGGGGAATTTTCCCAAACAGCGTCATTTGCTCTCCCAGTAGTTATTGAGCACGTCACTCCGGCCCCAGTTTCCCAGGGTTTTTTTTTTTTTTCGAGCATCAAAGGGAGGGAGTGCCCCACTAGTGTAATTTTGATATAGTAAGGTAATGGATATTCATTTTTTTGTTTGGAACAAACCCAGCATTTTAGTTGTGACTGAATGGTAGTGGGAGGGTGATGATGGGGTTTGGGTAGAGGGATGTAAGCTGGTTAAAGCTTCCCTTCACCTAGTTCTAGGACAATAAGGCTCTGCTTTTTGAGGCTGTGAAACATGCATAAGGCATTTACTGTGTTCCTCAACCTTGATACACTGGCCTTATAGATAGAAATTCATCCCAACTTCTGGATTTGTATCTTCTTTGTGTAGTGAACATTTTTTACAGTACCTTTTTAGGTATTTGCTGGAAATTTGGAAGTGGCCTGTTAATGTAATGCTATTTGTGTTCAGCTCTCTTCAAAATTTGAAAACATTTTTTCTATTTCTGAACTGAATTTTTTTTCCTAAGAATCCTCAAGGTTCAGTTCATCTGCATGACAAAGATTTGTACAATTTTTCTCTTAAAAATTTTTCACCCTTGATTTATAGTGTAATTGAATTGAACTCTACTGGTCCCAAGTTTACACAAAGTCATCCAGCACTTAATTGCTGCTTGCCCTTTCTTAAGGGGCATGGGGCTGTTTCTACAGTGACTTTGCCAAATTTGACCTTAGAGTTAGCTCCACGGGAAGCTTAGCGCTAGGTAATTCAGCCATGCCTGACCTCCCTGCTTACCTTGCTCATTGCCCAAAATGTAACCACCTATGTTAGTTTTTTTCTCCTGTTTGCTCCTCTTCATATTACCTTATGCTTTTTCTTCCCATGTGGCTACCCCCGAATTCCCACACAACTGTACATTCTGGAAGCACTATTTCTTAGTAACAAATTCTCCCCAAAACCTCTTCCCTGAATGCTAGAAAGAGGAAAGTTATTTTATTTTCTTGCTTTAATTCTTTAATAATTACCAAGACTATTTGAAACATATCCTACACACACACACACACACACACACACACACACACACACACATACACGCACATGCACACACGCACACACACAGGCTTCACATTAGCCATTTATAAACTCATAGTATGGTCCATCTACTTTAGTTATTTCCATTATGAAGAGTGAGCTTTTATAATTAGAGAAATCGGCCTGTTTCTTAGCATAAAGAGGTATTAAAGGGATACTGAGCAAAAGTTAAACAGGCTATATGATTCCTCCATTCGCTTCTGATTTGAATGCTACATTCTTATGTACTTCCGTCACATCTGTGACATTAATTTTCTGCAGTGTGACATTGGCAGTAGCCCTAAATTTCTCTGCTGTCTTTAGCACTGCTAAGGACCCAAGTCCACTATTATTTGTGTGTTAGTTTGCAATTACAAGAATATTTGCTTGGCTTGACCAAATAAATGTGGCCAGGGACCACCAGATGTGTAGACTGACAACCCTACCTCTAGACTGCCAACACACACACATACACTATGATTATAATTGGGATCTTATACTCCTTATGTCATTGCACTTCAAGCACCTGTGGTGATAATGTGATTTATAAGAAATATATATTTGGTCTTAGAGAGCTCCTAAAACCCTTGGAACTTCCTAAGTGATGAGAGACATAAGTGTCATTTGTTATGTTCGTGAGGTGAATTTTGGAAAGCACCTAAGAATGGGGTCTGGTTGCCAGTGGTGCCAAACCTGTGGTCAGAGGGTTGGAGCTTTCAGTCCCACCAGCCAACCTCCAGGGAGGGGAGGGGGCTGGAGGTTGGATCAGTCACCAATGGTCCATGATTTAACCAACCATGCCTATGTAATTAATGAAACCTCCATAAAAGTCCAAAAGGACAAGTTTCAGAGAACTTCCAGGTTGGTGAACACATGGAGATACTGAGAGAGCGGTGTGTCTGGGGAGGACATGGGAGCTCAGCCCACCTTTGCATACTTTGCCCTATGCATCTCTTACATCTCTTCAATCTGGTTATTTCTCAGTTATATCCATTTATAAAAAAACTGGTGATTTAGTAAGTAAAATGTTTCTCTGAGTTCTGTGAACTGCTCTAGCAAATTAATCAAACCCAAGGAGGGGGATTATGGGCACCTCTAATTTATATCCAGTGGGCCAGAAGTACAGGTAACAACCTGGACATGTGACTGGCTTTTGAAGTTTAAGAAGGAGGGAGTTGCTGGAACCTCTAATCTATAGCTCATCAGTCAGAAGCACAGGTGATAACCTGGACTTTTGATTGGCATCTGAAGCGGGGTAGAAGTCTCGTAGGATTGAGCCCCAACCTATAAGATCTGATGCTATCTCTAGGTAGATAGCATCTGAATTGAGTTAAATTATAGGACACACAGCTGGTGTCAGAGCATTGCTTGCTTGGTGGTGTGGTGGAAAATACCCCCTCCACACTTTGGCATTGTTGATCAAATTTTTTTTAACTACCTTTGCATTCTCTTTCTTGGCAGAAATTCAGTGACTAGATGCTGGTTAGCTGAGGACTTTAGTAAGGAACATCTTTGGTCTGACTCCCTATACCTTCACTTGGACATTTGTCATCCTGGCTAAAATGGAAGGCTCCATTAACTTGATGGTTAATCACTCCCTCCTTCTTGAAACTTGACTCTCTTGCTTTCCATGACACTTATACTCTCATGGTACACCACTCACCAGTAGGACTATTTTTTCCATGCCTCCTTCCTGAAACATTGGTGGTTGTTGGGGTTTGGAAAGTGATAACCATGTCTCTTTCCAATTGGCTTCTGAACAAATGGAGAAGTAGAGAGAAGATGCACATAGAGATCAACATACTAGTTTTATTACGATAAGGCTGCATTGGAGAATGCAGCCTGAGACCACAATTGGATGACTCAGTCTTTTGACAGACTTCGATGGGCTTCTTCACCAGTTGTTGGCAGTGGAGCAGGAAACCCTCAGACTTCCCATGATTCCTGCAGGAGATGTAAGAATATGTACCAATGCTATAGGCCAACTAGTAGTTGAAAGAAGGTGAAAGAAGATTGGACTCTGGGTCACACTTGTGCAGCCACATTTTTCTGTTTACCAAGCTGATAAATCACTACTACTTCTTTGAACACCTCTCTGAAAGTATGTGTCAGATATATTTTTAACTTTGTAGATTTTCCCGTCTGATATGCAGATATCCTCCAAATATCTGATTAATTCCCCTCCTTATCCCCCAAAGAATAAGTCATCAATCCTGCACACACTCCTAATGTTTGTGACCATCCCATGTTTATTTCTAAACCTTGATGATGGTTTCCTTAGAATTTTCAGACTTATGTAGTACTCATTCCAAATTTTTATTCACATGATATAAACATTAGCACAAAAAATTGATTACAAAAAAAACTCTATAGAAACATACTTTAGGCTTAGAAAATAGATACGATATGAAAATATTTCTTAAACTTAGGAAGCATCCATTCTCTAAAATTACACATATATTAATACTTAGAGATGTATAAGGGACTTTTCTTGTAAAATCATACCATTCTTTCTGAGTGACCCTTGTAGTAGGATTTCAAATGGAAATAGAATCTCATCAGGCCTCAGAACATTGGCACTGATTAGGCCTTGTAGTTTAATGAGTCTGAAGCTTAGCTTGGGAGGAGTATTCTGAAATCTGGAAAGATTTGTGATTCTCAGTTAGAAAGTCTGATAAAATTTCCAGAATATTTTTAGTATTCCCAAATGAGTCTCAGCTGTGTGGGGAAAAGGGTTTTGAATGACTTTTTTTTCCAGATTGAAAAACTAAATTTTTAAAAAAGATTTTTATTAAAATATAACTAACACACAATGTTACATTAGTTTCAGGTATATACCATAGTTATTCAACACTTATATACCTAAAGAAGTGATCGTTATGATAAGTCCAGCTACCATTTTACATCATACATGCTATTACAATATTATTGACTATATTTTCTATGCTGTACATTACATTCCCATGAATTACTTGTTTTATACCTGGAAATTTTATTTATTTATACCTGATCCTCTTATTCCCTTTCACTGCTTCTCCCCTTTAAAATTTTTGGATTACAATTGACATGCAACATTATTTTATATTAATTTCAGGTGTATATCATAGTGGTTAGACACTGCTATAATTTAAGAAGTGATTCCCCTCACTAGTCTAGTGCCCTCCTGACACTATACATAGTTATTACGATATTTTTGACTATATTCCTTTTGCTTTATAGCCCATCACTATTTTGTAACTACCAATTTGTACTTCTTAATCCTTTCACCTTTTCCACCCTGCCTCACCCCTTTTTCCACCTGGCAACCATCAAAATGTTCTCTGTATGGGACATGAACAGAAACTTCTCCCAAGAAGGCATATATGGCCAACAGATACATGAAAAAAATACTCAACATCACTAGCTATTAGGGAAATGCTAATCAAAACCACAATGAGATACCACCTCACACCTGTTAGAATGGCTATCATCAACAAGACAAATAAGTGTTGGAGAGGCTGTGGAGAAAAAGGAACCCTCACACACTGTTGGTGGGAATGTAGATTGGTGCAGCTGCTATGGAAGGCAGTGTGGAGGTTCCTCAAACAATTAAGGAAAAAATTATCATATGACACAGCAATACCTTTCCTAGGTATTTACCCATCCAAAATCTGAAAACATTTATCTGTAAAGATATATGTACTCCAGTGTTCATTGCAGCATTATTTACGGTGGCCAAGACATAGAAACAGCCAAAGTGTCTTTCACTAGGTGATAGGATAAAGAAGATGTGGTTCATATACACAATGGAATACTAATCTGCTATAAGAAAAGATGACACAGTGCCATTTGTGACAACATGGATGGATCTTGAGATTATTATACTAAGCGAAATAAGTCAGACAGAAAAAGTCAAGAACCATATGACTTCACTGATATGTGGGATATAAAACTGACAGCAACAAATGAACAAGACAAACAGAAAAACAAAAACTCATGGACACAAACAACAGTTTAATGGTTAGATTACCAGAAGGTACTGGTGGAGCAAGGATGGTAGAAGAAGGTAAAAGGGGTCAAATATATGGTGATGGAAGGAGAACTGACTCTGGGTGGTGAATATACAGTGATGTATAGATGTTGTATTATAGAGTTGTACATTTGAAACCGATGTGATTTTACTAACCATTATCACCCCAATAAATTAAAAATTATCACCCCAATTTAATTTTAAAAAGTTCTCTGTATCTATGAGTTTGTTTCTGTTTTGTTTGTTTTGTTTAGATTCCACATATAAGTGAAATAACATTGCATCTGACTTTCTCTGATATACTTCACTCAGCACAATACCCTCCAGGTCCATTCATGCCACCGCAGATGGCAAGAACCCATTCCCACCCATGGCCGAGCAATACTCCATTGTATATATGTACTACCTCCTCTTTATTCATTCATCCATCAATGGACAGCCAGGCTACCTCCATGTCTTGGCCATTGTAAACAATGCTGCCATGAACATACGGATACACATGCCCCCTAGAGTAGTGTTTTGGGTTTCTTTGAATAAATACCCAGAAGTGGGATTACTTTGTCTTTTGCATCTCTTGCTATAGTCTCTGTTTTAATGTCTATTTTTTCTGGTATAATTATTGCTACCATAGCTTTTTTTTTTCTATTTTCATGAAATATCTTTTTCCATCCCTTTACTTTTCATCTCTGTGTGTCTTTTGATCTGAAGTGAGTCTCTTGTAGGCAGCATATGTAAAGGTATTGTTTTCTTATCCATTCAGACACCCTATCTTTTGATGGAGCATTTAATCCATTTACATTTAAAGTAATTGTTGATTAATATATAGTTATTGCCATTTTATTATTCATATTTTTTATATTTTATTTTTCATCTTAAAGCAGTCTCTCTAAGATTCCTTGTAATACTGGTTTGATGAACTCCTTCAGATTTCTCCTGTCTTGGAAGATCTTTATCAGTTCTTTGATTCTAAATGAAAGCTTTACTGGGTAGAGTAATATTGGTTGTAGGTCCTTGCTTTTCATCACTTTGAATATTTTGTTCCAATCCCTTCTGCCCTGCAAAGTTTCTGTTGATAAATCAGCTGACAGTCTTATGGGGGCTCCCTTGTAGGTGATGAATTGCTTTTCTCTTGCTTTTAAGAGTCTTTCTTTGTACTTAACCTTTGGCATTTTTATTATGATATGTCTTTGTGTGGGCCTCTTTGCATTCATCTTGGTTGGGACTCTCTGTGCTTCTTGGTCTTGTATGTCTGTTTCCTTTGTCAAGTTAGGGAAGTTTTCCATCATTATTTCTTCAAATAAAGTTTCAATTTCTTGCTCTCCCCCTTCCCCTTCTGATATCCTTGATATTGTCCCAGAGGACCCTTAAACCCTCCTCTTTTTTTTATTTTTTATTTTATTTTATTTTATTTTTTGAGGGCAGTATCACTGGCCCTCATATGTGGGACCAAACCTGGGCCGCTGGCTTCCCAGGCCAGCGCTTAACCACCGCTCCACTTGCCGGCCCATCTCCTCTTTTTTTTTAGGTTCTTTTTTCTTTTTGCTGTCTGATTGAGTGTTTTCTGCTACCTTATCTCTATATCACTGATTTGATCCTCTGCTTAAACTACTCTACTATTGATTCTCTTTAACGTATTCTTTATTTCAGTTATTGTACTTTATTTCTGGCTGGTTCTTTTTAATGTTTTCTATCTCCATTTTTATATTTCCTATCTTTTTGTTGAAGTTCTCTCTGAAATCACTGAGCATCCTTATAACCAACTCTATGCCTTCTGGAGCTTTGTCCTGCTCTTTCATTTGGGACATGTTTCTTTGTCTCCTCATTTTTGTTGACTCTCTGTGTTTGTTTCTATGTATTAGGTAAGGCTGCTATGTCTCCCAGTCTTGGTAGAGTGGCCTTATGTGGGGCCCAGTGATGCAGTCATCATGGTCACCAGAGTCAGCTACTCCAGGTTTGTTCCTCATATGGGTTGGTGTGCCCTCCTGTTTTATTTCAGCCTTTGTTGCTATTTGCATGTCAATGGCAGGGATTGACCCTCAACTGATTGGTTGTGAGGACTGACCATGACTACAGTGGCTGACCTTATGGAGCAGGATTCACTTTAGCAGGGCTCTGGTGCCTGCTGAGTCTGCCCTTTGGGTGTGTCATCCTGGGAGGCAGCCTTATTGTGCTATGGCTTAGTTGGAGGCTGGTTACCAGGTGTGCCGCTCTGGGGCCTCCTGGGAGGGGCCCCACCAAAGTCCACCTTCATCCGCAGCCTGTGCCCTGCGTGGGGCCACCTGGATGAGCCACAACACAGTTCTCAGATGGTTGCCACCCACGTTGGCCTTGAAGGTATCTCAAGAAGCCAAGTCATGAACCAAGGCTGGCAGATGTTAATGTGGGGCTTAGGGCTGCTCATCTGGAGTTACAGGACACACCAAAGCCAGATGCTGTTTGTTTGGGTTTTGTGACCCTTTGAGAGATTTTAAGAAAGTCCATAGCATGATCCCAGGCAGGCTATTTGTATGGAAAAGCCATCAGAAATGGCTTTGGTGGGCCGGAAAGTTTAGTGGGGTAGGATCCAGGGACTTTCCAGGTTGGAATAGGTGAACAGTATTAGCCAAATTGATGGAGACTCAGATATGTCAGTGTCTGCATTACAGGAGGTGGCAGAGCTCAACAAAGAAATAATGGCCTCTATCAGCTCCTTTGTTAGGGAGAAAGCTGCCTCTTCAGCCCTTGCCTTGCAGCCAGACAATTCAGTTCCTCCCTGTATGTCCCTGGTGCTTTTTGAGCTGCTGCCCCAGCACTGGAACTCAGAGCAAGTGAGTCTATCAGTGAGTAAGTCCATGCACAGGCCCTTTAAGAGGAGCCTCTGGGACTCCAGCCACCCTCCATCTCACCCAACCACAATTTCTCTGGTTTTCACAGCCAGAAGTTATCGGGACCTCTCTTCCTGGCACTGGAACCCCAGTCTGGGAAGCCTGGTGTGGGGCTGGGATCCCTTGATTCTCCCAAGTGGACCTCCACAGCTGAATTATCCCTCCTGATTTTTAATGGTCACAAAGAGGTGTGGGACCAGCCCATTTGTATCTCTACCCCTCGTACTAGTCTCAAGGTGGCTTCTGAAACTGAATTAAGTTTTAAGCTCTTTTTTTATAAGATTTTTTTTATGATATTATCTATTTTTAATTTTTGAGGAAACTTCATACTGTTTTCCATAGAAACAGTCCAGTTTGCAGTCCCACCAACAATGTACAAGTGTTCCCTTTTCTACAGTTCCTTGGCAACACATGTTGTTTGTTAACTTTTTGAAAATAGCCATTCTGACTGGTGTGAGTTGGTATCTTTTTGTGGTTTTGATTTGCATTTCCTTGATGATTTGTGGTGTTGAGCATTTTTTGATATGTCTTTTGGTCATATGTTTTTCTCCTTTGGAGAAATGTCTTTTCATGTCCTCTGCTCATTTTTTGATCAGGTTATTTTTTTATTATTGAGTTGTTGTATAAGTTTTTTATATAGTATTTTGGATATCAACTCCTTATCAGATATATCATTTGCAAATACATTCTCTCATTCAGTAGGTTGCATTTTTATTTTGCTGATGATTTCCTTACTGTGCAGAAGTTTTTTAGTTTGATGTAGTCCCATTTTTAACTAGCATTTTAATTTATTTATTTCTGTGTGGAGTTAAAAATATCTGAAGTACTAAAACCAAAGCAAAACTTGCCACAAAATTAGGCTGATATGATAAAGAGATTGTATGTTTAGTTCTGTCATTATCCATAATAAAAAGTTTTTTGTGTGTGGTTTTTTTGTTTGTTTGTTTTCTTATTATAAATTAAGAACTCAGGTGCACTGCATAAGGAAAACCTAAGCTTAGATATTTGGTCACATTTCATAACGGAACCCTCCAAAATTGCATATATATATATATATATATATATATATATATATATATATATATAAATATATATTTTTAATTAGCTTCAGGTATATAACACAGTGCAATAGTTATACTTTTTATCCCTCAAAGTGACAACCCTCCTCCCCCAATTCTACCCCCCACTCCTCCCCCCCATATCGTACTATCTATTACAATTCCTTTGACTCCCTTCTACCGTATAATCCACATCCCGTGACTATCTATATATTCAATTACAGTTGACATACAATATTATACAACATCAATTTCAGGTATACAGTGCAATGATCAAACCTCTACTCCATCTATGAAGTGGTCTCCCTAACAAGACATGTGACCATCTGACACCCCACAAAATTTTTACAACATTATTGTATTCCCCGAATGTCTTTCATATCCCTGTGACAATACTGTAGTTACCTATTTATGCTGTCTAATCCCTTCCCCTTCTCCCTCATCCCCACCCCCCTCCCAACTAGCAACCCTGTTTTTCCTCTATATCTATGAGACTGATTCTGTTTCCTTTGCTCATTCATTCAGTTTTTCAAATTCACATATAAGTGAGATCATATGGTATTTGTCTTTCTCCGACTGACTTATTTCATCTAACATAATAGTCTCTAGGTCCAATCATATCGTTGCAAATGGTACAATTTCATTCTTCTTTATAGCAGAGTAATACTCTATTATATAAATGTACCACAGTTTCTTAATCCAGTCATCTACCGATGGGCATTTCGGTTGCTTCCAAGTCTTGGCTATTGTAAAGAACACTGCAATAAACATAGGGGTGCATGTATTTTTTCGAGTTAGCATCTTGGATTCCTCTGGGTAGATTCCCAAGAGTGGAATTGCTGGGTCATACAGCAGTTCCATTTCCAGTTTTTTGAAATACCTCCATACTGATTTCCATAATGGCTGCACCAATCTGCAGTCCCACCAACAGTGCACCAGGGTTCCCTTTTCTCCACACCCTCGCCAGCACTTGTTGTTTGTTGATTTGTTGATGATAGCCATTCTGACCAGAGTGAGGTGGTATCTCATTGTGGTTTTCATTTGCATTTCTCTGATGATTAGTGAGGTTAAACATTTGTTCATATGCCTGTTGGCCATCTGTATGTCCTCTTTAGAGAAATGCCTTTTCATATCCTCTGCTCATTTTCAGTTGGGTTGTTTTTTTTGTTTTGTGTTTTTTTGGTGTTTTTTTTTTGGTTTTTTTTTTGAGGGCCATGTCACTGGCCCTCACATGTGGGACCGAACCGGAGCCGCTGGCTTCCAAAGCCAGCGCTTAACCACTGCGCCACTCGGCCGGCCCTGGGTTGTTTGCTTTTTTGGTGTTGAGTTTCATGAGTGTTTTATACATTTTGGATATCAACCCCTTATCATATATATCGTTGGCAAATATCTTCTCCCATTCAGTAGGCTACCTTTTTGTTTTATTGATGATTTCCTTTGCTGTGAAAAAACTTTTAAGTTTGATGTAATCCCATATGTTCATTTTTTATAAGATTTTTTTTTTTTTTAAATCCCAAACCTGAGTAGGACATCCATGCCTGAGTAGGACTTGAGCCATCTCCTTTGTGTTGATACTGCCCTCTCCAGGGTGAAATCCTTCTCTTGACAGGCAGCAAGGCAGAGAGATCTGCTTTGTACTGGGCACAAAGGGAAGGACAATAATGGCACTTTAGGCTTGGAAGGCAGGAAATTACTAAGTGAATGAATCAACAGTTATTGAGCTCCTCCTATGTGTAGAGAATAATTCAAGCCCCATGGGGAATACAGAATACTCTATTAGTTCACATCCTCTTCTTGTCAAATGCTTATTTTCTGATTGGGAAGTTAGCATAAAAAGAGAAATTCTTGTGGGTCACTGTATTAGTCTGTCAGGTAATATCCTCAGATGTGGGTTAATATTCTTATTACTTGAACATATATGTCATCTACCCAATCTGCAATACCATGCAACTTCTTGAAGTACTCAGGGTCTCCTCCTAGATTCATGGATGCTTTCTTAATGAATCATAAGAACAGGTAGCCCACCTGAGTGTCTCTTTTACTCTCTTGGTTGGAAAATTATCTATAGTCATTAGGACTGAGTCTGACTTTCCAGTGTCTGATCTAAATCCAAAGTAGTAAGGGAACAACACAGAAACCAGCAGTGACAGACAATTTGATGGGCGAGTTAACAGAGGTATGTATAAAATTGAAAGAGTCAGCTGCCTGGGGATGAGAAAGGTAAGTGGAACACTTTGTCTTTGTCTTAGATCACATATAGGGAGTTGTCCAGGTGGAAGAGGTACCTAGAAAGAGGACTCTGTGCTCAGAAATCTTGTAATTATTTAGCCTGTCAGAGCATTTTCTTTTGGGGTAGATAAACAAGTGTTTAGTTTAGAAAATTCATAAACATTGAATGGAAGGTTTTCTTCCCAGTGGACTGAGGTCCCTGAAGCAAAAAAGAGGAGAAGAATGGTTCTTATCTAGAGAAACATTGCAAAATCAAATGAAGTAAAAACACTTTCATATTTATGCATTTGGATACTTGTTTTTCACATTAAGTTTGTTTATCAAGTTCTAAGTTAAAAGTACTTCAAGGCCCAAATATTTCTTTGGTTGTGCATATGTTATTAAATTGGGACAGCATGACTAGTATAATCTTGGTTTGACCATATCTTTATTTGATTTTTCTCTCTTTCCTCCAGGATTATACTGAGTGTGAGCAGCCAGACCAAAACCTCTGTTATGGCCAAGAACAAGGACTGGGTGAGCCAAGAGTGAGGGGGCAAAAGATGTTAGATGACTGTGTGGTCAAGCCAACAGTGTATTTGGCCTCCTTGCCATGAATGATTGATTAATTCTGTAGAATAGAGGAACTTGGGTAAATGACTTCTTCTGTGCTCAACTGACCATGCTGGAGATTTGTGTGGTCACTGAGCAACCCAGGGAAGAGAGAGGAACCAGGAACTTAGTGCTGTCTTGGTTTTCGTTGTGTAGTATGTGTATTGTTGTTTAAATTTGTTTTTAAACATATTTCTCATTCCTGAGATTTTCCTTCACTTTTCTTTTAAAGTGGGGATCCTCCACATAAGTTTATAGGTCACTGGATCTTGCTGGGGGGAAAAGAATGGAGAGCTTACTATTTACTGCTTATTACCATAAAATATAGTTAATATTTTCGGTAGTGAATAAAGTGGATGGACTAACACGCTTTCATGTGAACTTCTTCTTTGGTCTAAATGTGTTAGTTGAGATGGGAACATAATATCAGAGTATTTATGAGTTGCTTTCAATGGTAATATCAGTAACAAAAATTTCTAAATTTCTACATGAAGCACTTTCCAGCCCTTCCATCTTCTGTACCTTTAAGCACATTTTGTTTACCCTGCATGATTATAATGATCCTCCATAATCCCCTGCTGTTTCCATAAACCACAGGTGAAAATTGCTATCAATAATTCATGGTACCTATCATTTAATAAATTATACATTTTGGCCATTCTTTCTCTTCTGTTTATTGGGGCAGCCATAACTTCTACCCGCTAAGAAATCAGAAATAGGAATCAAGTCACCAAAACATTTGGCAAGAACTGCAGTGTGAACACATACATATTATACATTTTAGAATTAGATGATATATTGTTAGAAGAACTCTACATTTATTAATTCAATTCCTATAATAACTGTAACCACCAACTTATAACTTCCAATTTTTAGATGAGAGATTTTAAGTTACTTGCCCCAAACCCTGAGAGTAGCTGGAGCTTGAATGCAGGTACTCTGGGCTCTCAATCGTTATGCTACAAATAACTTCTGATTTTAGTGGGGGGAAAAAGATCACTTTTCTTGTTTGAGTCTAATTGGTAAAAAATAATTACCTTATAAAATCCATTTTTATTTTAATTCTTCTAATTTTGTAAAGAGGACTGATGTAAGTGTGCTTACAGCTACTGTACTTAGTTTCAAAGATACGAAATCAGGTGGCTGTACTCTATGATGAACTAAGCAACTGTATGATGAACTAAGCAACTGTACTGAGACTCAGATGACTAACACTTTGCTGGACTTCACATCGAGTACTGGGCCACAGTAAACATGCCCCCCGGCTGAACTCAGAGATTCAAAACATTCAGTGTTTGCACATTAGCAGATTCCTGCTTTGTTCACAAGAATTTTGCATAAAGTGCGATGCAAATATGCATGATATTTTTCAGGGGGAGATTGTTTTGGGGGATATTTCATTTTCAGTGATGTTAAATTGGACATTGTTAGGTATTTAGTTAGAACAAATGAAAACTTTCATATACTATAGATGAAACAATACAATAAGAATGGCTATCACAACTCATAAAAAGACAATATTGAATGGTAAATAAAAAAAGGTGCTATGACTGGATTTAGGTTCAAAGACCATCTGACACTTGCTAGGTGATATTGAAGTCTTTTAACCTTTGTGCGACTTAGTTATGTGTATTTCATGCATAAAATGATGATAACAATGCCACCAATATCATACAGTTATAGTGAGGATTAAATCAGATAATATATTAAACACATACACGGAGTGCTTGGCACATAGTAAAACCTCAGTAAATGTTAGCAATTATTGCATTCTTGAGAATCTGTATTATGGATTGTTTGTCTTTTTCTTAATTATTTTTTTATTATTATTAATAGTTATAGATGTACAAAACTATGCAATAGTTATTTTTTCACCCCTTACAAAGTGACTCCCCCTTCCCCCTCCCCTGCCTTCCCACCCCTGATAGCATACATATCTATTACAATGCCATTGACTCCATCCCCACACTATATCCCACATCCCATGACGTTATATGTGTTCAATTATAGTCAACATCTAATATTAATCTGCAGCATTTCAGATGAACAGTGCAGTAGTCAGGCCACTATACCGTCGATGAAGTAGTCTCCCTGACAAGACGTGAGTCCATCTGGTCCCCTAAAAAAGTATTTACAACATTATTGATTATATTCCCTAAACTTTCTCTTCTGTCTCTGCAGTAGTATTGAAGTTATCAGTTTATGTTGCCTCGTCCCTTCCCCTTCTCCCTCATGCCCATCCCCCTCCCATCTAGCCCTCATCAATTTTTCCTCTGTGTCTCTAAGACTATTTCTGTTTACATTGCATTTATTCAGTTCTTTAGATTCTACATATAAGTGAGATCATATGATATTCGCCTTTCTCTGACTGACTTATTTCACTTAGCATAATGTTCTCTAGGTCCATCCTATCGTTGCAAATGGTACGATTTCTTTCTTCTTTATAGCTGAGTAATACTCCATTGTGTAAATGTACCACAGTTTCTTAATCCAGTCATCTACTGATGGGCATTTTGATTGTTTCCAAGTCTTGGCTATTGTAAATAGTGCTGCAATGAGCATAGGGGTGCATATATTTTTTCGAATTAGTGTCTTGGGATTTTCAGGATAAATATCTAGGGCTGGAACTGCTGGGTCAAAACGTAGTTCCATTTCTAGTTTTTTGAGATACCTCCATACGACCTCCATAGTGGCTGCACCAATCTGCAATCCCAACAACAGTGCAGCAGGGTTCCCTTTTCCCCAAAGCCCTGCCAGCCCTTGTTGTTTGTTGATTTCTTGATGATAGCCATTCTGACTGGAGTGAGGTGGTATTTCATTGTGGTTTTTATTTGCATTTCCCTAATGACCAGTGAGGTTGAACAATTTTTCATATGCCGGTTGGCCATCTGTATGTCCTCTTTACAGAAATGTCTCTTCATATCCTCTGCCCATTTTTTAATTGGGTTGTTTGTTTTTCTGGTGTTGAGTTGCATGAGTGTTTATAAATTTTGGATATTAACCCCTTATCAGATATATCATTGAAAAATACCTTCTCCCATTCAGTAGGCTTCCTTTTTGTTTTATTGATGGTTTCCTTTGTTGTGAAAAAACTTTTAAGTTTGATATAATCCCATATGTTCATTTTTTCTTTTATATCCTTTGCCCGCAGGGATATATCAGTAAAAATATTGCTCAGGGTAATGTCTGCAAATTTACTCCCTATATTTTCTTTTAGGAGTTTTATGGTTTCAGGTCTTACATTTAAGTCTTTAATCCATTTTGAATTTCTTCTTGAATATGGTGTAAAGTGGTGGTCCAGTTTCGTTTTTTTGCATGTGTCAGTCCAATTTTCCCAGCACCATTTATTAAATAGACTATCTTTACCCCAGTGTAAATTCTTGCTTCCATTGTCATAGATTAACTGTCCATACATGCCTGGATTTATTTCTGGGCTCTCTGTTCTGTTCCACTGCCTATTTTTATGCCAATACCATATTGTTTTGTACTGTTTTGTAGACTTGTAGTATGTTTTGATGTTTGGTAGCGTGATACTGTTATTTGTCTTAATTGGGCCATGAGTGACTTCAACCAATAAGAACTTATTAATGAGTCATTTGCTTATACCAGCTATCAATACTCAATTAAACTGAGGTGAAAGTTGATGTTGTATAGATATGCTTACAGAGTGAATTGATGTGGCCTGTGGTCTATGATACAATTAAAGGGGTATATTCCCTCTGATAAAGTTCTATGAATAGGTGAGACTACAGAATAAAGCCAGAAAAAACTAAATCAGTGTATACATAATGAGAAAGTTAGATAACTTTGGGGAAATGCAATTTGTTTCATGCCAGACTTTGTCCAGGCCCAGGCTAGTTCTAGAGTAACTTCCAGTTTTAATGATTTTAATGTATATTACATTGGACAGGCAGGCATTTTGAGCTCAAAGATATTTTGGCTCAGATGATGATAATAATTTATAGGCCTTAAAAACCTTCTCTGAGTAGTCCCAGAAAAATATACTTCCAATAGTGTTAGTAATATGGCAGCAGTCTATGAGAAATACAATAGGTCTGTTTGTCTGTTAAATCCCTTAATTAAAAATGGATTAGGGGTGTCTGTACTAAAAAGGATTGCAATGTTTCATATTTTGTGCACTGGTAGTTAGTCCACTTTAAAATTTCAGACTAAACTTTAAAATGCTGCATGTTTTATCTGCTATTCATTAACATTTGCAAATGGTTACTAAATAAAAATAAATAAATGAATGAAAAAAACAAAGGTTTCATATGCCACAAGTGTGTTCCGAAAAAGCTGGCCAAATCTCCCAAATATTCAGACTACTAATAGAAAGTATTAAAAATAATAAACTTTTATAGAATTCTTGCTTTATTATACTTCCATGACTTTTACTGAAATGCTTGCCACATGTAACTTAGAATCTTTGGGTCTTAGTCAGTATACTGATTTTTCTCATGTATTAAGGGAACTACCCCAACACCCAGGTAAGTGAACTCCTGTTCACTTGAATATCCCAGGATTAATTTTATGTAGCTATGGATTTCTGGCTCTTGGCAAGATTATAGGGAAGCATCTGGAATGCAAAAGTAAAGCAATTTCTTTGAGAAAATTGAGCCCTCGACTGAGGGTGACAGTAAGCTAGTCCCTTGTTGGACCTCCCAGACTTGGAATGTGCACTATAGGCCCTTCCAGAGTGGCTTCAAGACTTCTCTTCCAGGCTCTGCTATTGTTGTGTTTCTTCACATTTTAACTGTTGCCATCTTATGGGTGTGGGGTGCATATGCTAATTTGGAGAAGAGAGAAGCTAAGAAACTATTCACACCATCAAAGCTAATCCTCCATAAACATTATTCTTTTATGTTTATTATTATTATTATTATTAGTTTCAGTGTACAAAACAATGCAAGTTATCCTTTTCATTCTTTACAAAATGATAACCCCTCCCCCATCCACTGTCTCCCACCCCCAGTATCATACATATCAATTACAATTCCATTGACTCCATTCCCACACTATACTCCACATCCCATGACTATATATGTATTAAATTATAGTTGACATATAATATTACATAAACATTATTCTTGAAAGGAAAGAGGAGGACCAAGTTTTACCAAATGAAATTTGTAATGGAGAAAGTGGCCTGCTGATCCAATGTTTGTGTGTGTTCTTTGGTAGACAGAACAGAACAATAAAGACTTTTTAAAAAATACTAAACTATTTGCATACTTAAAATTTGTGTCCAGCCTTAGGTCCAATAGATTCATTTACAGAAGGGATGGAAGCTGGAAGATGTGTGATTCAATGAATGGAGAAACTGACTCAGGACTGTTTGTTTACTCTCCAGGAACTAGCAGGAATATTATCTAGTTTTCTTTAGTGAATCTATATGCACTGGAAGGGAAAAAGTGTCTCTACTGTCATATAGCATTGCAATGCTTCTTTCAATGTATAATTGTATATTATCACTTTGTATATGCACTACCAAAACAAGGTGACAAAGGTGACCAGACAATGAAAAACCAAGGCAAGAGAAAAAAAAAATCTAACAATTGTCCACCTACTTTGTGGCAGGCACTATGCTAAGTGTTTTTATCTTCTATTTTAGTATATCCTCAGTGTAAAAGTCTATTATATTTCTCACAAATAGATAATGGATTAACACTATTGGATCGATTTTTTTTTTGGTTCAGAAAAATATTTGTATGGGCTAAAAATTACTATCGTAGGCAGTAGAGGTCACTACTAATCAAATTTTACAAATGAAAGCACTGAGGCTAAGAAAGATTGGGTAAATTGCTGGAAATTTCATAGCTAGTGTTTGATTCTGAGAGACAAAATATACCAATAGACAACGATAAGACCATATATAAAAACTGAACTCGGATCCACAACCTGCAGCAACCAGCCCAGGAAGCCAAAACATTGTCCGTTTATTTATTTATTTATTTATTTATTTATTTATTTATTTATTTATTTATTTATTTATTTTTGGTATATCCTGGGTCCCTTGAATTTTCCATATAAATTTTAGGAAATCTTTGTTGGAAAATTTTGCATCTATATTCACAAGAGACATTGATCTATAATTTTCTTTATGTGCAATGTCTTTGTTTGGGTTTTGTCTCAGTGTTTTATAGAGTTGGGAATTATTTCCTCCTCTTCTATTTTTAAGATGAGTTTGTAAAGAATTGTTAAGCCTTTAAATGTTTAGTAAGAATTCACTAGTGAAGCTATCTAGGCTTGGGACACCTTATAGGAAGTTTTTTTCATTAATAATTCAATGTCTTGATTTGTTATAGGCCTATTGAGATTTTCTATTTCATTTTGAAGAGTTTCAGTAACTTGTATCTTTTTAGGAATTTGTCTATTTCATCCAAACTATTTAATTTGTTGGCATATAATTTTTATAGCATTTTATTATAGTTCTTATGTCAATAGTGATGTCCTCTCTTTCATTCCTGATTTTAGTAATTTGAGTGTTCTCCCCTCACCCCCACCCCGGCCACTCTAAAAGCTTGTTAATGTTGTTGATCTTCTCAAACAACCATATTTTGGTTTTATTAATTTTCTCTTTCTTTCCTTCTCTATTTTATTAATTTTTTACTTCTGTCTACTTTTGGTTCAGTTTGCACTTTTTTTCCAGTGTCTTTCAAAGGAAGGTTAAGCTATCGATTTGAGACCTTTTTTAAAACTTTAATATAAGCATTTATGGCTATAAATATTCTTGTAAGCACCGCTTTAGATACACTTCATAAGTTTTGGGATATTGTGTCATAATTTTTATTTATCTCAAAATTCTTTTTTTTTTTTTTTTTTTTTTTTTGAGGGCAGTGTCACTAGCCCTCATATGTGGGACCTGAACTGGGGCCGCTGGCTTCCCAAGCCAGCACTTAACCACCACGCCACTCGGCTGGCCCTCAAAATTCTTTTTAATTTCACTTGTAATATTTTTTTTGACCTATTGGTTATTAAATGTGCACTGTTTAATTTCCATGTATTTATGAGTTTCCTCAATTCTCTTTATTATAGATTCCTAATTTAATTTCGTATCAGTTGGAGAACATACTTGGAGTTATTTCCATCTCTTAAAATTTATTGCAGGTTGTTTTATTGCCTAGCATGTAGTCTACACTAGAGAATGTTTCATGGACACTTGAGAAGAATGTGTGTTCTGCTATTGTTGGGTGGAATGTTTTATTGATACCCATTAGGTTGGATTGATTTATACTGTTGTTCATGTCTTTTTTCTTGTTGATCTTCTATCTTTTCTGTTTTACTCATTATTGAAAGTACGGCATTGAAGTCTTAAACTATTAATGTTGATGGATTTTCCCCTTCAATTCTGTCAGTTTTTGCTTAATGTATTTTGAGATTTTATTGTTAGGTAGCATATACATTTATATGGTTATATCTTTCAGATGGTTTGATACTATTATCACTATAAAATGTTCTTTTTTTATCTCTAGTAACTTTTTTTGTTTGTTTTAAGTGTATTTTGTGTGATAGGAATATAACTACCTTTAGTTATTGTGTGGGATTACTTGTTTTCAGCCTAAATAACTGCCTTTATATTTATTGTAAGCTTTGTCTGCTAGCAATTAATTTTATGTTTTGGAAATGTATTTTATGTTAGTTTTTGAAGGAGTTTTGCATAGTATAACATGCTTAGGTTTTTGGTTCACAGTTTTTTTCCCCTTTCGACACTGAAAATGCCATTCCATTAATTTCTGGCCTTCATTGTTTCTGATGTGATGCCACATGTTAATTTTATGGTGCTTTTCTTGTTTTGTTTTGTTTTTTCTTGAAACTCTCAAGATTTTCTCTTTGTTTTCAGCTTTCAACATTTTTACTATGAAATGTCTGGGTATATGGATTTTTTTACCTTTATTCTACTTGGAGTTTAATAGCTCCTTGGATGTGTAGTTTTCTTTGCTGTTGTTGTTTGTTTCATTTTCTTAATTAATTTGGGGAGTTTTAAGCCATTATTTCTTCAAAAAGAATTTTTTTTGCTGGTTTCTCTCTATTCTCTTTCTGTCGCTCCCATTAAGTGCATGCTGGCATGCTTAACGGCATTTCACATTTCTCTGAGGCTCTGTTTATTTTCTTCATTCTCCTTTCTCTTCTTCAGATTGCATAATCTCTACTGATCTATCTTCAAGTTTGCTGACTGTTTCTTCTGCCAGATCAAAACTACTATTGAGCCCCTTTAATAGAGTCTTTTATTTCAGTTATTGTACTTTTCAATTTCAGAATTTCTATTTGGTTCTTTTTAAAATACAACTTCTATCTCTTAATTGACATTCCCTATTTAATGAGACATTGTCATATCTTTTATCACCTGTTTTTTTCATGGCAGTTGCTATAAAGTCTTCTTTTGTTCAATCAGCATCTGGGCCCTTTTCTAGGCAATTTCAGTTGCCTGCTTTTTCTTTTTCTTTTTCTTTTGTATGAGTCACACTTTTCTGTTTCTTTGCATGCATCATTCATTTTTATTGAAAACCAAACATTTTAGATAATAATATTGTTGTACTTTTGTATTCAGATTCTTTCTCTTTCCCCTTCTCTATGGAGCTTGTTTTGTTGCTTGCTTTTTTTTGTTTCTTTGGTGACTTTGTTGGAATATTTTAATAAACCTTTTTTTTATCCTATAGGGCACTATTTGTGTCTTTCCATTATCTTTCTGTGAATCTGTCGGGCTATGTTGGTAACATACCTAGCTGTTAGGCTCCACTGATTGCACTCTTGTTTTTGAAAATGCCTTTGGGCATAATGCTCTATGTCTGATCCAATTAAATTTGGGCCCCTTTGAAGGGGAAATTTTTGTGGTTGGTCTTTAAGGTTTGTTCTGAGCACAGGAAGGCTCTTTCTAGCTGTATCTTTCCCTGATTCTCTTTGGTAAACTTATAGCTGACCTATGGTTCATCTTGTTGCTCTGTGGAGCTACTGGCCTATTCTTAACTGCTTACCACCAGAATCCCCATTGTTTTTGATAGTACCCTTAGACCTGAAATTCCCACTCTTTATTCCTAATAAAGTCAATTCCCTTAGGGAGGACTTTGGAACTCTTCATTCTTATGTCCACAAATATCTTAGAATAAAATCTCTGCACCACTGCCCAGGATCTGGGGGAGGAGATAGTTACCTGCTTTTCTAAGCCACTCCAGATTCACAAGCAGCATGCTGGGCATGGGCCATGCCTCTAGGCCTTCTCAGATTGTCTTTCCTGGCATGAACACTATGATCTGTGAATGAGATAGAGAAATATTCTTTGTCTGCTACACCTGAGGTAGAACTTCAGCCCTATTAATGTGTGTTGGGTAGAGGAAGAGAGGCTCAAACCCTTCAATTGTTTTTGCCTGGAATAGGGTTTCTGAAACATGGAATTGTGGAGGTGGGTATGACAAATGTCAGTGGCTTGCCCATCCTGAGGAGATAAGGCAGTTCTTGGCTGGGAACTTAATAGGGAAGAGAGCCCTGTGTTTTGGGCTGTTCTCACCAAGACTGGGCTTCCCATCACACTGAGCTGGAAGATAGAGATGGAAAAGGTTGAGGTTCAAATGTTACAGACTCTCATTCTTGTTACTGAGATTTTGTAGATTTTCTTCAATAAATGTTTGGTCAATTTCCATATAGTCTTAAGACAATTTCTAGAGAGTTTAAATGGTATTTTTAAAGTATTCTTTTATGTGGGGTCAGTGATGGTTCTTTAGCTGGGGAGTATGTCTGTGGAAATCTTCATTGTGCTTTTGTAGATGTTATCCCCCTCTAGTCCTTCTTGAGTTGTCTGTTTTCATTTTGAGCTGTCTTATTCTCATTGCTTAGTCAGTCCTTCTGGGTGCATTCCCGTTTTAAGTCCATTGTAAAATATATTCACTTGGCTTCTCCCAATATAGTCTATATCCACTTATAAATTCATCTATAGAAGACTTTTATAAAGATTGAAGATGAAGCTTCATGAAATGAGAACATATAAACACTTAATAATTCAAATATCTTGAATTATGTGGTCATTTTTCTTTGAATAATATGATGTTACTGAGGTTAGTTTACTTGGTTAAAGATACAGCTGAGTAAAGACAAATCAGGTTATTCCTTATCATATGCTTTTCAAAAAATTCTTTAGAGTCTACAAAAGATTTTAAAACCTAAAATGAAATGGGAACCCATAGTCTACAGAAATATTTCTTATATTGTTGATACAGTCCTGTGGCTCATGAGCTTGTAAAATGATCAGAAGAAGTATTCAAATAGAAAGGAGGAATGATTAAAAAAAGTGTTGAAGGAATACATCAGTTAGGAATGGCTGTATAAAAAAACTCAGTGGCTTTACGCAGTAATTATTTATTATTTTTCTTTACTCTGAAATTCAAGTTATCTAGGCGGAGCTCAGCTGAACAGTTTTGCCATTCTTGGCTGGGTTCATGTTCATGTCTGCTGTTGGCTAGAGGTGGCTCTGCTCCATACCTCTCCTTGTTCTCTTCCTATGACTAACAGGTAACCCCAAGACACTCTTCTCATGATGATGGAAGAGATGCAAGAGAGTAATTGGACGTGAGGCCTAGGTTTAGAACTGGGTGCTGTAACTTCTATTTCATTGTTCTGGCCAAACAAGTCACATTGGGTATGGAAATATACTTTGCTTTAATGGGAAGAACTCAAAACTCACATAACAGTAGAAATAATTAAGATCAAGAATATAATCAATCTACCACAAGGAGTTAGGGAAGAAGAGAGTTTTCCCAGTTCAGCTAATTCTATGAAATGTAAAAGTTCCATTTTTATTAGACTAGAAAAGAAAGGAAAAACTTTTGCAACAGATACTAATTCCATGTTGTTGAGGGGAGGTGTGCAATATAAGAAAATAAAGAAACCTGGGATGGAGTTCATCAGTTATAATATAAGTAAGTGGACAGGTCCTTACAATGTGCCCTTTCATGATAACAAATGCTTATTTTGTGCTTTCTTATATGACCATCTTTTGTATGGGCATGGAGTAGATTACTCTGGAAAGCAGATAACTAACTGTTTCTAATTCTTGGGAGGTTTAGTCTTTACTTTTCTCAGGAATGTGCAGCATCAGCAGGTTCTGTTTGTCTTTAAAATGGGGAGGATTCTAGTGAAGCTGACTAGTTACTCTATGAATATCTTAAAACTGTGGAACTTTCCCTCTGGAATTATTATATGTGAATGGATTCCTACATTTTACAATGGAAAAGCATGAAATCACAGCCGGTTTGGCTACTGCTATTATTCATTTAGCAGGTTTTATTCTTTTAACAGTTAAACTTCCATTATGTTTTACTATTTGTTACATACCATTTTTATGTGTTTCACAGTTTTATGCATTTTGCAGTTAACAATTTGAAAGGATGTTCAGTCCTTGACAGTTAGAGTGATTTACCGTTCTTGTGCTTTTATCCTTACTAATGCTGTGTATATATTTTTAAAGATAATGGTGAATTCTGCTATTAAAACAAGTCTAACAACACATTATTTTTCTTGCTACTAATAGCAAGTCCTAATATTTTAAATGTAGGCATGTGTGCTTGGGAATGTTCATATACACAACATGCATACCTTCAAATGTTAGATGCTGCATCAGACAGACAACCAGGTGAAAAGAAACAGAAAGCTTTGGTTAATCATTACACAGATTTTGAAACACACACATACACACAAACAAAAAGCTGAATTGGTAATGATATTCTATGTGCTAAGTCTAGCAGAAAATAAATATAATTTGAGGGAATTCTTGTATATTTATCAGAAGTTTTATTCATTATTCAAAATTAATGACACTGAGTTTTAAAAGCAGATTAATTCTGATATTAGAAAGAAGTTGTTTACTTGGAGAATTTCTGTTTCTATGCATTTGTAACAATAATTTGCAAAGTTATAAGAAAGTGAAATGTTTTCTTCTATTAGATTTATTTTTATATGTTAATCCATGTAAAGTGACTCAAAGGTAATGACAATATTGTACTTTAAAAAAAAATATATCTTAGGGCCGTCCAAGTGACGCATTGGTTAAGAGCTGGCTTGGGATGCCAGTGTCCCCAGTTCGGATCCCACATATGAGGGCCAGTGACACTGCCCTCTACAGCTAACAACAGCTCCACCTGGAGCTGGGCTGTGAGCCCCAGTGACAGTAGAGGCTGCAGCCCCTGCTGCAGTGGGCTGCCATAGGCTACAGTGAGTGGCCGGCAGCCAGCGTGAGCTGCCAATAGCCGCGGTGAGTGACATCCAGAGGCCGGCGACTGATCTGCCTCATCCGGGAAGAGCGAAGAGCGCAATGACGATACCAACATGGGCCAGTGAAGCAACGTCCTCCGCAACTAGACTGAGGAATGGGAAGACAGCAACTTGTCTGTTCCCCTTCCCCAATTCCCCAATAAAATCTTTAAAAAAAAAAATCTTAGAATACATACTTCAAAATATGTATTGTCCATCAGTCCTTTAAAGGAAGAAGTCAAATCTTTTTTGAAATAAAATTTTTTAATTGTTTGTGAAGAATTAATTGGTGAAAATCACTCTCATTTCGTTATTTTCAGTCTCACCCATAAATATTATTCAGGTTGATTTTTCAGACTTTAACTGACCTGTAAAAAACCTTAATTCCATTAATAGTAAATATGTTCATGTGATTCTCACACCCAGAAACTACAAAAGTTTCCCTTTTATGGATATCCTTTTAGACATATTTTAAGCAAATACAAATACATATGTGTGTTTGTTTCTCTTGTATTTTTCAACATAAATTGTAATATGCTCATGAACAATGTCCTCAACTTACTTTGTTTTATTAGGGGAAATCTTGGAGATCGTCTTATATATGGTTTTCACATTTATTTTTTTTCACAGCTATGGAGTACTCCAGTGTATAAACTAGTCCCCAGGTAATGGCCAGTTAGTAATGAATAACTATATTCAGATGACTTATGACTATTTTAAATCAAATTCACCTTTAAGGGACAAGAATTCTCAGCATCGTGGGTATTAACAAGAATGTATTACAGACTTTGAAGTGAGCCAAACTATTATGAAAAACAGTAATATTACAAAGGTACTTTGAAAAATATAAGAATAATTTGGATGTATACATCTATCATGTGTTTTAAAAATACTTCTCATTTTACAATATATCCTTTTAGTCACAAACAATGACTTGTTTTCCATGTGTACTATCCCTAAATAATATGGGAAGATGACTTAGTTTTATTTTATTTCTTTTTGCTTTTCTTGGGGAATACAAAGTTTCTACCTTATTACAATAGCTTCTCATTTTTATAGCTTATAAAATGCTAATGAAACCCTAAAGTGAGTTTAGTTATGTTGTCTCCTTTCCATTTTATTAAAGAGCAAACTGAGCAAACTGAGAATAACTTGTTCATGTCACAAGCTAGAAATAGACAGAGCCAGGATATGAATCCTCTTCATAAACTAAAGTGAATTACTAGTATGGTTTCTTTCATAAGAATGACTAGAGAATGTGGTTGATAGAATGATAATATCTAGATGAATGTAGAATCTAGGAAGATAGCATCAAAATTAAACAAAGCATGATAAAAATCCAGAATCCAATTAGGGAGCAATGAGATTTTTGAATCCAATCAATTCTGGATGAAATTAGCAGCAACATGGATAATTGTGGGTAGAATCATCCTAAAATAATTATTTCTCTGTTCCATTGTGTATCAGGGTCTATAATTTCAAACCAGTAACTTCAGCCTGTGTGAGACAATAATATTCTCCCCCTAAATTGGTTAAGTTATTTAATCCTAGTACAATTTTGAATTAAATACAGATGAAAAAATAAATCAAACCTATAAGAGTGCTTTAGTGTTAAGCTCAAGGTAATCCGTGTTTGTCGTTTAATGTGTTTGCTGTTTTTAAGAGAATCGGTTATATTCATTTTGTGATTTTTAAGCTTTAAGGTGTAAGAGAATGAATGTTTTTTAAAAGTAGTGTTAGAATACAAATTATTTAATATAGTTAAAAATTTAATTTATTAGTTTAAGAAGAGTTATCTGGGTACTTTGGAAAGTTTTGACTTGTTAAAATTTTAAATTTGTCCTATTTGACACGTTATAAAAATATGTCATGATGTAGGTTTATTTTCCTCCATTGTCCTGGGAACTTACTAGGCCCTTTCAGTCCAGAAATTTTTATGGAGGAATTTTCTTGAATTATTTTATTAATAATTATCTCCTGTTGTTTTTATTCTTCTCTTTCTTGGCCTCTTATTATTGCCTACTGAATCTTTTTTCTATTTGGCATTTAATTTTAATCTTTCCCCCCTCTATTTTATATTCTTTGTCTTATTTATTTATTTTCTGGAAACTTTCCTCTACTTTACCCTCCGACTCCTCTTTTGAGTTTTTTCAATTCTGCTATCATATTTTTAATTCTCAAGGACTCCTTTTTTATTTTCTGAATTAAAAGAATCATCATGTTCTTATTTCATGAATGCCAGCTCTTAGCTCTCTGAGGAAATTGATGATAGAATTTCTTTAGTTCATAATCTGTATTTACTTCAAGTCATTTATTTCTGTTTAGGCTTCTGTCTTTCACATTAAAGACCGTCTTCAAATGCCTTTGCATTTTAGCTGTAGGTCAAGTCTGTTGGCTCTTGTATGAGGTATTCAAGTGCTGATTGGAAGCTTTGTGCATACAGTTAGGGCTTGTAGATCTGGGCTCATTGTAAGGTGATCTAACTGGGTCATTTCAATGGAGAACATCTAAGGTCAGTATTTGTTTGGTCTTTTTTTCTTGGGCATGCCAATTCTCTCGAAAAGATTCTCTTGAACTCTTGTCTGGAGACCAGAATTCTTACTGTCAACAACTAGGGTGCCCTGTGCCTGATGTGCTCTGGCCTGATAGAATCTTCCAGAGAAGAAAGCTTAGTCTTGTGTAGAAGAGAGTTATAAAATAGAGCTGGTGGTTTAATTGCTTCTTATATTTTCAGCAACTATTTCTGTTTTTAGTTCCATCTCTACCTTGTCATTCAGAGGTATCTGCATGCATAAAGTCCAAATATTTTACAGGCCATTTTTTCCTTCTAGGGTCTTTCTTGGGTCTATTAAGGCAGCTGCCACTTGCCTTTCTCTTTCTTGCTTTTGCTATAGACCCCTCTTGTATTCTCTTGGTCCTTGTGGATTTCTGGATTTTTGTTTTATCATTTATCACTTTAATGAAGTTTTCTGATGGGCCTCAGTTTTTTGTTTTTAATTAAAATTTATTGGGGACAATGGAGAGTAAAATTATTGGGTTGTCGGAAAAGTCATGACGTATTTTTTTTTCCTATGTTTTTCATTGCAAAACTACATCATGACTTTTCCGACAGCCCAATACCTAGGTTTCAAGTGTACAATTCTGTAATACATCATCTATATATCACATTGTGTGTTCACTACCCAGAGTCAATTCTCCTTCTATCACCATGTATTTGACCCCCTTTACCCTTTTCTATCTCCCCTCCACCCTTACCCTTTGGTAACCACTGAATTATTGTCTGTGTCTATATGAGTTTTTGTTTCTTTGCTTGTCTTGTTCCTTTGTTGCTTTCAGTTTTGTATCCCACATATGAGTATCACTGAAGTCGTATGGTTTTCGACTTTTTCTGTCTGACTTATTTTGCTTAGCATAATAATCTCAAGATCTATCCATGTTGTTGCAAATGGCACTATTTCATCTTTTCTTATGGCAGAGCAGTGTTTCATTGTGTGTATATACCACATATTGTTTATCCAATCATCCATTGAAAAACACTGGTTGTTTCCATGTCTTGGCCACCATAAATAATGCTGTGATGAACATTGGAGTACATATATCTTTACAAATAAATGTTTTCAAATTTTGGGGGTAGATACCCAGGAGAGGGATTGCTGAGTCATATGGTAATTCTATCCTTGATTTTTTTGAAGAAACTCCACACTGCCTTGCATAGTGGCTGTACCAATTTGCATTCCCACCAATAGTGTATGAGGGTTCCTTTTTCTCCACAGCCTCTCCAATACTTGTTATTATTTGTCTTGTTGATGATAGCCATCCTAACCAGTGTGGAGTGATATCTCATTGTGGTTTTTATTTGCATTTCTTTGATGATTAGTGATGTTGAGCATCTTTTCATATGTCTGTTGGTCATCTGTATGTCCCCTTTGGAGAAATGTCTATTCTGGTTCTTTGCCCACATTTTAATTGGATTGTTTGTCTTTTTGTTGTTGAGTTGTATGAGTTCCTTATATATTTTGGATATTAGCCCCTTATCCAAGGTGTTGTTTGCAAATATCTTCTCCCATTTGGTTGGTTCCCTCTTTATTTTCTCCATGGTTTCTTTTGCTGTGCAGAAGATTTTTAGTTTGATATAGTCCCATTCATTTATTTTAGCTTTTACTTCCCTTGCCTTTGAGGTCAAATTCATAAATTCCTCATTGAAATCAAGGTCCATAAGTTTAGAACCTATGTTTTCTTCTATGCAGTTTATTGTTTCAGGTCTTGTATGTAGTTCTTTGATCCATTTTGCGTTAATTTTGGTATGCAGTGACAGATAGCAGTCTAGTTTCATTCTTTTGCATGTGGCTTTCTACTTCTCCCAGCACCATTTATTGAAGAGGCTTTCTTTTCTCCATTGTATGTTTTTGGCTTCTTTGTCAAAAATTATCTGTCCATATTTATGTGAGTTTATTTCTGGGTTTTCAATTCTATTCTTTGGTCTGTGTGTCTGTTTTTCTGCTGATCCCATGCTGTTTTGACTATTATTGCTCTGTAGTACAAGCTGATGTCAGGGAGTTAAAATTGCCATATTACCCAAAGCAATATATAGATTTAACGTGATCCCCATCAAAATCCTAATGGCATTTTTTAAAGAAATAGAACAAAAAGATCATCAAATTTGTATGGAACCACAAAAGACCCAAACAGCCAAAGTAATCCTAAGAAAAAAGAATAATGCTAGAGGTATCACACTTCCTGACATCAGTGAACCCAAATCTATCTATCATATTTAATGGGAAGTTTTGCAGTACTTTTCAGACATGCTCATATTATGACTAAAAAGATTTTCTATTCAGTCTTGATAACAAACATTTACTTCCTTGACAACACTGTTCTGTATATTCTCAATACTATTTGTACGTTTGGCAGTAGCCCATATATGTGTAGACATGTACAATGTGTTAGACTTATGTGAGTAGTTATGGCAACAAGGTTGATGGGACATTTAAGTATTTTTATCAGTCTTTTGAATTATGGCCAAGTATATGCAGTGTACATGCATTAAATTCACTGATAGCATGGGTCAGCGGTTACTTGGACAGTAGTGTCAAAAGGCAGAAAATAACATAACTAACTGAAAAAAGAGGCAAAGAACAAGGAACCATAAAAAGAAAAATTAACCCCATATTCATTCATTAATGTACATTGGCTGTGTTTGAAAATGGAAGTAAAAAGCTCATAGCTGATGGTATCTAAACATGAATCCACAATATATAAAGTTTTCATACATTTTTACATAGTAAGGCAAGTTACGGTTTTTTGTCAATAAGAAAACAGTTTCATTAAAAAGCTCATTAACGCTTCTAGAATCAACATAAATCAGGCTTTTATCACAATTTTTTTTAAGGGCCTACAATGTCAGCAAGATGTGGGGACCTGGAAAGACTTCAAAAGAAAGCAGTGAAAAGAATTAAATCATCCTGAACTACAGTTGGAGAGCAAAGCATAAAAGAGTCACAGTCATTTAATCTGGTGAGGGAAAGGCCAAGAAGGGATAGAACAATAGTCTTTACAGAAGTGAAGGAATTAAATTTTAGGGATGCAACGCATTTTCTTCCCACTTATGTTATCGATTAAGTACGAGGGAAATTCCTAGCCTATGATTTCCTAAATTTGTTTTGAAATAAGGGATGCATAGTCCTCCCAGGGTAAGTAGAGTTTAGTGAGTTACTGACTGAGTAGGGATGGCTGGAGATGTACGGAGACATCAGATGCAAAGGACACTGAACATGAAATTGGAATGTTCAGGTCGATTTCCTTTTGTGGCATTAACTAATTGCATGATCTTTAGTGAACCACTTGATCTCCCAATGCCTGAGTTTCTTCCTCTGCACAGCAAGAAAACAGCTGCACCCCATTTTTGTACAGCACCATTATGATAGAGAAATGAGATGACAACAAGGGAATTCCATATCTGCCACCTGATAGAAATACCGAAATCCATTCCTTCCTTTGAAAAGGAATCCAACTCAAAGGAGTTTCCCAAACCAGGCAGATTGGCAGGGCAGTTAAACATACAGGCTCTGAGAGCAGATCACTGTAAACTTATATCCCAGCCTAGCTTCTTATTGGATGGATATCTTTGGACAAGTTATTTTAGTCCTACAGACCTTATTTTCCTCATCTTTAAACTAAAGATCATAAGGATAATATTTAAGACATGATAGAACTAAGTTAGCTAAAAATTATAATGTACAGTTGAGTTGACACTTGATAAGTGCAGGGGTTAGGGGTGTCACCCCTTGGGCAATTGAAAGCCCCTCTATAACTTTTGAGTCCCCCAACACTTTACAGTCAGCCCTTGCATCTGAGAACTCAACCAGCTGGATGTAAAACAGTATTTTCCATCTGTAGTCGGAAATCTGCGGTTGGGAAACTGCAGTTGGGAATATGAAAATACTGTTTTGGTTGGCCATTTGTTAAAGCTGCAGATGTGAAAACTGAGGTTACCACCGGCAGGCTGTATTTATTGAAAAAAAAATTCGCCAATAAGTGGATCTACTCAGTTTGAACCATGTTGTTCAAGGGCCACCTTTACTTAAAACAGGAGCTAGAACATAATAAGTGTTCAGTCACCATTTTAACTACATTCTAATTTGTGGAAATTCTGCATTTGAACATATAGAAACCTCTATACTTCTGTAGTAGTACTTACCTTTGTATCAAAGTAGTATTTTGACCTGTATTAGAGCTATTTGTGTCTTTGCCTTATCCTTTCCACTAGAGTTTCATTAAGTTCCTTGAGGGCAGGTATTGTTTCATTTGGTTTTGATTCCCTCACCACTTAGGCCTGCCTCACAGTAGATGCTTAAAAGTATTGGTTGAACGGAATTAAAAAGTTTAAAATGCATGTCAATCGTATCATGTATAATGAAATTCATTTCTATATGTGGTGTGTGAAATACCGTGTCATTGCATTGTACTTTTTTTTAATGAGTGCTATAATAGAAAGAAACTGAGTTTTGGAGTCAGATAGATAGCTATGACGTCAGTTCTCATTCTTCCACTGATGAGCTTTTGTATGAGTAACTTTACTTCCCTAAACCTCCGTTATACAACTCTGGAAATACATACTTTGCAGGGCTGTTGAGAGGATTAGACATATTTTAAGTACCTAGCAAAGAGCAGGTACAATAAATAAGTAGCAATGCTTTTCTGTAATTATTTTGATAACTGTCTTGGTCATCCCTGCCCTTTGAGGGAAAAATCTCATCTTTGTTGTGATGTTGGTTTTAAATAATCTCTGTGACCCCTAATACTCCTACTTCTCTCCTTTGGTAGCAGCAGGCTCTACTTCCAAGGAGTTCTGTCTGAAATGGTTTCAGCGACAATCTTGCCTTTGAATGAAGGATTGAAAGATGGCTGGTGTACCTTTCTGGGCCCAGGGGTCTAAGAAAATAGGCCAAGGATGCAGACATGTTGGCAAGGAGCAGGTGTGAACTCATTGCCTTGATGGATATCTGCAACTATGCTCCTTAGCCCAGGCACAGCCTCCTGATTTGAAAGCAGATGGAGTAGATGGATAATATCAACACAGGTGGGAGCCCTGAATTACCAATGCGAACAAGGCTAAAACGGAGACCCAGAATTGCTACTGAGGTAGAGGTTGGAGAGTGGCGATAGGTCCGGGTATTCCAAACCACTTTATTTTCAATTCTGTGAGTAGATCCTGCAATTTCAAACCTCCATGCTGTCTACATGATCCGTCTACTGCTTGAAATTCATTCCCTTGCTTTTGGCTCCCGGATCCATATCCCAGTCATTTCTCAAGGATCACTTGATGAGGCACTTTCTCTATTGTACCTCAGTAGTATAAGCACATCTTACTTTTGGGTTCCCTTTAAAATAATACATATTTTTATTATAATACCTATGATAGTTCTCTGCATTTACTTTAAAAGTTTGTTTTCTTTAACTAAGTTTTAAGTTCCTTGAGGACAGAACAGAATATTCTTCATCTTTGTATCTCTAGTGCTTCTCCCTGGGTCTGGCCTATAGTTTGTATGCAACATGTGTTAACTGACTGTATGAATGATCCAGAATTTGGCAATTCAAACCCTTAGGTGCCTGCTGATTTCCTCTATAAACCATGCAGTGACTTAGCCTTGATGACTCACTTTTCTTATTTCTAAAAGTTGAGACAACATGTTTTTCCTTTTCTCAAAAGTATTTTAAGGACCTGCGAAGGTACTGCTGAAGGGGATTTCTCTCGCTGAAAGAAAGCGTCTCCTAAATGCTGAGTATGACTATCAGAAGATGGTTGCGGATGTGTGTCGAGTGCCAGTTTCACTTTATATTTCAATATTTGCTGTATATGTAACAGTCATTTTATTTTATGATGAGAACATAAAGTTTAGCAGGGAAAAGAAAACACAGATAGTTTCAGTGATAAGTTTATTCATATGTTAGGAATTTGAGGTAGCCATTCTTTTCCTGCCCGTATAAGTAATTGTGGACTTTTAAATTTTTTTAATTAAAAAAAATTTTAGTAGCTTGATTCCTTGAGTTACATTCTTCCTCTGTTGTTTTAAATTATATAATCTGTGGAACCACCATCTTGCCTCCATTTAGGATAGTTTTATAAACTTTCAGAATATATGAATTCAACTTTGGAATTTATGAGGAAAATGATAAATTCAATAAATATTTAATATGCACTTATTTTGTAAGTTGGCACTCTAGTTGTGAAAGGAATGCAACTCTTCATTAAACTCCAGCAGGAAGGATAAGATACATTCAGATATCAATGTAATTTCAGGCAGAATAGCAGAAGAAACATAAACCCTGTATAAGGGGACTGCTAGGGGAGCATTCAGAGATGACAGAACTTGCAAGTCAATGAATTTGTTTTTGAGATGAAGGCACTTTGATCATGTTATATCATGTTTGGGGCCAGCAAGTCAAAAATTAACCCAAATGAAAAATAATAGGGAGATTAGGCCATTTCTTTAATTCTAAACACTTTTGGTTCTTGAGACCTGCAGTAAATTTGTCTTCTGACTTGGAGGCGGTACAGGAAACAGGTCTGAGTGTCACAAATTCTCCTTCTTCAGCTATTTCTAGGGCTGCCCTGTTCACAGACATTGTGGAAGCCACATAGCCAACAGACTTGTGGTGTCAGCTTAGTCCTCATAAATAGCATATCTAAAATATATATGTATATATATGCAAAATATTGGCAATTGTTGAAATTGAGTGATGATTCATGAGGGTTCTGTAACTGCCTTTCTCTATTTGAACATTTCCATAAGGAAAAAAAAAAGGCAGCCTCTGGGACCCCGGATGTTTGCTCTACATTTTTTTTTTCTACTTACCACTATAACCCGGCTTGAAGGTGCTTGTACCTCTGACAGGAATAAAACAGCATTTGCTTTCTTTCTCCACATAAAGTCCCAGCAGAAGAGCTTATAAATATATAAGATACTATAAAGATTAGCTTTGGAATGTGTTACTTATTAAAAGTTGAATATTTAAAAATAGCCTGTTAATAGAAACTTGCCAGTAAATAGTTCTTCAGAATAACTGATATCACATCCTTAAGCTTTTACATGGGCTCTTCAACTGGTTAAGCTGTCGGTATGAATCATGACCAATTCAAACATATATTCTAAGAAAAGCATTATTACATGTGTGGGTAGTAGAATGGACTTAACTAAGAGTGTCCTAAGAATTTATTTCACAAAATTGCATGCTTGTAATACATGCTTGATTTGCTTCTAATACATAGTTCTTGTCTCAGAGACCTTGGCAGAAGCTTTATCCCACTGGTATTACTCAGTGATTTTTCTTTAGTTGAGTGGAAGAGGAGGAAGCCAGCTTTAGTTGACACTTATAATTGCACCCCAGGTAATAGCAATAGTTATGTGTGGGCTGTTTAAATAGAAAGCAACATCAGTCGTGCAAATTTCACATCAATTGAAAATGATGAGAGAGAAAAAAAAATGTATTTCAAATGGAAAAGGGTTAAATTACTAGGATTAAGTGAAGGAAATTATTTCCAATATTCTGTGAAAGTATAGTTAGCAAGTAACGCAAAATAAAAAAATTAAAGAGTATTTTGGTGTAAAGTTCAAATGATACTTAAGTACTAAATTAGGCTCTTTGCCATTTAGCAATTCAGAAAATCTGGTAACACTCTGGGTGGTGTGTGCAGCAATTTTCAGTAAGAATTTTGATCCCTGTTTGGAATAATACCAATTGTAATGATATGGCTCATCAACATAAATTGGGTATGGGCCATAAGATTCTGAAGCCAGCTCACTGATGTGAGAGTGAGCATTTGGGGACATTCCATTGAGCTCTGGGGGTTGGAGAGTGAAGGTAACAGGAATCTGTGAATTAAGTTTATGTATCTTGGTATACAATCTTTTGTTTGTTTCCTTGCATAGAAAGATAACTGTATTCTTCCAATTTTATAAGTGTATCTAGTTGAGTTGAAAATATTACACATATGTCTATAACCTAAAAGAACTTTTCTTAATCTTAGAGAAAAATCAGATAATAGTAAAAATGAAATCTGAGAACACACTGCAGGGAATCCAAACCTAGTGCAGGTACATGTCTCACTCAAGGTCACCAAGCTGGTTAGCAACAAAGTTGGACCTCAGAATGAGAGGACTGGGCTGCAGCTTCTCCAGGCCTCGCTTTTGTTCTCTGCCACCTGAATACTGAAGTTCTTCCTAGCTTTAGAGTACAATGGCCCACATTGTAACATTCTCTTTTTATTTATTGCTTTCAAATTTATTTTAAAGAGAACCTGTTTTGAAAGACATTGTACTTATACTATATTTAGTATAAAAAATACTTTCTTTTGATAATTTAGGGGAATTGATGGAAAGGTTGGTTATTCATTTTGAAAGATAGAATGTGCAACAAACCAGCATCTTCTGTATTTAGAATACAATAGCTATTCAGATAATCCAGCATAAACAAGAAATTACTTTAGTGGTGCTACCAAATATCTAGGTGATGCTAGATTGGGGGTTAGCAAACTGCAGCTTGTGAGCCACATGTGGCTCTTTGGGTCGTACATGTGAGTAATTTTTTGTGTGAATTTTTCTTATTTTAATAGATATAATTAATACTATTACTTGTTATAATATTAAAATTTTCTTTATTTGTAAAAATACTGGGTTTTCGGGAAAGTCATGATGCATTTTTGCATTGAAAAACATAGAAAAATACGTCATGACTTTCCCAGTGACTCAATATATTTATGGCTCTCGAATAATTTTTAAATTGTTGTGAGGGATAGGATTGGCTCTTCCGTCTCAAAAGTTTGCTGACCCCCTATACTAAAGAAAACTAAATGATTTATCAGAGGAGCACAGGGATTTAGGAATATCCATTATGGTTCTGCAGACAAAGACTTTTAAAAATCACTTAAACTCAAAGGGATACTATTTTTTCATTTGTAGAACAAGAGTCACAAATTAGTTGATTTTAACCAGGTCTGTACTTTCTGCGTTATTCTAGGACAACAAACTTTTTATTTTAAAATGTATTTTATTTTTATTTTATTTATTTATTTTTTTGGAGGGCAGTGTCACTGGCCCTCAGATGTGGGACCCGAACCTGGGCCGCTGGCTTCCGAGGCCAGCGCTTAACCACTGCGCCACTCGGCCGGCCCTAAAATGTATTTTAGAACTTAATTATTGACACCTTTATTTATTTTTTTTATTTCTTTATTTATTTATTTTTAATTAGTTTCAGGTGTACAACACAGTGCAATAGTTATACATTTTACCCCTCAAAGTGACAACCCCCAACCCCCAATTCGCCACCCCACTCTCTCCCCCATATCATTTATATCTATTACTCTTCCTCTGACTCTCCTCCACAGTATAATCGACATCCCGTGACTATCTATATATATTCAATTACAGTAGGTATACCGCCTCCACTTTAGTAATACAGTGCAGTGATCAAACCTCTACTCCATCCATGAGATGGTCTCCCTAACAAGACCTATGATCATCTGACATTCCACAGAATATTTACAACATTATTAATTATATTCCCCAAACTGTTTTTCATATCCCAGTGGCAATATTGTAGTTGCCTATTTTTCCTGTCTAATCCCTTCCCCTTCTCCCTCATCCCCATTCCCCTCCCAATTAGCAACCCTGATTTTTCCTCTATATCTATGAGACAGTTTCTGTTTACTTTGCTCATTCATACAGTTTTTCAGATTCCACATATGAGTGAGATCATATGGTATTTGTCTTTCTCTGACTGACTTATTTCACTTAACATAATAGTCTCTAGGTCCATCCATATCATTGCAAATGGTACGATTTCATTCTTCTTTACAGCGGAGTAATACTCCATTGTATAAATATACCAGTTTCTTAATCCAGTCATCTACTGATGGGCATTTTGGTTGTTTCCAAGTCTTAGCTATTGTAAATTGTGCTGCTATGAACATAGGGGTGCATAACTTTTTTTGAATAAGTGTCTTGGTTTTTTCAGGATAAATACCTAGGAGTGGAATTGCTGGGTCAAACGGTAGCTCTATTTCCGGTTCTTTGAGATACCTCCATACTGACTTCCATAGTGGCTGCACCAATCTTCAATCCCACCAACAGTGCAGCAGGGTCCCCTTTTCCCCACAGCCCCGCCAGCACTTGTTGTTTGTTGATTTATTGATGATAGCCATTCTGACTGGAGTGAGGTGGTATCTCATGGTGGTTTTTATTTGCATTTCCCTAATGACCAGTGAGGTTGAACTTTTTTTCATATGCCTGTTGGCCATCTGTATGTCCTCTTTAGAGAAATGTCTCTTCATATCTTCTGCCCATTTTTTAATTGGGTTGTTTGTTTTTTTGGTGTTGAGTTTCATGAGTGTTTTATAATTTTGGATATTAACCCCTTATCAGATATATCGTTGGCAAATATACTCTCCCATTCAGTAGGCTTCCTTTTTGTTTTATTAATGGTTTCCTTTGTTGTGAAAAAACTTTTAAGTCTGATACAATCCCATATGTTCATTTTTTCTTTTACTTCCCTTGCCCGTAGGGATGTATCAGTAAAAATATTGCTCCGGGTAATGTCTGCAAATGTACTCCCTGTATTTTCTTTTAGGATTTTTATGGTTTCAGGTCTTACATTTAAATCTTTAATCCATTTTGAATTTGTTCTTGTATAAGGCGTAAGGAGGTGGTCCAGTTTCATTTTTTTGCATGTGTCAGTCCAATTTTCCCAGCACCATTTATTGAATAGACTATCTTTACTCCAGTGTAAATTCTTGCTTCCCTTGTCATAGATTAACTGTCCATAAATGCCTGGATTTATTTCTGGGCTCTCTGTTCTGTTCCATTGATCGATGTGCCTGTTTTTATGCCAATACCAAACTGTCTTGATTATTGTAGCCTTGTAGTAGGTTTTGATGTCTGGTAGCGTGATCCCCCCGACTTTGTTCTTATTTCTCAGAATTGCCGAGGTTATTCTGGGTCTTTTATGATTCCATATAAATTTTAAGATTATATTTTCTATTTCTGTGAAAAATGCCCTTGGTAGTTTGATAGGAATTGCATTGAATCTATATATTGCTTTAGGCAGTATGGACATTTTAACTATATTAATTTTTCCTATCCATGAGCATGGTAGGTGTTTCCATTTATTTGTATCTTCTATGATTTCTTTCTTCAGTGTCTTATAATTTTCTGAGTACAGATCTTTCACTTCTTTGGTTAAATTTATTCCTAGGTGTTTTATAGTTCTTGACGCAATTGTAAATGGGACAGTATTCTTAATTTCTCTTTCCATTAGTTTATTATTGGTATATGTAAATGCCACTGATTTCTGAACATTGATTTTATATCCTGCTACTTTGCTGAATTCATCTATCAGCTCCGATAGTTTTTTGATGGAGTCTTTGGGGTTCTCTATATACAGTATCATGTCATCTGCATATAATGACAATTTTACTTCTTCCTTGCCAATTTGGATGCCTTTTATTTCTTTTTGTTGTCTGATTGCTGTGGCTAGAACTTCCAGCACTATGTTGAATAAAAGAGGAGAAAGTGGACAGCCTTGTCTTGTTCCTGATGTTAAGGGGAATGCTTTTAGCTTTTCCCCATTGAGTATGATGTTAGCTGTAGGTTTATCATATATGGCTTTTATTATGTTGAGATATGATCCCTGTATTTCCACTTTGCTAAGGGTTTTTAACATAAATGGCTGTTGGATTTTGTCAAATGCTTTTTCTGCATCTATTGAAATGACCATGTGATCTTTATCCTTCATTTTGTTGATGTGGTGTATCACATTAATTGATTTACGGATGTTGAACCAGCCTTGCGCACTAGGGATGAATCCCACTTGATCATGATGTATGATCTTCTTAATATATTGCTGAATTCTGTTTGCTAATATTTTATTGAGAATTTTTGCATCTATATTCATCAGGGAGATTGGCCTGTAGTTTTCCTTTTTTGTGATGTCTTTATCTGGTTTTGGAATCAGGGTGATAGCAGCTTCATAAAAAGAGATTGGGAGCCTTCTCTCCTTCTGGATTTTTGGGAATAGTCTGAGAAGAATAGGTGATAATTCTTTTTTGAATGTTTGATAAAATTCACTTGTGAAGCCGTCTGGTCCAGGGCTTTTGTTTTTTGGGAGCTTGTCAATTACTGATTCAATTTCCTTGGTAGTAATCAGGGTATTTAGATTTTCTGTTTCTTCTTGCGTTAGCTTTGGAAGGTTGTATGCTTCTAGAAAATTATCCATTTCTTCCAGATTGTCAAATTTGTTGGCATATAGTTGCTCATAGTAATTTCTTAGAATTTTTTGTATTTCTGTGATGTCTGTAGTCATTTCCCCTCTTTCATTCCTGATTTTGCTAATTTGAGTCCTCTCTCTTTTTTTTTTTTGATGAGCCTGGCTAGAGGTTTGTCAATTTTGTTTATCTTCTCAAGAAACCAGCTCTTGGTTTCATTGATCTGTTGAATTGTTTTTCTGTTCTCTATATTGTTTATTTCTGCTCTGGTCTTTATTATCTCCTTTCTTGTACTCCCCTTGGGCCTCTTTTGCTGTTCTTTTTCTAGTTCCCTTAGGTGTAAGGATAACCTGTTGATTTGAGATTTTTCTTCCTTCTTTAGGTAGGCTTGCACTGCTATAAACTTCCCTCTTAGGACTGCTTTCGCAGCATCCCAGAGATTTTGGGTCGTGGTGTTTTCATTTTCGTTTGTCTCGAGGTATCTTTTGATTTCCTCCTTGATCTCATTTGTGACCCACTCACTATTTAATAGCATATTGTTTAGCCTCCATTTATTTGTCAGCTTCCCGGATTTCTTCTTATAATTGATTTCTAGTTTCATAGCATTGTGGTCAGAGAATACAGTTGAAATGATTTCAGTCTTCTTAAATTTATTGAGACTTGTTTTGTGGCCTAACATGTGGTCTATCTTAGAAAATGTTCCATGTGCACTTGAAAAGAATGTATATTCTGTAGCTTTGGGATGAAATGCTCTGAAAATGTCTGTTAAATCCAGCTGGTCTAATGTGTCATTTAAGGTCGCTGTTTCCACATTGATTTTCTGTCTGGAGGATCTGTCCATTAGTGACAGCAGGGTGTTGAAGTCCCCTACTATGATAGTGTTACTGTTGATCTCTGTCTTTATGTCTGACAATATCTGTTTTATATATTTAGGGGCTCCTATGTTAGGTGCATAGATGTTTACTAGAGTTATGTCCTCTTGTTGGATCGATCCCTTCATTACTATGAAGTGTCCTTCTTTGTCCTTTGTTATATTCTTCAATTTAAAGTCCATTTTATCTGATATAAGTATCGCTACTCCAGCTTTTTTCTCAGTTCCATTTGCATGAAATATTTTACTCCATCCCTTTACTTTCAGCCTGTTTATGTCTTTTGATCTGATGTGAGTCTCTTGTATACAGCATATGCTGGGGTCTTGCTTTCTTATCCATTCAGCCACCCTATGTCTTTTTATTGGAGCATTTAATCCATTTACATTTAATGTGATTATTGATAGGTGTGTATTTATTGCCATTTTGTTATTTGTGTTCGTAGTCTTTCTTAGGTTGTTTTTCTCTTCTACTTAAAGAAGCCCTTTTAGCATTTCCTGCAAAGCTGGCTTGGTGGTAATGAATTCCCTTAACTTATTCTTTTCTGCAAAGCTCCTTATCTTGCCTTCGATTTTAAATGATAACCTTGCTGGATACAGCAATCTCGGTTGTAGGCCTTTATTTTTCATCACTTTGAAAACCTCCTGCCACTCCCTTCTGGCCTGCAAAGTTTCTGTAGAAAAGTCAGCTGATAATCTTATGGGGGTACCCTTGTAAGTAACTTGCTGCCTTTCCCTTGCTGCTTTAAGGATTCTGTCTTTGTCCTTAACCCTTGCCATTTTCACTAGAATGTGTCTTGGAGTGGGCCTGTTTGGAATCATCCTTGTTGGAACTCTCTGCACTTCCTGAGCTTGTATTTCAATGTCCTTTGCCAGGTTAGGGAGGTTTTCAGACATTATTACTTCAAATATATTCTCAATCCGTTGCTCCCTCTCTTCTCCTTCTGGTACTCCAATGACCCTTAGGTTATTGCGTTTGATGTTGTCCCCCAGCTCTCTTAAACTATTTTCCATGTTACTCATTCTCTTTTCTTTTTGTTGTTCCGCATGGTGATCTCTGCTATTTTGTCTTCTAAGTCACTGATTCGATTTTCTGCTTCATCCAATCTGCTAGTGATTCCATCAAGTTTGTTATTTAATTCAGTAATTGTGTTCTTAAGTTCTAGCTGGTTGCTTTTCATGATTTCTCTATCCTTCTTTATATTTTCATTAATTTCCTTGAACATTCTAATAATCAGTGTTCCGAACTCTGTCTCCGATAGGTTGGTTACCTCTATTTCCTCTATTTCCACTGATTCAGGAAGTTTCTTCTGTTCTTTTATTTGTGTTGTGTTTCTTTGTCTCCCCATTCTGGCTTACTCTTTGTGTTTGCTTCAATATAACAGATAGATCCCCCAGATTTCTCAGTCTTTTCTGGGTAAACTTATATAGTGTGTGTCCTTTATATTTGAATTATTCAGTCTCCCTATTCTCCTGTGCTTGTATCTGAGGTGTTCCTTGTGTCGTGCATCCTCACTTGTTGAAGTTTTAGTTTTGATTACTTTTGGCTTGTCAGTAGGTGGGATTGACTCCCAGATTGATTAGCTGTGAGGATCAGCAGCATCTGCAGTTTATGAGCTGCTGTGAGAGGATTGACCCCTCTGATGAAACTTGGACCCTATGGGCCCTAGTACCTGTAGCAACTTCCTTTTGGGTGTGACTCTTGTATGTTAAACCCAGAAATGCTCTGGTTTTATCTAAAGTTGGCCTCCGGGTATGATGATTCTTGTGTCTGTTTGTTTGGACCCACTGCTGCAGAGTGATTTTAGAGCATAACAGATCAACAAGAACAACCTCTGCAGCCACCAAAGGAAACCAAATGCTCGCACAAGTAAAAAAAAAACCAACCATCAAACTACAGTCAACTTGTACAGAAATATCAATCATACTAATGAAGAAAACAAACAGAAACAAAACAAAAACCACACACACAATAATAACAGAAGTGGAAACAAAATAAAATACAATATCCTAAAATAAAAAATAGAATAAACATGAGAAATCGATTAGCTATACCAAAAAAATATAAAATAAAAATAAACTAAAATAATAAAAAAGTAAGAATAAAAATTAAAAAAATAAAATTTGAAGAAAAAAGGAAAAGAGGAAAAGTATATCAGTGAGAAGAATGAATAAAATAAGAGAGAAATTGAGGGTGGGGAAAAACGAAAAAGAAAAGAAAGGAAAAGAAAAAGAAAAAAGAAAAGAGAAAGAAAAAAAAAATATATATATATATTTGTCTACACACCCATATATATGGACATATATTCACCTATATATACCTATATATATGCCTATATTAAAAACTACAAAATGATAAGAATGAAATAGAAATAAAAACCAAAAACAACCAAGATAAGCAGCCAATAAATGGAAAACAAAACAGAATAAAACCAAACAAACCAAAAATACCCGTGCAGGTCTTGGCTAATGTCCACCAAACTCTCTTCAGTTTGTCTGCTGTACAAAAATTCCTGTGCGTCTTGTGGGAACAGTAGGCTACCTGATGCCTAGGGTGATCCTGGCACTGCAGGTTTGCTGTACTTGAGTGTGGTTGTGACGTGTGATTGGTGGTTTTTACAAAGTCACTGCCTTTTTGCTTTTGCCTGTCCCAAGGCAGGCTGCACCCCCAAAGGCTCAGTGAGTGTCTCTGGGCACCCTTTAGGTTGACAGCCGTGGAGAATTAAAGATTTCCTCACTACCAAAAGCCAGCTGCTAAGAATCTGTTAATTAGTGCCTCAGCAGGTGAAGTGCCTCCCAAGCCTTGCATAAAGGTGGGGGCAGGGTAGGTAGTCTCACTCTGCAGCCTTTACTGGGGTGGAAATTCTCAACCCCCTGCAGGTAGGAATATCTTCCCAGTCTGCCCCTATTGCTCCATTCAGGAGTCAGTTTAAGACTGTCTTGGCAGGGGCCAAAGTCTGTGGGAGTGGGTGGGTTATTGGGTTTTTTTTGCTTTCTGTTCAAGAGTAGAAAAAGGAAAAAAAAAAAAAAAAACATAAAAATAAACAAAGCCACAGTTCCAACACTGTTTTAAGCTAAGGCCTTTGCCTCTTATGCTCCAGCGGAGTTCCTGCTGCTCTCCCAAAGGGTCTGCCGGGATTTAGGGAATTGCGCGCATCCTACCGTGTGGCTAAGATCCCCGCTCCGCGTCTCTCAGGGACCTGCATCTCCGCCCGACGCGCTGCGTGACACCTTTATTTTTAATTTTTATTTTTTTGAAGATTTTATTGGGGGATCGGGGAAGGGGAACAGACATGTTGCTGTCCTTTAGTTCTTCAGTCTAGTTGTGGAGGACATTGCTTCACTGGCTCATGCTGGTATTGTCATTGTGCTTTTCCCTGGTGAGGCAATTGCTTGCTGGCCATTGAACAGCCACTCACGGCGGCTCATGAAAGTGCACACCAGCTGCCACCCAGCCCCACTTCAGCCCCACTGCAGCCCACGCCATCACCGGCGACTCATGGCAGCCCAGCTCTAGGTCAAGCTGTTATTCACCATCTTAGCTGTACAGGGCGCAGTGTCACTGGCCCTACTGTGGGATCTGCTGCTGAGAGCTGGCATCCCAAGCCAACTCTTAGCCAATGCGCCACTCAGCGGGCCCGACACCTTTATTTTTATTTTTTTATTTTTTTATTTTTAAAGATTTTATTGGGGAATTGGCGGAGGGGAACAGCGTTGGGGAATCGGGGAGGGGGAACAGACAAGTTGCTGTCTTTTTGTTCTTCAGTTTAGTTGCGGAGGATGTTGCTTCACTGTTGGTATCGTCATTGCGCTCTTCCCGGATGAGGCAGATCGGTCGCTGGCCTCTGGATGTCGCTCACCATGACTATTGGCAGCTCACGCTTGGCTGCCAGCTGCTCACGCTGGCTGCGGGCCACTCACTGTAGCCCATGGCAGCCCACTGCAGCAGGGGCTGCAGCCCACACCATCACCGGGACTCGCACAGCCCAGCTCCAGGTGGAGCTGTTGTTAGCTGTAGAGGGCAGTGTCACTGGTCCTCATGTGGGATCCGAACTGGGGCCACTGGCATCCCAAAACCAGCGCTTAACCAATGCGCCACTCGGCTGGCCCCCGACACCTTTATTTTTAAAGGTGACAACAGAATATTTTTAAAAGTGACTCGAGGATGCATCTGAATAGACTCCTCTTGCATATGCGTCGTCAGGAGCCTCCTCCACTCTTCCATTTCTCCATGAATCTATAGGATAGAAAAGTACCTCTTAAGCTGCAAGGGATTCCCTTTAGAAATTGGGAACAATGGTAAATCTTCAGTACACACTTCCATGTTATATAAGATTTTAAAAATAAAATGAAATTGAGATTTGCATATATAATTTGGGCAGAACGAAGCATGTCAAATTTTGTAAGCTCAGAGTTTGAATCCAGTCAGAAGTCTTTATTTATACCTGTCAGTTTAGAAATAGGAGGCTAAGTAGAAATAAATTCTGAAATAATTCTATTCCTACAAGAATAGAAGACTCAACAAAGAAGACCCAAAGATACAAGTATACACACACACACACACACACACACACACCCCTCACTTAAAAAATAATAAAAAGGGAAAAACTTACTCTAGCATTTGCCCCAAGATGGACACATAAGTTTAGCTTTCTAACAAGGGAGGAGTCCAGACAACTTAGGACTTCTCAGAGAGAAAGGGAGAATTCTGTGTTATCTGTGACTATGCCCCAATAGGTATGGCACACCGGCTGGTGTCTACTCTGATTTTCAATACTCATACTGCACTGTCTGTGTACCTCATAGTCTATGGTAAGAATTCCCTTGCCTCAAATGGTAAGTGATATTCATTCTGTCAAATGGTCTTTATTGTTCCTCTCCTACAATCATCAGAGACAGGCTGGAGTAACCAGAACTATCATTCAAATGAGTAAGAGTCTCAAATACAATGAAGAGCAAACAACTGAGAATCACCATATATTTAAGGGAAACAGTACCACAAGAGCTGTCAAACTCAACAAATGAAGACTGACATTGAAGAAGTGAAGATAATACAGAAAAATGAAGAAAACTTTATAATAGGCATAATTAATGTTTTGAGATTTGAATGGATATTACATCTATAAAAAACAAATGGTCCTCTAAAGGAGGGAAAAACCAGGTAGAGTTCTTGCAAATAAAAATAATCATAACCAATACAAAACATTTCAATTGGTAGGTTACATAGCTGAAAGGACAGAGTTGAAAAACCAACTAGATATTCAGTAAAATTAAGTGAGTGGTTCACACAGAAAGCAATACAAAACAACAGAGGGTTAATAAGAAAATACATTAGGTTTCTATTGCTGCTGTAACAAATGACAACAAACTTAGTGGCTTAAAACAACCCATATTTATTATCTTACAGTTCTGGAGGTCAGGGTCCTAAAATCAAGGTATGGGTAGGGCCACATTCCTTCTGGGGTCTCTATGGTAGATTCTTCTCTAATGTCTAGAGGACACCTGCATTCCTTGGTTTGTGGCCCCTTCCTCTATCTTAATAGTCAGCATCATAGCATCTTCAAATGTTTCTCTCCCTTTGTCTCTGACCTCTGCTTCTGTTTTCATACCTTCTCTGGCTGATACTCCTGCCTCCCTCTTTTAAGAACTCTTGGGATTATGTTGGGTCCACCCAGATAATCCAGGATAATCTTCCCGTTTCAAAATCCTGAATTTCATAACACCTGCCAAACCATTTTTTCCCTGTAAGACCACACATTTTCAGATTCAGGATAGTACTATGTGGACCTCCTTGGGGGCAGGGAAGATGGTTTATTCTGCCTACTACAGAAAATAACAGAAAATCCTTAAAAGGAATAAAATATAGACCTTGAATACCCATATTCCTGTAAGAACAATGCCCCAGGAAGAGTATAGATGGAAGAAAATGACCAATTAAATAAGAGGAGAAAATTTTCTAGGCAACATTTCTTTAAGCTGAAAAGACCATATGAAGCTAACCAGGATGTATAAAAAGAGACTTACAACTAGACCCAGGTGAAAGATGGGATCTCCAAGGATAAAGAAAAATGTCTAAAAGCTTTCAGAGACAGCGTCTTAAGCACAAATGAGTGAAAAATCATATTGTCATCATGCTTTTATTGAGTATTACTGAGTACATTAAACAATAGAATAGGGTCTTCAAAATTCTGAGACAAAATTATTTTAAACTTAGAATTCTATTCCCACTGAAGTAGCATTCATGAGTGGAGTCTAAGGATGTTTGTGTACGTGCCAAGGCTTAGAACATGTCCCAGCCATAGGTGCCATTTGATAGAATTGCTTGAGAGTCCAGCCGTATTCTAGTAAAAACAAAAGGAAGTAAAAGGAAGAGAAAAACAAGGGATGCAAGTAACACTGGAGAGCAAAGGTACCAGTAAAGCTAATAAAGTTTAAATTATTGGTGTATATGTTTAAAAATAATCTGAAATTAAAACCACAGATGATTCTAATGTAGGTGTTGGTAGAGCTGGTATGGGTAGGGAAGGAGAGAAGTGAAATGAAACCAACATTTTGTGTGTTTGGTTGGTTGGGTTTTGCCTTGCTGGGCATAAAAAAGTATGTTAATGTAGTTTATTTTTGCATTTCTTGATTAAAATTTTTAAAAAATTTAATTAAAAGATTAGATTGATAATATTCTGTGTTAATATATTTTGAAAGAGATATTCTCATTTGCTGCTGGAAAGTGTGTATTTTGTCTAGTATGTTTTTTTTTTTTGGAGGATAATTTGGTAGTTTCTTTCAAATTTTAAAATGAGTATATACTTTGACCTAGCAGTTTCATCTTGAATAATTGATCCTATAGAAGTATTTTTATAATTTCAAAAAGGTTTGCAAGAATGTTATATGGCACTGTACAAAATTATAAAAAATGGAAAAGAATCTAAACGCATATGAGCTAATTAGCTTAATTATAGGTAACTATGCCCTAGTTAAAAAGTTAAGTAATAAATGTTTGCAGACAGAAATATCTTCTAATAATATTTTTGAAAAAAGAAACATAACTACAGGTATAATTCTATTTATTGTAAGTGATCCTGAAAAATATATATATGGGGTGCCAAAAAAATGTATACAAGTGAATATTTTGGTTAATGTTCCTCAAGCAGTAGTTCGCCATAATCAGAAGTGTCTCGGCACAGATGGTAACCACTTTGGGCACCTCTTGTAGTTACAGAAGTCAAACGTGACTTGTATTCATCTTTTGTTATTGGTATATATTGAGTATTACAATTTTAATACGGTTTCCCTTAAAATGTCTATATGATTTTTGGCATGCTCTGTATATTCATGTATATATGCAATTATAGAATTGTGTCTGGAAAAATACAGGCCAAAATGCTAGCAATCATTACCTTTGTGGAGGAGAGTTGATTTTGGAGACAATTTGCTTTTAATTTCTTTTATTTTTTTACAGTAAGAATATGTATTGTGCATATTACTTGTGTAAGATTTTAAAATTCAAAAAGAAAATGGCAGAATTCCTTGAAATCCCACACCCAAGGACAATTACTGTGAACAGTTTGGTGAGCATACCTCCAGACTGCTTCATTATACATATGAGTATGCAGATATATTTAATTTTCCACAAAAGAAAACATACATAATACATTTTAAAGTCATTTTAAAATTAAACTCTTTTATTTTGACATAATTTTAGAGTCATATGCAGTTGTGCAAAAGACCAACCTCTTGTACACTTTACCATGTTTATTCCAATGGCAACATATTGTAAATCTGTACAGTAGCACAACCATGATATTAACATTGGATTCAAGGCAGAGAACATTTCCATATCCACAAGAATACCTCATATTGCCTTTTTATAGTCACATGTACTTCCCTCCCACATTCCATTGCCTCCACTTAACTCCTGGCAACCACGAATATGCTTTCCATTTCTATAATTTTGTCATTTAAAAAATCTCTTATAAATGGAATCATGCAGTATATCACCTTTTGATGTTGGTCTTTTCACTCAGTATAATTCTTTAGAGATTTATCTAGGTTTTGCATTATCAATAGTTGATTCCTTTTTATTGCTAAGTATAGTATTCCACAGTATGGTTGTAACCATTTATTTAGTCAATCATTTATTCAAGGATGTCTGGATTGGTTCCAGTTTTTGGCTGTTACAAATAAAGCCATCATAAACATTGGTATATAGGTTTTTTGTCAACATAAGTGTCCATTTCTGTGGAATAAATACCCAGGTGTGCAATTGCTGGGACACACGGTAATTACATGTCTGGCTTTTTAAAAAACTGGCAAACTGTTTTCCAGAGTGACTGTACTATTGTACATTATTTCTCCCCTCCCAACATACATACCTTTTATTTCTTTTCTTATTTTTTTACACTGACTAGAGCTTTGGCACTGTGGTGAAGAGTCCTGGGAGAAGACATCCCTGCCTTGTTCCTGATCTCGGAGGTAAAGCATTCAGTCTTTCACCATTAAGTATCATGTTAACTGCAAGATTTTTGTAGGTGTTCTTTATTAAGTTTAGAAAGTTACTCTGTATTCTTATTTTTCGGGGATTTTTTTTTAAATCATAAATTGGTGATAAATTTTGTTAAATGTTTCTTCTGGATTGATTAGTATGATATGTAATTTTTCTTCCTTAATCTGCTAATACTGTGGATTACATTGATTGATTTTCAACTATTGAATCAGCCTTGCATCACTGGGGAAACTCCATTTGAACTTGGTCTCTAATCTTTTAATATATTGCTTAATTCTATTTTTTAACATTTTTTTTAGGGATCATCTACAGTGATGAGAGATATTTTTTATAGTTTTTCCTTTTTTTTGTATTCTTTTTGTTTAGTTTTGGTATTAGGGCAATACTAACTTCATGAAATGAATTAGGAAGTTCTCTCTCCTTTTATTTCTGGAAGAGTTTTGTTTTGTTTTTCAATTGCTGCTACTTCTTTAACGTTTCTATACGTTAGAATTCTATAGTGAAACGCTCTGAGCCTCGAACTGGCTTTGGGGGAAGTTTTAAAATTATGAATTCAGTTTTCTTAATAGTGACAGACTATTTAAAGTATTTCATATTGGGTGAATTGTGGTAATTTGTATTTTTTGAGGAAGTGGTCCATTTTGTCTAAGTCAAATTTATGTGTGTAGAATTGTTTGTAGTATTTACAACAGGTCCTCTGAAAACGGCGTTTTGTTTAACATCATTTTGTTACAACATTCATAAAAAGAAAAATCGATTCCTAACCAGGGCCACTGTGTGTGTGGAGTTTGCATGTTCTCCCCACGTCTGTGTGGGATTTCCCCAGGTGCTCCGGTTTCCTCCTGCATCACAAACATGTGCAGATAAGGTGAATCGGCATATCTAAATTTTCCCAGTCTGAGTGAGTGTGGCGTGTGTGTGAGTGGCCCTGCCATGGAAGGGCATCTTGTCCATGGTTGGGTCTTGCCTTGAGCCCTGAGCTGCCAAGATGAACTCTGGCCACTTGTCACCTTGAACTGGCATAAGCAGCTTGTATTTAATATTAGAAGTGTTGTGGGTCTTTATTTAGAAATTTGGTAGTGTTCTGTGACCAGAAATACGTGATAGTAACTTAAATATTGTTTCTATTAGCCTATAGTAAAAAAATTTCTTAATATGTCATTTCACTTAAAGTCGCACTTTTTAAGAACCTATTGACAGTGTCAAGTGAGGGCTTAGTATACTTTATCCTTTTGATGTTTTCAGTGTCGGTAGTTATGACCCTCTGTTACATTTATGATATTGGTGATTGTATTTTCTCTCTTTTTATTTGTCAGTCTTGCTAGAGGTTTGTCAATTTTACTGATTTTTTTTCAAAGAATCAGCTTTATTTTCTGTTGTTTTTGTTTATTTATTTCTTTTTAATTCATTGATTCTGCTCTTTATTATTATTTTCTTCCATTTGTTTACTTTGTGTGAATTTTGCTCTTTTTCTGCTTTCTTTTAATGGGAACATAGGTTATTGATTGACTTTTTTCCTTTTGTAACATATGCATTTAGTGTTATAAATTTACCTCATCACTGCTTTAGGTATGTCTCACATATTTTGACATGTATTTTCATTTTCATTCAGTTCTATGTCTTTTTAAAATTTACTTTGAGACTTCCCTTTTAACTATGGTTTATTTAGAGGTGTGTTGTTTCGTTTTCAAATGTTTGGTGATTCTCCTTTATCTTTTTGTCACTGATTTCTAGATTAATTCCATTGTGGTCCAAGAATACAATATGTAAGATTTCAATTTCTCCAAATTTGTTGAGGTTTGTTTTATCACCCAGGATATGCATTTATTTTTGGTATACGTTTCATGGGCTCTTGAAAGGAATGCATATTTTGCTGTTGTTTGTTTATAAATGCCATTATATCCTTTTGGTTTTTGGTGTCATTGCTAATTTTCCATCTTTGCTAATTTTCTGTCTAGTTGTTCTATCAATTGTTGAGAGAGAAATGTTGAGGTTTCCAACTATAATTGTCTATTAATCTAATTTTTCTTGTAATTCTACCATTTTTTGCTTCATACATTTTTCAATTTTATATTTGGTACATTTACATGTAAGATTGCTATGTGTTCTTGGTGTACTGACCTTTTATCTATATAATGTCCCTTTCTTGCTCTGGTAATTTTTTTTTCTTAAGCCTGCTTTATCTAATATTATTATAGTCATTCCTGATTTCCCTTGGATGATATTTGCATGATATATCTTTTTCTTTCCTCTTACTACACACCTGCCTATATTGTTATATTTTAAGTGAATTTTTTGTAGATATCATTTAATCCATTTGCTAATCTGTCATATAATTGGTCTCTGTAGACCATTTACATTTGATATAATTATTGATCTGTTAGAGCTTACCATTTTATTTTTTTGTTAGTTCTGTTTTCCCGTTTTCTGGGTTTTTTTTCCCCTGCTTGCTGTGAGTTACTGGAAAATTTTGTTCAATTCCATTTTTATTTATCTATAGTGATTTTGAATGTATCTCTTTGTATAGCTTTTTTAGTGGTTTCTCTATTACATTATATACACACACACACACACATACACACACACACAGAGGGTGCCACAAAAATGTATACAAGTGGACACTGGTCAACGTTGCTCAAGCAGTAGTTCGCCATAATCACAAGTGTCTGGATACTGATAGTAAACACTTTGAGCACCTCTTATAATTGCAGAAGTCAAATGTGACTTGTATTCATCTTTTGTCACTGGTATATATTGAGTGTTACAATTTTAATACAGTTTTACTTTCTTAAAATGTGTATACATTTTTGTGGCACCCTCTGTATATATATTCAAAGTCTACTGGTACTGATACTTTATCCGTTTGAAGGAAGTATCATAACCGTACCTCCATTTATGTCTTTTTACCTTCCCCCAGTTATAATATAGTTGTCTTGAATTTTTTCTCTACATACATTTAGAAACACATCAGATAGTGTTATATTTTTTCCTTCAGCTTTCATATATATAACTCAAAAAGAGAAGGAAAATTTATTTACCCACATTTTACTTATTGATTTCTTTCTTCTTTTCTGATCTTCTAGGGTTCCTATTTTTTTTTTTTTTTTTATCATTTCTGTTCTGGTTAGAGAACTTCCTTCAGTCTTTCTTTCTCTCTTATTTTTTTCTCTTATACTTGACATTCAATATTATTTTATATTAGTTTCAGGTGTACAGCATAACAGTCAGCCTTCCTTGTAGGGTAGGTCTGGTGATGACAAATTCTCTTTTCCTTTATCTGAGTATGTGTTGATTTCTCCTTCATTTCTGAAGGATGTTTTCACTGGGTATAAGATTCTGGGTTGCCAGTTCTTTTCTTCCAGCAAGTAAAAAATATTGTAGCACTTCCTTCTGGTGTCCATAGTTTCTGATGAGAAATCTGCTATTATTCTTAGTTTGTTTTTTTTTCCTTATAAGTAAGAGGTCATTTCTTTTCCACTGTATTCAAGATACTTTATTTTTAGTTTCCAGAAGATTGACTATGAGGTATCTTGTTCTGGATTTTCTTTAGTTTTTACTATGTGTATTCATTCAGCTTCTTAAATCAATAGGTTTATGTTTCTGGCTAAAATGGGAAATTTTCAGTTATTATTTCTTCAGGTAATTTTTTAGCCCTACTTTTTTCCCTTCTCCTTCTGGAACTTTGTCAGATAATTGTAACATCTTTGTCATGTCAGTGTTGAGATGTCAATCTATTGATTGTCCTTTTTTATTCAGTTTGAGATATTCCTGGTTCTTGATATGATGAACAATTTTTTATTGAAATCTGGTCATTTCCATATTATGTTATGTTATGTTTTCTATGCTCTATCTTATTTAAACCTTCTATTTTAACTGACTATTTTTTGGATACGGCTCCAGCAGGGGAGGGATGGCTCCACCTCATTGCAGCCTCATGCCTGGTGGAGATAGAAGCTCAAGTTCCCCACTTGGCCTCGGTTGATACCCAACAGCAGTGGTGTTCTCTGTTACTGCTGGGCAGGGGTGGGATTTCTGGCTCCCCCATGGTCTCTGCTGATTTCTTGGTTACTCCTTGTTACTGCTAAGTGAGTAACTGTGAAAGTTTTGAGTCTCTACTAGACTTCCTCTGTCATAAATCCAGGGAGTGGGTGAGGGTGCCTCATTAGTGCTGGGCGAAGATGGAGGTAGGTTCCCCACATGGTACCTACTGTCATCACAGTGGATAGGTGTCATAATCAGCAAGCAATTATAGAACTGCCAGCTCTACTTGGATTTCTCTGATATTTGGTGGACTGTTGGAGTGCATCATACAACCTCATAAGGCTGGAAGTCTAGGCTCCCCATTCAACTTTTGCTGGCATGAGTAGGAGTGGGATCAGAGCTTTTCTGTGGTGTTTGACTGGAGAAGAGCAGTTATTGTCTAAAAGTTTTGCTCTTGATTTCCTGTCCCTTTCCTGGTTCTTTGGATAGAGAGACTAGGTGTTTGTTGGGGCTATTTTTGTCTGCAGTCAGTGACATTGTTGGACTGCCAGATTCTGCCCCAAATCTGAGATGAGGCAAAATGAAAATCCAGAGAGTTCACCACTGTGTTATTTATTAGATCCTAATGTCCCAAGCTAGTCTGCCTTCTTCTTTCCTCCTTTTCTGAGACTTCTTATGGTACTTTTATTTATAACGTACAGGGTTTTTACTTGTACTTAGTAGGAAGAATAGGAAGAAGCCACTCTATGCCATCATCCCAGAAACAAAAATCCTATAATAACTCCTGATAAATCAAAATCCATTTTATAACCTACTTATTCATTCAATAATATTTTGTGAAGATCCTTCTATTCAAATGGTTACTGATTAATATCCTTTCCGTGGATGAATATTCCATTATGTGATTATTATCATAGTTTCCTTGAACTAATCCATTATTACTATACATTTAGATATAATAAACAACACTGTGATGAACATGTCTTAATACAGAGACCATGTTCTCTTGTCTACTGATCCAAAAAGCTGTGTAAACCAAAAATATTTTATAACGTTTGGTGCAAATTCAGTTAGTGGCAAAATGTGACTAGAATTCACATAAGACTATTTATAGTCTTAATTTATGCAGCTTGACTCAACACTTCGTGTTTGCTATGGAAATACTGAGATGTTTTATTACAGTTTGCTGCCCAGACTCTGCTGGGGATTGTTATGAAACATGTGGTTTATGTATCATATTACTTTCTAAGATCCAAATGTTCTAAATCCTAACATAAATCTTTCAAATCTTCTTACTATAATGTCCCAAGAGAATGATTGTTAAATTTTTGGTTCATACTGTCAAATTGCACTTCTAAAATATTGTACTTTGTGTTCTTCACAGAACACAGGAGTTCCTTTCATTTCTACATGTTCATGACAACACTGGATATTATCATACAATAGTTCAAACTTACATCTATTATTTATGAGATTATAAATAGAATCTATAAATGTACATTTCAGAAAAATCTAGAAAATACAGAGCAGTATAAAGAAGAAAATAAAAACACTTATAACATTTTTTCCCCCACAAGTAATAGCTTTTAATATTTTGGCTTATTTGCATGATATCTACTTTTAAAATACAATATTGGAATCATGTTACATATAGTATATTTTTATTTCATTGTTTTATTAGTGTTACATTGTAAACAATTTCTTCTTTCTCTGAACATTCCTATAGAGTATGATTTAAATGATTGTATAGTTTTTCATTTAATAGATATACCGTAATTCATGTAACTAATTCTTTATTGTTGGGCAACATGATTGTTCCCAGATTTCCCATTGGAATTATATTATAATAAATACGGTCATACACATTCCAAAGTGTAAGAGTTAAAAAGAATGAGGTTTGGCCAAATCCTGGTTTGTTCCCCCTTTTTTTTTTTTTTTTTAACATTTTATTGGGGAATTGGGGGAGGGAAACAGCTTTGGGGAATTGGGAAGGGGAACAGACAAGTTGCTGTCTTTTTATTCTTCAGTCTAGTTGTGGAAGATGTTGCTTCACTGGCCCATGTTGGTATTGTCATTGCGTTCTTCCCAGATGAGGCAAATCGGTCGCCGGCCTCTGGATGTCGCTCACCGCGGCTATTGGCAGCTCACGCTGGCTGCCAGCCGCTCACGTTGGCTGCCGGCCACTCACTGTAGCCTATGGCAGCCCACTGCAGCAGGGGCTGCAGCCTACACCATCGCCGGGGCTCTCACAGCCCAGCTCCAGGTGGAGCTGTTGCTAGCTGTACAGGGCAGTGTCACTGGCCCTAATATGTGGGATCCAAACCGGGGCCACTGGCATCCCTAAACCAGCTCTTAACCAATGCACCACTCGGCCGGCCCTGGTTTGTACCTCTAAATACTGAAATTCTATCTTTTCTAAAGGTATTTTAGTTCATGATTATAATATTGTTATTTTCATAAGAATGTGACCCGGACTACAAATTGAAAGAAATTAGTTTTAGTTCCTTTCTCTCTTACTTCCCTCTCTCCTTTCCTCCTTCTCTCCCTTTGTCCCTCCCTCCAGAAATGTTTAAATAAAAATAATTGAATCCTGTTGTCAAGAAGCTCAAACAAAGAAAAGGAGATAGACTTTCAGTTCTCATGATAACTCAACTTGGAACCAGGAAAAACCCCTTGAATTTCTTGCCTTTACTATCCTCAACTATAAAGTGAAAAAGTTGAGTTAGTAGTTACACAAGATTATCCCCAGCTCCTGAATGCCAATGTTTTCCTTTTCTCAGGCCATGATAATGTCACTGAGGTGACTTCTTCATCATGTTTCTAGTTTTTTTTTCTGTTCATTTGCATGATTTTTTTGGCAGTTGTTTTTCTTTGTTTTATTTTAAAATTTTCTGGCAGGATTTTTTTTGTGTGAATAATATGAGGGGTACAGTCTTTAGATTCCAGGTGAAGATTTTTCTATATTTTACTTTATCTGTCCTGGGGTAGGTAGGAGAGTCAGTCACCATCTTTCTCAATGTAGTGTATTTCTCAATACACTACATACTGGGGGTGCCAAAATAATGTATATCAGTAGACACTTCGGTCAACGTTGCTTAAGCAGTAGTTTGCTCTAATCAGAAGTGTCTGGACGCTGATGGTAACTACTTTGAGCACCTCTTATAATTACAAAAGTCAAATGTGATTTGTATTCATCTTTTGTTATTGGTATATAGTAAGTATTACAATTTTAATACAGTTTTCCTTTCTTAAAATGTGTATACTTTTTTTGGCACCTCTGTGTATACTACATTATAGAATACAGATTGTGTGATAGCTCTCTCTTTTTATAGCCAGTTAGTCTATTTAGGCCTCAGTTTCCTTATTTGTAAAACAGAGAAAATTATCTACTTCACAGCTTTCCCTTAAGAAGTAAATGAGGTAATGAGTGGGAAAATCCTCCATGAAAAGAAGTCCCACAAAGCTAGAGAGACCTCTCACCAGTAGATGGCAGAGTGGAGGCATGGAGTTTGTCCATTCTGCATTGAACCAGATTGACCTTTGCTATTCCAAACCCATTTTATTTCCTACCTTTATTAATCTACCCTTCAGATGCTACTTCCTTAGCTCTCAAGACCTCCAGTCTGGTATTCTGAAGTTATCCTCCTCCTTTTAAGCTGTCAAAGGAAGAATTTTTGGCTACATGTTTGCAATTGTTTAACCCCATTCTCCAGGTACTTTACTTGTTCACTTGTCTTGACTACTCAGGAGGGAAGCCAAGCATCTCAAGCTGGGGGACTTGGCTGCCATTCTTGCCAAGTTAAGAGCCAATACCATAAAACGTTCTCACATAGGCCCATGTGGCTGTTGGCATTTTTTTTTTTTGGGGGGGGTGTCTGACATCAAGGACAGCCCTGAGGGAATGAGTGTCAAGGTAAAGAACAATCTACCCCAGCACCTGGGATGTCAGTTCACGTTGAACCTGATCTCACTGGAGTGTGAGTGGCTTAGTACTTTATAACAGATTCTAAAATCCTCTGTAGTTTATGTATGATTGGGACAGTTTCAGATACAGGTTTTTGCTGTTTTTAAGATAAACTTCTCATTGGAGATCAATACAATTAAAGCATGAATGAAGGAATACAGTTGTTGTCTTATTTGCAATGATTAGATGATACATAGATGTGCAGTATCCCCTAGTCCTAGAGTAGGCCTGAACACTGACAAAGTGCTTGTTTTCCAAATAAGGGCTGTCTTCCAAATAAGCAGAGTAGATGTTCCCCTAAAGATGTGATCTACAAAACAAGTATTATTATTATTTTTAATGTCTTCCTCATAGTCCAGCTGGAATGCTCAAATTTCCACTATTTGGCTTTAAGGTATTGTTTCTTTTTGTATGCTAAAATTAAGCTAAATAATAGCTAAGGTCAAGTTAAGGTCCCTTAAAAGTGGGTACAACTGTGTTTTGATGGGGTCAGAGCATGGGAAGAAAAGACACCAGAGCAGCAGATGGTATCCAACAATACTGCGTGTCTATAAGGAGGTGGAGTAGTATAGGCTTAGAGCTTATCAACAGGTTACATGAGATAATGTATATAAAGCCTTTAGCCTATAGCCTGACACAAGGTACATCTTCAACAAATGTCATTATTACTATGATGTACCTTGCAGATTGATGATTGGGTGACAGTAGAAAAACAATACCAACTTGGTTCTTGCCCTCAGGGAGTTGGGTAGATTGGCAACTAATCAAAATTTATAATAGGGTGTATAATAAATACTTTGCTGGAGGAACATCAAAGTAGGTTGTTTGAAGAGCATGGAGTAGGGGCACACAGTTCAGTATTGTGAGTAGGAGGGCTTTCTAGAAAAGATGATTATTCTGTGACCTGAAGGAGAAATGGATGATGTGGGGAAAGAGGAGAGGAAAGTTTCAAACACAGGGATCACAGATGTGAAAATCCAGAACTGCGATCAAGCAGGGCAGGTGCTTAGAACTGAAAGGAGTTCAGGTAGAGGGTAGACTACCAGTCAGTCACTATATTGAAATGAACTGAGAAGGTTGGCAGCAGAAGGGAGCATGGCAAGTGGTGGGCATAAAAGTCTTATCGATAGCCTGGAGCTGGAACTGGCTGCTCCAAAGTGAGAAAAAACCTTAGTCACCAGCACAAATCTACCCATTGTTTTGGGGGTGTTGATGCTGCAATCGACTTTTATTGAATTTGGAAGAAAGCTGAACACTCTGATCACGACTTGCAGGCTCGGAATCATATGCTGCAATTGGAATGTTGTTGCTTCACCCCTTACAACTCTTCCTGTTCTCTTTTCCTCAGAATGGTCAGAGTGATACAAAGGTCACGTCACTTGCATTTCTCAATATCTACCATGTGTGGGACCACAAAGATGAGCAAGCAGGGAGCACTGAGTAAAGAAGGGGGCACAGCTGAATAAACAGGGAGCTCACAATTGTTAAAAACTAAAAAAATAAAAAAGTATACAGGAAAAGTAAATAATACAATTCATCTACTCCCACCTTCTGCTGCCAACCTCCTCAGTGTAATTTTGGTACCGTGACTGACTGGCAGTCTCTCCTCCAACTAAACTCCTTTCAGCTGAAGAGTTAATGTTAACAGATTGGGGCATATTCTTTTATACCTTCTCCAAGATGAAATGCATATAAACCTATACATATATAGAGAGCTGTTTCTTTGTTTTTAAAAGGGGTTATACTTCATACATTACTTTGAAACTTAAACCCTCATATAATGATATATCATGAGCAATATTCTAGTTATAGAAACATGAAGACTTATTCCAATCTTTTTTATACAATAGTATACTAGTTTCATGTTTATGGCACAGTTATTATACATTTATATAACTTATTAAATAATCACCTTGATAAATCTAGTACCCATCTGACACCACAATTATAAAAATATTATTGACTATATTCCCTATGCTATACTTTACATCCCCATAACGATTTTGTAACTATTATACCAATTTGTACTTAATCCTCCCTCATTTTTACTCATCTCTTCAAACCCCTACCACTGGGCAACCATCAAAATGTTCTCCGTATCTATGAGTTTGTTTGTGTTTTCTTTGTTTGTTAATTTATTTGATTCCATATATAAGTAAAATCAGATGGTATTTATCTTTTTTTGTCTGACTTATTTTACTCAGCATAATACCCTCTAGGTCCATCCATGTTGTTGCAGATGGCAAGAATTCATTCTTTTTTATGGCTGAGTAACATTTCATTGTCTATGTACTACTTCTTCTTTATCCGCCATCCAGTGATGTGTACCCAGGTTGCCTCCATATCTTGGCTATTGTAAATAATGCTGAAATGAACATAAGCATGAATATGTCTTTTCAAATCATTATTTTGGGTTTTTTCAGATAAATACACAGAAGTAGAATTACTGGATCTTTCCTTGTCTCTTGTTGTAGCCTTTGTTTTAAAGTCTATTTTGTCTGATATAAGTATTGCTACTCCAGCTTTTTGATAGTTTGTTTTTATTTTCATGAAATATTTTTTTTCCGTCCCTTTACTTCAAATCCGTCTGTGTCTTTCAATCTGAAGTGAGTCTCTTGTAGGCAGCATATGTAAGGATCCTGTTTTCTTACCCATTCAGCCACCTATGTCTTTTGATTAGAACATTTAATCTATTTACATCTAAAGTAATTGTTGATAGATATGTAGTTATTGCCACTGTATTATTCATATTTTTAAATCTTTTTTTCTTCTCTTAAAGAAGTCCCTCTAGCATTTCTTGTAATGCTGGTTTGGTGGTGATGAACAACTAAACTTTTTCTTGTTTCAGAAGCTCTTTATCATTTGATTCTAAATGATAGTCTTGCTGGATAGAGTAATCTTGGTTGTAGGTCCTTGATTTCCATCACTTTGAATATTTCATGCCAATCCCTTATAGCTTGCAAAGTTTCTTTTGAAAAATCAGCTGACAGTCTTATAGGTGCTCCTTTGTGGATAGCTAACTGCTTTTCTCTTGATGTTTTTAAGGTTCTTTCTTTATCTTTAACCTTTGGCATTTTAATTATGATGTGTGTTGGAGTGGGCCTCTTTGGGTTCATCTTGTTTGATATTGTCTGTGCTTCTGAGACATGTATGTCTATTTCCTTCACCAGATTAGGGAAGTTTTCCATCATTGTTTTTTCAATTAGGTTTTCAATCCGTTGCTTTCTCTCTCTTCTTCTGGTACATCTGTGATGAGAATGTTGGTATATTTAATGTTGTCCCAGAGGTCCTTTAAACTATCCGCATTTCTTTTTTTAAATTTTATTATTATTATTATTATTATTATTTTTTACTGTTCCGATTGTGTATTTTTTGCTACCTTATCTTCCAAATCCCTGATTCAGTCCTCTGCTTCATCTAATCTATTGCTGATTCCCTTTATTCATTTCAGTTATTATATTCTTTATTTTTGACTGGTTCATTTTTTATGTTTCCTATCTCTTTGTGGAAGTTCTCACTGAGATTGCTGAGCATCCTTATAACTATTGTTTTGAACTCTGTATCTAGTAGATGGCTTTTCTCTATCTTGTTTTGTTCTTTTTCTGGAGTTTTGTTCTGTTCTTTCATTTGGGCCATTATTCTTTTTTTTTTTTTTTTGGCTCCTTATTTTGGTTGCCTCTTTGTGTTGTTTCTATGTGTTAGGTAGAGCTGCTATGTCTCCAGGTCTTGGTACAGTGGCTTACATAGTAGGTGTCCTGTGGGGCCCAGTGGCATAGGCTCCCTGGTCACCTGAACTGGGTGCTCCAGGTGTGTCCCTTGTGTGGGTTGTGTGTGCCCTCCTGTTGTAGTTCAGCTTTGATTGCTATTGGCACATCAATGGGAGAGAGTGACCCATAGGCTGACTGATTGTGAAGACTGGCTGTGACTACAGTGGAGGAGCTATTGTGCAGAGACTGACCCTATGGAACTGGATTCACTTTAGCAGGGCCCTGGTGTCTACTGAGTCTACCAACTCTTCCCTTTGGGTATATCATTTGTGAAGGTGGTTGGGCAGTGCTCTTGTGTGGTCTGAAACTGGCCAATGGGTATGTTCATTCTGTGGCCTCTTGGAAGGGGCTCTGGTACAAACCAAGTTCAGCCAATGCCTGTGCCCTGCCCAAAGCTACTTGGTATGAGCTACAAAGTGATATGTAGATGATTGCTACATCTGCTTGGCTTGGAGGTGCCTGGGAGAGGTTAGTTGCAAACTAAGGCTGGCTGCCGCTAGTGCTGGGCTTGGGGCTGTTTATCAAGAGGTATGGAGCATGCTGAGGCCAGATCCTTAGGGTTTGCTTAGGGTTTGTGAATATTTGAGAGGTTTAAGGAAAGTCTGCAGATCTAAGATAGGCCATTTGTATGGAAAAACCACTGGAAGTCACTTGGGTGGGCCCACATGTTGGGTGTGTGTTTGTGGGGTGTCTCAAGGAATCACCACAGCAGGGTGAGTGATGTTAGCTAGGTTGATGGAGACTCAGATATGATAGCTTCCTAAGTCTGTAGACTGGGAGAGGGGAGGGCTGAACAAAGGAACAATGTCTTCTGCTGGCACTTCTGTCTGGGAGAAACCTGCTCCTAGCCCTCGTTCTGATTTCTGACAATTGAGTTTCTCCCTGTATGTCCCTGGCACCTTTCATGCCATTGCCCCAACACTGGAGCTCAGAGTCAGTGAGTCCCTCAGTGAGTAAGTTCATGAGTGGTCCCTTTAGGAGGAATGCCTGGGGTTTTAGCAGCCCTCTTTGTCACTCAGCCACAATCTCTTCTGGTTTTCACAGCCCAAAGTTATGGTATATGACACTGAAACCCTAGACTGGGGAGCCTGTTGTGAGGCTAGGAGCCCTCACCCCTAGGGAGGAACTCCACAGCCAAGTCATCCCTCCCAATTTTTAACTGCCACATGTGAATGTGGGACCAGCCTGCTCCACCCCTCCTACCAGTCTCGACATGGATTCTTCTGTACATCCTTAGTTATACGACTTCTGTTCAGCTAGATTTCAGGTGATTCTCAGTGATGGTTGTTCTATAGTTTAGTTGTAGTTTTGATGTGGTTGTGGAAGGAGGCCAGCACAGTTCTTACCTACTCCACCATCACGACCAGAAGCTGTTTAATACTATCTTTTTAATGCTGCATACTATTCTGTAATAGAATGTGCTGTAATTTAATCAATCAAGCAACTCTTGATGCACCTTCTGATTGTTCTTAGGTCACACTATAAAAATGCTATAGTAAGTATGCGTATTTATAAATTCTTACAGGGGTTTTCTATGGGTTGTCATAGTAGGTGCCAAAAAGTGTATTGAATTTGTCAACATATGTGTATAGGAAATCTATATTTTCTCTTTTGAGGATGCCACATTTTCTTTCTTTCTTCTGAATCCTTGGGAGCAGCCAATACTCAAATTTTGGGTGGAGGGAGCGGGGCTCCTCAGTTTTGACCCTCTTTGATGTTATCAAGACATCCTATAAGCCAGCAGAACCCAGAGTTGGTCTCAAGTCTCTTACACTCTCAAAAATTATTTAGAACCTCAAAGAGCTTTTGTGTTAATGGAAGTAATCTCTATCAGTATTTATCATACTAAAAATTAAAATTGAGTAATTAAAAATATTTATGATTTCAATTAAAAATAGCAATAACAAATGCATTGCATATTAACAAATAATATATTTTTATGAAAAGTAGATATGATTACAAAAAAAGTAGCATTGGGTTCGTTTTTGCACATTTCTTTAATATTTAGCTTAATAGATTCTGATATCTTCTTCTACAGTCTGGTATATTGTTTTTATTGAACAGTATGAAGGAAGTTTGGGCTCAAATATGTGGTTTGAAAAGAGAATTATTTTAATAGAATTTTCGGATAATTGTGGATGTTCTTCTTTGATACTACATCAAAACTGGACTAGCGGTAGTTTCATAAAGGTTATGTGCAATGTGGAATCTGAAACTGTAACACTAAATGTGTACTCTGTTACAATAAAATTAAAGAGGTTAGTTTAGCTTACAACTCAAACAATCTCACAGGTGCTTTTTCTTGAGTCAATCTTCATACTTCCATTTGCAGCAGCAGTTCTTTATACATACTTCTTGTTTATTTCTATCTTCAAAATATAAAAAGATGTGTATTCAGTGGTGAAGATTTAAAAAAATCAGTATGTTTTCCTGCATCATCAAAAACATTCTTAAATACATTTGGCATTTTTCCCTGTAAGTGTGTGACCGTGAAGGAATTAATAATTATTTCTACAGTTTGGTGCCAGTGCCTTTATTCACTCTAAAGCTCCCAAAATTTTATCCTCCATTGCTTTTCTACAATCAATGCAAATGCCAATACACTGAAAAAGGTAATTTTGGTCTTGAAAATATCTTGAACTTATTAATTCCTTGAAAAGGTTCAGATACCCACAAGGATGCATTCAGTGTTGAGAACCACTCTTCTAGATCAGTGCTTCTCAAATGTTAATAATACACAAATTGCCTGGGGATCTTATTAAAATACAGATTCAAAATCAATAGTTTTGAGGTGGGACTGAAAAGTTGTATTTGTAACAATTTTCCAGGTGAAGATGATGCTTCCTGTAGGTGCCTGCCTTCTAGTAACAAGTCTCTAGAACTGTACCATTCAACACAGTAGCTACTAAATTATATATTGCTACTTTAAATTTAAAATAATTATAATTAAATAAAATTAAATATACAGTTAATCAGTTATATTTGTCACATTTTGAGCACTGAAAGTAGACACAGAGAATATTTCTATCCTCACAGAAAGTCATTGGACAGTGCAGCTCTAGATAGTTTACAAGGAGTTAATAATAACAGGCTAATGCAACTGAGTTCATTTAAATATTAACCAGGAGTTATCCTTCAAAATGAATGTGGAGGTAACTTTTGAATAACTTCAATTTTCTGATCAGTGAAACAAAGGCAATAATTTGGGATTTAAAAAAAAATTTAAACTCAATGGCTTCAAGTTGCCTAACTAATTTCTTATAAACCCCCCAGTGCCATGTCTTTATGGGCTATATAAACTGATATTGCCAAGACTGGTGCATGATATTCCATTTTTTGTGGAAGAAAGAAGTCTATTTAAAAGATAAAATGATTAGATAACTGAAGCAGAGATAGAAAAATCCTTATTTATTGTAAATGATTTTTATAATCAAAACACGGTCCTCTATATAACTCATAAGGAATAATTTGAGTGAAAAAAAAAAACTCCATTAAGGAGAATAAAAGGTTACGCCTCAGAGGTTAGCATGTGGGATAGTATTTCTACTGGGCACACGCCAGTGCAGACAGCGTGCTGAGAGGCATTCCTTGGAGTTCACTTGGACAGTTCTTGCTCTGATGAGAGCTGGCCAAACTCTGCATACCCCACCTGATTCAAGGAAACGTTCCAAGGTAGGCTTTCCAAAAGCATTCCTATTCTGCAAAGTGTGCAAGCTGAGACAAGTCTAGTTGGAGTGAAGAACAAATAAAAGCTAACAAAAATAAGAGAAAAGTGTGTGGGGGTGTCATTCCCCCACATGTATGATGATTGTATCATGGGCTCCTTAGGTTATCATTTTCTGTCGCTTCTATATCCGTAAGTACAATTTACTATATATTTGTAAAGAACAAGTTGTGAATGTAGCCCACCAAAAGCATAGCTTGTTATTTGGAGTTATAAGACCCTCTGAATAGCAATGCAGAAAGACATTTTGTCAAGCATTCCAGTTTTAAAAGTGGATATGGTGCTAGGTATTCTGGGAAAAATGAGCAGTTCCTACCCTGCCCTTGGTCTCTCTTTATATAAGTAATGTACTTCTCTAAAATTGTTCAGTAAGAAATAATAGGAGACAAAGAGAATGTTCCACCAGTCTTGGCTATGGACTTGCCAGTGTTCAGGAACACGGGATTAGCAGCTGTTGTCATTTCATCCTCCAGTGTAGGTGCAGATGTTGCTCTTGTCAGTTCAGTTTCATTTGGGTGGATGTGTCCTGGCTTTGAAACTTTTCAGACATCAATAAAATACCGCCATGAGGAGCAGACTGGTGAACGCCATTGGAATCTACATCTAAGAAACATGTTTTCCTGTTGCTGCATTAGCTGTCACTCTGTGGTTTTTGAGTCTGGTCTTCCAGCTCCCACAGTCACACTTAGATGCCAAGTCTTAACTCTGTGCTCTGTCTTGGACTCTAGAATCATATCTCAGTGGTCACTATTATTGTGAGAGGCCAGGCTGGGGACATTGTTTTTGTTATGTAGTTGAGACAAAAATAGGGACATTTTAGGTAAAAAGCAGGATTTCCTTTTGCTCTTTGGTATGGAGGTGGGGTGTGAGGGGAGGCAGATGTGCCGCCCTGGGCTAGCATTTTTTTTTTTTTTTGAGGGCAGTGGGTCCCCGAACCGGGGCCGCTGGCTTCCCAAGCCAGTGCTTAAGCACCGCGCCACTCGGCCGGCCCTAGGGCTGGCATTTTTGTAGGCAACCTTCTGTGAAAGTTCAGTGCGCAGTGCTTGCCCCAGTTAGGCAGACATGACCTCTTCAGTTCACACCTGTCCCTACCTGAGTCACTTGCCTCAGTTACTCTATCTGCCTGGGCTCCACATTTGCTTGTGCTGTTCCTGCTTTAGAGTGCTGATCTCTCGTCAGCCTCATAATCTAATATAACTATGGGTGTCAGAGTTCAGTGTCATGGTTAGAAAAGCCAGCATGTAAAGAGAAGGAAGTGATGGCCGAGTTCTCCTTTGCAACTTCTCAATGAACAATTTGCATTTACTAAGAAGCTACTATGGGCTAGGCCATGGGTTAGGTGCTAGCAGATAGTGGGCTTTCCAAATTCATTTGTCAAAAGAAAAATAAGTAAAGGGATAGCTTGTGGAACTTTCACCACCAAATCTATTAATGTGTATGAGGACTCAAGAGGCTTAATAGTAAATATAATGGAGTAAATCCTGAAGGCAAGCAGGAAAGTTTTGAGAACCTTACATCCATTCTTCCTTAAAAGGAAAATGGTTTGGGCTGGCCAAGTGGCGTGGTGGTTAAGGGCTGGCTTGGGATGCCAGAGGCCCGGGTTCGGATCCCACATGTGAGCACCAGTGACACTACCCTCTTTAAAAAGAAGAAAAAAAAAAAAAAAGCAAAATGGTTTTAGTGTTCACATGTCGGCCTACAGACTTTTCTTTTGTTTCTTGTTGGTTCAGCATCATTATCTTAAACTTTAATGTGCTTTAAAAATCTTGTGTAGGAATTTGTATAACACCATGGATTCTCAGACTTTTTTATAGTTAGGGAATTATCCAAGGGTAATTTTCTTGTTAATCAAGGTTTGCCTTGCAAGCTAGTTTTCATACCTACCCTTGGGTAAGATGCTATTATACTATATTAATGAAAGATTCTAAGTATTAATATGACTTCAAAACTGTATAATGGAGGGCCGGCTGAGTGGCACAGTGGTTAAGCGCTGGCTTGGGAAGCCAGCGGCCCTGGTTCGGTCCCACATATGAGGGCCAGTAACACTGCCCTCAAAAAAAGTAACAAAAAACAAACAAATAAACAAAAAAAAACCTGTATAATGGAGAGACTAGTCAAGAGTTTGTAATCGATGACATTTTAATCTTGAGTAGTTTGAAATGAGACTTACTTCTCCCTTTTTTCTCCCAAAGTTTAGATCACTTGGAACAACTATTAGATAAATAAAGTACTTGCTTTCCAGCTAAAATCTATAAGGACACAAGGGTTGTTTTCCATATTTGCAACTGGATTTAATTTTTTCAACTAGGAACAAATGTCATAACTACTTATCCTCAGAAAGAGCAACTCATCATCAGCTATACAAAACAAAACAAAACAAAAATGACACACATTTACAGATGTGGTAAGTGACTATTCTAATACATTCCTATCATAAGAGCAATTTACTCAACTACTTAAAGGTGCAATTTGAAATTTCTGTGTTAAAGATGTTATTTTGTCTACCACAAAGACTTGAAACATATCACAGTTTTTGAACCATTTTTTGGTATTTCTTTATTGTTAAATATGAGGAACCTCAATAAATAGAAGTGCCCTGAATCCCTCTAGACCTCTGAGAAGCCCTGCTTGAAATCCAAAACAAGTAAAGTTATTTTTAATTGACAACTTAGAATATTAGTGTATGAGGACAATTCAATTCCAGATTAATTACAGTCTAATTCTTGCCAGAAGCTCTTTTAGAGACAGCCTAATTAACATGTTAATCCTCTCTAGCCTTGTTCTTTAGCTTTGTCCCTAAATTACCTGATTAACTGTGCTCATCCGCGTGATACCAGCCAACTGTGTTATACACCTCCTGCAGAATTGCTTTTACTGTGTTAAGATTTCTTCTTGGCTCTCAGCTTTACAAGAATGCTAGAAACTCACAGATTTGTTTTAGATATCATTTATTCCAGTTCCTTCATTTTGGAAATAAATTGAGGCCTAGAGAAGGGAAATGATTGCTCAAAAATGGTGAAGGTAGTAAATGGCAGAATCGTACCAGAAATCCACCTCCCTTTTCCTTTATGTGACAACCCCTTGGAAATGGTAGTGTCTCTGACTTCCTCCACGGTGTATCCTTTCTCCTCCATGCACTTTATCCAGAGTTTCTGGTTTTGAACCCCCTTGTGTGGGCAGTGATGAGTGGAAAACATTCCTTCTGATGAAGGTTTAGGAAATCTTTTAAAATGATCCACATATTCATATTTGTTCGTTGCCCACAATACTACTTCCAAAAGGAACCCACATTCCATACATTGAGGGGCAACTTTTGACTCGAGAGTCCATGTTGGGCCAGATACTATACAATGTGTTTCTTTGTGTTGACTCTAAAATTAGTTAAAATTAAACATGACATTAAATTTAATATCACCATTGCTTGTATAATGAAGTCATCCTAATATAAACATGACAACCAGACCATGTGGCTTTAAATATATTCTACCACATCAGCTCTGTGACTCAGTTTCCTCATTTATAAAGTGGGGATAGTAATAACTCTTATCTGATAGAACTGATGTAAGGAATACAGAAAATTATTCCAAAGCTTTTGGAATAATGTCTGGCACCTAGCCATTATTGGTATTTTTATAACCTAATCCAGGCTTTCTTACTGAAAGGCATGTATAGTGGGAATTTTGGAGCATGCATCTCAAACAGATAAATGTTGCTTTATGTTATATTTATATCACAGTATTATTATGGATCTTACATAAACTACAAAAATAGAAATTAAAATTGATGAGATAAAAATTAAATATTTTTGGATGCCCAGGGATTGTCTTGCATTTGTATTCCCACGGGAAACTCTGGACACCACAAGTATACTCTCATGACCGATATTGCATGCTATTGCTTCTTTCAGCTTTATTTCACAGTCTACCATCAACCACAAAATGAGCAGAGGAGAGACTTCTTTCCTCTCCCAAAGCAATCATTCCTAACTTTAATCAAATTTAGTGGTTTCAAGTGCTGGTAACCTTACAACATACATCTACAGTAATTAAGGATTTCCCCCCATCTGGCACCAGTGGAATTATTCTGTGGTGATTAGTCAAAGGCTATAACAAATTATATTGTATGCTCAGTGGTTACAATTTTTTTATTGCTTAAATCTGAAGGCTATAATAGCTTTTTCAGTGTCTTTGTTTTTTTTTTTTTTACAATGTTTTGTTTATAGATGGAAATGCATCAAAAAGTTCTCTTTTTCTCAGATTTTTTAGTTTGTCAGTGGAGGATTTTGCATATGGTCCTAGTTACCATAGGGAACTGGAGACATTCCACTGAAGCATTGGAGGTACCATATGTCAGAATCCCAGATGGGCTGCAGATGACGTTTAAAATGAAGGTTGTCTTTGGTAGCTTTATACTAAGACATGTCAAACATGATTTGTAAGATGATTAATGTTACAGGGGTTACTTTTCTCAATTTTTTCTGTGGTTGTGGATGTTGTTGGGACATCTCCAAGATGGTAAGCAATTATGAAAATTCAAGTCCATTTCTTATTTAAGGATTTAAATTGATTACTCATTTTCATTTTGGAGAAGGAAAAAGTGCTCATCCAGTTAATAATGGACAATAACAATAGGTATAAATGTACTATTGGAATTGTTAGGAAGTTTTTTTCACAACTTGTCTCAGCCACAATTTTAAAAAGCAATTTCAGCAATACCTTGGTTTGCGAGCATAATTTGATCCAGAAACAAACTACTCGTATTGCAAGACATCGCTCGTTTACCACATTAAAATGTATTAGAAATTTTGCCCGTCTTGCGGAACACTCGCAAACCACATTACTCGCAATTTAAGGTTTCACTGTATTATATAATGTTAATGCTGTATTAGATTGTCCTATATAGGTATATCATAGAGTTTACCTATATTATTTTATAAATAAATTTCTACCATGTTACTTTAAAGATAAAAAGGTATTTTTATCATTAGTTAGCAAAGATTAATTCAATTATCACAATGTTAAATATTTTGGGAGAATGCTGTGAGAATTTACTAAGATTATAGAAGACATAATACACAACCTCAAATGCAGTAAAAAGCATACACAGAGAAAAAATATTTAGAAAGACAACTAAAGAGAATCTTCAAACATCTATGAAATTACCCATAGTGATAATTATCTAAGTGCAAAAAGTGGAAAGGTGGCTGGTTCAAAGCAGTGAGTTGTGAATATAGTTCCTGAAGCATCTGAATCCAGCTTTGGATGTAACTAGAATGACTTTTTTGATTGAGAAGGATTTTTAATAAGTATACTTAAGGTTTAGAGGAGAAGAGGAAACAAATTTCCCCACCCTCAGAGAGTTAATATAACCTTGAAGGGACAGGAATTGGGGGATGTCTAACAGCTGCCTTGTCCATCTTAAATTTGAAGGTACATTGCCTATTATTCAGTGCCAAACTTGCACAGGAAGGCAGGAATAGGCTTCATCACAAATGTTGAGATTAGTGAGGAATTATTATCCTTTTGTTTTTTTTGGGCACCATATTGCAAACAATATGGCTGTTGTTGCTAAGCATTCATAATTAATTAATAATAAATGGTGAGCAAACTTTGTTGAAGATCAATGTGGAAAATGCAATCACATAGTAACCTTTAAAAATACATAATTTTTAGTTATAATTTTATGGTTTTTTGTAGAATGCTCCATAAAAATTAATTCCTGGCAATTTAAAAAATATTTTATACTGTCTATTTATGTTTTTGTTACTTTTAAACTTAAATCACATAGAGTAGAAGCATTTTTCTATTCACATTTAATTGTACATGGAACTATAATTATATTTTTTTCTTCCTTCCTCCCTCCTTTCTTTCCTTCCTTCCTTCCTTCCTTCCTTCCTTCCTTCCTTCCTTCCTTCCTTCCTTTATTCCTCTCCCTGCCTCTCTTTCTTTCATTTATTCTTTCCTCCTTTCATCAGCTCTGTAATAATATTTTGAGGTTTGTTTATAGTTTTTAAACATATGAACATTTAAATTTCCCACTAATAGAGAACAACATATTTTAATCACATACTTGATCCCTGACTTTAGCTTATCTTTAAGAAATATTTTAGTGGAAAAGTGCGGAAATATAGGTGGCCAAGTTTCAAAAAATTTATTCTAATAATATGCAAGTCCTCTAATTTTTTAAAATTGTATCATTTATCTTCAAATTTATGCTGATATTCAGCCATTTAAGATCTATAGAATAATTTTTTTATTATAAAAAAACATTTATGATTTACAAAAATGGCAATTTTATAGTTGATCCCTTCCAAACCTAAAGAAACTCCATTGACACCTAGAAATACCTACAAACGAGGGTGGGGAGTGATAAGTACAAGTGGCCCCCAAATCCAAATTCTGCCCACATTTCACTGAATCTATTGGGGAAGTCTGTTGTCCTTGGTGACTCAAGTATAAGAGAGGGCAGTCCTATGAGGTTACCAGGAGGATGCTTTGAGCATACCATAGACAGCTCAATGAAAAAGGACATTTATTGATAAATATTAAAAATATAATGATGGGTTCTATTTTTTTAAGGATGATGTTTTGAGTCGTAAGGATTACAAAAATATATCATAATTTCAATTACATCTGGGAGATATGATTTATATTTAAAAAGTTAGGAAGACAAGAAAATGATGACTTAATGGAAGAGAGTCTCTGTTATAAGATACAATAAGTATGCCAAGACTAGGTCATGGCCCTGAGTTTGCATGCAAAAAATTAGAATTAGGATCACAAAAAAGAATCATTAGTCTATATGATGAAAGTAGGGAGAGAGACAAATAAATGTAACATAATCATAAAGTAATTTGGTACCATTAATGTATTATAAAGATGTTTAAGAAACAATAGCAAATAATGCTTTAGAAAATTATAAATGTTGGAAAATATTTTCAAAACTTTTGTAATTCCAAATATTTTGCTTTGAGATAGTTATTTTCTACTAATTATTGGCTTCCTCAACTTAAACCACATTATTAGCTCACACACAAAAAGAATGTTCTACAAAAAATTAATGGGGTAGGACTAAAATAAGAAAAAGATGAAGATCGAAGCATAATGTTTTATTACTTACAATGTAATACAACATAAGTTTCCTTTGAGGGTCAGCTAGCACTGCTGCTCTGAATATATGTGGGTGAACTACAGAATTTGTGTTAAAGCAATGCTTTGAATTTTGCTGTCCAAAACTTGTCATGTAACATGTGGTTCACTGAGGGTCATTCCTTCAAGTACATGATGTGCTGTGTGAAGTTTGAAACTAGTAATCTTTACAGTAAATAAAATAGTAGGATTGAAATGTGGCTTGGACAAGACACCACAAGATGAAATACCAGAAGAAAAGACATTACCACAGTTCTTGCTGTTTGCCTTGTAATCATTCTCTCTCTCTCTCTCTCTCTCTCTCTCTCTCTCTCTCTTTCTCTCTCTGTCTCTCTCTCGTATATATGGTGCCAAAAAAAGTATAAACATTTTAAGAAAGGAAAACTGTATTAAAGTTGTAATACTAAATATATACCAATAACAAAAGATGAATACGAGTCATGTTTGACTTTTGCAATTACAAGAGGTGCTCAAAGTGGTTACCATCAGCATCCAGACACTTCTGATTACGGTGAACTACTGCTTCAGCAATGTTGACCAAAGTGTCCAACTGTATACATTTGTTTTGGTGCCCCGGGTGTGTGTGTGTGTGTGTGTGTGTGTGTGTGTGTGTATTTTGTTGTTGTTATTTTGTTTTGTTTTTAACTCAATTATGACCTAAATATTTGAGTTAATCCAGTGGAATCTCAAAGTCATCTGCTTATTTGATTTTTAGAATATAAATAATTATAGCATAATTTAAAAACGCTTAAATTAGCCAAGGAGATACAGATTAAAAAAAAAATAGGGGAGATGTAGTAAATATTTTTTAATTCTGGACCCTCTTGTGGAAGATGGAGCAGGCTTTTTCTATGATGCTTTAGACTAGAAATTTGTCAACCAACAGTCTTCAAGTTTCGGTGTAGCTATATAGGGGTTTTAAAATGGTGACATTTCACATAAAAATCTATTTTTCAAGCTTCTCTTGAAAACTGAGAACTTTTTGGCAACATCAAGTCTGCTTTCTCCCATGGCAACTATAATTGGTTGTAGAATAGTAGCTATTCCTTTTAGACTAGGCAAGTGCTCTCTCATTTACCACAATCCCCACCACTCCTGACCAACTTCATGTAACTCACGTAACTATAATATTATCTTCCTGGTTTCTGTAGCATCTGAGTTTGCAATTTCGAAAAGAGGCAAATTTTAGTTTAGCGTGATAACTATATTTTATTTTTTAATGAGGTATAATTGACACATAACATTGTATTAGTTTCAAGTATACAACATTTATATATATATATGTGTATATATATACATATATATATAGTGAAATGATCACAGTAAGTCTAGCTAACATCTATCACCATGCATAGTTACAATTTTTTTTTCTTGTGATGAGAACTGTTAAGATGTACTCTTTTAGCAACTTTGAAATATGTAATTCAGCATTATTAACTATAGTCACCACAGCATGACAACTTTAGTCTTCTCACAGTGAGACAGGCTGCCTCCTGAGGTAGTAGGTGCCCCTCTGAAGTGTTAAAGAGGGTCTGGGTGTAAAGGGAATCAAGAAACAGATGTGAGATTTATGTAGATAAAATTATCTTTATCTCTAAACTCCTTTGATTCATTTCATCAGCATAGAATTATTTTTTGAAAAGCATTAGTCTTTAAAAATTTCTTGTCATTTATTTTAATACCATTTTAAAAAGAAATATAGTAATTTTATATATTAAGATACCAAGACATACAACTAGCATGCATTTTAGATAATGAATGGAAAGTGTCTATCCCTGAACCCTGAACCTTATTGTCCAACTTATCTATTTGTTCATTTGGCAAATATTTATTAAATACTTTCTGTGTGTTCAGGATCCAGAGTATTTAGGGCTACAGTGAATAGACAAAGTATATGCTTTAATGGGTATTTATATTTGGGTGTGCATATTAGAAAATAAATAAGTATATAAATTCAGAGAGTAGCAAGTGCTATGAAGAAAATAAAACAGAGTGAAGTAGTCTGTGTGTGCTCTTTGAGAAAGAAATAGTCCAAAATGCCCCTGAAGAAAGTGACCTTTGAGTAGGGAATGAATAAATTAGAAAGGGTCAGCAATGCAAGGATAAGGATATGGATAAGAGACAGAAATGAGTTTGATTGCTTCAAAGCACAAGAAGAAAACTATTATAGATGGAGCCTAGTGAGCAAGAGAGAGGGCAAGAGATGAAGCTAGATTGTAGGGAATATTCTGAGTGCAATGGGAAAACATTAGAAGATTTTAATCTGGGGAATGGTGTGGTCTGACTTTAGGTTTGAAAGATTACATTGGCTAATCCATAAAGAATAAGCTTCAGGAGGCAAAAGAGGATGCAGGGAGAATAATTTGAAAGCTGTTCATGACCCTGGATGGGTGGTAATTGTGAAGTGGTGAGAAATGATGATATAGGATTTATATTGAAAAGAGAACTGACAGGATTTGACAATGGCCTGGAAAGAAGGAGAGAGAGAGGAGTCAAGGATGACGCCTATGGTTTTGGATTGAGCAATTGAATGAATAAATGCTGGTAATTGAATAGTGAATCAAGTTCTCCCAACAAAATCTCAAGTAACACATTAAGTCTTTTCTGAAAAAAGCAGAGCATAAATACTCAAGATAAATATATTGGGTGCTAAGCACAAATACAAAATATGACACAGTCCCTGGTCCTGGATGGCTCATAGTCTGGTGGGGGCAATACATATTTAAAAAGTCAATAAAAACTTTAATCAAGCATAATGGAGAAGCAACTAAAGTATACGAAGGAGCTTCTAGGATTCTCATTTCCTTATAATCAAGAGGGGAACAGACAAAGTTGTAACAATGAGCTCAGTTGGATGCCTCAGGAATGGCTAGCAGCATGACTTGTGAATTTCAAAAAAACACTGTTATTAATCACTATTCACCTATTCTTTTATGGGGGGGGTAGGATTTTATTTAATATTTTCTAGGAGGTCTTATTTTCTAACTTTTTAATCATCCTGGTAATTCTCTGATTATTCCTTTACATCACATCATGGAAAGAATATAGAATATGAAAGAAATTTATTTCAGTCTGTTTCTCTTTCCTCTACAAATTCTAATCGTGTTTCCACTCCCCTATCTCCTTTTTGTCTCAACAGAAACTAAAAGCTACCAAGTGTTTCCTAAGAGTCCACTGTGAGCCAAGTACTTGTTTCTTTCCACATTCCCTTTACTTTCTGGCACTTTAACCTTTGAGTATGCTAAAATTTCCAGCTGTTATTTTAAAAGCATTCTTAGACTTCCTCTCTTCCTGACCAAAGTTTTATTTTCTTCACCATCTCCTATCTGTCTCTTTCATCTTGTTCAGCGTTTCCCCCTTTTTGCTTAAGTGACCAATAATCTGATAGTCTTTGCCATGTTTGTGCTTCCTATGATTTAACTCACTTTTCCCTTTCCCTGCCTATGCATGCTTATCTTTCCCATTTCTTATTCATTCCTCCATTGGAGTTCCTGTATACTCTATAGTTACCATTTCTCTTTATTTTTCTAGGTTGTTCCCTGTCTATTATCACTTAATTCTGTTTTCACTAACATGTGCTGCTGACTCCCACTTCTCCAATAAATCCATACTAAAATAAATTTGATGTATAAACTTTATATGTAACTAAAATAGTTTGATATATAGTTTAAAGATGTTCCAAATATCATTATGAATGGTTAATCCTGCAAACAGCTATGCCTGCGTTTCTTTCCTTCTTGTTCACTGGCGTTCCCAGTGATGGATTTTCTTACACACACACACACACACACACACACACACACACACACACACACACACACACACTTCCGATCCCCACCCCTACTCCCACCCCCCACTCCCAACAGCTGATCTACTTGTCTACCTTTTCCTACCAGCTGATTTTAATTGAGCAGGGACTGAGTAAAGACCGCAATTAAGTATGATCCAATAGTATGAAATAAAAATCCAAATAAAAGGTTAACAAAATTAGACTGAGAGAAGGTGATGTTACATAAATGAAGATGTACATGAAGAAAAAAGGAAGGAATGAAATGTAGTTTCAAAGTCCTTACATTTTAATAGATATTTAAGAGCCCCTTATTGGAAATTGTTTTTATAGATTTAGGAAGAAGTGTACTTCTCCTTGAAACTGAACAGGTTCCTCATTTCCTACTCACTGCTAGAAAGACTGAAGTCAAATTAGAGATCCAAATTAGCTTTGCTTGCTTGCTTGCTTTCTCTCTCTCTCTCTCTCTCTCTCTCTCTCTCTCTCTCTCTCTCTTTCTTTCTTTCTTTCTTCCCCTCCTCCCCACTCTCCTGAAGACATTTAGGCCCCAAAGGATTTTGTTTCCTCATCTACTATTTACTTTTAATTTGTTATCTGATTGCATAATATTTATGTATGTAAGCCATGCCAAATATTTCTGATGAGAAATGGGATGTGAATACTTTTTCTTAACACACACCCTATTCTAACCATTTGGTGTCACTGTTCACCCTGTTTCTACCTCAGTCTTAACTGACTAGAATGTGAGCCATTTGGTTACAAAAGCTGTCACATTTGGAAAGGAGCAGCCAGTCAGAGAGAAATTAAATTGTTTTTCTTTGTCTGCCTGCTGCTCCAAGTTTCTGTTGGCATTGCCAGTCATTTGGAGGGAGAAGTGTGGGGCTTGTTCAGCTGTCAGTGAGTGTGAAGGAGGTTGGGTGGATGCACGCCAGCCTCTCTTTCTTGCCATGGAGTCAATAACCAAAGGCTGGGTAGGCACTGTGGGAGGCTCCAGCAGACCATCCTTGGAGGAAACAACTAATGCTTTCTGAGGAAAGATGGCTGTTACTGTTGTGAAACTGATGGCACTGGTCTACTAGGGAAAGCTCATTTTTTCCACTTCCATATCTCTGGTATTAAGAGTCTTTGTGGACAAAACAAGTTTAAGGAAGACTATTTACTAAATCTAAATTTGCCATAAAGTTAATTCAGTCATCCAACAGGTGTGAGATGCTGAAATAGTAAGAGTTTCTTTTGTGAGTCACAACCCTTTGTTTTTGTCTAAGGAGAATGATGTTGGAGATACTAGAAGTGTAGCTCTCAAGTATGACAGGAATGAGAAAGGCATGGATGAAGTGAATCTGTACTAAACTGAGAAAAGTTATTCAGGGAAAAAAAACACCTAATTCTATGGAGAATGGTGCAAGCTGAATCGAGTATGGAGCGCACTATAAAATACGAAAACTGATAATGTGATGTTGAAATTTAGAGGCCAATTTGTTTGTTATTCTGTGTGAATGCATATTTATTTCCAGACCTATAGCAGAAATCAATGGCTGGACTGCTGGGAATTAGCCTTGGGAATTAGTCTATTAGCTTTAGGACTATGTCCTACAGAAGAACATGTGTTAGAAATTATTATGGAAAGGAGTTTTCCCCCCGCTGCCCTTGATGTTTCTTAGTGATTATATGTATTACTATGCTAAGGGCTTTGAATGCATTATTTCATTTAATACTTACAACAAGTTTATGAGGCCATCTCTGTTATCACCGCCATTTTCTGAATGAAGAAATTGAGGCTGAGCTAGTTACTGAGTAACTTGCCCAAAGTTCCACAGGCTGAAATTGGGAGAGCCAGGTTCAAACCCAGAAACTCCTCAGGTTGCTAACCATTATGCTATCTACATTTCATTCATGATATAAGTGCAAAAAAAAGACAGAAAGTTATCTTACCTTTTAATCTGTTAAGCATATGCTAAGATTTGAAAGGGATTATTGAGCCATCGATATATTTTAATGAACTGATGAGAAATGGGAAAAAAGTGCCCTCAGCATAGAAATTTGCAAGACAATGTCAAACGTGACTGCGATATAAAACAGTTTTCATGCAGATATTGGAGCTTATCAAGGTACTGTATTCAGTAGTTCCCCCTCATTCAGGGGGCATACATTCTAAGACATCCAGTGGATGCCTGAAACCTCAGATATCACCAAATGCTATATATACTGTATTTTTTCCTATATATACAAAGTCTGACAATTCACTAATTTGCCACCATAGGCTTCCATTGGCAGCACTGTATAAACAGTTCGGTAAAGTTTCATAACCTTGGTATATCAATGTCTCACAGCTGTGTTCATGTCAACATGTGGTGGTGTCTTGCTGAGTGGCATTCATTATGGTTGTTGCGTGTTTCTGTGTGCCGTTGCAAGAATGTCTGAGCTTGAATTAGAGCAATGAACAAACATTCAATTTCTTGTTAAACTTAGCAAGCAAGAGTGGAAGTGAAATCAGGGACATGTTAGTCCAAGTTTCTGGGGATAATGCCATGAAGAAAACAGCAGTATACAAATGAATTAAATTTTTTTAACCCATTAAAAACTAATGGAGGGGAGAGAATGTGTCACTGATAAAGAGAGGTCAGGGTGGCCAGTAATGAGCAGAACTGATGAAAATATTGCAAAAATTTGTCGAATTGTGCATCAAAATCGTTGGCTGACTGTGAGAAGCATAACAGACCAAGTAAGCATTGATAGAGAAACAGGAAAATCTTAACTGAATATCTTGGCATGAGAAAAGTGTGTGCAAAAATGATCACCAATAAACAAAAGCAAAGGAGAGTTGAAGTTTGCCAAGACCTCCTGGAGAGGCAAGACAATGTTTTTTGCGATGTGTTATCACTGATGATCAAACATGGGTATACCAGTATGACCCTGAAACAAAGTGTCAAAGCACACAATGGAATTCAGCCAATTCTCCACGACCAAAAAATACTGTCATCCAAATCAAGAGTCAAAATGATATTGATAACCTTTTTTTTGATATCAGAGGGATTATTCATATGAATCTGTACCAACTGGACAAACAGTTAACCAAGTTTACTAATTGGAAGTGCTGAAAAGGCTGTGTGAAAAAGTTAGACGAAAAAGATCTGAACTTTTCACCAACAATTCATGACTCTTGCATCATGACAATGCACCAGCTCACAGGGCACTGTCTGTGAGGGAGTTTTTAGCCGGGAAACAAATAACTGTATTGGAACATCCTCCCTACTCACTGGATCTGGCCCCAATGGCTTCCTTCTTTACCCAAAGATAAAGGAAATATTGAAAGGAGGACATTTTAATGACATTCAAAACATCAAGGGTAATACAATGACAGCTCTGACGGCCATTCCAAAGAAAGAGTTCCAAAATTGCTTTGAAGGGTGGATTAGGTGGTGGTGTCAGTGCATGGCTTCCCAAGGGGAGTACTTTGAAGGTGACTGTAATGATATTCAGCAATGAGGTATGTAGCACTTTTTCTAGAATGAGTTCGTGAACTTAAATGTCAGATCTTGTATGTATGATAATGTTTAATTTCTAAATCAGACAGAGTAAGAGACTAACAACAATAACTAATAAAACAATTATAACAACATACTATAATAAAAGTTATGTGAATGTGGTCTCTCTCTCTCAAAATATCATATTCTGCTGCTCTAACCTTTCACTTAACAAAGTACTTTATGGCTTCTTTTTGGCATATGCAAAGTGCCAGCCAGAATCATTTTGCACTTTGGGGCCATTATTAGATAAAATAAGGGTTACTTGAACACAAGCACTGTGATACTATGACAGTTGATCTGATAATTGAGAGGGCTACTAAGTGACTAATGGATGGGGCGTGTACACAGCATGGAGATGCTGGCCAAAGGGGATGAATCATGTCCCAGGCAGGACAAAGTGAGATGGTGAGAGATTTTATTACACTGCTCAGGATGATGTGTATTTTAAAACTTATGTATTGTTTATTTCTGAAATTTTCCATTTAATATGTTTGGACCTTAGTTGACTGAAACATGGAAAGTGAAACCACAGATGAAGGGGGATTATTGTACAACATTTACTGAGACCTACACATCTACTAGGCCCATCTTCATCGTGTCTCATCATTTTGACCCTGACTAGTTGTATGACCTGGTTCAAATAAGGATAATTACTGTATCTCCTTCCGAAGGTTGTTGTAATGTTTAAATGAGCTCATATATGTAAATGATGGTCCAACATATAGCAGGTTCTCAAATGTTAGCTACCATCATCATTACACTTTAACTTCTTTTAATTCTTACAACAACATTACTTACTGCATGACAGGCAGTGTTATAAGTGCTATATATTTATTAACTCAGTTCATGCCTATAACCTTTACTGTGGGTACCATTATGTCCATTTTACAAGTGAGAATACCAAAGCAGAGCTGAAACTCAAGATGTTAGGCTCTTGAGTGAGCTTTCTTACCACCACCCAGAAGCACATAGATATGATAAGCAGCCAGTCCAAATTCACACAGCTATTGTAGAAAGGGTCAGAACTGGAATTTGAACTAGCATTTTCCCTCTGTTAGTCTAGACTCCATATTTTAAAATATAAATTGGGGACCATGAGAGCTGAAGAATTGAAAGCAAGATTCTCCCTAACAATCAGAGATAATACTAACATTGCATTCTAACATATGAGTAACTTCTAGCTTGCCAAAATCAGATTTCTCTTGAAAAGAGCAACTAAATATACAGAAAGAAATTACTTGAAAATACTCGAAACAAGCAAGAAGATTAATTATATTAGTGAAACAATATAAAATAATAGAATGGATCTAAGGAAAGTCAGAGATAGATCCCCAAATCTAAACCCTAAAAAGCTCATTTTAATATGGCAAAGCAAACTAGGAGTAAGATAATTGAATTATGTTTGCTTGCTATTATATTTTATTTGTTTCTGATGATATTGAATAAAACTTGTCAAATTATAACAACTTTAAAGACACAAAATAATTTAACATTTTGAATTCTTCAATTTTTGTATCAGGTCAGTTTTTGTCTCATTCAAATTTATTGAAAACACCTTCCATCTACCTTTGTGAAGATTCAAATTAGATGTTTTAATATTCTCTTCAGGTTAATTGTCATTTACTGAGGGTTCAAAATACTATCAGAATTTCATGCCTTGAATCAAGTGCCTACAAAAACCATCATATAAACAAGATGAATGACCTTTTACTCCACAGATTTCCATCTCCCTATCTGTCTTTGCCTTCCACTCCGCAAACCAGGAAAAACTATTCATTACACCTTTTTCTTTTTCATCATTCTAGATACTGGAGATCCAGCAGGAAAAGACAAGGACAAACCAAAATGTCCACTATCCTAAAATGAAGGAGAAATATAAAGCACCAAGAAACAGGTCTAAATGCAAGACAATAACAAAAATGCTTGCAGTCATCTTTCTAATGCTGCAACTACTACTGAAAATTATAATAGTAATAATAATGATAATAATAATAATAGTAATATATGCTAGGTTTATTGAGGACTCACCCCTGCTAAGTACAGCTAAGTGGTTTATGTGCATTATATCTTTGAATGCTCACAATTTGTTCACTCAGCAAGTATTTATTAAGAGCCTATTTTGTTATAGGAGCTGGCCTTCATCAGTGAACAAAACAAACTGTGCTTTGGAGAAGTTTATATTCTGAGTCTAATAAGTATGTATTGAAAATGTTAAAAATGGATCTTATGTTAAGTGTTCTTAGCACACACACACATACACACACACACATACACACACTAATAGTAATAATAAAGGGTGTGGGAAAAAACTTTGGGAGGTAATGGATGTGTCTGTGGCCTTCTTGGTGGTGATGGTTTCCTAGGTGTATACTTATCTCTGAACTCATCAAATTGTTAATATTAAATAATTACAACTTTTTACATGTCAATCATACTTCAACTAAGTGGTTTAAAAAAGATACCAAGCTTTGTGATTTGGGAAGCCGAAGTAATGGTGACATCAAGGATAGATGAAACGTACTAGGGAACAAGAACTAATCTGGAGAAAAGAGGGGGAGGTCAGTTTCTAATAGGTTGAATATTGAATTTTAGGTTAAAGCAGATCATATATATTGAAATGCCCTGTGGCCATTTGTAAATAGAGGAGGGGTTGATGGGAAATAAGAATAGGAAATGGAGATATGGGGATTAACTTCTCAGGAGAGAGTTGAAGCAATGACTTTTATAAACTCACTGACTGAAAGACAATGAAAGAAAAGTGTAAAGGGCAAAGGACAGATCCTTGAGAAACAAGAAAGGGCAGAAATGAGGAGTAAGAGTTGTCTAAGAAGAGAGAAACAGAGCAGTCAGAGAAAGAGAAAAGACGAGAATTCTAAATACAAGAAACTCAAGAATAGCGAAGACAGGAGGACATCAGTTTTTGCCAAGAAAATGGCTACTGATAATATCAAAGAATACTTTATGTGGAGTGGAAGCAAAGGTGGTGCAGAAACCAAATGCAGGAGATGGAAGGGGCAGGCAGGCAGCAATCTGATGAAGCAGAGGCAGGATAATAGCTAAAATGGGCAGTAGGGCAATGGCATGGATGGACCTAGAGAATATCAAGCTAAATGAAATAAGTCAGACGGAGAAAGACAAATACAATATGATCTTATATGTGGAATCTAAAGAACAGAATAAACAAACAAACAAAACAGAAATAGGCTCAGAGACCTAGGGTAAAAAAACTGATTGTCGTTAGATGGTAAGTGGGTGGGGATAGGGGAGAAGGTAAAGGGATTAGAAAATACACGTTAGTAGTCACAATATAGGCACGGGGATATGAAATACAGATTGGGGAATATGATCAATAATGTTGTAAAGATTCTGTAGGATGTGATAGGCACTGGACTTATTAGACAGACCACTTCATGGACAGTGTAGATGCCTGACCACTGTGCTATATACCTGACGCTGAAGTTGAATAATATTGAATGTCAACTATAAAATATATGTATTGTCATGGGATGTAGAGTACAGCACAGGGAATAGAATCAATGGAGTTGTAAGAACTATATGTCACTGGGGTAGTAGAGTTGGGGGAGGGTATCACTTTGTGAGGGGTGTAAATGTCTATTACATTGTTTTGTACACCTGAAACTAAAATAAAAAAAAAAAAAGGAAAGAAGAAGACTGAGAGATAGTCAGAATACACCTATGGATGATCTAAGTCCAGTTCAAAAAACCAGTATGAATCCACTTACAGCCAGTCACCACGCAGGTCCAGACATTCAGGTTCTCATCAATGCCAGAGAACCCAGTGGAAGGCACAGACAGGAGTCTGACCATAGTCAGCAGAGGGACAGTGGAAGGTATAGAGAGGACGAGGATGTTTATCAAAATGGCAGCTCTGATACAATAAGTGACGATGGAAACAAGCAAAAAACAAATTTTTACCATTTTTTGTACCAACATCCCACTCGATAAAGAGAGCCACAAGCAAAGGGACCATTATCATAAGTGAGACACTAAGAGGAGAGGAATTAACTCAACGACTAAATAGAGACAGGAGAAGAAAAACATAAAGCACAGGAATTTAATGTGAAAACTTCTTTTTGAGGACAGTTGTCTGTTTCCATCCTTTTCTTTAATCATATAATTCTACTTTAATCCTTTCACTTCATATTAATCTTCTTTGAAAGGGTAGGGTATGGTTGTCCTCTTCAGTTAGCATACGTTAGTGGTGTAAGTTAAAATTTTAATAATATTATAGAAAAAATTTGTTGTGCGGGGTTCAATAAGAATTAAATATGAGTGCTCAAGTTTTGGAGTTTCTGCCAAATCTGATATTACACATGACTCTTAAAGGAGGTGTATTATGTCTACAGTATCATAAGATCATTGTAACTGTAATACCCTTGAGTTTACACGCAAAGCTTCGAAATCTCTGGTTTCAGACTATCTAATTGTGTAAAACTTGCCAATAGGGCTGGCCGAGTGGCATGGTGGTTAAGCGCTGGCTTGGGATGCCAGTGGCCCTGGTTTGGATCCCACATTTGAGGGCCGGTGACACTGCCCTCAAAAAAAAAAATTGCCAATAAAAAATTTATGAACAAAAAGAAAATAAAACGAGTAGTAGGGCCATTCCAAGAACAAACTGGCACTACCCTTTTTATATCTAGTCTCTGGGTACATAAGACTATTGAGACAGAAATTGTTTTTATCTCAATGAAAACAATTCCTTACAAAACATTTGTTAACAATCTATTTTTTCTGCATAGTAGTTAGCTTTGAGAAGACAACCAAACACTAGAAGAGACCTCGGTATCAGTTCTTGAGTATGAAAGCTGTGTTGTCCCTTCTCCCTTCAAATAGAGATTTATTTTTGCTGTCAGTCGGAAGGGAAAATTGTCTACTGGTAGGGAGCTGGGTTTGAAGCAAGGGAGAAAATGAAACATAACCCTGTCACAAGGTTGCCTTTGTATTAGGAAAATATCATTTTGGCAGGAGAGACACTGTAATTTGTCAAGCAGATTTATCTTTGGACTGGAAAGTCCAAATCAAATGGCAAAGACTTTAATATATCTCTTGGATAGATAGTTTGACTGCAGCTCTCTAACTGCTACGGAAGTGAAAAGACTGCCTCAGACTATCTGCGAGAACCTAACGGTGAAATCACGATAAATTTGGAGAACCTATGTAATTAGATTTGCTTAGTGTTGACCACTTTCAGCAATACAGCAGAACAAGTAGGAAATACTATGTATAACACAGTAACGTTCCTTTAATCTATGTATAGGTTGCTAATGCTAAAAAGTAGAGAAATAGAGTAATTTTTCTTTCTCTTTTACTCCAGTTAGATTTGCTATATTTTCAAAATAAGAAAAAAGGAATTGACAGGAAGCAAATTCAAAACAACACACAAGAGCTAGACATTTTCCTTAAACCTTTACAAGCTGTTCCAATTGAAACTACATTTAATGGCAAGCTCATTCTAATTATACTCTGAAATTCTCATCTCATTAAGGGGGTCTTTCTGGAAATATTTGTTTACTGATAGATGCTCAAAGGCTGTGCTTTACACACTGGCACTTGTCCTCATATTGAATTACCAGGAATGGTATTAGACGTAAGCGGTTCTAGAACACTGAGATATCTGGCTTTGGTAAAGCTTTATTTCCTCACTTGAAGGTTAGTATTAATACTAACTCCTGTGTATCTCCATGGTAGTTAGTTAGCAGAGTGCGCTAAGGGCAGTAAATAGACATAAAGCATAGTTCAGCATATGTACACAAAGAATGCTATCATTGAGCCGGCCGAGTAGCGTGGTGGTTAAGCGCTGGCTTGGGACGCCAGCGGCCCCGGTTCGGGTCCCACATATGAGGGCCAGTGACACTGCCCTCAAATAAAATAAAGAATGCTATCATTATTTTCAAGTGTAGTAAAAACAGTTTAAAAATCCCATAAAGAAGTCAAATGGACAGAATTCAAGACCTCAATACATATTGATAATTAAAAATTCATCATTACCTAGCTCCTGGTTATTGATAATTTGGGAATCTTAAATTACAGCTTATAATACAGATTCTATCCAGTCTTTCCAGGTTACTACTGTTAAAAGTTGACCCTATTTGAGTCAATGGAGCCCTGGAGGGGTAGGAGGCTGTCTATGAAAATACAATACATACGGTTTGGTGCCACCTAAAAGGCACATAAACTGCCACTACTTTATCAAGTTGTAATATCTCTCCTTTCAAAATCTTAGACAGCTTGTGCACACCATCTGCTCTTTGTCTGTATTCCTTCTGTGCTTTTCTTAATCTAGAAGAATGGTTCTTGAAATTCTTACAGGACTCTTTAAAACGTTTGCCACATATTTTGAGAAGCATCTGGTTGGATTAAGTCCCGCTTTCTGTATTTGTTCCCAGTTGTCTGATGTGTGCCATGTTTCTTGTGAATCCAGTTTTGTTAACTTTTGGGGTAAATGCTTTTGCATTTGCTTCGGTACATATTTATAGTGAGACTAATAGCCCAAAGCAAGTTGCTAAGGGTTGTGTAAATGAAAGACTCAGTGTCAGGAAAATTTGATTAATTTACCTGCCATCTAATTTGCACAAGGTTACCTGGAAATTGGTGTTTGTTTCTTTTGCTTGATGATTTCAAGATGGACCTTGTCCCTTTAAGGAGCTCTGGATACCTTGAATACTTTCTCAAACATCTGCTCTGGTTTCATCAGGGAGACTGTGGGATAGCTATAATTCACATAGCTTTCCTTCAGCAAACAAGGCACCTACCTGTCAGTAAGACAAATTTTCCAAGGAGCTAAAAAATGGAGAGTGTTATAAAGGAGTTCTGAATTTTAATAGGGACAGAACTTTCAGTTAAAGTAGCTGTGGAAGGTTGTTCATTGCTGCCTCCTTTTTATTATTTTAATAGTTTTTAGAAATTAAATTATTAAACGAACACATGCATTAAATTTTGGAAATTTCAAAACATATAAAGAAGAAAATTAAAATCATGCGTAATGCCTAGAGATATCATCCATAGCTAACACTTGTATGGTGCTACTATGGAACAAGCATTGTTCTAAATGCTTTGCTTGTGTTAATTCTTTTAACTCTCATAATGCTTTTTTTTAGAAATTTTTATTGGGGAACAGTGTGTTTTTCCAGGACCCATCAGTTCCAAGTCAAGTAGTTGTTTCGATGTAGTTGTGGAGGGCGTTTTCTCCAGGACCCATCAGCTCCAAGTTGAATGGTTGTCTCAATGTAGTTGTGGAAGGCGCAACTCAGTGGCCCATGTGGGGATTGAACTGGTAGCCTTGGTGTTATAAGCCTGCACTTTAATCACCTGAGTTAACCAGCAGCCCCTCTCATAATGATTTTAATGAAATAGATACTATTGTTGTCCTCTTTATAGAGATGGGGAAACTGAAGCACAAGTTAAGTTACTTGGCCAAGGTCACTTGGCTACTAGGTGGCATGGCCAGGATTCAGATGCAGGCAGTCTCATTCCAGGGTATGCTGTGAAATTCTCTATTACTAGTTACACACAGTATTCTTTTCACACTGCTTTTAGTGAAGTTTTAAGACAAGGTCGCAATCAGAGACCCTGTTTAATTATTTGCCTTGATTTTGTTTACCTAACCTTGTAACAAATTTTCTCCTACACTATCTATAAACATCTTTGTAATAAAGATGCTTTCATTCAGTAGAGCTGCTGAGACTCCCTTCTTCATCTATCACCTATTACAAATTTTGCTTTGCCAACTGAACAGTAACAGAGTACACAAGAAAAAGTGCAGGGTGCCACCCAGCTCAGTGCAGGGTGGGTCTGAGTGAATGTCCTTTGGTCAATTTCTTAGTCTCTCTAAGCCTCAGCTTCCTCGTTTTTAAATGGGGGTAATGATATTGATAACCTGGGGTACAGGGTTGTGATGACTAAAAGATATATCTATGACGTGTGTTTAGGAAAGTGTATAGTCATTTGCTAATGTCAATGATGACTTTTAAAAACAGCAATACTAATGAGTATGTCTAACCATGACTGGCAATCCCTAGAGGAAATTCTTTCTTAGGCAAAGAAGGAGATAGACAAGAGAGGTTCATCAAAGAAATGAACACAAAATATTGTAAGCCACTAATGAAGATATTTCAGTAATGGTGGTGGAAGCACTGAAAAAAAAATCAACAGAATAAGATTTCCATGTATTGACTTCCAGACTTTTTCTATCAAGTTTTTAAAAAACATTGTCATTTGGTTCATTTCTAGTTTAAGGTCAACAAACAGCTAAGTCAACTGCTTTCATTTTCTTGTCTTTTTAATTTGCTGCTTGCCCCTTCAGTCCTCCCATTTTTACTTTGTTGCTTGCTTACCTAATTTCTCCCTTTTCTCTTCTTCCCTGCCCTTCCCAATGCCATCGATGTGTGAAGCTTTTTTGTTTGTAAACAAACCAGGTCTTGGGTTAGGGACTATAGTCTTACAGTGGACCTTGGAGAAGGGCCTGTCCATTCCTCTTCTCTGCCTTTGCACAGGACCAAGGTCAAGTGGTTTCAGGCACAGGAGGCTGGACACTAGTTATTGAGGGCTGCAGGGAAGGAGATTGTGACTCTGCTCCCACAGGGCTGCAGCATGTGACCTTGAGCCACAAGAACCGACTTGATTAAATGGCTGCTTTGTAACTGACCTGGCTTAACCACTTAAGAAGGAGATAATATTCAACATGCTAATAAAATGATAAAGAGGATGGGTTTTTAACTTCCAGTTCCTTTTAAAATTGGCTGAATGTATCTACAAAAATTGCACTGATGACATTTTATATGAAACACTCTAATTCTCCAGTTTTTGCCATCTTTGGATATCGTTGGTAGTAGTTCAGCACATATTGACATATTTTTGTATTTTCTTTGAAATTGGGACTTGGCACTTGCATTAGAAATCCTAGCGAGGCTGAATGGCACAACCAGTAGAGGTGGAATACCTATCTTGTAGACTTGTTGTGGAAATATCCTTGAGAATATGTGAAAAGAGAACCTGTATTCTGAAAAGATATCATCAGTCCCTGCCCACTGCCTTCGATTCATGTCACCTGCCCAGAGAATGTGCCATAGAAAATTCTGCAGTGGGGAAGTCTAGACAAAATATTTTTGGATGCTTTGAGCATATCCCTCCAGATTAAACACTGCTGCGCCAAGGGGTTAATTGGACTCAAAGATCCCTCTCCATGAGGTTTGAAAGTCTGTGATATAAATTCCATCTGTTTCTTCAAGCGGTTTATGGGTTTGGCAATATGATGTGTTGGCCTGACAATTGTTTAAAAAATCCTTTTTAGCCTGATACAGGTATAATTTTTTTATAGTATCCAGATTTATTTTCTTCAACATCTAATTTTAAATTAGAAACCACTCCAGCACAGTGTCTGGGATACCAAATTTGTTCTGAATGTGAATACTACATAGCCGTCTCTTGACCAAAGAGGTGTAACTTTCATACTGTAGTGTAGGAGTACAACATTTTTCCTTCAATTTTAATGCTATGAGAATTGGAATGTTATAAATAGTGAAAGTCAGACCTGAACTACTACTTGACTAGACTTTCTTTGCTTCAAGGGATTGTCTACAAACTGACTTCAGTGGATTACAGGATCTAAGATGATCTCTAGGCTTCTGTAGATATGTGAGCTCATTTTCCACGAATAACTTTCATATAGGTAAAGCCAGATTTATAAAACAAAAGAAGTAAATACAACCTTAAAGGGGAAAAATTGGACAAGTCAGCCCACGGGAAGGTGAAAGATGAAAGAGATAGTTCCATCTCTTGGCCTTCGTCATAGAAGGGAAAGATCTGCTTCCCACTGGCCCCTTCATCGTCCATGACTCTGGCTTTGAATTTTACATAAAGAGTTACTTTGGCTATTTATCCTTGGATAGGGAATTCCTCCACGTCTGTCTGCTTCAACCTGCTGACGTTCTATGAAACATTTGGCTTTTTATCATACTTCCTCTCCTCTTACATAAACTGATTTGGTCACATAAGACTATAAACTTTTGCTCTGACCTGGTTTCCCCTTAAATTCTGCTTCTAATTAAACAAACTTTCTCAGGTTCCATACACCACTACTGTTGGCAAAGCGCCCTGTTCTTTCAGTCTGCACCAACCATGCAGGAAACTTGCTATCTAGACTGATATCAACCCTTAGGCTTCACTTGTATGAAGAAGGAGATAGGACTTCCTTCACTAATCGCTATTCAACTCCCAGAGAAAACAGCTTCTGGTCTGTGAGGATGCTGCACACTCTTTTGTACTTGGCCCAATGTACGAACAGGAGGTAAGAAGCCTTAGATTATCCTTTGCACTAAAGGAGGTGCCATGTTCCATTATTTAGAATTAAAGGTAGCACACTTTTCTGTCTTCATAACAAGATGATAATGATCTCAGGAGCCTCAGCTAGTTTTGGGGACAAAGACAATGAACTTGGAACCTCAATTTCTGGGAAAAATATTTGACTCTAACCCCTTGCAGATACATTGGGACACCTTATTAAGGACTGGTGCCCACTGCACTCCTGGCTTGTTGTGTATTTTTTCACCTACCTCTTCTTTAGGTTATAATTTGACACTTGAAATATTTCCTCATCATCGGTTTCAGTTGCAAGGTTTCAGAGAATAATATATTTGGGCTCTTCAAAAAAAAGAAAACAGTGTCCTTAACTATAAAGACTATTAGAACCATGACAGAGTTAGCATCTGGAACTGCTACCTGCTTTTGTGGATGCCCGATCTCTTGAGCTAATGTTTATTCCACCAGCTGCCCTTTTAAACATGCCCAGTCTCCCAAGAGCCAGATAAGAAGCTCTGTGTCCATCTGCTTTTCCACTTAGAATGTTCTCCTGGCTCCATTCCTCATCATGTCCTCCAAATCTCTTTCTTATTAGCCATCACAGTCTCCATGTTCTTTAAAAGTCACTAGGCTCCCCTTCTTTACCAATTTCCCTTCAAAATGGCAGCTTGATTTCAGACTGTCATGCTGGCTCTCATCTAATATCCCTTTGAGGTGGTGTTTTGATAAATGCCTGCATGAAAAGGTCTCAGAGCCATGATACTACTATGTTTCCCTGAAAATAAGACCTAGCTGGAAAATAAGCCCTAGCATGATTTTCAGGGAGCTCATAATATAAGCCCTATCCCCAGATAAGTCCCAGTTAAGATCGTTAGCCAGACATGACTGTTTGAATAAATGTAGATTTTCGTACATGAATAAATGAATAAAATCCGTCTTTTGGAGCACAAATTAATATAAGACACAGTCTTATTTTTGGGGAAACATGGTATAACTATGGCCTTGGCTTCCTTGTGACTTTAGACATCTATTGAATACTATGTTTTTTTACTAATTAACAAATATAGTGCTGCAAGTTCCTGCCTCTAGATCTAAGTAACAATCTACTCCAGGGCACTGATTCTATGTGATCAGCTATATCAGGTATGAGCCAACATTAAGCATCTGTGTGGCAGGAATCTTTTTGTGCATCACCCAGTGTACTGTCTGGAAGACATAATGTCAACTGAATAACTTCTGGATGAATAATCACACCTCAGGAACAGTTTGAGTACATAGGTGGAACTTTAGACTGAGCCCTGTATTCTGTCAAAAACTTAATTATGAATTTATAAAAAGATGATACAATTGAAGTTTCAACTCAGGTGCAATTGATATATATCAGACATCAAAGTGACTATGAAACAGAACTCCATAATCAGCACTGTAATTTTATTAAAATTATACCTGGAATTTTATATTTAGAGGTCTGACTGAGGGCCGACAAAGAATGGTCAATACCATTGAAAGAAAATTTATTACTTACATTTCTCAAGAGAAGGGGGCATACCATATCATGCAGTGTTGCAAGAGAAGCACAGGTTTTGGCCAGGAGGAATAAGCAGGAGCATGGAGAAAGCCTAGGTCAGAAACTTCACTGGGGGGTTCTGCAGGAAAGATAAGACAGGGCAGGGTAATTAGCTCGGGAGAGGCTAGTCTGTATAATGCTAGTGGGCGCAGGGCTGGAGGAAGGGTCTTTAGTTGTCTGATACCTGGTCCTGGGTGATTTAGGGCAGGGAAAAATTGGCTTGATGTGTGAGAGTTTGATAAGGAGATGGTTGGGGTTGTAGGCTCTAGGTTGGTTAGCTTAAACATGAAAGAAGTTCTTTCAAGTAGTTGTTTACCATCTTTAGGAATTAGCTAGCCCTAGAATGGACAGTCTCTCCCCATGTCTGTAAGGCACCTGATTTCAAATCATCATATGCAGGGGGGAAAAAAATACACATGATGAATACAACAATGAAAATGGTTGCTTGCAAGTTCTATGACCCTTGGACCCCCTCAACTAAATCAAAGATCTAAAAACAGGTCAGCAAGTGACTTTCAATTATATTTGTTTGGAGAGGAAACCATTACTGTAAAATGATATCTCCTTTGCCCAACACATATAAGAGGTGGAGTGATGAAGGAGTTTTGCTTTAACCTGTCAAGCATAGTGAGGGGAGATGCACAGATCCCTCTGAGGGCTTGCAGGGAGTGTTTAGAGAAAATGATGCCTGACACATGTCTGAGAAAATGGGAGCATCTGTGGCCCGTTTGCCAGCCCAAGGAAATGTGTAGACTTTGCTGTGGAGCAGTTGTGGGCCAGACAGGAGAGCTAGAGTTATATAATTGTAGGTCCTGTCCAGTGGGGCTGCCCGGAGAAGTGGACCCCAGTGAAAACATCTAGATGAGCCCTGAATACCTAAGGGCTTCAGAAAGAGTTGCAAGGGACCACCCAAAACAGAGTATCATCCCCCTGGTCACGAGAACTGCAGGAGAGGGGCCCTGAGTGGCAGGAATCGCCAAAGTACCCTCAAACACTCCGACCCAAAAAAGAACTTCAAATATCTGCCAGCCCCAGGGAACCTGAAGGCAGCTTATGAGAGTATCTGTTCAAATAAGACCTTTATCCCATAACACTTCTTTCTTTCTCTATTTTACCCAAAAGTATTAAAAAAAAAAAAAGGTTAGTAAGCCAGACAGAGTGGAGATTGAGTACCAAGAAATAGAGAGGAAGCCATCCATTTCACCCCATTTGTACTGCTAGTTTCTAGGCTGAAGCATACTAGGAACCCAGTTATGATTAATTTCTTGGGAGGACACTTCTAATTTCTGAATTAAGGTGATCCTTTTTATTTAAAGAGACTGTAGCACTAATCATTACCAAAAAGCAAGTAGAAAGGTCATGGGAGCTACCCAACTTTTCATCAAGGACTGGCAAAAAGAACACAGAGGACACAAGAAAATATTCTGCCATAGAAGAGAGCTACAGTATCTTAACAGAGCTGAGGAAAAGGCACACTTTTGGTACAGATCTACCACAGGAAAGAGAAGAAACCTGTAGAAATTTCTGCTTTGTGCCTTCAGTGAAATATCAAAGAAACATTTTTATTTTTTAATTATTTTTTAAAAATTAATTAAAGTGTACAAAACAATGTAGTAGTTATACATTTCACCCCTCACAAAGTGATAACTCCCTTCCCCAATCTGTTGCCCCTCTGACTTTGTATATATCTATTACAATTTCATTGACTCGACTCTATTCTCTATACTATACTCCATATCCCGTGACTATATATATAAAATTATAATTGACATATAATATTATTCAGATTCAGCTTCAGGTATACAGTGCAGTGGTCAGACATCTACACCATCCATGAAGTGGTCTCCCTAACAAGACATATGCCCATCTGACACCCTACAAAATATTTATAACATTATTGATTATATTAATATATGGTCATTTAATCTATGCCAATGGAAGCAAGAATTTACATTGGGGTAAAGATAGTCTATTTAATAAATGGTGCTGGGAAAATTGGACTGACACATGCAAAAAAATGAAACTGGACCACCTCCTTACACCATATATGAGAACAAATTCAAAATGGATTAAAGACTTAAATGTAAGACCTGAAACCATAAAACTCTTAGAAGAAAATATAGGGAGTACATTTGCAGACATTACACTGAGTAATATTTTTACTGATATATCCCCTCAGATTACATCAAACTTAAAAATGTTTTTCACAGCAAAGGAAACCATTAATAAAACAAAAAGGTAGCCTACTGAATGGGAGAAGATACTTGTCAATGATATATCTGATAAGGGGCTAATATCCAAAATTCATGAAACACTCATTCAACTCAACACCAAAAGGCAAACAACCCAATTAAAAAATGGGCAGATGATATGAAGAGACATTTCTCTAAAGAGGACATACAGATGGCCAGCAGACATATGAAAAAAATACTCAACCTCACTAATCATTAGAGGAATGCAAATAAAAACCACAATGAGATACCACGTCATGCCATCATCAATAAATCAACAAACAAGTGCTGGCGATGCTGTGGGGAAAAGGGGATCGTGCTGCACTGTTGGTGGGATTGAGGATTGGTGCAGCCACTATGGAAATCAGTGTGGAGGTATCTCAAAAAACTGGAAGTGGAACTACCATATGACCCAGCAATTCCACTCTTGGGTATCTATCTAGAGAAACCCAAGGTGCTAATTTGAAAAAATATATGCACCCCTATGTTCATTGCAGCACCATTTACAATAGCCAAGACTTGGAAACAACTGAAATACCCATTGATAGACGACTGGATTAAGAAAGTGTGGTATAGGGCCGGCTGAGTAGCACACTGTTTAAGAGCTGGTTTGGGGATGCCAGCGGCCCCGGTTGGGATCCCACATATGAGGGCCAGTGACACTGCCCTCTGCAGCTAACAACAGCTCCACCTGGAGCTGGGCTGTGCGAGCCCCGGGACGGTGTAGGCTGCAGCCCCTGCTGCAGTGAGTGCTATAGGCTGCAGTGAGTGGCCGGCAGCCAGCATGAGTGGCTGGCAACCAGCGTGAGCTGCCAATAGCCGCGGTGAGCGACTGTCCAGAGGGCGGTGACCGATCTGCCTCATCCAGGAAGAGCGCAATGACGATACCAACATGGGCCAGTGAAGCAACGTCCTCCACAACTAGACTGAAGAACAAAAAGACAGCAACTTGACTGTTCCCCTTCCCCGGTTCCCCAACGCTGTTCCCCTCCTCCAATTCCCCAATAAAATCTTTAAAAAAAAAAAGTATGGTATATTTATACAATGCAGTGTTACTCAGCCATAAAGAAGAATGAAATCTTACCTTTGCAATGGTATGGATGAACCTAGAGAACATTATGCTAAGTGAAATCGGTCAGTTGGAGAAAGACAAATACCACATGATTTCTCTTATATGTAGAATCTAAAGAACTGAATAAGTGAGCAAAGTAAACAGAAATGGTCTCAGAGACACAGGAAAAAGTGATGATTGCTAGATGGGAGGCGATGGGGATAAGGGAAAAGGGGAAGGGAATTAGATAGTTTGGGAAACATGATGTCTTTCAAAGCAAAAGATTAATTGGGAAAACAATACATTGGGATGCAAGTTGAGAGAAGTAAGAAATAACGAAGAAATCAACTAAGTCATCATAGAATTAAAATACCAGAACAGCACATGAAGAACCAAATTCATATGCAGAAAACAGAATCAGTGAGATAGAGAACTAACCTGAAGCACTCTGAAAGCATGCTGAGAAAGACAGCAATGGCGGCTCTTGTCTATGGAGCACTTAATGGACACCAAACATATCATATAGGGAAAGAAACTAAAACCTGGAAAGGCTACTTAATATTCCCAGGCAAACAACTAATAGGTGACAGAGCAGAACTCAAATTCAAACCTGTTAGACTCTAACACAGGTCAGTTTAACACTGTTAAGCAAGGATGAAACATTTAGATCAGAGGGAGAATGAACAAAGAGCGAATTTGCAAGTGATTGATATTTAAAGGGCAAAAAAGGCAGAACAAATTGACTACAAGCAAAAATAAAAACTAGAATAAAACTTTCTTGAACTAACAAAATAAACAAATAAAAGATATCTAGTTAGAAAATTTGACAGTTGATCAAAAAAAAGCAAGAACTAGTTCTTTATGCAGAATGAGGGTAGGGGATATGGAAATAAAATAGTTCAACCATTGGCAAAAATGATATAATTTACTGATGTTAAGAATGTAGTGAGATAGGTAATCATATTTATGGAGGTATCAAATAGAAAATATTGATCATAAGAAAATAATGTTAAATACAGACAAGAAATCATCTAAAGGAAGCAAACATTACTTTTATCATCAGAAAAAAATATTTAAAATAGATAAAAATGTTTTAAAAATGTAAATGAAACTAAAATAATATTTTAATGTTTAACAGATTATTAAAATATAAAAAATACTTCTTATTACCAGCGACTGGGGGTATCTGAGGCTTTTCATTGGTGGAAAAAAATTGTGGTATCCCCACAAAAATCCTAAGAGGAAACTGTGGACACATTTGACATAATAGGCTGATAAACAGAGTAGGACCATGTTGACTTTGGCAATAATCTTTGAATTCCTTGATGTAACCCTAGAAAAGGAGGATAGGGCAGTGGTTGGTGGCTCATCTGTAAGACAATAGATGCAAGTTCTATTCTGGTTTGCCATTTATGGTGTTACCTTGTGATAATCGATTTCTTACTCTAAACTTTAATATCCAGCCTAGAAAACCCTCAATAAGTATTTCTTGCTCAAGTCACTTGTCCAAGGCCACACAGGTATTAAGCGTTGGAACATGAGAAGTGTGGTGAAGCCAAGCAGGTTGGAAGATAATCAGAAGGGAGGAAATTCCAATTAGAGAGAACAGTGTAAAGAAAAAGTATGATGTTCAAACCACATGAGAAGCTGGCTCTTGCCAGGCAGTATATGCCAAAAAAAAAAGTATACACTTGATGTGTATTCATCTTTTGTATATTATTACAATTTTAATACAATTTTTAAATTTCTAAATATGTATATACATTTTTTGGCACCCTCTGTATATATTATAGTATCTCAGCATAGCAACAGTATCTCATATTTATTATAATAAAATGTATAATATATCAGATTTCTATTGTGATTTATAGGTTTATAAGTGGATTACTTATATATTTTCTTATTTAGTCCTAAGGAAGATCTTTAGGTTTTGTAGAGCTGTTATTAATCATCCTCCATCCCACTCTTGAATTACAAATAAAAAACTGAGACTAGGAATTTAAGATACCCTCTCCTAATAAGTAGCAGGCCAGGAAATTCATCTAGGCAACTCACAGCAATTTGATGGAAGATATTGAAACCAGTGGAAACCAGCTACAATGTCATCATTTGAAAGTGATGGAGACTCAGTGGCTTGTCCCAGAGAACTGACTGACAGATGAGGAGGCAGTGCAGGTTTATGTAGAAGGTATTTGCATATGAGACTCAAGGTCAGAATCCGACAGTATGGATAGTGGTAAAAGAAGGAGACAATCCCCAAACAACATCCTAGAAAGTAGGTGGTAAATTTATCTCCCACAGTTCAGGAAGTATAAATGAAACAAGAAACATTCAAAGAGGAGGTTGACTTGGCAATATTCTGAACCTCAAAGACTGATTGTTGTGGATTTCCCTTCTATCTTAAGGCAAGACCACCCCTCAGCCATCTCACACAGATAAAAATCTTCCCAAAGAAAACTTCAAGAAGAGGTTTCCCAACCTTATACACTTCAAACAAGTCTTTGTTCAGCCAAGATGAGTCAGAATAATCTGAGGTCCGCCTGCCTATTCTGCCTAGCTTCGGCCAAGTAGGATCTCGGAAAACGGCTCTGACATGGTTGATGTTGAATAGCAGAGTCCTTTCAAACCAAGAGGGCACTGGAGAAAGCTTCAGAGCAGGGCAGGCTGGGCCTCATCTCTGGTTTCTGGAGGCATAGCTGACTCTTCTGTATGTTTGTAAAGGCAGCCTCACGTATCTGAGTGCCTGCATTTCCTCCAATAGCCCCTGGGAGGTATCTTAGACACTTGAAGCAAAAGTTCAGTTGCTTAATTTCACAACTGACCAGGGAATGCCAGCAAGTATAAACATATTTTGAAAGTATGTATTTTATTTATTTAAATACATATATATTTGTACATGTAGGAAAAAAATCAATAGAGATCAAATAAGGTTTTAAAATGTTTTGATAATTTAAATACACCTGCTTATATATACAAAATATGCATACACAGAGATTTACTGGGAAGACTTACTTGTTGGCTAATTGGTCATGTGTTAAGTGACCTGTGAAATATCTCCCTTTTTTGTATTAATTTGGGGGCTGGAGAGGATGAGATCCAGTGGCATTATGCCCCTTGTGAAATCGCGCCTAGTGGTATGGCCATGTCCCTAGTCTTTTTTTCTAACTAGCAGAAACTTGGTTTCTCTTTCTCCTGTGGCTCACTCATATCCTTCACTCAACAGTGTCAGGAAACATCTCTATCATCACTTGAGACAACTGTCTCCTCATTTGTTGGCTTTTGGGTGTTAGAAATACTCTTATAGAGCAGAAGTGGATTAGTTGCATTTTTGTTCAACACCAAAGCAAAAGCCATAATCTTGTTTGATGATTAGAATTTAATAGCCAAGCAATAATTCCTCTTCACTGATGATCTGATGGAATCCTTTGAGGTTTCTCAAGTAATTGCAGGTTGCTTCATGTTTTCTGAAAAACACCATACACCCCACACTTGATTATAGTCCGAAAATGGAGAATTTCCTTGGAAATTCTGTAACTACATGAAAGTTTTAATAGTAATTCCTCATGATGATATATCAGTACTTTGAAAAGTTTTCAGGTAGAGGTTCTGTTATTTCTGATGATTAAACATTTTACCATGCAAGAGACAACAAACAAATGGAAGTAAATGTGGGTATGGTTTGTTTGTTGTTTGCTTGTTTCTGGAGAATTTTACTAGAGCTAGAAGCAGCAGGGAACATATAAACTTAGAATCCTCTAAATGTTTGGAGATAGTTTTTATGGTTTCTATAAGAGTTTCCCCAGACTCTATTTTCCTCAAACAAATAAAGTCCAAATTGCTAACCAGTTAGGCCTCATCCGTGAGAAAAGAGCCAGTTGTTGATTTTTTCCTTCACATGAGAGGCTCTTTCATTCTCCATTTAGATCCTTCCAAAGGGCTTATAAATACCTGTGCTGTGGCTGGCTACAAGCGTAAATGCTCTGCATGGCAGCATAAGTAAGGAAGTAGAGAGAAGGCATATACAAGTAGCTCTGATGTGGTCAGAACGGCAGAGGCAGCGGCAGTAGGTGCAGTGCCCATTCATCAGGTGAGGAAACAGCATTGACCTTCTCACTTTACCGGAAAGAGGTTCCTTGTGGACCAGTTCAGGTCAAAGTCTTGCTAGGTCTAGCCTGCCCTCCTTATCTAAGTCCATCAATGGTGGTGGCTCTATAAGAGTCCTACAATATTAATTTGTTTGAGTAGTGAGGGTTGGTGCCTAATTGCCTAGAATATGATTTTTCTTTTGCAGTGAAGACTGCTCAGAGTTGGCTGGCCATTATTTTTATTTGGGCCATTTGTCTCATTTGCCCTCTTCCTTTTTGAGGTCTTGTAGTGACTTTGTCTTTGATTTCTCGGCAGTACTCTAGTATAATAAAATGAACGTTTGATCAGAAACTAGGAAACTTGAGTTTTTCTAGTGGGCATGCCATTACCCACTAGGTGAACTTCAAGAGGCATCACCTAGCCCTCTTGTATCTCAGTTCTCTCAGCTGTAAAGTGAGGATGTTGCACTAAATGGCTTATCCAGAAATCAAATTCTGAGTGGGCACAATCTCACACCAGACCTTGTTTCCACATCTTATGTTCTGGCAAATTTTATATTACTACTTTTAAAAATGAGATAAGAAAAGTAATATATGTTTGTTGTGGAAATTTTGGAATAATACAGAAAAAGAAAAGATAATTTAAATACTCAACTCACTCCTACTCCAACCAGCGGTAACTACTGTTAACATTTGTTCTGGTCACCAGTATTTTTCTTTTGCATAGGCGTGTGTGTATTTGACTTACAGTTCATAAATATATGATATACACATGTAACTAGTAATCTATTGTAGATAAATAAAAATACATTCATAAAGCTTTCAATCATACTATATTTATATAATTTCATATGCCATGTCCACTCTACTAATAAGCCCATCAAAGAAGGCACTTTTCATTTCTGTTACAGTGTTTTTTATCTCTAGCATTTGTTTTTGGTTCTTTCTTAGGAATGCCATCTCTCTGTTGACATTGCCTATCTGTTCTTACATGCTGTCTACTTTATCCACTTGAGCCCTGAGCATATTAGTCATAATTGTTTTAAATTTCCAGTTTGATAACTACAACATCTCTGCCATGTCTGGTTCTGATGTTTGCTCTGTCTCTTCAAATTGTATTTTTTACTTTTTGGAATGCTTTGTAACTTTTTCCTGACAGCTGTGTATGATGTACCTGGTCAAAAGGACTACTTCAGATAGGCCATTAGGAACGTGGTGGTGAAGTATGAGGGAAGGGAACTGTTCTGTAGTCTATGATTAGGTCTCAGGCTTTTAGTGAGTCAGTGCCTCTGGACTATGAACTTCATGTGTGTAAGTTTCTTCCTACCCTGCTTAGGTGGGACAGGATGGCAAGAGTAGGCTGGAGTTGTGTATCTCCCTTCTCCAGGTCAGTTAGACTCTGATAATAATACACCAGCAGGTTAGTATCTGGTTAACTAGTTTCCTTTGAAGACAGGCTTTTGTTTATAAGAACAGAGCTGTGGTGCATTTCAAAGTTGTTCCCCCATTGAACCCCCAGGCCTACACATCACTTGCTAGACGCCCAAGGTGACTTTTCTCCAATATTTACTATACTCGAAGGAATCTGGTGGAACTCCTGGAGGTAAAGCTTACAGTAGGACTGGTTTCCCCCTGGGATCTTTTAACTCTCCGAGTTGCCTGCACTGAGCCTCCAGTAATTTGTCACTTACAGTTTAGGTTTTCCTCCCCCTCACTGGTTTCCATGTGGTTTCTGCTTGTGAGTCTCCAAGGTGAGCCATGACTCCCTGTAGTTGCCTGTCTGACTCTCCAGTTTTGAGGGCAGCAGTCTGCCCTATGTCCACCTCTCTTATTGATCCAAGAAAAATTGATTTTTCAGTTTGTCCAGCTTTATACTTGTTAGGATGCAGTGGCAACTTCCAAGTTCCTGATGTGCAGAATAGGAAATTGGAAGTCCCTCCAAACATTTCTTTTAATTAAATTTATTGGGGTGACAATGGTTAGTAAAATTACATAGGTTTCAAGTGTATAATTCTATTATACATCTTCTATATATCACATTGTGTTCACCACCCAGAATCACTTCTTCCATCACCATGTATTTGACCGCCTTTACCCTCATCTACCACCCCCCTGCCCCTCGTACCCTCTGGTAACCACTAAACTATTGTCTGTGTCTGTAAGTTTTTGTTTCTTTATATTTGTCTTGGTCCTTTGTTGTTTTCAGTTTTATATCCCACATATGAGTATTTTTTAATGACAATATCAAGTCCATATAGCACTGGAGACACCCGTCTCTATACGTGTTCTAATTGCCAACGTATCTCTGAAGTGTGGTGCCTAGACCTACACCCAATACTCCAGATGTAGCCCAACCAGAACAAAGTGATGTGCCAGTACTGTGTATCTCATTTTGCACACTGTTATCTTACTGATACAGTTTAAATGGCATTCATTTATTTACCCATCCAATAATAACAATAAACTTGTACATAGTCTTTACAAGTTACAACAAATTGTACATATTTTATTCTTATTTAGCTTATTTATCTAAATCCTCAGGATTTTTTTTTTGCTATAATTATCTTTCATCCTGGACCTATATAGTTGATTTCTTGAACCAAAGTACAGGCTTCACTATTTATTTTTATTAAATTATATTTGATTTAATGCATCCCATTATTTTAGCTTGACATATATTTTTGAGTCTTTATGTTGTTGTTTTGGTTATTGACTCTTTCTAAACTATTTGCTGTCTTCAAGTTTGAGTTGCATATTATCTATAACCTCAGAGAATTCACTGATTTAAAAAAATTTACAAGAATAAGTCTTAGAGAAGAATCCTGTGGATTATTATGAAATATTTCTCTTCTTAAATCATAGCTGACCTCATTCCACTATCTCTTTCTACTCAAACAACTATGCTATTATCCATATTTTCTCAGTATTAGGACATTTGTACAATATATTTCTTAAACTGAGATGTGTTATATTTTTGATATACAAATATAATAACCAAATCAAAATATGAAAGTATTTTGGTATTGCTTATTTGCACTGAGCCCATATTGGTTCTTGATGATCAATGCTTCCTTTAAAAGGCATGAATTTAATAAATCCTGGCAAATTTTAGAACACATTATAATTCAACAAGTAATTTTCATGGTGCTGGCCACTAAGTGTAGCTTTCAAGAGAAGAGATTCCTAATGAGAGGGACTCATTAGAAAACACTAATGAGTATAAATTGTGTATAAATCCTACATAAAGACCCTGGAAGCTAGAGAAAGGCAGCTTCAGTTAATCCACTGTCTACTGCCCAGTCACATAAACCTCAGACCACTTTAGTTTTCCCCTGTGCTCTTTTGATCCTTCAATAAGAATGCCAATTACTGTACTATGTTGATTTACTAAACAAACCATTGAGGCTGGATATTCTACTAAACATTAAAGAAATTAGCATTTTATTCACTTGCTGAAAAAGGAAAACATAAACTCTTTTTTACTTACATTGGGTCTTGCATGTAGTAGGAGCTCAAACACAATTCAGCCACAAATGGTTGTTAAAAGAATATATATTGATATTCAGTCATAAGGTGTGGAATTTTGGCTGTTTCAATTGGACTTACTATAGAAGCATTTGTCAGTTGAGGGAAATGCTATATGAAGAACAGAACATTTCCTTATTTGTCTCAATCGCTACATTGTAAATACAAGCTATATGTGGGAGTCAAGGTGTTGAGTGAGGTTGAGGGAGAAAAATGACTTTGGTTAAACACTTATTAGAATGTCTTATTTACCCCTAAATATAGGTGAATTGTTTTTGCTAAATGCTCTTTGAATACTGTAACAGCATTTTTTCCCCCTTCTCTTAGAATGAACAAGAGTATTTTTCAATCTGGTCTTGACAGAAGAGCATTTTACCATATCTATCTTTCTCAGAAATGGTTCTCTATTTGCCTTATAAATGACACATACAAATTGGAAATGCCTATTTTTATCAGCCTGAAATATAGCCTTTTGCACATTAAGTGGAAATGAACAGATGAGATATCTGTTTTGCTTCATATTATTTGTAGAACCCAGTAAAGAAAAAACTTGTTTTACTTAAAACCTGTTTCTAAAACTATTTGTTTCTTGTGGCTAATGTTGAACCAAATTAAACAAAAACTTTTTTTGAGGAAATGCTACAGGTAAAAATGATAATGAGGCTGACTGAGTGGCGCGGCAGTTAAGCGCTGGCTTTGGAAGCCAGTGGCGCCGGTTCGGGTCCCACATATGAAGGCCAGTGACACTGCCCTCAAAAAAAAAAAAAAAAAGAAACATGATAATGAGAGCCTTCTCTTTTTGTTACTTTTATTTTTAAAGAAAAAGCAAATATAAATGAGTAAGATTAATAGCTAACCTATTTAACTCCATTTTCATTGACATAAGTTTCACTCATTCTTTTTTTTTTTTTGAGGATAGTGTCACTAGTTTCACTCATTCTTCTTACAATTACTTCACCCACCACAAAAACTTATACTACTTTTTCCATTTTAAGGTTTCTTATTTTCAAATATCAAGCTATTACTTTCTGTTTTGGTTAAGATATAAGCCAATGGGCAGCCAGTTAGCTCAGGTGATTAGAGCGCAGTGCTCATAACACTAAGGTTGCCTGTTTGATTCCCACATGGGCCAAGGAGCTTCGCCTTCCACAACTTAATTGAAGACAACTATTTGACTTGGAGCTGATGGGTCCTGGAAAAACACACTGTTCCCCAATAAATTCCTTAAAAAAAAAAAGATATAAGACCATGGAAGCCAAAGAGAGGAACATATACTAGAATAGGCATGGTCCCCCCAAAAATGATATGTTGGTGTGCTAACCCCCAGTAACTCAGCATATGAACTTATTTGGAGGTAGGGTCTTTACAGAGGTAACCACGTTAAAGTGAGGTCTTTAATGTGAGCCCTAATGCAATATGACTGTTCTCACAAAAAAGGCAAATTTAGAGACAGAGATGGAGTCACATAGAAGGAAGATCATAGGGAGAAACACAAGGAAAAGATAGCCATTATGAGCCAAGGAGAGAGGCTTAGCAGAGATCTTTTCCTCCCAGCTCTCAGTGGGAACCAACACTGCTGACACCTTTGATTTCAGACCTTTTGGCCCTAAAACTGTGAGATAATAAATTTCTGTTGTCTAAGCCATCTAGTTTGTGGTACTTTGTTACAGCTGACCTAGCAAAATTATATAGGTTATAAGGAATCATTCACAAATATAAAAATGCTTATTACAGATAAGATTTACTTAGTTACTTCTATATGCCAGGTTATTAGGAAGGTCTAAGCAATCTAAGTATCAGCGCATTGAATCTTTATTACAATCCCTGTGAGGTAGGTACTATTATTGTCCCCTTTTTGTAGATGAGGAAACCCAGTCTCAGAAAAATTAATAAAGTTGTCCAAAGTCACTCAGTTAAAAGGTGGATTTGGAACTTGATTTCAGATAGTTGAATGGCAGTCTGTACTCTTAACTCTACATTGGTTACTACATTTTGCCCTGAGAGAATCTGCTGAATTATAAAATTATTTATTTTTCCAGAATTCAGGAACATTCCATTTTAATTGGTGGGATTTTTCAGTGTTCGTGCTTGCATTAGTTTTCTGTGGTTGCTATAACAAATTACCACAAACTGGGTCACTTAAAACAATAGAAATGTATTATGTCACAGTTCCAGAGGCCAGAAGTCTGAACTAAGGGGCCACAATCCCTCTAGAGGCTCTAGAGGAGATTCTGTTTTTTGCCTCTTCCAGCTTCTGGAGGCTTTTAGCATTCCTTGGTGTTTCTCAGCTGTGTTACTCCAATTTCTGCTTCCATGGTCATCTTGCCTGCTGCCCTTCTGTCTGTTTCTTGTGAGGACACTTATTAGTAAATTTAGGCCCAGATAATCTAGGGTGATCTCCTCATCTCAAATCCCTTAATTTCATTACATCTACAAATGAGATCACATTTATAAGTTGCAGGGATTTGATTGGATACAGACACATCCTTTTTTTGGGGGGGTGGGCACTATTCAACCCACTACAATGCTGTCTTGTATTTTTAAGTCCATGTGCTTTCCTTGTGATCATAGTGAAACAAAATCATTTAGGTAAACTAATGAAGAAATGCAATGACAAGAAGGAAGATATGGAGAGAGCTAGGAAATGATAAGAGGAGAGAAGAGCAAAAAGTTACCTCTAGAGAGAGTGACCATTACAAACTGCTATATGTTTCAACATTTGCTATCAAAGTTTAGTCCTTGTTATTTGAGAGTAGTTTAAAACAAGTGAAGAAAATTATCGATTTTTTGAGGGGTTAGATATGGTTAAGTGTTTGAATAAAAATATGGGGAAAAAGGATTTTTAAGGCAACTGAGATAATCTATTTTAATGTTATAAGCCCTTAAAAGCATTATCATAAAGAAAGAGAAATTTAAGTCTCATCACAACCTTCAATAGTTCTGTCTCCCTGCCTCTGTTTGTATGGCAAACAGATAATAACATTTCAGCATAATTTTATACTATTACCCCAAGACTATGAAACTGTTTGTCATGAGACTAATATGCAACTTGTCATTGCAGGCTTTGTGAATGCAAGACATTAGTGAGTCCTACCTATGAATGTTCATAACAACTTGCCAAAACCAAGTTTAAAATCCAGAATTGTAAGAAACTAAAATGGTATTCATAATAAGAGAGTTGGAATTTTCTTAAAAGCTTTTCACACCCTAATAATAATACAACAGTAATCATTAACAGACAATTCACAAAGAACCCTGTAAACACTAAATTTAAGTTCAAACACAATAATCAAAGAAATGCAAGCTACATGTTTATCCAACAAAGTGGCAGTGATTAAAAAGAATAATGATATTCAGTATTGCAAAGTATGTTAATGAAAGAATATTTTTGTAATTACTGATGGGATGTAAACTAAGACCAATTTTCCCAAAGGCAAGTCTTTAAAATTTACAGACACTTTGAACCAACAGTTTTAGTTTAGGCAATGTACCCTAGGACAATAAAAATACATGTACTCAAAGGTGTATGGACAGGAGGCTTATTCTAATATGCTGTATTAGTTACAAATTAGAGACAACATATGTTTTAAACATCAATATATTCACTGAATTATAATATATATACATACACAGAATCTATACAGCTGCTAGGAAAGATGACAGAGATCTATTGAAATGAACATAAATTATGGTAATGACACCTTGGCACATGAAAATAGGTTACAGAAGGATGTAATTCCATTTTTGTAAAAAGCATGTTTTATTTATATATTTTATCCATATAAATATATGCTTTTTTCACATATTTGTTACACAGAGGGAAACATCTGGTAGCAAAAATGGTTAAGAATATTATCTAGGATAGTAGCATTATATGAAACTTTAAAAAATTATCATTGTTTTCCAATTTTTAATAATGAATTTGAACCACATGTAAAATAAACAAGAAAGTGTTTTTGGAGGTTTTTTAAGCACACTCTTTAAAGAGTTCTCCATCAAAAAATATGTTAGACAGTGTTTCACAAGGCCATTTTTAAGATTTGCCTCATTAAATTTTGCATTGTGGACATACACAGTTAATAAAAAACATACATGGAGTTTTTTTAGGGTAAAAAATTGTAATTTGTTGCCATAGAGAAAAATAAATTTCCAAAACTAAAACCAAATTCCAATAATATGTTTCTGTGTGCTTCTGAAAGACAAGAATTTAAAATTTATATTAGATATGTAATTAGCAAGTTAAGAATGTTTAGGGCTCAAGGATATAAGATTAAGTGAAGGGGAAATAATATTTTCAAGATCCACCCATGTTGTCACAAATGGCATTATTTCATCTTTTCTTATGGCAGAGTAGTATTCCATTGCATGTATATACCACATCTTCTTTATCCAATCATCTGTTGAAGGACACCTTGGTTGTTTCCATGTCTTGGCCACAGTACATAATTGCTGCAATGAACATTGGAGTACATATATCTATTTTTTTTTTTAAGATTTTCTTGGGGAATTGGGGGAGGGGAACAGACAAGTTGCTGTCCTTTTGTTCTTCAGTCTAGTTGTGGAGGACGTTGCTTCACTGGCCTATCATGGTATTGTGATACCATGCTCTTCCCGGGTGAGGCAGTTGCTCGCTGGCCATTGGACAGCCACTCACAGCGGCTCAAGCAGGCTGCTGGCCACTCACAGTAGTTCACGGCAGCCCACTGCAGCCCCACTGCAGCCTACTCCATCACCGGCGATGGAGTACATATATCTTTACAGATAACTGTTTTCAGGTTTTTTGGTAGGTACCCAGGAGAGGAATTGCTGGGTCATATGGTAATTCTATTCTTAATTTTTTGAGGAACCTCCATACTGTTTTCCATAGCGGTTGTACCAATTTACATTCCCAAAAATAGTGTATGAGAGTTCCTTTTGCTCCACAGCCTCTCCAACATGTGAAATAGGTCAGACAGAAAAAGTTGAGAACCATATGACTTCACTCATATGTGGGATATAAAACTGAAAGCAACCAAGTACAAGACAAACATACAAAAACTCATAGACACAGGCAACAGTTTAGTGGTTACCAGAGGGTGAAAAGGGGTAGGAGGATGTTAGGAGAGGGTAAAGGGGGTCAAATATATGGCGATGGAAGGAGAGCTGACTGAGTGGTGAACACATATTGCAATATATATAGATGACGTATTATAGAATTGTATACTTGAAACTTATGTAGTTTTGTTGACCATTGTCAGTCACCCCAATAAATTTTAATTAAGAGGAATAAAATAAATGAAGGAGAAATAGGCAGGTAGTAACATAAGGTAGAGATTTTCTGTTATTCTTAATACTGCTTGCTTTGTATTCTAGAATAAAATATTGCAAGGATATTTCTTCATGTTGATTTCAATTCAGTAAATATTTATTGGGCTCACAGAATTCACCATGTTCAAGAATGAAGAAATTAATAAGCCACAGTCACTGTCCTCCAGGAGATCAAATCTGGATCCTCTCCTATTCAAGTAATTTCCTGATTCATGCAAAAGAAAAACTTCACTAGTAGCACTCAATGTGTCTCTAAGAAATTGTAATGTTTTAATTATTAATTTTATTTCATTCATGCCGTACTAAATGCCATTATAGGTAGAAGATTGAGGTTAAAAACCAACTCTTCCTTAAGGTAAACATTATAAACGCACTGTAACTTTCTCTTCTTTCATACCAAATTGCTCTGTCTTAGTCCTTTTAGTCTGCTATAACAAAATAACACATACTGAGTGTCTTGTAAACAACAGAAATTTATGTCTTACAGTTCTAAAGGCTTGGAAGTCCAAGATCAAGTTGTCAGCATGGTCTCGTTCTGGTTAGGGCCCCCTTCCTGGTTCATACTCCGCGTTCTCACTGTGTTCTCATAGGAAGGAAGAGGCTAGAGATCTCTCTGGAGTCTCTTTTACAAGTCCTGAGGGCTCCATGCCATGACATAAACACCTCCCAAAGTCCCTACCTCTCATACCATCATCTTTCACAGTTAAGATTTCAACAAATGGATGTGAGGGGACACACACATTCAGACCATAGCATGATCCAAGAAAAGCAATAAATATAACAGGTTAAGACTAAGGAATGAACTCTCAGTACTGGATATCATGGCCTTCATTTACTTTGAACTTGATTTCTAAGTTGAAGGTAGTGATCATATCTTCAACACATCTCTCTCATGCTTTGGATTTGTTTATTTAAATATATTTAAAATATGCATTAAAAGATACACACACACATTGAAAAAGTAAAATACAACCCAAAAGACTAAAATGAGGGGAATACTGTCCTATTTTCATTCTTTCCCATCCCTAGTACAGTTTGTGTAGAAGCAACTATTTTAAGTTACTTTCTTGCAGTTCCATCCATATTACTAAATAATATACCTACACATATTATGTTCTCTGCTTTCTGTTAGGGTATTGAGGACTTAGTCTCTTACATCATCTTCCAGCTTTACACAGATCCTTGCAAAATAATCATATATCTTAATTCTAAGCAAATCAATTAATAATATTTGCATTAATTAGAAAAATAAATGATTCTCACAGTGTCAACTATTGACCCTGGAGGGTATTTCTTTTCTGGTAAAATTTTGTTCTCTAAAGTTACTAATTGTTTTTTTTCTTAGGAGACTTTATTGTAAAAATGATTATATTTCCTAACACAGTTTCATCAGCACCATTTTGCTATACAAAAGAAAAATGGAGCATAATATTCTTGTGTAGTACTCTGGGCCCATGACTAGCACATGGCACAGTCTTGGGACTTGCTTTGTGTATGATCCCAAATAGGATCCATGTGTCCTAGGTGAAAAGCTTTTTCCTTCTTGGTGTGCTCTTTGGTTTAACAATTACCACATCTTAAGTACTTTCTAGAAAGAGTGCACACAAGGTAAGTATTTGCAATCATATATGTCTGAAAATGTCTTTATTCAATCCACACTTATGACTGATGGTTTTGTTTTAGGATGTAGAAACAGGCAAAGAGCTCTCAAATATAAGATGAAAAAAGAGACAAGCTTGGAGTATCTAACATTTGACTAATAGATATTCTAGGAAAGAGATACAGAGAACTTGGAGCAGGACATTGTAAAAAAAAAAAAAAAAAAAAAAAAAGTTAAGCATAAGCTCCAGATGGAAAGAGCAAGCTACAGTTTTGAAGAAATTTGGCATTTTGAAAAAATTTTGCCATTGCCATCTAACATCCAATGTTGTGGATGAGAAGTCTGAAGTTATTCAGGTTTTCATTTCTTTGTAGTTTCTTTTACACTCTGGAAGCTTTTAGGATCTTCTTTTTACCACCAGAATTCTAAAATTTTACAATGATGTGGTTTGTCTGTCAGTATTTTAAAAAATTATTTTGCTGGATACTTAGTTTTACCCTTTCAATGTGGGGTTTTATGGTACTTTAGCTCCAGCAAATTTTTGTTTTGTTTTGATTTGATTTTTTTTTTAACTTTTCCTTTTCTGAAACTCCTATTAGTCAGATATTAGATCTAGTAGATTTGTTTATGTCTCTTGCTTTTTGAAAAAAATAATATTTTTCAGCTCTTTGTTGTTTTTTTCTGTTTTTCTGAGAAATGTCTTTAACTTTCTTTTCTAAGCTTTCTGCTGATTTTGCTATTTAGGCACTCAAATCTTTAATTTTCAAGAACTCTTTATTTTCTTTAATTGCTTTTCATAGTGGCATGATTAATGAAAATTAATCTGTTTGGTATACAAATTAGGAGGTATTATTATTTTTATTCTCCTATCTTCTCAGTTCTCTCTTTTTCTTCTGGGATTTTCTTTTCCTGTTTATCTTGTTAGTTTTTCACATTGTGGTCTTTTAAAAAAAAAACAAAACACAAAAAACGATGATTAACAAATGCTCATTAAAAAACTGGCTGTGATTCGGCACTGTATACCTGTAATTGATGCTGTATAGTATTGTATGCCAACTGTAATTGAATATATAGACAGTCACGGGATGTGGATTATATGGTGGAAGGGAGTCAAAGGAATTGTAATAGATAGTATGATATGGGGGGGAGGAGTGGGAGGGGAGAATTGGGGGAGGCGGGTTGTCACTTTGAGGGGTAAAAAGTATAACTATTGCACTTTGTTGTACACCTGAAGCTAATTAAAAGTATATATAAATAAAAAAAGAAACAAACAAACAAACAAACAAACAAAAAACTGGCTGTGATCTCTGTGTTGGATTTCATTTTCAGCTTGCAGCCTTGCCTGCTAATGATAGATGACTCACAGAATGTCAGAACACCAAATCTGGGGTTCCTTATTTTCTCCAGGGAAAAAAACCTTCACTCTTCTGTCTCAATTACATTCATGACTACTGTCTTTCTGCCTCATCCATCGGAAGTGGGGTGTGGTAATGTGGGCATGGGGATGACTGTATGCAGACTTTCAAACTGCAGACCATATGCAGTTTTTAGCTCATCATCTCATCACTACTCCCAACATTAGCTTTCTGTCGGGTTCTGCAGGATATGCTGCTTCCTTTATTCTGAACCCCCTCTATAAACTCTCTAAGCTAAGGTTTCCTCTGAGATGCTGCATCAGTTACCATTCTTCCACCTGCTTCCCATTTTCCAAAGTTTTCTAAAATCTGTCATCCATTGATAGATAGTCCCTTTCCTATCTTTTGGTTATTCTGCATTTAACTTCAATATCTCTTAATTCACCAAGCACCTGCTTTCTGGTTGTTTGCCATCAGAGGTACAAGACGACTATAAGAGACAAAGACTCTGCCCTGAAAAAAACATAATTTTTATTTTTAAATTTAATTATTATTTTTTCAATTACAGTTGGTATACAATATTGTATTAGTTTCAGGTGTACAACATAGTGATTAGACATTTGTGTACCTTACAAAGTGATCACCCCTATAAATCTAGTACACACCTGGCACCATACACAGTTATCACAATATTATTGACTGTATTCCTTAATCCCTGTGACTGTTTTATGACTGGCAATTTGTATTTCTTAATCCCTTCCCCTTTTTGACCCATCTCCCCGACCTCCCTCCCATCTGGCAACCATCGAAATGTTCTCTGTATCTATGAGTGTGTAAAAAACTTATAATTTAATGGCAGATAAAAGACTGGTACAAATGATAATGAGCAATGAGTAGTATTATATAGCACTGGATTATATGCCCCATTCTAATTGTGTTGTGGGAGTTCAGAGCACTTGGAGCCTCGTCTGAATGACAGAAACATTTTGAATTCGTGGAAGAAAGAATTTACTGAAAACACTTATCATTGGTCTTTCTGGGTCTTAGGAATGTGGCAATTTTTAGACTATCAAGGAGGCTGATTGGTTAGTGCAAAGGTTAATGTTGAAGAGTACTAGCAACAGATCACCAGGGTCTTAAAGTTTAAACTTTATGTGATAGTAATGATGATAATAAAAAATATGAGAATGTATATGTTGCATGGCAGTTGATCTCTTGTAATTCTGTTGTATAGATAAGGAAATCAAGGTGCTGATAATTTAATTTGGCCTTGAATAACAAAGGAAGGAATGCAGGAATCTAGCATGGAGCTATAGAACTCAGGATTTCTGATGGATGGTCTCAGGCTTTTTTTTACTGCTCACTGTCTACAACTAATTTCTGATGTTAATTATGGTTTTGTTCCTTTCATGTAAAAAAATCCTGCACATACCCAGGAGTTATTAGTAGCTGAATATTGTCATGCATAATTGTGAAGCAGAATGCATGCTTTATACAAAATTATTTTGACTAATGTCTCTTGAAGCCTGAATTAACTAATTCATTCGTTCCTCACCAAGTCATTATTTCATTCATTTTTTTCCGTGCAGGTACTGAATGCTGGGAATACAAATATGAATGAGCCACTTCTCTCAAAGAGTTCATTTTGTGGCTGTAAAGAGACAAATTTAAGTTGCTTTGTTATGTGTGATTTTAGCAACAAATTCAATTCCATTGAATTATTAGGGTTATTTCTAGTCCGTGCTAGTGTTTCTGTGTTGTTTTGTTGCCACCCACCCACAATCTGCAAAACAGAGTTTGCGTTTTCCTCTTTCTGATAACTTTCAGCAATAAGAACATTATGGCCAGGTATTGGATTTAGCAAACACATCCCAAAAGTATTTTTTCCAAAATATTTAAAAATACATGTTGGATTTAATAGAGCCCAAAACACAGCACATTCAGGACATTTTCCCTCTTGGTTTCTAAAGTCTGACTCATTTACATATAACTCAATACAACATTATTTTGTGAGAGCGTTTCAGTATCCCAGAATTTTTGAGTTTCTGGTATTTACTTTTTTTTAGCTCTAACCACCAAATATCCCCATCACTCTTCCACCATCCAAAGCAGGAAGTCCTATTATAGCTACATAGCCCTACATATTTAAGTTCTGTTTAAAACCAAAAATTCAGAGTGTTTGAGGCCACAGCTATATGTTGATGGCCTTATTCCATATCTGTCTCTCCTGTTGAATGAAGTATGTTCTAGAAAAGCAAGAGGTAGTGAAGAAAGGGAAGGGCAATTTCTACCAGTGCTTTGGCACTCATGTGTTTTTCTGGAACTTCCCCACATACAAGTGTGATCTTGAAGACAGAGCAGGACATTCTTTTTCCTTGAAGAATATGGCATGGGTATTTTTGTTGGAACTTAGGCTTTTGTAAAAACTGTGCTGAATCAAAAGAAAGCAATGATGGAAAGTTTCAGCATCTTTCTGCCTTCCCCTCCTTTTCATCCCCAAGTGGGGGTAAAAATTCCCACAGAATATGTAGCACATTCCAAGAACATTGATCATTATTGTGTTTTAGAAGCCCTTAAAATATATAAATAAATACCCAAACTAACCTGGTGGAGCCTGAAGTTTTGTATCTTTTTGCCTTCCAATTGCTCCTATTATTACTATGGCCATTATCATTATTATTACTGCAGGCATCTCACTCTGTTTTCAAACAAAAGCCTGGCTCCCATTTCTGAAAATGTCAGAACTAAGCCCCCTGTAAAATTGTAAGGAAACATTTTAAAACTAAAACTGCACGGTTTCAATCTGAACTTCATTAATGGCCTCCTTGAAGCCAAACAGAGTCTTGCGAGGCCTATTAGTGTGATCTGGAGATGCTGAAGGCCCACATAGTTTCTTGGAGTCCAAAATGCCTCACTCGAGCTGGCATCTTTCCCTGAACTGGGCTGTTTGAGGCCTTGCTGGGTCCAGGTAAAATTCACATCTTGTTTCTTTCTCTTGATCCTTTCAGCTAAGGAGAAATATAAGATAGTGCTAGCCTGTTTGGAGGACTAGCCGTTGGACCAAAGGCATTATTGGCAGGACTGACTGAGAGAGCTTTTCTGCTTGTAGCATCCATTTAGCAGAATGTCCTGAGGTTTCTCGGTGGCATGTGCATTTCTGTATCCTTAATTAAAATGCACACTCAGTCATTCTATGGCCAAATTTATAACAGGGATCTATGGGAAATAGAATTCTTCAGAGGGACTGGAATGTATCTGAATCTTCCTGGAAAAGAAAATTTATGAAGGAAATTCTAATCCCTAGGCTTAGAATTTTAGAGGATTAGACCCAAGCCTACCCCTATGAGTAGGATCCCTTTGAATGGTCTGTTTCCAACTCTAAGAATAATGACTTTCATTTACTCATTCAACTAATACTTGTAGACAACTTCCTTGGCACCAGATACCATCTGAGGAGCTGGGAAGACAATGGCGAACAAGACAGACACAAGACTCTTAGGGAACGTACAATAGTGTGATGGAGGCAGGTAAACAAATACACACAGTTCCTTTTTTTTAACAATGCTTTGGGTAACTCCTCTAAAGAAAATTAAAGCAAGATAACAGAATGGAAAATAATGGGGTGTATAAATATGTGGTAAGTGTGGCAGCTATTTTAGATGTGGTGATTAGGGAAGGACTTCCTAAGGAGTTGGCATTTAAGAGGTATCTAGGCAAAATGAGAGAACAAATAGTGGAAACCTGGGAGAAACCCATTCCAGGGAGAAAGAACAGTAAGAGCCAGTGCTCTTTGGTTGGGATGGGCCTTGGACACTTGAGGAGCAACAAAATCCCAGTCTGGATAGAGGGGGTGGGAATAAGAGAATGTGTTAGAAGACAAGATTAAATCATGCGGTATATCGAATGACTGGTTTCCATTCTTCACCTCTCTGAGTTTTATCAAGGTTAAAATATATACCTCTTGTTCCATGACCTTGACATCATCCACATGATTTTCCTTGACCAATGGCAAATGGGCAGAGATGACAGGGTGCCAGTTCTGACCAGAGAATTCAAGAGGCCTGGCATATTTCCATTGTTACCACAGCGAGTCCACTGATCCTAGGAGAAGGATGAGAGAGGCATGGGAACTGCTGTAGCCTGAAGCCCTTTTGCCCAAGAATGGCTGGCTGAGGCAGATGCACTCAGCCAACTCACACATCTGTGAAAACCGATGATTGAAGTTCTTGAGCCGTGCAGTTGTTTTTAATGCTGCAAAATTGTGGCTGTGGCTAAGTAATACAGGGACCTCATCATTTTGGATCTCGAGGTCCTTGTTGGAAAGCTGGATATTCTTCTAAATGTAATGAAAAGACATTGAAAGATTTTGAGTTAGGAAATGACACAAATTGAATTAAGTTTTTAAAATATTAAATTTTAAGTAATCTTCACTCTGTGAAGAATTGATTATAGAAAAAAAGTGGTATCAGGCAGTTCAGGAGCAATGATTCAAGAGAAATGTTGATGGTTAAGACACTCCTTTGTTTATAAAAAATAAAAATAAAAAAAAGGCCTGATTCCTGCCTTAGAAACTTGGTAATTATATTAGAGTCAATGAAATCAAAGGCATTAATTTGGTTTGTGTCAAAGATCTGTGCTGTGCTCTACAACTAGAATGAGTTGTGCTATAGCAAAATCAGTCAAATCTAGAATTTCTTTCTTTCTTTTTTCTTTCCACATTAGAGGCAGGGAACATAGAGCTTGAAATCAGGAAGAATCTCTTCTGGTGACAGTTTTTAAGTATAAAAGAGGGAAGTCAGGTCATAGAGAAGAAACCAAATACATTTTTTTGTTTGTTCCTGTTTTTACAAACCTCGAGAGCTCTAAGGATATAATGTGGTAAGAAGGAAAGGGAGAGAAAGCGGGAAGAGAGAGACAGAGACAGACCGACCACTTGGACGGTAAGTCAGTCAAGAACTAATGTCTTACTGTTGTTTCTAAATAATCGTGAGCAAGTGGGAGTCTTAGATCCTACTCAGGTTTCAATTTACCCACTAGAAAAATGGGGTAATAACTGTATAGCCAGCTTGTAAGTTTAACCTGAGTATATTGTATATTTGCTGAAGCATTCTGAAGAGAAGTACAAAGTACTATACTTATGGAAAGTATAATTATAAAACTTGAAAACTAGTCAAGGTCTTCGCTAGTGAAAGATAATTATTGCTGCACATATAAGAATTCCTACTAATTTGCTTCAAGTATTATAATGACTAACATATCTAGGGAATTTCCATTTTTACTGAATATAAGTTAGAGTAAATCTGAGCAAGTGTGACTTACTCTGTCTGCTCTTATATTTAAATTTGGAGCTAATATAGCCTAACATGGTAGCAAGAAACACACCAGACTCTTTAAAAGTGCTTTGCCATTGTGGAGGTATTAGGGAAGGATTTGAACTCTTCTAGACTTTATTTTTCTGTAGTAAAAGAAGCAATAAGCCAGAAAGTCAAATCAAATGTTTTTTTTCTCTCTCAGAAAAAAATATCTACCAAAATTACAGATGCTTTCCTAAATCTAGGAGTCACTTCACCCACAGCACACATGAGTTGTCTGCTCTAATGTTTGTCCTAAAAGAGAAGACAAGAAATAATTCGAGCTCTCGTGCGTGCTTTTCCAGTCCCTCCTGCCCATTTTTCTGTCGTCCCTATGTCATTTGAGGGAAAATTCTCCTCCACTTACAAAGAAAACTATAAAATCTTTATGTGAACTGACATTTTTAAACCAAACTGCCCACTTATATTTTATCATTTGGTCAAAAATATTCTAAGACCTTGTGTTCCAAATTAAACCAAACTAAAGCCATCAGTGGAAAAGTTGGGTGAGGCAGTGAGGACACTGTCCAGAGGAATGGGACCTGGCCAGCTGGCTTTCCTTCTCAGATAATAGGGAATTTTGGACTTGCCAGCAGAGGTGACCAAAAGGCAGAAGTTTTTCTTCCTCTCCTTCATCCTTTCATGCCCATAAGGCAGAAGGGAATTCCAGACAGAGCCCACTCTGCAATTGAGGATTCAGTCCTCTCATTTGGCACTGTATTTATGATTGTTTTGGGTGCTTCTCACCAGGGACCCAGTTGTCTTGTACAAACTAACTGTGGCCTCTGTGTTGGTCCTAATTGTGAAATAGCAGTGAGCACTTCCTCTCATTAGCTTTCTGGCTTTCATATCATCAGATGTTGTGAGAAATTATACATGTGTAAATCAAACAACTTCCCTGATTGCTAACAGAGTCACAAGTGCAGGTGTTGCTATGACTACCGTTTTTCTCCAGAAGCAGGAGGGCAAAGGGGGTACCACTCAATGGCTTTTTCTTTATGATATTAATAGTCTACACTTTTGTTTCAACTAAGTTGTTTATTTCTTGAATCCATGTTGGTTTTGACTTTTTTACACTAATATTGTTTATAACACTTCATTAGCTGTGGTCTTTGAACATTAAGGAGAATGTGTGCACAATTCAGTGTATGGAGAAGTATGTGTGTTGTGGTAGATTGAGGGTCAGAAGCTTTCATGATATTTTCAGAGGTCCATGATAAATGCGTTAAGTGCTATTAGCCATGCTAATGAATGTATCATTTTTACATTTGGCTCCAGGATGTTAGCCTTAAGCCATTAGGGCACCATCTGATCCACAGTCCCATGGGATCTACTACAAGCTGGAACAACTACCAAGGTTGCTCAGGGAATTGCTCCAGATTCCATCACCCACGTACTTTTGAACCCAAACTTTATTTCCTCCTTCCTTACACATTCTAGAGTCCTTTGGCTTAAAACCTGGATACTCTTTTTAATCAGACTACCTTATTATTAATAGGTCATTTGAACAATCTATCATTTTGACTTGTACCATCTTTGCACCAGAATAAAAAATGAGGAATCAGGAAGGGCTAGCCGGGGATTGAAGGGAAGAATTAGAAACTGGAAACCTTTTCTCAGTTAGGCTTCCTTGATGTCACTTCCTAGTTTTGAATCCAGAACCACAGATTTCAAGGTTCCAGGGCTCTGACTGCCTGAGAAAGAAAATCAGACCTGTAATATACATTTTGGTGGCTCTAAGAATAACAAGGCTTTTAAAATCTGTCTTCCTTCTGCTAATTCAGACTCCAGTCCAACAACCCAAGCCATATGGCACAGTGCCTAACAGACCAAATGGGTTACCATCTCTCTTTTTACTTGGATTGGCTTGATTGGGCCCAGAAGCCATCTGCCTCTTGTTTGGAGTTTCCTGTTCTTTGGCATCCTGAAGAGGAGCCTTCTTTTCTAGGGCTACTTGGCCTATAGGAAGGTTCTGCCTTGGATTCTTCTAAGTTTGCTTTATCCTCCTGTTGAAAGGTTTCATCAGAAAGGATCCGACAATAGCTCTTTCTTTGACCTCCTGAAACATGTCTATTTAGCAGGTTACATCTTCTTTTCTTGATTATGTCTTTTAAACTAATTGAATGGATGGAGGAACCTCAAAATGTTTAAGTATTTCCTGCTTTTAGACATCCTAGAAATAAGCTGCTGGTCATTAATTTAGCATTTTGGAATCTGGTTCGAAAAAACTTACAAACACCAATATGCACAAAGCTGAAATCATAATAAAGATTGTTTTGAAGCTAGAAGGAAAATGAAAATGACCTTTTCAATCACTGGGAAATCTGGCGTGAAAATTTCATCATATAATTTATTCTTCAGAGGGAAGTGGGTCCCATCTCCCATGTAATGACTTCCTAATCTACACACTACAAGTAATCTCAATTCAGATTCTAGTTCTTGCTCTGTTATGTTATTTGTGGGTCACCTTGGGCCCTAATTTTTAATTATTTGGGTCTCATGATTTTCTAGTTGGAATACTGTAACTACTGTAATTTTCCACTTTAAATATATTCCTTGTCATAGGAACATACTCTTAAATACAGAGACAAATTCATACGCCCACTGTATCATAGAGAAGCCACATTTTGCCATCTTCTGAAAATCTAAGCGACACTTTAGGATTGAGCTATTTTTCGAAGTTATACTACTGTCTCTAAATTCATAGGTTGCCATTTAGGATGTTGAACAATTTAGTATCTATAGGAAGCCAAAAAACCTGGAGAGAGAAAAGAATAGAGCATATGTCTGTGGTAACATGAATTATCCTGATGACATGTTTTAACAAAATGTTTACTTCGGAACACTCTGTTCAGCAGAATTGAGTTGAAGGTTGCCAACCAAAATTGTTAATTAGTGTCGAACCAAGACAGCTCAAATGAATAGTTGATTTCCATCTTTGAGCATGTCTCATGTCTAAAGTGTTTTGAATGAGTTTGGCCTGCCTGACAGATGTCAGCTGTGAGTGGGCCATTTGCAAGGCTGCATTAAGTTCAATGAAAGCAGACTATGTAGGACCTCAGACTGAACTCATCAGCTGAACCAGATGCTTCCATCTAGACCTCAGATCTGCTCCTCTGCCAAAGGACCTGGTATTCTGAAATTGAGCTTAGAGATTCCACTTGTAAAACCTGTTTACTTTAGTGTTTTGAAATAGTCACCAACTTGTGATGATCTTTTAAGGTAGCCTGTTCCTATAGCAGAATCCTTGTCTTTTTTCTTTTGTTTTCCCCTCCCTCCCTCTTCCTTTCTTCCTTCCTCCCTTTCTTCCTTTCCTCCTTCCTCCTCCCCTCCCTTTCATCTTGATGCCTGTTGTAATATTTTTATTTTCTGTAGCTAGTCTTACTTTTTTGGGTTCACATAAAGTCTAAGAACCTGTCTTAGAAATATATTATATTTGATCCAGTAGGAAGGTCACCAAGATACAGAGAATAATGCTGAGAAGGTAAGCTAGTGAAAAGTTTTAGTGTATTTTCATTCTTCTAATAAATAAAATCCTTTTACTCCCAAAATGTATTTATTCCTTTAATAATCATAAACAGTATTACTTAAAATCTAACATCTGTTGGGGTTCTGTGTTTAATTGGCTATTTATTTCAATGAACATGGATCTTTGTTTTCATGAGAATTTCTCCTTTCTCCTTTAAAATATTCTTGCTGATCTAGTATATATTCTTCTTTAGACTGCTTTTCAAATACTGCAAAACTGGCAATTTATTTTACTTTATTTTTTTTACTAACCTATATTAACTTTGAGGTATTTTTTTTCCCTTCTAACTTATTTTACCTGAAGCCTAGTCTGTGCACGGATTCCAGAGGATTTTTTTCTTCACTAGCCCGTTCTGCACTTGTCTTTTATATCTCCTGCGCTTATTATTTCCTTCACTTTCTGTTCTTCTCCAGCAAGGTTTAACCAACCTTACTCTACAGAGTTTCTCACAACTTGCTTTATTCAGGGGGTTCCCATAAAACTCTTTACACACCAGGATTGTAATATTTTTATTATATGGTATAGTTTCTTCCTTAAGCTTCTGTAGCTCTCATGATACAGTGACTTTACAGCTAACAATAGAACAATTTTCTTCTATAATCCCAAGGCACAGAATAGATTTCAAAAATATATACATATTGAAAACATTAACATTAAATTTCTTTTTTTATTTCCCATTTTTTAAATGTGATAATCACAGTGGTATACTACGACTAATTCATAAGAGTTTACAAGAGCCAATTATGTTTTTAAGAATTTTGCAAATTTATCAATATTAAAAATGAAATCATATAAATGTACATTAAATAAATTATATTAAATACAAAGGTAATAAATATTTAAAACTCATCACTACTTAATTATTTTATTACATTTTACTATTACGTATACTCTTTTTTTTATTTTTTATTTTTTGTGTGTTGATAACTTTTTTTATTGATATATATTTTTAATTAGCTTCAGGTGTACAACAAAGTGCAATAGTTATACTTTTATCCCTCAAAGTGACAACCCCCCGCCCCCAATTCTCCCCTCCCACTCCTCCCCCCCATATCATACTATCTATTACAATTCCTTTGACTCCCTTCCACCATATAATCCACATCCCATGATTGTCTATATATTCAATTACAGTTGGCATACAATATTATACAACATCAATTTCAGATATACAGTGCAGTGATCAAGCCTCTACTCCATCCATGAAGTGGTCTCCCTAACAAAACATGTGACCATCTGACACCCCACAAAATTTTAACAACATTATATTCCCCGAACTGTCTTTCATATCCCTGTGACAATACTGTAGTTACCTATTTATGCTGTCTAATCCCTTCCCCTTCTCCTTCATCCCCACCCCGCTCCCAACTAGCAACCCTGTTTTTCCTCTGTATCTATGAGACTGTTTCTGTTTCTTATGCTCATTCATTCAGTTTTTCAAATTAAACATATAAGTGAGATCATGTGGTATTTGTCTTTCTCCAACTGACTTATTTCACTGAACATAACAGTCTCTAGGTCCATCCATATCGTTGCAAATGGTACAATTTCATTCTTCTTTATAGCAGAGTAATACTCCATTGTATAAATGTACCACAGTTTCTTAAGCCAGTCATCTATCGATGGGCATTTCGGTTGCTTCCAAGTCTTGGCTATTGTAAATAGCGCTGCAATAAACATAGGGGTGCATATATTTTTTCGAATTAGCATCTTGGATTCCTCTGGGTAGATTCCCAAGAGTGGAATTGCTGGGTCATACGGCAGTTCCATTTCCAGTGTTTTAAGATACCTCCATACCGATTTCCATAATGGTGCACCAATCTGCAGTCCCACCAACAGTGCAGCAGAGTTCCCTTTTCTCCACACCCTCGCCAAAACGTGTTGTTTGTTGATTTGTTGATGATAGACATTCTGACAGGGGTGAGATGGTATCTCATTGTGGTTTTTATTTGCATTTCTCTGATGATTAGTGAGGTTGAACAGGCATTTTTTCATATGCCTGTTGGCCATTTGTATGTCCTCTTTAGAGAAATGCCTCCTCATATCCTCTACCCATTTTTTAATTGGGTTGTTTGTTTTTTTGGTGTTGCATTGCATGAGTGTTTTATAAATTTTGGATATCAACCCCTTATCAGATATATCATTGGCAAATATCTTCTCCCATTCAGTAGGCTGCCTTTTTGTTTTATTGATGATTTCCTTAGCTGTGAAAAAACTTTTAAGTTTGATGTAATCCCATATGTTTATTTTTCCTTTTATTTCCCTTGCCCAAAGGGATATATCGGTAAAAATATTACTCAGGGTAATGTCTGCAAACTTACTCCCTATATTTTCTTCCATGAGTTTTATAGTTTCAGGTCTTACATTTAAGTATTTAATCCATTTTGAGTTTGTTCTCATATATGGTATAAGTGCATTTTTTTTGCATGTGTCAGTCCAATTTTCCCAGCACCATTTATTAAATAGACTATCTTTACTCCAGTGTAAATTCTTGCTTCCATTGTCATAGATTAAATGACCATATATAGATGGGTTTATTCCTGGGCTCTCTATTCTATTCCATTGGTCTATGTGTCTGTTTTTATACCAGTACCATACTGTTTTGATTACTTGTAGGCTTGTAGTATGTTTTGATGTCAGGTAGTGTGATGCCTCCCACTTTGTTCTTATTTCTCAACATTGCTGTAGCTGTTCGGGGTCTTTTGTGGCTCCATATACATTTTAGGATTCTATGTTCTATTTCTGAGAAAAATGTCCTTGGTAGCTGGATTGGAATTGTATTGAATCTATATATTGCCTTAGGTAGTATTGACATTGTAACTATATTAATTCTTCCTATCCATGAGCATGGTATGTATTTCCATTTATTTGTATCTTCTTTGATTTCTCTCTTCAGTGTCTCATAATTTTGTGAGTACAGGTCTTTTACTTCTTTAGTTAAATTGATTCCTAGATATTTTATTGTGTTTGAAGCAATTGTAAAAGGGATTGATTTCCTGATTTCTTCTTCTGATGGTTTATTATTGGTGTATAGAAATGCCACTGATTTCTGAATATTAATTTTGTATCCTGCTACCTTACCACTATTACGTATACTCTTGAGATTATGTACATCTATTGTATCTGTATGGTAGAAATACTGTATAATGGTATTCTACTGTGCATTTCTTACTAAGAATGAGATTGAAATTGACTGTGGTGGGAGTATTTCCACTATAGAAATTTGCAAATGCAAATCAGGTCTTAATTTATGTTTTATTGATTGTTAAGACATAATGTTTATTACACTTAAAAGTGTATTGCTTTTGTAGTGTTTTCAATGCATATAGCACCAAAAGTTGATGAAATATTTTTCCTGTATTCAAAACTATTATCTTATTTAACCAAGAAATCTCAATATAATTGGTGCATTAGTCAAATTCCAATATATGTCTTCATTATTTTATTTTATTTTTTGAATATTTTTATTGGGGATTATTAGGGAATAGTGTGTTTCTCCAGGATCGTCAGCTCTAAGTCAATTAGTTGTCTTCAATCTATATAGTTATGAAGAGTGTACTTCAGTGGCCCATGTGGGAATTGAACTGTCAACCTTGGTGTTATGAGCACTGAGCCCTGCGCTCTTACCACCTGAGCTAACCAGCCATCCCAGTATGTCTGCATTATTTCATTTTTGTCTTATTCATTAACATAAAAAACAATCAGCTTTTATTTATATCCAAACTATGCTTACTCATCACTTGCAACCATATGTTTGGCTACAAAAATAAGAGACAAAATCAAAGAAAACATTCATTGTGAGAATTAATTGGCAATATGGAATTTTAAATGGAATCTTATGTATTTTAATATTTTAATATTTGTAAATTGCTACACATCCTTTAAGCAATACATTTACAATAAATTTATACAAGTAAATATATTTATATATACATAATTTTTTCAGAAATTTCCCCTGTATTTATATATTTAACTACTTGTCTTTTCTTTCCATTTATTACCTGACCCTATTCTCTTTTCGTTTCTTTAAGTAAGATTTTTACCTTTCCCTTATAATGTTAACTATTAGTATACACTCACCCAAAGAATCAGTCAGTTGTATGGGGAGGCTAGAAAGAGTGGCAGCATATTTTCATAGCACTTATATAATTTTCCTTTAGAGAACAACTAATATACCAAAAGCTGGTATTGATGATTTCTTTTTCAAGTGGATTGGGGCCACTTGTTACTCAGAATATCTAAGAAATTTGTGCATCTGGAATAACAATAAATGTCACTGATATTGCTGTCTATTCAGCATAGTGTTTCTGTGTAAAGAGAGAGAATATTTTGTAGAAAGTGGATATGGATACATGGATTTAGAAATAGCAATAGATAATAGGATAGTTTTCCATTACATATTAATTTTTAATAAGTTAACAAGTAATTAACATTTTGGACTTATGAAATGAATGGACAGACTCTCATTTAACTTGAGGCCACACATTTTTATTAGACACTTTATTGACAATCAAGGATAATTGTAAGTTTTGTATGGCCTGAAGCTTATAAAAAAATCATGGGGCCCCTCTTTTTAAAAAATCATATACAATTATGTACAAAAATTAGGTTACAAAAGTGAATATTTAGAACAAATAATTAGAACAAATATAAACATTACAAAGCTGACACACAACACAAATATTAGAATATCTAGAAAAATATCATGATAACTTATACTGCCTTTTCATATGAAAACAATTTGTAAAAAACATTTCCTATATAAAGGATAGAAAGAAAACTTAATCTTTCTTCTAGAATGATGGATAAAAATTCATTTTTTTATTACTAATAGGAAATTTTCTTTCAGCATCATAACTTATTAGAAATGCCATGTGCGTTTTTGGAATTGTCAAATTGGGAAAACATCTTTCATGTTTCATTCACATATGAATTTTAAGATTGCAAGTTTGTGTGTGTGAGTAATGATTAATTGTAAATACTCTTTGAGTTGATGACGCTCATTTATTAATGTGTCATTGATGTCCTCATTGTATAAAGTAACATGTAATTTTATGTAATCTTTGTTAATCTCAGTGTTTTGGGTCAAATTAACAATAAATTAACAAGAACCAGAAAATAGAATTAGCTAATAATCAAGGGAAGAGAATGAGCAAAATTCTATTCCAGAAATAGTGAGCATTCTAGCTTGGGTAGGGCACAGTGTTCAGGTAAGACAGGAAGGGGTGAAAAGGAAAAAAAAAGTCTTGAAGCCAGACTGAGTAGTAGGGAAACAATAACACATCCTGGCAGGAGTTTGAAGACAGACAATGGTGAAAAGATATGCTGATAGATCACTAAGGAAAAAAAAAGTCTTGAAGCCAGACTGAGTAGTAGGGAAACAATAACACATCCTGGCAGGAGTTTTAAGACAGACAATGGTGAAAAGATATGCTGATAGATCACTAAGCATATGAATGCAATCTAATGGACTTGTTAGGAGCATTCTAGAGTCAGACAAAGCCAGGTGTGAATCCTAGCTCTGTCACTTACTAGCATATGAGACTTTGCTACCAATGACTTAACTAAACATGGAAATGACTGCAAACCACATAGTCATTCCACTAAGACAAATTAAAACTGTCTTCAAATCTCTCTTAGCCAAATCCCCCAAGTGCTTGTGGCTCCTCCAACACCACTCAACACAAGGGGAAGTGTGACAGAGAAGTTGGAGTGGAAACAATCAATGGTCTTAGCCATTGCAGAGAAAATTTCTTAGATTTCGCAATTCTGTTTTCACATATTTCTTGGGCCCCTCATGAGGCCTTAAGATGGGCTGTACAAGTGAGAGGCCCAGAAGGTTAAATTTACTTTCAGCTTCACAGTAAATGAGCCTCTGCTGGCAATGTCATGGCAGAAATGGCATTTTGGGTGTTTCCTACATAATCAGGATAATGACAAATCGAAATGCTAAATGAGGCTCACTCTGAAGTGGTTGCACCTTTGCCTTGTTCTTTTAGTGCACATACGATAAGATCCCTGATCTCTGTGTGATAATGATCTGCCTTTGCTACAGAAAATGAAAAGTACTTGTTATTGGGCAACTGAAAGAGCTTCCAGAAAATGTATTCATTTGCTGCTTCTGGCAAACTTCAATTTATAGGAAAAGCAAGAGGCAGTGGAGGGGCTACACTAACATATTCTCTATAATATATGGGATTGATCTTAAAAACTCAACGTATATTATGTATGAATGAGATATAGAGATTTAAAAAATAAAACTAAAATTTTTCTATTTTCCAAAAGTTAGGCAAAAAAGAACTATGTTTTTATGAATGAAAAACATATTTGCAGTTCATTCAGTTTTGTGTTATTGGTTTAAATGTGGAAACTCAAAATACTTCTGCTAGAAAGCTTTACTTTATGGTAGTACTACTCCTCTATATTCTTATTTCTGAGTGTTTTCTTTCCTCTACCAGGCCAGTGGTTCTTAATCTTAGCTGTAAAATAGAATCACTGGAGTACTAGGGAATAGAGTCAATGGAATTGTAATAGATACATGCAATATCAGAGTGGCAGTAGATTGGGTGAGGGCTTATCACTTTGTAAGGGGTGAAATGTATAACTATTATATTGTTTTGTATACCTGAAACTAATAAAAAACAAATACCTATTTTCTAGACACACTACTAAGTTTCTTAGGTTAAAAAACAACCAAACTAATTTTGATACACAAATGAGGATTGAGAAGCAATGTACCAAGCAAATATCAGGGCAAGATATCCGTAGTCTAAGCTTCAACAGTTCTGTTACTGTGCTAAGATTTAGAAAGAGGAAACAGAGTCAGGATTGTTTGTCTATAGTACAAGCATTATAGCTCCACCTACTGGGAGAACAATCACTTAAAAATGAGTGTGTACTCTACTTTCTATAACTACAGTTGGTTCTATTTCAGCCCTTGACAAAATAAATTTAATCTTCATTAACAACAACAAAAATTAGTTACCAAGTACCATATTTTATAAATCAAATAGAATTCCTAGTTTCTTGGCCATGATGAAAGGCAAAGCAGATGTGGGTAAACATATCAACATTTTCCTTCAATTGTTAAAGTTGTTTGAAGCATGCGTTGTATTCTATCTTTACTTCATATCTCAACTTGATATTTATTCTGAAGAATTCCAGCCAATACTTATTGATGAATGAAACAATCTTACCACAAAAAAAGTAGTTAATGGGATAAAAACTTGCGCTTTGGCCTCTGACCTAGCTGACACAACTTGTTCCTCTAGCAATTCATTTTAGAGAAACTACTCTGATTTTGACCTTTAATATTTTGTTAAAAATTAGTTTTGGAGGTCCTCTAGTTTTTAATTTCACTTTTTGGGGGAGAGAAAAAGAATCGACAGTCTCCCGCTTCCCTTTTGTCTTGGGCCAGATGACAAGGAACTGATGATCAGAGTTGAGACTAATTTATTTGTACCCAACAAGTGCCATATACTACGAAAATATAAACTAAAAAAATGATCTTGACCCTTTCCTTCGAAAAATACATACTTATGTTTATTATAAGAACTTGTATAATGTAGTGGTAAAGAGCACATTTTTGAAGCCAGGCTGCCTGACCTGCAACTTGGGTTTCACCATCAACTAGCTCATTCTGAGCAAGTGACTTGATGCAGATGGGCCCCGATTTCTTCATCTGTAAAATAAAGCTGATACTAGTTCTTATTTTATAGGGTTGCTGTTGTCAAAGCTTTGGCATTGTATTTTTATGATTTTTTCTTGTTATTTTTAGCCACAGGTTTCTTAGCCATTTAGGAGTAAGAGATGGAAAAGAGTAGTGACTTAGAATGAGAAAGAGCCACCTTGCTAATATGGGAAGTGACATAAAGACAGGTGTACCTGGAAATGATGAAGAAATACTAGAACACCTAAAATATAGGCCAGTTGAAATCATGAGTGTGTGTGTATGTTGGGTATTAGCCTTAGGCAAGGAATATAGGAGGAGGTAGTGTGCTCTACAAGAGGCCAAGGAATTTCTTGGCTTGGAGAAGCAAGCTCCTTGGAGTCTTCCAGGACTAGCTTTCTAAACTTTTTAGAATTGAACTTATAGGTTGTTTGTTTAAGGCCATGTTCTTTGATCCACCAATGTCTGTAAGTTCTAAAAGGTAATTTAAATTGTCCAAGTGTCTCACAAGGAATGACATAGTTTTATAATTCATACAGTGAAAATGAGGGTTTCTCTGTATCCACTCTACAAATATAAAACTCTATATAGACAGTTACAGGGAACTCTGAGCTTGGACCTTCAACTGAAGACATTTGGAATATGCTTTCTAATATGTTATAAAAATAGCTAAAATGGTTGGTTTGGCTTTCAAGAGGACTTGACTAGGAATCACAGATAAGTTACCTGAATTTTCTTTTGTAAATGTGACCTTGGCAGATTTGGACTGTGTCAGAGGAAGCAGGAAGATATCCCATGGCTTGGCTGCCTGGACAGCTCTATTGTCATCTCCAACACACAGGCCCTCTCCATTTTTTTTTCCTTTTATAATATTTCAGCTAATATTTTAACAAAATGGTTAAATATTGATATTGTGTAAAGGTGCAATAGGTCATTTCACTCTCTGGTACATTTTTTTGAGCTCTAGAACAGATGTTTTCTCCTTCTCTCTGCCAAGGCAGTTTTGCCATTGGCTATTGAAAGGCATGTGTCCAAGAATACTGTGGTGAAATGAATTATGTTGAAAATAAACACTAAACAAAGTAGAGTGGGATAAAAATTTAGAAATATTAGAACAAGAGCAAAGCTGGCTGTAGTTATAATTATTTGTTAAACACCTTTCCCTAAAGCAGCTAGTGGTTGTACAAAGGGGAACACAGAGCCTGAGGTGGGGAAGAGAAGAGAACAATGGCATTCTGCTTAGGCAACTATCACAGCCTCTCCTGCATTTGAGTATTTGCAAACTCTCAGGGCACCATGCAACTTGAACTAGTATTTCCTGCCGCGCTTTTTCTACTTTTGCTGCAATGGATAAGTGAGGTGTTCGCACATCTCTTCATTCATCAAATAAGTATTAAATGCCTTCTGTGTGCCAGACACCATATATGTGTGGTAGGTATGTTGGAGAGTGGAGATGTGGAAGGTTACTTGAGTTCCTTTCTTTCTTCACAGTTTAAGCCCAGAGGGTTGATGACTATAAAGTTTAATGAGATGTATTCATTTCTATTAATAGTATTAATGTGATGTCTACAGAAACAGCATATTAAAACTCCTAAAGCAATATAAGTGGGGGAAGGGTCCCATCTCATCTTGAGCCCAAGTTGCATCTACTAATGTGCTTCATGCAAACACAAGAAAATTTAATGAGCTAATACAGTGGGTGGTCTCAAGGTATCTATTTGCATGAATTGATTAACATGGGAGAGGTTTACTGCCAAGGCAGAGGGGAATGGGTTAAAATGGGGGTGCGGAGGGCAGCAAGGGATCTGTTTTAAGTATTTGTCTCCTGGCACAATGTTATGAACTAATTTCTGAAATTTACAGAAACAGAGAGACACTAAGCAAAATCCTGACCCTGAGAAAAAAAGGAGGGCTTCTTTGGCTGCACAGAGGTATCCGGATATGAGACAGTAGTAGGAAGAATTTTCCCCCACTTCTGTTCAAATATACCATCTTGGGGTTGGTAACATCAGGAGAATCAGGAGATAGTAGTCATGGCACAATCATAAGAATCCTTTCTGTGCTTCCCATTATTATTTCAAAGTTAAGACAGCCTCAGACAACAGACATCAATGAGTGAGGGGAAGCAGGAAGAAGGGGTTAGATTCCAAGTAATTAACGTGACTGACAGAATGGCTGTGACACATATAACACAACTCTCTGAGCACTAGTAAACATAAATAGGTGAAACTTCATAGGTGGATAAAGCCTTTTAAAATGAGTTATTATTGGGCCGGCTGAGTGGCGCGGTGGTTGGGCGCTGGCTTGGGCGGCCGGCGGCCCTGGTTCGGGTCCCACGTGTGAGGGCCGGTGACACTGCCCTCAAAAAAATATAAATAAATAAATAAATAAGTAAAATGAGTTATTATTATTAATATGAAATTTAGGTTACACATACCTGCAAAGAGTATTTGTACAGAAGGACGGAAATAACCTTTGGTTATTTCTCTCTTTTGGTTTTCTTACTCTTTTCATTAGAAGGAGCTGAACATTCAAAGAACCTCAGTATTCCCCTCTAACTCCCATCTCAACACCAAAGCACTGTCTTTACTTCTGGGAGCATTTGAAAATTAAGCTTCTCTCTTTGCCTTTAAGGAAAGACAAATCAAGTTTTGGTAGTGAATCATTTGGGTCTGATTATAATGTGCTATCCAGATCTATTTAGAAAGCAAAGAGAATTGACTAGGAGATGGGGATGGAAAGATTAAGAAGCTGTGACAGAAAAAGCAGACAGAGAAGTACAGATAAGAAAAATAAGTGAAGAAGACATTAACCTCAAAGTCTGGAAAACTATCCTGGGATATTTGCCCAAGAAGCAAGGATAGAGGTTGGGAGAGAGAGACCATTGCCCAGAAACTGTCAGGTTAGTGAACCTAAGAAGACCACTTTGAGGGGCATGCCAGTAGAAATGAACAACAAAAGAACAAGACCACCATCAAAACTTAGTGACCTAAACCAAAAATCATTTATTTTGCTCCCCACATTATAGGTAGGCAGGTGGGCTCTGATAATCTGGGCTGGGCTTGGGTGATCCTAGGTAGGCTTGCTCATGAGGTATGAGAATCACTGGAGCTGGTCATCCCTTGGGTAGGATGACTCCTCTTGTGTCCATCACATCCCCCGAGTTGGCTATCCCTAGCATGTTTTCATGGCACAGACAGGGCTCCAAGAGAGGAAAAGGAAACATGCAAGTACTTTTTTCATGTTTCTGTGTGAGTCAAGCTTGTACTTCGCATTGGTCAAAGCATGTCACATAGTCAAGTCCAATGTCACTGTGGGAGGACACTATCAAAGGCATGTGTAGAGAAAGGTAAATTCGATTTTCCAGGTGCCATTTGGGAACTTGACCCCTCACTTTTACACAACAGAGAACCTCTTACCACCTTCACTCAGGAACCACACCAGGTGTTCCTACCAAGCAGAGCATAGACATAGCAAGAAACTTTGTTTGTTTGATACCTCTGTCTGACTTTTGTGCTCAGCCCATGATGTTTAGGGTTTGGTTTGGTTAAAATGTTTTGATTAAAATAATTTAATAGAAAGCTAAACCATACTGGCAATGATACAATCCTTCAAATTTTTATCTCATGTTTTTGAATGTTTATAAAACCTTAATTTCATTAATTTATAGTTTTGAGGCAAAACTGCTTACTTAAAGACATTTTTCTTGTTCTTTCCATTCACAGTAAAGGAATAATATTAGGTGTCAACTTGAGCTAGCTTTATTTGAGTTTAATATAACGATTTTCAATGCTATGCAAATGTGTGCAATTGATATACATCCTTCATTCATTTTGTCCAGAAAACTATTTATAAGAATATAAAAGAAAGTAAGAATAAATGTTTAAAATAGTCATAAAACATAGGAAAATAAAGTTACATCTATAACCAACAATATGGATGAATGTTCATACAATTATAATCTTAGGGAATAAAAGTAAATTTGAGTACATTATATACAATATGATACATTTTTTAAAAATTAAAAACAACAAAAATGAACAATATATTTTAGGAATACTTATAAAATAAAACTTTAGTTTTTAAAAAGCAAGGGAATGATATGCAAAAGATTCAAAATAATAGTTACCTTGAGTGGAAGTTGAAGGGGCATAGGATGAGGGAAAATCATAGGGATATATAAGTTATTGTTAAAATCCTAGTTCTTATTATAAATGTGGGGATATACAAGCCTAGTATTATTAAAAATATATTCATACATATCTACCAAGGGGGTCCATACATAAATCAATGGTGAGAGTGTATCGTGAAAGTATGTCATGAACTACAAATTAATTGAAGTCTTTACATCTGAGTGTATAAAGCATTACTTTAAAGGTTTAAGCTTATGACTTAATTTTGAAGATACATAGTATATATTTCTACCTCTTTTTAAAGTGCTTTCACTTTTTCTTACTGCCTTTGAAGCAATGGCTTTGCTATATATAAAATATTCTCTGTGAAATAGCTTTGTGTCTAACTGCAACAACAAGTACCAATACCAATGATTACAAACCTCACTCCCTTTTAAATTTGATTTAGTAAACTACCAGTAAAATGTAAATTTTATAACCATGGTTTATTCCTACGTTAGCCATTCTATAACAATATGACACACACAGTTAGTTTTCAACATCCTATCATTTAGCAGCCATGACTAAATGAAGTTACAATAGATACAGTAAGTTTATTTTCCTTAGATTTGAGAATAAGAAGGGGAAAGACTAAGTTGATTACTATTTATTGGCAATTTCTATTTAAAACAAAAGGAAAAGAGAATATAAGCAAAATACTCACAAATGATTATAAACTATGTTAGCAGGACAAATAGAAATCTAAGAAGTGAATCAACACTGACTCTTCATTGGTTGAATTCCATTAGTTTTATCGTAGGCATGAGGAAAGGTACCATGAAATACCTCGCCATCACCATCCCAAATAAATGACAGGGAGAAGAGTGCTTGAGAGACCAGCGAAAACCAAAACTAAGCACTCACTCTGCAGGCAATGGCAGATGTTTCCCTTCAAAGATGATTACAGCTGGGAAGCAATTATCAACAGTCAGGTCCTACAGAGATTTCCCTCATGTAGAGGATGCTTTAAAAGAATTTATAATATTTAGAGATGTACACTGTCCCTGTGTGATACTAAAATTAAGCTGAATTAATTCCTCAAGGAATTGCCTATAAGGAAGACTCCAAAGGCAGCCTGGGAACTTGAACATTACAAATTATACAACAGAGGAAGGAAGGCTTTTTATAGGATGTTTACCCAGTAGTTCATAAAATTCACTAGAGATAGAATAATTATGGCAGCAGTGGGATGAGACATGTAGGAGCTCTGCTTGTGAAGATTTCTCTCGTTGTTGAGACATTCCCTCTGTTAGGAAAGAAAAACAAATGTATTGTATTCTGGTTGGTTTACTCCAAAGGGTGTTTCTTCTGGAATTCCATGCCACCCTTTTTCATTGCTCTAAAACATGTTCGTATACATCCTTTAGATGATTTTTTTAATTTTGCATTTCATATATTACCCAGTTTCACATTCTCACAGGATCAGCAATTACAACAGCCACCTTGTCTCCCAAGTCTGAAAACAGCAAGACAGCCACATCTATGGCCAAAGGCAAAGCACTGATTTATATATAAATATTTATTATATGTTATACATAGTCTATAAATATATTAATGTAAATATATATAAATATATAATTTATATTCATATACATATTCATATTGAAAATTAGTCTATTCTCAAAAAGACTATGATGATTTAGAGTTTAATGCATCTCTAGATATATTTTTAAAAATACTAGTTCCCTTCCTGAGTCTGTACAAGCTTTCTAAGTAAAGGTGAGATTAACTATGAGATTTTTGGGGCTCACTGTACTGACTTCAAACAAGATAAAAGTTATGGAACTTGGCAGCAGATGCTAAGATAAAATGCCTTGATTCTTTTTCTTATATCAAGGAGTTGTTGATTCTGGAGAGCACCAGGCATAGTCTATTTAAAGCAGTGAGAGATAGGCCCATTAGTGGATGGCAGTGACTAAAATCAGCAGCAATTGCTAATGTCCACATCCTATCAGAGTCAATGTGGAACAATGCATGTTAATAAGATAAATGTGCTCTGGAACTAACAGATGACTAGCATGAACATTAAATCAGGATAAGCCAGGACTGAAAATTTCCAAAGAAATCAGGCTTCACCAGGTATATGGGGTAAACCTGAACATGGAGCATTCTTCGATTCTAGTAAATGCCCAACATAAACAACTAATGAATTGTGAGAATGTGCAGGACAGAAGTCCCTTAGGTAACAAACCAAGGAAGTAAGACTTGATAAAAAAATAAAATAATAAAGAATGCTGGATGTGAACTCGTAGACAAATTTAACTTTGATAGGAACTAGCTTGGTTGTGATGGTACCATCTTTCCTCAATGATCACAGAAATAGAAAAGATTGCTAATCTATAGGGGCAAGAGAAAAGGTACAGTGATTTCTGAGGTGATACTGGGAAGACTGACAGTAGGGATGAGAAATCTCAGGACCTCTTCACTTTCTGATCTCTCTATTCAGAACATTCTTCCCCAGGCTCACCTACACCTTTTAGTGGCCCTCTCAAGACTACAAATGCAGGCCTGGCCTCTGGCCTGCCCCTTCCTTTCTTACCTTGACCATGTCTCACACTGTGCAGGACCTCACGTGAGTGCATTTGGAAACTCAGCCTATAAGTTCAAGTTCCATCTGAACCCCTCCCCACTAGGAAACCATAACCTTTTGGCTACCCATCTGGCCTAGGGATGCAGAGTGGTCCACCTCAGAGGGAAGAACCTGAATATGAGTCCTGCACAGGCCCTGAAATGGGCCCAGGGCAATTTGAGCATGAAGAGTAGTTTAGAAGAAGAAGGCATGGACTTTGGTGGTCACCTTCCTTGGCCCTGTAGACTCTGCTCAGTGAGAGGAGCTTGGCTACGTGCCTGAGCAGAGTCCTCTCAAGTGCAGAGCCCAGAGCAGGGACCCTGATTGCCTGTTGCCCACCTTACCCCCAGTATCCTCATAATTTTTCCCCTCACTTCTCTTACTTTTTTCACAGTGCAAGAAATTAGAATAATTTGCAATTGCCTTGGCATTTTTCCATGTCAGCTGTGGAGGCATTTACTCAACAGAGTTGTCACGTATCATATTTGAACAGTTTAAATACAGAGTATATTCACATTACAATAGTAAATGCATCTTTCAGAAATTAAAAAAAGACATTTTAAAAAACTTTTTGAACATGATAAGGAACAAAGAAGTATATGTTGAGAGAAGTGGACCACAAAAGAGGATGGCTTGGTGAAAGCAAGCCACATGGTCTTCGTGGTATGGGCTAGCTCCAACAGAGTGAGCATCTTGGACTATGAGAGCATTTTTTATTTCATGGAAATCTTCCATGACCTCTACCCTGGGTAATAAAGGTAGTCATGGTAAGTAAAGAGGGAGGATAAAATATCATTTCTTTGACAATGATCCAAGGTTAAATTGAACCAACTCACAGGACCTAATTGTTAAAGTTTCAGGGATTTTGCAAGAAACTTAATACAATTTCGAAATTGTGTTAAACTCAGGCATTATTAAAAATTAATATATAAAATTATAATTAAGCAACTTAAATAGTTTTTAAAAATACTAAGACCTCACTACTTTCGAATTATTATGCTATATTTTATTTTTTTCTATGATTTAGGATGTTATTTATATCTGTTATATGTTATTTATATCTGTTATAATATATCTGTTATAGGTGGGAATACTATAAAAATGATATACTTTTCTACTTCTCATTTTCATTCTGTGTTCCCAGACTACTGAACCTCAAAAGTGGTAGGTTTATCTTCCACCCTCTAGAGTGTATGTATGTTATATGTCTTAGTCTGATTAACGTGATGTCATTGATATAATGGATCAATGTAATTTTTTGTAGAATGTCCAAACAATTAGATCTCTGTGAAATATATGAGTATAAAGATCTCTAAGATCTCTAGGATCTTACCCTCTGTAAGAGAGTTTACCATAGCCTTAGGGTAAGACCATGGGTATATGCTGTTGTTCACCTCACGTGAACACAAACTGCTTCTGATCCCCTTTCTTGATAGGGCGAAAGAACTCATGATTTTGAATAGACTTCTCACAGACCCTGAGCAGACAGACCCTTAGATAATTATGACTTAGATTGCTTATTTTTTCAATTAATTGAAGCTAATTTATGAATTACTTCCTCTTGTTTCACAATACTGTTTTTTTGTCTCTATCTCTCAAGTTGAATGCATAAAGTATTATTTTAATTCATATGTTGGGAAAATCAGAGGCATAATTTTTTTGGAAATCAATCACATTTCACCTCAGAGAGCACTAAAGTGACCCTCAAAAATAACTGAGCCAGCATATATTGGAGGATGTTAAGACAAAAAGATCTAAGCTCTTAGTTGTTTTATTTTTTAAAAAAATTATCTCCATGACCTAACCACAACATCAACAGATCAAAAAGATATTCTATTTCATTTTCATTTTGCTTCTTCTTGCCCTATTTTTGTTCCCATTGTAATTTAAACAGTGTAATCACTTGAAAAAAGTCACGCCATTATAAAATAAAATATCTAAGTGTTTGAAACTTCACTATAACGTATAGTAAATCAAACATTTCTTCAGTTTTTTTTTTAAAATTGAGGAATTGGGGGAGGGGAACAGCGTTGGAGAATCAGGGAAGGGGAACAGACAAGTTGCTGTCCTTTTGTTCTTCAGTCTAGTTGTGGAGGACGTTGCTTCACTGGCCCATGTTGGTATTATCATTGCGCTCTTCCCAGGTGATGCAGATTGGTTGCCGACCTCTGGACAGCCGCTCACTGCAGCTCACACCGGCTGCTGTCCACACACTGTAGCCTATGGCCGCCCACTGCAGTAGGGGCTGCAGCCTATGCTGTCGCCGGCGACTCAAGGCAGCTCAGCTCTAGGTGGAGCTGTTGTTCACCACCTTAGCTGTAGAGGGCAGTGCCACTGGCCCTCATAAGTGGCATCTGAACTGGGGCCCTGCTGCTCAGAGCTGGCGTCCCAAGCCAGCTCTTAACCAATGCGCCACTCAGCCGGCCCCATTTCTTGAGTTTTTAATGTTTGGATCTTAGTGCAATAAACTATAGCAAGATGGGCAGCTAAGAACAATATCTCTAACAAGCTTAAAATCTGAAAATAATATTGATTTCAACTAAGATTATTTTAGTGCATTCATCTAATCATCATTTTTTAATCTCAAGGGAAACTGTGAAAACAGAAATATTGAATATAAAATACTTTTAAGAAAAACTTCTGCAAAAATCTGAAGATACCATCTTTCACATTTGTTAGAATCTTTTCTGCAAAGCAGTGATTGAGTCTGAGATTCTTTTGACATGACAGTATTTATGAATCCATGTGTTTTGTGTTTTTCCTGTTTTGTTTCCACTTTGATTCTTGTTCTCTTCTTTTCATTCCATCTTTTCCATCATCAGTTGCATTTATTCTACTAGTTGAGGTCTAGACTTGTCACTTCTACAGTAATGTAGCCAAATTGGAGATGAAAAATAAAAACCAGCCAACAAGAGAATGATGAAAGTAAGAAAAGAGAAAGATCTCTCTTAGTATATTTTTATCCATAAATGTATTATCTCCCTGAATCTCAATATTCCTTTTGCTGTTGTGAGAGCCTTCACTTCCTAGACTCAAGTATAACTGAGTCCACGCTCATACCACTTCCTGCGTGACACCTAATAAGATGAGTGAGAAGCTATTGGGGCAAGGAGAGCAATTTTATTTGGAGAGCCAGCAAGCCGAGGAGACGGCAGACTAGTGTCCTAAAGAACAATCTTAAGAAAGTATAGAATTCAGGCTGTTACATCAAGGGAAGGGGGGAAAGGGAGGACCAAGATTTGATAAACAGCTGCAGATATCTAGGTGCCAGCAAAGGTCCAAGGAAGATTGTGAAACTTCTGTGTTCTGTGTTAACTCTAGGAGATGTGAGTCTGGTCATGAGGGTCCTCAAATCTTTGATAAACAATTATTATTTTGTACATACTTCCTTTATCTCCTCAGGGGAAGCATTTTCTGGCAAGGGGCTGTTTTCATAAAACTCAAGCCACAAGCAGAATTCCTGTAATGATTAGCATTTCTGTATGCAAGACTAAGCAGAAGCTGTTACCCTGAAGGGCATGAGAACAAAGCTGGCTTGAACAAAATGAAATCAGAGGGACAGAGCTTTTCACTCTGTTACCTAAGAACCCCCAAAATTGAGGAAATGAGATTTAATGTTGGAGAGGCATAAAATTAAATCAAAATCTTAAAATTTAATGTGATGTGACTTTGGACAAGCTTTATTAATCTCTGAAGCTCAGTTTCCTCTTTCATAAATGGAGGGAATGCTTACCGTGCAGAATTTTTGTAACAATTAGACATATACATATAACATGCCTAGGAAAAAGCTTAATATTCATTTATTTGTTCATTCTCACATCTGACAAATATATAATGAGTACCTTCTATGCCAGGCATTATGTTAAGTTTTACAGTGCTACACCTAAATTTTTGAGAAATAAAATTGTATATTTCAAGCACATAATAAGTGGTATCTATTAAAAGACTGGAAAGTATACTACAGAAAGCAGCTTAATGACTCCAGGAGAAAGTAATGGTATGTGAGAATCAATAATGAGCAACGAAATTATACAAAGTTATTATTTATGCTACTGAAGTATTGACTGTGAAAAAAATGAAGAACAAATGATGAAAGTTAAAGCTTTCTACAGTTATTGATATGTTTTGGGGTAGGTCGTAGATGTTGAGACACTCTAGGTATTAGAAAATATTAAATCTGACTATAAATATTAATTCTGTTTACTTTCAAAGTAAACACTAGAAGTATAAATATAGAATTTTTTTTCATCTAGCACAGTAAGCAATAGAATGTAGAAGATAATCTTTCTACAAAAGAAAGAGAGGAATTAAAAACCAGTAGGAAAAAAAACAGATTAAAATGTCAGAATAGAAGGGCATGCCACGTATCTACTGATAATGGAAAATTTTAGACCTGGTGCTGTAACAGTGTTTGAAAACCATAAAGGAAGACCAGGACAACCTCAGCATTGCTGGGCCAGGGCCTTCACATTATGGATTTGATGAACTTAAACAATAAATATATTTATGCATTTGCCTCTGGTAATTGAAATTTTTTAGCTCATGGACAAAAATGATTCTATCTATATTATATAATAAAAGTAACTGAAACATTTATACGTTCCATAACATGTATTGCAATATATTAGTAGATTCTCATAACATATTGTGGCTCACAACTATTTCATCTACTAAAAATTAAGTTTCAGTTAACTTACTTTTATTTAATAAATTTAAGGGAATAACATTTCTTATTTCCTCTGTAAAAGGTAAGTCTGATTCCTACAGTCTCCTGAGTGCTTATGGCTTGTGATCTACTCATATATTTATGTACTATAGTTCCTACTTGGTGAATTATAGTTTTGTTTGTTCTCGTTTTATGCCAGTTGTATTTATTTTAATGACATAATTTAATAAAATATTTATGTAAATCATAAATATGAATGGGAAACAGAAGAGTGATGTTTGTATGAAAATTAAATTAATGCTTTTGAATGGCCCAATAAAGAGAAACAGCTGAAAATGATGTGAAACTAGGGTAGGTAAGATATTTAGAAAAGATTGCAAACCATGGAAATCTGAAAGGATTTTAGCATGCTTTTTGTTTCAGTAAAGTATTTAAAGGGTACTAAATTCCTGTATCCTTTAAAAAGAACTGAAACTGGAAATCTTAGACAATATTATGGGTGCGGTTTATGCAAGAAAGGCCAGGTGAAATTCCCATCAGTGGCTATATTCTCAAGGGAATGGCTTTCATCCTACACCACAAGACATGAAAACTGAATTCATAATTATTTTAAGTTAACATAAAAGAAAATATTTATGATACCTGTAAGTTTTTATTGTTTCCTAATTTAACAACCTTTCAGATTAATCAATTAACTACCAGACTCAATTGCATTGGTTAAAATTATTTCTATTGTACTTTATGTGTTTATTTCATAATATACAATGTTAAATAAATTTTAGTAGGTAAGTCACTTGCTTTTGCTTCTGACTTTCAATTGGATTTCAGTGTTCTGGTTAAACTTACAATGATTTGTCTAAAGATGGGCTAGCACTGACTTTATCACGAATGTTCTAATAGCCATACGGAGTTTTAATGTATAAAGACCTAGTATTGTGGATGGAAAAAGGGCCACATGTTAAACCTGACAAGCTCAGGAGACTGAAAATAACCACAGAGGATGATGTGAACATAAAAATTCCTAACTAAGGTGAGCCATGGTGTAAGTCACATCTCATTAAGTTAATCTGTGCCTTTTCAGTGGGCCTGTTCTTTGTCTTTTTGTACCTATGATAACATCTTTAATCCTTTTTCTGGACCAGAGCTGGAAACTGCATTATTATGCTTGTCTCCTGATTACCATCTCTATGTGCTGTAAAAAGCAAACTGTTAGCTATCCTGCACCCACCTGTATGGGAGTAGTACCTGTCTCTCCATTTACTTTTATCCAATCCCAGAGATTTCCCCAGCTTTCCTTTCTCCCACCCTCTTAATCTATCACCAGTGGATTTCATGTAACCTTCCTCCTTTGATGTTATGTATAAAAGAAGCTGTAAAACTACCATTCTTTGGAGCATTTTCTCAATCCGTTGAGATTTTGCTGCCCGTCAATTGTCGACAGTTTGGCTCAAATAAACTCTTACAAATTTTCTCTTAGGCTGGATATTTTTCATCAACAGTATGGCCAAGTGAATTTTCTGTGTTGGCAATTTTTACAATGTACACCTTTTCCATATGATTTAGACACAGTGTAGTAGTTATTTATACAATTATTTGTGAATTCTAAAAGATTTTTTTCTCCAACTTGTACAGCATTTACCCTCATTTTACCAAGAGGAGTTGACTTGTGATTAGTTGGCTGCAAGAACAATTGCAGCGAGCCTGTTTTGCTTTTGGAACACAGTAGTTCCCAAAGGAAGTCTACCCGGAGGCCACCGTCCTAAATTACCACTGAATTTTAAAAGATTCATTTGCATGATTTAGGGTGTTTATATGGCTGTTCTTCTAATATAATTATGTCTTGTCATTTCATTACAGAAGTAGATAGCATCTTAAATATGGGGTGGGAATCATTTGAACACCCAATGGCTTATGGCAGTGGCGCATAGCTTATTCACAATTCAGAAGGTTAATAGCAAGCATGTGGGTGCCATTTGTTCTGAAAATCAAGAGACTCAGTTATTAAATACACCATATTCATACTTAACCAATTACGGTATTACAAGAAAACCTGACTTCAAGAAGGAGGATACTTCACAGATTTTATAGCCAAGTATGGGGTGGGAGAACTACCAAATGCTGGAGTATCATTTCTAAAGTTTAACTCCTAAACCACCAGGCTGGGAACAGTTTTACAAAGTTTCTCACTCCATTTCTATGCTGATTTAACAATAGAAATTATTCTCACGTAGCTCAAATCCAGTCACTGCAGGGAGTTAGAGAGCTACAAAAACTGACATTTATAACTATTTCACATTATCATTTTCTTTCTCAAAAATTAGCAGAATTTTGGCTTAGTTTTGAAACCAAATTATACTGGGCATGTTAATGATGTTTATATCCTTCTCCTTTAATGGGCAATATATCCTAAGTAACTTCTTTAAAAGGTCCTCTGGTATCTTGCAGATACTTATCATGATTATTATAAAATTTTTGTTTCTGAAAAATTGAAAAAAAATTTTTTTTAAGTATCTGACAGATGCCACAGAACTGACTTCATGCTGCTAGTACAGGAGAGGCTGCTGTGTTGAGTGAATATTGGATAGAGATGAGGAATAATTGAATAGGAGGTAGTTGCAATAATTACCGAAGACTTAAGGCTATAGGGACAAATAACTTAGCCAAGTGGCAATAAAACTTCAAATATTTGGGGCCACCTACATATAAAAGGATCTTATGTGGTATGTGTGCAGGGCAAAGCTGTCATTAAATAGCCAAGATAAAAATAATAGTTCTTAACCTAGCAGAAGCCTGAGGTCACTTGGTGTGGGGCAGACTTGATAGGGCTTCTCCAACCTGTTTTCTAGATGGGGATAAAAGGAGTTGGTTTCTGAAGTCGCACTCATAGGGTATTCTCTCGCTTTCTGATTCGGTAGCACCCTGAACACATATCTCTAATGTCATGTACCACATTAGATTAAAATGGCCTGCAGTTTCATCTACAGTTTAAGAACATGGACTCTAGGAACTCTAGGGTGCTACTTGAGATGGTTTTCTAGCTGTAGTTCCTATCATTTTCCTGTGCCTCCGTTTCCTTAACTGTAAAATGGGGAGTAATAATGTGCCTGCCTTGTAGGTTGAGGTGAGGGTTAAAAGGGTGCTATATGTATGTAGCAAAGAGTCACTGACATTGGCAACTGCTTAATGCACCTTAGTGATTGTTTCACATGCCTGTTGCTTCTATGAGGACTGGGCGTCCATGTCCTCTTGGGAAGCTGCCCTGCGGTGCTCTTCTTTGTGTTCTTCCTTAATTGTATGGGCATTAAGGAGCTTTGTTTTTAATGGGAGAGACCACCTTGTGTTGTGGGTTTTCTTTCCGTTTTTTGGCATTTGGTTTAAGTTGTGCTGCAGTGGGGATTAGTGGGGGAGGAGGAGATCAGAGTGATATGGCAGAAACAGGCTGACAGCTTGGTGCCCACATTGAAACATTTTCTGTTTTCTGTCTTCCTCCTCCGCGTGCCTGCTGTGCCGCTCAGAAAGAAAAAAGAATAAAAGGAGAAGAACAGTGGCCTTTGGGTTGGGATTAAATGTGTGGGAACCTGGGAGGTAACGTGAGAAACAGAATGGAGAGGTTTGGCTGTAAAAATCTTTCAAATGAAATTTTAGAAGCACTGTAGCTATTGATTTCTAATCTAGCCCTAGGGACCAATTAATTTTTATATTTCCCAGTCAGTTTGGAGCTAATGGATCCTCATGGAAATCGACAAATGAAATCAGAAAGTTACAGTTAATACCAGGTCTCAGGAGCATCTCTATTCCAGTCCTCTATGCTGCAATAGTGTTTTCTTTGCCTAGCTATCTGTCTGTGTTATGTCATTGATTGTTTTGTGCTTATTATGTCACAACAGATATTACAGGATCGTGACTTCATCTTTTTATTCCCAGCATCTAGTATAATATCTTGAAAATAATAGGTACACAATATGTTTGAAGAAAGAAAAATAAGAGGAAGAATAGGAAAGAAAAAGAAAGAAAAGGAATGAAGGAGGGCAGGTAGTTAATAAGGAAGGGAGGGGAGGAGAGAAGAAGTGGGGAAGGAAAATTCAGGCTAGTGCTTATTTTTATAGCTGTGGACATATTCTCTCCTTAAAGAGCCCTAGGAAAGAGTATCATACAATCTTTACCAATAATGTACTCCAGAGAGTAACAACTATTTGAGCAGGGATGTTATGAGGATCATAGATCTTTATATAAATCTAATCTTTATGCTGGAAGAGCAAGTTTTAGAAATATATTAAAGAGAAGTTAATCTGATTAAATTTAGACAGTACTTGTATAAAAAAAAATGCCATATTCTATAATTGGGGGAGGGGTAAGGTGATGTGATCCAACAAATATTTTGCATAATGCAATTGAATGCTATAGTAGTATTCATCAGGAGTCCTCCTCTGCAATATAAATATGAACTTCTACCTATTTTTTAAATTCCCTAGGACATTATAATAAACTAAAGCATTGCATTGCCATTAAACCAGAATACCTTTCAAACTTTTCTTAGCCTCTTGAGCTTGATGAATGATTTATTGTTAAGAAATTTGGTTACCAGAAAGAGACAGTCTGAGATTTTGGAAGCTAAATATGAAAAGTCTCATGATTTCAAAAGAACATAATGCACTTGTTGAGAAGTAGTTTATTCAAATTCAATGATTAGCTCAGCCGTGTGCCATTTTTCACATATATTGCTATCTTAATAACTTCAACTTATAAGGGAGAGGCTGCACTTTCCTTGTTATTTCTGTCAGTGCTTGTGGGAAAATATCTTTTAAAAAATTTGATATTGTAAATATCTACTGGAGATAAAATAATGAGAGAAAGCACAATTCCTTCATAAATATGTAAATTCAAAATAATATGTCAAGATTTTAATTCTAAAGAAAAATATGCCACTTAATTCAAGTTTCCTTGGATACTACAAGAGAAATATATTCTACTGGGTTGTAGGAAAAGTCATGACATATTTTTGCAACAAAAACATAGAAAACATACATCATGACTTTTCCGACAACCCAATAGATTTTCACCGTGTTTACTTCTAGCTTGATTGGGCAAATGTGAATGTGCTCAAACATATTTTAGCAAACTGTTAAGTATAATGTTTATATTTTTAAAGATGTGAAGCCATATGCTAACTTACAACTCCTTTTCCTTCACTATTTTAAAGGAGGAACTTGAGGCTTTTCTATGACATGTAGCTTCTAGATATATATATACATTTTACATACGGAAGCATCAGGCAGTGCCAGGAACACAAGCAGCATTCAGTAATTGTTTGTTGAGCTGAAATTAGTAGTTACCACTCAAGAAGTATTATTTGAAGGAAAGAATGAATGAAGACCCATTAATAATCCTCCCTTTGTTATCTGTCACAGTTATTCAATATGCATTAGCATGGAATATCAACAATTCAATCTTGTTCTCAGGGACTGTTCATAGAAATAAAAAAATTCTGTATTTAAACTCAGTAACTACCCCAGTTTCAGGGAATGTAAATACATACTGTATAAAGCAAATAGCATTTAATGATTGAAAACAGAAAACAGAACACACACATCACCTTTACCTACTTATCCTATGCAGAGATTCTTAGACATCACTTTTTACATTCACTGAAAGAAAAGAAATGGTAAATTATCATTTTTATAATAGAGAAAGTCAATTTTATTTTCTTGAAACTTAAAGATTGTTCAATTGGTTTTCCTCACACTTTCCTATAAATATGGGCAGGGATTAAATATGGAATATTTCAGTGTAAAGTGATTTATTTTCAGGAGCAAGAGCCAACTCTGCATAAACTATGAGCCTAGAAATCAAAACCTCACTGCACTGGTGCCCTTTTTTTTTGAGGTAAAAATGGTATATAACATTATATAAAGTTTCAGGCATACAATATAATTGACATCTGTATACACTGTAAAGTGATCTGTATCAAAAGTATAGTTATCATCCATCACCATATAATCGATCCCTTTCACCCATTTTTCCCAACCCAATCCCCTTCCCCTGTTTTATGTATCTGAGTTTGTTTTTGTTTTCTTTATTTCTTTATATATGTGTATATATATATTTAGATTCCATATATGAGTGAAATCATACAGTATTTGTCTTTCTCTATCTGACTTATTTCACATAACATAATGCCCACTAGATTTATCCATATTGTCACAAATGGCAGGATTTCACTCTTTTTTACGACTTAATAGTATTCCTCTGTGTGTGTGTGTGTGTGTGTGTGTGTGTGTGTGTGTGTGTGTCACATTTTCTTTATTCATCCACTCATGATGGACACTTAGGTTATTTCTATATTTTGGTTATTATACCTAATGCTGCAGTAAACATAAGGGTGCTAATATCTTTTTGAATTATTGCTTTTGAATTTTTCAGATAAATACCAACACTTGGAATAGCTGGACTATATGGTAGTTCTATTCTTAGTTTCTTGAGGAATGCACCAATTTACTTTGCCATTAACAGTGAATAGGAGTTCTCTTTTCTCCACCTCCCCTCTAATGGTTGTTATTGCTTGTCTTTTTGATAATACCCTTTCTAACAGATATGAGATGGTATCCCATTGTGGTTTTGATTTGCATTTCTGTAATAATTAGCAATATTGAACATATTTTCATGTGCCTGTTGGGCACCTCTATGTCTTCTCTGGAAAAATGTTTATTCAGATCCCCTGCCCATTTTTAAATCAGGTTATTTGTTGTTTTTGTTGTTGTTATTGTTGAGTACTGGTGTCTTTGTATGAGGTTACCTTCGAATTCTTTCCTGAAAGATGTCATATAGGCAGAAACATACCAGTTTTGAGATAGTTGGGCTAGTAGTTGCCTTAGATGCGAGGCAAAGTAAGCCTACCTTATTGATTTCTGTTTTGTAGCAAAGGGTGTTACATCACATGTTCAGAGTATTAGCCATGTTAGCCACTACTCAACAGACCCCACAGAATACTATGCAGGCTAAGATAGGTAACTTGAACCGAATAACTTGAAAATGCTTTTAGAGCATGGGTTTTGTTTATACTTGGAGAAGTATAAGTAGAAACATTCTCATCATTATTGTTCAGTAACTGATTTAAGAAAATGACAACAGAGATTTAAATAAACAAAATTTGATACTGGAGATGGTGAATCTGTTCATCCATGCAGAGGGAAAAGATCAAAATAAAAGGAGCAATATTAGACCTGGAATGAGTAATGGAGATAATTTATATAAAGCTCACCTCCTCTCTTTTATTAGTTTTCAAAATGAGCTCTAAGAAGAAAAGTGACTTGCAAAACTTAGTCTGTGATGAACAGAGCTGGCACTTCAATTCTGAACTTCATGTTGCTTACCTGTAATAGGACACCTTAAATTAACATCACCCCAGGCATCCCAAATTTTTAGAATTATGTGAAACTGAGTGTGAGATAGTTAGTCCTGCTGAGAAAATGGAGTGATTCTTCAATATTCCAATGCTAGTGGTGATGGCATAAAGGAAAGGAGAAAACGGTGTTCTTAAATGTGGTTAAAGCAGGTGGCAGAATAAAAGTGACTCTGGCACAACCTTTAAGAACGATAGTTCAGTAGATGAGTTAAAAGTGTGCCATCTAATGAAGAAGATGTTAAATATAGCCGAACACTACATAGCCACAAACACAAATAATACTACATGTTGTTTAATACCCATATAGTAATAAATAAATAATTATATGGAACTAATAGTCTTTTAGTACAGGATATTGGTAAATTTAAGGGGAAGAGAGGATGACTCAATCTGGGAGGGGTAACTGGAATTTTTTTTTTTTTTTTAGCTGAGCCATCCCTGCCGCCTGTTGGCAGCTCAGCGGCAGCTCAGCTTGGGCTGGGCATCGAACTGCTGTTGCTCAGAGCTCAGCTCGCACTCTTGAGTGAGCTCTTAACTAACTGAGACACTCGGCTAGCCCTAGGAATATTTTAGTATAATAATATTTCATTATTAAGCTGGCTATATTATTCTTTAATCCTGTGTATATCTTAAATATTGCATTAATGTGTGAGAGCAGTCTTCAATTTCGGATGTGGTTATAGACTTTCTGCATACTTATGCTTGTATACATCCCTTTTTCCATACCACTACCCAGCTTAAAACACAAAGAAATGAAATTAGTATTGTTTAACTCATCAAAAATTCATATTTCACATTATGAGCCTAATTTCCAGACTCTTTATTGGGGGCTTCTCTTCTCTCTCCCACCACAGTTCTCACTACTAGTTTCTACCAGATGTGTTTCCGCCCACTTCTGCTTGGGCCCTGGCAATCTTAAATCTATGCACTCACCACCTTATATAAACTCAGATCAGCACATGATCATGTTTACTTCATGCGTGTCTTCCTTTCTCAGTGTTGGGGAGATTTAATTTCACTAGGTTCAAACTTCTTTTCGTATAAACAATAGAAATTCTAAGAACTTCAGATGCCCTTAGTGAAGCAATTCATAAAAAAATTCTTGATCATTTCAATACAGCTATGGTTAAGTAAATTGAGTACTTATGAATGCAAACAACAATAGGAAGATTCATAAATGACTATTTTAGTATAAGTAATAAGTCACAAATTAACCTGGAGTACTAATAGGTACGTGTTTTCATTTTCACTGAAATCTTCGCCGTCCTCTGATTCATAAACTCTATTGAATTCATGTTCTGGAAGTGTCAACTCCGCACCAAGGACTAAGCCCTTTCATCTTATTTTTTTCATGCCAAGAATAAAGGTTGCTCCCTGTCCTCATCACCCGACTCTTGCTATAGTTGAGCCATATGAGTAAAACAAAAAGTGAAATTCTACTTTGCAACCAAATGTGTATCTAGGTTTAAGATGAAATAATGCAGACTCCTGTCTCAGAAATTTCATGGGTGTGATCATTAAGCATGAGAAAATGTACAAGCATATGGCACTGTACTGTATTCCAGATATAGCATCATGGGGTCTAACTTCTCAGGAGACATCATAGTTACGTAGGCAGGAGTGAAAGACGAGGCTAATTTCATAACATGTCATGAAGAAAAAAACCTAGATGCCTGCATAGAGATGTCATGAAAGAGACACCAGACCCAGCTCTGATTTATCCATATCACTTCTATCAAATCTAGTGTCATAGCATGTGTCAGGAGGCAAGGAAATACAACATGAAGATAACTAGTTCAAAATCTTTACCATGGTGCCACAGAGTATTTCCAGTGGCAAGTCAGATGTTACGAAGTCTGGAAATTCCCAGGAGTACATGTTCAGCTTTGAGATTATCCACTTAAAAAGGCCGTAAAGGGTTTCAGCTTTCTTGACTGGCCCCTCACCACTAGCCTGCTTTTAACCAAAAATCCATAGATGCCCTTATTTCCCCTCTGCTGGTCTCCAAATGCCATTTGTATGGAGGCAATTTTGAGTGGAGGCATACCTCTTTTATGATCCCACATTATTTTGGCTCAGCCTGTGGCAGCATCAAAGTCATGGCTCAAAACAACTGGTAGCTAAACCACAGAGGCAGTGGCGGTAGGGCAGTTGAGAATTTGGCCTGACATGGACTTCTAATGGGATTATGCTGGACCAAATAGACTATCTCATCTATATATCTCTTAGTATCCTGTTTCCCTGAAAATAAGACATAGCTGGAAAATCAGCCATAGCATGAGGTGCCAAAATATGGCACCTTAGCATGCTGAATATTCTAAACCGAAGAGGTTTATGGAAAAGGCACCCTTCTCCCTGAAACAGGTCATAAAACCCTCATGTGAGGGGTGAGTGCTCTCCATAACTTGGAGGAATCATGCTAGGGCTTATTCTCCAAGGGTAGGTCTTATTTGCGGGGAACCACGGTCGCTTTTTGGCTTCTCAGTTGGGAGCATCATTCAGGAGCCAGTAGGGTCTGAGAATAAGTCCAGAACCACCCATTGATTTCTTTGATGCCACCTTCAGCTAGTTTTCAAGTAACAATTGTTGATAAGGGATAGGTGGGTGATAACTGAGGCAAGATCTCTGAGATGCTTCTCAAGCTGTAAGGTTGGCTTTCAAATTACCCATGTAGGAACTGTGAACGTGTTTCATGCTGATGTTATGGGGAATGGGCTAGACCATGCAAGATGTAATTTTTATTTTGAAAAACTGATTTTTTTCTTCTTCAAAAACCTTCCTGTTTATAAATGACCTATGTTTTCCCTTCAGGTTTCTTTTTCCTACTGGTTTGAAGAGTTATGTGTATCTACATGAGTGTGTTTATCACTCTGTAGTTGTGACTCAATGCTAAAATACATATACTAATTTAGTCTAGCCACAATAATAATATATTTCAGTTCTCACAAAATCCCCATGAAGATCTTTTCACTATTTTGCAAATGAAATTGACTCAGGAAAGTTAAACCAGGTATTCAAAAACACATAGCAATTATGCAAAGTACTGGATTGTAACTAAAGGGACCTAATTCATGTTTAGTTAGAATTTGTAGCCTTTTAAGCAACTTTGTGTTCAGGCAAATATACTTTTATATATTTGTACCTTTTTTTTCTTCCTTCCCGTAATGGAAATAGAATTAGGTGATGAGTATAATATCTAAAATGGATAATTTGAGAGCTCTATTTTTTCCCTCAGTTTCTATCTGTGGATGTGCAATTTTGTATCCAAATTTCTTTTCAATTGGCATACAATAAGCATTTTTTTTTTTTGAGGGCAGTGTCACTGGCCCTCTTATGTGGGACCGAACCGGGGCCGCTGGCTTACCAAGCCAGCGCTTAACCTCCGCGCCACTTGGCCGGCCCGTAAGCATTTTTATACTGTCATAAAATCTTTCTAAGCATCTTATGCATGATATTCATTCAAATAGTTATAATAGCAGTTACCTATCCATTTGTCTATTCTGCAAATGTAAATAGTTTGAATTTTTCTCTATGCACAAATATTGGTGAAACAAATATCTTAGTGGCTAATTTTCTCATGGATTACAATTATTTCCTTAAAACAGAACCACAGTAGAGAATGGAGTCAAGGGGTCTGAATATTTTTAAAGCTATGGATGCACATGCTAAATAATTTTTCTATGTGCCATAAAAATAAAATGGGGGTGTGAGTTAGCTGTGATATTATCTATATGTGTGCTTATATGTAAAATTATATGTGTGATATATATGTATATAAACATATACCTATATATGTGTATATATACAGTATATATATATAATAATATCTGTACAATTACAAATCAATGTAAAATTAGAAATAATGTTTACAATGTATTCCAGTATAACTAATAAAGCCAAATGTTGGATCATGATGAAACCCATGAAATATTTCTCTGATAACTGAAGAGGTAGAAATTGATACTTTTTCTAAAAAAGAGCTAAAATTAGTAGATACATTGCTTCAGATAGGCACCCATAGCATTGAACAAGGAACTATATATATCTACTTAAATATCTATATCATATTGGTAAATATATATGTTAATCAGCAACAGAAAATTAGATAAGATTTTAGAAATATTGGAACACAGACCACATAGTGTTTGGACACAAAAGAGACAATAATTTGAGATGAATCAAGAATTTTTAAAATGCAGACCTAAATTGAACTACTGTGATAGTTATTTCCTAGCATTTTGTGGTCATCCTCATTCATCATCTTCTAAATATACCTGAAACAGGGAATTCCCAGGTATATTACCCTGAAACTATCTAAGCAAACCCAACCACCATATATTATCTTTAAAATACTAAATTAGTGTATTCCAACAATAAAAAGAGTTTTTAAAAACTGCCTTCAAAGATGTGTGTCACAGATATAAATAAATTTGGAAACTAGGAGGTATCTTAATAAAATGCCAAATAAGTGATCAAGAATATGTACATAAGATGGATAGTCTAGTTTTATATGTGTTATTTCAATTACATGAACTTTGATATAATAAACATAAAATACTGGTTTCTAGCATTTTCTGTTTTCATTTACAACTTCTAGATTTTTCTCAAATTCAGGTCATTTAGATATAGAAAAAAACAAACCTGGGAATTATACTCAGACAACTTAAGGAATGAATAAAATAGTATACACCAATTGTCACTTATTGTCAATAAAAATGATAGAACAAATTATTACCAATATTTGTATTTAATATGCTACTATAGTTACCTTATAAAGAAGCTCTTTCTCCTCTCTAGGGAATAGTGACATATTGAATGTTTTTCTGGTCCTTTCTGAGGCCCCAGAGACTAAACATGGCCTATTGGCTTCTCTCCTGTGCTACTTCACCCTGTTGACAGATATCCAGGTATCTTGCTCCTTTTTCTAGGTCCCTCCCAGGATGGGGAAAGTTAACTTCAGCCTTTTACGTCACCAAACATGTATGTGTTCATTCATCCCTTCCCACAATACACACATACACTCACACACACATTCAGCCCCAACAAGGTAGAGTGTGGGTACTTTTCTTTCCAACACTAGCCAACATCTAACTCTTCTGCTCTCTGTTTCATCTCTCCCCTTTTACCCTTAGGCAATGAGATCCTAAGAAAATTCTGTCTCCTTTTCAATACTTTCCAAACTTGGCTTTTTGGCAGGAACAATGAGAGACATACTTAGTGTAATTCTTGAGATTGAAGCAAATCTTTCTCTAGGGAATTTCAAGACTCAAGTCCAACATGTAGTATGGAGAATAGACATAAATCATATCCTCACCATCTACATTTTTCATAATGGACTCACCTTCAATGTACTTTAAAGGCACATTGAAGTGGAAAATAAATTTTGCTTGATGATGAATGGATACAATAACAATAGAATTAGTTTTATTTGAGTAAGCTCTTTTTTGACCACTCTTTACTTCTACCTACCTCACTCTAAAACCTAATAAAATATATTATACTGCAGTAAAATTGTATGTCAAGCTGACTGTCTTCTCTGCTAGTTTATAAACATCTCAAGAGCAAGAAGGAATTTTGTCTTACTTACCTTTCTATCCCTAGAACCTACAGGAGTGCTTAGTCGATAAGAACACTCCATAAATACTTGTTGAATGAATGAATGAATGTGGTTTCAGTGATTAAGCTACCTCAATTTCACCTTACTGGCAGCTTTTGTGAATTACTGTATTATAAAAATGTCAAGAGGCTAGACCAATGATCATGAGATGGGGAGGAGGATTCAGCAATTTTAGTAATAGTATCATATTTTAATTTGTCCTCTCCTCATGAGCAGGTTCAATACAGCGGTGTCCCAATTGTGAAGCAAATTGGTCAGATATATAATGTAACACAGAAGAATAGAAGAATAAACCAACTTGCTAGAAATTTCAAAAAAATTTTTTTTCATACCAATTTTGTCATCTATGATTTGATATCATAAAATATATTAAACTAATCTTTTAGAATTTAAGTAATGGCTTTAATGCCATTATCATATCTTTATATATATATATATATATATATATATATATATATATATATATATATATATATTTAGGAACTGATAGTTTGAGAGATTAATGGTCTTAATTGTGATGACACAGCTAGAAAGAGGTAGAATAGAACCTAAATCTTCTCACTCCAAGTGTTCTTTCCATCATGTCATAGAGGCAAGAATTTATGATGAACTCAAAGATAAACCAGGCATAGACTCCCTAAAAAGTATACAGTCCACAGGCGAGATAAATGACTATGAGCCAAGGTAAAAATTAGAAGGACCATCAGAGAAATACAAATAATTTGCAATGGGAAGATAAGTGACAGCTGATTTTTCGCCTGGGGGAGGGGGAAAGTCTTCATACATTGGTGAATGAACAGGACTTTTAGGATGCCAAGAATTTGGACATTTGGATTGTAAGGGAAGATCATTTTAAGTCAAAGAAAGCACATAAACAAGGATCAGGGAATAGCAAGTGGCTTAGTCTGGCAGGATCTTGAATGGGTGTACTGCAAATATGGTCAGAAAGGTCAGTTGAGGCCAGATTGTGAAGGAACTTGAATTCCAGACTAAGGTGTTCAAATTTATTATGGAGACAGTGATCACTGAAGATGGAAGTTTTCTGAGTGAGCCGTTAACATTGTTGAACAGGGGGAATGCTGCTTGGACTCTGGCCACTGTACTCATATCCCCCATTTTTATCAAATCAAATATATGTGCACCTGTTTCTTTGGCTGATGTCAGGAAATCCTTTGATATTTCCCCAGCGTAATATTTTCCTTGTATACCTCAAAAAAAGGAAACTGAAGATCCTATGAGTATTTCCAAGAAATGGGCTGTCCCAGGGCAGTGAGCCCTGATTTCTGCCGGACAAAACAGGTTTGCTTTGAACAGGGTGTGCACTGCACACATTCAGTTGATAGCAATGGGAAAAGCAGATATTCCATCTGCCAACGATCAAACACATAAAATCACACAGGAATGTACAGTATGCTGGTTTGAACTACATAGGCGTTTGCCTCAACCAAAGAGAAAAGACCTGCCTATTTAGGTCCCCTGGTAAGGACATTAGTGAGGAAAAGCTTTGATGTTTAAGTAATCATATAATTGACTCTACTGTTGGATCCAGAAGTGCAGGGCTGGTTTCAGGAATGAACACTGAACATTTTTAATGGCACTATGAATAAATGGAGGCATGTGGTGAAAAATGTTAAGCACATGGACTATTATCTGTGAAATATTTTGATTATGCAGATTCTAAACTTTGCCTCTCAAAAGGTACATTGCCAGTCTTGCTGAGTGTTGGTTTTTAAGTACTATATCTCTGGAAATCTAAAAAACAAAAACAAAAGCATAGGTTCTCAAATGTGGCAGTCAGAATATTTTGCACAAGTTTTGAGAAAACTGGGTAGGTAGCGAGGATTTAGATGACTGCAGAAGGAAACGTATGTCCTAGGATTTTATGATTAAAATTGGAGCCAATTTCTCATCCTTTTACTTCTACCCATATATCTAATAAATTTGCCCTGTTCTGTCAATTCATCTTTGACAAAGCTATAACCATCTGCCCCTTTTGGTCACCACCTTACTCCAAGACTTCATCGTCTTATTCCTGGATAAGTATAATAGTTTCCTAACTGATTTTCCTGCCTCCAGTCTCCTCTTTCCTTTATCCAATCTGAAAACTACCTCCTTTTTTGCCCTATCCAAACTGTAGCCATTCCAAACTAACATTCTTAAAATACTACTCTTGCTCTGTTCCTCATCTGTTCATACCTCCTCATGGTTCCCTATATTCTACTATGTAACTGGGCATTCAAGGTACTCCTGATTAAGTACACCAAGTAGCTGATATTCCTCCATCCCAGTATTTATCAACACACCCCCTGCACTATGCCACACTATTCACATTTTTCAATTTTATATTTTTCTGAGACTTTTTTGTCCCACCCCATCCCTTGGTTGATAGCTCCTTTCTCTAACCTTTCTATTGGGTTGTCAGAAAAGTCATGACGTATTTTTCTGTGTTTTTCATTACAAAAATGCATCATGACTTTTCTGACAACCCAATATTTATCAGCCTAAATCTTACCTTTTTCATGGTTACTCCAGTCCACATTCATTTCTAAGTTTTCAGAATGCATTTCCAAATTCATATCTCAACTCCTAATTTGGCACTAACTTATGGACTGCCCTATTTGCTTATTGAACCACTTTATATGAGTATTGTTCCACAAAGCAATTTTATGTGCCATTAAAGAAAGGATCAATTGTAGTTCCACTTTTGTAACCTCCAAAAGTTTCATAGAGTGATTTCAAAATTAAATGTTTTTTATTTTTATTTATTTATTTATTTTTTGTGGGCAGTGTGACTGGCCCTCATATGTGGGACCCTAACCGGGGCGACTCGCTTCCCAAGCCAGTGCTTAACCACTGCACCACTTGGCCAGCCCTAAATGTTTTTAAAATGAATTGAATAGAATTCTTTTCACACAGACAAGATAAATAAATAATTTTTAAAAAGTTTAGCTGATGTATTCTATCCCCAAACCAGAGAAATTCTTTTTAAAACTAAGATAAATAATTATAGCTAACAATTAAGTTATTGCTTATTTTGTTCCAGGATGCTTTTGTAAACATTTGATGCATGATTTCATTTAATATCTTCAGCAACCTTGTGAGGTACTACTAATGTTATTCTCATTGTATAAAGAGGGAAACTGAGACTTCTAGGGATTAAGAGGCTTGGCCAAAGTCACACAGCTGGTAAATGGAGTTTAAGCATACAAGTATGCTATTTAAATTCAGAAACTACATTTTTAATTACTCCTTGCTATGGTCTGAAAGTTTGTGTCTCCCCCACCAAAAATTTGTAGGTTGAAATTCTAATCCCCAAGGTGATAGTATTAGGTGGTGGGGCCTTTGGGAAATAATAAGGTCCAGACTATGAGAAACAAATTTCTGTTGTTGATAAGCCACCCAGTTTGTGGCATTTTGTTACAGCACACAGAACAGACTAAGACAGTCCTATAGTCTAGATTTCTTGGAGGGGCATCAACTCTCTGTTTTTTATTAATACAAATACATATTTTATAGTAAAATATGGTTCTTTTACTTGATATGTTACCCAGCTAAAATGTGAGACAATTGGTACCAGAATGAAAAGCAACTCTACTCAGAGAAAGAAAAATTGTATATCCCTGAATGATAATGGGGGAAATGATTTTAAAGAAAACAAATATATACTGTGATTGCAATGGAAAAAATAGCCATAGAATAATGGCAAGACACATTAATATAAGCATGTCATTTAGGCATTTGATTTATATTTTCTAGTCTGAAGATATGTTGCATTATTATTTGAACCAACAACTATTATTTTAAAAAAGAATTGACTACTGTTTCTGACTTTACCCGCAATTTGACTTTCACCGGAATCTCTTTTTCAGTTTGGAGTCTGATAGTTGAAATAAGTTGTAAAGATAATATAGTTCAGGAAAAAAAACTTCTAAATTTAAAATTATTTCTCTTAAACCATATTGTAGAATTTTATAGAAAAAAAGACTGTCCAGCTGGTCTATATTTTCAAGGAAAACAAATATAAGGAAATTGAATATTCTTCTAGCAGAAGGGTTTCAGGCAGTAAGTATTGTGAGTTTGGGAACAAAACACTTTCTGACTGAGAATCATTGTTCATAATATCAATGGTTAATATGTAATGTTTTATATGAATATTATTTAAGAACCTCAGTGGAAACTCCACCTTTCCCTTGGGAATATCTTCATGATCCTTCAATAACAGAGAAATTTGGAGAGTTGTTGGAGCTGGTGACCAAAAGTTCTGTAGGACGTCAGATATCTCTGTGGAAAGTTTTTGAGCTGACAGGAAGGGGGCACCAGTGTGTGTCCAAGATGGGAGAATGAGCTTTGAAAGAGGAAAGACTGTTCCAGTCTGGCTAAAAGACTTCATATAGCTCTGAAGAGTTTCAGATTACCTTTACCAGCAAGGCCACATACGTAGCCTCATTTAAAACCGCTTAGAAGTTGAGTGCTTTGGAACCAAAGGTGACGAATACTGATGAATAATCCATTTCTTAAATCATTCACTTGAAAAATAGCTTTTATCCAACACCTTTATACACCAAGCTCTCTACTAGGCACAGAGGTTATAAAAAGTATTTTATAAAAGTAGCTTTTGCCTTCAAGGGGTCAGCATGATTTTGAACCAATAATTTGTGAAAGAGAAGTACAGGATTTGAATATAGGACTCTTAGGGGCCTTAGAGTTATCACTGCAGGGTGACAGAAATAAGTGCTGCAAGGATGCTTAATAGGGCCGGCAGAGTGGTGTGTTGGTTAAGAGTTAGCTTGGGATGTCAGCTCTGAGCAGCAGGGCCCCAGTTCGGATCCCACATGAGGGACAGTGACACTGCCCTCTACAGCTGAGATGGTGAACAACAGCTTGACCTGGAGCTGGGCTGCTGTGAGTCGCCGGTGATGGCATAGGCTGCAGTGGGACTGGCAGCTGGTGGGTGCTTGAGCTGCCGTGAGCAGCCATGAGCAGCCGTCCAAGGGCCGGCGAGCAACAGCCTCAACCAGGAAGAGCAGAATGATAATACCAACATGGGCCAGTGAAGCCATGTCTTCCACAACTAGACTGAAGAACCAAAGGACAGCAACTTGTCTGTTCCCCTTCCCCAGTTCCCCAATGCTGTTCCCCTCCCCCAATTCCCCAATAAAATCTTTTTTTTTTTTTTTAAATTTCCCTTTGTTACCCCACTCATTTTAGGTATTTCAAGGAGAAAGTGAAGGTGCTTGGTCACTTAGTTCAGTATGGACAGGAGTGGTTTAGTCCTAATGACCAGAGGAGGAGTGGCCTGAGACAAGCTATACACATGACACTCATCAGGGGCCCTGCAATAAGTAATGAGTTCAAATTCTGAAAAAACAGAGTTAGGGAGTTGGGGCTAAGGATAAAATATATAGTATACTCATTTGGACTATCACCTCACAGAGATCTGGTGTCTCTTATTAAATACAATGGTGAAATAACCTTCCTGAAGGAAGATTAGTAAGATACAGGAGAAGGACTGAAATGGCCATTTTTAAACTGTAAAAATTAATTTACTTCCTAGTCTGTCCTCTCATTACATCACTTCTATTCTAGCCCTCTGGTAAAATTCATAAAACCTGAACCATGAAAAAAACAAAAAACAAAAAAAAAACTTCTTCATTGTACCAAAATTGTGCAGAAAAGAATGGCCAGACTCCCGATCAACAAGGATATGCTCTAGGTAACTTCTCTGAAAAGGGAGTTATTGTGGTACCTTTAGGGAAGGGATGATTGGGAAAATTATAATCATAAAGGAGTGGCCATTTGGTCACTGCTTGCTATGTGCCAGCACAATAGTCATTATATTTTGGATTTGTCTCAAAATACATTTTGAGGTCATAGATCTTAGATTCTTGTTACACATATTCCAACCTCTCTGCCTTTGCTTATGACTGCAGAAAACCTCGTTTCTCCCACAACTATCTGTGAAATTCCCATTAATCATTCAAAACTCACAGTTTGACATCTACTTACCGTAAAGACTTTGCTGTAACTTTCCTGACTCTGAGGAAACTGATCTTTTGTTCTCTAAATCTCTGTTGTAGGTATTTATATTTTTCAAATACAACCTACTTTTTGCCTTACATTGCAATACTATAAACTCAGATGGCATGTGTCTGGCTTCCTTATTGTAAGATAAACTTCAGAGTAGAAACCATGTTTTTAAAAAGATTTGTCTTCCCTAAGAAGAGCGTTTTCCACGGCTTTCCTTGTGGATCTCATGCATCAGAATCATGTGGGGTGTTTGTTCAAAGTCCAAAAGACTGGTATCTACCTCAGTATTGCTAAATTGCATCTCTGGAGGTAGGGCCCAGGGACTCCTATTTTCAACCAGCGTTTTAAGTGAGCCTTGTGTTCATTAAAGTTCAGGCATCTCTGTCTTAGCATAGGTCAGGGTTCTCAACTTGGGGGTGATTTTCCCCTGAGGGGACATTTGTTACATATAGAAACATTTTTGCTCCTCACAGCTGGGGTGGATGATACAGGTGTTTAGAGGGTTGAGGCCAGAGGTGCTGCTCAACATCCAACAATACACAGGGCAATCCCCAACACAAAGAATTATCTATCCCAGAAGGTCTGTGGTGCTGAGGCTGAGAAACCCTGGCATGGAGCAAACAGCATCGTGTGTATATAGGTGATCAATAAATGTTTCTTGAATAAACAAGCTTGTGGGAAAGTGCAAAATAAAGCTGGGTGCGCTTAGTGAGGGCTCAGCCGCATTCCTTTTGGGAACTGCCGCCGCTTCACAGCTTTCATACCTGCCTAGTTGTGTGGGGTCATTGAGGCCCAGGACCTCCTAAAGCTCATCCTTTCCAGTTAACTATACATCACACTTAGCAACTTCTTTATAAGAGAAACAATCTCTTTAAAAAAACTATTCACATCATAGTAAGTTTTTAATTTTAGTTCTTTACATAGTTTCTTGCATTTTAAAACCACCCAATATGTATTCCCTGAGGCAATCCCAGCATTTATGGGATTGGAGGCAGCATGAGTCTCTATTACAGACAAGCAGACTCGCAGTGGTACTTCTGTGATTTGCTGGTAATCATGTGGTGACTTAACACCCTCCTTAAGATTAGAATCTACTGTTTTCTACACATATACCATAAAACTACATTGCTTCCCAAATACTTATTTTGACATCTTTGGTCCTTCATTTGAAAACGGAGTCTTGTGATATCTGAAATTACATACTTAAAATGTCTCTTCAATTATCTTTTTGATTGCTCAACCCTAAATGAATCATTATTCATCATAACAATGCAGTATTCCTTCTGTTTGGAGAGAGAATGTGTTTAGATTGTCTCTGTTGAAAGTAGGCAAGAATTAGCTCATTTTGACAATGGTCACTTTGGAACCTTATAGCTGATGATCTTAGTATGGGGATTATTTTCAAATATAGGCCATATTGAACTTTTGGCTGTGTTAATATCATAAGCAAAGTATTTGTTTCATAGTCTCATAGATTATATATATGTGTATGTATATAATCATATGTACATACATATATATGATGTATGTGTATAACTCTAGAATACTGAAACTAAAGATATAAAAATTAAATAAAAGACTCATTTCTGACTCTTTGCTTCCATCACAGTTCCCCTCTTTTGATTTTTGTTTGGGTTAAAAAGCCCCCAGCTTGGCAGCTCTGTGTTGAGGTTCTCTGGCCTTTGGGTAAACTTTGACTATACAGTAGCAGGAAAGAAGAGAAGGAGGATTCAGTTACAGTTTTCCATCTTAAAATAAATTTTTGGTTTTTTTTAAAGCGATTTATTTATGTAGAAATTTTAAAGGATATAACTAAAATGCTTTAACACATTATAGATTCCTTCACAAGTTCTATAAAGAATTCGGACACAGACTATATTCTTTTCCCCCTTTTTTAATATTTGAGAAATTCAGTTCTAGTTTGTTCAGGTCAGAAGTAAAAATGAATTTAAAAGACTGGAAAGTATTTAATAGCATATAAAAACATTTTTCTTGGGTGGTCTCCCTGTAACTCATCTTTTTTTTATTTTCCTTCTCCTTATCACCTATGTTTTCAAACATGTTTCAATTCAAGACAAGTGAATCAAGGGGAAATGACTTAAAAAAAAAATCTATCTTAAAGAAAAAAGGAGAAATGCAAAGGCTAATTAATAAGAGTGTTTTATATTTTATTCTCAGCATTTAATATTATACAAGGCTAACTTTCACTACTGTCTAATAAAATGAACCAAAAGTGAAAAGTTCAAATATTAGGCTTTCCTGTGAAGCTGGTTTCATGAAGTCCTGGGAGCCAACATCAGCGGAGTGACAGAAGGGCGTTCATGTTTCTGTCTCGTCTGTGGTGGACTGCTGAGATGGCTACTTGAAGCAAATAAAACTCCCCAAACCAAAATTTAACCTGTACCTCAGAAGTTCAGTGACCTAAGGTGAAGGAACTTTGCTTCAAGTCTCCACTGACTTCCTCTGCTTTTCACCAACCCCTCTGCCCAAATTGCCTCCTTAAAGCTAAACAAACAAAAATGGCCAAACACCAGACTTCTCAACAAAAGGCATTTTGTTTTCTACCCAACTGTTGTGCACAATATATGAAAGTCATAGTCATGGCAGAAGGAAACTTACATTAAATTAACATTCCCCAAAACAAGTTCAAATCAATGGATATGTTCTCTTCCAGAGAAATCCATAATTATCTTGGCTTCAGCACAGCAGAAAATAACAGAGTATCATAGACAGTTTTCTGAGTTGACTATAGTTCAGATCAAGGTCCACATATGCTGTAAATCTCTGTAATGGCAAGTAGCTCTCAGAACCTACCAAGCCATTTAGCAATTTCAGTGGGCCACACCAGAACTTCCAAATAGATTTGGAACAAGTGTTCATTTCTCATGAAGTACCTTGAAATTACCAGTAGACAAAGTTAAAGTAACAGTTTAGACATTTAAGTCTGTGTCCATAGAATAAGGCTGACGGATAAAATACAAGACACCCAGTTGAATTTGAATTTCAGATAAGGAATGAACTTTTTTTAGTATAAATCTGTCCCATATATTGTATAGGACATACTTATACTAGAAATGATTTATTTACCTGAAATTCAAATTTAACTTTGTGTTCTTTTTTTTTTGTTGTTGTTATTTGCTAAGACTGGCAACCCAATCTAAGAAGGTAATTTCAAACTTCAATTATAGAAATCCTGTTATTAAATACTAATATATATATAATTTAAAAATTGTACAAGGTATATGAAATGTGAGAAATTGGCTGCCAGTTCTAGGAGGCATAATCTGTGCAAAGATAGCTAATGAATAATAATAAAAAAGAGGTAGGGCTTTCCTAAACCTGAATCACACTTAGCACATCTTGTATACACGCTGGCCCTCTTGGTGCATAATTATGATGTTTTGGATCATTGGCAGCCACCTGTCCAGAGGTTATTCGAGAGAACTGAACATTGAGTTTACCTTTGATGCTGTCATAGGCACCGGCTAGTTGATCTAAGTTTGACCAAAGCAGAATCGTTTGATATCTGCAACTAAACAGTTGCTCTCAGAAGGTATATAGGTCCCAGAATAGCATTCTGTTTCTATGAGCTCTCAATAATCATAATGTCATGGTTAATACAGGATTTTGCTTCAACTACCAGGTCTACCATATGTTAGTTGTATGAATTGGATAAGTTATTTAGTCTCTCTAAGCCTCTGTTTCTTCACTTGTAAAATGAAAGTAAAACCCTTTTAATAAGCTCTTGAGATAAGCCGTTATATGAAATAATGTAATTAGAAGAGTGTCTGACATTTATTAATTATTAAGCTGTGGATTTTCTGGATGCCAGGACCTATTCTGTCCTGTTTATGCTATAACATCAACTCCAAACACAGTGCTTGACACGTGGAAGGAGATCACATACAGTAGTTCCCTCTTATCCACGGGGGATACATTCAAAGCCCTCCAGTGGATGCCTGAAATCATAGATAGTACCAAACCCTATATCTTTCCTGTAAGTACATACGAGTGATAAAATTTAATTTATAAATTAGGCACAGTAAGAGATTACTAACAATAACTAATAATGACATAGAACAATTATAATCATATATCGTAATAAAAGTTATGTGAATGTGGTCTCTCCGTTACCCTCTCTCTCCTTTTCTTTCTCTCAAAATATTGTATTGAGAATGAGAGAACCAAACTTGACTTCCAGATTCCACAATTAAACAATCTTTGTTATTCTCTACTCCTAGCATCATACCTATTAACTTTGTAAAGTAATAAATTGTGTTATATATGTTAAATATATATATATATATATATATATATATATATATATATATATATATATATATTTGATTGAACTGTGCTCACCTTTTCACATAAGTGAAGCACTTTATGGCTTCTCTTTGGCAAATACACATTGCCAGCACCACTACTCTTCTGCTTTGGGGCCATTATTAAGTAAAATAGGATTACTTGAACACAAGACCTGTGATGCTGAGAAAGTTGATCTGATAACCAAGACAGCTACTAAGTAGCTAACAGGCATATACAGTGTGGATACACTGGACAGGATGATTCACATGCTTGGTGGATCATCATGAGATTTCATCATGCTACTCAGAATGGCACGAGATTTAAAACTTATGAATTATTTACTTCTGGAATTTTCCATTTATTTTCAGTTCACGGTTGACCACAGATAACTTAAACTGCAGAAAGCAAAACCACAGATTAGGGGGAATAAATAGCTTTAGTAGTAGAGGTAGTCCTACTAATTCACTAGAGTACCTGATAAATACAGAAACTTAGTATTTTGAAACAGAGAATTGCTCTTTGTGGTTTTCTGGAGAATTTTGGTTTCTGGAGGTATAAAATCAAGTTGTTAAAACACATACATTATATTTTAGGAAAATCACCATAAGACTCTTAAGTTACCCCACTGTAAAATAAGTACCAACCCAATGGGTGGTATTATAAGGCCATCTTAAACCTGAATGTCGATGTTACAAATTGAGCTTTGTGTCTATTCACCAGCAAACATTGATGCATTTTTTTCTGCATTTCATTGTGCCTTTCAAAAATTAGTATAATGATTACATAAAACATAGATTTTGATCAAACTGTAGACATGCCTCATATGATGTTGTTTAAGGTTAAATAATGTAGAGCTCAGGAAATAGTCTATTAATTACTATTACTATGCTATCTAGGCTCTACAGATGATACCCCATGAGTTGAGAGGGGTTGTACCTTGTCTTGAAGGAAATGGAATTTCCAATCTATGATTTTACCAAGGCAGATGAAAGTGGGGAAGAAAAGACCTTCTATTCTGTAAGACTAAGAGTTGCAAGGCTAGACTTGGAGACATGTAAATGTCTAAAAAACAAACACCATGGAGGCTAAAGCTGGTGTAGGTTAATCTGGTAACTACCATGTTGATTGTATCAGATCAAGGTCCACTAATGCTGTAAATCTATAATGGTGAGTAACTATTGGCTTGGGATCTAGGTGGGGACCCTTGATTTGCATTCAATTCTTATAAAATGCAAACATTCCCATGACAATTAGCCATGGGAGACACTAAATCTTGTACTTCTGTAGTCTCTCTAGCATTCAGTGAAATTTTATAAAACAATGCAGTAAAGCCCTAGCCACATTTGGAGAATTAACCAAGGGAACTATGTCCCTGCTTTGGGAAAATTGGGATGGGGAGAGAGCAGCCCAGAGAATCAAGTTGTGAAATGACATGATGTGACCTGTGAGAGCTCTGGATCAGAGGCTAGGAGACCAGATGACTAGCAGAACTGAAGAGAGGTCACTAGTTTGAATTTGTAGAACACGTAAGAATTTCTCAGAAATTCCCAGAAATCTCTTGGAAAGAGGAACACAGTACAAAATGGACTCCCTGAAATCAATTTGGATATTAAAAGAAATGTAACCTTATTTTGCCTTACAAACTCATGAGATCTGAGGGCATATTCATTGCATTTTGTTCATCTTGGCAGCCAGAAAGCTCAGAGCTGAAATTATTGCTTAATTATAATAATAATCTCATCCGGAATTCCCAAAATCATCAGAAGCTACTTGGAAGGGAAATCCAAGTACACCTTCTCTCCTCTTAAATGATTTATGATCTCTCTTTTAATCTTTATTATTATAAAAACTTTTTGTGTATGATTTACACATAAGCTGAGATTTATATATGCCTAGGCATGTGCAATGAACCAGAGGGCAGCCTGCCAGAAGTCTGCTCAGATGAGTGACTAGGTTGGCTACTGAGAAAAACGGAGTCACACTCTTGGCCCCAAAATAAAACATCTTTGGAGGGGAAGAGTGACTCTGGATAAAATCATTTTGTCATTTGTGTTAGTCATTGGTTTTGCCTCCATGGACATGTGTCTGGGACTTCTGGGGGAAAATGTAAGTAAAACCAGAAAATGAAAGTGTGTCTATTAAAGCTCTTGCATGAGAACTAAAACAACACTGCTTTAGTTCTCTCCTAAAAAAATGTTAGATCCTCTTACCTTTGGCCCCTCTCCTGAAGCATTCACCGTAGTGTCCATTGGGAAACAGTGGTGCTTTGCAAAAGATAGCTTTCGAGTCTGGTGGTCAAGACTAATAGGTGAAGAAGAAATAACTGTGAAAAGTAGCAACAGGAGTGCCTGGCAGGCACAGAAATATACAGAGGAAACAATAGTGAGGCCTGGGAAATGGAACAATTTCCAGTATGAGAAGTGGCAAGACTCTTTCCTTGATTAAACTTTAGTCAGCCTCTCAGCCCCTGGGCCTGAACTTTGGCATCTGTCCTTATAGGGCCTGGAATACCCAATTGTAGCAAAAATCTTGCTAAGTCAGTTTTACGAGAATCTTTGTCCTTCATATCTAATCACCCTAGATATCTGATCAAATTCCTCAATTCCCATGTTTGATTACTCTGATTACTCTGGCCTGCCTTCTGAAAGAGTCTCGTTAAGATAGTTTAGCAAGAACCCCCCCCCCCTTTACACTTGATGTTTCTTCTTAGTAAATTTCCATCCACTGACCCCACTCTGCTCCTTGGCTATAAATCCCCATCTATCCATGTTTAATTTGGAATTCAGCCCAGTTCTGTACTGAGGTCTCTTTCCCTCCATTGCAATAGCCCTGAATAAAATCTGCTTTTACCACTTTAACTTCTGTATGGCTTTGGTTTTCGACCTTGTGTCAAGTATGCTTATATCAAGTAGACCTTGGCAGTACCCAACATAAGGGGTGATAGTACACAGTGGTGCTGATGTTACCTGTGTGATTAGCCGTACCAGCAAAGGCAGCCATGTCTTCTGAGTGTACAATGAGATGAGTGATGGCATAGCTGATAAGCACATATGAGACTATCCTTGATGAGTCTACTTGGGAAAGTAACCAGAAGAAGACCTAAAAACAGATTACAGTTGACCCATGAACAACACAGGTTTGAACTATGCAGATCCACTTATAGGTGGATTCTTTCAATTGACCTGCAACATGCAATTCAAACCATGTTGTTCAAGGGTCAATTGTATATTTAATTCTCATAAAGTCAGTAGTACTTTTTATAAATAAAATATTGTGCCATTTTAAGTATCCATATCCTTGTTTTACAGGCAATAAAACTGAGCCTTTCAAGAGGATCCAAGATGTTGGAATAGGTAAACACTGAGTTTGCCTCATCCCATGAACACATTAAAATTACAACTAAATTATAGAACAGTCTCCCCGGAGAACCATCTGAAGTCTAACTAAACAGAAGTTTTGTAACTAAGGATATAAAGAACAAGCCATGTTGAAACAGGTAGAAGGGATGGACATGTGAAATGGGCTGGCCTTAAACCTCCATGGGGTGGTTGAGAACCAGTTGGGATATCTCAGCAATGGAGGTTCCCCCCAGAGGAGTGAGGGATCCCAGCCCCACACCAGCCTCTCCAGCCTGGAATACTGGTGCTGGGAAGAGGAGCCCCAACAACACCTGTGAAAAATAGTGGGGATTCTGACTGTCCAGATGAGACAAAAGGGTGTGGGAAACCTAGACATCCTCCTAAAGGGCCTATGCACAAACTCACTCCCTTGCAGGCACTCACCCTGGGCTCCAGTGGAGGGACGGTGACTTGGGAGCCATCAGAGATGTGTGGGGTTGGGGTGGGGTGGGGGAACTGGGTAGTATGGCTTTGGGCAGGGACTGGAAGTACAGTTGCCATTTTCCCTGAGTGGAGTCCTTTTCCTGTGCAGCTGGAGAGTGGGTGCACTCTATCCTGTGGTGACCCTCACACCTCTTGCCCATGGGCAAATCTGAATCTGAAATGGTTCAGTGCGCTTCGCTTGCTCCTCCCTGGTGAGTCACTGAGATCCCGCCTCCTCCAACTTGCATACCCCATGAGGCTTTATTAATGACTGAACCTTATGGAAACCAGCAGCTGGCAGCAGGCCTTGAAGTGTCCTTGCTTTTGGCGGAGCTACTTCAGACCTGGTACTGGTGGCAGCCATCCTTGGTTCACATAGTGGCCACTCTCACACACCTCCAGGTCCAGCAGAGGCAGCAACCAACTGTGGATCACTTTGTAGCTCCTAACAGGTTGTTCCCAGCCAGTCACAGGCAGTGTCTGACCTTGGCCTATATACCAGAGTCCCTTCCAAGAGGCCCCCAAAACAACATACTTGGAGGTTGGCGTTATAACATAGCTGAATACCACCCAATTATCCCCACAAGTGGCACACCCAAAGGGAGGTCTCAACAGGCACCAGCATGTGCTGGGGCAAATCCCACTCTGTGTGGTAATCCCCTCCCTGCACAGCAGCCTGTAAGCTGTGGATGTGGCCAAACCTCATAGCCAGTCACTAATGGGCAATCCCACCTACTAAAATGCCAATAGCAATCAAGCCTTAACTATAACAGGTAGGCACACACAACTCACACAAGTGGCACTCCTGGAGTGCCTGGTGCAAGTGACTAGGGAGACTGTATTACTGGGCTCCACAGGGCACCTACTATGTAAGACCATTTGGCAAGATTGGGAAACATAGTAGATCTACCTAATACATAGAAACAAACACAGGAAGGCAGCCAAAATTAGGGAAAAAAACACACAAACAAAATACACCCAAAATGAAAAAACAGGAGAAAACTCTGGGAAAAAAGTAAACAAAATGGAGGCAAGCAACCCACCAGCGACAAAATTCAAAACACTGGTTATAAGGATGCTCATGGAACTTAATGAGAACTTCAACAAAGAGATAGAAAGCAGAAAAAAGGACATATGTGCCATAAAAAAGAATCAGCCATAGGATCTACGACTAGGACTATTCTACCCAGCAAGCATATCATTTAAAATCAAAAGGACAGATAAAGTGTTCCTAAGACAAGAAAAAGCTAAAGGTGTTCATCACCACCAAACCAGTATTACAAGGAATGTTAGAGGGGCTTCTTTAAAAATAAAAAGTAGGGTCGGCCGAGTGGCGTGGTGGTTAAGCGCTGGCTTGGGAAGCAAGCGGCTTCTGTTCAGGTCCCACATGTGAGGGCCAGTGACGCTGCCCTCAAAAAAATAAAAAATGAAATAAAATAAAATAAAGTAAAAAAAATAAAAGATCAAAATTATGAATAATCAAATGGCAATAGCTACATATCTATCAACAATTACTTTCAATGTTAGTGGATTAAATGCTCCTATAAAAAAACATAGGGTGGCTTAATGCATAAGCAAACAAAACCCTTACATATGCTGCCCATAAGAGACTCACTTCAGATTGAAAGATACACCACAGACTGAAAGCAAAGGGATGGAAAAAGTTATTTCATAAAAATGGAAATGGAAAAAAAAGCATGGGTAGCAGTTCTTATACCACACAAATTAGACTTTAAAACAAAGGCTGTAACAGGAGACACAGAAGGACCCAGTAATCACAGTTCTGGATATTTATCTGAAGAAACCCAAAACATTACTTTGAAGAAACGTGTGTAAGCATATGTTCATTGCAGCATTATTTACAATGGCCAAGATGTGGATGCAGCCTGGGTGTCTATCGATGACTAAATGGATAAAGGAGGTGGTACATATATATAGTGGAATATTGCTTGGCCTGGGAAGGGAATGGGTTCTTGCCATCTGTGAGGCATGGATGGACCTGGAGGGTACTGTTCTGAGTGGAGTGTCAGACAGAGAAAGATAGATGCAATGTGATTTCACTTATATGTAGAATCTAAAGAACAAAATAAACAAACAAAACAGAAACACACTCATAGATACAAAGAACATTTTGATGATTGCCAGATGAGAGAGGGGTTGAGGGGGTGGGTGAAAAATGGGAAAGGATTAAGAAGTACAAATTGGTAGTTACAAAGTAGTTATGTGGATGTAGGGTATAGCACAAGGAATATAGTCAATAACATTGCAATAACTATGTATGGTGTCAAGATTTATCAGGGTGCTAGATAGAAGAGGGATTGGGGGACAGGATGAAAAAGGTGAAGGGATTAAGAAATACAAATTAGTAGTTACAAAGTCGTCATGGAGATGTAAAGTAATGTAAAGTCAATAATATGGTAATACCTATGTATAGTGCCAGGTGGGATTAGACTAGTCAGGATGGGTCACTTCTTAAATTATATAAATGTCTAATCACTGATGCTGTACACTTGAAATTAATACAAAATAATATTGAATACTAACTATAATTGAAAAATTTTAAAAACGGGGAAATAGGTGAAGGGGAACAAGTGGTCCAAATCTCTAGGTATAAAATGAATAAATCATGGGGATGTAGTGTGCAGCATGGAGAATATAATCATTAATTTTGTGTAAGAATTGTATGGTGTCAGATTGTGGCTGGACTTCTGGTGATCACTTCTTCATATAAATGTTGAATATAAATGTATATAAATGTTGAATAACTATGGTGTACAACTGAAACTGGTATATTGTTGTATGTTAGGTATATTTTTTTTAAATAAAAATCTTTTTTAAAAAAGGGCTTAGAAAAGCTAACTCATCTTGTAAAGGGCAGGATTGGGACAGAAATCCAACTCTTCTGCTAATTCTCAATGCTTATTTTACTACAATAGAGCTGTCCCTCATTTAAAATATTTCCTATACAGATTTTGATACCCAAGTCCTTTTGCAAAATTAGATGATATATGAATTAATAAGTTTTTTATTTTCCTATATGTCAAGTGAAATATATTTCATACCTTGGTGGAATTTACTTTTTAAAAAAATTTTAAATTGAATTTATGCATTGAAATGTATTGATTTAATACATTAAAAATGCTCCCCATCTTTATTTGAAGAAAAATCTACTAAATTTAAACTTAGGTTATATACAAAATCTGGCAAGAAGTAAGACGATAACATTGCTTTAAAACAAACAAACAAACAAACAAACAAACAAAAACCTAACTGGAGACATTAAACAAAAATAGAAAATTTCCTTTACTATTTTAAAAAGCTTCCCTTGAAAAAGGACATTCAGGCAAGATGGTGACAAGGAGCAGGATAGGGTCAAAACTAGGGGGCTTGCCAGGTTAGTCCAGGAAAACTAGAGCAGGCATCAGATTCACTCCACTAGCAAAGAGGCAGCCAGCGCCAAGAGCTGGAACTTTGCCAAAAGCTGAGCAGGGTGAATGCCAGAGGAGTAGCCAAGAGAACAAGCCAAGGATTAGTAAGTAGAGAAAGCGGCAGAGGTAATGGGAGACAAGAACACAGGAAGCAGTTCCTAGGGTACCTATCTGCATTGCTTCTGGACAGTGTTTCTTTAGCATAATGCCTCATTTCATGCTCCAAGCATGAGCTCACTACACAGTATCGTAAAGGTAATTTGCTACTCCTGATATCAAACAACCCCAATCTAATCTTCTACCCCTTGAAATACAGGAGGATCTGGTTTGGAAACTGAGAAACACGGGCATCTGAGTTATCTGGGTTGTCGTTACAGTGTATAGCAGTCTTTCTGGTCCATTCCTTAGACCTATGTCCATCCATGTCCCCCAGCCACTGCCTTGGCACTGAAGAGAGCCTGACAGAGCCTGAAAAATATATTCATGTCTCTAGTCTATTGTTTTGGAAGCAGGAGAAGTGAGATTCCAGATGGAATATGGAAACGAAAAGCCTGAGGGAAAATGTATTTGCTTCAAGCCTGTAAGAAGCATAGAAAGAAAGGCCTTGCTATTAAAACCTCAGAACTCAGGAAGCATGGTGGATAGTTATTTAGCTTTGAAGTGGCCAGGTAAAGGGATATGTCAGGAGGGTTACTAGATATGGTTTGCTACTCTGAGGTGTCCTATGGTGTCTCAGTATCTGTGAAAATCATCCCTGCAGTAGGTCTTAAACTTCTGTTTTGAGAACCCGTGAGAAGTGCCATGTCCTTTTTCTTTGACCCAGAACTATTTTATTTGACTCTAAAATGCTGATGCTCAGGACAAACATTCTCATAATCAATATTTCAAACAACTAAACTTTTAGTCTTTTACTCTTGCCAAAAAAACAAAAAAAGGGCTCATCAAACCCAAGAAAGAGGGGAAAGCATGGCAGGCAAAGGCAATGCAAATGGCAGAAATCAGTATTCTACTGCTCTGAGGATGCAGTCTGTTCTTCTTTAAACTGGTATGTGGGGGTAAGGTTGTGGAGGAAACAACAGAAAATCAAAAAACACATATCTGTAAGAGAAGATGCATTGGTTAGCCTTTTCAAGATTTCTGTGCTGTATCATCTAAAGTTGCTGTGGAGGTATGCTATTGTTTTACACTTAAAAAAATCTTCTATATCACCAGCCAAATAATCATTGGGATCTTAAATCATTCTCCCTGCAATTTCATTCCCTAAGACTTTCTTGAAGTGAAGAACATATCCCAAAGCAACTTAAAAATACTTGCACAAAAAGAACAGGGTTTAATAAGAAAGAAAATGAAGCAAAGTAAACAAAATAAAGGATAAAATTAGTTTAATTATTTTAGGCAGAAAGAGTGCTTTAATTCAATTTCTTACATTGGGTTGTTGGAAAAGTCATGACGTATTTTTCTATGTTTTTCGTTGCAAAAATGCATCATGACTTTTCCGACAACCCAATATAATCTGTACATATTAGAAGGAAGGAGTAAAATGCATTGCATGGTATTCAGGCAAGAAAACAGATTTCATTTCAGCAGCTGGCATGCTCCGATTTCTGCTGCTCATTTGTTTATGACATCTGTCAGGTCAATGCATGTGGGCAGCGTGGTCCAAAATGGAAATGCACTATGGCTGTACTCTGTGTATTCTTGGTGAAGGTAGAATTTTCAATACTATGCTATAACCGATGGGGAAAGGAAGGATGACCAGGGTTAAAGACAATAGGTGTAACCCTGTGGGTGTTAATATTTGTCCTCTTCTTTGTTTTATGGTAATAGCAGAGGAAAGTGCAGCTTTATTTGGGGACATTATGGCAAATACAGCCTAGGGTGACCCCTAGTGAGTCACATCCTTGTGTAATCCCCTCTCCCTCAGTGTGGGTGGAATCTGTGGCCTGCTTCTAACCAATAGAATATGGCAGAGATGAAAGGATTTTTCAGATGTAACTTAGGTCCCTAATCAGTTGATTTTGAGTTAATCAGAAGAGTGGTATCCTGGGTTGGCCTGACCTAAATAGGTGAGCCTTTAAAAATAAAGACTAAGCCTTCCCTGAAGGTAGAAACTCCAAGCAGTTTCTCTTGGTTTCTAGATTTCATGAAGTAAGCTGCAATGAATTCATAGCCTCAAGGTAATAAACTCTATTGACAACATGACAGAGTGTGGATGGTGATCCTTCCCCAGTAAAACCTGCCCTGAGAATGCAGCATGTCTGAACCCTTGCTTCAGTCTTGTGAAACCCTATGCAGAGTCCAGCTATGGTTTGCCTAGCTTTGTGACCTACAGCCACAGTGGGTATTGTTTTAAGTCTCTACATTTGTGGGAATTTGTTATGCAACAATAGAAAACTAATACAGATATCAAATAGGGCCTTCTCAAAGGGCAAAGTGAGCAAAGACCCACAAGTCAAGATGACCTAACTTTGGATTGGGGCACTCCAGATGTTTTTTTCTTAAAAGGGTAGCTGTGTTGAACAAGGTGAAGGCCTGGGGGGAAGATTTCATGCAGAGATGAAATTGTGCATTTGTGTGTGTGATGGTGCCTCAGTCAGTAGTAAAGCCAATCAAAACAGTTCCCTAGACAGATATACATTTACGAGGGGAGCAGAAGGCATCTCATTCCACCTTGGCAGTCCCAGGGGATGGAAAATGCTGGACCACCAGCTGTCTTGGCATGTTGGATGGTCAATTTGATGCAGCCAGGCCCATTTGAGATGTGAGGGTTGGCAAACGGTCCAATTGAAATGCATGCACAGATGTGCTCTGGTAGGTGGGAACAAATGTATACCAGGCCTTTCTTAATGGAGGCCTCCTTCCTCTAAGTGTAAACCTGGAGGGCAGATGTTAATGCAATGGTATGGGCAAATGAATCAGCCTGCTGATCGAATAAGATTCAAACAGGCAGAAGGCAGGGAAGGACCACTTGAGGTTCTAAACCAGGATGAGTTTTCCTTTGGGGGATAAGAGTGAATTAACATTAGATTCCAGCAAACGGCATAACCTTTGTCAATGTCTGAGTTTTTCTCCACTTTAATAGGTTCTGAACCTTTGCCTTTTAATGGAACAAACATGATGTTTCAGTGTAAGATTTGCTTTTACCACTGTGGACCAAAAAGGAGCCACATACTAAACCTGAAAAGCTCAAGAGAGGTCTGCATGGTGGGTCTTATAAATTCAGAGATGGAAAGTAACCACATAGAATGGTCTGAACGTTAAAATTCCTAACTAAAAGCAGGTCACAGCAGTAGTCACGTTCTAGGCCTGTAGCTTCCTTGACAAAGGTCAGTCTTTACGTTACTGTCTATTTGCATCTAAGATAACATACCTTTGAAATGTCAGAGTAATCTTTTCCAGACCCCTCAAGGTACAACCACTAGCACCAGAGCATAAGACCACAGAACCCCTCATTGTTATCTAGTTCCCCCGAATACAATATTTACATACTGTAAATGTTGATTATTAACTGTCCTGTATCCACCAATGTAAAAGAAGTATGCGTCTCTCTGTTTGACTTTTTATCCAATTCCAGAGATTCCCCACTTGGCTTCCTCCTGCCGCCTTACTCTATTGCCAATGGATTTCATGTAACCCTCCTTCTATCTCTTCCTTTGATTCCAATGTATAAAATAAGCTGCAAAACTGCCATTCTCCTGAGCATTTTCTCTATCCATTGAGATTGCTTCCTGGCCATTGTTAGTTTGGCTCAAATAACTCATAAAATTTCTCTACAGGTTTGGACATTTCTTACATGTATATCACAAAGGATCTCTGCTGAGATGGTCCAGCTCTCCATCTTCTCCAGGAGATAGTGATAAAGAAGGACAACACATGTACTTCCAACACCTCTTATGTGAGTGCTCAGTTGAATTAGAGATCTTAATATTAACCCTTGAAACACACAGAGTATTGAAGAGTACAATAGGAAGGCACCCACAACAGCTGTGAAGGCATTATTTATTTATTTATTTTTTAAAGATTTTATTGGGGAATTGGTGGAGGGGAACAGCATTGGGGAATCGGGGAAGGGGAACAGACAAGCTGCTGTCTTCTTGTTCTTCAGTTTAGTTGCGGAGGATGTTGCTTCACTGTTGGTATCGTCATTGCGCTCTTCCCGGATGAGGCAGATCGGTCGCTGGCCTCTGGATGTCGCTCATCGCGGCTATTGGCAGCTCACGCTTGGCTGCCAGCCGCTCACGCTTGTTGCGGGCCACTCACTGTTGCCTATGGCAGCCCACTGCAGCAGGGGCTGCAGCCCACACCATCACAGGGGCTCGCACAGCCCAGCTCCAGGTGGAGCTGTTAGCTGTAGAGGGCAGTGTCACTGGCCCTCATGTGGGATCCGAACCGGGGCCGCTGGCATCCCAAAACCAGCGCTTAACCAATGCGCCACTCGGCCGGCCCTGTGAAGGCATTATTTATGCCCACCGGGAAAGATTGTTCTTTTGGAAGTGAGATTTTTCCATTTACAAGAGAGACAAGGAATAAACAGCTGATTTATTACCAGAGCTCTGGTAGAGTTTGGGGAAATAATCCCTGTCAGATGTGATGAAGAACCTTGCACAGCCCTAAGGGTGGATGCCATTCACACTGTAGTACCAGGAATGGCTCTCTGGACTTATGTAGTACACAACCCACAAGCACACAGGAACCCAGGTGAAGCCTTGGCGGTATTGAAGCCATCAGCAATTTGGCCAGTTGTGCAGAAGCAAAGGTGAGTATATGGTTCAATCTGTGACCTGAACAGCACATCCTGTTCTGTTTGCCAAGGTTGAGGCCCTGAGATTCACTCAGAGATATTGTTAGAAAATGGGACACATCAGAGCTCTGAATGAAGGTTGCAGCTGAGAATTACTGAAGGGAAGCAGCCAAAGACACAAAAGATAGAATATAGAAAACAGTTGCTAAGGCAATCTCACTAATTGTATCAGATTCTGTCTGATCAGTATGATTATAACAGAACTGATACAAACCTAACCTGACAGATATAACTTCATTTAATGGTCTGATAACACTATAGTTAAATCTAAACAATACTAATATTTGAGTTTGTTTGTATTCACATTTGTCATCATTAAGTTACATGTAAAACATGGACCACTGACATTTTTATTACTGATGAACAGTAACATATTAAAAGTGGCGGATTTTTGTTTTCCAATCACCACTTTGTGTTGTTGCTGTAGTAGCAAAGAATGAGAAACCTTACTTCAGTCATTTTCCAGGAAACAAGAAATCAAAGTTTTCTATCCCAAAAGAAACACTTTAGATATTGTCAGGTGCTGTTTTTTTTTTTACTTCAATGGGGTTAAATTCACACCAGACAACCCTAATGAGCTATTTTATTCTAGAAATGTTGCCTAAAATTTAGAGTTGGATTGCGACAGGTGGAGAATGGTATCTTGGTTGTGGCATCATAACCCAAACAAACCTACGGGAGGATGTGGATATTTGAAAAGAATGCCAATATAGTTTACCTCTCCATAGTGTTTCTTCGCAAAATGAAATGTGGGTGCCATTGTTTATACAACATCAATAATTATATTTACTTGGTAAGATGACACAATTAAAATAGGATTAAAAGAATATTAGCTTCTGAGGGTAATATATATCTGTGCCTTTTCCTTCTGCTCTTTTTTTTTTTTTGAGGGCAGTGTCACTGGCCCTCATATGTGGGACCCAAACCGGGACCGCTAGTGTCCCAAGCCAGCTCTTAACCACCATGCCATTCGGCCGGCCCCCTTCTGTTCTGAAAATATGAAAATATTTATATAAACCCCTCCCGCAACATAATGATAATGCTAACTCCCAAGTGTTCACCATGCTGCTTAAGAAACAAACCTTACTGATTCCTTTCCCCTGACCCATATACCACAGAGGAGTAACCAGCACTCTGAGATTTGTGTGTATTGTTATTTTGCTTTTTATTACACCTATATAGATGAATATACAGACTATGTAATATGTAAACATCTGAAAATGTATATATCCCTGAAAATTTTTTATTAAATATTGTATATTTGTGAGCTTAAAAATAGGATTATACAGTACATATTCTGATGCAACTTTCTTCCTTCACTTCACATTCCATTTTGAAATTAATCTATGTCACCACTATATAGTGTTTTGTTGCATTCATATATCACAGCGTATTCATCCAGTTGCCTATCAATGGACATTTGAGTTATTTTGGTTTTTTGTTTGTTTGGTGTTTTGCTAAAATCTATTATCTTATGAATATTCTTTTACATATCTCTTAGAGCACAAATAAAAGAATTTTTCTAAAGCTGTGCTTCCTAATCTTTTAAACAGGTTATCACTCATAAGAACTAACATTCATTCTATGATTCACTGGAACAATTAGATAGGTTGCTCTAGTCAAAGGCAATTGCCACAGCCCTCTCAGACATTTCAAGGGCTAAGAGCAACAATTTTGTGCATAACTGTTACCTAAGGGACACTATATATAAGAAGATCTGCTCTAAAAAACAGAGAGAGGAGTGGAGTAGCTAGGATATAGGGTTTGCATACGTTCAAAGTGGCTTTCAATGCTTCTTTGACATGCTCTTTGACAACAGAGGGTGAAGGTCTCACCACTTGCCAATCCACTGTATTGCATGAATTTAAAAATTTTGTTAGGTGGATGAAAAATTATCTTTTTATAGTGGTTTCCAGTTTTTGCATTTCTTTGAATGATAATCTTTTTGTTTGTTTTTAATATTTTATTGGGGAATTGGGGGAGAGGAACAGAGTTGGGGAATTGGGCAAAAGAAACAGACAAGTTTCTGTCCTTTCATTCTTCAGTCTAGTTGTGGAGGACGTCGCTTCACTGGCCCATGTTGGTATCGTCATTGCGCTCTTTTCCCAGGTGAGGCAGTCACTCGCCGGCCATTGGACAGCTGCTCATGCCGGCTGCCGGCCACTCACGGTATCTCATGGCAGCCCACTGCAGCAGGGGCTGCAGCCTATGCCAATGCCAGTGACTCAAGGCAGCCAAGCTCCAGGTCAAGCTGTTGTTCACCATCTTAGCTGTAGAGGGCGCAGCATCACTTGCACTCATATGGGATCCGAACTGGGACTCTGCTGCTCAGAGCTGGCGTCCCAAGCTAACTCTTAACCAACACACCACTCGGCCGGCTCTGAATGATAATTTTTCATGTTTAAGGGCCATGTGTAATATTAGTGTCTTAGGGCTGCCATACAAACTACCTCAAACTTAGTGGCTTAAAGCAAAAGAAATGTATTCTCTTACAGTTCTGGAGGACAGAAGTTTGAAATCATGGCATCAGCAGGATTGGTACCTTCTGGAGGCTGTGATGGAAAGACCATCCGATGCTTCTCTCCCAGCTTCCATTGGTTGCTAGAAATTCTTGGTGATTATTGGCTTGTAGCTCCGTCACCAAAATTGCTACCTCCTTAGTCACATGGCCTTCCTTTCTGTAAGTCTCTGTGTGTCTTCACATGAGTTTCTTATAAGGATATCACGTTGGAATTAAGCATACCCTAATCCATTATTACTTCATGTTAACTAATTACTTCTGCAAAAATTATATTTCCAAATAAAATTACATTCTGAGGTTCCAGGTGGATATGACTTTTGGAGAACACTATTCAGTATAGGACATTTATGAATTTTTTTCTATGAACTATCTGTTCATATCTTTTGCCTATTTTCTCTTTTGTCATTGGTCCTATTCTCAACTTTAGGACTTGATTGTTCATAGAGGGTATTAGCTTATTGTGATACTAGACATCAATATGTTTTCCAGTTTTCTATTTATCTTTAATTTTATAATGCACCCAGATTTTGAATCACACTCTCAAAGGTTAATATTTTACATTAATATCTCTGATCTATTTGGAATTCATTGTGATCTATGGTGTAAGGAATAGATCTAGTTCTCCATATGCCTATATAGTTTTCTAGTTATTATTTGAAAATTCATATTTTTTCTAGTGATTTGAGATATTCCCTTTATTATATACTTAATTTTTGTATTCATGTGAGTCAATTTTTGTACTTTATATTATTTTTATTCTTTTTTTTTTTTTTTTTTTTTTGGCTAAGTCATCCTGCCACTTGTTGGCAGCTCAACGGCAGCTCAGCTTGGGCTGGGCATCAAACTGCTACTGCTCAGAGCTCAGTTCGCACTCTTGAGCGAGCTTTTAACTCCAGCCCGACTTTATATTATCTTTAATTTGTCAATTTATTCTAGTGCTAATATCACACTGTCTTTTTCTACAGTGTTCTTTCTTTCTGACTATTCTTGCATCTTTATTCTTACATATAAACTTTAAAATCACCTTGTCTATCTCCAGGGAAAAAAGGCATTTGTAAAAATTGGGATTGTGTTATATTTAGAAACTAACTAAGAGAGATTTGGCACCTCAATGATTTTGAATTTTTCTGACAAGAATAGTTATATCTTTCTATTTTTTAGGATATATTTTGTATATTACAATGTTCTATAGTTTTCCTCCTATAGATTTTGCACATTTCTTATTAGATTTATGCCTAAGTATTTTATTTTACTTTTTCCTAGTGTAAATGGGGACTTCTTTTCCATTATCATCTTCTAACTGGTAACTTCTTACATATTTTAAGACACGATTTCATGTTAATTTTGTTTCTTGGTATTTTATAAATTATTGCTCTAATATTGATTTATTATTGAGTCTTGCAGACATGCAATCATAACATCTATACACAAAGGCAATCTTACTGCTTCCTTTTTAATTATTATGCCTGGAATTGCTCTCTCTTGTTTAATTAAATTGGCTTCAACCTTCAATATAATGTCAAATAATAAGGAAGATAATGGGCATCCTTGTACTGTTCTTCACTTTACTAGGAATGCCTCTCATGTTTTTCTTTTACATAAGATGTTGGCTTTGGGGTTGAGAAATACATATAATTATCATACTAAAAAAGGATTCATACATTTCTATTTTATCAAATGTTTTCTTACAAATTGAATTTTGTGACATGCCTTTCTGGGCTATATGGACATGATCATACAAACTTTTCCTTAGATCTATTAGTATGATACATTTTAATAATGAATTTCCTAATGATGAAATAACCACTTGACCTTGATATTGGATTCTGTTTGCTAATATTTTGTTTAAGATTTATATCTATATTAGAAAATATGATTGGTTTCTGGTTGTGTGTATGTATGTATGTGTTGGTATCTAGTTGTGTGTTTATGTGTTATATCAATATTAAACTTACCTCATGAGAAAATAATTGGAAAGTTACACTTCTTTATCAATGCCCTGGCATAGTTTAAGTAGCATTAAGATAATTCGGTCTTTAAGGTTTTGTAAATTTCTCTTTCATTCCATTTGTTTTGGTGATTTTTGGGTATTGGGGAGGCTTTTTGACAACTTTTATTTCTTCTATGAACACTGGACTGTTGAAACTTTGTACCTTTATTGACTCTAGCTTTATAAATTATATCTTCCTAACAAGCTATACAGCTCATCTGGTTTTAAAGATTAATTTGCATATAGGTATGCAATAGAATCACCAAAATATTTTTAAAATTCTTTTGTTTTGATGAATAGTTCCCCCTGTATATTTCTTATTTTGTATATTTGGCATTTTATCTCCCTTTCTCAGCTACTAATTTGTCTATCTGGTATTTTCAAGAATCAAATTTCTATATTCTGTTTTTTAACTCAATTAATGTTTATCTTTAGTAATTTCTTCCATTTACTTTACTTTTTTTTTTTTTTTTTAGGGCAGTGTCACTGGCCCTCATGTGTGGGACCGAACCTGGGCCGCTGGCTTCCGAAGCCAGCGCTTAACCATCGCGCCACTCGGCCGGCCCTTTTTGCTTTTTGTTTTGTCTTTTTTCTTCTTTTTGAAGTGTGTGTTTTATTTATTTCTTTTCATTTTATTGCTGTATGTATTTAATGCTATGAATTTCTTTGCAGGACTGCTTTAGCAATGTCCCATAGATTGCAGACATATGTCTGTGCAGGTTTAAATTCCACTCCTGGTATCAAAACATATATTGCTATCTAACAAGTTAATACCAACTAGTGGCTTAAAAAATATATACATTTCCTGTCTCATAGTTTCTGTAGGTCAGAAGTCCTAGCATGGCTTAGCTGGGTCTCTGCTTAGCATCTCTCAAGGCTGTAATCAGGGTGTCAACTGCGCTGCATTCCTTTGTGGAGCTTAAGGTCCTTTTTGAACTCTGTGTGGTTATGTGACAGAATTCAGTTACTTGTAGTTGTAGGACTGAAGTCTTCTACCTCCTTGCTGTAAGCCAGAGGCTGCTCTCAGCTTCTACAAGCCACTGCAATTACTTGCTATGTGGCTCTTTCAGAGGCCCAGCAATGCATGAGTTAACTTCTTCAATGCAAGGGAGAGTCACTCACTCCAATCTGCTAAGACTGAATTTTATATATAATGGAACCTCATCAAGAGAGTGACTGTCCCATCACCTTTGTCATATTCTATTGGCAAGAAGCAAGTCACAGTTTCAGCCTAAACACTAGACGAGGAGATTATACAAAAGTGTGACCCATCAGGGGGCCATTTCAGGATGTGTCAGCCATACCTTTGTAGGTAATGTGGCTTTTCTTCCTAGCCAATCTTAAGACTCTTTCTTTGTTTTTGGTGTTCTGCAACTTCACTGTGATGGTTTAGGTGTGGATCTGGTTTTCATACTTTTGTCCAACTTATTCCATGTTTCTTGTAACCAGATTTGTTATTTTTCAATAATTCTGGAAATTCTCAGGCATTGTCTTTTCAAACATTGCCAGGTGGTTCCCTGCAATCTGGGACCAGATAAATTTAATTTCTCAGTTCAGATTATCTATGAACACTGTGAGTAATATAAACTTGAATCCTAGACATGTGTGAAACCAGTTTTGTAATGTTTAATTTTCAGAGGAGATTGTTATTATTACTGTTAGTTTTTTTGTTGTTGTTTTGTTGTTGTTTTTTTGTGTGTTTTTTTTGAGGACAGTGTCACTGGCCCTCATATGTGGGACCTGAACCGGGGCCGCCGGCTTCCCAAGCCAGCGCTTAACCTCCGCGCCACTCGGCCAGCCCTACTGTTAGTTTTTTGCATTTGGAGTCCCAGACACAAATAGATTTCCTTTTAGTTTCCTGACCTATTTTTCTCAGTCAGTATTTTCACAGAAGGAATAACCTATTTGGTTGTGCTAGCTTTGTGTAAGGGTTTCAGTTCAGTTACCCTATTTTGGGCAGGACCTGGTCTTTGTTTACTGGTCCTCCCTGTGCAGCCATTGATTTCCAATGACACATGTGCCTGGTAGTGTAATTTATCCCTAGACTAGCCTTGTTTTTCACTTTTGCTTGATATTCTGGCTTCAGAATATAATTCATTCAATGTTTTTGGTTGTTTGGTTGGTTTGGTTTGATTTGAACTTTGGTGATTTTTTTTTTTCTTTAACCTTCTTGTGAGTCAGAAACTCATTTGATATTATTTTTGTCATTATTTACCCAATATCTTCATGTTTCATAGTGGGAGGATATTTTAGGAAATAACCATATTATTGATGTGGCAGCGTACATTTTTTTAACTGCTTTCAGTCATCACTCTTAATCTAGCCTTGGCTTTCCTCTGAAGATTAAGTGGAACACTTCTTTTTATTCACCCTGGATAGTCATCTTGGATTTCTAAGCTTTTCCCTCAGCTGGGTCTTTCATTTTCCAACAAGCTTATCATATAACAAAGACCTTTCATTTGTTCATTTCTTAAAAAAAGGAGAACATCTTTTAGCAATATTTTTTCATGATGAATCTTTTATTATGGAGTTGGGAGTAAATGGAAAATTGGTTTGCTACACTCAGCTAAAATATTTTATTAGAAAATAACTTAAAATATTTTCTTATGACTTTTAACAAAAATATAAATATGTTTTGTTGCAACTTTTCTTCTTGGATTTATAACAAACTAATCTCTACCTTATAAATCTGAAAATTAGAAAAAATGTTTTTTCCAACTGCCAGGGAAAATTTGTTATATCTTGAATTATGATGGGTATTTGTCTGTAAATGACTTACTTTATCTGTGATCTCCTTTCATCTATTACACTGCAGAACTGATTCTGCCTATACAGTTGAATAAAGTCCTAAAAGACAAAGAAACTTTGGTGTATGTAGGAATATTTTCATATGCTTGATAAATTTGCTTATCCTCTACCTACATATCTATTCTGCTACTATAAGGTAGATAAAACTATAAATTTTACATTTTTAACAAGCACCCTAGGTGAATCTACTATACAAAGGATGAGGGAGCATAATCTAAGCAACACTGTAGTAGTATATGGATTCAACAAATCATTCTAAAACCCCTTTCTTTTCTTTCATGTGTATCTGTCATAGTGCTTTCAACTTTAGAAGGTATCAGAAGACTGCCAACATATTGAATTGAACTGGATTTTAAATTATAATTTACCTACATGCTGATTACTTCCAGGCCTAGATTAATTTGTTTCATGTTCTGGGTCTCTGGAATTTTTCTGACTTGCACATTTTTACTTTATTATGTTTCAATATTGAAGCTATAAATTATAATCTTGACATTTGATAACCTTCTTAAAGATATTTAAATATCTTTTTTTGGCTGCACATCCATGCATTTCATTTTTCCAATTCACTATCAGCACTTGTTTCCTTTTCCTTGTCTCTTTTTGCAGTCATATAATTGAAATTACAAGCACCAGTATTTTCCATGCTTTTCCTTTTAGTCATGTGACTGAGATGTATTTTATGGTGATTTTCTTTAATTATTCTATAATGTGTTTTATTCACTTCTTCCCATAATAGCTCACTTAAAATAACATTATATGATTACGTTAGTGGTGTCCAAATTTTACATAAGATGCAATTAATGAATGTAATTTATAAGACTTAGTTATGTACTTGATGTTTTATAATTAGATTTATTTGCCTTTTGCTTAATACAATTTTGTAACTTTACTGGTATACATTTTTGTTTGTTTTCTTGAATTTATATAGTTATCTAGTGTTAAACTGGAAGGACCATAATTTGATTTTCAGAAAAATGTAATTGTTTCCTATAATTTCTTGTAAGTGTACGATAGGGTATACAGAGTAAGTACCTTTAAGTAAGTTATATTTGGCCTCTGTAAGGAGAACAGTAAAATATCTTACACTATTATGGAGTTTGTTCTCTAAAAAGGAATAGATTAGCAGCACATGGAGTCATTTATATCTCAGGCCTTTATTGTTCAAAATTAAGTCTAGGGTGATGATTTGCTAGAAAAGCTCAGCAGACACTGAGAAAATCAGAGTGGCCTAAGATATTAAATCTAGTGGCTTAAGATGTCATCCTACTGTAGGAGGGTGGCAACTCACACACAAAAAACTAAAGATGAACAAGATGAACCAACGACTGTTCTCTTTGTTAAAGACTTCTAGCAAATTTACCTCATAGTGAAAGGGAAAAATACAACTACCCAGGGGCTTTTTTGAGTCTGTCTCCTGCTCTCCAGTGGCCACAACCAGGTATCTTGGAGATTTTGCTACAGTGCTTAGGCATTTGGGAGATCAGCTTACCCTCTGGGAAACATGACTATATGTGCTGGGAACCGTAGGAGATTAGAGGAAATAGCTTTAGACTAGCATTGAAACTTTACAGCCACAGTTTAATTTGAGAAGGGAAAAAAAGATACAGTGGACTCTAAACCTTGCTTTTATTTGTTTACTTAAAATTCCATTTTATTATATTAAATAAGTCTACAGTTCAATTGGCTTTTGGAAGAGAAATGATCATTCTCATAGTTTGTATGGGTTTTTCATAACAACATATATTTAGTTTTTCATTTAGATCTAGCAAATTAAATGTAGAATATCCACTATAGGAATTATTTAAAATACATGCATACTATATTCATACATACATATATACATACATACACATACATACATACATACATACATACATAATCCAGGAAGGACAAATTCCAAATTACTACTAAATGTTTTTTTCTGCCTTTCTGATCCCCTGAAAACTTTTAGTAGTAAAGCGTATATTTGACAGATATCTCTAATCACCAGCTGTCATACATATATTGCACTGCTCTCCACCAGGGATCATTAAAGTTGTGATTAATTATTAACAGTTGCAAATGTCTTATTGAAGCAGTTTGTAGATAGTCTTAACATCTCAAGTCTTCAGGATTTCTGTGCCGTTCTATTTTGGAATTGTTCAGTGGAACTCATTGATTTAATGATGATGTACTTTTTCACACCTGTATACTTCCTTCTTAGAAAAAGGACACCATAGAAAAAGCAAATGCATGTATCATTATCACCAGCAGCAGCTGAGAAAGGAAAATAAAAATTTAGATCTGGTTCTAAAAATGTGAAGCTTTTAAGTGGAATAAAATACTAGAAATGAAATTGGTGGAACCTTGGTTCTGATCAATGTCCTGTCCCTAATTCTGGTCCCTTCAGCTCAACTGTTTTTAGAATGCCCAAAGTACTCTCTGCTTGTCTTCATTAGAGCTTTCCTGGGCAGAGCAGGAAAAGGGGACATGATTTGGAGTTTGCCTTCCAAGTATCTGTTTCCTCACATACTAAGATATATGTAGTCAAATTCATTAGAAAACCTGCAAAAAGGAGTTGCTAATATCTCAAATTCTGATCCAGAATGGTAGATGAGGAGAATTGAACAGAATTTATTGTTTAAAATAAAGAATCTGTTTTGTTGATAATGGATTGACAGTAATAATGACAATATAATAATAGCAATGACAGCTAATATTTGTTTAGTACTTCTTAAGATATACCATACATTTCACATATATTAGCTTATTTACTCCTACAATAACCCAATATAAGTTAGGTGCTAAAATTGTCTACATTTAAGGAAAGTTTAAGTATACAATTTATCTATTTTACTATATAACTTGTTTATTAGCCACTGATAGTTTTAGCTATGATCCAGCATTTGAGTAGTTATTCAAAGTATAAATGTATAGGCAGACTAAATGACATTCTAGGGTGATACTATAAAAATAGAACACTAATGTCTTTTTTTTTATATTTTTAAGAAATTTTTCTTCATTCTCAAAGGTGGTGAACACAGTAAGTATAACTCTCAATAGACTTTCGAAAAATGGATAAGTTAGTATGTGTCATAGATTCAAAAAGGTCAAACAGACATCAGTTCAAATTCTGACCCTTATTTTTCTGTCCTTTTTGTCTCCACCCCCCACTATTTCTCTCTCTGTGTCTCTCTGGATATCTCTTTCACTGTCAAAATATCTCTTTTTCATATATAGATATAAATATATATCCCTGAATATGTTACTTAATGTATCTAAGCCTCAATTTCTACATCCATGAAAGCAAGTATGATAATATAGTTCATAATGTGTTTTAAGAATTAAATTTGATAACATAAGTAAATTATTACCCAGAGTACCTCTTACATAATACATTATTTTCCAATTCCTTCACTCAATATGCTGATGGTAAAGCATTTAGAAATCCCATGCTTTATGAAATTATTGTTTTAAAAGTCAAGTGGGCACCAAATGGCAAATTTCGTATAATTCACTCATTACTAGGAGACAGAAGCAATTTCATATTAGATACTATGGGTTATGAAAGAACTGTGAGATATTTAATATTTCCACATACTAAAATAAGTGATACGTATATAAATAACTTGTCAATAAGATGACATTATATAAAATTATATTAATGTAGTAAATTAGGTGTGGGAAATAAGAGGGCAAGATAGTATACAAGATGCTAATTGTTCTGCAGGGATTAAAATGAGAATAAAGGAAATAAAGACCACTGAGACCTTGGGCTTTTAGGGGAAACCTTGAGATGGCCCTGCAAGGATATGTGTTCTAAATACATATGGGCAAGAAAGGGGAGAGAATTCTAGATGATGGAAGCACTTGAATTAAAGTACAAAAATAGGAATAGCTTCCTGTGTCTGTGAGTGTGTGTGTCTGTGTGTGTGTGTGTGTGTGTGTGTGTGTGAGAGAGAGAGAGAGAGAGAGAGAGAGAGAGAGAGAGAGAGAGAGAGATGAGAACTGGAGCTGTCAGCCTTACTTTAACACAAAGTTCTTAATAGTTAGCAGTGAGAAATAAGGTTGGAGGGTTGACTGAAGTAGGATTACTTGTATGAGTTCCAAGCACAAAAGTAATGCTTCATGACTGGCCTGGCATTGGCCATATGAATCCCATTTGTGAGTACATATATTGGGCCACTTTTTCCCACTTATTTTATGTATTTTTCTCAGATTACCAATATATTTTAGTAGCATTGATTTTTTTTTTAACTAAAGGCAAAGTATATTCATGAATCCATTTACCTTATCAGGCATCAAGCTGGAGATAATACGAAGAAACTGAATTAAATTTAATATACTGATTGCCCAGTATGTATCATACATTGAGATAAGTACTGAGGAGATATCAGTGAATAAGGAATATGATCTGTGCCCACAAAGAGCTTACAGTTTAACAGAAAACACTGGCATCAATTTAAAAAAGTGCAAGGAGTTTTGATAGAACAGACATTTAAAATGCTATAACCTATTCTAGAGAGAAAATGGAGAGTCACAGAGGAATGTAAGACCTATGCTTTATCATAATGGAGTTACACAATAGTTGAATACAACCTCCCATTGTCTCCTCATTCACATATGGGCAGTTAGGTGCTCAGAGGGATGGTGGGTCTTTATTTATAAAAAGTTTCTTTGTGTCTTACTATCTGTAAAGCGCTTTTGAGAAAACACAGGAAGAAAAACCAAACAGCACTTAAGGGGTTGCTGGGAAATAAGGTGAACCCATTTAAAAAAGGCATTAGCGGTGAGCTGGAATTTCCTTTTATTTCAGATTCAGAAACCACCTAAACTGGGCTTAGCCTTTGCTTGAGGTGATGATTGTTTCTAGATGCACCAGAGGGTCCTCTGTTTTACTATTTTAAATTCCTAGAGGACAGCCATATGTATAGACTTTGGTGGTTAAGGCAGTTCAGTGGCGGTGGCAACTGACTCACATGTTAATAGTTAGAGTTCTGGAGCATCCATGACTCAGAGGGCATTGGCCGGTGCAGAGACCCCAGATGTCAATTCACATGACAGATGGTTTAGCAGGGCTGACTTTTGGTGGGTGTTGCTGTCAGGTGCTTTTTCAGAGGCAGAAGCAGGAGCCACATTCAAGCCTCCATACAGAGTTCAGACACACAGGCGTTCCAAAACGTCATACAAAACAAAATTCCACTCTTCTGTGACCTGTTAGGTATTTCTTGAAAAGGAAGGAAGGAGAAGCTTTTCCTTGGTTTTATAAAGTTGGCAAAATTTGGATAAAAACAATCAAGATTTTTCCACTCTGTGATATGTGCATGTGTGTTGTGACTCTTAGCTTGAGTTATGATACGCAATATTTCCCCAAAACAGTTCATTATGGGCCCTTAGTAACAACCTGATACACCAGTGTTCATGCCCAGTGGAGGAAAGTCTACAACAAACTCCTGTGGTCTGATCTTGATTAAGGTGACATTTTTATTCCTTGACATCTCTGAGATCCAAATCGGTCTGTCTTCATTTTACACCCCTGCCGTCGCGCCTTTTGGCCTACAGCTGAAACTAGTCCTGGCTTGTCAAAGGAACTGACTGAAGCCAGATCGAGTGTTTTTTATCAAAGGATGCCACACACAAACTTTTAGAAACTTTACTCTGAGGAAGTTCTTAAGTACTGCATCCAAAACAAATTAAATGCCTCATGCTCTAGCTGTAGTCAAGTACTTCTTATTCTGACCTCAGTGGAAATTCAAAGCCGCTGATAATCATTCTCACATATTTGTTTATATTAGCAAATCACTCTTTAGTTGTTTCATTTTAAATGATAAATTATCCTAGCTCCTTTTATATCTGTCACAGTGAAACAAACACTTGTTTCTTTTTTGGCAAATAATCCCATCCATGTCTGTCTGGTGGTATGAGCCCAGTTAGGAATGGCATTGTTCAGAGTTGTTTTTAGAAACTTTCTATAAGCCTGTTTTGGAAGAAATTTGCGTATTTCTGTAACACTTACTTAGCTGTTTTTAAACTTATGCCCACTCATGAAATTGCCACTGATTTTTGTGACTAACGTTATTGATTTTACTCCTAAATAAGGGTTGCCAGACAAAATAAAGGATACCCAGTTAAATTCGAATTTCAGATAAACAATGAATACTGTTTTACTATAAGTATGTCTCACATACTAAAAAAAATTTACCTGTTGTTTCCCTAAAACTCAAATTTGCCTGAATTCTACATTTTTATTTGCTAAATTTGGCAAACATAATGAGATCATTTGAGGAGCACTCATTTATAGAAGCAATCATTCTTGTGTTTTCAGTTTGAAATGAGTCCCACACCTCTCTCCTGCCTATAATCAGAAGCAGAAAATATCCCAAAATATTTGAATAATACCTTTTGTTGGCTTTATTGTTGATAATTGATTACTGCTGCCAAGGTTTGAAAGAGCTTTTTTTTTTTTCCTGCCACTGTGGAAAACTTAGGAATCATGAACACTGCCATGACCATGTAATCTTAGACAAGTTTCTTAATTTCTCTGAATGTCAGATTCCTCAACTATTAATAGGGATAATAATAACTACCTTATTGTCCTGTGACAATGATGAGAATAATGTAATTTTTGTAACTAGCCTGAAACAACACAGGCGGCTTCCCTCTGCAACATCCCACAAATGTTGGTGCAGTGAAAATGGAAGGCAGGTGTTTTCCTAAGAATCGAGGAGCTAATAGTGAACTAGACACAATCCCTGTAGATGATAAACAAGTAAAGGAACAAAGAAGCAAGGGAAGTTTAAATAATGGTAAGAGCTAGGCAAAACATTAATTGGGTAAACTTGAAGGGCCATTAGATGGGGCATGTTGCTTAGAGTGGAGGATGAGGGAGAGTGACCCTAGTCGCCCTGAGTTGCTAATATTTAGACTGAGATTGGAGTGAAAGAAGGAGCTGGCCGGGAGAAGACATGTGCGCAAGACATTTGAGGAAGAAGGAATTATAAGTGCAAAGGGAGAAAGAGCTTCTGTGCTGGAAAAGATGGGGGCCAACAGAGGGGTTGGGGTGAGAAACAAACAGCATGGCTGGAGGAGCATGAATGGGGGCAGATTTCTAGAACAGTGTTTTTCAAACTACCTGAGGTGAAAGGCATTTTTTTTTAATGCCCAATACTTTTATAAAATACAATGAAAATATCATAAAAAAGCATACACAAAATATATTTCTTAATTAGATCCAGAAGCATAAAACCATATTTCAATAAGTGATATCAGAACAAACGTAACAAATAAAAATGAATTACAAACACAGTTGCACATTCATTGAATGTATACATATAGGCAATTAATATACCCTGCTCAATAAGATGTGACCACCAATCACATGAGTGAATGTTGTGGCAATGTCAAAATGCCATACACATTTCTTACTCTCATTTTTGCAAATTGGTACATGGACCACACTTTGCATAACTGGAGGACTACTCCAGTAAAAGGAAGAAAGAAAGGCAGAGGTCATAAAGACCATGATAAAAAGTCAAGATTTAATTCTAAGGGCTAGCCAAATAGTAAAATTAATAATAATATGAAGAATGATAATAATGAAAATCTGTTTTTCCAGTCACCTGTGAAAGAATTGGATTTTCTTTATCCTAAACTTCACAGAGGTTTAGGTTTAAGCAGGATGAGTTCATTATGAAAGACATCCACAATGGAAAAATGTCTACATTCTTCCAAGGTTCCCACAATTTCTACAGCACCGACTGGTTTTTCCTTTCAGTGGCATGCTAGAAAGAGAGATCTAAATGGCGCAACAAAAGAACTCAGTTCGAGTCTGGCTCTGACTAGTAGCAAGGCTTGGGCACGTTTCTTAACATTTCTGGGTCTTAGTGTTCTCACACATAAAAGATAAAATGGAGGAGTAGCTAATATTTAACTTAGGTTTGAATTCTTGAATTTTATAAATCTATGATTCCGATTATCTTTTTTCAGCAGTAGAATAAACTTTTCAGAAAGAAAATAACTTGCTAAATTAAAATCTATAAAAATAATTTGAATTAAATTATTTTTAATCAAATCAAAGTTGTTTAAATCAAGTTTATCCAACTAAAATTAAAAATAATAATTTGATTTTAATGGAATTAAACTGCTAGCAAATATTTGAATAGCTGAAATTTCTAATAATTGCCACATCTTATCTCGGCACTGGGTTTATCTTAGGGAAAGTGTTTCCAGCATACTCTGGTCAGGCTGTCTATAGATTCAGAAATTATTAGTCATTCACTTTCTAACTCTTTTACTCTTCTTTCAATATTCTTCATCATGGTTCAAATTTTAGGCCTACTGATTTCTATATAGGTACTCTGTAGTAATTTAGAGAGTTGCCAAAAAATAATGAGCATTCTCTTCTAGAACTTTTTAAATATAAATTTTAAAATGATTCAAATAATGATTATCTGGGAATTTCTGTTTGTCAATTATATATTTATTGAGCACTCTGTTAAATATTGGAATAATATAAAAATAAATGTTACCCAACCCATGCCCATGAAAAGATTATGATTTGTTTGGGGAGAAACTCAAAGCAGGTCAGTTTAATGGATAAAATTCTTTAATTGAGAAGGTACAAGTGCTATGAGAACTCCAGGCCTGGAATGGCTTGACTGCCTAGGAGGATTAAGGCAAGCATTTTGGAGCTATCAGAATGGGATCTAGAAGAATGACTAGACAGGATATTTCAGTCAAGAGGGAAGCTTGTGCATAGGTACAGCCAGAAGAAAAGGAGTATGGAAGAAGGCAGGCAGTTCTGTGAGGCATTGAGAGGCAACAAGCCTGCTACTAGCATTATATTTTGAAGGCTCTCTATCATGTTACCAAGTTTGGAAATTATGTTGTGATCAATGGGAATAGACTTTAGTGGATTTAAGTAGAGAAATGAGAAGAGTCATTGAGAGCCACTACTGTCAGATATCTTACCAATATTACCTCATTTAATCTTAACCAATCTTCCAGATAGTTTTGACTTTCCTACTTTACAAATGAAGAAACTGAGACCTAGAGAGCTTGGTCAACTTCCCCAAAGTAACAGAACTCATGAATGGCAGAACTGGCATTTGAATCTAATCGTTTGACTTCAAAGTTCGAAAGGCCAGACATTTTACATTTCTGCACCATTCCACCAGAAGGGGCAGGAAAAGTTCTGACGGGAAAAGTTCTCATCTGTCTTTACCCTCAGGACACCCACTCTTCAAAATGTAATGGTCATTCCTCAAGATATTTTATTTGCAAGGGGATGGGAATTTACCTAACTTTAGAATGCTGTCCCCTTCCTTATCAATTATCAACAATGGCCTCACAGGGTCTGCCTTCAGGCTTTTCATCCCATTCCAGCAGGTCTGGCAGAGCAGTTCACAGGCTACATGGACAAACTTAATTAAATTCAAGTGAGTGTTGTTACCAAGACCTGACAGATGCAGTTGTGTGCAGCTGAATAATTGAGTTGTGTGGTTTTTTTTTTTTTTTTGCCTTCTTGGTGGTATGCTTTTTTTTGGGGGGGTGGGGGTGGCTTGTTTTGTTTTCTTTGGGTTTCTAAAGATGACCCTGACACTTTTCATAAAGCTGTTTTCTAGTAGGAACGCCCTCCATCAAAGAGACGCAGTATGGTTGCCAGGCTACCGTGAGAAAAGAGAACTCCAAAAGGACAATGCCGACCTTTTCTTGGAGTATCCAGGGTCTACCCTTGCTCAATACAAAAGTACCTCCCATAGACCTCACAGTTAGAACTCCACAGTGTCACTACCTGAACCCCAGACTGTCAGACAGGAAGGCACAACCTCTCTTGGACTAAGCTCATAGCTAGGATTGAGAAACAAAGCATATCAAATTGGTAGTGAGGAAACGAAAAGGTCACTTAGAAAGCTGTTTTAAAAATATCATGTATGATAAACACAGATGAAACCAATTCAGGAGCATTTTCCTGACGCAGTCTTCTGGCACAGGGAAAGAATGATGCCTGGTTGGTAGAAAAAAGGCAGCAAAGGTTTTGCAGCTGATTTGCTTACATTTTTAAAGGGTAAATCACTTGCAATCTGTGCCTCAGATTTTGGCTTTCGTTTTTTTTCTACATGATCTGTTTTTCTTCTGGTTGTTTAAATATTACAAAGATTACAACTCAGGGTTTCCCCAGTTCCTGCTTCTCCATTGATGGTCAGTAATCATCCGGTCTGTATTAATTCCTCGTATGAAAATACAAACATAAAACAGAATAAGTATTTTTAAAATTGATGTCGGTTTTGACATATTAATCACTATTTAAAAGAACATGGACTGGTAGAAATTTTTAATTTTTTTGTCAGTGTGTATAGGTTTTTAGAGAAGGCTTTGGCTTGAAAATACTTGAATATATTTCACTATAGTAAGCCATACTATGATTCAAAGTCATTGAGGTGTTTATAAAGTAGGTGTGTACAATGTGTTTTCTTCTTTTCAAAATATTTTTATTTTATAGCTTCTTCCACTCTGATAATAATCTTTCATGTAGGCTATTTTTATATAAAATGTATTTTTAGATAGAATAATCTTCTCCAATTCCTGTGATACAGATTAGAGTAAATACTGTTACCCACATTTTACACATGATGAAATGGACATTAAATGGACATTAAATGACAATCCAAAGCCACACATTATCTTTGCCAAAACTTGATTGTTTCTCCAAAAAGTCTCCTGATCCTTGTGCTAGAGTGGGTAAGAGGGAAATTCTGACTAAAAGTGACTCAGCTCTATCCCCTGCTTTTTTTTTTTTAAAGATTTTAGAAAGGTTCCTTTTCTCCTTCTCTGGACCTCTGAAGATCCTTGGATTTTCTAGACAACTTTATAAATTAATACATGTACTGACCATTGTTGGCCAGAGATGAGTACTTCTACAGGTCTCTATGGTTTTCTCTCTTCATCAGAGAATAAGGGTATTCAAAATACAATAACCAAAAAATAAAAAAATCAACAACAGACGGGGGGTAAGATTTGGCATTTGGGTGACCAGTTTGAGACTTCCGGACTTCTATTAATGTTTTCCAGAAGAGTACCTGTGGGAGATTAAATGCTTGGCCCAATTCTTCCTCTTCCATTGAATCCATGCCCTGAGGTGGTTTCATTTTGGATAAAGCATGCGTTCCTCCTCTTTAACTCAGAGCTTCACTTTATGATTCCCTTTGGCTTATGGTATGTGCCAGGTCCAAGCCTGAGTCCAAAGGAATCTAGGGCATTTCCACATGTCCTCGTGTACCTCTGCCATCACCATGAGAAAAACTTGCTCTAGTTAGCCCACTGGTTTCAGGAGAAGGATGAGATACATATAGAGAACACTACTCCAACAGAAATTTCAGAATGAAGTAGCGTCATTCCTGCTGTCTCAGGAACATATAAGCGAGAAGTAAATGCTTATTTTTCTATATCACTGAAATGTTAAAGATGTTTGCTATGCTGCAGTAGCTAAATGATACAATATCAAATTGTTGAACAGGAAAGTATAAATTTGCACTTATAGTTTCTGCATTATATTTTAAATTTATAAATTTGCATTATGTTACCTCATATATATAAATGTGCATTATACTTTTACCTATCCATAATAATGTCTGAGGTAAAAATATCTCATTGTTTGATTTTTGTGTTTTGGATTCATTAAAATTTCACATGCTTATTAATCATTTATATTTCTTCTTTTAATCAGGTCCTTTGACAATTTTTTTTTACTACAGTTTTGTTTGTTTGCAGGAGCTCCTTATATTTAAAAACACAAGGCTTTGCTCTGTTTACTTCAGCGTCCACCATGTCCACGAGGTGTCCATGTCTGGCCCCCAGGCTTACAGCAGACACTCATACTTGAATGCTACCAGTGCCAGCATCAGCTCTTTGGCCTTTTCCTGGGTGGACAGCAGTCGCTGGGCTGGCCTGGGCATCAGTATAAGTCTGGCTGGGGGTTACAGTGGGGCTGGGGATGTGGGGAACATTGCAGCTGTCCGAGTGAACTAGAGCCTGCTGAGCCCCTGAAGCTGGAGGTGGACCCCAACATCCAGGCTGTGTGCACCCAAGAGAAGAAACCGATCAAGACCCTCAGCAACAAGGTTGCCTCCTTCGTCAACCAGGTGTGGAGCCTCGACAAGATTCTGGAGACCAAGTGGAGCTTCCTGCAGCAGCAGAAGACAGTTCGCAGCAACATGAAAAACATTTTAGAAAGTAACATCAACAACCTTCCTGGGAGGAGAAACTGAGGCAGGAGGCAGAGTTTGGCAACACGTAGGGGCTGGTGGAGGACTTGAAGAATACGAGTGAGGATTTGTATGAGATCTACCAGTGCACAGGGATGGAGAATGAATTCGTCCCCCTCAAGAAGGATGCGGGTGAAGCTTACATAAAGAGGGAGAGCTGGAGTTCCGCTGAAAAGGGCTGACTAGGAGGTCAACTTCTACAGGCAGCAGTATAAAGAGGAGATCCGTGAGCTGTTGGCCCAGATCTCCCACACGTCTGTACTGCTTACTGTCCATGTTAAACAACCGCTCCCTGGACCTGGATGGCATCATCGCTGAGGTGAAGGCCCAGCATGAGGAGATCGCCAACCGCAGCTGGGCGGAGGCTGAGACCATGTACTAGGTCAAGTACCAGGAGCTACAGAGGTTGGCTGGGAAGCACGGGGGTGACCCGCATCACACGAAGACAGAGGTTGTTGAGATGAACCGGAATGTCAGCCCATTACAGGCTGAGACTGATGCCCTCCTTAAAGGGCAGAGGGTTTCCCCAAAGGTCGCCATCACTGATGCTGGGCAGCATGAGGAGCTGGCCCTCAAGGAAGCTCAGGCCAAGGTGGCCAAGCTGGAGGGGCTGCTCTGAGAACCACCAAGCAGATAGGGCCCTGCGGCTGCGCAAGTACCAGGCGCTCATGAACGTCAATCTGGCCCTGGATGTGGAGATTGCCATCTACCGGTAACTACGGGAGGGCAAGGAGAGCTGGTGGAAGTCTGGGATGCAAAGCATTCAGTAAATGCTAATGGAATCTGTACCTGAATCCCCTCCTGCCCCCACAACAAGCTTTCTCTACTTACTATAGTCCTTCTAGTATTTACCTTTAGTTCTTCCGTCTACAAGTTTCTTACCTCCTGCGTACAAACATACTCAGATCTTTTGCAACAGAAGAAAGAGAATCATTCTTTGATTAGGTTTCTCTTTCATGTTATCATACAAATATTTTTAACACCCTATTCATATTTATTTTCCCCCTCCTTTCATAGTTATGTCCTCCAAGCTATGAAATCATTCACTCATTTCATAGCTTTGAAATCTTGATTCCATTCCTGCTTGTGAATTTCTAGTGATTTAATCCAAGGTAATCACACTAGAAGGTAGCTTGAAGGACGTATACTCGTATTTCCACTGCTTCTTTGTACAGAAGAGAAAGGTAAAGCAAGAAATGCTTCATGACTTGCCAAGGTCACATAACTATTGTTGCTGTATGCTAAGAACCATATGAGATGTTCTTATAGATGACATCTCATTTAATTCTCATTATAGCTTGGTGAAGGCAGGATTATTATTTATATCTTTTACAGAGGAGTTGTACTGTTATTGTTAAGAACGTAAGTTTTAAAAAATGGGCAGAAGATATGAAGAGACATTTCTCTAAAGAGGACATACAGATGGCCAACAGGCATATGAAAAAAAGTTCAACCTCACTGGTCATTAGGGAAATGCAAATAAAAACCACCATGAGATACCACCTCACTCCAGTCAGAATGGCTATCATCAATAAATCAACAAACAACAAGTGCTGGCGGGGCTGTGGGGAAAAAGGGACCCTGCTGCACTGTTGGTGGGATTGCAGATTGGTGCAGCCACTATGGAAGTCAGTATGGAGGTATCTCAAAGAACTGGAAATAGAGCTACTGTTTGACCCAGCAATTCCACTCCTAGGTATTTATCCTGAAAAAAACAAGACACTTATTCAAAAAAAGTTATGCACCCCTATGTTCATAGCAGCACAATTTACAATAGCTAAGACTTGGAAACAACCAAAATGCCCATCAGTAGATGACTGGATTAAGAAACTGTGGTATATTTATACATTGGAGTATCACTCCACTATAAAGAAGAATGAAATCATACCATTTGCAATGATATGGATGGACCTAGAGACTATTATGTTAAGTGAAATAAGTCAGTCAGAGAAAGACAAATACCATATGATCTCACTCATATGTGGAATCTGAAAAACTGTATGAATGAGCAAAGTAAACAGAAACTGTCTCATAGATATAGAGGAAAAATCAGGGTTGCTATTTGGGAGGGCGGTGGGGATGAGGGAGAAGGGGAAGGGATTAGACAGCAAAAATAGGCAACTACAATATTGCCACTGGGATATGAAAAACAGTTTGGGGAATATAATTAATAATGTTGTAAATATTCTGTGGAATGTCAGATGGTCATAGGTCTTGTTAGGGAGACCATTTCATGGATGGAGTAGAGGTTTGATCACTGCACTGTATAACTAAAGCGGAGGTTGTATACCTACTGTAATTGAATATATATAGATAGTCATGGGATGTGGATTATACTGTGGAAGAGAGTCAGAGGAAGAGTAATAGATATATATGATATGGGGGGGAGTGGGGTGGTGAATTGGGGGTGGGGGATTGTCACTTTGAGGGGTAAAATGTATAACTATTGCACTGTGTTGTACACCTGAAACTAATTAAAAATAAATAAAAAAAAATAAAAATAAAAAAATAAAAAAAAAAGAACGTAAGTTTTGAAGTCAGACACTCTGGGCTCAAACCTCAGTACCACATCTAATAGCTATGGAAACTTCATTTCTTACCTTTATCTTTTCTGTGTATTAATATCAATCTTAATGGATTTATGTAAGCATTAAAGAAATGATGCATTTGAAGCACTTAGTGCCTGCTACAAAGTAAGCATTCTACAATAGTTCTTAACTGGGGACAATTTTATTCCCCAGGGGACATTTGGCAATGTCTAGAGTTATTTTTGATGATCATTACTGGTGTATGCTACTGGCATCTAATAGGTTAGAGACCAGGGATGCTGCTAAATATTCTAAAATGCACAGGACACCTCCTAACAACCAAGAATTATCTGGCACATATGTCAAGATGGCCAAGGTTGAGAAACCCTGTTCTATAGGTATTAGCTTTTATTAATATACTACAATAAGTAGGAGGAAACTAAGGGGCAGAGAAGCTAAGTAATATAGCCATTATGACACAGTTAGAAAATGATAGAACCAGACTTTGAATCTTTTTTTCCCTCTTTCCAAGTTTGAATTCATTCAGGTGTACTTTCACGACATCACAACTGCTACCTAAAAGTAAACCTGTACCTAGCACCCAGGTCTCGGTGTCTAATACCACTCTCTAATGAAAGGAACTGAGCTCCTTGAAGAAATGGTTGATTCCAGGGCTAGGGCAGGAAATATTCAGGATGATCCTGGCGCATCTTCTAGTGACAGAAAATAAGGAAGTATTAAAAAAGCAAAATGAATAAAAATACAGATACCACTGATGCAAATATGTCAAAGGGACATCGGAACCCACTGAATGAGCTTCCAGTGGCCAAAATTGGAAAAATTTGAGCAATGGCACAATATAGTATTGGATTATAATCCAAAGTATAAAATAAATACCCATGATTCAAATGATTGAATATATACATTAATGGGGGGGGGATAGACAAATTTCCCATGTAGAATTCCAAATAATTTATGTAGATATTTTTACCTCAAGAAAGAGAATAACCCCTTAAGTGTGGACTATATCTAATGACTTCTGTCTGAAAGAAAACAACATGGAAAGGGGGTTAAAAAAAGATGACCTAATGGGAGAAACCTGAAAACACTACCTGTCAAGTGATCAAGGTTAACATCAACAATGAAGTTCATGTTGATAGCATGGACCCTTTGATATGATGTGATGAAAATAACACTACCTCTGTAATCTTCTTCTAGAAACGTATAACCCTTGTGTGATCAAGAGAATATCAGACAAGTCTTATTTGAAGTGTATTTTACAAAATGCTCAGTACTCAAAACTGTCAAATTTATCAAAAACAAGGAAAGTATGAAACCTAGGCAGACGTGATGACTAAGGCTGTATCCTGAATGAGATACTAGAACAGAAAAGGGGCATTAGGTAAAAACAAAGGAAATCTGAATAAAGTATGGACTTTAGTTAATAGTGTATCAAATGTTAAGATTATTTATTGTGACAAATGTTAAGATTTTAAAAATAGGGGAAACTGGCTGTTGGGTGTATGGGAATTATCTGTATTATCTTTGTAACTTTTCTGTAAATCACAAACTATTCTAAATTAAAACATTTATATTTTTTTTAAAAAAACCAGTAAATTTGAATAATTATCCTTGAAATAAAGAGCTGGCCTTTATTTTTCTTCTTGTAGACAAAAGGCAAGATCAAGTAGGGCTTTTGAGGAGGAGAGATGAAGTTACAGGAGAAGGAATGTCTTCAGTATGTTCAGTGAAGTAGATATCAAGTGGGATATTCTGAAATCTTAAAGGGTTGGAGGCAAATGTGGTTTTGAAGTCAAAATTCAATAGGGGTTTTATAGGAATATCAGTAATTACATTGTATAAATTGTTTTAAATTGTCCATGTGAAGAATATAGTTAATGTGAAACAAAATCTATTTATGTGATTTTTGAAAATAAACATAATATTCATGTTGTGCAGATATGGAGAGAGCGAATATATATAACTCAGACACACTAGTGTCAATCAGCTGTTCCACAACCAGGGTCTCTAACGTTACACTTAGACCAAAGGAGAGGCACCTCTCAGGGAAGTCTGTTTAGCAGATGATGCTCTGTATCTATTCAGTTTTTATTTTTTATTTCTGTTTCTAAAAGATCCTTGATTTTGTTAAGGGAGGCAGTGGAGCCATCTAATCAATATCCCAGACATACTTGAAGCTAGAGGTGGCCACGTGACACAGCTTGGCCTCTGAGGATTACATAGAATTATCTATATAGATAATTTTGTCTTCTTGATTATGGGTACCAACTGTCCTTCACAGTTGTTGTTGTTTTCCTTCCTCCTTGTAACATCATTTCTATACCTAGAGTGCAGCAATAATTTGGGGACCATGAGGCCATAATCATGAGGCTAAGGCCCTCACATGAAAGAGAACATGATAGAAAGAAGGATAGCCACGTCCTTGATAATATTTTTGATTAACTTCACTAGGAGAAACTACTGCCAAATATCTAGTTATTTAAAGACAAATAGTGTTATTCTTTGTAGGATTTCTGTTCTATGAAGTCAAAAGCACTCTTTACTGATATAGTTCCCTAAACTGATTGTGCAACTTTAGAGAAAATTTCCCATCTAGAGTGAAGGAGGAAGGGAATATTGAATTATTGAATCAGATTTGCTCATAATCAGGCAATCAATGGGTAGCTAATAGAGATATATCATCCCAATATCTTGGCAATCTGGGTTTTATACAGCCAATCTTTCTTCTTGATTTAGAAGTTGATCTGTAAAGGGATAGTAGATGATATCATCTCTGCCTGTATTCCCTTGTTATGGCTAGGCATGTCTTCCCGTACACAGTGAATATGGAAAAGGATTAATGACAAATGCATTTTCTTAGAATATTATTACATGTTAAATATTGATTTAAAATAATATATTTGAAATGTACAAATGAGGAAAATTTCCCATAGCTGATGACTTCTCTTGCCTTGCCAAAGAGCTAATATAATGTAAAACAAATAAAAACAAATAAACAAACAAAATCGACTAAAGGAGTGCAAAATTGGAATTTTTTTCCCTGAAGTCTCATAGCAGAGTGTAGTGAGTTGATTTATGAAATTTTTTGAGTGGATCACTGTCCATGCATGATCAATACCTGAGAGTTAAAATGAGAAATTATTGTTTTATTGGTTCCATTCACATGAGTGCCTCCCTTTTTTAATTGCATAGCAATATTCAGATAGAATTTGGTGGTACTTAAGATATTTGTAAGGGGTCAGATATTAGAAGTTTAACAGGGAACATTTTCTTTGGAGGAAAATAGAAGATTATATAAATAAGGACCTGAAAAAATTTATTTCTGATGATATATCTTGAAATTTCAACATATTTTACCTGAAAATATTCAACTAATTCCTTCATATTTTTTATTGATTTTACTGTCAAGAAAGGATATATCTTACCATAGTATTATTTAACAGTTTCAATTTACAAATGAAATTGTTCCCTTCGTTATAAAAAGTGAATCTCCAATGTAGTCTGCTCTTTAGATTTAAAATATAATGTTTTTCTGTACATTCTAGTGGAATGGATTCTTGTTACTCTGTGAAGAATACATTCTCTCTGAACAAAAAGGCTAATGGGATCTCTGAAGTGCTGGAATAAAACTCTCTTTACAGCTGTTTTGGAAAATGCCAGAAGCTGGGAAAATATAAAGAGAGCAGCATAGACTTTTCTTCCATTCATGGACCAAAGTAAGTCTAATATTTTCCCAGATGTACAAGAACAAACTGACCCCGTTGTTAAGCACTGTTTTCAGAAACTTCACAACCAGAGGTAGAAATAAAATAGAAAGCATAAGATGATACCTAGAATGTCAATAGAAGTCATCTTAGAGCCAAAACCAAAACCAAAAAAAAAGAAAAAGCCCTGCATTAACAAAGATTATTAATTAAGCACATATGACTACAAATTATATGATTTGAATTATCAATGGAATATAAAAGAAAGAAAGGAAGAATTTTTACTGAATCTGATAACCCTGGAAGCAGTGATTTTTCTCACATGACAAATTTTGAGTTGCTTGAATAAACAGAATTGAAATGAAGAAATGGTGGATTGGAAACATGATGCTCTATAGGTGAAGTACTGAAAACAAGTACAAAAGTTCTGGCAAAATCCACGTAAGCCACCAGCCCTCTCCCTTTTCCCCATCCAAAGTCAGTGGAACAATATGGATTTTATTACTGCTTCTGGGAAATACAATTGGTTCCAGGAGGTCATGGCAAGCAGAGATGCCCAAAGTGGCATTTACTCCCTGCCTACTTGGCCCACTAGGTAGGAGTGGGGCTCTTCTTTGGCTGGCTCCTAACAAGTGCAGCTATGCCAGGCGAAGAATGGTGATCTTCTGCCAGCTAATTCCTGGCCACTACTTGTTGTCTTTGGCTTCATATACTTCCTATTTCTCCCCAGGCCACTGTACCTCTGAACCAGCAACGTATGATTACACTAAATCTCAAATGTTCATATTTATATGTTTTTATGCTAGAAAGGCTTGAACAGAGGGACCCACACAGCCTGACAGTTCCCTATCAGCTTCTAATTGTGACAAGAGAATTTCCTTTGCCTCAGGTGTGCCTGAGGAGACAGGAAAATCATCAGGCACATCTGTTATTTTAGTACAAAGAAAAAAAAAAGGGAACTGCTCTGAAGCACTAGAACTTACTATAAGAAACAGGAGTAAATTTTGAAACGTTTTTGTGTATTCAGTAAGATTCTAAGAAACTCTACATTTATGCAACCAATGTGGTCCATGATAAAAAGAGACCCAAGAGCAATTTAACTATAATTTAAAGATTATTTAAAAAAAAATGGTTGCCAAATTAAAAGCAATGAAAAAGGCAGTGAAGAAAAGTTTATATATTATAGCAAATTGAATTTTAATTTTTTGACACATTTAATAAATTTATCAGAGCCTAAATAAAGAGAAACAGAGATAAAAATGACAGAAAAGGTATAGACATGTGAAGGGATTTTAATCTACAAAAATGGAACTGGAGGATATGAAATGGAGAATCTTACACATACAATATTCTCAGAAGAAAGGAACTTAAAAACTGAGAGACTGATTTCCCATAAATGCTTGATTTACAGATGACCAAGATTTATCTCCCAACCAATGGACATCTGCCAACAATCTCTCCCTGCCTTCGAGACAACGACCTTTCTGCTTGGACTCTGGCAGGACTTTCCCTTCTTCGTACTCCTCTACCAGATATACAGCCCACCCCAAGCCTTCAATGGACTCCTGTAGTCTGCTACAGCATGTGTTTCCAGAATTGCTATTCCTGAATAAACTCAATTTCTGATAATTTGGGCTTGCTTCAGTTTACTTCTTTATTTAGGTTGCTGGGCAGAAGCAAGGAATCCAATATGCATGTGATAGAGATTTCAGAAAGAGAGCCAAAGAAACGTAGTACTAATGAAAAGATAAAGAAAATTTTAATGAGCTCAAGAAAGCCTGACTCTGAAACTAAAACAGCCTCACTGAACACAAGGCAAAATAAGTAAAAAGAGAAATTAATAGCATAAGCCTAAAGAAAATAAATTCAATTACTTCTAAGCAACTCTTTTTTTTTCTAGCATTACATTAACAGTTTATTAAAGGAACTTACATATGAGTTACATCTTAGGCAGTGACAAGATGAAGTGGATATCCTCCACCTAGACACTCTTGAACAAAAGAGAAAATTTCCAGATAGTCTAGATATTTTAGAGACTATACAGAAAGTAAGAAATATGAAAATTCAATGTATCAAAGCTTGTACTAAAGGATCAAAGCCATTCTAGAAAATGATAGCCTACATGTTTCCATTATTAAACATGAATGAATATAAATTATTAAAAACTTCAAAACGTTTATAAATGAGAAATCAACTTTAAGGAAAGCAGGAGAAAAACTAATTAATACAAAAGGTAAAATAAGTAATTACAAACTGAAAAAATCTATAGACATTCATAATAGCTAGGAATAAGTCCATTAAAAAACAAAAAAGAATTATATATAATGTGATGATAAATCTAACCAAAAAAAGAATTGCAACATTAATATAACAATATATCTATAAAAATTTTAAAATAGACTATTATATTAATAGTGTTAACAATCTTAAAGATATATAATATTTTATAGAAATGGAAATTAATAAGATGGATTCTAAAATAATTAGAAAACCTCAAAAGACCAAAAAGCAAAGAAGTAATTAAAAATTGTGTTACTTTTTAAGGCTTCTCTTTTAATAGGTCTACAGGTGATTTTTTTCTAAACTTTCGAGGAAGAATTAATATAAAGATCCTGGGAAGAGAAGGAACATTTTCTATTCAGCTAATATAAGCCTAATAGCAAAATCTTACAAAGTGCAAAAAACTGCAGTTCTATCTCAGTTATGACAAACAGTGTAAACATTCTAAAGCTATTAGCAAATTTAATGCAACATGATTTTAATATTATCATCACATAGCATGATCAAGTAGGAACTATGTAAGAATGGTTTAAGGTTAAGAAATTTATAAAGCCTTGCATAGCAACCATAGGCCAAGGAATAAAATCTACACACATGTTTATTTATTGGCTTTAGGATGGAGAGAGGGCAATAAATGACTCTCATTATCTTACTTGTTATTCCTCCTAGAATGCTGAACCAGTTGAGATGTGGACAAAGGACTCAAGCAGATGGAGATAAAAATAGCTTTACAACTGAGCTGTAACCATTTGAAAATATAATAAAAATAAAAGATTTCTTTCACAATGGCAACAAAATTTAAACTAGCTATGGATAAACTTAAGAAGTAATGAGTAGTAATAATAAGAAAATTTATGAAAATGTACTGAGGATCCTAGAAAACACCTACATGGAAAGACACATCTTCTTTGATTTTATAAATATACAGTTCTGCACAAAGTAACTTATAATTCCAATTTCAATGTGATTTTTTTCTCTTTTCTTTCTTGTTCCTCTCTTTTTCTTCTCCCTTTCTGTCTTACTCTTTTTTGTTTGCTTGCTTTTCCTCTTTTGAAGTGTGAATATCGAAGAAAATTTAGGGAAAAAAGAAAGCCCTGAGAGTTACCCTAAGATATTATAATGCTACACTAATTAAAATTGCTAGATGTTATGTGTGTGTATATATGGATGATATAATGTTATTGTGTTATATATGTGATGTTACATTGTTACGGTGTTACTATGATGTTTAAATAGTCTCTTGGGTTCCTGGACACGATTTCATTGTGTTTGTGGGTGATTGTGTGTGTGTGTGTGTGTGTGTGTGTGTGTGTGTGTGTGTGTAGGCTTCCCCACACCAATAAACAATTCTTGGACATGACCAGGGTGTCCTACAATTCAACTCTATCCAGAGATAGTACTATGAGTAGATTCCACAGGTTAAGGGTTCAGTCCTAGCAGACTTTCCTCCATCAGACACCAATCACAAGCTCAGGTTGTTATCTGTACTTCTGACCAACTGGCTATAAATCAGAAGTTCCCATGACCCTCTTCTTGGGTTCAATTAATTTACTAGAACAGCTAACAGAACTCAGGAAACCTGTTTACTCAGTAGATTACCAATTTATTACACAGGATATTAAAGGATTTGAGTCAATAACAGGATGAGAAGATATATACGATGAGGTCCGAAACAAGGGAACTTCTGTCCTCATTCAGAGCATGGTGGCATGTGGAAGGATTCTGGTACTTCAGCCTGGAAGCCCTCTGAACCCCTTCCTTTTTGGGCTTTTATGGAAGCTTCATTACATAGGCATGATTGGTTAAATAATTGGTCATTAGTGATGTATTCAACCTCTAGCCCCTCTCCCCTCCCTGGAAATCAGGAGGTAGAACTGTAAGTTCTATCTCTCTGTTAATGGGTGGTTCTTCTAGCAACCAGTCCTCATCCTTAGATGCTTTCCAAAAACCCCCTCATTAACATAACCCAGTTATGGTTGGTCTTATCCCTCAGGAAGTTCCAAGGGAGTTGGAACTGTGGCTGAAGACCAAATATGTACAAGAAATATATTTTGGTCATCAAAATAACCAAATTTCTACATATATATATATATATATATATTCACAATATCACAAGCATAAGATATATATATATATATATATATATATATATATATATTTATATCTCATAAATCACAATATTGTAAACATAAATATGGATATTTTATTTTAATTATAGTAGCACTATAATATCAAGACATATATATGTATATGTGATGTTAATATGCCATGTTACATATATTGTGCATGTATGTGTATGTGGAGGCTTTGCTAGAAATAAATGATCAAGATTTAATCAAGGGTCTTAGGGTTTGCCAACTGGAACACAATTATTCAAAAACTCAGAAGTGTTCTGAAGAAGAAAGAAAAATTAAGAGTTCTTCCAGTAAAAAGTCCAGTCTTGAGAAGAATTAGTTCCTCATTCTTAGCCCTAGGATTGGTTCAGGACAGTTATCCATCAGATGTCAGGTGTTATGGATGATGGATGCCAGGTGGATGTCAAGTGGTCTGGATACATGAGTCCTTCAGTGGGTAATTAGAGGGCTATGTGGAGGTCTGATTTATATCCAGGCATTGACCCAGGACTGGATAGTTCAAAAGTTTAGGTTCCCATTTAAAACAAGAATAGAATCATTTCCTCATACTTCAACCTACTTGATTTTAGTAATTTAGCAACTTGATTATAGTGACTTCATTTTATTTCTTCTCTATTCATATATGCAGAGGGTGCCAAAAAAATGTGTACACATTTTAAAAAAGGAAAAAATCTATATTAAAATTGTAATACTGACTATATACCAATAACAAAATATGAATACAAGTCATGTGTATACATTTTTTAGCACCCCCGGTACACACACACACACACACACACACACACACACACACACACGAAACTATATAACATAAATGTCACACAGTAAAATGAGTAAATGAATTTAATTTAAAGCCATGTCAACGAATAATAATAAAGACTTCATATCAGGTTCTTCCTTGCCTGAAGGTGGGGGTTAGAATGGAAACAATTACATGCCTGACAGGGTGGAACTACCATCCAGGCCCAAAAGAACTAAGCGAAAGTGGGTTTGGCTCAAATAACATCTTAACAGTTTTCACAGTTTTTCTGAGAGCTCTGTTTACTGAAATTAATAAATGCTGCACACCCAGATATTTTTGTCATTTGCAAGTTAAGCAGCCTCTGGTTTGCATGTTTATAAGGATTGTCTTTTATTTTGTTTTGTTTTGACCAGGCTCATTGAGTATAAAGGAGCTATATGTTCAGAGCATTTGTTAGAATATCACTGTAGAATGTTTTACTTACGTTAATTCAACAGTTGTTTCAGAAAACAAAACAAAACAAGATGGCTCATCATTTATGTATGGCTTTTTTTGGTCATATTGGGTTTTCTCTGACTGGTTAAAATAAGATTTCACTTTTGAAGTCACTAACACTTATAGGGAAATACTTGGCAAGAGATGCACATGTAATGTAACAAATAAAATGTATAATATTCTTTGAGAACAAACTATAGCACTTGAAGAAGTGGAGTTTAGAATACATTATTGAATTGGGCTGAAGTGGAGTATTCTATGAAAAGCATTTTTATGAAGTGATAAATGAATTTTTCATGTCTAAATGTTGACTATCTGCCAGTGATATTTTCAGCTTGACTTTGCTTATAGGAAATGGAGTTTTGTTTATGTGATTTCTTAGTTTCATGCACACATTGCAATACAAACTTAAAAGAAAAGCATATGGTGTTCAAGTGAGTAGTGCCTTGATAGTACATATGATGATGGCTTAAAGTGAAAATCATTACATACGAATAGTCCCTGTTATGGAAGTTTTGTTCCCCTCTCCCCTCCCCCCCCAACACACACACACACACACACACACACACACACACACACAAAGTATTGCTTTGGCCTGGGATTCTGATCAGAAACTGATATTTTCCACCAACTGGCATTTAAATTGTCCCTCTTTCCGTCACCATAGGACAACAGGATGAAGAGTCCCCAGGTTACAGTGCTGCAGGGCCAAGGAGTTAGACAGTTCTCCTAGAATAAATACTATAGACTGCTAGCATTTCTAAAGTCTCTGAGAAGGAGGAAACCTCTGGAACTCTAGAGAAATCAGTTGGCCAATGATTTTCTTAATGGTAGCTGTGAATATTTGCAGTTGTCACGCATAACATCTCTCAGCAAAGAGGCTCTCCATAGAGGAAAGCACTCCTCTTTGAAATCAGCAAAGAACAAACTCAGCTTGATTTACACAAATAATCAGCCATGCTTGAACAACGCAAAGAAGCAAATCCAGACCCAATTAGATTAGCCACTCCAAAGATTCTCACCAATTCCTTAGTGCAAAGCAAGTGGAGTTCATATTAGTGTTTCACTATGTACTCTATATTTGTTTGTGCTTCCACCGACCATGTGGTGAAATACACCTGAACTCTCCATCCATGGGTGTTTGATTTTTCTCAACAAATCACTTTTTTAAAGAGTTTTATAAAGTTAGAAAACTCTGCGAAATATTGTTATAAAGAGGGGTGGACACCACTTGCCTATTATAAGATCATGCCTAGAATGGATAACTTTAGGTTCAGCAAATGTGATTGGCAACCACAACTGGAATGTTCAAGCAATGTTACTTTTCTTTATTTATTTAAATTTAGTTAAAATACCTTTAAATCCTCAGATCTCTGGGCCAGCAGGAAATTCAATCTCAGTTACTTGGCCTTCCTAGAATTTTAGACTCACCAAAACACAGAGAGTGACCTCCTTAGGTTTGAGTAGCAAAGGTTACATTTGAGATTCCTTGTGTCCCAGGCTTTGTGGCTTGGTGGGGGGCATAGGTGCCTGAGTTTGGGCTCCCACAGACCCAACAGCAGCCCTGCCCCTCTAAGACCTTGTGGTTTTCATAGACCTTGACTAACCGGGCCTTATAGGGACCTAAAAATCTCTGTCTCTTCCTCTTTCACCAAACAATCACCCACTTCTCTCCCCCTTGAGCTTCTGATAAACAAAAAAAAGGAAGACAAACTATATGTGGGGTATTACTTTCCCTTTTTAGGCTTTCCTTGAAGCAAGTGAACACAGAGCTTGGGATGTGTGTGTGTGTGTGTGTGTGTGTGTGTGTGTGTGTGTGTGTAGGGGGAACAGGATTGAGGGGATATAGTAAAAAAGGAGAGTGACAGAACAAAACAAGTAAATATGTGCTGCTTAATAAGTAGTTAACACCTTTTATAGAATATTCTTTTACTAGGGCTTATCTCTATCTGCATATTAATAATGAGAATACTTCATCTATTCTCACAGAGGATAAAAGAACAGTGTTTTCTAAAGTAATCAAAGGGATTATTAGTAGAGCAATTACATACCCACAAACAGGATTTAAAGAGGTCCTATTATATGATATAAGAGAAAAGAGCAATTGTGAGTCTAAGAGACATTCTACGTGGTCTTGAAACATATGCTAGAATATCAGAATTACTTAAGACTTAATTTTTATGAGGAAAATTATTTTATAATTAATCCAAGTTCCTCAAACTACAGTACCTAGCGAGTGCCTTGTGGTTAGTCTTTCAATAACAGCATTAACTAGTCCCTCAACTATTCTTTCCTTTTCTTAAAGGTGAATAACATCAGACAGTTCTTTGAATTCTAAACTATTAATGCAGAATAAATTGTCCACAAATTTCTGTCCTCAGTGTAAGGTACTTATTGCATGAGTGGTTCAGAAACGTAACACCTCAGAGAGAAATGTCTGCAATGTGTTACTGTGGGCACCAAACATTCCTGAGAGGGATTATAGGTTGTACATTGTGATTTATTTTTCAAAAAATTAATAATTAACCTTTTGTAAACTGGTTTGGTTAAATGACATGCTCACTGTGTAAAAAAACACATGCTTTTTTAGTCAAAGAACATTTAATCTCCTAATCAATGCCACAAAGATGCTTTCCTGGGCTTATTTCTACCCAGTTCTGAATTATATGTTGATTGTGTATAATGGATGTTTAGTACAGAATAGGGGACAAAATTAGATGTTATTCTACATAGCTCAAGCCTGGTTTTAAGGTCACGTGGTTTCTATTTTCTGTAATTATCTATGAATAGTATTGGGGCCTTGCCACTCAGTGTTTTTTGAGAACTAACCATCACTATTACTTGGGAACTTGTTAAAACTGCACTATCCCAAACTTACACTGAATGAGAATTTGCATCTATTAGGTACATAAAAGATTGAGCAGCATGTCTTTGGATGCAGTTTAGACTGAATTATCTGTGAAACTTTAAAAAACCATTGATACCAAATTTCACAGATATACTGAATCGGAATAGCTGAGAGTTGCACACAACATGCATAAAAAAAAAAAAAATCTGTCAACTTTTCATGTGCACCTAACATTTCTTTTTAGAGTGTGAAGAAAACCACATAGTAAATGGAGATGTTTTCAGCATGAATTGTCATAAGCTGGTATTTGGTTCAAATGTTGAAACTTATTTTTTTACTAAGACAACACATTTGAGGAGTAACTAAAGTTTTATATAATAGATTTGCATCACTTCCTTATGCTATTATTAATTTAAATTATTGATCAAAATAAACTGGAGAGAAAATATTTCTGATAATTTTTTCCAAATGTGTGAAAAGCAGTAAATGTCATTAGACTATTTGAATCTGTGTTAATTGATGGCAAAAGTTCTTTCTAAAATGTTCACAATTCTCTGAGATGGCATAAGACTACTAAAATGTATAATTTCACATTTGAAGTGTCTCCACGAAGCATTTATCATTTGAATTTGTCAGAATAGTGGTAGTTTCTGTGTTCTCGCTTTTATTGTGATAATAACAGAATAAAGACATAAATCTTAGGTATTTTTTTTCTTAAAATAACTGACCCTTTGTAATAATAGCACCAAATAATAGTGGCAACAATTTCTTGCTTTATTATGTTTGATTTATCATCTGCTTGAGAATCTATTCAGATAAAACCTCAAACTTTCCAGATTAGAGTTCGGCTTTTGTTTTGTTTTGTTTCTGTTTTTCTTCTTAAATAGCTAGCATCTAAGATTGTGAGTTATTTTCTTAAGGAGAGACATTCTTAGACTGGTTGTTGATTTTATAACTAATTTTTCATTTCTTTGGTGAATTGTTTTCTTCTCCCCATTTTCTCTATGCAAATTATTCTTAATTCTAGTCTGGAAAAGTTAGTTTGCTGCCTTAATGAATTCACATAACACCCTAAGAACTAAAGAATTGATCTTATTGAAAAGCTGTTTTTATGAGGTAACTCAGTGGAATGTTAAGTTTGCTTGTTTTTCCCTCAAAGGAAAAAGACAAAACCCTTATAAACAATTTGTGAAAACTTTGCCAGTCAATGGATAAATAATATGATGGTTCAGATAATTAAATAATAAAATATAAACTGTTAGTTCAAATGTACTTCAATGATTTTTAAAATATATTGTGTCTTGCCATATAGCAAAACTGTAGTTTTTGCATAGTCATTAGATTGAACACCCCAAAGACATTTGACTCTATTTCTCTGTTTTTAGATAGCATAGAAAGAATTGAGTGTCCCAATCTCAAAATCTACAGGAAGTTTTATTACAGAATTTATTTTGTTAATTTATGGTAACAAATCTTACATAAGTGGAGGGATTCTCTCAAATGTAATTTTAATATAGTTATGTTCACATAAACTCATTTCATCTTGTTTTGATTCTAGTATAAATTCAGGAGAGTTAAGTTTCTGACTTGAAGGTAACCGACATTCTTTTGTAAAAGAATCCAATTTATGATCTGTAACTGCTAATTTGCTAATTTATATCATATTGAGTTCCATTGAAAATGGTGAATCCTACTTGGTTTTTCAAATGGTAATTAATTCACAGTCTTGTGCTGTGAGGTACCTCCCAAATGTTTTGTAGCATTGAGTTGAGAGTTACAGAAAGCAACACACAGTTCTGAAGTTCACAGTACGGTGGCACTTCAAAATATAAGTGTTGGTATTATTGGTAGAAGTCAGGTAGCTATTTAATTAAATTTATCATATATTTGTTGAATGGTCAACTATGTAAAAAACACTATACCACATCTTTGATTTTTGAGCCCCTGCCTCTCCAAGAGAATACATTGACTACATTTAGTAGTCCTAAATACTCATCTATTTTATCCCAAGTTCCACTGTATTATGTATGGTTCCTTGAACTATCAAGAGGAAAATAATGGTATAAAGGCAAAGTAATCTGAAGATAATTCTAAATGTTTCACTAATAAAATAGCTATAATTATTAGGTTATGCCATATCAAGGAACATTTGGAAGAATTTTAAATACTCCTTCATTTCTGTTTAAACACTAGGAAGATTCTGGTCTTCAATGGCCATTCAGAGTTTCCAAGCAAAAAATATTTTTAAGATTTGAAGAAAAAGATTGTAAAAACAACAGAAGTTAGGCAGCAATATCTGCTCCTTTAGTTGGGTATGAACAGTTAAATATATTAACTGTAAAACTAAACTTTATAAAGGAAAGACAGAGGATATTTATGGTGCTAATCAAAGATTAGGGTACAATGAATAATCCCAAGTCAACAAAAATGAGGAAAATCAAGGAAGATGCAGAATAATTTTTCAAGTCTTGTCACTTGGTGAAATTATTCTTCTAAAAGCAAATGATTAAATTTTAAAATCCCGTATGTCCAAATTTATCCTTATTAGTTTTCCTCTGAAGGAAAAGACTGTAGGAACAACACTGCCTCAACTACTGCCTAGGGCATGAACCAGATGATCTAGTAGGGTTTTCCTATTTCTGATTTCTTGATCCTTATGTTCATAAACTTTCCTGTTTACGTTTTTGGTTTTTTTCCTTTCAATGGGACTTGCAAAAACTCTTGTGGAAAGGGTCCAAGTTTGAAATAGTTTATTCACTGATAGTAGGGAGGAAAGAAAACCTATTCATTTCATGCTGTTAAGTAGAGATAGTAAATATTAACTCCCTCATTCATTCAACAAATATTCCTTGAGTGCCTACTATATGTCAGGTCCTATTTCATGAGTATGAAAGTTTAGCATCCTAACTCCTAACCAACCTAATGCCTTGGTCTAAAAAAATAATAAGAGTAATGTATAGCAGGATGCTTGATTCTCTGATTCACAAATGAAAAATCAGTATTACATAAAATAGGGGGAGGGTGCTATGTGAGAGGAAGACTCTTGTCCTAAATGAGCAACATTGGAATTCCATATGAGCTGCTCTCAGTCCCATTTCCTTATTTTGCAAGTCTTATAGCTGTGTTCTTTGAGACTGTAGAAGGTAGAGACATGGAGAAGATGGCAAATACGCTCAGCTTTCACAGTCCTATAGTGGTGAGTTCCATGTACTTACTCTAATGTTTCTGTGTGTCAGTTTTAGGTGTCAAGAATCCCAGGATCTGGAATAAAGTTCATCACCAGGTAGGGGAAAAAGTACACAATTTCCCTGGACATGATAAGGGTGTATCCTACCCTTGAAGTATGCTACAACTTTCATGTGATGGGAATTATGCTAGATACTTGTCATTGAAAGTAAATAAAGCTGTCAAGGCACTTGCAATATAGAGCAAAAGGTGGATATAAATCTAATTGATTATAATGCAATAAAGCTCTGTACCCTCACTTCAAACAAAATTGAGTAGAGAATTTCTCAGATTTATTTGACCATGGGAAAAAATTATATTCCATCTACTCAATATTGACAGGAGGGCATTAGATATATTGAAAGTTTGGGAAAAAAACTTCATTAAAATTAAAAACTCCTTTGTGAAAGACAAGGTCAAAAGAATGAGAAGACAAGCCATAGACTGGGAGAAAATATTTGCAATTTTTTCTTTCAAATAAAATAAAGATAAAGGACTGCTATCTAACATATACCAAGAACTCTTAAAACTCAACACTAACAACCAATTAAAAAATGGGCCAAAGACCTTAACACACACCTCATTTATAAGAAGCTATACAAATGGCAAATAAGCATATGAAAAGATGCTCCACCTCATGCGAGTATGTCATCTGGGATATGCAAATTAAAACAACAATGAGATACCCTCAACACACCTATTAGAATGGCCAAAATTTGAAACACCCACTAAATGCTGGCTGGCTAGAATGCAGAGCAACAGGAACTCTTATTCATTGCTGGTGAGAATGCAAAAATGGTACAACCACTTTAGATAACAGTTCGGCAGTTTCTTACAAAACTAAACATACTCTTACCATATGATCCAGTAATCATGCTTCTTGGTCTTTACCCAAAGGAATTTCAAACTTATGTCCACACAAAAAACATGGATGTTTCTGGAAGTTTTATTCATAATTGCCAAAAGTTGGAAGCAACCAAGACGTCCTTCAGTAGGTAAATAAACTGTGGTACATCCACACAATGGAATATTATTCAGTGTTAAAAAGAAATGCACTATTAAGCCATAGAAAGACATAGAGGAAACTTATATGCATATTACTCAATCTGAAAAGCCTACATATTATATGACATTCTGGAAAAGGCAAAACTATGGAAACAATAAAAAAAGATCAGCGTTTGTCAGGGGTTAGCAGGGAGGGAAGGAGGAATAGGTGAAACACAGAGGATTTTTAGGGCTATAAAAATACTTTTATAATATTATAATGATGGCTACATGCCATTATACATTTGTCCAAACTCATAGCATGTACAAAAACAAGAGTGAATCATAATGTAAACTATGAACTTTGAGTGACTATGATATGGCAATACAGGTTCATCAAGTCTCTAACATATATATCACTCTTTTCTTACTTTTCGGGTGATGTTGCTAATAGAGGAGGCTATGCGTATGTGGAGGTTGGGGGTATACTGGAAATCTCTGCATCTCCTCAATTTTGCTGTGAACCTGAAACTGCTCTAAATAAATAAAGTCTTTAAAAATGTGTGAAAAAGGTAAACAGCAGAAATAACAACAAACATACAAATGAATTTCTTGCTGCAAGAAATGACAAAAATTTTCATTATACGTTTAATATATAATTCAGTGTCAAAATGTCATCCACATACTCAACACTAACCAGTCACCCTAACAGAACACACACACACACACACACACACACACACACACACACACACCCTCTCTGCTTAGTTAATTGCTGCCAATACAAGGATACACAGATTAAAATGTCCATACATCATCTGATTTCATGAAATTTATGTTTAAAGGGGATGATTTCACAATTAGGGAGACTACCTACATGTGATTACTTTTGAAATTATTTCTCTACTATATATGAAAAAGGGACCACATACTAAACCTGACAAGCTCAAGGGAGGCTTGCAAACTCAGACTGAAAGTATCCACATATGATAGCCTGAACATAAAAATTTCTAACTAAAAGCAAGTCATGGTGGTTAGTCACTTCCTAGGCCTGTAGCTTCCTTGACAGAGAAAGGTCAGAGTGAGCCTGTCTGTTGTCTGTTGTCTTTTTGTTTCTAATATAACATACCTTTGAAATGTCAGAGTAATCTTCTTTTCCAGATCCCTCAAGGCACAACCGCTGGCACCATAGCACCAGAGCACAGAACCCTGGTTGTTATCTTGCTCCCTGCATACCATCTGTAGGTACCATAAATGTAAAAATATGTGCCTCTCCATTTTACTTTTTATCCAATCCTGGAAATCTCCCTGCTTGGCTTTCTCATGCTCCCTTGGATTTGGATCTATCACCAGTGGATTTCATGTAAGCCTCCTTACGTCTCCACCTTTGATTCTAATGTATAAAACTAGCTGTAAAACTACTGTTCTCCAGAGCATTCTCTCAATATGTTGAGATTTTGCTTATTGGAAATTGTCAGTTTGGCTCAAATAAACTCATACAAATTCTCTACAGGTTTGGGGGTTTCTTACACTGACACTGCTTAAAACATATTTTGGAAGAAAACATCTTACAAGCATTGGTTTAGCATGTTTGCAGAGAATCTATTAGCATCTTCTGTAATACGTTCCTTGCCTTGTGGAAAGGAAGAGGAATGCTGTCACAGACTGAAAAATCAATATAAGCAAGAGTGTGGACATGAGTGTGGGAAACAACACTAACGGGAGGGAAAGAAACATGGAGGGAAGGCAGGGGTTTGATGCTACGCAGGCAGATAGCGGTCAGTTTGTGGAAGGCACTCAGTGACTTCTTTGCCTTTGATTCCTAACATTATCTCTGGTAAAATTAAAAGTTCATCCATTTTAGCTGTTTATATTTTCCTACTTTTCTTAGAGCTTGCTATAATTCATTATCAGTGAGCCATCTGTACCTATGCCACCTAGTTTCAGCTGTTTATATTTTCCTACTTTTCTTAGAGCTTGCTATAATTCATTATCAGTGAGCCATCTGTACCTATGCCACCTAGTTTCATCTAAATTTTTTTTAATTTAAGCCCTTACTATGTTCTAGACCAGAGGTCGGCAAACTTTTAAGATGGAAGAGCCAATCCTGTCTCCCTTGAAGTTTTGCAAGACCTATAAAACAAATGAGAGCACCATTATGTGAATAACATCCCTTAAAAATTTTATAAATGAAACTATGATAGTTTTATTATCATTTTACTTCAGAGTTATATGTACATATCCAAAGAGCTGCATGTGGCTTGCGAGCCACAATGTGTGGACCCCTGTTCTAGAGAATGTGCCAGTTTACATGCAACAGTATGTTAATTAACATAAACAGTTTTCAAAAGCAGTATTATTAAACCAGTTTTACAGTCAAGTAAACTGAGGCTGAATCTGCATGTGAATCCTACCCGTCTAGCTCAAAATTCATTTTACTTTTATAACTGGTCTTCATAATGGCATTTCCCCTCAGAGGATAAAGCGTGAGAGAAAAGCATCCTATGGTCACATCAGTATGAGGACAAAAGTGCACTATATCTCTCTTGAAGACTCACAATACACTTAGGATATTAAAGTCCCTGCAAAGTTCTGAAAAAAAATAAATGCATTTAATTTTGTTTATCTGAATACTTCACAAACTTGAGTTGACTGTCAGAGAATTTTTTTTTTTTGTGAAACATTTAACATTCCAGGACATACTTTGGGAAACTTTGACTGAGAGTATATTGGGAGATCCTTATTAATCAGAACTCAACTCATTTAGATTCCAAGAAACATTAACCTTGCTATATACTCTCAAGTCAATGTTTCTCAGAATGAGGGTCATGACTCATGGGGTTATGAAATCAATGAAGAGGATCCTGACCAGTATTTGGGAAAATAAACCAAAAATGAAAACAAGATAGAAAAGATCAGGGTTGTTGTATATAGTAAGTACTGAATCATGAAAGTTTTACTGGGTCACAATGTAAAATATATTTATTTCTATGGTCATGGCCCAAAATGTCTAAAGCCACTGGTTTCAAGAAAGTCATATGAATTGTTTATTATGCCAGAAGTTATAGTGATAACAAATATTGAACTTCGTAAAATTGACACAAAAAGGACTATTGTAATGCCATGGCTAAATATAGTATTTGTTATTACTTAGAATTGGAGAATTTTAGAGCTGAAATATAGGGGGAAACCAAAATAGAGTTTTAGTGACTTGTCAAGGTCAGAAAGCTGGTAGTTGGGCCTAGAATCCAGGTGTTCTGATATGTATTCTAGCATTCTTTTACCTCTTAGTGTAAATTGATATATTATTTATTTATATTGTAGAGCACGAGTGTTATTTCTTTTTAATCAATATGAAAACTAGGCACAAAATCAGCAAATTACTCCTTGATAGTAAGTAAGTCAATGACAGGTTGAAAAAATACTGAAGGCTTTAATTGAAGAAAAATAATTTAGAGATACTTTAGTGCTGGGATCTAATTATAATTACAACTAATGACTAATTAACCTAATACTCCCTGTTAATGGTGGGGCCATTCAGTTATCTGGTTACTCATTTGTACATGTAAGTGTCCTGTATATATGATTTTGAGAAGACAGCAGATAACAACACATCAGTGAACACAAAAACTTGCTATGGGTATTTAAAGATGCAACCCTTAAATAACCAATCAGGAAACCCTCCCAACCCACACCTTTTTCAAAAAATAAAAAACTATCGAAGCATTCCCTAGCCAAACAAACATTAGGTTCCACGCATTTTATTTCAAGCAGGCCCCTGTAAGAATCTTTGCCATTGAAGGCTCTACCTAAATTTGTGCCTAATCACTCCTCTTTCATGGTCTGTTCTTGGGAGGGGAGTGTTAGAAGCTAGTGAATGGAGGTTGGAGATAATGTACTTCCTTTTCCATCATTGTGCTCTCTGGAAAGCGCCCTCAGGAGTCCACCCAAGGAAGGGCCTGGGTTTGGATTCCAGCAAATTCATCCGGCCTCAGGAGCCCAGGTTGGGGGTCACCTACTCCCAGGAAGCTCCGGGCCACACTGGGCAGAAATCGTTTGATAGCTTAATCTTAAGAGAGAAAAAAGAGAGGCTGAAGCTGTATCCTCTAGTGATAAACGGAAGCAGCTGGCGAGTCAAGGAAGAGACATGGTATCTTTAAGAACTAATATAAACGAATAGCGCGTAAACAAGAACTTCAGGGCGGCGGGCACCACCCCCAACAAACGAGGGAGGCGACTGGTGTCTGGAAAGGAGATAACCGCGTCACTAAGACCTGAAGCTTCCAGGGATTCTCTGGGGGAAGAGTTTCCCGTGGCTGGGAGACCAGTGGAGGTTGGAGGCGGTGAATTTCCTAAAGCCCAGGACCGGCCCTTGGACCCTCCCCCGTCTCAGAATTAACTCAACGCCGGGTCCACCGGTCGGGACCCGCGGCTCCCTCGGACCATCGCCTTCCCTCGCCTGTCTGCAGGGGAAGGAAAGGCTCCGGGGGTGGTGGGTCCGGCCCGGGCCACCAGCGCCCCGCGCGATTTCAAACCCTGCTGACCCTGCCTAGGGCCGGCCGCCCGCGCAGTCCTCCCCACTCCTCGCTCGCCTTCCCCGCCTGCAGCTCCGACGAGCGCAGGGGGCGCGGGCCCTGGCCCCGCGTGACGTGGGCGCCGCGGCGGGAGGGGCCGCCCGGGGGGCTCGGGCCGCCTTATTAGTGCCCCGCGGGTCGCCGGCAGCGAGCAGACGACCGGCCGCTCTGCGAGCAACAGGAGCCCGCTAGCGGCCCCACTCCTCCCACCTCCTGCGCCTGCCTCCTCCTCCTCCTGCCTCTCGGCTCCTCCCGCCCCCCACCTCTGTGCGCGGCGGAGTCGCCCTCTCGCTGCCTCTTTCTCCCGCTCTCGCTCGCTCGTCTCTCTGCGAATACTTTCCCCTGCTGTGCTCCAGGGGACCCAAGCATTCTTCGCGCTAACCTTAGGGACCAATGGTGCTCGAAAAGCCTAGCAAAAGCCGCTCTGGGCAGAGATAGTCAGAAGCCCCTCGTCCCTTCCCCCTCTCCCGGCGCAGCCCGTTGCCCGGCTCGCAGCACCTTCTCGCTCCTGCATAGTCTGTTGGGGAGGACGGGGTGAGAAGGTGAAGTGGAAAGAACTGCAGAATAGAGGGGGCCAGTCTCAGAGCTCAAATTTCATTTTCATTGAAGCAAAGCACAGAAGATCAGGGTTTGTTGTGGTTTTTGTTTTTTAAAATTTTTTTTTATTCTGCATTTTTTTTTCTTTAAATTTTTTTTTTTTTTTAGAAGAAACTTATTTTGGGGGGGGTGTGCTCTGGGCATTTGCTTTGCCCAGTAGTTGAAAAGTCAACTCGACTCGTGATGGTTCTCCTGTCACTTTGGTTGATAGCAGCCGCTCTGGTACAGGTTAGGACTTCAGCTGATGGACAAGTAAGTGGAAAATAATAATAAAAAAACTCAAACCCAACCTTTTCCCGAAAAAGTTCCTCCCCGCTTTCCCCTCCTCTCTTTCCTTCCCCCCTCCCACCCTTCCCTGTTATCTTGTGCTTTGAGGAACCGTGTTTGGAGGGTTGGGCGCAGCGCGCGGGGCTTTTTGGGGTGGGGGGGGTTGAATTGCACGGGAGGTTAGGACTCTCCCTCCGGGAGCCCCAGGCTCGTCACACCTAGGGCTTCACCCCTTTGCGGCATTCGTAACAATTCCTGGTGTCATACTGCAGCCAGTTCGCATCCTCTCCGGGCCATCTGGGTTTCCCCTTTCCAGAGGGCGGTCTGGGCGCTTGAATGAAGTTCTGGACGCTGGGTCCAGGATCCCAGTGCTCGGGTTGCTGCAGCCGGAATTGGATTCGTGGGGGCTTTCTCTCCTCACTGACTCACAGCTTTTTCAGGCAGCCAGAGGCGGGGATTTCAGGAAGTCTTTGGGTCGGACAGGGAGCGATCCAGTAGACACGTGTCCTGGGAGAACCGCGGCGGGGCTGGGGTTTGACAGTTGGGGAGGGAGACTTAAGGACGTTTCCTGCCCTGCATTTTCCTGGGCAGAGGCTGGAGGCGCCGGCCGCTTCTCTCCCCTCCCCCTCTGCACAGCTCCTCCTCTTTAAAGCTGAGTGCAGCTCTGTTTCTTTTTGGCCCAGCCCCCACCTTTTGGAGACTCAAGGTGAAGCCCGATGCGCTCAGAAGAGTCCTTCAGGCTAAGCTGGACCAGCCGAGCCGTTTGTAGTAAATCACGTCAGCACAGGGCCGGTGGGACTTTGGGCACAGAATTTGTCCGTGAGTTTTTGTAGCGTCTCTGGTCTGCCTGGTCTGAACATAGGGTAGAAAGTCTAGAATTGTTGATTCTTTACTTCAAATCAGATAAATCAGGTCCCCTTTTAGGTTTCTTTTCGCACGTATAATAGAGAGATTTTCTTTACTAACCCTTATCCAGTATCTGGAGTTTTCAGAAAAGAATATTGTCAGTACTTAATTTTGTTAGCTTTATAAATGTTAACATTAAAATGGACAAACACTTCCCTGCCCCGAATTGTTACCGAATTGGCTCGTGCTCTGGTCACAAGAACCATCTGCAAACCCAGGTGCAACCTTTAGGTACCAATCCTGGTTTCCAGCATCTCCTGATTAGCCAGCTCCTAAAAAGCACTAATGGTAGAAATAAAACGCACAAGGTGATAAGATGAAACCCAGTAACTGTTTCTTTTTCTTACTTTCCCCTCCTTTCCAGGCTGGTAATGAAGAAATGGTGCAAATAGGTAAGCATTGTTCTCAGATGTCACTCTTATCTTAGTAGAAAGTAAGGAATGAAGTAAGCTAAGCAAAATATTGTTTCTGCAATTTCTCTCATGGTTAACAAGTAATTTGTAGTCCAGGAACATTTCTGTTCTCTTCCTCTTTCAGGAGGAGAATCCCACTTTCCTCAGGATGAGTTATAGTGATTTAAAAATTCTGCATTTGGACTTTTCAGTCATCAATTTATTACTGTTTTTGGGCAAGCCACCGGTAGCATCTTGCAGGGTGATATAGGGGCTGAAAGAAGATATGGAGATAAATCGAATCAAATCAACTTGTGTAGCATTAGAAGTAGCATAGCTGATTAGAGCAGAAGGCAAAGTATAAGAATGCTACAAAGAAGGGAAAAATGAAGAGAACATGGAAATTTTCCTCTTAAAAATCTTCCAGCTTTGAATAAACTGTCTGATGACTTATCTTATTCTATCTACTTTAAAATAATTACCTACTAATGTGCAATATACTGTTAGGCCCTTTGCAAATAACATCTAAAACCTCAGTGTTACCTGATGATGTAGGAATTACTCCCATTTTATGGGTGAGGAGACTGAGACTCAGAGAGTGTAAGTGACTTGAAACAGGTCACTCCAAAGTGCATGGTCTTTTTTGGAACTGTTTATAATAATGTATTTGTTCTGAATTCAGAGGCTGAAAGTCATCTGGCAAGGAGCCAGACTCCATTCAAAGCCTTTTTATACAACATTTAACTTGGGTTACTTTAAAAGATAATTTTTCTTTTTGGCAGAGTATCAGCCTCTGTAAATTCTGTATTTGTCAAGTGATATTGTAAAGTCATCTTTTAGATGAAAAGTTTTCATTACTGCAAACAGTTATAAGTCATTCCCCATGTACTATGTGCCAGGGAGTGTTAATTGCTTTATGTGCATTATGTCATCTAATTCTTGCAACCACACTCTGAAGTACGGATTTTAGACTTGAAGAAAATGAAGCCTGAGAGGTTACACAGCTACTTGCTGTAGTGCATAGTGGAGAGCTGGGGGCATTCCATACTTGTAAACGAATGGAGGACCCCAAGATCCAGGCTCAGAGGTATCTATATGCAGCTGTATATCAGCATATGGCAGAATGCTCCTTTCCTACTCAGTGCTTAACATTGTTGGAAATCTTCCTCAAGCTTAAACCTGCATAGTAAGAGCAGGACAGAGGGGAGGAGAGTGGCTGAGAACTGCCTGTGGGCTGGCCGGGTGGCACGGTGGTTAAGCGCTGGCTTGGGAAGCCAGCGGCCCCGATTCAGGTCCCACTTATGGGGGCCAATGACACTGCCCTCAAAAAAAAAAAAATACAGTGCCTGTGAAGAGACAGTTGTCGTTTGAAGTTGATAGCACTCAGCCATCTCTCTCTCTCTCCACATACATATATACATATGTGTATATATGTGTTTTATATATATATGCATATACACATGTTTATATGTGTGTGTGTGTATATATATATATATATATATATATATATATATATATATATATGGAGAGAGAGAGAGAGAGAGAGAGAGAGAGAGAGGATTTTTTTTTAACCAATCCTCAAGTAGGGAAAAGAAAGCTATTTTACTTTTATTACTTAATCATTTGATTACTGAAACATCCCTACTTTTTGATATGAAAATTAAAAAGCTCTTTTAAGATTACCCTTTCTACCAAAGGAACAAAATATATTGCTTTGATTGAATTGTCAGATAGCATCAACATGCTTTCATGTAAGCAGCCCTGGGTTAGACTTTGGTTCAGTCCTTTTGCTGATACAAATGACTTTGGTAGCCCTTTTCTGCAGGGAAGGAAGCAGCACAGGTGTGCTTAAATTTGGCAGGAGACGGATGAGCAGCAGTAGGGCAGGGCACTGCCCTACTGTGCAGCTCCCAAGTTCCTCAGCTTTATGGGCTCTCTCTCTCTTATTATTGTCATTTTTATTTACCATTTTCAAGTTGAGTGAAGAGGAAATACAAAGATGAAAAATAGGTTTTGACTCAAGTCTTGTGATAACAAAACTGTAGCTATCATTTGGCTTTGGGTTATCATCATTTATGTAGCTCTTAAGAGGGATTTGAAAATATATTTTAAAAAAATCTTACATACAGTAATGCAATTTGTCTCCCGTGTTCTCCTGCATAAAGTATTTGTAGGAGGTTTGGTAAGATGCACACTTCTCCATATAATTAACTTTTTTCCAATAATTGATTTAAAAGTGGTCTTACGAAACTGCCAAGAGGTGCTATATTTGATCATTTATACAATTAGGAAAGACTAATAAGTTTTGTAGAATTAATTAATTTATATTTGTTGCTCTACAAATTGGCTAGAGAAAATTCCATGGTTCTGAATAATTTCTGGGTAATTTAATGTCTCAAGAAGAGAGCAATATAAATTAGTGATAAACCACAAATTATTAGGAAGCTAAATTTAAAAAATATTTTCTACTGAAGTATCATACATATGCAGGATAGCGCACATAAGTGTACACTACTTGCTGATTATTCACAAAGGGAACACTCCCACGTACCTGGATCAGTAGGTAGAACATGTATAGTGCTTGTGTCACTTTCCTAGCACTATCTCTACATGGGACAGTCTCTTGACTTCCAACATGATAGATTAATTTTGCCAGGCTTTATTATGTGTGCTTTTTATAAATAGAATACTGTAATATGTATTCTTTAGTATCTGGCTTAGGAAGCCAATTTTTTTTCTTTTTGTATTTATTTATTTTTAATTAGTTTCAGGTGTACAACACAGTGCAATAGTTATACATTTTACCCCTCAAAGTGACAACCCCCCACCCCCAATTCGCCACCCCACCCCACTCTATATGGTATAGATATCATATATATCTATTACTCTTCCTCTGACTGTGGAAGAGAGTCAGAGGAAGCCAATTTTAAAATATATATCTGATATGCTTTTCAAGGCTATAGACTAGAAAGGCTTTTATTTAGGTAGAAAGCAGGCAGTTTGTAATGGAGGCAGGTTAGCATATGTATAGATCTATCACCTACGAAATGGTCATAGGGGATATTGCTTCTTTCCTTCTCTCTCCACCCAATGGAAAAATGCCCTTTTGGTATGTGGGCAAATATGATTCACCCTAGAGAAAGTGGGCAATAGGTTTTGAAATGTGACCTACTTCTCTGCTCCTTGGTCAACGAGAGAAACTACCTACCGATTTACACCAACATATACCTACATACATCCATACACAAGCACATACATTCATACATACACCTAGATGCATGTGTGAATGTGTACTCGTTGTGTATATATGTGTAGGTGTGTTTCATAAGGTCATTAACATACTTCTGTGACATATCAGGGAGTTCTTTCATTTCTTAGGATCTGGCCTTGGTAGGAGGCCTGGGATGATTGTGGGCAGCTGGCTGGCTGCCCTGATTGTGTAAAGAAGCTTGCTCTGTGACACATGTGACTTGGGAAATAATCCTAGTTCTGTAGAGATTGGAGAATCTGAGAAAGAATTGTCTGAGTCCGTTTGCTTTACTAGTAACCACTTTGCACCTACCTGAGTATCATTAGAGGAAAAAAATCATTGTGAAACTTTGGTGTTAAGCTGTCTTCCCTCCCCGACCCGTCTCTTGGAATTGGGGCATATTCATCTTTCTGTGCCCTATTTCTGCTTCCCAGCTTTAAGTTCCGTTACCTTTCATTCCTAACAAAATAAAGTTGCTAATCTTGTCCACTCCAATATCCAGTTTACTGAGAGATACTTTTTTCATAATTTGCAGTTATTTATTTGGTTTTGAAAGTTTAGTGTGAGTCACTTCACCTAGTCCTTGGCATATGATAGTAAGCATTTCCTTGCCTGTAGACCTCATGAGAGCAAAGACTTTGTCTTGATGACTACTGTATGCCCAGGAAAACAGGGCTTCATACCTTGTAGGTCCTCAAATATTTATTATTTAATGAATAGATCTAGTAAGGGTATTATCACATTGGGATTTACTTGGATTCTGAATTTCCTTAAATGCTTATGTTCTATGCCCCTCTACGGGTTTAACTGGTCCCCAGGAAAATGAGGATGGTGACAATGGCCATATATATATTCAGTGTTTTCAAGGCTTCTTGTGATTTCTTTTTTGACCCCACAAATCTCTGGAACCTGGGCTTATCAGTTTTTATACACTCTTCTGTTTGTGCTTCACAAGTATTTGGCAAACGGAATTATGTGCCCACTTGAAATGCCCATTAATTTTGCCCTAAAGTCTACTTGGGGTCCTTTGCCCTGTTGCTGGAATCAGGTGAAATAAAATAAGCTAAGATTAAAATCTGTCAATACAGTTTGCCAGCAATCATACTAAAAAGTGTGGCTTACAGGAGGTTTTAAAAGCATCCTTTGTAAAATTTAGAATTTTAGTTACCCAAGCCATTATTCTTTCTTGTAACTAAAGATCATGCACTTGACTTTACTGATATAGCTCCCACCCCTCCATTGAACATCATAATGGTTAATGTTCAATTATTTAAGCTTCTCAGGTGAAGATGTTATCAGTGCAGCATATTATCTATCACCAGCAACTTATTACTGTTTAGCTGAGATATTTCTTCTACATTCATTCACTGTTCTTGTCATTTCACCAAATAATCATGATATTGCTCAGAAATATTAAGAAACCCCCAAGGTCACCTCTGCTTCCAGGATGATTATCTCTAAATATTCTTTGTTTGGGGGTAGCCAACCCAGATTATTTTGGAAATCCATTAGGGACAAATTTGAAATTGCCTGGTAAAATCATGAGTGATTTCATATGAAGAGTTTGGTTATACTGCTTGGACTGGATACACTGACAATGATGACTTAGATGCTTCCTCAAAGAGGATTACTATTACCAGAATTTTGGGAACCTTCTCTCTAATGTTCCTCTAATAGAGATCAGCTTTTATTCCTAAAATGTACTACTTCTGTTATTATACATTGCTGAATTACTTTTTTATTAGTTTTTGCTCTGATTGTAGAAATTTTACATGTGCTCATTATAATGGTCTTCTTTAATTTTTTCGTATTCCCCAGACTTTTGACAGTCTGTGTTTTAATATACAGATTGTGTGTTTTTTGGTTTTGGTTTTGTTTAATATTGTAGTATAATTTTCCCTATCATTAAAAATTTCTTGTAAACATCATCTTAATCTCAGCATATGAATAAATCTTAATTTATATAATCATTTGATAATGAATGCTGCCACACCGTGTTGTATATAGATCATTGCCTGCTTTTCAAATGACAACTTTAGGGGAGAGACCTAGAAGTTGGTGGCTGAGCAAACCAAATTAACATATACATTTTAACAAATGGCTTTTGAAAGAATTTGTAGGACATAAACTCCTACTAGCAATATAGGAAAATGTTGATTTAAAAAAAAAGTATAAGTTGGTTTTGACTCCATTCTTCTTGACAGGAAAATAATTTTTAAATATTTGTGCAGTCTCTGAAAGATGGAATGAATTAATCATTTTTCTAGTTATCAAGTACCCAAAAGTATGAACAAGTATATTATAAAAATGTTTTGTAATTTTATTGGTATTATAAGAAGATTCATCCACATCATAGAATAGAATTTGAGAGCTGTATATTCTTTAGAATGGATAGGAAAGCGTGGGAAGAGTTTCCAAGTTGAGGAATCTGGATTCCCACATGTAATTGATCCATCCTAACTTTCCAAATATGTTTACATGACTTTGCTGACTAACTGTAAATCCCTAGGAGAGATTTTGTGGTAAAATGTCAGTCTCTTGTTTATAAAAATGATTGCCACAAGTCCAGCATGATGAATCTTTATGGAATTTAGAACAAATTGTGAGCTGCATGAAATAGTCTGTCTCATTCTTGAAGTGACTGATAAAAGAAAAAAAAAATTTAGGAAACTTGTAGAAGGTAAATAGGATTTAATATGTGAATCTTCAAATGCTGTAGTCTCACATATTGAATCACATTTTCTATATTTTTTTTGCATATAGTACATTTATTTTTAAATGTAATATGCACACAAAAATAAAAAGGATGATTGAAATCATTATTCTTATGAGTTGAGTTCTTTTTCTTCAATATGTAAAAACTTTACATGTAGAGTTCATTCCTTAATCTAAAATCTAACAAGTATATCTGGTAGAGTACCTATTAATCCTCCATCAAACAGTCAGGGGCACAGACTGTTTACCATGTGGATTAAAATCCTGACTCTACTACTATCCAGCTGATGACTTTAACCTCAAAGCATCACTTTCTTATAGGCCTACTACTACTACTTACTTAATAGAGTTGTAAAGGACTCATAAATGCTGGCACATGGGAAACAAACTAGAATAATAGGTATTATCAGTAGTATGTCTTAGTCCTGTGCGTTTGTAAAACATACTTTAGCTCAAGGAGAGCCACCTCATTCTAACCCCTGCATTTTTAACAGGTCTGCCTTCCATCTTGACTTTCCAGGAACCATAATTTACTATGCCATGGACTTGTAAACTGTCCAACCACTCAGCTTACCATGTGACAGCTCTTTGAAAGTTCTATTTTCATGTATTATCTTTATGTTGATAATGAAGTGTTGTTTAATTCATTGCAATATAGCAGTAGAGGGAGAGTGTTGAGTAAGGAATGGTATAAAAACAGCTATTCCATGTGGATTCCATACCATCTATATTTTGTGTATACAAGACTCAATTCTTTCTCTTCTTTTCACCTTATTCATAGAAATTTCTTCCATTTCATTGAGAGAAAATTCCTATATTAATTATGACTCCTTTCTATGTAAATAACAGGAACCAAGTTGGCACTGGTTAAAGAAAATAAAATTGATCAGGAAATCAAAGTCAGGTATAGCTGGATCTGAAGGCCCAAAATAATATCAGGAATCTATCTCTTCTCCTCCTCCCTTCTTCTTCCTCCTTCTTCTCCTCCCCCCCATCTCTCACTCTCTCCCTCCCTCCCTCCCTCCCTCCCTCCCTCCCTCTCTCTCTCCCTCCCTCCCTCCCTCCCTCCCTCTCTCCCTCCCCCTCCTTCCCTCTCCCCCTCCCTCCCTCTCTCCCTCCTTCCCCTCCCTCCCCCCCCCCCTCCCTCTCCCGCCCTCCCTCCCTCTCTCTCTCTCACTCCCTCCCCCCACCCTCCCTCTCCCCCTCCCTCCCTCTCTCCCTCCTTCCCCTCCCTCTCTCTCCCCCTCCCTCCCTCTCCCTCCCTCTTTCCCTTCCTCCCTTCCACCCTCCCTGCCTCCCTTCCTTCCTCCCTACTTCCCTCCCTTCTTCCTGCCTTCCTTCCCTCCTTCATTTTCACTCTGTGTGGGCTTTATTTCTCTATCAGGATAAGATTGCCCTGTCCTCCCCACCTCCCAAATTGTCTCAAATACTGTCACCAGCATCTCTAGACTATCATTTTACTTTTCACCCCCATAGACAGAATATTTATTTTTTGACAGCTCCAAGAAAGTTTCTGGTTGGGCTTTTTTTGGCTACCCAGCCTGAGTCCTAAGCTTATCCTTGAACTATTCACTGTAGTCAGGGATGCAGTGCCCTGATTGGCCTCAATTAAGATATTTCACCCTTGACTTAGAGAGTAAAAATGGAGTGTGGGGTGGTTAATCTGAGGGAAAATTGGGATACAGTTAAAGGGATGGATGCTGGGGAGGCACACATATACAATAATGTCACAGACATGAGGACTGTCTAGCACACTGGGAACTGGTGGCAGAATAATGGCTCCAAAGATGTCTACTACTGAATCCCTGGAACTTGTGAATATATTATATTACACGGCAAAGAAGAATTCAGTTTACAGTGGAATTAAGGCTGCTAATCAGTTGACCTTAAAGTAGATTATTCTGGATTATCCAGGGGCGTGTCCTTATACATGGAAGAGGTAGATGAGAGAAAGATGGCAACATAAGAAAGACTTGGTCTATGTCGCTGGCTTTGAAGATGGAGGAAGGGAACCATGAGCCAGGAAATGCAGGCAGCCTCTAGAAGTTAAAAAAGGCAAGGAAACAGATTGCTCCTAGAGTTTCTAGACGAAATGCAGCCCTGCTCATTCCTTGATTTCAGCCCCTTGCAACCAATTTCAGATTTTTGACCTCCGGAACTGATATATAATAAATTCATGTTGTTTTAAGTCACCACGTTTGTGGAAATTTGTTGTAGCAGCAACAGGAAATAGTCTAGTGGCCCCTTGGACTGTCCCAGTTTCTCATATTTTTGTCAAACCATGAGCCAGACTGTTTTAGATTTGGAAAATATAATTACTACAAGTAAAGTTTCAGTGAAAAACTTTAAAAATGCTATCCACATTTCTTATCTGTCATATTTTCCCCAGTTCTTGGCTCTGAAGACAAATGCTGATTTTCCTGGCTTTAAATTCTAGTCTCAATATTAGTCTTCAAAATTATTATCTATCAACAAATAAGATGTACAAGAAATATTCATTTTTAGAATGCCTAATATAACTCTTGAGTCTGTAGAACTTCCAATGATGATAAATATAGCCAGTAGAAGTACTTCTTTAAAAACTAAGATTGGAATGTTAAAATTTTGGCATTTGGGCCTCACTTAAAAAAAAAAAATAATTCTCCGCTACTTGTTATCCTGTTATTGATTATTTGATCATTTTAAAATATAATAAACAAAGAAAATAGTTGGATTTTTTAAAACATTTTTCTTCATGGTTTTGCTTTTTATGCAAGATCTTGTCTTACCTGATTTTATGTTCTGGAACAGTAAAGAATGTGTTGTTCTTTCCTACATGACTTTTTTTAACATAAACATTGTGCAACTGCAACAAATATTTATGAAAAAGCCAGATTAGAAACAATGAAAAGAATTTTTCAGTTTACAACTATTTTTTAAGGAGTGAAAATAAACCCCCAAAATACGTTTTTGTTTTTTCCTCAAACAGCTTAATAAAAGATCTTTGACTATGAAAATCGGTTTCCAATTAATATAAAAGATATCAAGGAGTATCTATCTCTGCCTTGTGATAAAAGCTGAGAGGAGGTGAAGTGAGGAAAAAGAATTTGGCTGTGTTCAGAGAAGTTCAACATACGTCACAATTAAATTTTAATTGCTTTTGAGAGAAGATGTGTCGCCTTCTTTGTTAGTGTTTACAGTTTTGGTAAGCCCTTTGGTGCGTGGTATCCTTTTTAAGGTCCATTCTTCACCCCACTTACATTTTTCCTGGAGCAGCTGGCTCCTGTCACTTCTGATGAAAGTCATTCTCTTTCCCTTGGCTCAGGATTTGGAAATGTTGTTGTTGGAGCTACTTCTTTAGCCGATCTTGAATAATGCTCATTTGATTTTATTCTTGCATCCAGATTGTTGCATACTGAGGATTTATACCTGATAAAGGAAATTGCCTGTGTGAACTGCCTCTTCATAGTAGAGCAATCAGCCAATTCTTGGGAGAGAATCCCAGACTCTGGGTTGGGTAATGGAACATGGGCTGTGACAGCCTGGACTTCCATCCCTCTCTTCATATGGAGCTTAAGGTCCCTTCAAAGCATATCAGAAACACAAGGCAGGGGTGGGAATGGAGCAGGGAGAGAGGCCGGAGGAGTGCTGGGACATGGAAGGAATCTGAAACTGACTTCCTTCTTCTATAGCTCTAGCTAGAAGTTGATGGTGATGGTGAAAATAACAGCAGCTGACGTTTCATTTACTGAAATGTTGTTAGATGGACCAAGCCCTTTATGTGTCTTACTTCATTAGCTTCTCATTATTATGTCTCTTTTACAGATAATCTCTGAGCCTTAATTTCCATAATTTTCTTGCAGGATGCCGAAAAGTGTATTAATTTGAAACCAATCAGAATTCAAACACAAGGCTTTCTGACTACAGACTTGGAATGCTTCACCATCATACCGTACTCCCTTCCTTGCTTGGGATTAAAGCCACATTGCATCAATCACAAGGATCCCAATAATTTGTGTGCCTGGGGTGGTTTTGGCCTTAATTAGATCAGCTAAAATTACCAGGATATATGGGAGCTTTGTACTGGAGTCACTCCAGGTCCTAGCAGTGTTATATTCTACTACTGTATACTTTCATTCTCTTACTGTTCTATACTGTGGTCTTTGCAATGTGTTGGGGTCATCTAGTCTCCTCTAGGAGACATTTGTGTATCATTCTACAGTATACTTAGAAGTGTACCAAGCTGTCTGTCCTCAGTTGTGAGCATATGTGGCTGAATAGGTGAAGGAATTAGGAAAATCCCTAAGTATGGGTTGTAGTGTCACACTGTGAAAGCACACCCTCTCAAGAATTCCTGCTTCTAAAAATAGCCATTGATTTCTTTTTCCTCAAAGACTGATACGGTATTTCCCCAAAGACTGGGGACATTTAAACACAGCTAAAGTACCACATGTCTGACCCCAAAGAACTTAAAATCTTGTTGAGGACAAGATGTAAGCATATAACTTTTCTTTCATAGAGTTTTTTTTTTTTTTATAAGTTTTATACAGACAGTGTATGACTGAGAATTCAGAAGCTTAGACCAGGAGGTCTGTATTCTGGACAAGTTAGCAGGGAAGATTTCTTGGGAAAGATGCAGCTTGAGCTAGGCCATGGGGGCTGGGTAGCATTTGCATAGATGAAGAGAAAGCAGCGATACAGTAGAGTAGGGCAGTAAAGGCAGATGTGGTTTAACTGGGACTGCTGAACACATGAGAATGTTTTGATAGGCTAATATGTGAGATGGTGTCAAAAGGAAATTAGAGACACAACACAGAGGGAGGGCCTTAAATATCAAAGTTAAGTTTTGATTTGCTTATGTTCCCTATTCTCTCAGTTTCACTTCTTTACTTGTAAAGTGAGAGGATTTAATTAGTATATTTTTGGTCCAACATGAAAAATAGATATCAGTTTTCTGAACCTATTTTATCCTCAAGTAATGATAAGCCATTGAAATGGTTCAGAGGGAATAACATTGTAATACTGATACTTAATATTTATCGAGCACTTACTATGTGCCAAATGGTGTTCTAAGCACTTTGGGTTACACTGTTTAATTTTTACCACAATCCTATGAATTAAATACTTCTACTCTCATTTTTACAGATGAGTACTGACATACAAAAGTCTTTTAAGTGATACAGATCATAAAGGGAGTAAGAGGTAGAACCTAGGCATTTTAAATGTGGGGCTTTAAAAAATTTTCCTGGCAGTAATTTAGAAAAATTGTGATATAATTTATACAATATTTACTTGTGAGAAATTATATGTGAGGAGCTTGGAGTTGGCACTTGTTATTTTGTTTAAAGATTTTATTGGGGAATTGGGGAAGGGGGACAGCCAAGTTGTTGTCCTTCAATCTTAGTTGTGGATGGCTCAGCTAGCTCAGCTCCAAGTCCAGTCACCATCAGGCTGCCTCTCAGCTCACAGCCACTCAGCTCAAGGTGCTGTGTTCAATCTTAGTTGCTGGTGGGCGTAGCAACTAACTCCACCATCCCATGAAGTAGTTGGAACTGGCAACCTTGTTAAGAGCACATCCTCTCACCAGCTGAACCATCCTGCCATCTGTTGGCAGCTCAGCAGCAGCTCAGCTCCGGCTCAGCTCATGGGCCCATGTGGGAATTGAACTGGTAACCCTGTTGCTCAGAGCTCATGCTCTTAACCAGCTGAGCCACTTGGCTGGTCCCAAATGAGTTGGCACTTTTTGGTGTGAGATGAAGAGGACTTGAAGGTGATCGAAAGAAAGGGGAGTAGTTTGAGGGAAATGTCTAAGGAGAAATCAGGACTTGAATGATATTAATTTGGGAAAACATTGATGTAAAGTCAGTTTTCTAGCCTGTGGGCTTAGGAGAATCAGCATATCATGAACAGAAATAATGAAGTCAGGCGGGCATGCTCAATGTTCAAGTGAAAATGAGCAGTTTGGTTTAGTTTTTTTAAGGGTGAAAGGGTAAAACACATTATTTTCAGCAGAGAACTATCCCATCAAGGTTTCAGTTTGAGGGAACTTCTTTTTTTCTTTTAACCTATTATGTATTGGGTTATCATGTTAAAACACAGCCATGTGTATATGTGCCAGAAGCCTCAGAAATGATTAAAGCTTGGAAACTATCAAAAAAAATCTAATATGGTTGATGTTAAAACAGAAAGTCTGAATAGCTCAAAGGTCTTTAAGTGTATAGAAATACAGAACATTGCCCCCTCAAAGTCTTTGATGTACATTTGTGTGTGTATGTGTGCACACGCACACACACAGATGTATATGCATGTCACTTATACGTGTATGAAATTATATGTGGGAAGTTTGGAGTTGGCAAAAACTACAGAAGAATGCAGTTTTTAGACTTCAGTTTTCCCCCAAATTAACATCATTTAGGTCTTACTGATTTCTCATTAGACATTTCTCTCAAGCTACTCCCCTTTCTTCCAGTCACCTTCAAGTTTTCATTACCTCACCCCAAAAGCGCCAACTCAAAACTCCCCACATATAATTTATATGGGGATATATGTGGGGAGTTTGGAGTTGAAAAAAACTACACAAGAATGTAGTTTTTTCCTGTAGTACAAAGAGGAAGAAGGCATTAAATTAAACTCCAGAATGAGGAGTTGAGATATGAGAGAATTCTCTGACAAGGAGAATTGTTAGTGTCATAATTAGACTGCCAGCGGAGACATGGCCATACTTTTGTGTAAAGATAGTTCAAGTTTCTGAGGGGATCTGAAATAAAAAATACCCCTCTTACCCTCCTGGGTTCTGAACATTCTGGGTTGAGAAATTAGCAAAAACCCAAAGACAGAGTGCAAATATCTTTTACAAGAGAGGCCAGAAAGAAGCGCAGAGGTTTCACTTGGTGAGGCGGTGGCCAGGCTGAATGTGTACCCATCCCCTGTGTGTCAGGCCCCATGGGGCTGGGCAGGGCCTACCCCTGGCAAGGTGGAAGAGAACACGTGCCCCTTATCAGGATCCTTCCCAGGAAGAGGAATGATGAGGGAGATGCTGGGCTTTGCCACCTTCTTGCTTTCCCCAGACTTACCAATCACATACTTCACCATTCTTTACTACGGGGAAGGTGAGTTAAGGGGGATGGAGAGAGATACTACTGAAATACTCAAGAGAATAGCCTCGCCTCATAAAGAGCAGGAGCAGGTTAAAGGCACTAAACTTTTAACTTAAGAAAAAAATAATGCCATATCCTTGAGATGCCCTAATTGTAAGAAAGGCAAGGATTAGATGATTTTTCAAGGTCGTTTTTATGTTTGAACTGTATAGTTATAATTCTGTGAATATCCAAAGGGATTGCAAAGTAGGGCCTAATTTCCTGCTGCCTGATTCTAAGTGTGAGGGGCTCTGTGTCTGCATTCCAGGGGGTCTGTTTTAATGATTAGATCCTTTTTTGTAGTTGTGCTTAGTAGCTTAAAATGTAAGATCTGGATATTATGAAATATTTGATCTATTGGTCAGCAGGAACTATGAGAAATGTACAGAATGTTCGCAAGCAAAATTCTGGCTGTAGAGGTACATGATAACTTATGTAATTTGTTGTCATTGATGGCTTGGTAATAAATTGCTGTTTGTGGAAAAGAGGATGTAGTCAAATTTTAGATACCCCCGCAGGATCAAACTGCTCTCATTCATTCGCTCATTTGTTCATTCACAGAGATTGATTGAATGATGTCAGGGTCTGTTTGAGGCACTGGGGAACAGTAGTGAAGACAATAGATATAAGAATATCTGCCCTCATGAAACTGATATGCTAGTAGGTATCAAGAAACAATAAACAACTAAACATAGAAATAAAATTTATAGTTTGAGATGGTGACAAATTTATGAAGAGGTGTGAAATACAGAAAGGGGATAAAGAGTGATGAGGTGGTTACTGGTGGTCAGGACAGACCTCACTGGGAGGGTCACATCTAAGCGAAGGCCTGAAGGAATTGAGCAGTGAGCTGAGCACCTCTCTGAGGGGCAGATCTTGGGCGGAGGCACAGCAAGTACAGTGACCTTGAGATAGGAGTTCCCAGGCTACAGAACTTTATGAGCTGTTTTACTCTGAATGGGGTGGATTTTGAGGAGAAGAGTGACATGATCTGCCATTTTAATTCCTCTGGCTGTGTTGAGGATAACCTATAAAGGGGAAGAGCAGAAGCAAGGAAAATGGTTATGAGGCTCATTCAAAAATGAGATGATTGTTGTTTGGACTCGGGTAGTAGCCGGGGGAGGTGGTGAGCAGTGGTCAGAGTCTGGAGCTATTTTGAAGGTAGAGTCAATAGGCTTTGAGAAGAGATTTGGTGTGTGGTATGAGAAGAATGAAGGATGGTTTTATCAAGCTTTTGGTCTGAGAAACTGGGAGGCTAGAATTGCCGTTTATTGACTTGGGTGAGGGGCAGATTTGGAAGCAGGAAGATAAAACAATTTACTTGGGCAATGTTAAGTTGAGATGCCTAGTTCACATGGAGAGCATCTGTAGGCAATTTAAATGACAAAAGAAGAGCTCGTGGATGAAGTGTGGGCTAGAGATATATGATTGTGAAGGCACTTAGAGTCATGGCATGGGACGAGCTCACCAAGTGATAGAGGGTAGATGCAGAAGGAAGAGTCTGCGGACCAGATCCTGTGGCTCTGCAGTGTGTACAAGTTATGGGAATAAGGGATGTGAGGGAGACCAATGAGGAGGAAAGAGGTGTCCTGGAAGGTAAATGGAATATTTCAAGAAGAAAAGAGAAACTGGATCAGATGCTGCTGATAGGGCAAGCAAGAAGATGGATTCTTGACCATTGGTTTCAGCAACATGGGGTTACGGGTAACCTCCACAGGAGCCTGACTGGAGTGGGTTATAGAAAGAATGAGAATGGGAAGAAAGGAATTGTAAACGTTGAATTGAGTTAGTCTTTTGAAGTTTTGCTACAAAGGGAGCAAAAAATGAAGAATTAGCTAGCAGTGGATCTGTCATCAAGGTTGTTTGTTTTGTTTTTGTTTTTAAAATTGGGAAATATGGCAGCTTATTCATTTGCTGGTGAGAATGATCTAGTGATGGGGGAAAATTTGATGAAGAAAGAGAGAGAAGACAATGGCTGAAACAGGTTTTGCAAAGACAAGGGGGGCTACGATGAGGTATATAAGTGAAGGGTTTGCTCTGAGGTAAGATTGCACACACTTCATCCATACTACCAGTAGGAGATAGACCATGTGTGAGCAGGTGCCAGCAGAGAGTGGACACTTCACTGTATCTCAGTCATGCTTGGATAATTAGTGACCGCAATTTGGCTTTACAGGAGCCCCAGTCCTCTGTGCTTGTGGAATTTCTGACCTACAAAACCCTTTATATACCTGTTGCTGTGGCCCTTCAGCCATCTCAGCTGACCATTAAATAGTTTCATCTTTTACACTTGCACGTGGGCATTATTTTAGCTCATTTACATTTAAGTTAAAATACCTAATATTTACCGAATCTTCTGCATAATCTCCTTAAACCTTTCACCAAATCTATGAAGTTGGAACTCTTACTAACCTCCAGTTAATAAATGAGGAAACTGAGCCTAAAGAAAAATGAAGAACTTGTTCAAGTTCATATGTTTAACTTGGTGCTTTCTGACACTATATTTCATTCCTTAACAGTAGGCTTTATTGCTTTGTGGAAGTATTTGAGCCTGTGAAATGTGTATTTTCTGAATGCAGCAAACTAACATTGGATATAATTTTTTTATGTGATTGTCACCTGAAATTCAATATTTTTGATAGCTTTCAGCTTTTCTCACCACCTTTTTTTTTTTCCCTCCCAAAGACCGAGAATTTAAGAGCATTTTACAGAAATTTTTGAAGTTACACTAAAGGAGAAATTAATTGCCTGGCCGTGGGTAGCCAGAACGTCATCAGTCTTTTTTTTTTTTTTTTCTATTTCTTGATTTTTTTTTAAATTAAAATTTATTGGGGTGACAATGGTTAGTAAAATTACATAGGTTTCAGGTGTACAATTTTGTAATATATCCTCTATATATCACATTGTGTGTTCACCACCCAGAGTCAGTTCTCCTTCCATCACCATATATTTGATCCCCTTTACTCTCATCGAAGAGGGGGAAAGATGGTAGAAGTGATAGAAAATGTCATTCTTGTGGTAGTTTTCCTTGATAAGTCAGATATTAAGTTAGAAATTGACAGCAAGATGTCCCATCTATTCTAAAGTGAGTAAGAGCATGGGAGCATGGTCATCAGCATCAAATGTTAAGTGAAATTTTCCCTTGGCTCCTCACTGGCTATGTGTCAGTCCTTCTAGGCCTGCTTTCTCATTTATAAACGAAGGATAATAATATCTATCTACTGTGACTGTTGTGAGAATTAGAGATATATTCTCAAGCACAAAGCACAGCCCGGTATTTATTCTGCTCATCAGCGGTGAGAGTCTGGGTAGGTCCTCTGTCAGGTCCCTTCAGGTTAACTACTGTCAGGGGGAATGGTAGCTTGAGGGGTTACTAAGTGCATCTTTTCCCTTGTTTACCTTAATTTCCAACGGGAAAATGACTAATTCAGGGTTTAATTTCAGAAATATTTCTTATGTATACATTTTAGGAATGATTTATTATTTAGAATTAGAGAAGACAAAGCTCTATAGAAACATGGCATCTATATTTTGAATAAAAGTTCAGAATGTATTCTCTGACAGGAAAAATGGAAGTGTCCTAGCACATTTGGGATGTATGGTTTATTGTAAGCATGAGGCTTTGAGTATCCTCCTGGGTGTGAGGGAGCTTCCCTGAATTCTTCTTAAATTTTCTAGTTCTCCAGTCACTTAATCCAGGCATAAGTATGTTGTCTAGACTTTGGTTGTATGAATTCTCTTTGGGGGGATGAGAAATCCATACATTAAATTTAGCACTGCTTTCTCCTTCCCATGAAACAGTAAACTGATGGTTAGAGAAAGAGTTATAACTGGGATTATTGGTACAGCCAGATGCTCATGGGCCTTGGATAGTAAGTCTGAGTGTGCAGCAGAATAGAGCAAAGATTCTCTAGTTTCCTGCATTACTACCTTAATGCATATTTTAAAAATTCTACTGACAAGATACCCTGGCAAGTACAAAATCTTCTATGAGATGATATTGGGAATACCAGTTGAATGTGGAGTTCTTATCCTCAAGGAATTAATTTGGGGTAGGCCACATCCAAGAGTCACCGATTCATCCTTTACTGTGGAAACTTGCCCCTCCCTCACTCTGCAGCTGTGACACTTGAGTTTATTCCCTAAGATTTTGAGTTCTTTCTCTAAACCAGAATTTACACAGGTATTTCCAGGTATTTGGTTGTAAAAGAGACCAATCTCTGTGCGTTTGCCTACACTGATGCCTCATAGAGGCCCTTGACTGTGATACATAGCACCGAGGGAGCAGGGATTATGCTGCTGCTGCTTCCCGTGTTGGAGCCAGGCTTCACTTTTCTCTGATTTGACAGTCCTCACTCCTCTGCCTAGTAAATACTTACAGCCATGTTACTTACTCTGTGCATTTAATAAAGAAGGATATTTTATTTGAATCCACTGGTCATTATAAGTGGCATAATGATCATAAACATGCACTCAAGAAATTTCCAAGTTGCAAAATGCCTTCATTTGTCTTCTGGTACTTTATACACTGTTTGAGATATTTTTAAAGGCAGAAAAATAATGAAAACATAGTGATTCTATAAGGATACTTTAAGAGCATAGGTTATAGGATTATTTATGGATCTCATACTCTTAATTTATTGGATGACCTCCATGTAGTTTCTACAGGTGAGCAGTATTTGGGAATCATTTAATGTTTTCAGGGTACTTGCACACACTGCAGGACTAGTCTTAGCCTAGAATTATGAAAGTGGGGAACTGTTTAACTTTTGTTCTCAGATTTTCTTTTTCATGCTTTCTTTCATCATCCTTGTTGCCCCTTCAGGTCCTTTAGTATCTCCACTGTGTTCTGCTGTCAAAATCATTTCTGTTAAAGGATAAATGGTTCATTCAATGTGTTGTTATCTTTCCCAAGGATGCTTGCATTTTAACAGACACAATACTCACAATGGCTAAACTAGGGGACTTAAGTTTTAATTGTGAAGTTCAATTTAACATGTAAGTGGCTACCCATGTTGTCAGCGGAACCCAAATATAATTTCATATTCAAATTAGTGTCTGTCCCATGTAAGGAATATGGTGCAAAATGACAATGCCATTTGCTCTTGACTAACTAGTACCTGCATATTCAATTTATAGACTTTTCTTCCTTTTAATCCATTCTCCTCATTTTCTGAAAACATTCTGTGGTTTATGGGACTTGATGTAATATAGCAGAATGAGTGTATGGACTCTGGAGATAACTTGGATCCATATCTGAGCTTCACAGTTACTTGACCTTGGGCACATACCCACTGAATCTCAGCTTCTTCATCTCCAAAATGTGATTGGTAGGGCTATTATGATGGAAAAAAATGTGTGTAAACTACATTGTATATATTATAGGCCATGGTAGATGCAATATAAAGTAGCTATTGTAATTAGTATAAATTCTAGGATTTTTGTAGGGAAAAAAACTGTAAAAATAAGAAAAAAGTGTCTTCTACATAATAGCAACTTTGTTAAAAGTTTGTAGCAGATGTCCGTTAAGCAATAATAAATTGGGAACATGTCTTGATTATAAGTAAACCACATATATTTTATGGAAACTTTAATTCATGTTCTCAACCATATAAATGAGATATGAATATTCATATTGTAATAGACTTTATAAAAAATTTAAAAAGATTCTTTGGACACAGTTACCTAAGTGCATTTAAAAAATGATGTGAGTTTTCAAAATTTAATACTTATGAGGTCATTCAGGAATATACTTATTATGCAAGTTGAGGTATAGTCTTATGAGTTGGGTATTTTATGCAGATGTTATATGTCCTCTTGTGTTCTCTTGTTGTGCAGGTTTCTACAATTCTGTTTTTCGTTCCACAGATTTATCAATAAAGAGAAAGAGAGAGTATGAGCTGGTCACTCCAGTCAGCACAAATCTAGAAGGACACTATCTCTCCCATATTCTTTCTGCAAATCACAAAAAGAGGTCACCAAGGGACGTAACCTCCAACTCTGAGCAATTGTTCTTTAACATCACAGCATTTGGAAGAGATTTTCATCTGCGACTGAAGCCCAACACTCAGCTCCTAGCTCCTGGGGCTGTTGTGGAATGGCATGAGACTTCTCCGGTGCCTGGGAATATAACCGACCCTGTTAATAATCAACCAGGAAGTGCTTCTGAAAGAATCTGGAAAACAGAGCCTTTGCAGACTAACTGTGCTTATGTTGGTGACATCATGGACATTCCAGGAACCTCTGTTGCCATTAGCAACTGTGATGGTCTGGTAAGACTCATTCCCTTTTGTGTGTATATGTTTGTAGGTGTTTGGGAGTGCAGCATGGCTTCAGCATGCTTTGGAAGATAGAGGTGGAAAGGATGCCTCATTATTACATTTTAAGCTCAGGAAGAAGAAGTAGAAGGCATTTGACTGTCAAAGCTGTGTACTTTGGCTTCATTTTGACATGAAGACAACATTATTCCAAGAAACAATAGACAAATATTTTAGTATTTTTTGCTTATATTTTCACTTGTGTTACATTGGGGAGTTTTATTTCCTTATTTCTTTCAAAGCATTCTGAAAACTTTCTAAAGAAACATAGATTCCTCCAAAATGATAGTATTTCACTTCTTATGTGGAAACTTTGAATACCTTCTGAAAGAAAGCATTTTGAAAGCATTCTTTCACCTCCCCACAGAATGCTAAAATGGGAAAGGAACAGATCTTATGTCTGCATTTGTTCAAATAGCATTACTTTATGAACACGAGATGTAGTTCTCTCTGGATGGTGGCTTTGATTCATTTTTTTCTTTGTTTTCAAGCAAAATACCCTTATATTGTTCTTCAGTTTTCTGCTTGAAGCCAATGGTAACTAACCTTTCTTTCACACTCTGCAGATGTGAAATATTTTTATTTGTTTTGTATCTCCAGATGTTATTTGAAAAGTATGTCAATGTTTATGACTCTTCCATCCTCAGTTGACTCCAAGTCTTTGTTCAAAAAGAGCAACCTGTTTTCCTTTCTATGGTTGCCAGGCTGCTGTTTCTTGGGAGTTCAGAACTATTCCCTTTGTTTTGTCACAGCTTCTGAGAGTTCTCAAAATATTCTTTACATCCCTACTAATAATTATTCTACCTTGGCTGGTCCTCCAACAATACTGTGAATATCCTGCTGTTGTCTTCTCTGTGGGGCACATTAGCCCAACCCAAAGGAGTTATGATACCATACGTTTTACCAAATGCTGGTGAGTTCATTGTTTTAGACTTTATTTTTCAGTCCTATACTGCCTCATGATGTTCTGTAGAATTTTAAAAGCCAGCACAGAAAACGGAATAGAATATGTATAGCAGGTTTGACTCTCCGAGTTGGACTCCAATAGTTTAGGATCCATACCCTCATATTTGGGGTTGGACTGTGATCCTGGGAAGATATAAGGAATCTCTCAGTTTTTCTCATTCTACATAAAGGTTCAATAGATCTGAATTAATTCATTCAATAAAAAAAAAAAAGAAAGCATTTTCTGGATGACTTAGTAAGTTTAAAGTACTCACTGAGAGAACTTGCTTGATTCAACTACTAAGATATAAATGGAAATAAATTATATAAAAGGTACTGTTTTATAATACTTTTAAGTAAAACATTGAGTAAAACTTAATTCAGTGTTTTATAGCATAAAAAAATCATGTACTTTTCCCTCTCCTCAGTTAAGTCTTGAAACTTGGGGTATTGGCTTGAAAATCAGTTTAAGGAAAACAAGACAAAGAAGTTGTTTTAATGGATTATCACAGTGATTTTTAAAGCTGATTTATCATGTTTTTGTCTGCACATGTCAAATTATCTAATCATCAATACAGAAATCTGGGATAATAACAAGTTGTTATATGGAAGAAGAAAAATAGATATATAATTTCTCCTTTTAAAGATATGATGTTAACTATTGATATCATGTATATGTAGGTATAGTGTGTGTGTACATTACATCACCAGTATACACTACCAGTATTCCTTTATTCTTTAATTAATTAAAAGATAATTGTAAGAAATCAGTTGTGGTCCAAGCACTATTCCAGGTGCTGTGAAATGGTGAAAGGAATAATCACGGTTACTGTCCTCATGGAACTCGAAGATGTTAAATTTGCCATAGAATTTAAGTGTCAAAATATTTTTTTTGAGGGCAGTGTCACTGGCCCTCACATGTGGGATCCGAACCAGGGCCGCTGGCATCCCAAGCCAGTGCTCAACCACCGTGCCACTTGGCCGGCCCTCAAAATATTTTTTAAAGTGTGTGTGTGTGTGTGTGTGTGTGTGTGTGTGTGTGTGTGTGAGAGAGAGAGAGAGAGAGAGAGAGAGAGAGAGAGAGAGAGAGAGAGAGAATCATGTTAACTTGAAAACTGTGGTTAAGGGGAGTACTTCGTGGAGAGATTTTATGAATGGGACAATTTCAAACCAGAGAAAAATGGCACGGGCCTTTAGCTTAATCAAGGAAAAGGGTAGGCCTGGCCTATAGCAGGCAGTGCTGACTATGTGAGTATGCAGAAATGGAAGTCTCTTCTAGGGTTTCCAGATCAGAGCAGGTATGGAGGAAGAATGAAGATGATGGCAGAAAGAGAAGCAGGGTATGGAGAGCAGGTCAACAAACTGGATAGATAGTACCAGCAGCTGCTTCATTAAGCTGGGGACAAGTTCTTAAAATTGCACAGTTGAATCGGACAGAATAAGCCCTTAGCAGGTATGAAATAGGCACTTTAATTGATATCAATAAATTTGGCTGATTCCTAAACCCTTTTTGTTTTTTAAACTTCCTATGTAGGGATTTTAACTTAGCCATCGTGATCTTAGAAAAGGAATCAGGAATATTAAGAACATAGATGCCTGAGGACTAACCTCATGGTCCAAAAAGCCATTGCTCTGGGAGGCTCTGGGATTATATTCAAATCAAAGTTGCCTTAGTAGAAAGCATAGCTACTTTTAGCCTAAAAATACCAATGGGAAAATCTCTGCCCAACAAATTATAGTTAAGTCTCCTGGTATGAAAGCCATTGAAGCCCTACATGGATGGGAAATCTAATCTTTTTGATTAAGTTCACTTTAGACTGGTGTAGATGGATTCTAGTGATCTAATTTTCTACATGTGTCCTTTGAAGCTATGGCTCATAGAGAGCAGCCACAGCATTTATTTTTCACTAAGGTTGGAGGGTTCATAACAAGGCCTTCTCCCTAAGTGAAATCATTGACCTCTTTTTTTTTCTTACACTACCTCGTGGCATGCAATGTGACTTTGAAATGTGCAGTGCTCTGAGACAGAGTTAATTAGAATGCTTTAATTAACAAACAGTGCTACTCAAAATGTGTCCACAGACTCAGGTTTGTGACAAGATAAATACAGAAAGTGAGACTATATGTAGAAACTTTTATAATAATTTGACAGTTATTATATTTGTGTTCTAGTAAAACTGGGGTTTTGAGTCATGTTTTTTAATTTTATTTTTCTAGTAATTAATTTTTATTGTATTTTACAGATATATGAGTTTGAGGCTAATTGGGGAGAAAAGAAACTGTTTGTTCACCAAAGATAGTTTGAAAAGCAAGCAGTAACTCTTAGCTCTTTTTATCCCACTGGACATCAGAAACTTGACTGAAACAGACTACCTAACTGTTTGAAATGATCATGGGAAAGGTACTTCAACATTATTGAAGAGGACAGAAGAATACCTTGAGTGACATATCCAGAGCCATGGTCTAGAATGTGATCTAGACATAGATATGCATAACTAAAATATTCTGTGGGTTTCTGAAATCAATACCAAAGTCTTCTGTACAAAGGAATTGACAATGATTCTCACTCACCCAGTGTGTCCAAGAACAATATCTGTTCCTGTCCAGTATGACCTTTCCCTGTTCTTTGCCAAGGTTACCATTTGTGAGTGACTGCTAATTCTTTACAGCTTTATCCCTGCTCTTGTATACTCATGGGTAAGAATTATTGAGATATTTAATCATATTAATTCTCCCTGCTTTCTGACAGCATCCAATCTAGAACAAAGCCCTGCTTCTCTAAACCCTCCCTGAGATTACCCAAACAAAGCCTAAATCCTGTAAATAGGTTCTTTCTAACACTGTTTCTGAGATGCTCCTGGTTCCCTCTGGTGTGCATTCTCCCTCTGTACAACATGTAATAAGCCCAGCTGGTCAACTGCACATGTGCTCCCGGTGGTTTTTGGCTGGAAGGTGTTGACATGCTTTACCTCTCTGCTTCTACATCTTTGAAATGAGAGTCCAGTGGTCAGGTGTCATGGCGATGGCAGGCATTTCACACTCATCTTAGTGAGAAGACACTTCTGGCTGAGAATCCCAACTGAAAATAGATTCCTTTATCCCACAGTGCCCTGGCATTTGCTCTATAACACCATTAAATCTCTGCTGCGAGTAGTGGCAGCTCACAATCATATTTTGTGGTCTATGAATTTGCCAAAATAAAGGAATGTTTGGTTAGTAAGCTTTATGTCATGTATTTCATAACATAAGGAAGCTGGATTTTTCTAGGCTTGCTAGAACAATGTTGCTTTGTTCATTCCCCTGGATTATCATCAGAGGAACTGGTTGGGAGTGGAAGAATTGACTGGTGATGACTCTTCTGGGTTATCCAGTTAGGTGATTTCCTCCTGGGCTGATTATATGATCAAGGGGATTTATCTAGGATAGAATTTTTCACCTTTTTTTTTTTTAATATATATAACCTTTGGAATTCTTCCTTCAAATGAAATCACTGGGGGCTATCTAATAAAATAATATGTGAAATGGATAAACTCAGGGAAGGCCTGTAAAACACAGGCAGGAGATCTTCTTCCTAGTTGCCTTCCCTCCTGCCTTGTTCTCACTCCAGACCATTCTTAGGCCTCCAGAGGCACCTAACAGGGATTTTCACTGTTAGGGCAGGAGGTCTTGGAAACTTGAGGTTAACAATTGGGAACCATAAACAGAACCTCTTTTCTAAAATATCTGATATTCACATCTGGTTAATATCAGAGGCGTTTATCCTCACTAGATTCAGGGCATGGAAATGAGGCCTTTGGGGACTACTGCTAACTTAGAAACAAACCAGCTTTAAGACTTCCTTGCCTTAAGACTTTTGCTTTGGGATTTGTTCCCTTCAAAAACATGTTCTTGTCATGCCTATTTCAGTTAGTCTGTCTGTAGAGGCACTTTTTAAAAATTATTTTTTCATTTTGCAATTATAGTTGACATTCAATATTTATATTAGTTGCAAGTGTACAGCATAGTGGCTAGACATTTGTATAATTTATGAAGTGATTCCCCTTATAAGTCTAGTACCCACCTGGCACTATACATTGGTATTACAATATTGTTGACTGTCTTGCCTATACTGTACTTTATATCCCTATGACTATTTTGTAACTACCAATTTGTACTTTTTACTCCCTTCACCTTTTTCACCCAGCCCCCAAATCTCCTTCCCACCTGGTAACCATTAGTTTGTTCTCTGTAAAGTCTGTTTCTGTTTCGTTTGTTCATTTATTTTGTTCTTTATTATTTTACATATAAGTGAGATCATATGGTATTTGTCTTTCTCAGTCTTTTTTACTCAGCATAATACCCTCTAGGTCCATCCATGTTATCGCAAATGGCAAGATTTCATTATTTTTTATGGCATATGCATATATATATATATATATATATATATATATATATATTATATCTCACATCTTCATGCTCCAGCTTGGTTTGAAGCTGGTCTCTGGGTGTGCTAGTTCCCATGGCTTCCTGGTAGGGGCCCTGCCACAGTCCAATATTAGCCACAGCCTTTGCCCTTCCTGGAGTCCCCTGACATGAGCCACCAAGTAATCCATAGATGCCGCCACCTGCTCTGGGCTTGGCGATGCCTCAAGAGGCCCTGCTGCAAACCTAGACTGTCTTTGGCTAATGCTAGGCTTAGGACTGCTCAGTAAGAGGTACAAGACATGCTGAAGCCAGACCCTGCTTGTTTGGGTTTTGTGAACCATTGAGAGATTTTAGGAATTCTGTAGCATGAGCCAAGACAGGCAGTTTGTATGGAAAAGCCACTGGAATGGCTTGGGTGTACCTGAAAGTTGGGTGGGGTGGGGTCTCCGGGAATCAACTGTGGTGGGATGAAGGAAGGGTATTAACTAGGTTGATGGAGACTCAGATATGGCAGCCACCTGTGTCTACAAGCTGGAGGGGAGGGGGCTTAACAAAGAAACAATGGTTCCCAGCAGCTCCTCAGTCTGGGAGAAAGTTGCCTGTCCAGCTCTCACCATGAAGCTAGACAATTCAGTTCCTCATTCCATATCCTAGTCACCTTTCAAACTCCTGCCCCAGCACTAGAGGTCTAAGCGAGTGAATCCATCAGCAAGTAAGTCTGTGTGTGGGCCCTTTAATGGGAGCACCTGTGACTGAAGCTGTTCTTGTCTCACTCATCCACAATCTCAGCTGGTTTTTACAGCCAGAAGTTATGAGGACTTCTCTCCTTGGCATTAAGACCATGGACTGGGGTGTATGGTGTATGGCTGGGATCCTTTGCTCTTCCAGGCTGGGGAGCCTCTGCAGCTGTGATATCCTTCCTGATTTTTTTTTTCTTTTTCTTTTTTTTTTTTTTTTTTTTTTTGAGGGCAGTGTCACTGGCCCTCATATGTGGGATCCGAACCGGGGCCACTGGCTTCCCAAGCCAGCACCCAACCACCGCGCCACTCGGCCGGCCCTCCTTCCTGATTTTTAATGGTCACATGCAGGTGTGAGACCAGCCTGTTCTGTGATTCTGCCCCTTCTACCAGTCTTGAGGTAGCTTCTTCTGTATGTTGTTAGTTGTTTGTAGGGCTTCGGTTCAGCTAGACTTCAGGTGATTCCCAGTGATTAGAGAGTTTAGTTGTAATTTTGATGTGGTCGTGAGAGGAGGTAAGACAGCCTTTATGTATTCTGCCATCTTGACCGGAAATCTTATAATAAGTCTCTATTTTAGATTTTTCTTGTTTCTTGATGTATGCCTGTATTGCTATGAATTTCCCTCTTAGGATTGCTTTCTCTGTGTCCTGTAGACTTCGTGTCATTGTGTTTTCATTTTCATTTGTCTCAAGGTATTCTTTGATTTCTTTCTTGATCTCATTGTTAATCCATTCATTGTTTAGTAGCATGTTATTTAGCATCCATGTGGTTTGGTTTTTTTTAATATTTGATTTCTTGTTTTATACCATTATGTTCGGAGAGGATGCTTGATATGATTTCCATCTTCTTGAATTTATTGAAATTTGTTTGTGGCCTAACGTGATCTATCTTGGGAAATGTTCCATGTGTACTTGAAAAAACTGTATAATCTGCTTTTTTGGGATGGAATGCTCTAAAAATATCAAATCCATCTGGTTTAGTGTGTAATTTAAGGCTGCTTGTTTCCTTGTTGATTTTCTGCCTGGAAGATCTGTCCATCTGTGTCAATGGGACGTTAAAGTCCCGTGCAATGATTGTATTGCTTTTGATCTCTCCCTTTATGTTGACCAATATTTGCTTTTTACGTTAAGTTGCTTCTATGTGGGGTGCATAAATGTTTATATCCTCTTGTTGTATTGGCCCCTTTATTATTATATAATGTATTTTGTCTCTTATTATAAACTTAGTTTTAAAGTCTATTTTATCTGATACAAGTATTGCTACCTCAGCTTGTTTTCATTTCCATTTGTGTGAAATATCTTTTTCCATCCCTTTACTTTCATCTACATATGTCTTCTGATCTGAGATGAGTTCCTTGTAGAGAGCATATGTATGGGTCTTGTTTTCTTTTCAATTCAGCTACCCTATGTCTTTTGATTGGAGCATTTAATCCGTTTACATTTAAAGTGGTTATTGATAGGTACATAGTTATTGCCATTTTATTATTCATAATTTTGATATTTTTATTTTTCCCCTTCTTCTCCATAAAGAAGCCCATTTAATATTTCTTGTAATGCTGGCTTAGTGGTAATGAATTCCTTTAGCTTTTGCTTGTCTGGGAAGATCTTTAAAAGTCTATTTAAAAAAGTATTATGAGCTAGTGTAACTGAGATGGACAACATTTGACCAGTGATTGATTGTAAATACAGCTCATTCTGGTAAATGATATGTTTGATACCAAAAATAGATACAACTCTATAGCTATTTATAATGAATTTAGAAAAGTGTTTTCAGAGCTGATCTTTAGATGTTGACATTTGCACATCTGCTTTTAGGAGAAGAACCTGATTACTAAAGGCCAGCCACTTCCCACCTTATCTTTTCGTGGACATATCTATGGAAGGTGTCATGTATTTTATAGAAGAGCAAGAGGGAGATCTGTCTTCATGGTTTACATGCTGATTTAGAAGATCTTAGAACATCTGAGGAACAAAGGACTGAAACCTTGCTTTATTTCTAGGCACCTACAACAGACATTTTAGCAATGCAGGAGTAGAAGAAGCTGAAAGCCCCTTAATTAGAAGGGGAAAAGCATCAGGCATTGGCCCCTTTTAGTCTGGGAGAACCAGTATTTTGACAGACCTCATTGCTTCTTCTCTGAGATTTGGTAAGCTGTGGCCCTATGGGTGCTGACAGTATTTACCTAGTTATATGTACCTACCTATGCCAGGTCTGGGCTGTTGGATACATCTCCCATCCTGCCTCCTTTCTCAGATAGGCAGCCAGTTTGTGCTTATCAGAAGGGAAAGGTTTAGTATAGTTCTTGATCATTTTCATATTTTGTATCTAATTTCCATAAGCCTAGAATCATATGTATGTCAAGCATTTTCCAAATTGTTCAGTGATATTTTTTGTGTGTGGCTAAGTAGGTCTTATACAAAAGATAACGAAGGATGTGAGCTTGGAATAAAATAGGAAGTGAAAAAAAAAGTGTTTTCAAATTTTTTTTAAATTAAAGTTTATTGGGGTGACAATGGTTAGTAAAGTTACATAGATTTCAAGTGTACAATTCTGTAATACATCATCTGTATATCACATTGTGTATTTATCAGCCAGAGTCAGTTCTCTTTCCATCACCATATATTTGACCCTGTTTACCCTCATCTACCACCCACCTCCCCCATTACTCTCTGATAACCACTAAACTATTGTCTGCCTATGAGATTTTGTTTCTTTGTCTTGTTGCTTTGTTGCTTTCAGTTTTATATCCCACATATAAGTGCAGTCACATGGTTCTCAACTTTTTCTGCCTGACTGATTTCACTTAGCATAATAATCTCAAGATCAATCCATGTTGTCACAAATGACACTAAATCATCATTTCTTAATGTAGGAAAGTGTTCCATTATGTATATATACCACATCTTATTTATCCAATCATCTGTATTTCTTAATAGTGATTTTGTAGTTAATCTAAATTATTCATATTTATGAGTACCACCTGTTCAGTGCTTATTATTTGATTTATATCAATTTGATTATGATTTATTTCCCATTATCTTCTCTAACTTTGTTATAGTAAATTTTTATTAAGTTTAAAGATCAGTTAAATATTGAGGGAAAATAAAAATGTATTGCAAATATTTCTTTGAACAGACATGGAAAGCAGAAAATAAAAGGGGAGGGAAAGTACTTTTTCCTTCTGGTGTTGGCCTGTGAAGTAATGCTTCTTATTCTTCTCAATGCCGTGCCAAACAACTTCATTATAACTCTAATATAGATTTTTAGAGATACTCAAGAAGTGCTTTAAGAACTGTGAAAATACTGCTGAACACATCTTAAATATCTTCTTCTGGGTAAATTATCATTAAAACAAGAACAAAGCACAGTGAGGTAATGATATGATGCCCTTGTGCATAATCATGCTTTGAGGTAGCAGAGTTCTTGCAAACTAAACCCAGCCTCCAAGTTCTCAACTACAAAAACTGTGTTATTACTTTGATTTAATAATCTTTGTTTCTAGGGATAGTGGTCAAGTTAATAAAGCATTTTGATGTACTAGGATACATAAAGTGCTATACTGATTCCTGTGGTGAAAACTCAGGGAATCCAGGTGTAACCTTTATCTTCCAAGAGTACTGAAAATAAGATATGCAAAAGTAGAACCAAAGTACAAGGCAGAATGTTTTAAATGCTGTAAGATTAGAATAGATGAAAGCTTGACTGATGGAATGATTATTTCTGCCTGGAAGGATGGTAGAAGACTTCCTGGAAGAAGCAATGTCTGTGATACTAGACAACTGAAGAGGTAAATATTATATTAAAGTAACTACCAATGATGGCAGAGGGTGGGATGGGATGGGTAGAAAGAGGAGCCTCTGAGGAAAGAAGAGTTGTGTGGAGGGCCACATGTGACGGCCATAAGAATGGGGGAAAAATGGGTGAAGTTGATTTCATGAACTTTGTAACATATATAATGAATACACTGGAAATTCCAAGTAGTCTTGGTCAGTATTTAACTGAATATAGGATCAAATATGATACAAAAGGAAGAGAGAGAAAGAAAAAGGAGGGTAAGCCAATGAATGTGTGGTTGACACTGACAGGCTTTCATGGGCATTCAGGATGATAGAAGGGCAAGGATTTCTGTTCCTTAATTATGTTCCTTTTTTCTTTTTTTTTTTCTTTCAAAGATTTTATTGGGGAACTGAGGAAGGGGAACAGTGTTGGGAAATTGGGGAAAGGGAGCAGCCAAGTTGTCCTTTAATCTTAGTTGTGGAGGGCGTAGCTAGCTCAGCTCCAAGTCCAGTCGCCATCCGGCCACTCAGCTCAAGGTGCCATGTTCAATCTTAGTTGCAGGTGGGCGTAGCCCACCATCCCATGCGGGAGTCGAATCCCAAAACCTTGTTGCTAAGAATGCATGTTCTAACCACTGACCAATCTGGTGACCCCTTGGCAGTTCAGGCGCAGCTCACCAGCCCATGTGGGAATCGAACCTGCAAACCTGTTGGTCAGAGCTCACGCTCTTAACCAACTGAGCCAGCCCACATTCCTTTTTTTTTCATAGAAAGGTTTCTCTGAAGTCATGAGGCCTTTTTCTTGGGAGTTTAGGGAGGCCAATGTCCAAAAAGTTATTTCTAGAGTTTGTTTCAAAATTTTTTCTGAGAGGATTATGAAATTTGATTTTAAGAAAGCTGACTTCTCCCATTACCTTGACCTTTAAGCTTTCAAGTTTGATCAATTAAGTGACCCATCTAGTAAGCCTCTTTCTATGACTATAATTTTTTCCATCTGAAATGTTTTCCTTACCTTCTCACTATATTTACTGTGTGTTCATATTCCTTACTTCTTTATAAGTGTCCAGGTAGTATTCCTAATGTTATTTCAGTGATGTTTGTTCATACTGCACTGCTATGTACAAAGTAAAAAATAGAGCATCGAGAGGAATTTGATTAGCTTAACCCTTAAAAAACCAAAAGAAAGATAATCCCATCAATAATGAGTTGATTTTGATATTAAATACCATTTCACTTTGGTTTTTTAATAATATCAATACTATATAGCTATATATATGTGTGTGTATACGTGGAAAGATTATATATATGCCTACATATATGTATATATTTATACATACACACATATGTGTATGCACATATACATACATATATATGGAAAACCATAGAAAAGTCAGAGAAACTCAATGTTTAATTAAGTACGTACTTTGATTCAAGGACCAGTAACAGAATTTGTTGTTAGGCTGTAGAGTCGGTGGCAGAACTAGATTGCTATGTGGGTCTGTTTGCAACAAAGCACATGGTGGCTCTCTTACCCCAAGCTACCTAAACATGCTCCTCACAGTGTGGACCATGATGCTAATTAACTTGTATGTTTTTAAAATACTTTTAGAAATATAGAGAGATTAATAGGAAATACAATTGAAAAGGGGGATTTTAACTTACTATCTTTAGTCTATAACAGTGATATTGCAAAAAATTGGGGGGTAAAAAGATCAATTGTACTGTTAAGGTAGTCAGACTTTGAATTCTCTGTCTCTAAAACAAGGAATTTTAAACATTTGGTGTCTTTTTGAATATTTATTTCCAAAGGAGTGGATTAATTTTTAAACAATACTAGACTACACTAAATATATCAAGAAATTATCATTGGACTCACTGTGGTTTGTCAATCCTTTGGTAAATGAGTTCAAATCTTTCATAATCATAAAAAAATTCTGAAAATTTTAGTTTACTGATTGAAGAAACAGGGATATATAATTGCATTGACATCTAACTCCAGAGTCAGTAATATTTTTTTAAAAGAGGACATCATATAGCGTGATAAGTTTTGAAAAGTATTATCTAGATTATTATAGCCTACTTTTATAAAATATTTAGACAATATTAAATTAGGAATTTTGTAGTAAGAACAATTAATAAACACCAGTGAAGAGGAACAGTGGCCAAACTATTCAGAGTTATGATACTTTCGGAGAGCTGAATTTGGCAAAATAGAAGTACCATTAATAACAGAAGTAAAAAAATTTATAAAGTGATTGAGGGAAATGGTTCATGTTGGGAGTAGGCATGATGTTGGTTTAGAATCAGACAAATATGCACTCTAATTCCAGTTCCACCACTTACCAGCTTTGTGACTTTAAACAACTTATTTAACCCTCTGGAAGTCTCTTTTCTTTCAGTAAAGTGGGGAAAGTAATACTTATCAGGCCAAGGCCTTACCAAAAATATTAATGCATCTTTCACACAGCCCTACTCCTAGGAAATCAATGATTGTTACTACAATCTTTTTCCTTTTTTTATTTATGATTTTTTTTTTTTTTTTTTTTTAAGATTTTATTGGGGAATTGGTGGAGGGGAACAGCGTTGGGGAATCGGGGAAGGGGAACAGACAAGTTGCTGTCTTCTTGTTCTTCAGTTTAGTTGCGGAGGATGTTGCTTCACTGCTGGTATCGTCATTGCGCTCTTCCCGAATGAGGCAGATCGGTCGCTGGCCTCTGGATGTCGCTCATCGCGGCTATTGGCAGCTCACGCTTGGCTGCCAGCCGCTCACGCTGGCTGCGGGCCACTCACTGTAGCCTATGGCAGCCCACTGCAGCAGAGGCTGCAGCCTACACCGTCGCCAGGGCTCGCACAGCAAAGCTCCAGGTGGAGCTGTTGTTAGCTGTAGAGGGCAGTGTCACTGGCCCTCATGTGGGATCCGAACCGGGGTCGCTGGCATCCCAAAACCAGCGCTTAACCAATGCGCCACTCGGCCGGCCCTATTTATGATTATTTACCTTAAGATTTTGTGATTAATAATAATAATATTATTATTATGACTGACATTGTAAAATAAATACTGCAGTTACTCAACTCAGCCCGTGACCTGTCTTGTGGAAAATAGTCTTCGATGAAGTGAATACCTTGGTGAAAATCCTGTAATTGTCAGATTGCTTTCTCCACCTAATGCAGAGCTCCTTTGTCATCTTCCTTTGTCATGTTTTCTGAGGGGTACTCACACCTCTGCTCCCTTGAATACTTCTAAGGATGGGAAACTTGCTATTTTTCATCTTATTTATATAGAGCTCTGCCACACAGAAAGTTCTTCTTTAGGTTCTGCTTACAGGTATGAAGTGAAATACCTTGTTCTGCTTAATAGATTCTTCAGAGTTGACAAAGATATAGTGACCACAATTAACTTCTTATTGTTTTTTTTTATTACAATACTTTGATTTTACACTATCGAACACTCATTTATACCGTGCAGCCAATTACTTCAGCTTTAGGAAACATTTCCCTTTATTAGTATGATATGTCCCATTCCCTGGCTGGAATGGAATTAACCAGGCATAAGTACAATTTTAGTATTCCTTTCAGGCTTTTCATTTGATCAAATATTTTAAATTATGAATCTCAAATTGAGACATTTTTGGGATAATGAGAGAGAGTTCTATGGCATTATGTGGCAGACACTGCTGTTCAGAGTCTTCCTAACCTTGTTCATTTCATCTCTTTTTATTAGTCGATTGTGGTTAATATGCTATCTTACATCCATTTTTTTGTCCTCCATCTGGAGTCTTCCATGAAACAAAAATACAGCAAGAACTATGCATTTTTTAATAATTCGGTGGAAGCACTTTGAAGGGGATGGAGATAAAAGTCTCTAGCTTCAACTTCCAGAAAATGCATTTTTGATTCAATGGCACTATTAAAGTAGAATTTAGGCGTCTTGGTGATGATGATTTTTTTGTTGTTACGTAATAAGACTTTCCAACCTCAATTTAAAATGTAAGAGAGATCTGGAAGGCCTATTTCTGTCTGGTGATGTCCCTAAGTGAAGTCCTTTATAGATTGAGAGGACTCTGTTATTAGATGGTGAGGTGTCATGTGAACATATGAGTTTTTTGATTAGCTGATAGAACTCTTCAACCCCAATTTAAAATGTATGAGATGTCTGGAATGCTTGCTTCTATCTGGTGATGTCCCTTAGTGGAAGTTCTTTATAGATTGAGAAGGCTATGCTGTTAGATGCTTGGGGTGTCATATGAACATAGCAGGACCCCGTCTGAACATCTGAAGCCCTGGAGAAAACGAAGAACAGCACTTAGTGAGAGATTCTGCAAATGTTAGCAACCCAAACACAGTGGGAAACGTTTTATTTAGCATTATCTGTGAAACATGATGCTTTTAACAAAGTGATTGGAATCTTGGGGCAATACTTCCTTTGGGCTTGCAGGATACTTGATCTTGCTTAGAGGATGCCAGTATTTCATACTTTCCTGCCTGGCTTCATATAGTCCTTTATTTTGCATACCTGGCTCTGAGGATGGTGTTGACTGGCTGCCAATACAAGAAAGCAGACCAAGCTTAGTGATATGGGTCCAGATAAAATTAAGTCACCATGAGATCTCTGTTTCTGTTTGGTCAGCTGCATGTCATTGTCATCTTTGGCTTCAATTATGGTACCACATTTAGATTTAGCATAATGATGAGGAAAGACTCTGAGCCATATTGGTCCTAGACCCTAACCATTGATCTAAAATTTTTGGGAAAGGGACTCTTTTTATAGAATATGCTTAGAAAATTTTTAGAAACATGTTAATCTATGAGGTTATTTTGAAATTTGGGCTGTATTCACGGAATTACCTTGTTTCTCTTTCCCATACTTAAAAATTAAGGGTTTGAATTAGATCAGTGATTCTTTTTGTTCTACTTGTTGGACCTTATGTTATGAAATATTTTGTAAACCAGACAGAATATTTATTAAATAATGAATCGTTTTACCTATATGTTAATCAAAAATATAGACAATTGTTTTTGTCACTGTTCCCAATGAGTACAAATTATTCTCTCTTTCTACACTGATTGATCATCTTTTTCCAATAAGAGAGTAAATTATCCATAGACCTGTACTATTTTGTTCAGCCTTATGACACAGCGACAGTCATTTCCAGATCTCCATTACTGCCTCCACTGGTCCCTGTAGGCCCCAGGATCTAAAGTTAGGAAATTGTTGACTATAAGCTTTCTGAGATTCCTTCTAGGACTCATGCTCTATAACTCTATAAGTTTGTGTTCTATTTATCCTTATTAACAGTGCATTTCTGGCCAAGGAAGAAATCAAAGCATCACATTGACCATTATTCATTAATCGTGGTCTGAAGTGCAAATGGCATATATGAGTGTTACTTTTCCAAACTCTGAGATATTGGTTAATTTCTAATAATGCTTTTTCTATTTTTTTAAATTTATTTTTAATCTACTCACTATAAGTTCTGTATTCTTGAAGGCTTCAACAAACCTAACTGCTATTACAGTTTTGGGTGTTATTTCAGCATGACTTCTGAAGAAATGTGGGAATTAGCAGCGTAAAGAGAAATATATACATATATATGTAATATATACATACATACATATGCACACATATACACATGCATGCATACATATATGGATACAATTATGTGCTGTATAAGGAGGTTTTGGTCAATGATAGACCCCACAGACAATGGTGGTCCCATAAGATTATAATGGAACTATAAAATCCCTATCACCTAGTGATGCCATAGCCATGGTAACATGGTAGTTTATGCATTACTCACATGTTTGTAGTGATGCTGGTGTAACTAAATCTGCTGTGCTGCCAGTAATATAAAAGTATAGCACATACAATTGTGTACAGTACATAATACTTGATAATAATGACTGTTACTGGTTTATGTATTTACTATACTATACTTTCTATCATTACATTAGAATGTACTCTTTCTACTTATATAAAAAAATTTTGTTGTAAAATAGTATGCTGTCTTATGCGGCAAGTAGCCTCATACATCTCATGTTCACTGTATTTCTTGATGCATCATTTTTTGCTTGTGCTTGATTTAATCTTATGTTGTTTTATACAGTAACATGCTGTCCAGGCTTATAGCCTCAGAGCAATAGTCTCTACTATATAGCTTAGGTGTGTAGAAGGCTAAATCATTTAGGTTTGTGTAAATACACTGTGTGATTTCACAACAATAAAACCACATAAGAATGCATTTATCATACCATATTCTTGTTGTTAAGCTGCAAATGACTCTGTGTTTGTGTGTGTGTATATGTGTATATATATGTGTATATATGTGTGTGTGTGTGTATATATATATATATATATATATATATATATATATATATATAGAGAGAGAGAGAGAGAGAGAGAGAGAGAGAGAGAGAGAAGAAAGAGAGAAAGGTCTGTGTTTTTATAAAACAGTAAGAGCAGAGGAAACTGTCCTTTGGATATAGTGTTCGTGAACTCCCAAGTCGCTTCATCATAAGAATGTAGTGCTAGCTGTTTTGATGCAGCCATTTCCCCTGGATAGTTCCTCATATGTTGCATTTGTGGAATATGCAACTAACCTTGAGTATCGTTGTTCTCCCCAAGGGTTCTCTAACCTTAGTGGGCACTAAGATCTCCTGGAGGGTTTGTGAAAATGCATTGCTATGTGCCACCTCAGAGTTCCTGACTTAGAAGGTCTGTGGAGGGCTCTGAAAGTTTACATTTCTAACAAGTTCTCAGTTCATGCCAGACTTTATAACTTAGCTATCTGTTTCTTGTTTGCATGCAGTGATATTGGATACTGTTTTTTCCCCAGTTGACCTGCTTTCTTTGGTAAAGAATTTCAACATTTCTTTTTTTTAGTCTGTAATACAGTCTTGGCCCCGGTCCACTTCCCAGTCCTAATCCCAGCCAGTTTGACTCAGCACCTGTCAGCCCTAGATCGGATTAACTGTGCACAACTACAACTTCCTCTCTCAGTTCTCTTGCTTGGAGGCTGCATGCCCATTTTCCTGATGAGTGCCATCTTCCCAGGCCAGATTCTGGCAGAAACAGAAACTGTGTAAACTTGGAGAAGCCACTTAATGTGTCGGATCCTGATTCCTCTTTTGATTCATGTAAAGCTTTCCTGGTGGTAGGTGGAATTTGAAGCGGATAGTCACGTTAAGTTACTCGGTAGCCAGGAGTCATTAGAAATGCTCTCAAGTTTGCAACGTCACTTTGCTTTGAATAGCTGGTGGTGGGGCTGTGCCATAGGCAACACAGCACCTTACAATCTTCAATTGGCCTGCATTTTAAATTTGGGGCCATAATGCTCTTTAGGCTCCCATGAATCAACCCTGTACTCTGCCCACAAACCATCTCTGTGCTTTACCCACCCTCTTTTGTATCTACACTCTCAACCAAGGTGATCTCATCTAATTTTATGGCTTGAAATACCATCTATACAGTGATGAGTCTGAGTCTGGCCCTCCCTGCTCCTCCAAACTCCAGATTTCTATGTGTGTTCTGCTGCCTACTCAGCTTTTCTGCCTGGATGTCTAATAGTCATCTCAAGTTTAACTGGGCCAAAGATCAACCCTTGATAGCCATTCTGGCATGATTTCCTCCAAAAAGAAAAGTTTGGACTCTGTTCCTCAGGACAAAAACTTAGGATTATGCTAGATTCCTCGTTTTTCCTCATCTCCCTCATAAAATCCATAAATAAGTCTTGAGGTTTTTCTATTAAATATGTTCTGAATCTACTTATTAAATCTCCAATGCTACAACCTCAGTCCAAACCACTATAATTTCTTCCCTGGATACTATAGTGACTTCCTAACTTTTCTTTTTTTTTGTTCCATTTTTGCCCTCCTTTACCCACATACAAGCTGAAGTGACCTTTCTAAATTTGATGAACTTTTCTCTGTTTAAAAGCCTTCAGTCACTTTCCATTAAAATCTTACCATGACTTTTAAGACCCTATGTCAGTAGTTCCTATAATCATTGTGTATCATAATCACCTAAAGAGCTTTTAAAACAATATAGCTGCCGAAACCCCAGCCCCAGCGATACAGATTCATTTGGTCTGGGGTAAAACTCAGCATAATTAGATTAAGTGCTGCTCCAGATGGTTCTAATATGCAACTAGAGTGGAGAACCATTGTTGTCTCCAAGAGGCTCTAACCTTAGTGGGCAAGAGATTTCCATGGGGAGTTTGTTAAAACATTTCTGGGCACCACTTTGGCGTTCTGACTCAGTAGTTCTCAGAGGGGCTTGACAGTTTGTTTTTCTAACAGATTCCCAGGTGACACTACATTTCAAGAACCACTGTTCTACAAAATCTGGTCTTAGCATACTTCTCTGATATAATTCCCTTGTTCACCATATTCATCCAATCTGATCTTTCTACCTTTAAGACTGCTCAGAATATTCTTTTCTACATTATTAAATAGAGGTTCCTGCTCACAATTTCGGTGTTAAATTTAATTTTCTCAGTAAGGATTTTTCTGGCTATTTTAGCTGAAACAGAAATAAAGTTACTCTACACTATATTAATGTTTTAAATCTTATTTGTAGCCATTGTTGGTCTCAAATTTATCTTGAAGTTATTTTTTACATTTATTGTTTGGGGAGGCATGCTGTCTATATTGAGGATAAAAATTCTTTCTCCTGGGTCTTAAACAATGCTTGGCACAAATCAATATTGGCAGACTCAGTGGTGTGAATATTAGAAGGGAGAATTGATTACCACTTTTGAAAGTCGAATTATAGACCTTTCTTTGGTGTGTTTAGATTTCCCTGTAAGATTTTCCTTTCACAAATGAAAGAGGTGCTATTAACTTGAAAGTTTAAGTTCCTAAGATTTCATATAAATCAACTCCATCCATTTGAATAGTGTTTTACTGCTATGGTTTTTTATAACTAAGGTTTTTTTCCTTATCATTTTCTATCTCCTCTTCTTTCACGTATGAGTGAGTAAAGGGGCAAACCCATTCCTGAGTTCAACACCATAATATAGGTATACTGTATCCCTTAAATTAATTTACTCCTATTAAGCAACAAAACAGATACAAATCAGCATGCTTCCTGTTGATGAAAAAAATGAATTAAAAAAAAAGACATTAGAAAAATACTATACTCTGGACTAATTTCTTAGAAGAAAATAAAATATGCTAATATATTGGCTTTCCAGTCAAGGTTGTTACTATAGCAACCTGTAGTTCTCCTATCTGAGCACTGATAATACATACTTTTTTTGTTTAATGTCTTTTCTCCCATGTTAAACTGGAAACTCCGTGAGAGTTGAAACTGTGTCTGTAATTCTTACTCCTCTGTTCACAAAACCAGGTACCATGCCTGATAGACAATAGATGAAAAATAAATATCTGATGAGTTACTGAAAGAATGAAGACACATAAATTCCATGGATAATCTACTTGCTATCACCTTCCAGGTTTCATGAACCTTAATTGAATAAATGCTGCTTCTGTGCAGAATTCCTTTCCTTCCTTGCCCTTTGGTACCCGAATTCTGCCTTGTAACCTGTCATTTCCCTCTGTGGTTTCTCCTTGATGGAACGTTAAAAAGCTTCTCAAGTCAAGTACAGAAAGCTACACTTCTTTAGTTTCTTGGATTGTTTTGACTTATTTTAGATAAGTACTGGTCTTTCCAACTTCGTGTCCCTTCGTAACTTGAATTCTTTATCTTTCTGTTTCTTAGGAATAAATAAATAGATTGATTGACATCTGGATTGAACTTGACTGACTCATGCATTCATTCCATAGATATTTGTTGAGAACCTACTGTAATGCTACATATATTCAGTGCTGGTGATGCAACAGTGAGCAAAAGCAGGCACAGTATTTGCCCCCGTGGAGTCTAGATGGTATGGGAAATGCAGACATTACTTTTTGAAAAGTCATCCAACTATATAAATAAACTGACATAAATGCTCTAAAGGAAGGGGTCATTGTTTAATAAAATTAGTCACAAAGTCATCTGACTTAGGCTGGAAGTCTGGGAAGGGGTTCCTGATGAAACAGTAGTTGAGGTGAGTTTTTAAGGGTGAATAGGAGTTCCCTACATAAGGCGCTTGTTGGGCACATTTTATGAAGTAAGAGCACAAGGAGAGCACAGAGTGAGATTATCAGGATTGGCTGAATTTGACTTTCTGGAGAAAACTTATCAGTCACAGTGGTCTTTGTGAGTGACCATGGATGTTTAATCATAATACTAACACTAGTTAAAATTTATGAGCACCAATAATTGTGTGCCAGGCACAGATCTCTTTCATGGGAATTATCTTAATTCTGATAACAGTCCCAATTTATGGACTCGGAATCCAGAGGATTGAGTTTCTTGTCCTGTGTCCCACGGAACCATGGAAGACCCGGATACCTGTGTTCAGCACCTGTTTTTAATTGTTATGTAACCCTGGTTCCCACTGCATTTTCCTAATATTTCACATAGCTTGGACAGCTTGAATTCAAACATAGACAAATACATGGATCTCTCTTTATATATGTATTCCCTATCTATATCTATATATTTATCTATATGTCTCTACATTGACATCTATATCTATACAAAGGTGTATGGGTATATTTATATAAAATATCCCATGCAGGTATTTAGGTGTGTGTATATAATATATATGTGTGTATATATTTCAATAGTGTCTTTTGAGACTGAAAATTGAATCTAAGGATTTGAAGTCAAACAATTTAACTGTGAAAAATTTGCTGTGTGGGATAGATGAGTATCAGTAATTAATAATGGAACTGAGTTGTTTTCTCTCAAATTGGGTGCCTAACCACAGCAGGTGAGTGAATTTCATCAGGGCAAGTGAAAATCTGGGTCTGGCCTTATCCTCTGCCACTAAAGCAGCTCATCTCCATCCCCAGTAGCCGCTTATAGCTTTAAATAGCATACCCCTGGACTCTCTGTGCCAACTTTTCTCAAGCTAGCCAGGGTTACTGTGAGGCCAGGGTTGCATAGACAATGCCATGCTGCTATCTGCGTGAGCCCAGGGAAGGGGTCAGAGAATTGGCCAGCTGCCTGGGCCCCAGTGAAGCTATTGCCTGCTTGGGGGTGCAGCCCTAGGAGGCTGGTACTGGGTAACCCCAGGCTCTTACGTTCTTTTGTGATCCCTCACTGTCCCCTTCCCGCACATCCCTCCATTTCTCTAAGAGGAATTTGGTTGGTGCCATCCACAGGGACATGGGAATGATTTAAGGGGATCTTGGAGCCCCTCTTGCTCCAGCTAATTTTCATGTTGCCTGGAATTTGCACTATTAGAAAATGCAAATATAGTACTCTCTAGTTAGGAGTTTGTAGGTTAGGCTAAATCCCGTTAGCAATGGAGCAAGCCTGCTTCTGAGGGACACTGAAGGGGTGGGAGGGAGGAAGGACAGGCGAGGAGGCCTGTGATCATGAAACATACATTAGAGAAGGTGTGAAGAATTGGCCAGGGCCTGGGAAAATAGACCATCAAGGAGGAGACGATCCAAAGAAAAAGACCACACATTTCCTGTGCTTCACAATTTACTTCAGTCTGACCTTGACTTTGCCCAGATCTCTTTCTTATGATGGTGAGGCTAACAGAAAATGAACAGATTTATTCCTGTAAGTTCCTTTCAGTGTCACTTCTATGAAAGTGATGACTATTCCATACTAAAGTAGGGCTGATAACTAGCTTCTTTTCTGAGCTTTTCTAAATGCCTTAGGGATGGTTTGTTTATTTATTTATTAATTTACTTCAGATGCCCCTTTAATAAGTGGTTGAATTTCAGAGAGTAATTTGAAGACAGAAGTGTTTTCTAAGTTGTATTGGGGTAGTGGAGCATTTCTCACTGGAAGGAATACCTGGTCATTGCTTACTTCTGGGTCTTTTGGCGGAGCCCACATGCTTGTCTAGCATGAGCTCTTCTTCCTCAGGGAAGTGGGATTTCTCACCAGAAAGGCATTTACTCTAACTAAATAGGAGTGGGGTCCTAAGACTCTATGTGTTTTGATGCTCAGTGATAGGGAGTAGTTGCCTTTTGTAGTGTAGCCCACCCTGGAGCTGTGAGCACACGGAACAGGAATATAAGGCCCGCATGTTCTCCCCGCGTTCTGGTCATAGAACTGTATGGTCCTCAGTATTGTAGAATCATTCCCATTGTTTTATAGATGAGGCAGCTATTGCCCAGAGAAGTTGAATGAAAAAATCAATGGCACACATTTCTAGTGTAGCAGCAGTGAAAGAACTGGACCCCTCATTTCACAACCATTGTGTCCAGTATTTTTCCTGTCTGGCACCTAGTTCTGAATCCAGAGTACATATGAGAGGTGTTAGGGCAGCTTCCTATTCTGTCCACGTCTGGTTTTTTCCTTCTCCTCAGCTTTCTCAAACACTTCGTTGGACAATATCACATTATTATTCATTTTAGTATTTTATGTGAGCTGGGTGCCCTATGCCTACTTCTCATGAAGTGTAAGTTCTCATAAGCCAGGTATGTCCTTTAGAAAATATATATCTGACCACCCACACACATACTGGTTAAGGATAGACTTTGGAGTTATCGTATGAATCCTAGCTTCATTACATACTAGGGCAGAAAACCATTCTAAGTCTCATTTCTTTATTATTAAAATGGCAGTAATAAATGATAAGTTAATAATAATAAAACCCGTTTCATGGGTTAATGTGAGCCATAAATAATCCATGGAAGCACTTAGTACAGGTCCTGGGATGTAATATATTCAAGAAAGTTTATTATTATTATTATCCTATTTAGATAGGCTCAGTTTTTTAGTGTATAACTCATACAGCATTGTCATTGCCTCAACTTTAAAAATCCTGGACATTGTCAATGTGTACGTATTGAGAATGAGTCTTGTGCTTTCACAGCAGAGAAGCAGATCGCTGACAGTTCTGAGGATCAGGTGTGTGTAGGAGCCTGCAGACCTCCCTGCCTTCTTTCTACCTGTCCTCATTCCTCCCCATCCTTCCTCTTTTCCTCCTTTTGTTGAAATTCTCTCCCTTTTAATTACTTTTGAGAGGTCTTGAGGAGATCTCATGTTAGGACAGTGCCAGCTAAGTCATTTAAGGAACGATCCAACAAAGGCCATGGGAAGGAAGCTAAAAGGTACCTTTTCAAGTATATGAACTGAACAAGATTAACCTCTTGGAAAATAAAGGTTGCTCTAAACTTATTGCAAGTTAAAGCTTAAAAGGAAATACATTAGCTTACACGGCTCTAGTTTCCTGACAGTAGAAGCTAAGATACATTAAATCTTTAGAGACAAATTAATTTTTTCTCTGTTTAAAGATTTTTATTAAAAACTATAGGGCCAGCTGAGTGGCACGGTGGTTAAGCGCTGGCTTAGGAAGCCAGCGGCCCCCCGTTCGGTCCCACATATGAGGGCCAGTAACACTGCCCTAAAAAAAAAAAAAAAAAAAAAAAAAAAAAAATATATATATATATATATACACACACATATATACACACACACACACACACACACACACATATATATACACATACACATATAGCTAACATACAACATTATATCAGGTTCAGGTGTACACCATAGTTGTTCAACATTTATATGCCTAAAGAAGTGATCGCCATGATAAGTACAGCAACCATCTGACACTGTACCATACTATTACAATATTATTGACTATATTCCCTATGCTGTGCATTACATCCTCATAACCTATTTATTTCATACCTGGAAATTTGGACCACTTATTACCCTTCATCTTTCCCCCCTCTTTTTAGTTTACAGGCAAATTATTTTTTTTTTCCCAGTAGGGCTAAACTCAAATTATAACAATTGTAGACCGTACTTATATAAATCAAACCTTGATCAATAAATTGTACTTGATAGACAATCTTTGCATTTTCAAGTCACATTTTCATGTTATTTTTGTCTTTTAATATAGTGTAATTATAATCAGGTTATATATTAAATATATTGTTCATATTATGCATGGAAATAATTCAGTGTCAAAAAGTGTCACTTTTGAGTGGGCTGCGTATTGATATTTTCACTAAATTTTTAACTAACAAATAATAGGGATGAGTCATGCAATTATTTAAAAGAACTTTTAAAGTATTCAATATAGATTCTTCATATTTAAACCTAATTAAAATATATGGTATAAAATAAAGTTTGATATAGAATTTCTTCAGATGTTTCCTTATACAAGGTGGATATTAAGTTTTCTTATATATTTTATTTTAATTTAAGAAGAGACATTTGCATACTACTTTACTGTTTGGTTTAATTTGTTTTCACAATACTGAAAAACAAAATGTTTGTAAAATATATAGGACAACACTATCCTCTGGCTTTTTAAAAAATATGTTAATAGTGTAAAAAAGTAAGAACTCTAGAAACTGTTTTTCAGGAAAAGAGATTACCTTGGGTCTGTATTACCTTCATGAAGTCATAAAAAATTCCCTCAAAATTCATTGGAAACAATGTTTTTTCTTCTTTTAATGCATGCATCAAGTGTAGATTGAGTATACATTCTATGTACATTTTCATTTTCTTATTCAGCTTTTAGAATAGTCAAGTGTTCACTCTTTGTTATATGAAAGATTACTGGATAATATCCAAGACACTTTCCTATGAAGTTAAAAATTAGATTAATAAATTTTTACCCTCTCCCATTCATTTTGATAGAACAGCCCTGATTGACAATAAAGTAAGAATATATTATTTTCTACCTGATGGGGTTATGGTTGGGATTTTACATTTTTAAAACTCAAAACAATTCTGCTAAACAATTGCTGGTGCTAGGGAACTAGCTCACTTTGGTACTTGCTTAGCCTTAGATAGTTCTCTCTTCCTTTTTTTTTTTAACTTTGAAGTTAATGTTTAAACTTTTATAATGGTTTTAACCTTTTAAAAATGTCTTAACATTTTTAACATTGTCAGAAATGAAGACTGTTCTTTTTTTGTTGGTTATGATTCATTTCTATACCAGTTTCCAAGAAAGCTGTTATGCAAGGTGTAGTGATTGAATAGAATAGAATCTGTGTGGGGGAGACTTAAAAGTTCAATTTGATAAATGTAATCATCATGTATTCTAAAATTAGAATGGCCTAATTTCAGAGGATCACTCTTTCCTTACCACAGTGCCTAATACAAATAATAGACTTTGTAGGTGATTTTGACTCTCTTTCTGTTTCTGGCCTCTGAATCTCAACTGACCTTAAATGTTCTGTGCAAGTATCTTCAACATTCCAGGGTTCTATCATCCCATGAGCATTATAACCAGGAAAATGTAGGAGGTGCTGCTGACTCTGTTCTGAGAGAGGACATTTCATGGAAGCAAAATGTTTGTAAGTTGAATGGAGAGAAACTAACTGGGTTAAGTTTTATAATTTAAGACTTTGCAAACTGGACCAGGTGTTAAAAAGATCAGAATCTGTAGTGAATACTGAAGATGGAGTTTGGCCCACCACACCTACTCAGAAGGTCAGTGGTGGGAGGAAAGGTTTTCAGTCTTTTTTTTCAATTATGGATTTGTGTGTAGGAGAAAGGATATACCATTTCCTCTTTGATTGTGAAATGTCCCTCCCATGGGGTCTTTTATTGTATTGGTTCCAGCAATTTAACCTGCCATCTCGCTTAAGCTTCTTTTCTATAGAGGTCTCCCATGTTTTTACTTAAAATTCTTGAGTTTTCCTTCCCTGTTTGGTTAAGGGGTCATTTAAAACTTTGTGTTTTAGTAGGAAGTTTTAGGACTATCTCAAAGAAAAATCGAGACATTCTGACTTTGTTTCAGAGATCTAGGTAGGGCAGTGCTGCAGCTAACCTGGAAACTTGTTGAAACCATTTTGTTTGCTCACTGAAAGCATTCATTTGTGTGGGATTACTAAGGCTTGATTTCTCTGGTAAGTGCTCTATTATAGTAATGGTGGTAGATAATAAGAAGCTATGAATAACTTCAATTTGAATAGAGATTATTAACAAAGAATTTAACATAAACTGTTGGCAATGTGCAGTATTTGGGATACGTTTTCGTATAATTTAAGAAATAGTCACTTTTGAGGCTATTTCTTTGTCGAGTATGTTTTGGAATAATTATAGGTAAATCTAGCTTCCACAATGAGAATGATATAAACTAACATTTGTCAAGTACTGATTACATGCCAGAGACTCTACTAAGTACTTTATGTGTATTATGTTAGTTAATCCCACTAACAATCCTGTGAACTAGGTGCCAAGTTCTTCTTGAAATTGATTTCAAAAGACACTTGCTTTTTTAAGGGAGTGTGAGTATTGGAAAATAGAGAAGAAAGGTGGATCACAGCATAGAACTCGACCTAAATAATTAGAGCCTGGATTATCAGACATAAAGATTATAAATATTTGGATTAATTTTGAAATGTCAAATAATCATTAGTTTTGACTATTTGTTTATTTTATTTTATTTTTACCATTAAGGACTGTGTGTAAGAAACTGTTAAATGTTTTGTTGAGGATATAGATTATTTAAACATGGATGTTTGGGAGTTTACAGTACCATAAGGAACAGTAACTACAGTTTGAGTCAGGGAAGAAGTATATATAAATGTAGGACATAGTAGAAAGACTGGCTGGATAAACTCAGGGGAAGCCCATTGCATGAAAATCTGATGAGTTTCCTGAGAGATAGCTTACCCTGGGAAGAAGAATCCAGCTATTCTGAGCTCGACTTGGTTTTAGGCATTGAGCAACAGAGCAGTTCTGACCATGGGATAATTATTCTTTGTATTTTTCTGTTGCTCTAGCTCTCAACGGATTTACATCTGAGTACCATGTAAATATAGGAGGGCATCTAAATAAAAAGTATAGTGGATGAGAGAAGGCTTGTTCACAAGTATATGGAACACATGCCTTGGAGTCTCTTAGAAATACTTGTGACTTGTATGGGCCTAGGAGCCCCATCTCAGTAGGTTCAAGAGTTGGTGACATTTAAATTAGACCCATCTGTGCCCATGGAGGGTAAGGTCTGATAACATAGGGGTTATAGAAGTAACTGCTATATCTGTGAAAATGAGAGGAAGAGAATGAGAGAAAGAGAGAGAGAGAGGAAGCGAAAGAAAGGAAGAAGGAGGAGGAGGAGGGGGAGGATGGAGGGATGGAGGGCAGGCAGGTGTAAGGGAAGAGCAGATATTCAGAGGAAGAATGAGTGCTCCCATCCTAGGGCTCAGAAGACTTCAGAGAGGAGAGTCTTAAAGAATATTTCTTATTTAAGCATACGGAGATTGGAAAAAGAGGGTATGTCAGTCCATATGGAGGAAAATATAGAAGTAAAAATGGACATGGCAACTATGGGGAAGGAAGGAGGACAGTGAAAACTTTAGTTGTCTTTATCATAGAACACATAAAGAGCTTCATAGTGGCGATGTAATAAACAAGATGTCCTAATCGGAATTATACTCAAGAAGGTTAAGTAAATAGGTTACATGATAGGGAGTGAAACAGAAGTGGAGGGGAAGTGGTGGAGCAATTTGGAGGCTTCTGCAATTGCAATACAGTAATATAATGCAATGTAATATAATAAAATAATAGAACAATTAGGAACTGGAGATGTAATTGTGGGCATAGTAAAACGGGAAAGATTGCGTAACATTGAGTGGAATCCCTACAACTTGGCAGTTGGTGTGAATGGAGAGGGAAGAAGAGAGTGTGTGTAGGGGGATCAAAGATTAGCTGAATTGAGCTGAAAGTTTTGGGATAACTAGGAAATATGGAAAATAGAAGAAAAACATTTGATAAATTCTCTTTAAGACACATTAGACATGAACTACCAACAGGATGTGCAGATAGAAACATTTAACAGACAGCTGAGAGTTGTAGGAATTCTGGAGAGAATACATGGCCAGGGAGAGGAATTCGGAAGCTATGGGTATAAAGGAAGTAACTGAAACTGGGACAATGGCTAGAGTTGAGGATGCCCAGATAAAAGAGGTAAAGTATAGAGCTTTGGAGAATACCTATTTTTAAAACGCTATTTATTTATTTATTTGTGCAATTTTAAGTTCACAGCAAAGTTGAGCTGAAGGTACAGAGATGTCACAAGTACTCCCTACCCCCTCAAATGCAGAGGAAAACGTGTAGGAACAAGAAGGGTAGGAGATAGAGGAAGAGACAGAAGTAGCTAAGCCAAGCAAACTAAACCAAAGAGTAGAAAGTTTATAGCAACCAAAGGATTTAAAATTTAGGGTCAAATTTAAATGGGTAAAATAATTACATAGTACTTTTTTTTAAGTGTCCTTGTTAACTCAGATTATGCCAAAATAGTATTCCTAGGAAGAAATTCTTATAGAATCTACTAAGTGATTGTGACTCAGATATTGGTAACATGAAATTATGTTTGTTCATGGTTGAATCAGCTAGATGACATTTCAAAGTGTCTCTTAAAATATAAAATATTTCCCCTAATTCTTCTTTTTCTCAGATCAAAAAATCATTTAAAACCTTTTTGACTCTTCTTCCTCACATTAAAGATGACCATACTCAGTGTTTTCTTTAGTTTCTTTGAAATTTATGTTAGAAAAGTAGAATTTAAATAACCTCAGTTTTTCAGTCCACCAGTTACTGGTAGCAGATTTTCACCACTTATCTATTTTAACACCCCCATTCATTCTGGTTATAGACTTCTTCAGAACTATTACTATACATGAGTCATTGCTGAGGTATAGACTAGAAACTAACACCCCAGATTCTTAGTAGTAGTAGAAGATAGTAGAAGAGAAATTTGGATGGTGAGTGTAAGAGTGCAACTATGTCCATATAGGGAGACTTTCATATTTGATTTTATAGACTTACACATATTTTATAATGTACTTAGGTTTGTTTATTGCACGTCATAGATATACTTTTGGAATTGGGCATATTATTATGCATGGTGAATGATGTATTTTCATGACATTGTGTTTATTTTTATATACTCTAAGCTAAAAATAACATTCTTGATGTGACTAGCAGCATACTCTTATATGACTTTTAAAAAATCAGCGTAAATGCATGGGGGTTTATTTATATTACCTACATAGTTGGTCAATAAAGGACTTAACATGCAAGTCAGAAGAGACTGAGTGCACTTAACTCTATTGGGCATGAATAACAAGAGAGATCAAATCCTTAGGTCGAAAACAGACCAAGTGCCTACGGAGAGTTTCATATTAGGCTAGCAGGACAAATCAAGCATGGCTTTTGATTTTCCATCAATCTGAAAGGATTTCATGGAGGAAGTGGGATATTTGCAATGGTTTACAGGTTCATTGAGAAGCAGTGCCCTACAAATAGTGGACCAAAACAAGATGTGTTCTTAGCATATCCCATGCTTATCAGTTGAATTTTTTAGCTGTTGTCAAAAGAAATAGTATTGGCTAACATGAAGAAAAATGGAATATACTGGAAGTATATTAGGCAACTCACAGAAATTGAAGGAAAAACTAGACAGCCAAGCTTCAAGAGGGCAGGAACCAGGACAGCAAAAAATCTGTCAAAATTCATTTTCTGGGAGATTAGAGTGGTCAGGTTACAACCATCACCATTGTGTATGGCCTTTTGCTAGATTCAAATGACCAGGCATGAGATTCCAATGAGGTCATCTTGGACTGGGTTACCTTTGAAAGATGGCATGATAATTGATGGTCTACCAGAGCCATTTGGACTGTGGAAGTGTTGCTTTCCAAAAGAAACATGAGATGTGGTTACCACAAGAAGAGAACAGAGACATTGGACAAACAAAAGAGGCTTGGCTTCGACAGTGATGGGGCTTTGTATTACTTTTTAAAAAGTAAAAGAAAACAAAAAACAAACAACTGTGATTGAGTGGTCTCAGGAACTAAGTCTATATTTATATACATTCAACATATGTAGATGTACACACCCACATATACATATTTTATACACTGCCTTTGGTTGTTTTCTGCCACTTTTGCCCTCTCTTCATTACTCTGTGGTTGACCTATTGAGTGACACACTACAGGCTGCTTTTATTCCCTCAAAGAAAAACTTAAAAAGAATAAATAAGAGACCCCCAAAGATAAATGATCATTGAGTGTAATATATGACAAGTACTGAGGTAAACTTCATGTGGAAATTCATTATTTGGTTGTTAACGAAGGCTATTTATTGTTTTAGGCAAAGAAATGTGTTTCCACATCCCTGTTTGGAGTAGAATTTACATTGACTTACATGAATATTCATATCTATCAGTAGGAAGAGACTCTCCTGCTGAAATAAGCTTTTTATTCTGGTGTACAGTTTGGCTTCTGATCGAGAACTTGATTAACAATAATTAAAAACATGTACAATACTGTCAACAAAAATCTACAGCTTGTCACAGTTGTGAATAGGTTGTTTTAGATAGATTCTCATTATACTTTATAATAGGAAGAAATTTCTCCTTGTAGTTTACACATTATAGACAAAAGAATAAAAAAATACATTCTGAAGTCATTTTTACAGAACTTTAGGTTCCAGATCTAGGGCTCTCAGACTTCATTTGGCATGAATCTCACCTGGGGTGATTGTTAAAAATACAGATGTCTGGGTGACCTTGCAGAGATTTGGATTTGGTCAGTCTGGTGGGGCTCGGGATTCCAATTTGATCAAATATCCCAATGACTGTGATGCAAGTGGACCACTCTCTGGAACACCCTGCTCTAGGTAATGTTGTATTAGCTTATGAATAGTGTCAAAGAAGTAAGAATTATGTATAATTAGTTCAAAGGTTTGGAACTGGACGATTTTAAGAGTGATCATTCAGATAATGTGCTACTGAACTGCCCTTCTATTAATGCAGTTAAGAATTCTGTTATTACTGAAAATACCAGGGAGTTAATGAGAAAGTTTGTGTGAACTCTACATTCTTGACCAACATTTTAGTTCTAGATTCATCTCATATATTAATAATACTTTTTTGTTTGTTTGTTTATGAGAGTATCCCAGGGTGAGTTAGAATGTTCCCTTTTTCTTGTTTTTATTTAGAACAAGTCAGTATTCCCTGACAAGTCTAGTATGTGCACCAAGACTGTAGTTTCATCTTATATCCCTTTGAAAGTTGTATCTCACACCTGTAACTTTTCTTCTGAAAACAAAGTGTCCCCCACCCCCCCAGGCTTTTTAGTAAAACCCTTTTTATTACATCTATTTCTCTCAATATACGATGGTTTGATCTGTGATGTCATTAAAAAAATTAAGGAGCAGAGCTAACACAATCAGTGATACTATCGGAAGGAAGCCAAGAAATCCAATTTTAATTGTCAGAGGCACTGTGAAGCTCATAAAAAGTTATAGGGAGTAGTTAGAACAGGATGGACTCAGCAATCAGGAACAGAGTGTTTACTTTTGAGCCAAATTATAAATATTGGCAGCTGCTGCATATACTGGCTAGCTCTGTAAGACAAAGGACATATTTTACTACACGTACTATGGAGAAAAACTGGTTACAATACTACTCTCCTTTAGTTTTGCCTCAACAATTAACAGAAGCATCTGCATGTACAAGTAGACAGGCTGGATTGCTAAGGGCCACACAGCTGATATCTGCATTTTTCAAATTACCATAGCTTTTCAAAGTCTCAGGCAGAAAAGGCAAATCTAGTAGTTTTTTGGTTTTCTTTAAAAAATAATTGAACTACCTGAAAAAGGTCCCCAAAGCACAAATAATGGCTTATCTTTAATGATGTGAATTTAGTAATGTGTTTAATTTTTTTTTTCAAATTATTTAGATGAATGTCTGGATAATGTGAAGATTAGCTCATCAATTTCTGATGATGATCGTTAGCCTATAACAAGAAAAGTTGAGATTTTGTTGGAGGCGTGTGTTTATAAGTACATTCTATCGAACAGAAGTAGTGAGTGACCTATTAAACTAGAAAATAAGGTGCTAATACTGCTGCATGCTGAGCCCCTGTTTATTCTACATTTTTGCTCATAGTCCAATACATATTCTGGATTTTGTGGTAGTATCCATATACTAACCATATAATGTTTGCAGAGTAGAGGTTTCTATGGTCTTAGGTGATAGGATAAAAGACATTTACATTTGTCTTTAAGATAAAACATTTCCAATAGCTTTGCCTGCCTTTATTTTAAATTTCTGGATTATATAGAGAAGAAAGCTTCACTTGTTTGGTTCATGCATTTAACATCTAATCACTTCTCTTTAGACAAGCAGAATGTTCTTTGAATTCGAAGCTCTGACAACTACCAAAGGTGAGAACTAGAATGACACCAGGAAAAAATACTGAATATTAGAAATTATTACTGTGCAAAGTAATGGTTATGGGTGGGAGGGGAGAATTTAGGTTTTGAGGTTTCAAAATGTGTGATCAAAATAGAAGATTTTTACTGATGTATGGAGGAGTGTTCATTGTTAACAATAGACTATTTCTCAGGTATATTTGAGTTGAGGTATATAGAATCATAATTATCTTCAGAAACCTAATGAGAGAAGAGTGTGCCAAAGGACAGAAGACTACTTAAAGTGGGGGAGCCATTGGGCCCCCATTCCCCTATATCTCAATTTTAAAGAAACTTCCTCACTGTTTAATATTTGCCCACTCAAGACATTTCAGTGAAATTAAAAGTGAATAAGGCTGGTGTATTACCCACAGAGCAACCAACTACCTCTGACACTGGGCACTGTTGATCTCAGTGGGCTGAAACAGCTAAGCTGAATTATGGTTGTAGCAGGGATGATACTGGGAGTGGCAGGCACTTTTATATACGACACCATGCGAGGATTGCTTTCACGGATTACTATCTGACAGGAAACAAGCATTCTACAGATTGTGAAGGAAGCAGGCTGATGCTAGTCCTATCTTTATGAACTTGAAGAAAGGGGAGATCTGATGCCATGGTCATGACAATCCACAAGATGGAGTTATTTTACATTGGTAAAACCTTTCCAAAATGAATACTTGTACGAACAATGCTGCTTTCAGCAAGATATAAAACTCAAAGTAAGGACACTTTGTTTTTTATGTTCAAAAATACGGCTAGAAAACCACGCAAAAGCTACTGCTTTGATGACCACTCTACCATTCCAGATTTTATAAGTTCATGCTGTGTTGAAAATTTCCTCTGTAAGATTAAATGTGCGCTTTTTTTTTTTTTTTGCCCTGTTTGTAGGAGATACAACTGGATCTTTGGGAAATCTAATGAATTTCTCTTCACAAAGTTATAATTCATTTCAAAAGATTAAAAAAGAGAAATGAAAAACTGTTTTCCCATTATAGTCATTTTTTGTCCCTAGTGCTTAGCATGATGAGTGGCACATAGTAGGTGCATAGTATGTTTGTAGATGAATAAGATTGCTTAGATGGGACAAAGTAGAACAGAAATAATGCTATATTGACTAGGAAATAATGTGCTAATTTGTCTCCCTGTGAAATCTTTGCTGTTAGCAGGTCTGCTTTATGCTTCCATTTTTTTCCTTCTTATGATGCTGAAATACATATTCCAAGAAAAAGTCCTCCCCATTTTATAGTATTTTCAAGATGTTGGTTGGAAGCATACTTAGTGGATATGAGAAAGATTTTTCTTCCTTTTTTTTTTTTCTGCAGGTACTTAAGAATTGAACTGAAGCAAATAGGTGTGATTGGATTCTTTTTTTAGGTATTTGTTTTGGAGTTGTTATTATTGAATTATGTGTTGTAGCCTTGACTGTATTTCTAAAAAACAAGATTTTAAAACAGTTTGACAATAATTTCCCTTCTCTTTTTTCCCTTTTGTAAAAAAAGGTTACTTTTTGTAACAAAAAGTGAATGTCATCTGTATTCTTACTAAACATTTATAGATAATAATGTATAAAGCGTAAGCTTATTAATAAGGTGAACGTAGAGTTTTCATTTTGAGTAATGAGAAACTGTGTAACTTTTCTAGCTCTAATATCTATATTAGATAAATTTATGGACTCATAAACAAAGTGTATAAGATTTGGACAGTTATTTATATTTTTTCTCCATTTTGAATGTGGCCAAGAAAATAGATAAGGAAAGGGCCAAAATTTTTACAGACCTTTTATCAGAATTCTTACTGATGGTAGCGCTTATTTGAGTTGTTAAACTCTTTTAGCAGAGTAGAGCTATAGATATATATATATATAAAATCTCCATCCTAAGTTTGTTCAGTTCTGTGCTTGTCATCATATAGAAACCGACTTATAATGATATGCTTTGGTATATAAGTAAGGGAGAAGAAAATTTTAAAAAAACACAAATATGTAGGGAAAGGTATTGTTAATGAGAGTCAGTGCCTGATACAAGCCTTGTGCACTCACAGTAAATGTGGAACCAAAGGTGATGGTTACAGAATGATTTAACTGATTATTTATGTATATTGTCTGGGGAACAGAAATGGGCAAGTGTCTCACTTAAAAGTAGCTATTAAAATTTTGATTTACTGATTGGTTAGGTAACTCTCCTTTATTCTCTTCTAGTAAATTGTTTTTAGCTCCAAATCACCTCTTAACAAGGTCACTGAACCTCATGAGATTACTTGCTGTGAATTTTTAAGGACCTCTTTTAGCATAGGCATCCTTCTTCCCTCTTCAAGGCAGAAGAAAATATATGTTAGCTTTTTTCTTTTATTGTCTTCTGTTCAGTTTTCCAAATACCCAGCCAGTATAACCTGTTAATGTACATATTCACAGTGAGCTATGTTTTCTGTGAAAAAGATAATGATCTAAAAGTTGACATGTCTTTTATAAAAAAAAGCAAAGGCTCTAGGCAGACATCTAGTGTAGAGTAGGCATTTTACTTCTCTTGTGACTCTGGGAGAATTTCAACCTTTCAGTATCTTTTTTTTTTTAATTCTCATTTATTAAATAAAAATGGTCAGTGTAGATGTGATCTTCTCTAAAATAAGTTCTTAAATTAAGGTAACGATGAGCACAGTCTTCATTAAATCCAGGCAGCTGATAGCTGATTGAGCATTTATTTTTTGCAAGGCTCTGTTTTGCCCTCTCGCCTTTTAAACTAAGAAAACTAGAGGTGGAATAAGAAAGTGATAGAGCAGATGAGAAGTGGAAGAGCATCAGAGAGTGGGGGTGAAGTATTCCATCCTGGCTGGCGTGCCAACTGTTCTAAGTAGTGCATCCTGTTGAATGCCTAGATTCTTCCCTCAAGCTATGAACTTGACACTCTTTGTTCTTAAACTCTTTCTTCCATCTGGTAATTCAGTCTGTTTTGGAGAAGTATTTTTCCTCCTATTTTGGATTCAACATTTTGGTATCAAAAATCTGCCTATTTGAACATTTGATTTAACTAGCTTTTGATCCTTTTGATGCACTCTAAAAAATATGTGTTCAAAGCCCTGAATTTATTAATGTTGGAGGGCTCTTGCCTCAGAGACTTGATGGTGATCTAGATTGTCAGTTGTCTTTGTGAAATAGACATGGAACCTGTGGTTCCAAAACCTTTATTTGCAAATGGGAGGCAGATAGGTCTCTGTACTGGACTAAGCAGGGATACAACTAAGGTATATGAATATCAAATCTGGTAGTTTAGCCAGGGTGGTCTCAATACTTACTACAATGATGAAGATAGGTATTGGGTTTTGACGTAAATTAGAACTGGATAAAATCTGGCTCTGTAACCTAGAAACTTTGTTACATTGGTTAAGTTTAATTGGTTTCTGTAGGTCATAATATCCTTATTTTTAAAGTAGGCATACTGTTTACTGTGGAGGTGTTTTAGTCTGGTTTAAACTAGGATTTTGTGTAAATCTCTTACTACCCACAGTGCTTTCGTATAGGAAGATACATACTTGCTATTTCTGTTAGAAATGTAGAAAGTATTAAAAAGTGTAAATATAGTTTTCGAGTTTTCTGTGTGACTTATTTCACTTAGCATAATAATCTGAATACAAGTATGTGGGATATAAAACTGAAAGTAATAAAGGAACAAGACAAACAAAGGAACAAAAACTCATAGACAGAGGCAGTAATGGTTACCAGAGGGTAAGGGGAGAGGGAAGGTGGTAGGTAGATGAGGGTAAACTGAGACAAATATATGGTGATAGAAGGCAAACTGACTCTGGATGGTGAACACACAATGTGATATGTGGATGATGTATTACAGAACTGTACATTTGAAACCTATGTAATTTAACCATTGTCACCCCCAATAAACTCTAATTAAAAAAAGAAAATAAAAAAAAACAAAGGTGTAAACATAGGATCAGCAATATATCTCAGGAGAGAGAAGAAAAGAAAGTAGGGGTTGGAAATTAAGGTAGCTTAAAAAAAAAGGAAAGTTGGGAAGTAAGAAAGCCAGTAGAGAGATATTTCTTGAACTTATTATGAACATATTTTCTTAATGGTCTTCTAAAAATTCAATAACCTGGTAAACCAGAACATAAAAAATAAGGCTTTAAGTTGATACATGCAAACTTAGTAACATTTTGTATTGGGATACAGATAAGTTTGATTTCTTACCTATTTTCCATGATTTGCGTGCTCTCATTTTTAAAATTAATATATCTGAAACCACTACTTGATTGATAACTGAACTCTAAACTATAAAATTTTTTAGCTTAAGCTGATGTGAATTAATCACTATGACTGACACATCTGTAGTGGTTCAAGAGACGAAATAACAGAGTTGGAAGCAAAATGCACAAGAGCAATATATTGGACTATGTGGAGAAATTTTGGAAGATTGAATTTCTTTAAACTACAGATCTTGTTCCCCACTTTTAGTGTTTGTTGTCATGAAATTAATTACAAACCCACAAGCCTGAGGCTTAATGAAAACCTGGTGGCTGTAGAAATAATCAGAAGTGTAACATGCTACATTTCTGTTTTTAACCCATTTCATCCCAATGTTAAGTTAACCCAACTTAACATTTCACACAGTATTTTCAAGAAACGTTGTGCATACAAATCTCATGCAGATGCTCAGCTTTTGTAATTTCTGTAAGGTAGGAAATAAAAGGAGAAATAATTGCAAGGGACTGGAATTTATAATCCATCATTTTTCAAGCTGAAAAGAATTTTTGGGGCCTTATATTTTTAGAAATCTATTTCCAAGAGTGATCTGTACCACTCTTTGACCTCCTTGTCATCTTTTAGGTGCCCACCTTTAATCTAGGCTATAATCATAATAATAACAATAAGCCTCACTACTACTCTTTACCATGCTGCCTATCCTCACCATTGGAGCAAGTCCTAGTTTTTCCAATATGAAACTTGTGGGCACCACAGGTTTGCTGTGAGTAGCCTGAGAGATCCACCCCATTTCTGCTCAGGTGAGTATAGAAATTCAAGGGAATTGAATTTTCCTGGCCTCATCTCTGGTTTACTGTAGGAAGGTAGAGCAGACACAGTGACTCAGTGTAACTCCATTTGTGCCATAATGAGATTCAGACACATTCATTTGTCTTTCATTCTTTTCTTCTTCTGCTTTAAGACTGCTCTCCTCAGGGAATATTCTGGTAGGCTTCCAACTTGTGAAAAGATGAAGACAGTTGTTTGTTTAATGAAAGATGTTGAAAAATTATACACAGTTAAAAGAAAAAATGTCAATAGCTTTAAGGATATGACTCAAAGAATTTCACACAGTGGAGAGACTAGGACAGCATCCTTATGTGTAACGTACATGATAATTTAGTGTTAAGTTTTTAAGGGTTTATTATTTTTTTGCTTTACTTTTTCACACATTATATTGGGTTGTCAGAGAAGTCATGACGCATGTTTGTGACAGATGGCACTAGTTCATTTTTGGAAGTACTAGAGTCATTCGCATCTATGTATTCCTATGTTATTTGACAGCTGACAGTTCTAGCTTCATTCTAAAAAAAAAATGAGTGATTTGGTTGAGTTTTGGAGATTTTACAACAAGTTGAAGATGGAAGACCAAACTGTGAATTTTTGTCATATTTTACTGTTTTACTTCCATAAAGGGAAGAACGCACCTCAGGCTTGTGAAAAGTTGCATAAAGTTTACAGTGGCAATACTCTACAAGAACGTCGGTGCCAAGGATGGTTCACGTAATTCCGTGCTGGTGATTTTGATCTCAGTGACGCTCCTCTATCAGGGAGGCCCACTGAAATTGATGATGACAAAATAAAGGCATTGATTGAGTCAAACCCACGTTACATGACAAGAGAGATTGCAGAATCATTGAACATCCATCATTCAAGCATTCACGACCACCTGAAGAAGCTGGGATACGTAAGCAAGCTCATATATGGGTTCCACATGAACTTAAAGAAGCTCATTTGACAGTGCTTATAAACATCTGCAATATGCTCATTAAATGTGAGGAAAACGATTCTTTTTGAAGTGACTGATAACTAGTGATGAGAAGTGGATTGTTTACAACAATGTGGTGCACAAATGGTCTTGGTCCCAACATGATGATTCACCTCAAATGACATCGAAAGCAGACATTCATCAGAGGAAGGTTGTGCTCTCAGTGTGGTGGGATTTTATATGTGTCATGTTTTTCGAGATCCTACCAAGGAACAAAACAATCAATTTGAATGTGTACTATCAGCAATTGGACAGTTTGAACAAATCCATCACCCAGAAACGTCCAGAGCTTGTTAATTGTGAAGGAGTTGTGTTCCGTCAACGACAACACGAGACCACACATAAGTTTGATCACCCGTCAAAAATTATTGGAGCTTGGATGGCATGTGTTGCCACACCCACCATACTTGCCTGACCTTGCGCTGTCAGACTTCCACTTGTTTTGCTCTCTTCAAAATGCCTTGCATGGTATAACATTCAATTCAGATGAGGCTGTAAATCAGTACCTTATTCACCTTATTCAGTTTTTTGCAAACAAAGACAGGTCCTTCTGTGAATGAAGAATTATGAAGCTCACTGAAAGATGGCAAAAGGTTATCGAACAAAACAGGTAATATATCATTGATTGATCTTTATTCTTTATATAAATAAATGACCTTTGAAAACATAGACAAAATACGTCATGACTTTCCGACAACCCAGTAGTAATTCTAATGTATTTAAGGATGGATAATAGGATTGGGTAGATTGAGTGGGAAAGAGGAGAAGGAGGCAAAGTTATTTTAGAATAGGAATGTGGCAGATAAATGCTACCTTTTTTTTAAATTAAAGTTTGTTGGGGTGACAATTGTTAGCAAAGTTACATAGATTTCAGGTATACAGTTCTGTAATACATCATGCATATATTACATTGTGTGTTCACCACCCAGAGTCAGTTCTCCTTCCATTTCCATATATTTGATCCCCTTAACCCTTATCTACAACCCCATGCCCCCTTACCTGAGATTTGGGTACTCCTTGGTTCCTATCCCCTCTCCACACACACTTTTGTCCAAATCATTATTTGCAGTAAGGAATGGATACTAGGGCTGGTGTAAATCTCCCTGAGAACCACTGTTAGCAACAGATTTGTTTTCCACCTGACACCAGGGTAGACCAAGTGTATTATGTTTACCTCGGAGACAAATTTCTCTTCTGGGAAGAAGAGAAATGAAAGAGGGAGGGGTTTGCCATAAACAGAAACGTAGCTACAACATTTATTTTAAGATTAATCACTGATAATGCTCTAACCAAGACTATAATATTATATTTCGCTTAGCTATAGAATTTTAAATGCGATTCATTGAGATATAACTTAGATACAATGAAATTCTCCAGTGTTCGGTGAACTATCTGATAAATTTTGAAAATTGTGTAGTTATATAGCCATCACCATAATCATGATATAGAAAAAGTCCCCTTAACCTGCTTTGCAGTCAATTCCCTTCCTCCATCTCCAGCAACCATTGATCTTTCTTTCACTATAATTTGTCTCTTCTAGAATTTTATACGAATGAAATCATACAGTAGGTACTTTGTGTGTGTGTATGTAACTTCTTTCAGTTATCATAATGCTTTTAAGATTTAGCCATGTTATTGCTGAATCCATAATTTGTGTGTTTTTATTGCAGAATACTATGCCACTATATGGATACATCAAAATTTGTTCACCAGTTGAAAGTCATTTGGATTATTTTAATTTTTTTGGTTATCGCAAATAAAATTGCTATGGACATTAGGGCAGGAGTCTTTGTGTGGACAGGTTTTCATTTATGTAAATATTTAGGAGTAGAATTGCCCAATCATATAATAAGTATATGTTTAACTTTGTAAGAAACTACCAAACTATTTTATGAACTGACTTCACCATTTTTCATTGCTCATAGCAAGGTGAGAGAGTTCCAGTTCCTCTACATCTTTGCCAACACTACGTAATGTCAGTCTTCTTAATTTTAGCTGTTGTTATGAGTGTGTAGGGGTATCTCATTAAGGTTTTGATAATTTTCATTGCTGTAATGAATGGCGATGTCATTCATGTATCTTCTTTTGTGATACAACCATGCAAATTTTTGTTAACTTTAAAAATCAGATTTTCTGCTTGATTTGAAGAATTCTTTTCATAAATATTGTATTGTCTTCTGTCTGTAGCTAGCATTTTCATTTTCTTAGTTTTTTAAAGAGTAAATGTTTTTCATTTTGTAGTCTAATTTATTGATGTTTTCCTTTTATAGTCATGGCTTTGTGTCCTATTTAAGAAAGGCTTGACAAACTCAAAATATTTATTTCCTAGAAATTATGTAGTTTTATTATTTATATTTTGTCTAATCTGTTTGGACAGATTATTCCCACTTTATTATTATTTTTCAAAATTGTTTTAGCTATCCTTTGACTTTCTGTATCAATTTTAGAGTAACCTTGTCTATATCTGTGAAAAATCCTGCTAGGATATTGATAGGAATTGTATTAAATTCATGTAAAAATTTGGAGAGAATTGACATCTTCTGAGTCTTTAATCCGTAATCACAGTGTGTCTTCCCATTTATTTAGATATTTGATTTCTTTCATAGTTGTCAGTATACAAGCCTGTACATATGTTCTTCTACTATTTTATCTTCTTTTTTTCCTGAGTGTTTGTAGTGATATTGGTTTTTACTTTTAGTGTTCACATATTCACTGCTTATGTAAAAATTTGATGATTATTTATTTATTTATTTATTTTAAATTAGTTTCAGGTATACAACACAGCGCAATAGTTATACTTTTTACCCCTCAAAGTATATTTTGCCACCCCACTCTTCCCCCCCATATCATATATATCTATTACTCTTCCTCTGACTCCTTTCCACAGTATAATCCACATCCCGTGACTATCTATATATTCAATTACAGTTGGTATACATTGTTATACAACATCAGCTTCAGGTGTACAGTGCAGTGATCAAGCCTCTCCTCAATCCATGAAATGGTCTCCCTAACAATATATGTGACCATCTGACACCCCACAAAATATTTACAACATTATTAATTACATTCCCCGAACTGTCTTTCGTATCCCTGTGGCAATATTGTAGTTACCTATTTATGCTGTCTAATCCCTTCCCCTTCTCCCTCATCCCCACCCACTCCCAACTAGCAACCCTGTTTTTCCTCTATATCTATGAGACTGTTTCTGTTTCTTGCTCATTCATTCAGTATCTCAGATTCCACATATAAGTGAGATCATATGGTATTTGTCTTTCTCCAACTGACTTATTTCACTTAACATAATAGTCTCTAGGTCTATCCATATCATTGCAAATGGTACGATTTCATTCTTCTTTATAGCGGAGTAATACTCCATTGTATACATGTACCACAGTTTCTTAATCCAGTCATCTACTGATGGGCATTTCGGTTGTTTCCAAGACGTGGCTATTGTAAATAGTGCTGCCATGAACATAGGGGTGCATATATTTTTTCAAATTAGTGTCTTGGGTTTTTCAGGATAAATATCTAGGAGTGGAATTGCTGGGTCAAAAGGTAGTTCCATTTCCAGTTTTTTGAGATACCTCCATACTGACTTCCATAGTGGCTGCACCAATCTGCAATCCCACCAACAGTGCAGCAGGGTCCCGTTTTCCCCACAGCCCCGCCAGCCCTGTTTGTTGATTTATTGATGATAGCCATTCTGACCGGAGTGAGGTGGTATCTCACTGTGGTTTTTATTTGCATTTCCCTAATGACCAGTGAGGTTGAACATTTTTTCATATGGCTGTTGGCCATCTGTATGTCCTCTTCAGAGAAATGTCTCTTCATATCCTCTGCCCATTTTTTAATTGGGTTGTTTGCTTTTTTGGTGTTGAGTTGCATGAGTGTTTTATAAATTTTGGATATTAACCCCTTATCAGATATATCGTTGGCAAATATATTCTCCCATTCAGTAGGCTTCCTTTTTGTTTTATTGATGGTTTCCTTTGTTGTGAAAAAACTTTTAAGTCTGATATAATCCCATATGTTCATTTTTTCTTTTACTTGCCTTGCCCGCAGGGAGGTATCAGTAAAAATATTGCTCAGGGTAATGTCTGCAAATGTGCTCCCTATATTTTCTTTTAGGAGTTTTATGGTTTCAGGTCTTACATTTAAGTCTTTAATCCATTTTGAATTTGTTCTTGTATAAGGCGTAAGGAGGTGGTCCAGTTTCATTTTTTTGCATGTGTCCGTCCAATTTTCCCAGCACCATTTATTGAATAGACTAACTTTACTCCAATGTAAATTCTTGCTTCCCTTGTCATAGACTAACTGTCTGTAAATGCCTGGATTTATTTCTGGGCTCTCTGTTTTGTTCCACTGATCTATATGCCTGTTTTTATGCCAAAACCATACTGTTTTGATTACTGTAGCCTTGTAATATGTTTTGATGTCTGGTAGCGTGATCCCCCCAACTTTGTTCTTATTTCTCAGGAATTCTGAGGCTATTCAGGGTCTTTTATGGTTCCATATAAATTTTGGGAGTATGTATTCTATTTCTATGAAAAATGCCCTTGGTAGTTTGATAGAAATTGCACTGAATCTATATATTGCTTTAGGCAGTATGGACATTTTAACTATATTAATTCTTCCTGTCCATGAGCATGGTAGGTGTGTCCATTTATTTGTATCTTCTTTTATTTCTTCCTTCAGTGTCTTATAATTTTCTGAGTACAGATCTTTCACTTCTTTGATTAAATTTATTCCTAGGTATTTTATAGTTCTTGACGCAATTGTAAATGGGACAGTTTTCTTAATTTCTCTTTCTGTTAGTTTATTATTGGTATATGCAAATGCCACTGATTTCTGAACATTGATTTTATATCCTGCTACTTTACTGAATTCGTCTATCAGCTCCGATAGTTTTTTGATGGAGTCTTTGGGATTCTCTATATACAATATCATGCCATCTGCATATAATGACAATTTTACTTCTTCCTTGCCAATTTGGATGCCTTTTATTTCTTTTTGTTGTCTGATTGCTGTGGCTAGAACTTCCAGCACTATGTTGAATAAAAGAGGAGAAAGTGGACAGCCTTGTCTCGTTCCTGATCTTAAGGGGAATGGTTTTAGCTTTTCCCCATTGAGTATGGTGTTAGCTGTAGGTTTATCATATATGGCCTTTATTATGTTGGGATATGATCCCTGCATTCCCACTTTGCTAAGGATTTTTAACATAAATTGCTGTTGGATTTTGTCAAATGCTTTTTCTGCATCTATTGATATGACCATGTGATCTTTATCCTTCATTTTGTTGATGTGGTGTATCACATTAATTGATTTACAGATGTTGAACCAGCCTTGCATACTAGGGATGAAACCCACTTGATCATGATGTATGATCTTCTTAATATATTGCTGAATTCTGTTTGCTAATATTTTATTGAGAATTTTTGCATCTATATTCATCAGGGAGATTGGCCTGTAGTTTTCCTTTTTTGTGATGTCTTTATCTGGTTTTGGAATCAGGTTGATAGTGGCTTCATAAAAAGAGTTTGGGAGCCTTCCCTCCTTCTGGAGTTTTTGGAATAGTTTGAGAAGAATAGGTGATAGTTCTTTTTTGAATGTTTGATAAAATTCACTTGTGAAGCAATCTGGTCCAGGGCTTTTGTTTGTTGGGAGCTTGTCCATTACTGATTCAATTTCCTTGGTAGTAATCAGGCTATTTAGATTTTCTGTTTCTTCTCAAGTTAGCTTTGGAAGGTTGTATGCTTCTAGAAAATTATCCATTTCTTCCAGATTGTCAAATTTGTTGGCATATAGTTGCTCATAGTAATTTCTTAGAATTTTTTGTATTTCTGTGATGTCGCTAGTCATTTCCCCTCTTTCGTTCCTGATTTTGCTAATTTGAGTCCTCTCTTTTTTTTTTTTTTTTTTTTTGATTAACCTGGTTAGAGCTTTGTCAATTTTGTTTATCTTCTCAAAAAACCAGCTCTTGGTTTCATTGATCTTTTGTATTGTCTTTCTGTTCTCTATATCGTTTATTTCCGCTCTGGTCTTTATTATCTCCTTTCTTGTACTCCCCTTGGGCTTCTTTTGCTGTTCTTTTTCCAGTTCCCTGAGGTGTAAGGATAACCTGTTGATTTGAGATTTTTCTTCCTTCTTTAGGTAGGCCTGCCCTGCTATGAACTTCCCTCTTAGGACTGCTTTCGCAGCAACTCAGAGATTTTGGGTCGTGGTGTTTTCATTTTCGTTTGTCTCAAGGTATCTTTTGATTTCTTCCTTGATCTCATTTGTGACCCACTTGCTATTTAGTAGCATGTTATTTAGCGTCCGTTTATTTGACAGTTTTCCGGGGTTCTTCTTATAATTGATTTCTAGTTTCATAGCATTGTGGTCAGAGAAGACACTTGAAATGATTTCAATCTTCTTAAATTTGTTGAGACTTGTTTTGTGGCCTAACATGTGGTCTTAGAAAATGTTCCATGTGCACTTGAGAAGAATGTATATTCTGTAGCTTTGGGGTGAAATGCTCTGAAAATGTCTGTTAAATCCAGCTGGTTTAATGTGTCATTTAAGGTCACTGTTTCCGCATTGATTTTCTGTCTGGAGGATCTGTCCATTGGTGACAGTGGGGTGTTGAAGTCACCTACTATGATAGTGTTACTGTTGATCTCCGTTTTTATGTCTGACAACATCTGTTTTATATATTTAGGAGCTCCTATGTTAGGTGCATGGGTATTTACTAGGGTTATGTCCTCTTTTTGGATCGATCCCTTTATTATTATATAGTGTCCTTCTTTGTCCTTTATTATATTGTTCAATTTAAAATCCATTTTATCTGATACAGGTATCGCTACTCCAGCTTTTTTCTCAGTTCCATTTGTGTGAAATACTTTACTCCATCCCTTTACTTTTAGCTTATATGTGTCTTTTGATCTGAGGTGTGTCTCTTGTATACAGCATATGCCGGGGTCTTGCTTTCTTATCCATTCAGCCACCCTATGTCTTTTGATTGGAGCATTTACTTCATTTACAAAAAATGTGATGGTTTTTGCATGTGTATCTTGTATCATGCTTTGTTGCTGGACTTACTGTCAATTTTATGAGGGTTTGTTTTTTTTTCCTGTCCTTTAGTGTCTGGCTTATTTCGTTTTTTAAATTTTATTAAATTTATTGAGTTGACATTGGTTAATAAAATTTTCTAGTTTTGAAGTGTACAATTCTATAATACATCATCTGTATATTACATTGTGTGTTTACCACCCAGAGTCAGTTCTCCTTCCATTGCCATATATTTGACCCTCTTTATCGTTTTCTACCTCTCCCCATTCCCCTTTCCCTCTGGTAACAACCATACTGTTATTTGTGTCTACGAGTTTTGGTTTGTTTGCTTGTTCATTTGTTGCTTTCAGTTTTATATCCCACATATGAATGAAATCATATGGTTCTTGACTTTGACATATCTTGCTTAGCATAATAATGTCAAGATCCCATCCATGTTGTCACAAATGGCAGTATTACATTGTTTCTTATGGCTCAGTAGTATTCCATTGTATATAGATACCACATCTTCCATAACCAATTGAGGATTTTTTTTTTTTGGTAGATTCCTTGGAATTTTCTACATGTTTATGTCATTTTTCTTTCTAATCTGCATGTCTTTTATGTCATATTTTTGCAATATATTAAATAAAGAGTCCTGCTGAGAACAGACATCTTTGCCTTGTTATTAATCTTAAGAGGAAAGCCTTTTATCATTAAGTAAAATTTATCTACAGGATTTTTGAAGTTCTTTATCAAGGTGAGGAAATTCCCCTTTATTCCTATTTTTATGAGCATGTTTGTTATAAATTGGGGTTGAATTTTATCAAATGATTTTTCTGCATCAATTGATTAGGATCATGTTATTTTTCTTTTTTATCCTGTTAATATGGTGGGTTGCATTGCTTGATTTTCAAATATGAACCAACCTTACATCCCTCTAGGTGATTTTGTAGAATTCTTCATATTGTTATATTGTTGAATCCTGTTTGTTAGTATTAAGGACTTCTGTATCAAGGATATTGATGTAGAGGTTTTTATTTTCTTTTTAGTGTCTCTGCCTGGTTTTGGTATTAGGGTAATATTAGCTTCATAAAATGAACTGGTAAGTCTTCCTTCCTCTTCTGTTTTCTGGAAGAGATTATATGGGATTAATGTTGATTCTTCTTAAACCATTTGGTGGAATTTGTTAGTGAAACCATCTGGGCCTGCAGATTTTTTTGTATGTGTGTGGGTGGGGAGATTTTTAAAGTTATAGGTTTAATTGCCTTAATAGTTATAGGACTATTAAAATTACCTGTTTCCTCTTGGATGAATTGTGGTAGTTCATATTCTTTCACAAAGTAGTTATTTTCTCTAACTTATCAAATTGTTGTTTATGGAGTTCATGGTATTCCCTATTATCATTTTGATATCTGTACGGTGTTTTATTTATTTTTTTATAAATATTTAAGTTCCAATTACAGTGTACATGTAGTTGACATGTGGTCTTGAGTGAACCTTCTGTTTCATTCCTGATATTAGCAACTTGTGTCTTCTCTTTTTGTTGTTGTTAGTCTTGCTAGAGACTTGTCAATTTTATTGATGTTTTAAAGAACCCATTCTTTGTTTCATTGATTTTATCTGTTGTGTTTCTCTTTTCAATTCATTGATTTCTACTCTATTATTTCCTTCCTTCTACTTGCTTTGCGTTTATTTTCCTTTTTTTCTAGGTTAGGTTCTTCAGATGGGAGCTTAGATTATTGGTTTGAAACTTTTCCTCTTTTCTAATGTGTCCATTTTATGCTACAAATTTCCCTCTCTGTACTGCTTTTGAAGATTTTTGATATGTTGTATATTATTCAGTTCACTGTATTTATTTTTTTACTAAAGATTTCCTCTTTGACTCATGGATTATTTAAAGTAGTTGTTCATTTCCTAAGTGTTTAGGAATATTTAGGGCCAGCCGAGTGGCACGGTGGTTAAGCGCTGGCTTGGGAAGCCAGCGGCCCCGGTTCGGTCCCACATGTGAGGGCCAGTGACACTGCCCTCAAAAAAAAAAATAAAAGTAAGGAATATTTCTGTTATTTTTAGGTTGATTCCATTGTAGTCAGAGAACACAGTCAATTTGATTTTAATTATTTTAAATTTTTTTAATTTTTTTTTTTTTTTTTTTTTTTTTTTTTTTTTTTTGTGGGTCAGGATATGTCTGTCTTGGTATATTTTCCATGAGCTCTTGAAAATATGTTTTGTGTTCTTGGGTAAAATGTTGTATAAAGATTGATTACATCCTGTTGTTTGATGGTGCTGTTGTGTTCTAGATCCTTGCTGATTTTCCATCTAGTTGTTCTATTAGTTCGTGCAAGAGACATACTGAAGACACCAACTATAATTGTGAATTTGTCTATTTCACCTTTCAATTCTGTCAGTTTTTGTGTAACATATTTTGCAGCTCTGTTATTTGGTGCATACCTATAAGATTCCTATGTCTTCTTGGTAGATTGATGATTTTATGATAATATAATATCTTTCTGTCTCTCTTAATTTTTTTTTTGCTCTGAAGCGTACTTTATCTGATTTTAATATAGTCACTTCTGATTTCCTTAGGTTGATGTGTATATGGTATGTCTTTTTCTAGTCTTTACTTTCAACTTTTTTATATTCTTAAATTTGAAGTGAGTTTTTAGACAGCTTGTAGTTAGCATATAGTTTGGTCATGTGGGGAGAAGGGAGGATGCTTTATTACTTCTGGGTCAGGGTTAGGAGTTTTGGCTTCCCATGTCCTCCCCACCACTAACACAGGGGGCTGAGGAAGGGCTGGTTACTGACTCATGGGTTGAAAGCCTCGCTCCCCACTTGGCTTTCTCTTATATATCAATTGGAGTGTTGGGGTGACTCATTATCATGTTGAGAGAATGGAACTCTAGGCTCCTCACTTGGCCTGTGCTGGTGTGGGTGTGGGTGGGACCACAGCTTTTTTCCTGTGGTGTTTGGCTGCAGTAGAGCTATTATTGTCTAAGGTTTCTATCTTCTGAGGCTGGCCCTCTTCTGGTCCTTGAAGCTTTTGTTTTTTTGGTTTGTTTTTTTTGTCTGTGCCTGTTGTTATTTCTGACTTGACAGCTTTTTCCACTCCATGTCTGGAATGTATGAGGCAAAAGGAAAACTCAGCATCTCACAATGGATCCTGAGGACTCTAGCCAGCCTTTCTTCCCTCCATCTTTAGAGTCTTATGCTTGTTATATAGGCTATGTCCAGGGTATTTAGTTGTACTTCGTGGAAAGAATCCCCAGGTGTAGTAGAAGTATGTCTACCCCATCTTCCTGGATATGGAAATTCATAATCTGCCTTTTTAACAAGCTACCTGGGATCTATTGCTGCAGGTACATGTATTGAATACTAAGTCTCTGTGTAGTTACTTATCATTTTTTTTGTTAATATTAACATTTCATTCTTTTTAGAAATTCAGAAATGGAGTACCACGTTACCTTTGTTGCAAATTACAGAATTTTTTTTGCTGTACTTTATGCTAATTTTTATTTTGTTTATTTATTTTATTTATTTTCTATGCGGGAGTCAAACTGGCAACCTTGCTGTTAAGAGCACACACTCTATCCGCTGAGCCATGCGGGCGGCAGCTCAGCTCAAGGTGTCGAGTTCAATGCCAAATGCAGGTGGGCTTAGCTCACCATTGAACAGGCAATCTTGTCATTCGAAGCACATGCTCTCACCAGCTGAGCCATCCTGCCCCCTGTTGGAAGCTCAGTGGCAGCTCGCTTGGGCACGGCTCCAGCAAGGCTCATTGGTCTATGTGGGAATCGAACCAGCAACCTTGTAGCTCAGAGCTGGTGCTCTTAAGCAAACTCTTAACCAACTGAGCCACTCGGCAGACCCTAATGTATGCTAATTTTTAGATGAATTTCTTCCTCACTCATATTCATCATCATTAAATATTACAATTAAGTTTGAGGACCTCAAATTGACCAATATCTTAACACAAAACAAATCATTAGCAAATGTTTCCTGAGGCACTTAAGTCATTCTATAACTGTCAATTTGGGGTATTTATAAAGAATTAATTTTATACTTCATTTTACCTGTCTTCTGTGTGGCATATCCAGTATTTATTCCCATGAGAAAACTCACTAGCCCAACACCGATTTTTCTGCTTTACATTGGGGATTCAGTAGAACTGAAAAATGAAAGAAACAGTACTTCCCTTGAATGGAATCCAATGTTAATACCTTTTTAAAAATATATATTGGGTAGGGAACAAGATGACATTGTTAAATTCTTAACTTTAAAAGAATTTATAACATGAGCTGGTAGGTTAATTAGCCTATTTTGGTGAAAATAGTAAGAAAACAAACTGCTTTACATGGAAGGAAAAACTTATGAGTAACTTTTATGTTGAAAAGTACTGTTTATGTGTCCTTACTATACTGTATAAACCTACATTGAATTTCTTTGCATGTTATTAAAGATATTTTATCAGGGATCTTTCTGTATTTGGCATATATTCTACAGTAGCAGAGAATAACATTTTATTTTCAGAAGAAACAATGATCATTATGTAGTTTGTTTTTTATAAGCTTCTTTTCTCCTATGGGGCATGAAATTTTGACCTTGACAAAAACAAGAGATGCAGTGGAATTGAGAATATATGAATATCAGACTATTTATAAAAACATTATTACTCCTTCTGTTTGTCATTTATATTGTCAAGCCCCATCTCATTTTTTCCTGGACCAGGATTTCCAGATGTGAAAGTATATCACTTTTTGAAACTAAGTTCTCATTTTTAGGTCTTCCTTGTGTTTATCTTAGGAATTTTAAGCATCTGCTTTATGTCGCTTAGTTTTTGACATTTCAGCTTCAAACTGCAGGAGAAGTGGTCTCTACTGATAGCCTTTTACAGTAGGAGTATCTTGGTTTCTCAAGGCAGTGGTTCTCAAAATTTTGACCTTGAAACTTATATTTTGAAAAATTGCTGAAGACCTCAAAGATTTTGTTTTTATGGGTTATGGCTATCAACATTTATCGTATTAGAAACTAAAGCTGAGAAAATGTTTTTAAAAAATGACTTATGAATTTATTTAAAATAACAATAAACTTGTATGTTAACATAAATAACTTTACAAAAAAAACCTATCTGTACTTTCAAAAATTAAAAAAATTAGAAAAAAGGATGGCATTGGTTTTCATTTTTGCAAACCTTTTAAATATCTGGCTTAATAGAAGACTACAGGGTTTTCACATCTGCTTTTGCTTTTTAATATGTTTTGGTTGAAGTCTATAAAGAAAATTTGGTTTTAAACATGTGCAATCAGAAAAGAAAGAAGTATTTTAATACCTTTTCAGATAATAGAGAATACTCTTTTATCCTATACTTAAGCTCAACAAATGGTAGCATTTTAAGGGTTAGTTGCAATGTGGAATCTGAAACCATATCAAATATTTTTGTACTCTGGAATCTGAAACCATATCAAATATTTTTGCAACATTAAAACCCATGTTGCACTTTCAGTGAATCATTTAGTCATGTATGATTTTGTAATTTCATGCATTGGTCATTTGGAAAATACTGGTTCACTGACTTATGAAATATTACAATATAAACATTCATTAATATATTCATAGATCAAATCAGAAAAAAGTATTTTATTGTTGGCAGGCTGTCAAGCTCACAGTGGAAGATACAACTACTCCAAAATTCTAATTTTTGCTTGAAAGCTTGAATTTGATCATTGGCAATGAACCCTGTCACTTGTTTTCCTTGAAAATGCAGGTTTGCTTCATTCATTTACAAGATGTTTGCCAAATACCCAAGTTTGAATAACTATAATTTATGTTGTTCTATCAAGTGAAAATAGTATTCCATGAAAAAAGGGGGCTAGTTCAAGTCATACCTCAAACAACTGCATAAGTGATCTGTCCCTTGTATTTTGGTATTTAGCAGAAGTGTGATATGTTTGTGCACTTCCCATTTGTGTCACAGAAAATTAAGAATTTTGTACTTAAGCCTAAAGATTTAATAAAGTTCATTCTTATTGCTTTATCAGGACATTGTTAAGTTCAACTGGCTTTTAGAAAATTATTATTACTACTGTAAGTGTGTGGAGGTAAAGAATATAATGACTACTTTTACAGTTGGGTACCACTGCCTAGATTCATGCTAAGGTGCCAAAAGTTTCACTCACCATTACTTTTGCACCATCAGTATAAATATCAACACAGTGAAAAAGGCAAAGACATGTGCATATTAAGATGAGAATAGATTTGAGCTTGCTGACCCCTTTAAGAGAATGGGTTTCAGGATCCCCAGTGGTTTACAGATCGAACTTGGAGAACCACTGCTCTAAGTCATGGATATACTCGTATAGGGGAATGGGTATCATTTTAAAAAGTGCTTAGTGTTATATAGTTTTTTTAATTAATTTATTTTCTTCTTTGAAAGTTAAAGGAATTTCTGAAAAAAAATTGCCCTGGTAATCCTCATTGTATCCCTGAGATGAAAGTGGCAATTAGAGAGTCTGTCTGAGAGATGGGGAAACAAAGCCAGTGTAGCTAAGCCGTTTTGCCTGTGGCCAGGCAAATAATTCAGAGGATATGCTAGAGTTGTGATTCAGAATAAAGCCAACAGGAGAGCCAACACCAGCCTAGACTAAAATGATACTGAGTGTGAACTTTTCCTAAGTTCCTGTTTTTATCACCTTGAACACAAATTGGAAGTCTTCTCTGGGAAAGCGTATCTCAAAAAATATGGCACATTGGGAGAATACTTGGAAGGGGCATGTCTGAGAGACTGGTGTATGCCAACCATTGAGATGTGAGTGGTAAGACAGCAATAAAGAGGAAAGGAAGCTGATTTTATTAATGGTCGAATGTGTGCCAAGTACAGTGCAAGGCACTTCACATATGGTACCTCTTAATTCTCATGAGAAACATATAAAGTAACTATTATCAGCCTCATTTTAGAGATGGTGAAGTGGAGCCTCAGATGTTAAACCATTAGCCTGAAATTGCATTGCTCCTATGGGTTGGAGTTGGAATTCAACCATCTCTTTTCATTCTAATATGGCATCTTCATGTCAGTATTCTTGAGCCTCTGGGACTGTACCATTATCTGGTTAATTATTACTATATCTGTATTCTAAGCATATTTCTAAATATATATGCATACACTGTAGGCTTAATTTTTACCTTTCTGGGAAAAACAAACGCATTTTAAAATTTAGTCATCCACTAGGGGGGGCAAGAGTGCTAATTTGTTAAACGCATAATGATTGATGTGCAGGGTTTAAATAATGATTGTAGTATGATTTATAATTGTATGTACTTTAGGAAATTGTATATGGAAAATTATGAACAATTATCTAATGATTATTCATGGTAAGAAAGATGCTGAGCTATGTTTGTATTGAAACCTAGGAGACTGCTTTCTCCCCTAAATAGGAAAAGTAAATGAGATGTAGTTTAACTTAAAAGTATGACTGGCAGTTGAAGGGAGGAGATCGTGTAATGTGGATTGACAAAATAAGCAGTGAGCCACGTCAGGATGATTTAAGTTTGTTCATTTGTGTGCTTGCTTTTTAATACATGTATATTTTAACATTATTAGTTTAACTTTGTTAGGAACTGTTTTATGTAGTAGTGTCTGACAGAAATTATACGATTTTCCTAAGGCATTATTTAAACCTTAAAAGAAAGTATTACATCACTTTTTGTATTTGGATAATGAGTTTATTAATCATTAATTCTTATTCTATATCTGTCATTTAAATATGGCTAGGTTCGGAGATAACTGATATTTCTAGTTCCTCATTTACATAATTGCAATGTGGGTAATTTAGTAAAATTATGAGGTACTTAAAAAAAACTAAAACAATGAGCTGAAATAATTGTGTAATATTTTGCATTAACATGTTTGTATTTGAAAATAAATTTTGGCTATTGCCCTGATGTATTATTGTTCCCTAAGACTCCTATAAATTTTGGGTGATGATTACAGTGAAAAATTTGAAATTCAATCAGCATCATAACCATGATAATTGTGAGATTTTGTTGACCAGTTTCTTACTCTGTATATTGAGTAATTTTTTTGTTGTTGAGTTTGTAAATGAAGGGACCTAAAATAATTTATCATTTGACTATTTTTAAATATAATGAAGACTTTCCTTGAGCTCTGCAGAAATAAATTTTTCAAACTCTGCAAATATTTGAAGGATTATTAAAATAATATCTTTATATGGTTCTGATTTTGAGAAGGTAGGCTATTGGAGCAAAATGGACCAGAGTTCATAACTTTCTTTTCTTTGATAATACAGGCCATGCAATGTTGGGATATAGCTTAGTCTCTTTGACTCCTGTGTAATTGGGTTGCAGAGTTGCTGTGAAGTGGTAAGTATTGAGGATATAAAGACGAGTTGCAAATTATTCTGGCAGACTAGCTGGGGGCACTACACATGCAAGCAAATAACCACAATGAGATATAGTGAGGACAGTGATCAAGAGATGCAAATGTGCTCTATGGCATCACCTCAAAGGGATATCAACTTATCTTGGGACACATTCTGTGAAGATGTTTCAAAGGAGGTAAGTCTTTAACTTAAAAGACAAGCAGGTATAGAATTAGGAGAGCTGACAGGAATGAACACATTTTAGTGACAGGAAATAGCATGGGACGAATCATGGAATAGGACAGTATGACTCTTTTAAGTTGTAAGAATATAAAGATGGGATAATGGAGGAGAGTAAGTTGGAGATCTACAGTGGGGCTGACACCAGTGTATCTTGAGTACATACTAACAAATTTGGATATTATTGAAATGATAGGAAGCCATTCATAAATTTTTTATAAGGAGTGATATAATCTTGCATTTTATGGGAATCACTGGGACAGCCCTTGGGAGAAGTCAGAAGGTATATGAATAGATTCAGTGAGAAGTGATGTGACCTGAGATAAGGTTGTAGTAGTAACGCCTGAGATGGTGTTCAGCAGATTCTGGGGGTACTAGCTAAGTATCGGATTAACAGGGGAAAATGAAATCATGAGATTTCTAGGAATTTAAATCTGCTGACTTGGCAAATGGAAATTGGTCTTGAAGAGGCTGAAGGACCCTAGGGTGTCCTTCAGGTATTGGTGACTCTGTGAAAATAGAGAACAGCAAGCTTTTATGAAGGGGCTTTGAGCTGGAGACAGAGATTAAAACAGAATAAAGCATAACCTTAAAACAATGTTTGAGTACTTAACTGTGCCTGAGGTACAATAAGTTTTTTAGCATAATGTATTTCATTATTTTAGTATTCCCTGAGATATTACCATCTGAAATTGACAAGTGAGGAAGCAGATTCCGAGAGGTCACACATTTGACCTAAGATCACACAGCTGCAAGTTGAATCTAGGTAGGTCTATCTGACCCAAAAGTACATCCTTTCCCCACTCTATTACTTTGGGAATCATTGTATACAGCTACAGATGGAGCAATGGGTGTAAATAGAATTGTCCAGAAAGAGTATATACACAGAGAAGAGAAGATGGCCAAGGACAGAATGTGGGTGGATAAATAACATAAGATTAAATGGAATCCATAAAAGATATAAGAAACATAGAAGGCTAAGTAGGAAAAAACATTGTCTCCAAGACAAACAAAAACTTTAGAATCATCCTTCAAGGCTCGTCCCCTTTCTCACCCCCACATCCTATCCACCAGCAAATTCTGTCAGCTCTGCCTTCAAATATGTCCAGAATCTGAACATTTCCTCCGACCAAGCCATTCAGATCGCCTGTGCTCTTAACAGGATTCCCTGCATGTATCCTGTTTTCCTACCCTCTTTTCTCCACCCAGCGGTCAGAACAGTACTTTCATAATACAAATCAAATTGTCATTCCTCTGCTCAGAACTGTGCAGTGGTGTGCCTGTCATTCAGCATATAATCCAAATTACTGTGGCCCCTGCAGGCAGCAATGACTCTGCCACAGGCTACCTACCTTTGTAACCTTTCCTTCATCCGCCCCCAGGCCACATTGCCAGACACAAGCCAAGCGTGCTGCCTTTCTGAACCTTCGATCTGACTGCCTGCACTTTCTCCCCAGGTCTCTGTCACTCAGACAGAGACTTTCCCCAAACAACCAGTCTGAAATAGTACCTCCCATCATAGTATTCTTCATTCTTTCTTTAGAAGTTTTCAACACTTGACATATTACAATTGTTTGTTTGCTTTGTGTTAATTGCCTTTGGAATGTCTGGTCCATGTTCCCGTTTTAAGTAGGTAGAGATTTTGCTTTATTCTATTTCGTTGTTGTTGTTGTTGTTCATTTCTATAGCCCCCGGGATCTAGAATATAGTAAATGCTCAACAAATATTTGGATGAATAAATGCAGCTTTTAAAAATTAGTAAATCATATCATGCCACCACCACCCCGGCCCTTTTCTTTAAGCCTCCCACCCCAGTAGTCTCAGAATTAAATCCAAACCGCTTTCTATGGTGGACAAGGACTTCCATGATCGGTGCCTTGGCTGAGATTGACCCCTAGTCTTGCCATTCTGCCCTGGTTGACTACATTTCAGGCACATTGGCCTTCTCATTCTTCCTGGAACTCTTGTTTCTTGCTCTTGCTGCTCCCTCTGCCAGCCCTCCTTCTACATGGTTGGCTCCTTTTGATCCTACAGATCTTTGCTCAGGTACTGCTTCTGCAGACAAGCTTCCCCAGACTACCCTGTCTTAACAAAGTCCTCCCAATACTTGCCTCTCTCTCCCCTAGTTCTTCCTTGGACTCAGGCTAATTTTTATCATCGTAATTGTTATTGAGCAATATTGTTCATTTATTTACTTATTAATATGCTTTCTCCTGATCTGGGTTGTAAGCTTGATGAGGATGGGGGCTTTTTCTGTGTTATTTACCATCATATTCCCCATGCCATGAAGGGAGTGCTTGGTACATCCAAAAGCCCAGTACTTAGAGGATGGAAGAATGAAATATTTCTTCCACTCCTGTGATGGTGGCTGATTGTTACTGTGAATACTTGAATACTCTGATGGTAACACACAGCTTAAATAAACACCTAAAACTTCTAGGATGAAGGTTATGCAGTTTGAACATTAAGTAACGAGTCCACCTTTCCAAACTGGCTCCTGGAATTCCGGTACATTAGTTTACAGAGATTCTTTCTGCACATTCTTGGGAACCCAAATCTTTCAGACTTTCAAACTGTTGCAATTTTTGTCTATAATTGTTGCCAAAAGTATTAGACTGAATTCGATTACTAGTTGCTTGAGGACAGTGAGTGCCATATTCTCTTTCCTCCAGTGCCTTACCCAGAGTTCTGCACAGAGCAGATGTTCAATAAACATTTGCAAATGGTGGTATACAAAAATTTTTGCAGTTAAAAATTTAGAATTTTCTGTAAAATATTTTCACTTTTTGTACATTTTAAAACTAAGCCCCACACCCTCACCATCTCCAAGAACTTAACCTTTAAGCAATGTTTGGTTACTGACCAGCTTTGGATGAGGAATGAAGGAGTGATATCCCCTACTAAATTTAAATTCTGTCCACCAGGCTAGAGGAACAGAGGGGACCTATAATAATTTATTCACCTACTGTAACTTTCTATTTGGATGAGGTTGGGCGGAGGCAGGGAAAGGCTCTGTGGCCCAGCATCCTCCTTCACTGTTATTTTCTTTTTGATAAAACAGCCAGTGTTTAGTGTGGCTCCAAACGTTTTGGTTTGGGGATTAAAAAAGTGAGCAGCAGGTAGCTGTGACGCAGGTTTTGCACAGTCACTGAGCTGCACACACCTTAAGCCAACATAACCAGTGAAAGGTGGCAGTGTTTGAACTGAATCTGTGCTTTTTAGATGGAGCAGCACCTTTTCAATAAAAGCACGTTTATACCGATTCCTTAAGAAGTTTAGACTGAAGGGCTGTCTCCAGAAACTGGCCCCCCCTTCTGCCAAACCCTATTTGTTTGTCTTGGCAGCCTGGCTGTGTCTACTTGGCTGGTTCTAATGCTGGGATGTTAAATTGATGAAACACAGAGCTCTTGATCCTTTTCAGTGAAGCTTCTATTCGGTTAATGGCAGGGTAGAGCTCCTTGCTGCTAGCCACCTGTAACTGGCCAAGATTTAAAAAAAAATGATGCAGAGATGTGGAAGAGGAAATTTTTCTTTAAAAATTACCAAACACTACATTTTTTTTGTTTGTTTACTTGTTTTAATATCCAAAATAGTTTTAAAAACACTGGAAAAGAAGGTGAGAAAAAACCCACCTAAACCCCACCACTATTTTTGGGCAGTGGTAGTGATTAGGGGAGGAATGGGGAATGGATACTCTTACAATATAGTCAGGGATTTGGGGACCTGTGGAAAGATACTTTATTAGAGTAGTAAACCCTGCTTTTCATGGTGGCTTTTGTCTTACTCTTTCTTTGGTCAAGATAGGATTTTTTTTTCTCCAAGTAATTACAATATATGATTCTATTTGGCATAAATACAAGCAGAGGTAACCTGACAAAAAAGATGAAGGACATTTTGGCATTCTAGAGAATGGACCAACTATACTTGTGTAAAATACACTCATGTTTATTTGGTGCGCTAGGGATTAGGCCACCCTTTGGCTGTCAGTTTTCATGACTGTACATTGTTCCAGAAGCCATGGGCCATGACTAAACTTTTTAGAAAAAACAGCACAGAAAGGAAACAAGTATAAATCATCTCTCCGGTTTATGTTTCTCCAGAGGGATTCATAATATTGCTTAAGTTGTTACAGGTGTTGAGGTCCCCAAAGACTGGTGACTTTATTAGTTCCTCACTTTATTCAGGCTTCTGCTCAGACATTACCACCTCAGGAGAGTCAAAGCAGCAAGCCCTACCTCAGTCACTTTTTAACCATTCACTCGCTTTATTTTTTCCATAGCAGTTATCATGATCTGAAATTATATATATTTTAATTTTATATGCCCTCAACTGCAATATAAGTTTTATGAGGACTGGGACTTTCTCTTTATTTATGGCTTAATCCTCAGTACACAGAAGAGTATCCAGGATATAGTAAGTACATGATAAATGTGTGTCAAATGACCAGATAAATAAAAAAAGGAAAGGAACAATAAAGGATGAGATAGAGAAAGGAAATAATGACCATTTCCCAGATGTTATCATTTATCTTGTCGCTAGTTAAGCCAGGACAGGAAAGTCCATCAATCTGGCACATGTGAAATGTTTATTAGTACTTTCTACAAAACTTTGAAAGCTGGATTGAATGTAGCAAACATATCACTTGGCCCAAGTGAATGAAATTATTAAGCTGGCCAAAAATCAGGAAACATGATATGGTATGTTCATAAAAAACAAGCCTAGGGCTGGCCGATTGGCGCGTTGGTTAAGAGCTGGTTTTGGGATGCCAGCGGCCTCGGTTCGGATCCCACATATGAGGGCCAGTCACACTGCCCTCTACAGCTAACAACAGCTCCACCTGGAGCTGGGCTGTGCGAGCCCTGGCGACGGTGTAGGCTGCAGCCCCTGCTGCAGTGGGCTGCCATAGGCTACAGTATGTGGCCGGCAGCCAGCGTGAGCGGCCAGCAGCCAGCGTAAACTGCAAGTAGCCGTGGTGAGCGACCATCCAGAGGCCAGCGACTTGATCTGCCTCATCTGGGAAGAGCGCAATGACGATACCAACATGGGCCAGTGAAGCAACATCCTCCGCAACTAGGCTGAAGAACAAAAAAGACAGCAACTTATCTGTTCCCCTTCCCCAATTCCCCAATAAAATCTTTAAAAAAACAACAACAAACAAGCCTAGAATTGAAGAGAAATAAAATAGCTTGTTACTTATATCCAAACGTAGAGAATACTTTTAGCTGTAATATATCAGAAAGAAGAAAATGCCACAATTAATACAAGATAGATTCTAAAATACCCTTATTTATTTTATAAGACCAAAGGAACGTTCAAACATTGAAGACATCATTAAAAAATGGTGTCATCCATACAGTGGTCATTGTATGGTTGAAGTGAATGAAGGATTGAGCAGAGAAATCCAATCTGACTTAATAAAGGTATTAAGGGCACAGTGGCGTGCTGGTTAAGAACTGGCTTGGGATGACAGCAGCCCCAGTTCGGATCCCACATATGAGGTCCAGTGACACTGCCCTCTACAGCTAAGATGTGAACAACAGCTCCACCTGGAACTGGGCTGCTGTGAGTCCCTGGGGACGGCATAGCTGCAGCCCCTGCTGCAGTGGGCTGCCACAGGCTACAGTGAGTGGCCAACAGCCAGCGTGAGCAGCCAGCAGCCCATATGAGCTGCCAAGAGCCGCTGTAAGCGGCTGTCTAAAGGCCGGCGACCCATCTGCCTCACCCAAGGAGAGTGCAATGATGATGCCAACATGGACCAGTGAAGCGATGTCCTCCACCACTAGACTGAAGAACAAAAGGACAGCAACTTGTCTGTTCCCCTTCTCTGGTTCCCCAACGCTGTTCCCCTCCCCCAGTTCACCAATAAAATCTTTTGAAGAAAAAAAAAAAACAGGTGTTGAAAAAGTATGAGTTTTGAATTTTTCCTATTGGCCATTAAGAGTACATTTAAAATTCTCTTTCCTACTAGGCCATCTCTGTTAAAGGGGTAGCTTTCTCAGTTTCAGAATCTCCATTAGTTGCTTGTGTCTGTTCTCTGAGTATACTAAGTTATGGCGCTATAGCACATGCTGCCGCAAACAGATGGAATTGATTGACAGAAGAAAATACCTCTTGTCCACTAAAAAAAAAAAAAAAAAAAAAAAAAAATTAAAGAGGATGTTTGATGCATAACAGATGGCATGAGAAATAACCTGTCAAATCGAGACTGGTGATAATGGATTAGTGAATACCTGATAATTAACTACCAGTTATTCCTCTCATGATTATATTTCTTTCCACTCTATGTCTACTTTTTATATGATTTAAATCATTGTATTTCATATTTTCTGTTTCATATTTTTATACACTAACTTTTACCATGAAATTTATCTGTTTTCTTCTACAGTTCCTAATGGTTTTATCATATTTCATCAAATTGGCATGTTGGAATGAGATTGTATTGAGGGCAAGGCTCTCATGTGCCGGTTAGCAATGTGCCTGGTGTGTAGAACATGGTTAATTTGTTTGTTGAATTTAACTGAATATTTCAAATTTATTTAGCTTTTGTTTTATTTCAGGACACTAGCTTCTTTCTGATTATTAATGTGGGTAATGATGTGGTGACTATCTATCTGAATACCTCTGACTTCATGATTCTTTGGACTCATGGCCTTGGGATGAATTCCCACAGGAAGATTTATCAGTCAAAGGTTGTCAGCATTTTTATATCTCTTTGTGAATGGGTAACACCATTTTTTTTTTTTTTTTTTTTTGAGGGCAGTGTCACTGGACCTCATATGTGGGACCGAACCGGGGCCGCTGGCTTCCCAAGCCAGCGCTTAACCACTGCGCCACTCGGCCGGCCCTGGGTAACACCATTTTTTAATGATACCTTTAATGTTTGGGTATTCCCTTGGTCTTGTAAAATAAATAAGGGTATTTTAGACCTTATCTTGCACTGCATTAATTGTGGCATTTGTTTTTCTTTCTGATACATTATAGATAAAAGCATTGTCTACATTTGTTCATAGGTAACAACGTATTTTTGTTCTCTTCAATTCTAGGCTTGTTTTTTCTTTTTTATGGTCATAGTATGTTTATGGATTTTTATTAATATGTGATTTTGTTATAAATTATGCATTTCATTAATAATTGTTGCAAGCTTAAGTTTTTAAAAATTTTAGTTCACGTGGGGTCACTAAAACTTGCACATTACTTAGGCCTCCTTTTTTTCTCTCTTTTTCTCTCTAAGTTTTTTAAAATTTGAGTGGCTTTTGAAGTTATTTTAAATTGTTAAAACATACACACATATTCATATGCTATATCGTACACAATTATTGTTTCTTCCTTGGCTCTGTTACTCTACTGAGGTGCAAGTAAACTAGAAAATTCATCTTGAACAGGTCTAATACACAGAAAATGAAATCTGTGACTATTTAAATCTGGTTTAAAAAATCAGTTGTGAATTTCCTATGTTTAACTCTAAGAATTTTTAAATTTCTTTTTCATACTTTATTTTTTTAACTTAGTTTCAGCAACTAATACAAAGCAACATAATAGTTAGACATTTACCCCCCTCACAAAGTGATAACCCCCCTCCCAAGCTATTACCCCTCTGACATCGTATATAGCTGTTGCAATACCATTGACTATCTTCCTTATGCTGTACTCCACATCCTGTGAAAATGTGTGTGTGTGTGTGTGTGTGTGTGTGTATGTATATATATATATATATATATATATATATATATATATATAAAATAGTTGACATACAATATTATTCTACTTTAACTTCAGGTGTATGGCGCATTTGTCAGGCATCTACACAGTCTATGACGCGATCCCCCTGAGAAGTCCAGTGCCCATCTGGCACCTTACATAATCTTTACAACATTGTTGATTGCATTCCCCAAACTGTATTTCATATCCCCATGACTATATTGTGTCCACTAATTTGCAGTTTCTAATCACTTCACCTTCTCCCTCATCCTCTCCCCTTTCCCATCTAGCAACCAACAGGTTTTTTTAGCAAAGATATGGAAAAAACTGAAATGCCCATCGATGACAATTGGATAAAGAAACTCTGGTACATTTATACAATGGAATGTTACTTGGCCATAAAGAAGAATGAAATCTTACCATTTGCAACAAATGGATGGACCTTGAGAGTATTATGCTAAGTGAAGTAGGTCAGACTGAGAAAGACAAATACCATATGATCTCACTTATATATGGAATCTAAAGAGCAGAATAAATGAGCCAACAAAACAGAAATAGACTCAGAGGTATAGGAAAAAAAATAACTCTAAGCATTTTTTGCCTAGTATGGTCTTTGTTTTTAAGGCGAAGAAGGCACATGCATTTGATCTTTGCTTTTAATTAACCTCTTTGTCTGTTAGTCTCTAGTTGCATAAGTGGCCTTATTTCAGAGAGGGAGGGAGGGAGGAGAGAGGAGAGTGACAGATTACAGTTTGGAGAAATTAGGCCTCTGAGATGATTGGCTGGTGTGAACTCAATATTTGAAACCTGTTATTTCAGTGATATATATACTACGCTTTAATAATCTTAAACATAGTCCCAGGATCTCCTCTTCTCTCCTGACAGTAAGAAAAGGAATTTATCTGTTTCTTTTTATCATCTCAAGGGCCACTACCTCCACCTCCAAATATGACCAGCCCTAATCTCACCTGATTTAAGCCCTGCTCATCTGTCAACCTGGGATAAACTCTACTCACTGAAGCAGTCAGTTAGTGCCAGGGTCTCCTGTCTTCTGTTGTTCCTCACTATTTTCATCCTCTGTCCCAAAGATGAGTCATAGCACCTGACTTTCTTATAATTGTCTCACAAAGATGAGTTTATTTTATGAACAAAAAAACAGAGAGAGTATGAAAGGAGGATATAAAGTATGCTGTATGTTTTAAGGATAATGGTTGGTTTTGAATCAGTCTTTCGTGATTCTAAGAGAAAACAGTTCCGTGTAGTAGTTAACAACCAGACTATGGAACCTGTTATCTTAGACCTGCCAATGCTTGGCTGGGTCACCTTTACAGCTCAGGATAAAATGGAATAATTGTGTATCCTACAGGCTGGGGATAGAGCAGCAACGCTCTTAACACATAGTAAGTCTTCAGTAAATGTTTATTAGTGACATGGAGTCATCTTTTGATGTCTCCCAGTTTTAGTGACTTATCTAGGAACAGTTGTATTCCATTCACAGTAAAACAACCACTTTATTTAAAGTAAAACAAAAATCTATACAAACAAACTCAAGAAGCGTGTAATATGTAATTTGGAGCAGTACTCACTCCTCTCTGCCTGACTGGATGCCAGATTGCTGAACATTCCGAACCTATTAAAATAAAATTGATTTTGTTTACTTACATTGCAAATGAATTGGAGTATTATTACTGTCACTAAAGTGTTTAATGATTTTGAGCCTATAAATGTAAATGATTTATCTCTAATCTTTGCTATGTTCTGCCAGCTTCTTGTAAGTAATGCGTACTGACAACAAGCAAACAGAATCTGATGGAATGCATTCACTCATGTAGGATATTTTGGGGTAGAAGAAAAAACTCATATCATTTGTTAATTTTTGGTTTCATTGAAGATGTAGTACATCTTTATTTCATCTAGCATTTAGACATACTAAAATATATTTTAAACATAGAAGAAAACATGCTGCCCCCCACCCCTCTTCCCCAACTCGAAGATCTCTATTATTTAATATTTTGGGTAATTTCTTCCTATGATTATTTCTACAAATTTTAGACTGTGATCATCCACTAAAAACCATTTTGAATATACTCACTTTAGTAAGTTTCTCAAGGACTTTCTTGTGTCTTTTGTAATTCCTCCCTGTGTTGGCTTGGAGCACCCCACAGGGAGTGCTCTGTTTAAAAGTAGAACAAGTGATGAAGTAAACATATAAAAATAAATAATGAACCAACAGTGAAAGAGGAGCCTATCATTTTAAGCAATGTGGAGTGCAGAAATGCATGTTTTCATCACACTTCCTTTTCAAATGTGGTCTAACAGGGAAGGTAGTGATCATGAGAACGTGGCCGGTAGGAATACGGGTGTGCCCATGTATCTGAATTACACAGCATTTCCAGCATTTCAGTACTTTAAAACCATTTCAAAATGATTTAAAATGTATTTCTCTTGTACCCGTAAGATACAGCAGACATATAATTAACCCACTACGGACAATCCTGGCAAAGGGTACACGAAAATCAGTGGTGGATTTAGGTTTCGTAGGGTCTGAAACTTGTATCATTTTGTCGATCACATTTAAAAAAAAATTAATACAAGCTTATAAATATAAAACTAAGAACAATAATGAATAGTTATTTGACATGAGCAAAAATCATAAAAGCTATAAATTTGATAAAGCTGATGAATAACACACATATTACAAAATACAGAAAAAATATTTTTATTAACTGACATATTTCCATTTTTTCCTCTCCATTTCTTGGCTCCAATACTTTAAATGCCTCTCTATTTATTAATGATTTTACAATATTTTTATAGAGAATTAGAAAGTGAGTTTTTATTCTAGCATGGTTAATCAGGTTTTGTTTTGTATAATAGATAATTGAGATGTATACAACATATGCATATAGTCGTCTTCACTGTAGTATTGCCACTGGGTTGTACCTTAGGAACATAGGAATTCCGATGCATTCAATTTCATACATTTCTTATAAAAAATCAATATAGAGTGTACATAATTATATATGTTGAATCATTAAATACAGGGGAGAATTTCCATTTTGGACAGGCATTAATGAAAATCAGTTCCTTCATTTAAAATTTTGCACATCTGAGGACTGAAAGACTTTTCCACAGCCCAGGGTCTGGCTTCATACATTTCAAACCCTGTTTCTCTTCCACTAGTCATACACTTGTAGGCCAAGCACTATTTAGTATTTCTATCTCTGTTTCATCCTCCTAGTGCTACTAGTACCCTTCTCCTTGTCCTCTTCAATCTGTTATGTTTTACTGAGGTAATGTTTAAACTAAGGTGTAATTATTGAGGACAAAACCTCCTGGCTGATAGGAACGATGATAATATTGTAGTAGTAGCTAGTAAGCATCAGGTTCTGTTTGTCAGGCATGTACTAAGCACTGTACCATCAATCCTTGAAACTCATCACTCTACTCCCAGTTTTACAGATGAGAAAACTGAACTTACTGAGACTTCTGTTCAAATCTGCCACACTCTAAACCTTGTGTTCCCAACCACTACAAACCTCTTTTCAGTAATTATACTTGAGATGAGGTACTTTGAATCCAAACACAACTCTATATTTTTATAAATGTAAATATATTTTAAAAAATATTAATATGCTTACACTAATTATGACTATATGTTTTCTAATTACAACTCCCCATACCCATGGATTTTCTTAATTTAGTTGTAGCCCTTTCAACGACAAATCATTTTATGATAATGTATCTGTAAAACCCAAAATATTTAAGTCAAAGGTAATTATTAGACTAGTATGTAGTATTTCAGATGTCTATGTAAAATGTGTTATTTTGTAATAAGAAAAGATCCAGTACTTAGTTCAAAAAATTATTACAACAAAATAAAATGACCTATCCCGATGAGTTGAAATAAATATTTACTTATTTCATTGGTATTTTAATTCAAATTGTTTTAGTCTTTGTGAATGAGAAGTATTCTTTCCTCATCTCTGTTGTAAAGGGGTGTGTGTGTGTGTGTGTGTGTGTGTGTGTGTGTGTGTGTAAACATATTCCCACCTTTGCCAGTTAAATTGGCAAAGTTAATATAATCGTAAAGTCAAAATCAATCCATTTCTTTTCGCACTGTTGAAAGAGAAGTTTGCAATTTTTGGGAGGGAAGGGGGTGTCTCCTCTCTCTTTAATTCCTGAAGCTCAGTTGGCACTTTGCTTAACTATCATGACCATTTTTAATGAGTTTGCTCTGTTTAGGTCTACTCTCTCATCTTTGTTGTAAGGCACTTTCTCACCAGCGAAGGACAAGAAAATCAACGAGTGCCAATCTTAAGGATGGCCTGTACCAGGTCAAACAATTAAGTTTGCAAACTTGTAACGTTATTGCTAAGCTTTTTTGATATCAGAGGGATTATTCACTATGAATTTGTACCAACTGGACAAACAGTTAGCCACGTTTACTATCTGGAAGTGCTTAAAAGGCTATGTGAAAAGGCTAGACGACCTGAACTTTTCTCCAACAATTCGTGGCTCTTGCATCACAACAATGCACCAGCTCACACTGCACTGTCTGTGAGGGAGTTTTTAGCCAGTAAACAAATAACTGTATTGGAACACCCTCCCTACTCACCTGATCTGGACTCCAATGACTTCTTTCTTTACCCAGAGATAAAGGAAATATTGAAGACATTTTGATGACTTTCAGGGTATCAAGGGTAATATGAAGACAGCTCTGATGGCCATTCCAGAAAAAGAATTCCAAAATTGCTTTGAAGGGTGGACTAGGTGCTGGTGTTTGTGCATAGCTTCCCAAGGGGAGTGCTTCGAAGGTAACCATAGTGATATTCAGCATGAGGTATGTAGCACGTTTTCTAGGATGAGTTCGCGAACTTGATTGTCCAACCTTGTATACTGGGACCACACCACTTCGTATTTGATTATATTTCCTTCAGTGGGCATGACTTATTGTGAAAAATCTTATCAGAAATGTATTGAGTTTTGGCTTTTGTTCATTATTTTGAAAAATGTTTGGAGCCATCTGTGTAACAAACTTTTCTCCCCCAGTGTCATTCTATTTCTGTATCCATGGTTACAAATTTCTGGGTCTGAAAAAATGGTCAGTTTAGGTCATGAAATAGCACTGGCTTTATTTCTAAATATATTGACTTTAGAACAGGGCTAGCTTTTCCACTAGTGCTTCCACACATATCTTTTAAATTAGGTTTCATAGAGTTTGCCAATCTAGTATACTCATAGTTTGCTACCATTTTGGAATCTGCCAGTCAGAAATGACTACAGACATTACTGAGAAGTCTGTGTTATTTTTTCCCCATTATCAACTGTTCTGTTATCTCTGTGTGTGTGTGTGTCTCTCTCTCTTTTTCTGTTGACATCTGTTCTGCATAGCTCAGATCCACTTTAGCCAGGCAGTCACTTTGTACTACATGTTACTTGACCTTCAAGAATCCGTAGATCCAGCAAGGATTGGGTCAGACTTGATCCTTCCCAGTTTTAGATACCTGGCCAACTTCTCAGGCCAGAATTAGGCTTTGATACTCCTAAAGGTCTGTAGATGATTTCATAAAAAGGTATGTCGCCATTTTACTTGTCCACAGTCTGTCTGTACAGTGAAAATAATGGAAATTGTGTGTTAGTGCTGTTTCCTTTCAGAACATCTTAACTAATGCACCCTTTCTTTCTTTCTCTACTTTCCTTTCTTTTTTTCCCCCTCTCTTTTTCTCTTTCACCTCTTTTTTCTTTCTTCCTCTTTCCTGCCTTTCTATTCCCCATCCCCACTCCCTTTTTTTTCTGGGGTTAGTGATCAGTGGAAACATTTGTATGCTGATTTTGTATGTGTGGTTTCTCTTGCAGTGGATTTACCCAAAACAGAACTTCTGCAAACCCAAAAGTTTTGTTTTGGCCTTGGAGAGTATGAGATGCCCGTTTGACTTTCCCATGGAGATGTTGAGTGCACAGTTGTGTAACCAAGTCTGGAGCCTCGCAGAGAAGTTAGGGCCGGAGATTTAGGTGACATCAACAGTTGGAAGGTGGTCTTTAGAGCCATGGAATTGAATGGGTTCACCTAAGGGAAGCAAATTGTCAGAACGGAGAAGGCCCAGAATTGTCTTCATGCACCCCTGCTTTTATGGTATAAATACAGAGAAGGATCTAGGAAATGAGAGAAAGAGTAGTCAGAAAAGTGGGAGAAAAAATAAAGAGAATATGATTTCCCAGGAGCCAAGGGAAGGGAGCATTTCAAGAATAAGACAAAGGTAACTCTAGGCTTTATGGGGCCCTTTAAAAGAAAAATAATTCAGAATTATTAATATGAAATTAGGTACTAATGTGACTATTTTTAGAATGAGAAAGAAACCATGAGAAATTACAAAGTAGAGATTAAAATGCCACAAATATCACAAAATTCAGGAAAAATAATAATTGCATTAATAGAAACACATCATGTACTTTTATGATACTTTTCCACAATTTTTTTTTTGTGGGGATGGATGCTTAATCTTGGTTTGTTTCTGCACATTACAAAAATTTTGTCATACCTTCTACAGAGATTAAAGGTAATTAATTCTCTATTTATCATGGTTGGCCACAATTGTATTTTTGATAATTTTTGAAAAGTTCTTTTAGATTTACAGCCTGTTATTGATAATGTTTGGTAAATTTTTAGGATTATAACAAATTGTGGGAAACGTCTATCAAGTGTCTTTCATATATGAGCTTTATGATTTCAGGACATTTCAAATTTTCATGCATATTTACTAATAAATAATCTTTGAATTGATCACACTCATAAACCAGTTTATTACTGATATTTTCTGTCATCACCCAGGAAGGTATTTTGATCCTAGACAACTAGAAATAACTGAACTATACAGGAACTTTACTGTGAGCACAGATCCCACTGAACCCAAACTGAATATACTCCTAACTCAATTCCTGTCTGTACAAATTCCAACAATGATTGCCAGTGCCACCATCCCCCTGCCTCCCAACAACATCATAAGAACAAGTGTGATAGAAGGGAAGTCAAAGTGAAAGAGACAGCAGTCTTAACAAGTTGAGGTTAAAATATCTTAGTTTTGAAAACTTAAAACGCAGTGGAAGTATTGCTAGGGCCCCTTTCTGGGCCTTAGAAGTGGCCTGTGCAAATAAGGGGCCTAAAGCATAGCATCTTTAGTTTCCTCTTGGGGAGAACTGTAGTAATAATGTTAACAGGACAGGCAAATGATCAAGTGAGATAAAAACAGAGAGGTCCCCATTGGATTCATACTCAAAAATTATTTAGGATTAAAAAAAAAAGTCTAGCCTTCGGGGAAAAGTTCTGTGTAAGTGGCAATATAGTCAGTAGCAAAAGAGTAAGTAGCAAACCGCTCTAAACATCCTATCTGATAGATACCCAATCCCTTGCATTATTTTAATTTACCTGCAACTTCTGCCAATCAGTGATACTCTTAGCATTGTTTGTAATATATTCTCCATGGAATTTTTATATTTCAACAAAATTTTTCTTTAGTGATTCATAAACATGGGCAAAGGCACATAACATGGTTGATATGAAAAATTGTCTTCTGAAATTTTATCCTAAGTTAAGGTGGCAGCACTTGGCAGCATTTTTCTGCAGTGGTTTAATGTTGGTTAACATTGATTAAGCATCACTTTAACACTGGCTAATTTGGGCCTATGAGTTCTTTTTTTTTGAGGGCAGTGTCACTGGCCCTCATATGTGGGACTGAACCGGGGCCGCTGGCTTCCCAGGCCAGCGCTTAACCTCCGCGCCACTCGGCCGGCCCAGCCTATGAGTTCTTTAAGGAAGTTCCCTCACCCCGTGTACATTGCATTTGTTTAGCTGGTCATTTTATTGCAACTAGGTCTTGTTGATAAAAGTAAAATTTTGTTATTTTGTTCTTGTTGGCTCTCTTTTCCTATTAAGCCTGTCAAAATGAATGAATTTTAAAAACTCTATTTTATAGAACTGCTTTTCCCTGAAGACTGTGCATTTTACTGAGGCTCTGAAGCAGGTTAGGAACCTTTGTCTAGATTACTGGAACATTTGGCTGCTGCACTAGTTGGCTGAGATAAAGTATATTCAATGTGTGGCATTAGAGTCAGGAGAAGACTTCTCTCCCCCGGTTTTGCCTTCTTCTTTATCCTCCCATATTTATGCTTATAAATATGGGAAAATATTTATTTCATGCTCTTTTTATACACAAAGTCAATGTCAGTGTCATTCCCTGCTACAAAGTGTTACCTATTTTTAACAGCTTTATCGAGATATTATTCACATACCATACAATTGACCTATTTAAAATCCAGTGGTTGCTAGTATGGTCACAGAATTATGCACCCATCACCACAATTAATTTAGGACATTTTCATCACCTCAAAAAGAAACCTTGGGCACATTAGCAGTCACTGTCCATTTCCTCCAATTCCTTTTCCTTTCCCCTCAGTTCTTAACAATGCTAATCTATTTTCTATGTGGATTTGTAGTCTAGGCATTTCACAGAAACAGAATCATAGTGTGTGTTCTTTTGTGACTTGCTTCTTTCATCAAGCACGTTTCCAAGGTTCATCCCTGCTGGGGCACACATCAGTTCTTCATTTCTTTTTATTGCAGAATAATATTCCATTGTATGGCTCTACCACATTTTGTCCATTCTTCAGTTGAGGGATATTGGATTGTTTCCACTTTTTGGCTATTATGAATTATTTAGTATTTTGATCTGAATCTATCTTTTCTTTCCTTTAGTTTGCATCCAGACTTTCAAAGTTAAAAAGATAAACTATGCTATTTTCCTCTGATTTTATCCAGCATTTAGAAGTGACATTTCCATGTGTGAGACTTTAACTGACCACTTAATATCTTAAAACATGTTCCTAGATTCATATAAAACAAGAAGAATGAAAGGAAACTCAGCATGCATCCGAACACAAATGACCCTACACATAAATCCATGAATTTAAAAAGTTAGAGAAATCCACATGTGAACACATTACTTTTAACACAGATGGTAATTGTAAACCTGGGTTTAGATTTAAATTGGAAAAAAATACCCGAGGTGTTTAATGTTTATCCTTAAATGTCCAGGATAAGACCATGATGACAGCTACCAAATTATTTTTTATGATCTTGGAAAGACATGAGAGGCATAAATTTTTATCATGCGTCACACACACAGATTTGCGTACCTCTTTTACCTCCCCATTTAGAATTTGGTGAGGGTAGCAGGGAATTCTTTCCTTGTTTGTTTTTCTAAGAACAGGAGAGGAACTGTCTGTGCATTGATGTGTTTGTATTTTCTCAGGAGGGAAGGCAGCACAGGACCCATTTTCACTCAGACGCACACAGGAGTAGCTATGCAGCATGTGTGTCCCCTGGCCTGCTGCCGTTGTAGCTGATAGCTGACAGGCTTTTCAAGTTTCCTTCAGGATGTGGTGATACATACAAGGACTGTTCATTAGGGTCATTACTTAGCTGTGTGTTTCAATTCCATGAATATATGGCTGTCTCCCTTTGATACCCATTCTGCAACCCATTAGACTTATGTAGATTGGAACTGGTAACACATAGGTCACACTTGAATGATGACAGAGGACACCGGATGACCAGTATCATTCTTTTCTATTGCCAGAAATTTGAGGAACAGTTGAGCTAATAATAGTGAAAACATGAAACAGGATTGGTTGAACTGGGAATGTGAATGTGAATGAGGCTTCTTGAACTGTTTTTTTTTTTTCTTCTGCTGCTGCTTCTTCTTTCTTCTTTCTTCTTTCTTCTTGTCCAGGATTTCAGAGTCCCCTAAATGGAAACATTACCTGTTAAAATTGCATTAATTTTTTTAATACAGATTTTGCTTGACGGCCTAACAATTCAATGGACTAGCTGTGAACAACACTTAAGGTACTTTGTCTTTTTTAGAAAATTAAATATTTGTGAGAACCTAACAATTGCCAGGGAGTGTACTTGTTCCAGAGCTCAGGGGATTCACTGCTTGGGTTGTTTTTTTCAAGAACAAGACATGGTTGTCGTTAAGTAGCTTTATTAACTTGTAGCAGGTAAAGGAGACCCGATTCACATCCAAAGCTCTGGTTCCCTAAAGAGAGGCCTAGCCATTGCTTTTATATACACTCTCTGGTCAATTACATGTTGATTTCTTCTTTGTAGTTGGCCACACTTGGTTGGTTCCTGTCAAGTTCATCCTGCTCACAGCTGCATCTTCAAAATACTGTGCTAACATTTAGCAAGAATAGCAGTTAGTAAGCTGCCCAGCCCTTGAGACTCTTGTTCTGTCTAATGTGCTGAATAAGATACAGTAGTGACTCTCAATCACATCCTTGTCTAGGTGCAGATAAAGACATTTTGACACTAGAGCGGAAGATTTGTGATGGTAGTGACTCAAACTATTCTTATTAAACACTATACATCTATTCCCAAGCAAAGTCCTTGACACTTACTAGGGATTCAGCAAACAGGCTATGAATATTTAACCTGGTAGCGACAGTATTGAGACGACTGATGAATAAACCAAGACCAGCTCTGTGTTTAACCTTTTCCATGTGACAAAGATGCAATTTCTGATGAGAGAGCCATTATAACAGGAGTAGGATCCTCCTAATCTGGAGAGGAGTATTGGCACATAGTATGAATAATGGGCAGCTGTGATTGATGGGATGGCAATTTTTGATAACAGAACCCCCAGAGAATACGTAAAATGGGTCATGTAATCTGTGGGCATATGCAAGAGTTAGAAACCATGCAATTCCTAAACTCCTACTCTGCATAAGAAAAAGTGAAATAGTACCATTTGTGACAACATGGATCGATCTTAAGATTATTATGCTAAGTGACATAAGTCAGACAGAAATAGTTGAGAACGATATGACTTCGCTGATATGTGGGGTATAAAACTGAAAGCAAAAAAGGAACAAGACAAACAAACAAAAACTCATAGATGCAGGCAACAGTTTAGTGATTACCAGAGGGTAAGGGGGGAGGGGGTGGTAGAAGAGGGTAAAGGGAGTCAAATATATGGTGATGGAAAGAACTGACTCTGGGTAGAGAACACACAATGTGATATATAGATGATGTATTACAGAATTGTACACCTGAAATCTATGTAATTTTACTATCTATTGTTATCCCAATAAATTTTAATTAAAAAAAAAATCTGTGATGGTATAATTAGAAAGTGGTTGCCTGGAAATGGGAGAGACAAATGACTGGAAAGGGACATGAGAGAAGCTTTTGATTCTGACAGCTATGTCCTATGTTTTGGTTTTTAGTGTCAGTTACTCAGGTGTTTGCTATTGTGAAGGCTCATTGTACTGAACACCTAAGGTCTATGTTTTTATTATATCATTTTCACTTCACTTAAAAAAAATGACATAAAAATAGTGGTAATTTTCTCATCAGAATTCTTCTAGTAAAAAAAGAGTAGAAATCCAAATTTAATAGATATGTCCCCCCCCCATGGGCTTAATGAGATCATTTTGTTTTTATTTATGGATGGGTACAATTGGTATAGTGAACATTTTTAATTTTTCTGAATTGTTCCTCTTGTATAAAGTTCTCACCTCCACTGTGCTGTATCTTCACAGGAAGAAGGAAGATGTGTCCAAAGACACATGGGAATGTGAGTCTGTAATGAGGTTGCACTGGCTGATGCAAAGTGTGTGAGTGAGCGTCACCACGGACCAGGGGCCTAAATGTGGAAGGCATGAGCTGGCAAATGATAAGGTGTTTGGAGGACGGAATGAGCATCCTATACTATGCAAAGAAGTTCAAATTTCATCTTATAGGCAGCTGATACTCATGAAAGTTTTTACATGGGGAAGTGATTCTCCCCAAGCACATACACTGGCTTTGTGGAGAGGAAGCTAAAATTTGGAGAAACTGGTGGCAAGAACATTATTGTGTGAATGTTGTGTTTCTATTATAAAGCAACTGATCTGCAATAAAAAGTACCTTTTAGATTCTAATATTTTACCAGATTTTGATGCATGATTATAAACTGAGGTCTAGACTCTTGTCTCTTTTGAAATGTATTTGAAACATACTGTGAAGCTCATCTTTCCCTTGCCCACTTGATGCTTTTTTACCTTACTAGTACTATATAATTATTATTCTTTCATTCAGTTACAAGTGACCTTTATCAAATTTATGAAGTTTGAAATGTTAACTTGTGGTATTTCATTGTAAAATATTTTGCTTTTTTTCTACTTCAAATAGAAAAGCTGTTAATTAATGTGTATCTTCTGAAATTTTGCATTGACATTTTAAGACATATTCCTTTTTAAAAACAATCATAAATAGCCTTTGTAGCTATCTTGTAGACAATTGAAAAGTGAAGGAAAAACCCTCAAAAAAAAAATTGGAAAAGAAGGTCACATTTTTTCTTTAGGGAATTATTGCTTTTGGAAATATATTTTAAAGTTTCAGCAAACACCTTTTCAGAAAATGATTTATTTAAACAAAATTACTATGCCAAGGTAAGGCTTATACCAGTAACATAGCAACTGAGGAGACACATTTAATTTTGTGAAAAAGATGGCAAGAAAAATGTCTTGAGCTTGAAATTAATGTCTGTTGCCAATTCAATAATGTAAAATATCTCACATAAAAGAAAACCACTGGTTACGATGGTGATTTCTTATAACATTTAAATCTAAATAACATGTTTTGTCATTCATGTTTTAAAAAAAAGAACCTTAAGAATTGTTAAAAGATCAAAAGATCATACCGGTCACTCTTAGTTGGTATATACATAACGTTTAGGAAAAGGAAACATCTAAAAAAGGAAAAAAATGATGGAAACAGATGACTGCATTATTTGACTAAAGACTCATACACAATTTCATTTAAAAGGAACTAAAGGTGATGGAGGGAAAACATGTGGTTTGGCACTTGAATGTCATAAAGCAAAGTTAATATACTTTACTCAGTAAGCTTTTTGAAAAATGAGCTAATTCTCAGGAAGCTAAATACTTTTTTGTAGTTGTTGCTCAAGGTAATTAATCACTATGATAGTAAGAATTCTGATTGCATTTTGTGAATACTTAATAATGAAATGACATTCACTACTTGTTTTTCAAAACATATATTTTAGGGGCCATTTACCAAATTACATTGGTTCAATCCCAAGGTCCCAAACTAGAAAAAATTAAATACAGCTTAATTTTGACTTTTCCTAATGTAATACATCAAACCTTTACTTTGTATATGCTTAAGTATAAGCTACTTAGAAGATTCCACTGATTTCAAATTAGTGTGTTATTATTAAGCACTGTATAAAACTAACAATGAATGTATATATACCTAGGAGGTAGGTAGCTTGTAATTTTGAAGACAGAGCAGTAGTTAGTGTATACTGTGATTTTTAAGCAAGCTGATCTTTTTTATCTTGTTTTAGCACTGCTGTTGTTATAGCATAGTACAGTATAGCGTAGTACTTTGTCTTGGTTTGCCCCAGACTAAGGGGTTTCCCCAGGACATGAGACTTTCAATGCTAAATCTAGGTAAGTCTCAGGCAAACAAGACAGGTTATGTCTTCAAGACCCTTTCAGGACTTGTGTGAGTTCAAAATTATTTTCATAGAATACTAAGACGTTATTTGTTTCTTTTCACTCTCATTCTCACTCAAGTGTACAGTGGAGTTTCCAGAGGCTATAAGAGGTATGATATTACAACAGATTGAATTCAGAAGCAGGTAGGAGAATCCAGTTGTCTTCTAAGTCAGACATAAAAAGATTTGCAGAAATGTAAAACAATGCCACTCTTCTTACTAAATTTTATTTGTTTTGAAAAATCATAGTTATTTTTCATAAAATATATTACTTATTTTACCATATAATGGACTAATTTATTTTTAAATGAATTAAATATAAAATTATGTTTTAATTCCTAATATAATAAATACCATGAAACATCACCTACATAAACAAAGACTCTTTGGGGATCCTCAATAATTTTAAAGAGTGTAAAAGGGTCCCGAGATCAAAAAGTTTGAGAAACACTGCTTTAGAATTTTTCTACCTCAAAGAAGAAACTTATATTTGCGAACAGCATCATACACTGAGCCTTTCAGCAGGCTTTGTTTATGGGACTGTGAATCTTTGTCTTACTCCCGTTGTCTCTGTGTGTAGTCATGCTGCTTCCCTGTGTTTTAATTTCCATACTTGGAGAGTAAAGGAGGATGCTGTTAGTTAAATCTGGCTTAACCTCACTCCAAATCACAATACCTAAAACTCAAAAGGAACAAAACACCCAAAACATTTGTGGTAACTCAAAAGGATGAAACGGTTCCATCAAACTAAACACCCATCCTATTTAATGGAAAGAATCTTATGAATGTAAGGGTACCTTTTTTCCCTCTAAACTGCCTCTCTTTTGCCGTTACTGCTATTAGCATATTAACTAGTGTCAATATTAATGAATATAAATGTATCACCGGACTTCACCCAGCAGTGTGAGAGCAGAAAGTCTTCTTGTTTTCTTCCCTTGATGGGTCTAAATTATTGTTAGTACTGGTATAACCAAAGCCATGTGGCTCTAGGAGACTCATTCTCATATTGCATCTGTTGTCACAACCCCCTGGAGGAATGGTTCTTAGTGGACCACTGTGGAGACCTAGCTGACAGCTTTGGAGTAGGTGAATGTTGTTGGCCACACAGCACTAGCAGAGTGTATTCTGTGTCAATTTTTCAACCTGAACATTTACTTGAGACTGATAAATTGTGATAGAATTTGGATTATGATAGAACTTGGATTACCACCATGGCCATAAAATCCTTAGGATTAACTGAGGGCGGGAGCAGTACAGATCCATGGGCTGAAGACTAGTGTTCTGATCATCTTTGTGTTGCAATGAGCTAGTACAGAGCTTTCTTATAAAACGTTCAGTTGCTCTGAGAATATTTTAGAAAGCTGGGTGACAAATCTTTGATGTCAGATGGGTCTAGTGGTGTGAACTACCCATGACATTTTGCTGTTTGCTAAACATTACAGCTCAGCATGTATCCAGGGCAGTAAAAATGTGTTAAGAACCTAATTTTGATCCTTTCGGAGTTCATAAGTGTGATGATTGGGTGTTCATGCTAAGTGTGTGAGATGTGCCTCCCACAAACCTTGTTACGACATTGGCACATTACCCGTCTGACGTGAAAAAAAAAAAAAAAAAAGAACCTAATTTTAATGCGGCTATGCCATAACTGATGTATTTAATCCCTATCTATTGTTTCCACTTGGAGTGTATAAATTTAAATTCCTAGAAGTGGAAATGCTGGGTCAATAGATATATGCATTTTTAAGAATTTTGATTCACATTGTTAAATTATCCTCTTGAAAGATGGTAATAATTCATAATTCCATAGTAATATTTCATAATGTTGTTGCTTCATAACTTTGAAGACCTGGGATTTATCTTCTTTTAAATCTTTGCCATTCCTAGGGACATCAATGCTTAATGCGGGCCATCTTAGAACTCTGCCTGCCATCGGACCCAACCTCAGAATATTTGATTTAGTCAGGCTACAGTGAAGCTACAGGATACCATTTCTTACAGGTCTGAGATCTTCAGAAATAATATCAGGCTAGCAATTGAAAGATACAAGTTCAAGTCCTAGTTTTGCCACTCACTATATGACCTTGGGCATGTCATTTAACTTTCTTGTCTCCTGGTTTTTAAATAGCGCATGATGATTTTAAAGATGGATTGAACAAAATGAATGTGAAATGGGCTATCTAGGAATATACTGATATTGTTATCACTCTTATAGCACCATATAGTTGGACCTTAAAGACTTAGTTGCATAATTATCTTCTATTGAGGGACGGGGGCCCCATTTTCTTTGTAGCATATAAATCTCAGGATGCAGACCAGCATCAGTCTCTTTACTCTGTTCTCACATGGCCATTTAAAGATCAGGATGTACTCAGGGTTGAAGGCAGAGCCTTGCCGCTTGTATTTAATAATATTGGGTTGTCGGAAAAGTCATGATGTATTTTTTTCTATGTTTTTCATTGCAAAAATGCATCATGACTTTTCTGACAACCCAATATATACGACCGGCTACTGGCCAGCTACTCTTTTAATGGAATCAACCTCACTAGTCTAGTTGATTGATGTACTGGATAGTAATAGGAAGCAAGAGAGGCCAGCACTTCTATTAAAAAAAAAAAAAAACATGCTTTGTGGTTGAAAACATTTTTTTTTCTAATCCCAGCTCACACCCTGTGATATACATCTGTAATTTAAAAAGAAAAGGATTAATCCGCTGGCATACATAACAGAAAGCACACCTTGTTCTTTAGAGATTTTGTAAGAAATAACAGCTATAAATGCTTGGAAAATCATTTATACATGAGAGCTATTTAACCAAGATTATGACATTAAGAGACATGTTTTAGTACCAGCACATAACTTCAGTAAATTTTCTTATAGAACAATGTTTGTGTGACATTGCATTTTCATACAGCAAAGGTGTGGAAAGAAAGATTCAGGAGGATTAAACAATATGTGTGAAACATACTAGACTCTGTGCCTGACACACATTAGATTAAATGTAGCTGTTCAAAATAGCAAATGTTTTAGTCTCATATTTAATGTGCTCTGTCATGGCTTGATGTAAACCTGGGTATAGCATTTTTGATAGATAAGCCGTCTCTTTTTCTTGGAATGGTCCATTTTAGCTAATGTTACATTCAGAACAAGAACATTGGAAGACTCTCAAGATATAAGTACCCGGGCAAGGATAAATTTAGAGGGGAAAGAGGGAACTAGAAAAAGTCTTTATCCATGGAACTTGATAATGGACATTTACCAAGGCTGAACTTCTAGCTGGAGAGATGCTTTAGCATTTTAATGTGACTTGCAGGCAGGGTGTGGCTTTTGATCAAGACCTGACGTTAATGATCAGGGTCAGCTGTAGTTAAAGCTTGTTTTTTCCATCATAAGAAGATCATCAGGGGGAAAAGTCAGTATATTTCAATACTGTAAACTGTTTTGGGCTGGTTCAGCCATTTGGCAGCCCTATAAACGGAGTAGGGTTTCACTGAAAGTATGAGAACTGAGAAATATATGTTCTTTGCCTTCCAGCTGAGGTGGTTGCTGTTCCAATGTAGAACTAGTTTCTGAGTGCTAATTTTAAGAATTGGAACTTGCTACTTTTTTCCTGAAAATATTATAAATCTCATAAATAAATATGAAATATGTGAAAAGTTTGGCATATAGATACAATTATTTTTTGGTATGAGCTACATATAATGATTATGTAGAAAATGTAAAAGGGAAAAAAGCCACTTATGAATTCCATTATTGGTCATAGTTACCATCAGTATAACATGAGAAGCACGGGCCAAGGTGATTTTCCAGATCACTCTCCGTTCTAATGCTCTACCATATTTATTAGTTTTCTTTAATACCCTAGTATTATACTTTTTATTCAAATATTTAATGAGTTGAAATGATATTTCTGTCAGGATCCTGGTAAGGAGCAGTGACATTCTTTGAAAGGTTTAACTGAGTAGAGTTTCATGAAGGGATTTCTCAAAGAGGTATGGCCAAGGTAAGGGAACCAAAATGGAATGGTGAGCCTATCAAGAACAGGATGTTATTGTCCCTGGACCTCAAGGTCTTAAACGATATTGAAAGAGCTATAGAAGAGGGTACCTAAAGGGAACAGACACCAGAATTGTTAGATCTGTGATATGGCAGGGACAGAAATTAATACAAATACCTACCCTCTCTCTTCTTTAATCATCTGAAATAGAAGATGCAATGGGAGGATATTATGGCCCCAGCTAAGAAGTGGCATATGTCACCCACCCACATTCCACTGGCTAGTATCTGGACATTCCTAATTGCAGAGGAGGCTGGGAAATGTAGTTCTCCTGTGTGCCTAGAAAGAAGAAGAAAACACAGGTACTGGTGATTACTAGCAGCCTCTGCTACAGAAAGATCAAGAATGACACCCAACTTTCTGACCAGAACACACCTGGTGGATTATTGTGGTTAGGAAGCTTATCCTTCTCATCTGTTGGTTACTTTATACATAATAACTCCTAGCTTTTTCTCTCATTACTACTTTCTCATCATAGGCTCTTTCTTGGTTATAGTCAATACATACAGATCTTATAGATCTTTCCCATTTCACCTCTCCCAAATTTCTCTATCCCTTTACCCTGCTTTATTTTCTTCATAATACTTATTTCTATATGAAAGCATATCATTTTCTTGTTTATTGTACTCATTAATATTTTAAGCTCTAGGGATAGTGACTTTTTTCATATTCCTCACTATATTCCCAGTTCCTGGAATGATCCATGTAGTAGGGTCTCAAAAATTTTGTTCAGAGGAGGTACCGAAGGATTTCATGAGCTACATTAGCAACTATGCCATAATTCTTTCTTCCCATTCTTAATAATTCCCCCTGATGTTCTATTTGCATCATTTTCTTTTCTTACAACTTTTCCTTTGCTCTCTCTACTTTGATTTCATGTTTTGCTTTTATGGGTATTCTAGTTAGTCTAATGAAAGAGGTTTCACTTATGGAACAAGAAGCCTTAACTCTAACTGCAATCTTTCAATTTTCCATTGTTGTAAAACAAACCATCCAAACTTAGGATGTAAAACAACAGCTATTTTATTTTGTTCATGGATTCTGTGTATCAGGAATTCAGAGAGGGCAAGTTTCTTTGCTCCAGAATGCCTGAGTCCTCATCTGGGAATGTTCGAAAGACTGGGAGTGATTTGAATGGCTGAGTGTTGGGAGCTGGCTTCTTCATATACATGTCTGGTGGCTGGGAGGAGTGATTTGAAGACTTGGACTGCTCCCAGAGTGCCTACACATGGCTTCTTCATGTGGCTTGGGCTTCTCACAGAATGGCAGCTGGATCTCAGAGGAAGCATCTGGAGAAAGATTGTTCCATGAGACTGAGGCAGAAGCTTGAAGGCTTCTCCCAACGAGGCTCAGAAATCATACAGTGACATCTCCACTACATTCTTTTGGTTATAAGTGAGTCACAAAAGCTGGCCTCAGTTCAAAGGGAGGAAATTGAACTCTACCTCTTAATGGAGGAGTGGCAAGGTCATACTGGGAAAAGCAATGTGGGATGGGAGATTGTGTTGTGGGTCATCTTTGAAAAATAACAATGTGTGTGCTACATTGACCTATACCTAATTCGTGGGGTTTCCTCTGTTGAACTCAATGAAGTTGAAGTGCCCTGAGGCCTTGTTACTTAAAGTGTTGTCCAGGGACCAGAAGTATCAATATTACCTCAGAGTTTTAGAAATATAGAATTTCAAATCACTAAGTCAGAGCCTGCATTGACAAGATCTCCATGTATTCATGTACACTGTTAAGTTTAGGAACGTTTGCCCTAGGGGACATTGACCGTGATGTAGGCTTGCTAATATCCATCCACCCAATAGAGAAAAGTAACAAATGCTGAAGGAATAGTTGATCTAGCTTATTTTTTTAGGAACCATAAATATGTCTTTAATATGTATGCTAGCTTTAATAATTATTAATCATTAATCTTGACTCAAGAAGATTTGGAATAATCATGTACTTTCGTATGTATTGCTATTTTGAATAATTTCTAAGATCAAAAAGTTAAGGTCTTCTGGATTTTACATTCCCTTAAACTATTTTTTAATTATTGGAATTTATAAAGCTTTTTCTCCCTGTAACAGCTGACTGTTAGTAGATACCTATTTTCTACTGAATGAAAGAATATGATTTTTAATTTTTTTATATGATTATTTTTTGAAGATACCCCTCTCATTCTGCAAACTCTTAAAAACCTGAGAAATGTGTACATATTTAATTATATCTTTAGTAGATGACTTATGTATTTTAATTATTATGTAGATTTCATAGATTCCATTTACTCATGTTTCCTTTAAATAGTCATCTTTTTAAAATTTGTTTGGGGGTAAGGGAATAAGTATCCAAAAATTCACTTTGATTGGCACATTATTTTTTAAGCAGTTGTTCTCAAAGTGTAATTTCCAGACTACTACTATTTGCAGCATCTGAAGAGCTTGTTAAAATTTCAGATTTCTGATCCCCATCCCAGTATTTTTGAATTAGACTCTCTGGAGTTGGAACATGGAAAAGCATCTGAGATTGGGACCTAATTTCTTTGGCACACTAAAGTTTGTGACCTACTTTATATTAGTCTCACAATTATATTTCAAGATATTTATTATGGGAATAAGTGGGTCTTGGTTTTTTGTTTTGTTTTGAGGGCAGTGTCACTGGCCCTCATTTGTGGGACCCGAACCGGGGCCGCTGGCCTCCCAAGCCAACGTGAACCACCGCGCCACTCGCCGGCCCTCATAAGTGGGTCCTTGGGACATGGGCAGGGAACAGCTGGTCAAATGCATGCCTTTCTAGAGCTAATATTGAAAGATAATTTAATTGACACTTTAGAGATTATCTATTGTAGTAAAACTCTTGTAATTTTTCAGATTATGAAACTGAGCCCAAAAAGCTTAAATGACTTTACAAAAGTCATACTAGTTTTAACACCACTATGACCAGAACCCAAATGTTGTGTCAGCCAGGCTAGATTTCTCATTATGCTCTTTAAGACGAGGTAGGATCATCTGATCTATTCTTGGCAGTTAGGCATGTTAATGGCAAGATAATAAAGGAAATCCCAAGCATTTAATTAGAAGGAATCTATTGGTTTGCTGAGCTGACCATGTTAATAAATTGAATGTTTGCAATATTTGATCCTATTAGGGTTTTAGTCATCTAATTAAAATTTTTTCATAGAAGTTTTTTTTATGACCTCATAAACCATATCATGGCTTAGGAAATTTAATAGATAAAATGCCTTAACATCAAAAACTCAACATGAAAAACCAGATATTGATCAGTTATATAATGCACAACATTTATAAAATAAAAATGAACCAGTTTTCCAGGGAAAGCAAAGCTTCCTTTTACTATAATCTGGGAGGTTTTATTTTATTTTAATTTTTTCCTGGATCTCACAGAGCTAGCAGTGTATGATTATGATATTGAGAGAGATCCTCAGCAACAAACATACTGTTATTACAGTAATGAGTGTTCTTGGGTCTCTTTTTGTATAATCTCTATTATAGGATGATATTTTAACACTTTATATAGTTGAATGAAAAAATCCTATTAGGGGCCCAAATATTGGTGTCCTGGCTTAATGGAGGCCCCTAGGGGCTGATGACGGAGATTAAGGAAAATTGGTGCAATTAGACTGGATGTACAAAAAGTCCTTTAATCTTCAAGAAATCCTTCTACAATTTTCTTTCTTGCAATTTTATTTTGCTAAGAATCAGGCAGCAGATGGTTGGAGGTTATGTTCTCTAAAGAACTGAAATAGTGATGTCTAATGTCACTGATTAAAGTTAGAGTCAATCACTTTGGCAATTAATCGAATTATGAGTCAAGTTGGCATCGTTTTTTGGTTTTTTTTTGTTGTTGTTGTTTTTTAAATTTAGCACTCCCCCCATAATATCCGACTGACTAGAGAACCCATTCATCCCCTTCATGGGGGAGATTCTGCAAACATACATTTAGTGTTTATGAATTTGCAGGTGATTATGTTAGATGCTGTTGTGATTCAGAAGTCACCCAGAAGGATCATTGTTGGATGAAATGCCAACCAAATCCAAATATAAACTTGGAATTTAATCAGATTTATATTTTGGCTCATCTGACATTTTACACAACATCTCTTAATTTCCAGGCACTAGCAAGTTAACAAGAAATTATAACTAAAGATGATAGTGATAAGTACCATAGAAATACAGCTAAAACGGTGGCTACCCAAAATGAGTAAAAATTTCTTCTAGCTTTAACATAATTGAAGATTTCATGGCAATCAGTGGTATGGCTTGAAAATATTTTAGCTATTTTTAATTTTCACAAATTCTGTCCCAATGCATTCCATATAATTAATATTTAATATAAATAAATAGTGTCTTTGGTTAAACAAATACAGATCTGTTTTTCTTACGATTTTTATTGAACTATAGCTAACATACAATATTATATTAGTTTCAGCTCTACACCATAGTTATTTAACATTTATGTACCTGAAGAAGTGATCACCATGATATGTCTAGCAACCATCCAATCATCTGACACCATACCATACTCTCATTATATTATTGACTATATTCCCTATGCTGTACATTACAGCCCCATGACTCACTTGTTTTATACCTTGAAATTTGAACCTCTTATTCCCCTTCACCTCTCCCACCCCTTTTTTAAATTTTTCAATTACCGTTGACATTCAATATTATTTTATATTAATTTCAGGTGTATAACAGTGGTTAGACATTTATATAATTTAAGAAGTGATCCATATGATTAGTGTAGTACCTACCTGGCACTATACATAGTTATTACCATATTATTGATTATATTTCCTATGCTTTATTTTACATCACTATGATTATTTTGGAACTAGCAATTTGTGCTTCTTAATCACTTCACCTTTTTCACCCATCTCCCCAAACTCCCTACCGTCTGGCAACTATTAAAATGCTCTCTGTATCTATGAGTTTGTTTCTTTTTTCTTTGTTCATTTATTTATTTTTTTAGATTCCACATATAAGAAAAAATTACATGGTATTTGTTTTTCTCTGACTGATTTATTTTACTCAGTGTAACACCCTCTAGAGCCATCCATGATGTCACAGATGTTAAGATTTCATTCTTTTTTATGACTGAATAATATTCTATTATATATGTGTACCACTTGTTCTTTATCCATCCATCCTTTGGTGTACACCCATGTTGCCTCCATATCTTGGCTATTATAAATAATGCTGAAATGAACATATGCACGAATATGTCTTTTTGAGTTAGTACTATATTTTGGGTTTCTTCAGATAAATACCCAGAAATGGAATTACTGGGTCCTTCCTTTCTGTTGTTATAGCCTTTGTTTTAAAGCCTATTTTGTCTGGTATAAGTATTGCTACCCCAGATTTTTGTTTGTATGTTTCTATTTTCATGAAGTATCTTTTTCACCCTTTTACTTTCAATCTGTCTATGTCTTCCAATCTGAAGTGAGTCTCTTGTAGGCAGCATATGTAAAGGTCTTGTTTTCTTATCCATTCAAACTCCCTATGTCTTTTGATTAGAATATTTAATCCTTTTACATTTAAAGTAATTGTTGATCGATGTGTAATTGCCATTTTATTATTCATATTTTTTTTTTTTGTCTTGAAAAAGTGCCTTTAAGATTTCTTGTAATACTGGTTTGGTGGTGATGATCTCCTTTAGCTTTTTCTTGTTTGGGAAGCTCTTTATCTGTCCTTTGATTCTAAATGACAGCTTTTCTGGGCAGAGTAATCTTGGTTGGAGATCCTCACTTTTCATCACTTTGAATATTTCCTGCCAATCCCTTCTGGCTGCAGAGCTTCTGTTGAAAAATCAACTGACAGTCCTATGGGAGCTCCCTTGTAGGTAACTAATTCCTTTTCTCTTGATGCTTTTAAGATCCTCTCTTTGTCTTTAACCTTTGGCATTTTAATTATGATGTGTCTTGGTATTGGCCTCTTTGAGTTCATCTTGTTTTGGACTTTCTGAACTTTCTGGGCTTCTATGTGTATTTCCTTTGCCACATTAGGGAAGTTTTCTGTTATTATTTCTTCAAATAGGTTTTCAATTCCTTGCTCTCTTCTCCTTCAGGTACCCCTAATGATGCAAATATTGTTGTACTTGATGTTGTCCTAAACTATTCTTGTTTAATTTTTTTTATTTTCTGTTCCGATTGGGTATTTTCTGCTACCTTAACTTCTAAATCACTGATTTGATCCTTACTTCATCTATGCTGTTGATTCTGTCTAATGTATTCTTCATTTATTATTGTATTCTTTACCTCTGATTGGTTCTTTTTTATGCTTTGTATCTCCAATTTTATGTTTTCTAGCTCTTTGTTGAAGTTCTCCCTGAGATCATTGAGCATCCATATAACCAGTATTTTGAACTCTGTGTCTGGTAGATTGATTGCTTGTTTCCATTTTGTTTCTTCTGTTTGAAACATATTTTTTTTGTATTATATTGTAGAACTTTATTGAGTACTTGTTCATCATTTTATGTTAACAAGATGGGGAAGTTTAGCAGTATCAGTACAAATTCAGCTTTTTTTTTTTTTTTAATTAGTTTCAGGTGTACAACACAGTGCAATAGTTATACATTTTACCCCTCAAAGTGACAACCCCCCACCCCCAATACACCACCCCACTCCCCCCCCATATCATATATATCTATTACTCTTCCTCTGACTCTCTTCCACAGTATAATCCACATCCCGTGACTATCTATATATATTCAATTACAGTAGGTATACCACCTCCACTTTAGTAATACAGTGCAGTGATCAAACCTCTACTCCATCCATGAAATGGTCTCCCTAACAAGACCTATGATCATCTGACATTCCACAGAATATTTACAACATTATTAATTATATTCCCCAAACTGTTTTTCCTATCCCAGTAGCAATATTGTAGTTGCCTATTTTTGCTGTCTAATCCCTTCCCCTTCTCCCTCATCCCCATTCCTCTCCAAATTAGCAACCCTGATTTTTCCTCTATATCTATGAGACAGTTTCTGTTTACTTTGCTCATTCATACAGTTTTTCATATTCCACATATAAGTGAGATCATATGGTATTTGTCCTTCTCTGACTGACTTATGAAACATATTTCTTTATCTTCCCATTTTGGCTGCCTCCCAGAGTTGGTTTTATGTATTAGGTAAGGCTGCTATATCTCCCAAACTTAGTAGAGTGGCTTTATATAGTATATGTCTTGTGGGACTCAGTGATGCAGTATCCCAGGTCACCTGAGTCAGGTACTCCAGGTGTGTCTCTTGTGTGGGTTTTGTGTATGTTCTCCTGTAGTATTTGAGCCTTGAATGCTGTTTATACATCAGTGGGAGGGACTGATGCTCAGGTTGATTGGTTGGGAGGAAAGGCCATAATTACAGTGGAGAAGTAATTGTTCAAGGATGACCCTATGGAGCAAGATTTGCTTTAGCAGGGCTCTGGTGCCTACCCAGTCTGCCCTTTGGGTGTATAATTCTCATAGGTAGCTGGGTGATGCTACAGGGAAGGGCTTCACCACAGGCCAAGTTTTCCCACAGTCTTTGCCTCAGCCGGGGCCACCTGGCACAAGCAACAAGGCTATCTGCAGATGGCTGCCACATGGACTGAGTTTGGAGGTGCCTCCAGAGGCTAAGCCATGAACCATTGTCAGCTTATGCTAGTGCCAGGCTTGGGTCTGCTCAGCAAGAGTTTCAGGATACACTGATGCCAGATGCTGCGTGTTTGGGTTTTGTGAACATTTGAAAGATTTTCAGAAATTCCACAGTATGAGCCAAGATAGGCTGTTTGTATGAAAATACCCTGGAAGCAGCATGGATGGGCCCAAAAATTGGGTGGGGTGGGGTCTCGGGATTACCAGGGTGGGCAAATATTGTTAGCTAGGTTTATGGTGACTCAGATATGGCAGCAACCTGAGTGTGCATGCTGGGAGGGTAGAGGACTCAACAAAGAAACAATAGTTTCTGTCAGCTCCTCTGTCTGAAAGAAAGCTGCCCCTCCAGTCCTCTACTTGAAGCCAGACATTTTAGTTCCTCCCTGTATGTCCCTGGTGCATTTTGAGCTGCTGCCCCAGCCCTGGAGCTCAGAGTGAGTGAGTGTCAGCTAGTGAATCCATGTATGAGCCCTTTAAGAGGAATGCCTCGGAATCCAGTTGTCCTCCGTCTCATTCAGCCACAATCTCCTCTGGTTTTCACAGCCAGAAGTTATGGGAACTTCTCTTTTCAGCTTGGAGCCCTGGACTTGGAAACGTGGTGTGGGGCTGGGACCCCTGGTTCCTCCAGGAGGACTTCCACAGCTGAGATATCCATCCTGATTTTTAATGATCTCATACAAGTGTGGGACCATTCTGTTCCTAGTCTCTGCCTCTCCTACCAGTTTTGCAATGGATTTTTCTTTGTGTCCTTAGTTATAGGACTTTGGTCTAGCTAGACTTCAGATGATTCTCAGTGATGGTTGTTCTGTAGTTTAGCTGTAATTTTGATGTGGTTGTGAGAGGAGGCAAGCACAGCATTTACCTACTTCACCATCTTGACCAGATGTCAACAAAGACAAATCTGAATCTGTTGTCCTCACTCTTATTTTTCAGCCCTTCTGAACTATTTTACCTTCCTTAATGAGTGCTCTGCACAAATTTTGGGGATATTATTGAAATACTCCCTGAAATTAAGATTTGGAAATCATCTTCAGGGAATAACATCTGTCCATTATAATGATAAAATAGAACCAGGCAATGTGTTCAATTTTATATTATTGATAGAGTAAATAAATATTGGAGAAAGCAACATAGTTAATGGTGATGCTCAAAATGTGTTTTCATGGAAACTTAGTGAGCTAAGATGGAGTTGTTGTACCACTAAAGTATAATGAGATAACCTTTCCTAAATATTATGTTTACACTTATTCTTTCTCACACACAATATTAATATAAAATTTTCCTACTCTTTCCTAGACTTTTAAAACTAAGCTAAGTTTAAACTAATTTAATTAAAACTTAAACTAGACATTTAAAACTTATTACTGCTTTTCCATGTTATGTTAAGATTGTAAGCAATTTAGCACAAAATAATGAATATTTAGTTAGTTTCAGTTTCATTTATGTAATACATTATTTGGCAAATATTTCCTGCCATTCCAAAAGAAGCTACCCAGCTCTGCTCTCCTTCCTTAATGGATTTGAGAATGCCTGCAGTAGAACATTTAAGAGCCACAATTAAAAATGGAATGTTTCCACAGCATAAGTTTTTAAGAAAACCTGGCACATAATTTTCAAAAACAAAGCACTTTAGTAATCCTTGTTGGAACTCTTTCTAAAATGACTTTATACTGATTTTCATTTTAAATCAAGCCAGACACAATTTAGTGTCTTTTAGCGACTTGTGTTTATTATTAGCAACCTATAAAGGCTAGAATATAATATTTGTTGTAGGACTTTAATGTTTACAAAGGGCATTTATAGATGTTTCATCTGAAACTCCCTCTATCCCACACCCCTAACTCTCTTTTGCCATTTGTACTTTGATGAGAATTAGGAAACCATCTAACCTTGTTTATAGAATTGGGTGTCAAATATTTCTGTGAGGACCTCTTCTAGTGAGTTAGGAGTGTGGCCTTTGTGATAGCTGTTTCCATGCTCTGAGGCTATTTGGCTTAATTCTGGATTCTTGGCAGTGTTTGAGTTGAGTGATGTAGCTGGAAGAATTCACCAGATGAGAGGGGAATTAAGCAGCTGGATATCTAATATAGATTATTGTTTTATAAATATCCCCTCTGAAACACTATCAAAAGGCCTGTAATAAAACATAATAAAATATGTTTAATGTAGTATGCTTAATGCTATACTAAATATAAATATTCTATAATCTTAAATTTTTGAAAATTGTTTGAGAAACATAATAAACATTTCCTATTTGGTGCACGGAATTATAGAATGGTAAATGTGGGCAGCTTTGTGTCATAAAGGGAAATCTATGAAATTTTATCTTGATATCATATCAAGTAAGTAACATAAAGATGGACTAAAATGATTACATCTGTTTAAACAGAATCCCTTAGGATCATATATAATCTTATGTATGACATTTTCAGAAATTTCTAAGTTACAATTTAAAAGTTGTAAATTTCTGGCAGCGTTGTAAATAACAATAATACTTAGAGTATCATGGTCTGAGAGTTTTTTATTTTTATATACATCGGGTTTTATTCCTTTAAGTCACTCCATCATTGTATGTAATACATATATCCTATGAAATAAAAGTATGCGAACCTGAGAGCAGGAGGGGAAGTTATTTAATATTAGAGTGTGACAATGTATGGTCTTTGAGCTTCCAAAAATATTTATTGAATGAGTGGTTATCTAAATGCTGTCTTAATGGATAAATAAGACTTCAATACTTAATTATTAGTATTGATGATAATTTTTTCCTCTTCAGTATGCATGAGCAGTTTTGTCTAAAAACACAGATACTTTAAAAGTCACTTTATTTTTTGTAGGTACTAAGGGAAAAAAATCAATAGTTTGGCGGCAAGAGCAGCAGAAGTATCTAACTATAATTGTGCCATATAGTCTGAAGTCTGAAATATATGTGGTTTACCACCTACTCATTCCATAACTCTTTGTAGTTTCTTCATCCCCTAGTACTCTAATTTAGAATTTTGTTTGCTGAATTTCCTTGTGATCATTCTTTGTATCTTCTTCATTGTATTTAGGAGTACTTTGATAAAATTCTCCTACTTAGATGCCCATGACACTGTACTCTGTTTTCTTACCATCTCTCTTGCCATTCCTTTTAAATTTTCTTCTAAGATTTTTTTTTCAGTTGTTCATTTCTTACTTTACTTCCTTCTCTTACCCTCTTTCAAATATTAGTCACCAACTTTGAGCCAGGTATTGCTCTGGGCCGTGGGATACAGTGGTGATATGACAAACTCTATGCTTGATGAAGCTTATGTTCCAAAAGGGTGATGGATAATCTAAGTGATGCCTTGAAGAAAAAAGAAAAAAAGGCTGGAATAGATTGTGAAGGGGAAACCAATTTATATAGGTAGGGTTAGTGTCAGGGGGACTAGGACCCATGTGGCTGGAGCAGAAGCAGCAAGGTATAAAGCAGTAGGAAAAGCCAGAAAAACAGACAATGCCAGGCTATGTAGGGCCTTGTAGGCTATGGCCCCTGGGTTCAGATTTTAGGAATTTCCTATATAGTAGGTCAAGGTAATACAAGTCTTCTGTAGCCTTGCCTCCCAGAATTGTCCTGCACAGACTCTTCTCTGAGTGAATGGGTAATCCCTGTCCTTAAGCATGTCTTGGGCTTTATTTAGCACTTCAGGTTCCTTGCTCAAACCTGAAGTGTCTCACTTATCATGTCTTCTGTCCCACCACCAGCATAGTAGTCCTTCCAACTTTTCAAAACCGCCAAAGTCTTTCAAAATTCTTTATCCTCTCACTTATACTATTAATTCATGGAGTTTTTTGTTTTGTTTTGTTTATTTATCAAAAATATATTGAAGACATATTTTGTGCCACCAAATATGCTGGTACTTAAGGAGACAAGTCTGGGACTAGCCGAGTGGCGCATTGGTTAAGAGCTGGTTTTGGGATGCCAGCGGCCCCGGTTCGGATCCCACATCTGAGGGCCAGTGACACTGCCCTCTACAGCTAACAACAGCTCCACCTGGAGCTGGGCTGTGCGAGCCCCAGCGACAGTGTAGGCTGCAGCCCCTGCTGCAGTGGGTTGCCATAGGCTACAGTGAGTGGCCGGCAGCCAGTGTGAGCTGCCAATAGCCGCGGTGAGCGACATCCAGAGGCCGGCGACTGATCTGCCTCATCCGGGAAGAGCTCAATGATGATACCAGCATGGACCAGTGAAGCAACATCCTCTGCAACTAGACTGAAGAACAAAAAGACAGCAACTTGTCTGTTCCCCTTCCCCGATTCCCCAATGCTGTTCCCCTCCCCCAATTCCCGAATTAAAAAAAAATCTTTAAAAAAACAAAAAAAGATAGACAAGTCTGCCTCAGAAGCTGACAGTGCCATAGACAGAGAACAATAAATTTGACATTCAGACAAAACATCCTGAAATTTGTGTTATAGACCCTGAGAAAAAAGAGCACATTGCTGTGAGTTGGAATGATTAGCTAAAATGGACCATAATTTACATTGGAGCAGCTAATCTATGTGGGATGAGGGAGCCAGAAAATCATTTCTAAAGAAGTAGCAGTTAAGCTGAGACCTGGAGGAGGAAAAAAAAAAGAGTCACCTAAGGGAAGTGTGGTGTGGTGGGAGAAGGGACCTCTAGGCAGAACCAATAACATTTCAAAGGCCTAATGTTATACAGAGCTTAGAGACATCAAAGGAAAACCAAAACTGAAAAAAGGTTTCTAATGCTGGGGCTAAGCAAGCTGGGTGGGTGAGAGTGCCACTCCTTGAGGTTGACAGGCAGGGCCAGATAATGCAGGTCTCAAAGGCTGTGAAAGGAAGTGTTTTTATTTTCTTTTTTAATTAAAATTTGTTGGGGTGACAATTGTTAGTAAAATTACATTGGTTTCAAGTGTACAATTCTGTAGTACATCATCTATATATCCCATTGTGTGTTCACCACCCAGAGTCAGGTCCCCTTCCATCACCACATATTTGATCCCGTTTACCCTCAACAACCACTCCCCCCATTCTCCCCCCCATTCCCCTCTCCCTCCCCCGCCCCCCGCTTAAGTGCAGTGGGAAGCAACTGAAGTGTTTTAGACAAAGGAGTGACATGATTTTGTTTGAGGTTGAGACTGCCATCTGTTCATCAAAATCCATTTGTCTTTTCTCCCTGGGCACACAGCCAGATTCCACTTCCTGGCTCTCTTTGTAGTTGGCTGGGTATCCTACTCATGGAAGTGAGTGGTAGTGGTGAATACCACAGCTAGGGCTAGCTCATAAAACCTCCCATGTGGGCTTCCTCCTGTTGTTTCCCCTTCTGACTGGGCAGACTGGGGAGTCCATGTTGCAATGGCAGAGCACCATCAGTCTGGACACCTATGTGGCTCAGTGGAACAGAACCCCCTGCCAGCTGATGTACAAATGCCTTGAACTTTTATGTGAACAAGAAAGAAGCACCTGATATTTTCAGCCATTACATGTTCAGTCCATTTGTTACCATGTTTATCTAAATATGATAATTTGAAAGAATAATTTTGGCTGCTGTGCTATATGAAAATGTGAGACAGTGTGAACAATAGCAGTGGCCCAAGTGAAGTCCCATTGTGATGGAGACTAGAGAGATTTTAATTGAAATAGATTTTAGATAATTTTGGATGTAGAATCAATAACTTTTACTGATAATTTACTATGTGTAGTGAAATTGTGGGGTGAAAAAATCTCACTTGATTTGACTCTTAGCTACCATATCACTGACTTTCTAAACCTATAGCATACCTTACTGAATAGCTATATATCTTATTTATTTGACTAGATTGCCCTGAACTGGAGGGCAAACAAACTATGTCTTGGAGAATTTTTTATTTAGCATGGTATCTGGTACAGTACTTTATATAAGGTACTTTAAAAAATAACTTTGTTTAAATTAATGAATAAAAGGACTGGCACTCAGATTTCCTACCCATGGAGTTATTGGAGGTCACATGATGCAGCTCTTGCCTTACCAATGATATTGCCTCAACCTGGCTTAGAGTTTTATTGCCTTCTCAGGGAGACGTTTAGCTCTGTTAAATTTTTGTTTTACTTATGGTCTAGTGGGGAAAGTCACATCATGGGGTCTGGGATTTAAATGCTTGCAATAGAAGATATATAGAAATGTCTTTTAAAGGCATGTGGGCAATTCCTCAGTGCCTTCCCCATCTCTTTCAAGTGTCCTCAGTAGCCATTGCTCATTGCTCAGTGTTACTGACTGCTTCAGTGGCCACTATTTCCATCCAGAGTTAGGCATTCATCTGGGAGAATCATTATGCTCTATGGAAAGTGTCAAGATATGAAGCAGTTTTTGTAATCCAAATGAGCAGTGATGAAGTCTGTAACTAAGGAAGTAGCAGTGGAAATAAAAGGATGGAAGAAGAATGTAAGAGACTTTACAGAATACGGTGACTGAATGGACTTGGGGCATAGAAAAGACTAGAATAAAGATGAATACTGAAGCCTCCATGCTGATGAACTTCAACGTATAAAGTTAAATATATATCAACAGGCCTGTCTGTCCAAGGTAAAGCCAATTAATGCTGCCTGCTACCAAAAGATGGTAGTAGCAATGAGACGACATTGCAGCCTTGGATGTGGTCTGTTTGTTAACTTGTTATATGTTTACTGTGTTTGTGCTGAGATTGGATGTGTTTTATGAACATTATCAAACCATCCATGCCTGAGAAGGGTAAAAGCAGTGATGTTGAAATTACTGGTAAGAAAAGATGTTAGAAATGACATCAATGTGTAAGATAAAAATGATAATTAAAAAGCATGATATACCTACTGTAATTGAATATATATAGATAGTCACGGGATGTGGATTATACTGTGGAAGAGAGTCAGAGGAAGAGTAATAGATATATATGATATGGGGGGGGAGTGGGGTGGTGTATTGGGGGTGGGGGGTTGTCACTTTGAGGGGTAAATTGTATAACTATTGCACTGTGTTGTACACCTGAAACTAATTAAAAATAAAATAAAATTAAATTTAAAAAAAACATGAGAACAATATTGGAAATAGTAGTTGTAGAGAAGATGAATCCATTAACAATAGAAGCAACTCTGAAGGGTGAAGGTGTCAGGCCACTTGTGAAAACACTGTATTTCACTGTACAAAGTAATTGACAAGATGAGGAAACAACTCCAAATATCTGTGTCTGGAAGATCACCATTATTACTCAACGCCCACTAACTCAATGTTCTTTTTAGTGAAGGCCAGATTTTTTTTTTTTAAACAGGGTAAGGGCTAAGCATGGTGAAAGGGCTCTGGTGATGTTTTTTGTAAGACATAGCCCCATAGATTCGAGGGCTATTGGTATATTCACAGCACCTAGGTGCTGTGAGAAGTGGCATTTGGAGACACCATAGTGCTAAGACTTCCCTGTGAGGCATACACAGGGAGAGAGAGGATAGATTATACCTTGTGATAGAAGTCAAAATGAAAGGAAGGGAAAGATTTTAATGCAATAAAAAAGCTACTGTCAGAGGCATATTTACTGAATTCAAATGCTATTTGGTAAGGTGTACCTCCTTTTCTTTTCAGTGTTGCTTAATACTAGAGTGATAGAGTGACATTAGACCAACATGAATTAGTAGGAATGAGAACCCCCTCACCCCCACGCTCAGTCATGTTCTGTGAAAGCCAGCAACCTGTGAAAATACAGAATAAGTTAAGGGCCTTAGAAGAAAAATATGATTTACTCTGATACATATTTTTTTTTGAGGGCAGTGTCACTGGCCCTCATATGTGGGACCCAAACTGGGGTCGCTGGCTTCCCAAGCCAACACTTAACTACCGTGCCACTCGGCTGGCCCTGATACATATTTTTGAAATAATTACAATTCCCACAGTAATGCATTATTTCTATAACTCTGTTTTCAAATCAATATACTGAAATTTAAATTACTACTACATATCAATGTATGGCCTTTAAAGTATAGATATGATATGTAACTATTTGACTGTAATGTAGACATGATACTTAAGGAAGAACAAATTTTAGACAAAACCATTATTTCTCTTCAGCTATCGTACTGAATATTTTCTAAATAAACAAAGGATGAAACAGAAAAAAATACTAAATAGAGAGGTAGAAGGAATTAAATGTGGGAATAATCTTTTCAACTGAAAGGATGAAACTTGAGGAGGTTGAAAAATATATATTCATGAAGTTAGATTAAGGACAAATATGAATTAGGTCTTCAAATTAATAAATATTGGAAAGTTGTAGTTTCCAATGAAGCTTATGAAAGCTATTTCAAGTCAGAAATAACTTTATGTACTGAGTGCACTATGGAACATATTTCCCTCATACTATGGAAGGTGGTATGGAAGGAGATGTAAATGAGTTAAAAAGATACAAGATGCATGAACAGAAGCTCCACAGTGAGTAATCATGGGAAATTAGAAATGTTTCTTGAGTCCATAAGATTTCTCCTAGAAAGAAAATACCAAGTAAAATATATACTTGTACTTCTTTTGTAGTCTGATAAAATGTGCATGTTGTGTGATTCTCTTATTCTTACCCTATATAAAGTTCTCATTCTACCTTACATGAAGTTTTTTATTCCTAAATACATGAATTTATATCTTATATGAATTAATGACATTTTGTATTACCTAAACTATTTTAAATTTATAGCCAAAAGTAAAAGAAAAAGGATTAGTTTTCACATATTACAACCTTGCCATTTAAAAAATGTACTTGTGAGGTAAAGATGATAGGTATTTCTTTTAAAAATTAATACATTTTATGCTTTCTCTAGGCTGGAATGATAAAAAGTGACAATGATGAGTATTTCATTGAACCCTTGGAAAGAGGTAAGCAGATGGAGGAAGAAAAAGGAAGGATCCATGTTGTCTACAAGAGATCAGCAGTAGAGCGGGCTCCCATAGACATGTCCAAAGACTTCCACTACAGAGGTAGGTGTCTTTCACAAGGCTTAATAGTTAACTGTAATAATAAGATATGATGAAAACAACTCTCTTATCAATTAAGGAAATGTTATTGTCATGTGCTGTTGTGTAATGTGAGGGAGAAAAAGAGGTTTATATTTATAAATCATGAAATATGTTTTTTAAATGCATAGCGGAATTTATATTATAGATATGATTTTTATTCCAGTGCATTATTGTATCCCCCCGTTTGTTGTTTATATATATATTTTTAAGTTTCAAATTATTTCTCTTGCTTATGTTAAAATTTGAATATATTTGTGCTTTCCAGAAGCACCTACATTATGCATTATTAATATCATTTAAAACATTTAATATAGACATGACAAAGAGTTGTTTCATTTTAAGACCAGTATGATAGGTACATTTGAAAAGAGGTATGTTATCAAAAAAATATATGCATCCCTATGTTCATTGCAGTGATATTTACAATAGCCAAGACTTGGAAACAACCGAAATGCCCATCGGTAGATGACTGCATTAAGGAACTGTGGTACATTTATACAATGGAGTATTACTCCTCTATAAAGAAGAATGAAATCGTACCATTTGCAATGATATGGATGGACCTAGATACTATTATGTTAAGTGAAATAAGTCAGACAGAGAAAGACAAATGCCATATGATCTCACTTATAAGTGGAATCTGAAAAACTGAATGAATGAGCAATGTAAACAGAACTATCTCATAGATATAGAGGAAAAACAGGGTTGCTAGTTGGGAGGGGGGTGGGGATGAGGGAGAAGGGGAAGGGATTAGACAGCAAAAATAGGCAACAATATTGCCACAGGGATATGACAGACAGTTTGGGGAATATAATCTATACTGGTGTAAATATTTTGTGGGGCATCAGATGGTCAGATGTCTTGTTGGGGAGACCATTTCATGGATGGAGTAGAGGTTTGATCACTGCACTGTATACCTGAAGTGGAGGTGGTATACCAACTGTAATTGAATATATATAGATAGTCACGGGATGTGGATTATACTATGGAAGGGAGTCAGAGGAAGAGTAATAGATATATATGATATGGGGGGGAGGAGTGGGCTGGCGAATTGGGAGAGGGGGTTGTCACTTTGAGGGGTAAAATGTATAACTATTGCATGTGTTGTACACCTGAAACTAATAAAAAAAAAAAAGAAAAAAAAAAAGAAAAGAGGTATGTTAATTGACTTGGTCTGTTTTGCAAAACTTTTTACTATGTGGAGGAAACAATGAGTTGTATGCTTCTTTTGAATTTTATTTCAAAGTAGGCAGAGCATTAATCAAGTAAATTATGTACACGAGTGTTTTCTATTTTGGTTTGTTTTAGTGAAATCTGAAAGGAACTTGGTGTTAAAGAGATATTCTTATAAATTAGGTATAGAGGTTTCCTTTATGGAGAGGAAAATAAGTTTGGGAATCTATTTTTTTTTAAACCAAATCTCAAAACGATATACATGTTTATTTTTGCCAAACCTCAAAAAGGTATAAATATTTACTTTTTAAAACATTTTCTTGGGCCGGCCGAATGGCGCGGTGGTTAAGCGCTGGCTTGGAAAGCCAGTGGCCCCGGTTCGGTCCCATATATGAGGGCCAGTGACACTGCCCTCAAAAAAAAAAAAATAAATAAATAAATAAATAAATAAATAAATAAAATATGTTCTAATTTTTGAATTATAGTCAATATACCATATTATATTAACTTCAAGTGTACAACACAGTTTGTAGATGTTTATATCACTTAAATGAAGTGATTACCCTGATAAATCCAGTACTCATCTAACATCATAGATAGTTATTACAATACTACTGACTATATTTTCCATGCTATGATCTACATCACCATTACTATTTTGTAACTACCAATTTGTACCTTTAAATCCCCTCTCCCCTTCACCCAATTCCCCAACCCTCTAACCACCCACATCTGGCAAACCTCTAAATGATGTTTGTATCTATGAGCTTGTTTCTGTTTTGATTGGTCATTTATCCTGTTCTCTAGATTTCACATATAAGAGAAATTATATGACATTTGTCTTTGACTTAGAACCCAGCACAATACCCTCTAGGCCCATTCATGTTGTTGCAGTTGGTAAGATTTTGTTCTTTTTTATGGCTGTAATATTCCGTTGTATATATGTACCTCCTCTTTATCCATTCATCCGTTGTTGGACTCCCAAACTGCTTCCACATCTTTGCTATTGTAAATTATGCTGCAGTGAACATATGGATGTACATGTCCCTTCGATTTAGTGTTTTAGCTTTCTTTGGATGAATAACCAGAAGTTGAATTACTGGGTCCTTCTTTTGCCTCTCGTTATAGCCTTTGTTTTAAAGTCTATTTTGTCTAGTATGTGTATTGCTAATCCAAATTTTTGTTTCCATTTCCATTTTTCATGAAATAACTTTTTCTGTCCCTTTATTTTCAGTCTGTGTGTCCTTCCTTTTGAAGTGAGTGTCTTGTAAGCAGCATATGTAAGGGTCTTATTTTCTTTTTCATTCAGATACTGCATATTTTTTAAAAAAGGAATTTATTGGGGAATTGGAGGAGGGGAACAGACAAATTGCTGTCCTTTTGGTCTTCAGTCTAGTTGTGGAGGACGTCGCTTCACTGGCCTATGTTGGTATTATCATTACGCTCTTCTTGGGTGAGGCAGATTGGTTGCCGGCCTCTGGATGGCCACTCATGGTGGCTCACAGAAGCTTATACTGGCTGCCAGCCGCTCACGCAGGCTACTGGCCACTCACTGTAGCTTATGGCAGCCCACTGCAGCAGGAGCTGCAGCTACACCATCGCCAGCGACTCACAGCAGCCCAGCTCCAGGTGGAGCTGTTGTTCACCATCTTAGCTGTAGAGGGCAGTGTCACTGGCCCTCATATGCCTGATCCAAACTGGGGCCCCTGCTGAAACCATCTCTTAACCAACGCGCCACTCTGCCGGCTCAAGACACCCCATCTTTTGATCGCAGCATTTAATCCATTTGTATTTAAAGTAATTGTTGATAGATACGTGGTTTTCACTTGTTTGTTATTCATATATTTATCTTTTTTTTTTCATGTTAAATAAGTCCCTCTAACATTTCTTGATACTGACTTGGTGGCGATGAACTCCTTTAGCTTTTTCTTTTCTTTTTTTTTTTTTTTTGGTCTGGGGAGCTCTTTATCTGTCATTTGATTCTAAATGACAGCTTTGCTGGCAGAGTAATCTTGGTTGTAGGTCCTTGTTTGTCATCACTTTGAATATTTCCTGCCAATTCCTTCTGGTCTGCGAAGTTCTGTTGAGAAATCAGTTAACAGTCTATGGGAACTCCCTTGTAGGTAACTAACTGCATTTTTCCTGATGCTTGTAATTATCTTTGTCTTTAAACTTTGGCATTTTAATTCTGATTTGTCTTGGTGTGGGCCTCTTTGGGTTCATCTTGTTTAGGATTCTCTGCATTTCCTGAGCTTCTATGTCTATTTCCTTTGCCAGGTTAAGGAAAATTTTCTATTACTATTTCCTCAAATAGGTTTACAATTCCTTGCTCTCTCTTCTTCCTAATGATGCAAATGTTGTTAGGCTTGATGTTGTTCCAGAGCTCTCTTAAATTAGCCTTATTTTTTTGGATGATGATGATGATGCTGATGATGTGAATTGCTGTTCTGATTGGGTATTTTCTGCCTACTTTACCTTCTAAATCGCTGATTCAATCCTCTGCTTCAGCTAATCTCCCTTTGATTCCCTCTAATGTACTCTGAATTTCAATTATTGTATCCTTCATTTGTGACTGGTTCTTTTTATATTTTCTATCCCCATTTTTATGTATCATGTCACTTTGTTGAAGTTCTCCCTGAGATCATTGAGTATCCTTATAACCAGTGTTTTGACCTCTGCACCTGGAAGATTGTGTGTCTCCATTTTGTTTAGTTCTTTTTCTGGAGCTTTGTTCTGTTCTTTTATTCGGGACATGTTTCTCTGTCTCCCCATTTTGCTGCCTCCCTGTGTTTGTCTCTATGTATTAGGTACGACTGCTATGTCTCCCGGTCTTAGTAGCATGGCCTTATATAGTATGTGACCTATGGGGCCAAGTGATACAGTCTCCCTGGCCACCTGAGCCAGATGCTTCAGGTGTGTTTCTTGTATTGGATGTGTGTGCCCTCCTCTTGTAGTTGAGCCTTGGTTGCTGTTTACATGTCAGTGAGAGGGATTGACCCTAGGACTGAGTAGTTCTAAGGATGGGCTCTGATATCAGTGGAGGGGCTGTTGTGCAATAGCTGACTCTACAGAGCAGGATTTTCCTTAGTGGGGCTCTGGTACCTTCTTTGGAAGTACTTGAGTGATGCTAAGCTGCCAGTTGAAGCCGGTTGCCACTGGTGCCAGGCTTGGGGTTTCTTAGCAAGAGGTACAGGGCATGCCAAGGACAGATGCTGCCTTTTTGGGTTTTGTGAACCTTGAAAGATTTTAGGAAAGTCTGAAGCATGAGCCAAGATAAGCTGTTTTATGAAAAAGACCTTGAAAACAGCTCAGTGGGTCCACAAGTTGGGTGGGGTGATGTCTTGGAATCACCAGGGTGATATGAACAGGACTAGCCTGGTTGATGGATTTTCAGATGTAGTGGCTTCCCATATCTGCATGCCAGACTGGGGTAGGACTCAAAAGAGAAATAATAATTCTGCCAGCACTTCTGTCTGGGAGAAAGCTGCCCCTCTTGCCCTCACCATGCAGCCAGACAATTCAGTTCTTCCCCATATGCCCCTGGTACTTTTCGAGCTGCTGTTTTAATACGGAGCTCAGAATGAATGAGTCCATCAGTGAGTAAGTCCATATGCAGACCCTTTAAGAAGAGCACCTGGGACTCCCGCAGCCCTCCATCATACTCAGCCACAATGTCTGCTGGTTTTCATAACCAGAAGTTGTGGTGAATTCTCTTCCTGGTAATGGAACCCTAGGCTAAAACCCTTCTCTCCTCAGGAGGACTTCCACAGCTGAGATATCCCTCTCAATTTTTAAACACCACACATGGGTGTGGACCAACTTGTTCCTCATCTCCACCCCTCCTACCAGTCTGTAGATGGCTTCTTCTGTATGTCCTTAGTTATAAGACTGCTCTTCCTCTAGACTTCAGGCAATTCTCAAATTGTCCTGTTGTTTAGTTGTATTTTTGATGTGGTCATGAGAGGAGGCAGGTGCAGAGTTTACTTACCTCTCCATCTTGACTAGAACCTCTATAAATATTTGTTTTTGCCAGGCCAACTTTCTGAATTAAAGGTAATGGAAATTTCCCCTAGGAAAATATCAAGGATATAAATAATCTTAATTTAGCAATTATCTGTTTCCTAGACTGAGTTGATATCTAGTTATAAGTTTGAGTTTCAGATGCCATGAGCTTCCTTTAATGTGCTGTACCAATGGACTGGTACAATTTAAAATTTTAAAATGAATATGACCTGAAATTTTTTTGAAAAAATTGTGATTTGAAACAATAGGTCTGTATTAATAGTTGCAGTACTATGAAATGTGTGCCTGTTCTAAAGGGTAACTGTGGTGTAACAGAAAGAAGACACACTGTAGTTAGATAAACAGGTGTGAGTAATAACTCTACAACATTGTTGTTCTGTTCACCTTAGATTAATATCTTTCTGAGCCTTAGTTTCTCTACCTGTTTATAGAGTTAAAATACATAGGACAATTGTAATAAGTAGTAAAAATGATGTATGTGAATTGTTGACAGCAGCCCTCAACAATAATAGGTGCTTAATCAATGCTAGGGCCGGCCGAGTGGCGCATTGGTTAAGCGCTGGTTTGGGGATGCCAGCGGCCCCGGTTCGGATCCCACATGAGGGCCAGTGACACTGCCCTCTACAGCTAACAACAGCTCCACCTGGAGCTGGGCTGTGCGAGCCCCAGTGATGGTGTGGGCTGCAGCCCCGGTGATGGTGTGGGCTGCAGCCCCTGCTGCAGTGGGCTGCCATAGGCTGCAGTGAGCGGCCCGCAGCCAGCGTGAGCGGCTGGCAGCCAAGCGTGAGCTGCCAATAGCTGCGATGAGCGACATCCAGAGGCCAGCGAGGAGCGCAATGACGATACCAACAGTGAAGCAACATCCTCCGCAACTAAAACTGAAGAACAAGAAGACGGCAACTTGCCTGTTCCCCTTCCCCGATTCCCCAACGCTGTTCCCCTCCACCAATTCCCCAATAAAATCTTTAAAAAAAAAAAAAAAAAAAAAAAAAAAAAAAAATCAATGCTAGATGTTGTTATTGTTATTAATATTAATTATTTTGTGCAAAAGGTTTACATGTTATGAGTTTTATTAAAGTTGAATAGTTACACATTGCTTGTCTTCATTTGCATATATTACTATTCTCATTTATATTTTCATGTTTTTAAACTGTCATTATAAATCAGGAGACTGGTTATGTCAAAGAATAGATAATAGGATACAGTGCTTTTCCTACAGTTTGTGTTGTTATATGTTAATAATACCTAATATTTCTTTTGAGGCAATGGCAAATACCTTTGCAAAAAGCATAGACCACAAGGTGTGGAATTGTATGTGAGGAATGGAGACCATATTAGTCATTATGACTCTCTTCCCATTTGCTCCATCTGTCATAGCTATGATTTCACCAAGCTGTATCCTATTGCTCCATTTCTGTCCCTGACAGGATTTATTTCTATAAATATCAGCTTTGGTACTTTTCATTAGTCTGATATTTACAGAGGAGAGAAGTTGTTGTTGTTTTTTTTCTTGAAATAAGAACATGTAAGAAATACTATGATTAATAACTACTGTATTTTTAGATGTTAGATTCTGAAAAATAATGGAATTAAGGTAATTTGAGATATTAATTTTAAAAATTATTTAAAATATCAATCCCAGTAGCATCACAATCAACATACCCAGATTTTATAATGAGTCATTATTAAGAAGGTAGAAACTGAAGATTGTTTATTTTAAGTTTTTCACTCATGAATAGAAGATTGCCTTACAGTAGAAGTAGGCCACGAATGAGAGTAATACATTTTGGAAAGGTTCTCAATGGTCATGGGTGAAAGCAAAAGGGGTTTCTTTGTTAACTCTCAGTTACCTTGAAACTTGAACCAAAATAGAACCATTCAGTTCTCTTACACTGTTCCATGATAAACCTTAGTATGAGCTTAACAATTTTTATTTTCTTATTTATGAAGTTCTGATTGAACTGAGTTACTGGTGATATCAATTTTACCTTCTTTTGAGAGTCTTAAATTGTAACCATATATTTTAGAAATGTAAATCTTTTTCCAGGGTACAAAGAGATCAGAACTTTAAGTGCCAAATACTGTAATTTTTAAATTCTTCTTTTAATTTCTTGGTCACAGAACTGACAGCCAAACTTTTCCACGCATTAAATACTTTCCAACTGAAAATTAGGAATATATTTTTGTACCTTATTCCATCATTCTAACATGTAAAATTGAACAGTTTCTAGAAATAGAAAGGCATATTGATTTATAAATGAAAACTATAGTATCATATAAAACTGCTTTTGCTGGATCCATTCAGGATGTTATTTTATAAGACATGTGAAGTCTTTATTGAATGAGTTATACAAAGAGGAAAACATATATAAGACTCTTAGAAAGAAATGCTTTTGAGGGTCATGGTCTTCATAAATTTCTCTGACAGCAAGTCACCAAGAGGGGTTTTGATCTAAGCAAGGCACTTCTGATCCTACAGAATTTCATCAGTAGGACCCTGGTAAATAAATATTCTGTATTTTGATAGTTGTCACATTTCTTGCTTTGTAAGCTTAGTAACTGAGAACTGCCATTCATTTGAGGCCTGTAGCTTGTTGTAAGCATTCTAAATTAAAACCAATTATGACCTGAACTAGGTGAGTACTAGTGAGATAGAGAGAAGGAGCCAAATTGGATTGAGATTGAAGTAAAGTTGATGGGGTTATTTATCAGAGTTTATGTTAGAGTTGGAGAGAAAGAGTGATCAAGGATGATTCAAACTTCTAATGTAGAAGACTACAGAATTCTCCTTCCAGAATTCAGGTGTCTAAAATGAGAAAGAGAAACACACTTCATGGAGGATGACAAGTGGGTGTACATTTGGACATACTGAGTTTGAAGACACATTTGAAAACTGAGTGAACTAAAAGATGCATAGTATATTTTCATAGTAATGTCCCAGAGTTAATGCATGCATGGCCGTAGTAGTTATTATGGTAGGGATGGGTAAAGGTTAGCTTGGGAATCAGGTGAAACACTTGGGATAACGCTTTTAGACACTTGGGATACCTCTGCTTGGCTTCTATTCTCTCATTCTCAATTCTGTATCATTGAGAATCAGAATGTGTAAAATGCACAGAATTGGGAACCCATGGAAGATGTTTGCTACCCATTGCAATAGGAAAGGAGACGTTATGTCCTGAAAGAAACAAGAACTAAAAATAAAACAAAAATATGCTTCTCCCACACCCAAGAACCCTAATCTACTTCACTTGACTGAATGCAAACAAGTATTTTGATTTCTACCCTCTAAAAATAGTTATCTGGGTTTCAAAAAAAAGTCACTCACAGCTTTGAACCTATTGAGATAATATATGGTATGATTCAACAACCACAGCAACACCCTCAACCATTCCCGTATATTGTACTGATTCTGTTTCCTTGACTCTTAATAAGGAAATTGTATTGAAATTGGAAAAATATGAAGAGCTGTTTAAAAATTTATTGAACTCATAAAATTGCAGATGCAATGCCCTGCTTTAGTATTACTTTTAAAAATAAGACCTAAAGCAGTTCTACATTTGGCAGTATAGATAATCTTTTCCAGTGCAGAGCTGGCAATAATATTGTCAGTTTCTGGCAAAGAATACCATCCTTTTCATGAAACAACAAACACATACTTGGCATGCTTATGATAAAGAAACTTGTCCACCCTATGGAGGGAGAGTTGAATTTACTTCTTTTTCTGATTCCTGCTTTGGGAATATGGAAATCACATCCATGTTTGGTATTTTTAGTTTGAACACAATTATTATATATTTTATGGTTTCTGAGTTTTACTTGGTTAATAAACCATTAAAGGGTCATAAAATTCACCTCACCATTAAATCAGACATCAGTCTATCTAAACTTAGATATATTTATATCTGACCATCTCTGAAAAATGTCTACATTGTCATCATTAAGAAACTTTGCTTTAGGCAGTCTATATTTTTGGTGGTGGGGAGGGCTGTACTTGTATGACATCATTCAGCTTTTCATATTTTTTATTTATTCCCTAGGTCCTTGGGCTTCTTCCTTCAAATTACAAACTATTCATTCACCAGAAGCTTTGTGTTAAAGTAATTTTTGTAATTACTTCCTACCAGTGGGATACAAGGAATAGTAAGCCTTTATCTTCTAGCTTCCTTTCAGGATTTTCATTTTCTTGCATGAACCCAAGTGCTTGTGACACTGGTGTGGTTGTCATGGTGCTGTGAAGGAGTGTCTTTGTCCCAGGTGGAAAACATGTACAAGTCAGAAATGATTTGGGAGTTGTTCCTGGTTGCTGGGGAATGAAACTATGAAATAAGAAATAGAATAATGAGAAGACTATTCCTCATTTTAGTGATGCTAAGAATTTCCTAGGCACAGAGTCGTTCCTTGAATGTATGGACACAACAGTAGGTACTATAACCCTCTGTATTTGAAAGTTCTCATGACCTGTGCCCTGATCAAAGAGAAACATTTCACTCACTCACACACACACACACACACACACACACACACACACACACACACCAGGCAAGAGAAATTAATTTTAGCAGATGTTTTCTTATTAAATGAAGTATGGAACATAATATGTCTAAATTGTTAAGATCTGTCAAATAGCAATCATTTTTTTAGGTAGGTGTTAAATGATAAACTTTTCACAACTGCATAGTTTAGTTTACAATATGATCTAAGGGTCAGCCATTCATCAAGGTTAGTACCATTGGATTCATATCTAAATATTAATTATATTTATGGAATTCCTTTTAAGTTATATTTTATATAGTTTATATTCTAGGTATTTATGATAATTATGGACAAAATTGAAGACATTTGAAGATTGAGTTATTACATAAAATAATCAAACAGATTTATAGTTAAAGAGCTTTCAGATATAAAACAAAAAAAGTATTTCTTTTTATTAAAATTACTGGGCCTATTCTCTTTATAAATAGATTCAATGAAAGGAATTTGTTTATGAAATATAACTCAATATTTTTCTAATTAAAATGGAAAGACAAGCTATTGAGAACTCAGAGCTGCTGGATAACTATTTACTAATGTGCTATTAATGAAAACAGAATTGGAAGATTTAGATATAGGGAGAGTGAAGTCCAATTGAAAGCAGTTAATTTATATTAGAGTAGAAAGCTAATTCAGGTAGTTTAGGCCAGATCTTGATTCTTTTTTTTTTTGAGGGCAGTGTCACTGGCCCTCATATGTGGGACCCGAACCGGGTCCACTAGCTTCCCAAGCCAGCACTTAACCACCGCGCCACTTGGCCGGCCCGAGTCTTGATTCTTAAATTAAATTATTGTACTCAAAAGTAGCTACAGTTGACCCTTGAACAGCATGAGTGTTAGGGGCACTGACCCCGTGCAGTGGAAAATTTGGGTATAACTTTTGACTTCCTCAAACCTTAATTACTAATTGTTTACTGGTAATATAAACAGTTGATTAACACATATTTTGTATGTAATATGTATTATATTCTTACAATAAAGTAAGCTAGAGAAAATAAAATGTTATTAAGAAAATCATAAGGAAGAGAAAATACATTTTCAGTACTGTACATATTCATTGAAAAAACTGCGTATATAAGTGGGCCTGTGTAGTTCAAACCTTTATTGTTCAATGGTCAGTTGTATATCAGTTGACTTATGAGGGAGCAATTCATACATACCGAGAATAAATTTTGGTAGTAATTAAAATGCATTTATTCTTTCTAAATATAAAATATATCCTATAAAATTATCAAAATATACTTTTAGTGTTTGGTTTTATTTATGTCTACTGCTTTTCCTTAGGAGGGATAGATGCTACTTTTGGTAAAATACTAAGTACATTTGACTTTGCTCATGACAAATGTGTCTGCTTAAACACATTTTAAAGCCTATATTTTTCTTTTTGTGTCCAACTTCTAATCTTTCATGTTAGTAAAGTTGAAAGTTTTGTGTGAGAAATCCAAATATTTCTGGAGGTTTAGTAATCTTTTGTTTCATCATTTCTAACTAATGTGATTGACATTTTTAAGGAAGATAATTTGCTATAAAGTAGATTTTATTTAGTTTCCTGTAATTGTTTTCTTTTCCCTGCTGGGTCATCAAGTCATTAACTTTAAATATGAAATTTATTTATGATGATCAATGCTATTTGCTCCTGATCATCTTCATTTGGTATTTTGCAAACAACTTTCCCCTCCGTGGACCCCTTGCATCCCTGTGGAGGATTCAGGTGTGTTATTCTCAGTCCTCTCTTTCTTTATAGGATTCTTAATATTTTTAACCACTATCTCCCTGCAGGGCATCTTTCTGGTAGATGAGGCAGCACTCTGTGATATATGCTGAAGAGAAGTAGAACAATGGGGGAAAAGAAGCGTAGCACAGAAATATTCTTATTTGAAAAGTGTTTGAAGTTAGATTATGGGGACTGTGAATTAAAATGTAAGGATTACACTCAGGCCAAAATCAATGCTCCTTTAATGCATGATCCTGCAAAGGGAGCTAAATACTTGGTTTTATTCTTTCTAGATACCAGAAATTTTACTCTGATTTTCAGCTTTGATAACCTGTTCTAAATAGCTACATGTAAAAATTTTTAATGGAAGTTATTGAACTTGGGACTTTGTATATAATGAAAAGATTTGTTTTAGAAATGATTGGAACCATTTCCCTAAACGAGAAATAAAGTTCATTGTAGATAAATAATTATATACAGCGTATTCCTATATCACTTTCTAGTACCTTAGTATGCATCTGGAAAAGAATCTTGGACAAGTCCGAATGCGATGTTAGTTCAATTTTTTTGTTTGTTTTTCATCTTTCACAACTATTGTAACCACTTATGTGCTCCCCACATTAACAGATTCTTTACTTTTGGACTGAGATATTTATTTGTTCATCATTTCAAATTAATAATACCAAACATCCTAAACCTTTGTGTATGTTCTTGTCCAAAGGACAGTCTTTTATTCTAAGGGTGCTTTAACCAATTCCTGTGGAAGGTTTTGTTTCTGTCTAGCATGCTTTACAAATTGTTGTGTGCTCTTTAACTGTCGAGAATAATGTCTGTGTGGTACTAAAACTTCTGCACTCTACCTTCAGTCCTCAGCACTTTGGCAGGTCTGTTTTCATGTTTTAGCATGTCTTACCCCATGTGCTAAGAAAATAAAAGCAATGTCTAATCCCCTTTTGGTGAGAAACCTGAGTGATAAAAGCAGATTCTCTTTATGCCCTGTGCCATTAATACCTGTACTAATAAAACACCATTAAACAGCCTTCTAGTAATAAAACATTACAGCAGCTTTTAAATGTCTTCATTCCCAGTTTTGGATGACATATATAGACAAAGCCAATATAGGAATTTGGTGCAAAAAAAAGTTCTCGTTTCTCACTCCATGAGCCAGGCTTAGCTTTTGAGTCTACGGGGCTGTCCTAATGGAAATCACTGCTAGGTGTAGTAAATGCACCTCCCTCTTTATGTTTAAGGAGAAACAATCAAGTTAATCAGGTTAGATATACAACTTTTGGCTCCTTCAACATCTCTCTCTCATCTGTGATTACCCAACATTTGAAAAGTCAGCAGAAGCATTTATATGGTTGTTATAGGGTTACTATCATCTGGGAGTTCTCTTGGTATCTTTCCGTCACTCACCAGTACTCTTTCTCTTAAACATATGGAAGAAATATTCTAACCTCCTGCCATCTCAGACTTATACAAATTATTAATGATCATTTATGATATACACTGGGATTATTTTTACAGATTTGAGATCAGAAATATGGACATTGGACAAAATAATTATTATAATATTCATCCAGATTTCTATTCTTGAATAAAACCCAACTTCTATGGATCTTTTATCTTTCTTAGTTATATGGCCCCAATTACGTTGCAACTCAGACATCAACTCACAGCCTACACAAAAGCATCACTCTTTCTGTTTCTTCTTTTTACCTTATGACAACTTTAATAAAGCAACTCAAATAATTCAAATAAACTTCAAGTTTTGTATCCTGATTAGAAATTAAGTAAATGGGGAACCAAGCATTTACTCTAAGTAGGAATTATGAAAATGGACCTTCCTTTTATTAATAGAGCAGTTAAATTATAGCACATATTTATTTTTTTATAAATATCCATGGAGAAAACAAGCAAACAAACAATCAAACAAAGGGAGTAAAAAGCCCAGCTATCCTACAACGTGAACTGCTTTTATATGGGTGTCTAATATGTTAACTGGTACATGGGCTTCTTTGGCTGGCTGAGTAGGCCCCGCCCAGCTGATACTCCTAATCTGCCTGACTGCTGTAGGCCCTGCTGGAATTCACTGCAGGTCACTTTCACCTTGACTATAGTCTGCCCTCATTGGTGCAACAGAGCCCCCGAGTTCTGGCTAGGACCCCTATGTATCCTGCCCATATAATCGACCTACAGCTTTTATTGTGGGACCACACCAACCCTGGTTCAGCAGCCCCTTCTGACAGGCTCCCCAGGGAACTCAGATATTGCTGTTCTTGCAGCACAGGAACCAAGGTGAGTCACAGCTTCCTCAGTTGCAACCAGAGTAGGGTGCTAGCAGCCCATGAGGTATTCTTCTTCCATAGTCCCAAAATAGATCAGGAAAACAGGCTTTGGCCTTGAAGATCCTCCAAGATCTGTATGTTTTATTTCTGTGTCCCTTCTCTTCTGAGACATGACCTTGAAGGGAACTGAAAAGAAATCAGTACCACTGTTTTCTCGCTCCTGTTTTTCTCCGTTGTCCAAGAAGCAGTCCAAGATCAAAAGGACCAAGCTTACCTTTTTCTCCCTCTAATTAAATTTCACTCCTCCAGCCTCATCACTGAGACAATGGCTCAGACTTTGTCATAGGAGGAAAACACAAATCAAAAAATGAACAAATTAAGAAACCTTCATGTTCCAGGTTCCAGGGCCTAGTGTTGACATGTTATATGAGAACCAAGAGGATTTTGAAAATCCATTCTACACACACAGCCTCTCTCTTCTTTTGAACTCCAGAAGTTGAATATTGAGTCTCTTTATATTAAAATAACAATCCTAGTGACCAATGGTCTCCTTCCCTTCCTCCTCCTTCTCTCAAGGCTTCTCAGTCAGTGCTTGGGAATGCGTAGCAAGTCTGTCATCTGTGCACAAAGGCAGAGAAGAATAAAGATGATGTCCAAATATTATCCCGTTGGACAAATGATCAAATTTCTCTGGTCCCCATTGTTGTAGTTCAATATTGTAGTTACAGAAACCAGGGATTGTTGAAAGGGCTCTTGTTGAAATCCTTTCCAACTGCATTTTGTACAGGTGATTTTGGATAAGGTATGATAAGATATCAAATGAAAAACTGCAAAAAAACAAGGTTACAAGTGTAATTAATGTCAGAAAAAATAAATTTTATCTCCATAACTTAAGCATACTTTACCACATGATTTTAATCTGAAATGCATCAAAATATGGCTTCGACATCCTGAGTCACTAAGGAGAACCTTGGAATCTTCAGTTTTCCAATGTTCAGATGTCTAAATTTAGAGACTTAATCATATTTGGCTATTGTTTTCTTTTTCTAACTACTATCTGCAAATATAGAATTTTAGCCCAAATTCCACCAAATTATATTCATGATTAAAAGAAGAAATCAAATGTATTCTCTTTGTGAATATGGAAACCTGATGTTTTATTTATATGATTAAAGCTAAGTGATTTTTATACAAATCAGAGGATAGTAGAATTAGTATAGTTATCATGAGCTCATATACTTCCTTGGGAGGTTTTTCTAACTTTTGGTCCAGAGATAGAATAATGGTGTTAAAAGTGACAGAGGTATCATGACCAGCCCTCCTTCAGTACAAATACGGATGTCATCTGTTTTAGTCTTCTTCAATTCTTGGCAATAACAAAAGGAAAATTAATAAGTCCAGTCATGAAGGCAGTTCCTTACCTTAGGTACCCAGATCCAGTGACTAAAGCTCTAAGAACAGCTTGAATGAGATATACAGCCGAAAAACTAATGGGAATGGGGAAAACCATAGAGCTCTTGAGTATACCCTTATATTTCTAGGTACAGAGGCAGAATATAAATGATTCTTTCAGAAAACACATTTTGATTAATATAAGAAGATGTTGTATTAAGATGGGATCACACACATTCTTTGTTCAGCCCCCTCTTCTTGCTTACTCTAACCCCACCTTAATGGCCATTCTTTTGAAAGGTGTTTCATAGCCAAAGGAAGACTGTCCAACTGTGTTAAATTTCTTAAAGTTAGCCAAGGCATATCCTGTGAAAACAGACTCAAACATTTGAATCTGGCTCTTGAGCCAGTTTTAAAATTAGATCTTCAACCTGGGTCTTTAGAAAATGAAAAAAAATCAGAAATCTAAGCAGTGACTTTTTTTTATACAAGACTATTTAACGTGTTTCTCTTTAAGAATTGTTACTATTTCCTATCTCACAGAGAAGGAAACAGAACCACGTTTTTCAGCTAGTTCATAAGAAAACTAAAACATTTACCACAGATGAAATATGTGTCCATAATTTATACCTTCAGAAGTCTAGAAACACAATATGAAATTATTAATGATGAGTTTTAGGCAAACACCTAGTGTTATTATTAATAAAAGCTATGTTTTTTTTTAATTTGTTTATTGGAAACTGAATATGTGCTCTTCCATCAAAGAGTATAGTACACTTCAATAAAAGTTGGTAAAGCAGCATACAACTATAATTAAACCATTATACAATTAGCAATATAAATTTAGAAAACATGTTAGCCGACTTCACAGATACCAATGAAGGCTGGAGTGTTTGAGGTACTTCAAAGATACTGAAGGGATACCTGGATGTTGAATCAAGATTTCATGACCAGGGTGAAAGGCATTCCTAAGGAAGGAAGAGTTTAGGTAGAGACATATTGGTGATAATATGGTGATGATATTATTATTAATAGCTATTAATACTAGAAGTAGAAAAGGCATCTGTAGAAATCATTTTACCTTGTGTAAAAAAAGCTTTTTTTATACAATAAGTAATTCAACCAGATTGATTCAATGTATAAGCTGTTATTGATGTGGTAAATGCTTTTTTCCTTTAGTATAATTTTAGACCAAAGGCTTACCATTAAGTAGCTTTGTGACTTGTGTCAACATGCTTAACCTATCAGTTTCACTTTAAAGGATTGTTCTTTGGATTATTCTGATATTGAAGTAAGCACCTAGTTGCAGCTCCTGGAACTTACTTACTAAGCACTCAATGAATGTCACCTCTTACTGTTATTCTTTTATCATGACTACATTTTCCCTTTGTGGTAGTTTTTTGTTGTTTTTTTTTTTTGAGGGCAGTGTCACTGGCCCTCATATGTGGCACCCGAACCGGGGCCGCCGTCTTCCCAAGCCAGCGCCCAACCACCGCGCCACTCGGCCAGCCCCAGTTTGTGGTAGTTTTATAATTTCAAGAATCATCAGCCATTTTTCTTTGAGCATGTGGTTTGTTATATTTTCATCATAGCATCGCTTTTGTTTTTCTCCTTTTGGTGTCATGCTCGTATTCTCTCTTCTGTTTCTACCTCCAGCTTCTAGGAAATTGCTCTCCAATAGGATTTTCTTTGATGACAAAATGTTCCACATCAGTGCTATTCAATATGGTAGCCACTAACCATATGTAGCAATTGAGATGTGACTAGTGGACTGAGGAGCTGAATTTTAAATTTTATTTAATTTTAATTAATTTAAATTTAAAGAGCTACATGTGACTCATTGTTGTTATATTGTACAGCATAGATCAAGGATTTGCACAAGGTATATATATCTTCTTGACGCTTTTTAAAGTTCTTTCATAAATCTTATTTCATTTGAGTCTCCCAAGAATGATATGACATAGAATAGGTGAGGTTACCCCAATTCTCCCTCTTTCCTCAACATTGCTGATTCAAGATATAGAATGGGACCTAACACAGAACAAGTCTTTAATAAATGTTGAATGAATGAATGAATGAATGATTGATTGATTTGGATACTCAAAAAGGTTAAGTACCTTGCATAAGGAAAACAACATAAAATTTTCTTCACAGTCTTAATTTGATAATAAAATGAAGGTTTTTACAAGTACTTTTAAAACTGAACAAAAGGAGCTTTCAGCTGTATTTGTCAGGAAGGTCAAAAATGAAATACTATGCAGGATGGCCAATGGGACATACAAGAATGGGACATACAATGTCAAATGTTTTCTGTAATTCATAGGAGAAAATACCAAGGAAGATAATCCAAAAGAGCACCTATCACCTCAGATGTCTGTTTATCAAACCTAGATTATGTAATAAAGTTTCCTAGTGATGCCTGAGGGTACTTCATTACATGGTCTGTCTGTCAGAGGGTGGTGATTGAATGGGACTCAGGAATGGGACTCACAGTACAGAAGTGATTGTGGGGTGCTCCAAATTTTTGATATAGAGCTTGCTTACTTAGTCATGATGGCATCTATCATGTGTTGCATTTCTTCCTCTTATTCTAAAGAATTTTTTTTCTTCTCTGTGAAATTTCATAAAGATACTCATGAGTCTCGAATAGGAGATGCAAGGAGTGTAGAGATGGATAATATAGGTCTTCTGTGTCTTCATAAATATGTGTTTGGAATGTGGTCCATTTTGCCCCTTTGTAGACATTTGTTTTCATCACCATTGTTGCCAAATTTCTGTAATGACCATATCACTTTTTGCTCCTTTTTTATCACATATATCATATATTTTGCTCCTTCCATATCACATTTTTTTTTTTAGAGGGCAGTGTCACTGGCCCTCATATGTGGGATCCGACCCGGGGCTGCTGGCGTCCCAAGCCAGAATTTAACCACCATGCCACTCGGGCAGCCCCACATTTTTTTTGCTTATCACTCTTATCCAGTTCCCCTTCAGCTAGCTTTCATCCTCAGCACTTTAATAGTTTCCTCCAAAAGATGTTAAAAGACAATTAAAAATTATAATAGATTGTTTTTCTCAGCGACCATTCTTTTGTACCTCTTCATGATGTCTGATAGCAATCTTGTTTAAGTTTTATGTTCTCTTGGTTTCTGTCCCTTCCTATCCCTTCCTATCCCTTCCTATCTCTGGTAAGTTATTTGGGCTCCCTTTTCTTATTACTTAGTAGTGCATTTCTCATATTCAGTTTTATCCTATATATTGGGTTGTCGGAAAAGTCATGGCGCATTTTTGCAATGAAGAACATAGAAAAAATACGTCATGGCTTTTCCGACAACCCAATAGTTTCAAAAGAGATGCTCTTTTTAGGTATCTTTCTTTAAGTATATTCTTACTGAATATCCTTAAATCTTTTCTGGTGTGGGTTTGGGAGCCTCACAGACCTGGATTCAAATAGTGGCTTTGCTATTGATTATCTCTGTGCCTTTAGGTACTGTGGACCACTTCTCCAGATAGCATTGTTTCATCTATAAAATGGAAATTATGCCTACCTTCAGAGGCTGTTAATGATACGGTACCCTAGGCAAAATCCACAGTCAACTCATACTCTCTCTCACATCTTTCCCCTTTTTTTCCCCTTATTATACAGCTAAAAGAATTGTTTGTATCCTTTTTCATATTATCTCAGGCAAGGCCAGTTAATGCCAGCTTACAAAGACCTTGTTTTACAAGTTTAAAAGTCAAACAAACAGAGCCGGCCGAGTGGCTCAATTGGTTAAGAGCTTGCTCAAGAGTGTGAGCTGAGCTGTGAGCAACAGCAGTTCGATGCCCAGCCTGAGCAGAGCTGCCATTGAGCTGCCAACAGGTGGCAGGATGGCTCAGCTAAAAAAAAAAAATCAAACAAAACCCTACGTACTCACAGAGGTGATAATATTGTTATGTCTATTTTAGAAGACCCATCTTCCATCCTGGTAGAATACAGAATAGAGGGGTTCACTGTAGTAATCCAGGTGAGGGATGGTCCAATGTGTCTACTCCAGTGTGAAAAAGGAAAAGTAGATGAGGTTGCGCACATTTTAAACAGCAGAGCAAAACATTTTTACCGGGTCGCTTTGATGTGAGGCTGTTTCTGATCACTATAACCATTACATTATTAACTTGTAAAATTTCAAAGTAACATGTACAACAGAATGTCTTAATCTGAATCTCTGAGCATAAGATTAAGGGAGGGAGTCGAAATCAAGGTTCTCTGTTATATATATTACTTAACAATTTTTTAAAAATACAAAAAACATCATTTTTAAAATTTGTTTTTGAAATCATGAAATAATTGTAAATATACCAACACAGTGTGCTTCAAACGTAATATCACGTGTCCATCCTCATGGGAATAAAAACAGAAAACTTGGTGTTCAGCTAGATGTAGGTTTGGGAGAGACATCTAATGCAGTTAGGTTTACTTCCTATTGAGCTTGGCTCTAACCATACACCAATTCCTAAACTACTTCTTGCTTCTCTCATTAGATCCCAGTCTGAGTGAATGGTACCGACATCTACTCAGTTAACCCTTCTGACTTTCACATTCCTTATCTATTTGGTAAGCAAGACCCGCAAATTATATACCCCCAAAACTCTCAAGATAACCCATTCAGTCTCCATTGTTTCTACTTTTGTTCAGACCCTAATAATTTGTTTTGATTACTGCAGCGGCTTCCCAACTATTCTCCTGCTTCTAAACCTGGCTCCCTTCTACTCCATTCTGAGATAGGGTTACCAAACTTTGTGTACTGTGTAATGTATTACTATAGTTTACATATTATAGAACATGCCCAACATGTATTATAGAACATACACAGAAGTAGAAGTTATAAAGAATGTAATAAAGATAACTGTGGTAGAAGTTCTATTTCTTCTCCATATTCTAGTAACTATTTTTATATATGTTTGCAACGTAAGTACCCTGCCTTGGAGAATGCTGCCTTAATTGAAGATGTATTGGTCTTTGTAAACTGAAATACATATTATGTCTAAAATTCGTAAATCATTCCTTATTCTGTGTTGGATAAAATATAAATTTTTTTAGCATTGTCCTCTGTGATCTGGAACCTCTGTATTTTATCTATTTTATCTCTTACTATTAATTAGTGACTCCCACTGCCCACTATACACTCCTTACTTTGAACTCTATTGAACTCTAACTTCCCTAAACACACAATTTTCCCATGGTGCCTTCTTGTTTGACCTTACATATGTTATACTGCTTCTATTTTCCTTTTGAAATGTTGGGATGTATCCTTATATCAGGCTTTACCTAGCAAACATTAGACCATCTTTTTTGAGAAGAGAATAGATTATCAGCCTTGGATTTTGTAGAAACTGAATGGTGGGACAATATTTGTCTCAAATCTAAGGACTAAATGAAATAAGTTACTTCAATTCCTGGCACATATATTTGCTGATTTTAATTTATATTCACCTCTTATTTTTGTCTAACCTCAATCTCATCTGATAGTCTCCATTGAGAGTAAATAAAAATGAATATTTTATTCTCCTTCAAATTTATTGTTTATGCTAATGTAAGAGAGATCTATATTTTTATAACATATATAATTGGAGAAGAGCCTATCATAAGACAGATTAGAAGGGGAAATTTTAGAAAATTCTTTGAGAAAATGCTCAATCTTAAGAAAGTCATTGATCTACATAAATACTTTCCCAAAAGAGCAGGACAGAATTTTTTTTTCCTTAATGAAATTGTACTCTGTAAATTACTTTCTTGGTCTGCAAAGGCATCAAGAGGTCTGAAAAATCCCTGAATTTAATTTCCTATGTATGTGCTATTTGTGTTGTCCCCTTCCTCCCAGAGAGGTTCCATAGCTTTTAAAGGATTTTCAAAGGGGTCAATTATTGTAAAAATTTGGAGGACTAAATGTCCTCAACTATTTTAATGTTCTTTGGGTAATTTAATTTGCTTTTCCAAGCCATATGTATCCATATATTGGTAATTAAAGGGGTGAGCAATGGATCTTATTTGTGTAATGATGTGTGTCCCTAGCAACTATGAGATTTTAACTAACATACCTATCCCGCATAAAGAAAGCATGATTCCCACCACCCTGCCTCTTAAATGTATGAGTAAACTGCTCTAGTCCAATAGTATTTACTTAAACTTAAGTAAGTTAAACTTAGAAAGGGATGTTTTGTTGAGCGGGAAACATGTCCCAAAAGGCTTTCTTTCCAATAATGCACAAGAGAAAGAAAAATATGACCATCCCTCCCAACAAGTAGGATCCTTTTTGTATTTGAGAGTTTAGGAAATGTATACCACAGAAATGAGACTGCTTTGGGTGAAGAGATCTTCATTATCTCAGCCAACAGTGGTCCTCAGAAGCAATGACATCATTGTTGCTTCACTGACTTCAGAATTTAGTCAAGATCCAAAGCCTTGGAACTAAGGCAGTTTCTTTGTCAGACATAGTTCAGAAAAGAAGATACAAAGGGCCTCCTTTTGAGTCATGGCAGGCTTTGCGACTCCTTTCTTGGCCCTTTGTGAAAGCACATGACTGGACTTGTAGAAGATTAACCCCCTTAACATTTCTGTAAAAAATTAAACAGATGCAAAACAGCTCCGTCACCTTTTTTCCTCTCTGTTGTGAAATCACTATTATGGTGGGCAGTGAATTATTTTGAATTCCCTCAGAAAGGCCAGGGCAGTCAATGGAGACTGTGAATGAGGGCCTCTGAAGGGCTCAGTTGTGGATTTTCTTGGGCTTTCACTGTTTTTTATAGCATTATTCCTCTGAAAGAGTTTCCTCTAAGAGTGGGGTCAGTCTAGAGACCTTTATAGTGCTTGAAGTAATCCACCCTTTAATCTGTTCCTTCCTGTGGGAAAATCGGTATGAAAAAAGACTGAGCTAGTATTTTTGTCCAGTTATAGACTATTTAGACTGCTTGCTTTTAATTTGCTACTATTCTTTGCATGAAAATAGCTTTTCAAGTTCAGTTTTTTAATAAAGAAAAAAATTCCAAAAACTTAATATATGGCTTGTGTTAATAATTTTATCTAGTCATATATGAAAACTGAAGAGTTGATCTTCTTAACCCTGTTTCCTACCTTGGATTATCATGTGATTAATCCAGCAGATGTTACATACTGTCTCAAAATAAGTATATAGTATTTTATTATTATGAAATAAATGATCTCTATATCTTTATTTCCTTGATTCTAAGTTTATTTATGTGTTTTGTACGTGGAAAGGATGATATATTTTATCCTACATTAAAATATGTTTGAGGGTAATGAGATTTAGCTCTTTAATAATAAAATTGATGACAGTGATAACACAAATAACAATGAGGTCTTTTGGGAATGGGATGGTATTTATGAGATGGGGTGAGAGAAGACTTTTGCCTGTTTCTTATTGTTCAATTTTTAAAATGCAATCACACATTCATGTATTAGTTATATATTTGGAAAAAAAAACAAAGAGGAAATTTTAGTATCCTGGGAGAAGTAGTGAGCATTTTAGTTCAGGTTCTGCTTATTCTCCTCGTCCTTCGTCTATAAAAGCTGTATTCATGGCAGTTTCCAATTCCGATGTAAAAACTTCAGATCATTAGGAAGAAGGAAAGGAGATGGGGAAAATATTTTCATTACAAAATATCTGAAGGATAGAAGTAGAATGTTTTTAGGCACAATCTTCTGAAGCCAAAGAGTCATCAAAATTTCCTTTCTAGTTCCTGATGGTTAGAGATAAAATAAAGTTACTTGCCTTCATTTATCTACAAAATAGTGTAGAGAAAAAAAAAAAAAAGAAAAAAAAAATGATAAAAGAAGTAAATCAGGTTTAGGCAAAGAAGTCAATGAAATAATTCCCTTGACCTCTCTTTCTCTCTTTTCTCCTTCTACAACTATTTTTGGAGAAAATTGGTGATGTACTTTAAACCTAGCTGGCATTTCTCCCTAGGCCCTAATTTAGGAGCATCCAGAGACAAAACTATAAAAGTAATTTGAATTTTCAGATAAAGTGAATTTTCAGTAAAAAAATAATGTATAATGTAATCATATGATTTGCATATTACTTTGGATTAAGGAGGTGGAATTTTTTGATATGTAGGAAGGCAAGAAGAAATTTGTGGTGGGGTACGGTTTTGATAGATGGGGCTATCTTTAGGAAAACAGATTTAGAAATATAAGTGCCCTGAGCTCATGGAGCATTGGGGCCACCATAGAGGGGAGGGCTATGGGAGGCCACAGTTACAACCCCTTGACACTTAACTCCTGTCCCTGCTATCTCTCGTCTTGTTCCTAGATGGCATGGCGAGGCTTAGCTGTAGCTGCCTATCTCGGGTGACATTTAAGGAATCTGAGCAGCAGAGGACAATGGAAAGGGACTGGGGTCTCCAAGAAGCAGGGAATATGAGTTCTGATCCTCATTTGCCACTAGCAGTGACAGCTAAGGGGCTTACTTCTCTGTTGTGCTTTTAGGTGGGCATATTAGGTTTTAAGCTCCTTAAAGCTTCTTTAGACTCATGGTGCTCAGCATAGGGCCTGGTACCTGGAACGTGCACCTAATACAGTTTTGTTTGCTTTTTTTTTATTTTTTTATTTTTTTTTTATTTTTAATTAGTTTCAGGTGTACAACACAGTGCAATAGTTATACAGTTTTTGAGTGAAAGCGTGAAATACATCCTTTTTATGATTATAAAAATAAGTTGGGGTTGGATGGTTATAGAGTGTTGTGTTTCCTAAGCTTCCTTCAAACTCTTAAACCCAGATTTTAGGTCATCTAGTTAATGTTTTCCCTACACACGCATCCCATCTGTAATAACCTAGGCATGTTACCTAGCTTTTTGCATTAGTAACAATATCCTCACCATCACCATGTTGTTTTCTTGTTGTCTTTTTTTTTTTGTTTTTAGAGGGCAGTGTCACTGGCCCTCATATGTGGGATCTGAACTGGGGCCGCTGGCATCTCAAGCCAGCTTTTAGCCACCGTGCCACTCAGCCGGCCCATTTTCTTGTTTTTATCTGCATTATTTAAGTTTCCTGGTCTCTAATCTTGCTTCCTTTCAAGAGGGTTTTAATGAGGTTGACTCATAGGTAACTGCCATTTTTGTAGGTCCAAGCCATTCAATCATTTCAAATGGTACAACTAAAGTTTATTATCCAAACTGTTGTTCAGAAGTTTGGTCCCTGCTTTGAACATTTCGATGGCTTCTCATTATTCGCCAGCTCCTCCCTCCATTCCACTGCCTCTGTCCACCTCCAGCCCCTGCTTGTCCTGACTCACAAGGGCTTTGATGATCAGACCCTAATTTTCTCAGCTGGCCGACCTGTTCTATTACCAGCCTCTTTCGGTGTCTACACTCCAGCTGACTGAAATTTCAGTGCTTGGACTGCTAAGCATTCTCTTCAGTGTGGGCCTCTGGGAATGGCATTTCTTTGGCCAAAAATACCCTCTTCTTCCTTCTCTTCTACCCGAAAAACCTGTAGCTTAGCTTAGCCAACGCCCATTTAGCAATGGGAGAGAAATAATATGCACATAAGAAATGCACTATTTAGTATTTTAGAAGTGAAAAGTGCTACTGAAAACAGTATTTTCTTTTCTGTCACTACCCTGATCCTGAATTTCAAATGTCCCTTTTCAATGTTGGTCCCATGACTGAGCATAGTACCACAGATGTAGTCTGATGAGCAGAGGCTGCAGTGGGAAGGAAGATGCGTGTCCTTGTTTGGGGCCCTATAATTCTGTCATTATGATTTTTTAAGGCAGTCAGCTGTTTAAAAATCTGAGCTTATAGTGGTTTTCCATTGCCTGGTTCATAAAAGAAGCTTTAAAAAAATTGTTTGGCTAGAATTTTGTATTTCTAGGAGCCCAGGAGAAAGGGATCATCATGGAAGTTAGGAAGGCATGACAATTTTCAGGAACAGTTCTTTTCTTTTCTTTTTTAAAACTAGCTTTGAGATATTTATAGAGCAGCTTAGGAAATAAAGTGCTTTCCCAGACAGGTGTGTTTGCTGTGTTTTGGAATACTGGTGTGGGAGAAAAGCTACTGCAGCCTTCTTTTAATTCACAGGAGAAGCATACCCTTTTGATCCCTCCTGTATAATACCATCAGCTTTGCCAGAATTATGAGTAATCAGTATAGGATATGTAGTTATTTTTGGTTGAATATTATGTTTTCATAAAGTATGAGATAATAGGAAATGAAGTGGGTGAAATAACTAAAGTTAAAAATGCAGACTTTGGATCTAGGCTGCCCAGATGAATCTGGACTCCACCTTAGACAGTTTATTTAAATTCTCTGTGCCTCACTTCCTGCACATGTAAAATGAGGAAAAAGACAGTGTTTTCTTCATTGGGTTATTTTGGGAGTTAAATGAGACAAAGTGCTTAGAACAATGCCTGGTGCATCATCAACACCATCGTCATAAAATAAATGTACTTATTTTTATTTTATATACAAATGGTCATTTAGAATCCCAGAGGCATTAAAAGAGCTGGTTAATATTTCATAATGCAATGCTTTTGCAAACCTCAAATTAATACTATAGGGCTGTGATAATTCTGTAAATCTTACAGTGCTTCCTACTTGTTTAGAAATGATTTTAATTTTGCTACATTTTTCTAATAAGCTGAACTTTGTTAAACATCTTGAAAAAGCATGATGAAAATATATTAAAATGTTCAAGAGATGGATATTTGTACCTTTTGTACATTCTAGATTTGGAAATACGATCAGAATTAGTGGTGGAGACCAAAATATATTCTCTCCCATTTGTATTCACTCTTTTTCTCTCCAGTCTTCCTTCCCCTCCCCTCTTCCCATCTGTGTTTTCCTTGATCTCATTCGTCCAGGCATACACATATATACACGTGGGTATCATATAGTCTTTCCCTCTCTATCTCTCTTCTTCATTATTAGGAAAATATAAGTAAGCTGTAACCTAAATAACTATTATTGCTTGGGTTTCTAGATTTATTTTGTACCGAATGTTTGTAGAATATCTAAAGAACATTTGTGGCTTTGTTGTTAGAATGGTATGAATGAGGCACCCATCATTGATTGATGATTATTTAAATATTGATGTAAATTCAAATTCTCTCTTTCATGGCACCCATTATACTTATAATTCCAAAATATTTGTCAGAATGTTCTAAAAATAACTTAATTTGTGACATACTTTTTTGGACCTTACAACTTTTCCTCTTATAATCACTTCGGGACATTTCGGTTGATTCAAAGCTGTTTCCCAGTTGCATAGTCCTTTCTAGATGCTATTCATGATATCCTCTGGTGAGACAAAGATTTTAATTTCTTGGCCAATTTTTATTTTCATCTCTTAAGTGAAACATTTTAAAGTTACAACATGAACACAAATAAAATTATAGACACTTATGTATGATCATAAAATTAAGCAGCTATCAATATTTCCATGTAGTTGATTCAGATCTTTCTGGGTGTTTTTTTTTGTCTTTTTTAATAAAACATTATAGATATAATTAAAGTCCCACTGTTCATGCCCTTCCTCTCTTTCCTACCTGAGGGGTATTCATTCTCAAATGTTGATATGAATTATTTTTTTGAATGTTTTATATTTTTTCTGGATCTGTATACACTATTAGTTTATATATACAAAAATGAGTTGACATAGCACCCCTGAGTCTGCTGCCCTTAGAAAGCCCTGACTATAAAGTTGGCCATTGGCTGGCTTCTGAGAACTTGGATTTTAAGAGAGTTTCCCGCCATTCCCAAAACTGATAAAAGGGCTCACTGTTCCTAAACTGCACAAACAACATGGTTGATGCTAATCACCTTCTTTCTGGGAATGTGGAATTTTGTTTTGTGCCAGGTAGAGGTGGCCTACACAACCAGCCCCCAATAAAAAGCCTTGAATACTGAGCCTATAATGTAGACAACATTTCCTAGGTGCTATCACAATTCATTGCTGGGGGAATTAAGTGTGTCCTATATGACTCCACTAGGAAAGGACTCTTGGAAGCTTAAGCTTGCTCCTGGTTTTCTCTGAACTTCACACCATGTGCCTTTTTCCTTTGTTGATTTTTCTTTGTTTCCTTTCAGTATAATACATCTTAGCCATGAGTAGCACTATATACTGAGTCCAGTGAGTCCTCCTAGTGAATTATAAACCTGGGGCTGGTGTTGGGGACCCCTTACAAAATGTAGCTTTTATATTGGTTGGCACATAGGCTATGCAGCAAGAGACCCCAGAATGCAGTGACTTGAACGAGGAAGAAATACAGAGTGTGCCCAAAAAATGTATACACATTTTAAGAGAGGAAAACTGTCTTAAAATTGTACCGCTCAATATGTACCAATAACAAAAGATGAATACAAGTCACGTTTGACTTCTGCAATTACAAGAGGTGCTCAAAGTGGTTACCATCAGCGTCCAAACACTTCTGATTACAGCGAACTACTGCTTGAGCAACGTTGACTAAAGTGTTCACTTGTATACATTTTTTGGCATCCCCCGTGTATGTATTTATTTTTAGGGTTTTTTTTGTTTTGTTTTTTTTTTGAGGGCAGTGTCACTGGCCTTCATATGTGGGACCCCGAACCGGGGCTGCTGGCTTCCAAAGCCAGCACTTAACCACCGTGCCACTCAGCTGGCCCATATTTATTTATTTTTAATGTAACAGTTTAGAAGTTGAAAAACCGTTAGGCTGACAAGGGTAAATAGCCAAGCAGCATATACACAAGTGACTGGAACAGTACACATTAGGGAGAACTTTCGGGGACAGCAGGACTGGGAACAGGGATGGACCCTCTGTTGCATTCTAGGACATCACAAGTAACCCGAGCAAATCTTGATGACAGACTTTGGGAGATGGATCTCAATAATTGGGCTGTGGTGCTTTCAAGCTCGTGATTAGGGAAGTACCAGGTGACCTTCTGGCATGATCATAGGCCAACATCCAGTAGTAGGAGGACCCGGCAGACCTTTGTGTCAGCCCTCTCCTGCTAGATGAGGGTTTGAGATTGAAGTAGCCCAGCCTTTCACCTGGCACGATCAGTGGGCTGGGGTCCGAACCCCACGGTGGCAGTTACATTTACAGTATGACATCACCAGCTCGCAACAGGATTTGTCTCATCAGAACCCATGATTGAGAAGAATCCTATTTTCTCCCTATGCCAATGGAAAGGGTGTGAATATTCTCCTATTTATTTCAGTTATCCCGACATCCAGGACTCCCTGTGCTCCAGTCTTTTCCTCCTGTCCCCCTTTGGGTATTAAAATCTATTCCCCTATTTAAATGAGGGTTACTATACCCTTCCCATTCCCCTTCCCCCCAAAACAGAACAAAACAAAAAACCCTCCCACCCCACTCTAACATCTTTCCTCACCTGGCTGCTTAACCTGCCTCAAAGAAGGTCTTCAGTTCTTTATTTCTGGTACTGGTGACTTCTATATTGCAAGCCAGGTTTTCCTTTAAAAAGTTGATGCTTGTGGGCCGGCCGAGTGGCACGGTGGTTAAGCGCTGGTTTGGGAGGCCAGCGGCCCCGGTTCGGGTCCCACATGTGAGGGGGCCAGTGACACTGCCCTAAAAAAAAAAAAAAAAAAAAAATGATGCTTGTATTTCATGTAGTTTTTCTAGAAATTCTTTGCAGCAGTTTTTTCTTAAGTTCACAATGTTCCTTTATTGTTTGAATATAATTACTGCTTTTTTTTTGGTAAAGAACTATAACAGAATAGCACCTAAGATGTTGTTGTTTCCAAAAGAAAGATTGCCCAATTTAATAATTGAATACTCAGCCTATTTCACTAATTTATAGGGGGGAAAAATCGACTAATTGATCAGCTGATGAGCGGGATGTCTGTATCCACTGTGTGTTTCCTTGGTAGTAAAAATAACAAAGGGCCTTGGTTCTTGCTCTTTTCTCCCTCCCTCCCTTCTTCTCTCTTTTGCTCCTTCTCTCCCATCTCCTTTTTATGGTGATGTCTATTGACTAGCACTAGCATTCTGTTTTGGGCTTTCTTGTCCAAGGAGTTGAAGATGAGTTGATAATTGATGGTACCATAAAGGAAATTTAGGAGAACTGTTTTTATAATTTACGCAGATATATACACTGCAGGTCTTTCTTTTTAATCTACTACTCCCTTCCAAAGAGAGTTATAAATTCACATGGAGGAAGGCCACTAAGGAAGATGTTGTTGTTCTCCAGTGGAGAAGATTTTTAGATTGTGTCTGTCTTATCTGGTATAAACATATGATTCAACCAAAAAATAGCCTAGCTGCTTCTATTTAGGAATGACTGCTATCCCTTTCTTTCCTCTCTCACTCCCTCTGTCTTTCTCCCCTCCCCTCCTTTATTCTTTTGTCTTCTCTGTCACAATACTTTTATTTAATGCCTCATGACAGTTATCTATAAAAAAATATGTGTTTAAAGCTATTCTTAAAATTTTGATAAACGATGAGGTGTTTTTTTTTAAATTAGTTTCAGGTGTACAAAACTATATATATATATATATATATATATATATATATATATATATATATATATATATTATAGTTGACATTCATTATTATTCAGCTTCACTTTCGGGTGTACACTGCAGTGGTCAGCAGCTACCCCGTCCATGAAGTGTTCTCCCTAATAAGACAAGTGTCCATAGGATACCTCAGAAAATCTTTACAGCATTATTGATCATATTCTCCAAACTGTCTTTTGTGTCCCCATGGCATCCACAAGATTGCCCTCCTTTATCCTTTTTACTTTGGGGTTGCTTAATGTTGACTGCAAATAAGATCTCTACCCTGATGAACAAATTACTTAGAATCTCTTCTCTGAACACTGCTTGAATTTTTGGCCTTGACAAGATAACCTTACACATTACTTCCATTGTCCCAGAGAAATAGGAAAGTGATGAAAGGGTTTAGATAGAGGAGAACCATAAGCTCTACTGAAAAATAAAAATACATCTCAGAATAGGTGCATACCTATTCAATGGTAGATACTAATATAGTTTTTACATCATTTTAGTGGCTTATTGTTACATTTAACATTGTTTTGGTGGCTTATTTCTTCAATAATGAGTAATATGTTTTCAGTTATTTTCTATCTCACTGACAAATGAGACAGAAATTGGCCGCTAATTACATGTTAATTACCTGGATTTATGCTTTTATACTTTGATGTGAGAAAATTACTTCTTTAGTGTCGGATGTAGCTAAGTAACATTCTTTAGGAACTTGTAAAAACACCACTTTTTTTCATCATTTGCTAATTACATACTGTAGGACAGCAATTAAATTGCATTTTTGAGTCTGAGCCTTTTAATCAACCAGGAAGAGACTGAACCCTTTGTGCTTTGACCAGCCCCACTGAGGTTGCTGTAGGTACTAAATTAGTTTCAATGGGAAATTCTGATAGTACTGTATTCACTGTAGCAAGTACACCCCTGAACTACAGATGCTTCTTCTAATTAACCTTATGTACTATAGCTAGAATGATATAAGACTCACACATAAACACCCCAATATATAACTTCAAGCCTGACTAACTTCCTTGGTGTCCATCTATAAGTGCTTGACAACCTACTTTTACTTAAGAGATTTAAATACAAAAATTGACAGTTGAGTAGTACCCGGTATGTGACGTTAATATTTATGGAAGCTATTTGCCATTTAATAATTTTTGTCGTTACTTATGATAAATGTAAGAGATAGCAAGTATAGGTGACTTGATTATGGGGTTCAGATCATAAAGCTTAAGAGAAGGGCTGTGATTTTATGTGGCCTGGGAGCATGACTAGACTTCCGTACTTCTGTTTCATGGTCTATAAAATGGGTCTAATAACAAGGATGCCTGCCTCACATAATTGTTACAAGCATTACATAAAATGTTTACATGAAAAACATCTTATAACTTGTAAATATCTTAAGAATTTTAGTTATCTAATGCTTTATATCAGCTAATAGATTTAATCCTCTAAAGGGAAGATACTCAGAATCTAAAAAGGAAGTCTAATTTGTAGTTTCTATCTTGATTATGTCTATTAACCTTGAAAAATTAGATAGCTTCTTATTATGAAACTCCTTTAATAGCCAAAGATAAAGAACAGATTCTTATGATTTTGGATAGCATTAGCTATTAATAAGAGTTTTTATTTTTCTAAAGGATGTTTCAACTAGATATTGTATTTTTATCATTCACCTCATTGTAAAAAAAGAGTACCAATGGGTAAGAATTCCACAAAGACTCACTAGTTCACCATACGGAAGATCTGCTTCCTTATGAACCCTTAAAACATCACAGGGTTTTTATACCTTGAATATTTTTTATTAAATGGCACAGTGGGTTTGAAAGGTAGACATTTAAGTCAGACTGCCTGCATTTGAATCCTAGCTTAACCTAATAGATGTAGATTGTTGGAAAATTTATTTAATCTTTCATTTATGATTGGATCCATGAAGACATTGTAATGGTGTGCCTTGGGTATTTGTCCAGTTGGTTCTTTCTCTCTCTCTCTCTCTCTCTCTCTCTCTCTCTCTCTCTCTCTCTCTCTCTCTCTCTCTCCCTCTCTCCCTCTCTCCCTCTCTCCCTCTCTCCCTCTCTCCCTCTCTCCCTCTCCCTCTCTCTCTTCTCCCTTACTGTATTTTAAAATTTAAAAACAGATTTGAAAAATAAATCAAATTGTCTCTCTCTTTTGTTGCACTGATCATGTGATTAATTTTTTAAAAATTATAGAACTAAAAGAACACAGGATCCTTGCTTCCTGTTGCTTGTTTTGTCTTTGCAAAATGTTCTTTGCCAGGAGTGTTTACAGTTGTTATCTATAAGAAAATTGGTTAGATAGGAATCACTCAGCCATACTGTAAGTGATCTGCTATAATTTATATTGGAATGTGGGAGATGCACCAGCTATAAATAAAAATAGTGGGAGAAACATTTCTTTTTGAAACAGAAGAAACTTTTTGTTTACTGGATATACTATAAGGCTGTAAGTTTTGCTTCAGGAAAGAACTGTTTATATAGCAGGAGATCATTTAAATAAAAGTTAAACTATACTAACTTCTGCAAACCCAAGGGTTTGTATATTTTAAACTTTTAACTGTATATTTTAACTGTATATTTTAACTGTATATTTTAACTGTATATTTTAAAATTTTAACTCTTTTAAAAGTTGTAATTTATAAATTGGTGATTGAAGATACAGAAAAATACATTTGAATATGATATGTAATATATTTAAATATTGTGTCAACCCAATTATCTTATGGGTTCCAGTTTGAGAATTTAATTTAGTAGCTCGCAATTCTTCATATGCAGCATTCTAGTCTATGGGGTTTGTGAAAAATACAGATTTCTGAGTTCATCCCCAGATATCCTGATTTAATAAGATCAGGGGCATTACCTAAGCATCTGTATTATTAACACATTTTATTGGTGATTCTTGTTCCACAGCTAGCTTCAGAAATCACTGGTATATCTTTCAGTCCCAACTCAGATTTGAAGCTCCCCAGGATAATTGTGAATGGGAGTTTAAAGAGGAGGAAGCTGCTGTGTGGTTTTACAAGTAAGCTCTGTGACTTCTCAGGCATTCAATCTTAGGGTTATTTTCCTGTAAACCACAGAATATGGCTATACTAATTTAAGCAATCAAAAACTGGAATTAATTGAAAAGATCCTGCTTAGTTCAAAGAATCAAAAAACTGAACAAACAGATGCTAGATTTAAAACAATGAGACAACTTTAAGATCATCATTTGCAGACAGTCATGGACATGCTGAGTGCTGTTGTTGGCTCAGTTCCAATAGTCATGAGTTCCTTTAGGTCTTTTCAAAATATTAAATTGCAAAAATGGAATCTTACTAGTTTCGTATGAGACATGCATGTATATCCACTCCTGTGTTTAGAAGCAAAGGTCTTGTGTTTGTCAGTTTGGCAGAGTTGCCTTCAGAGATACTGAGCAGAAAAAAAAAAAAGATCATCAATAGATTCTGCCTTTTGGCTCCCTCTTTCCATCATGTATACAATTCTGAAAATTCCCCTACTTAAAATAAATGTAGAATTTCCTGAGTATAGCTACAAGTGTGCCCTTGTATCCCAATGGATGGCATCCCCAAATCATACTGTCAAGGGGCCACTATTCCTCAGGTCTAGGTGATAATGATTTTCCTCCAGGTTTATTATATTATCATCTAAATATTCAGTAACCTGTAGATCAAATGGTAAATATAGACACCTCTTTACTTGATATCTATACCTATCTATATCTATATCTATATCTATACCTATATATCTATATCTATATAGGCTTATATTGATATAGAAATATATATATATAGATATAATGATAGGAAATATCAAAATATCAAAAAAGGAAATGAGGAAAAAATTACAAAAATATATGTACTATTGCAAGCTTTTTTTCTTAACTGGCTCCTGGGTCATAACTTACATTTGTAGCTTCCTTTATCCATTCTATATTGTCCTTTCCTTCACCAAGAATCTTAGCCAATGAGGAGGTTAAAATGACTTAGACATACAGTTTCAGCTTTTCATACAGTGGAACTATTGTGCTCCCTGCCAAAATATTCTTCCCTCTGTTATTAAAAAATCCAAATCAGCAGTACACAGAATCACAGGATTAGGGGAAAAACTGATATTTAATCATTAAGTATAATTTTTAAAGACTCAGATCCTTAGTTTATGGACCCTTATATTTTGGCTCTTGTTGAAATAGTACCATATGTCACTGGTTCAGAGCATAAAATATTATGTAAGAGAGAGAATAACTCAATCTCACAAAGTTTTATTTCACAAATAGAGCTTCCAAAAGGTCATTCTTTGGGTACATACGAAAAAAAAAAAAAAAAAGCATGAATCTTAAATGTTAGCCTATTACCTTATTTTTTTTTTATCTTGAACTGACTTACTCATTAGAGGCATCAATATGTGAGATATATATGCACTGTGGGATTGTGTGAGAGACAGCTGTTGTATTCCTGAGGCAGTATGGCAAATTTATACTAATGGCCTTGCCAGGTAAATACAGATTGGTAGTGGTATTCTTGTCTTATTAGAAGAGAGAAAAAAGAAAAAAAAAGTAGTACATTTATCTTATGAAAGCTGCATATTAGGTGAAACAGGCTATGTTAATTAAACCAGTAACAAACAGTGTCTGGAACAGTAACTATAATTATAATCACCACTTTATTACTTTTATAAAAACCCACAATAATTCTTTAAAACTTGAATTTAATATTTGTGATTAAATATTAAAAACTCTTTTCACTCTATGATAAATTCTAGACTATAGGCTGTATTATTGATCTGAACTTATTTCTTATATAAAATCATGTGAGAGATGAGTTTTCGATGATTGGGTGACCTTTAAGTGATTTATTTGTTCCAGAGGTTTATTAAACCCTATTATTGGGCCAGCCAAGTGGCAAAGTGGTTAAGCGCTGGCTTGGGAAGCCAGCGGTCCCAGGTCGGGTCCCACATATGAGGGCCAGTGACACTGCCCTCAAAAAAAGAAAACAAACAAACAAACAAAAACCCTATTATTTACCTGGATAACTACTTATTGCAAGAGAAATTATCTGTCAGGAAGTCCAGTATGTGAAATAGACGGAAGTGAGCTGTTCCATTTCAGAGTCTCTGTCACATGCTTCACCTTGGTCCTGTGGCCTCAGGGGAAGAGGTTCATTCAGGATCACTGATGGTTCTTGGGGCATAGTTTCTGGATAGTTGGTGTAGTAAGCAGGATTTTAAGATGGCGCCAGGATTTCTATCCCTGGTTTACATGCCTTGTATAACCCCCTCCCCAAGTGTGGGCAGAACCTGTAAGTATGATGAAATATCAAAAGGGAGATTCTCCGGGGTGGACTTGACCTCATTAGAGGACCTAATTAAAAGGAGAAGTATTTGGGTTGGCCGAGTGGCAAGCCAGCTCTGAGCAGGAGGGCCCCAGTTCGCTGAGGGCCAGTGACACTGCCCTCTACAGCTAAGATGGTGAACAACAGCTCCACCTGGAGCTGGGCTGCTGTGAGTCCCCAGACGACATAGCTGCAGCCCCTGCTGCAGTGGGCTGCCATAGGCTACAGTGAGTGGCCGGCAGCCAGCGTGAGCTGCTGTGAGACACCATGAGCGACCGTCCAATGGCCAGCGAGCCATCTGCCTCACACGGAAACAGCGCAATAATGATACCAACATGCGCCAGTGAAGCAACGTCCTCCACAACTAGAGTGAAGAACAAAAGGACAGCAACTTGTCTGTTCCCCTTCCCTAACTCCCCAACGGTGTTCCCGTCCCCCAATTCCCCAATAAAATCTTTAACAACAACAAAAAAAAGAAGTATTCAAGAGATGTGCTCCTGCTGTCCTGGAAGAAAGCAGAAGGCCATGTTGTGAACTGCCTGTGAGGGGCTCATAGCAAGAAACTACCAAAAGCCTCTAGGAGTTTAACTTGGCTGACAGCTGGCAAGGAAACTGGGATCTCAGCTATATGAACACAAGGAAATGAAGTATGCTAACAACCCATGAATTTAGAAGACCCCAAAGGTCAGATGAGAACGTTGGCTTGGCTGACAGCTTGATTTCAGCTCTGTGAGAACCTAAGGGGGGGGGGGGGAAACAACAGTTGAGCCCTGCCCAAACTCTGACCTATAAGACCAGTTCAGCCTGGCCCAGACGCTGACCTACAAGACTATGAATTAACAAATGAATGTTGATTTAAGCTGCTAAAAAGATGTGGTGATTTGTTATACAGCAAATAGAAAGCTAAGACTGTTGGCATAGTGTTGGTCATTATAACTTCTATGACTGGAAATAAAACTTTCAAGTCATGTTCATGGTGGTTTGGAAACATCATGTACAGTTATATGAAAGGAAACACTTATATTTTAACAGTGTATAATGAAAGCTGCCTCTTGCATCGAATCTCAGTCTTTCTATTAATAGCCCATAGGATGGTTTCATGTGGTTCTATTCTAGAAATGAAAGGTTTCGTTGCTACTAATAATAACTATTATAATAATTATAATTATAAAAATAGTAAGTAATATAACTAGGTGGATAAAAGCATTACTATTTTATTATATTTATTATATAGTTTGAGAATTCTCCTTAGGAAGGGGCCAGCCTCTTTTGGTAAAAAATAAAATATAAAAGCTTGCTTGTGTCGGAAAATGAGATCATACAGCACTTGTGTGTGAGCAGATTTTTCCTATTTGAGAAAGAAAATGAATTTTCTTGGGGCACCGGAAAAGGAAGAAAAAGAAGAAAGATAGGCATTGGGAACCCTGAAATGGTGGGTGCTGTGGGCTAGGTCACCATTCCCTGAAAAAATGTAAGACAATAACTAAATTTATCAAATATTTATTGAAAGAGGATCTTCCTTGGGAGCCATAAAAGGGAATGAACTTGGTATTGTAGTCAGCATGAGATGTAAAGAAGACATTCTTCAGGGAGTAAGGGGCATGAAGAAGTAGTCAGCTTTTAGGAATTTGCCGAAACCATGGAGAGGGCTCTGAACTCCCATAAGTCTCTTAGATATGGGGAAGCAGGACTCAACATGTAAATACCTTCAATTTAAGTTTTCCATGTGTTAGGCACTATGATGGACACTTTAATTATATAATTTTATTTTATTCTCCTGAGGGGTAGGTCCTTTTTCTGTCTTATTCTCTGTAAATTCCAAGTACTTAGCATAGTGGCTGATCTGTTAGGAGCTTTATAAGTGTTTTCTCAAATTTATTTACCAAAAAGAAAAATATATAGTGTCTGTTATATACTAAAAGCTATGTTTATAATGATGGACCTAACAGACTTGGCTCTTGACCTCACAGATCATGAAATAGATTCTGTTATTGTCCTCATTTTACTGAGATAGCACAAGTTCAATGAGGTTAAATAACTTTTCTGCTCAGCTAGAAAGTGGAAAAGCCAGCAATGATATCTCTTTTGTTCAATTCCTAATATAATACGCTTAAGTACTACAACATTTAAATGAGATTATTTTGGATGTCATTTTTCAACTCAAGAACTTTTAATATGAAATCCTGCTCAATAAAAATCTGTAACTGCCCATATACTTTTTTTCAGGAGGCTGACATAATTCGTTTTAATCAGTCAATTTTAAAATACTTGAAACTTTATTTATAAAAGACAGATATTTGTAATTCCAGTAATGGAGCTGGTTCAAAGCTCAGTTCCATCTCGAACATCTAGTTAGTCACTGTGTTTTGGAAACCTAAACTTCTTTCCAGATAAAAGAACAGACATATATTCACACCTATGCCTCGTCCTTCTCTGATTTCCACCTGCTTTGTTGAATTGCCTCTTAATAAAATGCTTCCCTTATTTGATTAGCTTGAAAAGCTTGCTGTGTAATATTGACAGCCTTCTCTATCCCCACACCATTAGTGTCTGCTCTTTCTCCCTTCACTCTTCTCTGAAGACCCTAAAACACTATCATTTTAAGAGCCAAAAATGTTCAAACACTGGCTAAAGTATACTTATACATGGGCTTTATTTTGTGTTGCCCCACTTTTGCCCAGTTGTTCCCTCCCCCTCTGTCTCTCACACTAGTTATGTCATATTTATGAAATGCTAAACTCAGCATCTTTTATTAACATTTATGCACTGTTATTGTATTTGCAATGTATTTTCCTGTTTCCATTTCCATCGAAAACTTGTGAAGGTTTTAAAAGGTTAAAATAAAATTCTGTCAATAAATGATACTGTAGATTTCATGCAGCATCCCCAAGAGCTCAGCTAAATAGCAATCCACCCTTTTATACATCTCTGACTGGGGCAGTATTTTTTCACTCCATAACTTTTACTGTATACAACCTGGTACTATGCTGTATGGCTTTCCTCACTTTTTTTTTTTAAAGTTTGCTTGTATTTTGTCAGTTAGTTTCCATATCTACTTAAGAAAATCATTTCTTCATAATATAACACTCACAATGCTCTGAGCTTTTGCTCTGAACTAATTTATCAACCTTTGGAAGTAATTATATCTCAAACACAGAGAATCCACAACTTCCTACCAAATTCTCTAATGAAGACAAGAAGAAAAATAGCCATTTTTACTCTCAACACTGAGTTGAGAACATCCCTTTTAAAGTACATGGTCATTTAGTGAATGCTGCATTCATTTTGCCTGTGTTTTGTATTGTAGTTCCACTTAAGGTAGATGCAAAGAATGCCACCATTTTCTATGGAAACCAATAAAGGACTTTAATAAGAAACACCAGTCTTTTAATATGGGTGAGATCTTTATAAGTGGAGATGGGATCATTCATACATTATCTATTTCAATTCCACTATTAAAGAGAATTTTTCCAGAAAACATTTCTTGAAAGGGTTTTTTCATGACTCTAAGCATTCATTCTTTACGTGATCATTACTCAGACTATGCGGAAAGAGTCAGCTCAGTTGGAAATAGTTTATTTGGTGACAAACATTTCAAGAAGTTCAGAGTGTTCATTCCCTGCTAGTTCCAGATTTTCATTGCTGGTTGGTGAATGCCAGTTTTTGAGCTAAGAAATTTCAGCTGAAATAATGGGGAAAGTGCCATTTCCCTGAGCACAAGCAGAGACGACACTGACCTAGCTTCAAAGTAGGAGTGCCTTATTTCTGTCCAATGCTTGGCGACATCAAAGGCCACTCAGAATATCGAGGCTATTACTGAAGTGGCTCAAGGTAGCAGAGCTGCCGGCAATGGAATTATGTCACACCAGATGGCAACTTGGAATACGTCTAGCCTCTTCAGAAGAAAGTTTGGATAGACTTGAGAAATGCTGGAATGGAGAGACAGAGGTAGACCAGTCATGTCTGGGACTGCTGGGTCCTCTCTCCTTTACCAATCTAGATAGACCTTTCTAAATTGACGTTTCCGAGCAGGCTTTAGCACTACCCAAGTGCAATTATTCTACAAAAACGTATAATCCTAAATCCCTTTGATATTTCTCTTTTTTCCGTTCTACTTTCTCATTCTCGTATAACTTATATGAATTCACATGGAATAAAGATGCAGAGGAAGAACCAGCTATGTTCGTAAATCCAGGATTTGCACCAGAATGGTTTAGAAAGATGTGTGCAAGGAGCTAGCAACCATTCCATCCTCTTTCCTTTCTAAGGGTGATACTCAAAGTACTTACCTACCATGTAGCATGGGCACACCCAATCAGAGCAGACAGTGACACAGGTGCTGAGGCAGGTTGGTGGCAGCCCCTGGCTGTACCAGGCATTTACCTTCTAGTTAACCTTTGTGGACCTGCAACACTCAAGAGTAGTTTGGTTTTGTTTTTGTTTTTGTTTTCCAGGGCAGTGTCACTGGCCCTCATATGTGGGAACCGAACCGGGGCCGCTGGCTTCCCAAGCCAGCGCTTAACAACCGCGCCACTCGGCCGGCTCCCACTCAGAGTAGTTTGGATAGCAATTATTTGCCAATTGATATGGGAACATTTCAGTATTTAAACATCTGGTAAGACCATGCTCACAGTGCTGGCTACCTCCTCCTCCTCTCTCTCATTTGCAATACTTGAATTCTTGTTTATCCATGCACTTAAGTGAATGCCACTTAGGAAGAATTGATAGGCATTTGATCATTACTCTGCCATACTCACGTAGTAGCTTTTTATTTTAAAAAATGCGGACATTTGGTTATTAAAAGATACTGTCTTTGGCAGTGCAATATAAGAACAATATGAAACAATTTATACCCTCCAAGGGTATACTGGTTTAATCAACAGCTCTGTGAGGTGGGCCTTGGAGGCCATAATATCTTCCTTCATTCTGCAGATGAAGAAACATGCCCTTGGAGATGAGGTTCTCAAAATGCAGTTCCTAATCTGGAACCTCAGCCTCACCTAGAAACTAGTTAGAAATGCACTTTTCAGGCCCCAACCAAGTCCTACCGCATCAGAAACCCTGGGAGTGGGACCAGGTAGTCTGTGTTTCAGCAAGCCTTCCGGGTGCTTCTAATGCACTCCCTTGCTTGAGACACTATCTCAGAGGTTTAGTGACTCAGGCCTTCAGTGACATTCAGACAGTTCAAGTCCAGGGCCCTCTCTCCGCCTTACCTTTCCGCCTCCGTAGTGGCAGGCATTTGTTGAATGTCCAAGCTAATTTGGAATAATTATGTGTAGTCTGTGGTGGAGTTAATGGTAGATAGTATACCTAGCTAGTGTTAGGTAATATTTTTGATAGTATCTGCGAATCAGAAGAGCTGTTCAATTTAAATATAAAATGGAGACAAGAGTGAAAAGAAAACTGCTTTATCCTTCTATTTCCATATGTGTAAATATCTTTTTTTCTGTATGTGACATTGTAAATGAAATCATTCTAACTTTAATGTTTACTCTTTGATGTTTTACTCATATTTAATAATATATAGCACTTATATGTAATCTGTTACACATATTTGAAAATGTATATTTAAAGTTTTCAGACTCTAATAGTTATTACCTAATGATTCTCTTTTGTTGTTCATCTTAAACTTGCTGCTCCTGTATTTCTATTGCTGCCGGTATCCCTGGTGTATGGCATTTTGTCCCCTTTCTTCTTCTTAATATAAATTGATATCTAACTTTTTAGTTTTCCCCTTGGTCATCTGTATTTTCCCTTAGAGAATATTATGCCACATAATGTTTTCATTGTAGCCCTGGGTGCTTTTTTCAATTTATATTTTAGAGGCACAGAGAGACTCTGCAAAATTCAAGATCAGAGTGATTATGTTTCTTCTTTGGAGCAAAACATTCCTTACACTGGAATATATTTGAATTTAGTTCCCACTGTCAAAATTTTAGAGTTTTTCCTCATCTCCTTATCTTAATTATTTAATAATTTTCTAATATAAAGCACTTCTACTTCATGGGCTCAAATCCTTATCCTGCCAATGCAAGCCTCTGCCTGGTATGGCACTTGCCTCTTTCTCCCCACTACCCACCACCTTCCCTCCCTAGCTTCCTTCCCCTCCTTCCCTCACCTTGAAGATGGCCAGTTTTAACAGAGGCCCCCACTGGGCCACCATGTAGGATCCACAGTTTGTGTGTGTGTGTGTGTGTGTGTGTGTGTGTGTGTGTGTGTGTGTTTTAGATTTTATTGGGGAATTGGGGGAGGGGAACAGCGTTGGGGAATGGGGAAGGGGAACAGACAAGTTGCTGTCTTTTTGTTCTTCAGTCTAGTTGCGGAGGATGTTGCTTCACTGTTGGTATCATCATTGCTGTCTTCACGGTTGAGGCAGATTGGTCGCCCGCCTCTGGATGGTCACTCACCGCGGCTAATGGCAACTCACGCCGGCTTCCAGCCGCTCACGCTGGCTGCCGGCCACTCACTGTAGCCTATGGCAGCCCACTGCAGCAGGGGCTGCAGCCTTACTCCATCACCGGGGCTCGCACAGCCCAGCTCCAGGTGAAGCTGTTGTTAGCTGTAGAGGGCAGTGTCACTGGCCCTCAAATCCTGGGATCTGAACCAGGGCCGCTGGCATCCCAAAACCAGCGCTTAACCAATGTGCCACTCTGCCGGCCCTAGGATCCACAGTTTTGATGAATTGAGGTCAGAATAGCAAGCAACCATATTACAAATGATCCCTTTCCTCTGCGTAGACCAGTAAACCTGGCCTCCTGCTGATACCACTTACATTTTGTTACACATTTGGTCAAAAGAACAGCAAAATTCCACTGCACAGTATCCCACAGCCTCAGGATTTAGTCTTTGTGCCAAACCCTGACTTCTTATTTATATCCCTTGCACCATGCTGTCCGTAGATGCTAACCTATGCCCTAATATCAGTTTTAAAGCCAGAAACTCTTCCTAAGAGGGGACCTGGTCAGGTAAACTGCTGATCTACAGCCCTGACGCCTACATGTAATGTATAAGGGCCAGCTCCCTTCCTCTCTCCCCAACTGAACAATCTGAGACAGATCACAAACCTATGAAGGGAGAGAAGCAGTGGGCTTCCCCATACATAATGTCTTTGTTTCAGTAAACAAGAGCGTTCTAATGTTGAACTCTCATTTCTAACCTTGTGATAAAAACTACAAAACCCCCAGTAGCTTCTCTCTGTAGGAGGGATCCAAAGAGGAAATCTCCTGGTGTAGCTTGAGCAAGAAATGATCTCCCCTGAATTGTTTCACATGTAGGGTATGTTATGATCATGGACATTGCCAGTATGTGACAGAATTACTAAAGTAAGTTCATTTACTACTGCTCTTCTCGGCCACTCCATTTGCCCTGTGCATTAAGTAACATTTTGGGCTTTCGGTATAAGGAATAAAAGTGCGCTGGGTGCTAGAACCTTTCTTACAAATCATCACATGGAATCATCATAATAATCATTTGAGGAAATGAATGTTCTCATTTTTTTTTAAAGTTTATTGGGGAACAGCGTGGTTTTCTTTCCAGGACCCATCAGCTCCAAGTCAAGTCATTGTTTTCAATCTAGTCGTGGAGGGTGCAGCTCACTGGCCCATGAGGAATTGAACCGGCAACCTTGGTGTTATGAGCTCATGCTCTAACCTCCTGAGCCAACCGGCCGCCCTATTCTCATTTTTATTTTACTTTTTACTTTTTCACCCTTCCTCCAGGGCCCTCCTCTTGGGCAGCTTGTTCTCTATGTTTATGGGTCTGTTTTTTGTTTGTTTTTTTTCATTTGCTTCATTTTGTAGATTCCACATATAAGTGAAATCATATGGCATTTGTCTTTCTCTATCTAACTTACTTCACTTAGCATAACACCCTCTAGGTCCATCCATGATGTCGCAAATGGCAGGATTTTCATTCTTTGTTATGCCTGAGTAATATTCCATTGTGTGTGTGTGTGTGTGTGTTTGTGTGTGTCGCATACATGCACACATACATACATACATGAACCTCTTCTCTATCTGTTTATCTATTGATGAGCATCTAAGTTACTTCCATATCTTGGCTATTGTAAGTAATGCTGCATTAAAGATAGGGGTGCATGTATCATTTCGAATTACTGTTTTTGTTTTCTTTGGATACATATCCAGAAGTGATATTGCTTGGTCATATGTCAACTCTGTTTTGAATTTTTTGAGGAATCTCTATACTGTTTTCGATAGTGACTGCACCAGTTTACAATCCCATCAGCAGTGTATGAGAGTTTTCTTTACTCCATGTTTTCAGCAACACGTTCTGATTTTTTGTTAGCCATTCTGACAGGTGTGAGGTGGTCTCTTGTGGGTTTTATTTGCATTTCCCTGGTGATTAATGACGTTAGCATCTTTTCATATGTCTATTGGTCATCTGTATGTCCTCTTTGGAGAAATGTTTATTCAGGCCTTCTGCCATTTTTAACTGGGTTGTTTGTTTTTCTTTGAGGGTGGTATTGTTTATCATTCTTTAGATCTTGGATGAATGTCACTTTCTTGCACATTCTCCCTGACACTCCAGACTGTGGTCAGGCCAACCATTCTATATCCTCAGAGTACTAAGTACCTTCTCTTCCCTGTACTCATTATGCTGGGTAATCATATACCTGTGCATTACTTGTTTAAGCTTTGTCTTTTCCATCAAAGCCCTTGAAGGGCCAGGAATCTCTCTGTTTTACTCATCATTTTCTTCGTAGTACCTGGCAGAGTGCTGGGCACGTAGTAGGCACTCCAGAAATATTTGTGGAATTGAATGGACTGACCCCTAGAAATGCATTGGCTGTTCGGGGGTAGTTCTTTATGGTGAAGTCAAGCTTGCTGGGCCAATTTGCCTACTCACAGGAAGAAATGGAGCATTTACTCAGAGTTGCCAAAGGTAGGTTACTGAGTCATAGTCATAGGGAGATGGTGCCTAACACACAGTCTAGAAATGGAGGAATTGGTAATAAAATAGGTAGTCAGGAAGATCTAGATCAAGAAGAAATATAGTTGGAGGAAACATTTCAGAACTAAAACCATAAAAAATGATCTCCTTTCATGTAGTAACCTGTGAGATAATGGAAGCAGAACAATAAAGCTTAGGTAGTAGCTTTTGAGGTTTCTTAGAAATACCTACTTTCTTTTAAGGGTGGTAATTGCTTGTATCAAGGTCAAGAGATTTAAAATTATTGTAATCATTCAAAGGTGTTGTTGAGAGTATTTCTTTGCTAGCCATCTCTGTTGTCAAGAGATTTAAAATTATTGTAATCATTCAAAGGTGTTGTTGAGAGTATTTCTTTGCTAACCATCTCTGTTGTCATTTATTTGATGCCATAGCAACAGCTTCCAAATTTAAAAATAAATTCCTTTCACAGCATTTTAAACCAAGCAACTATGCAAAAGTGTAATCAGTCACCTCATTCTCTTGAAATGTATAACTGAAATGGCAATAAATAATCCACCAATGTAGACAGGATGGAAGAAACAGAAGTGGAAGAAAATTTAGTGTAAGGAAAAAATATAAAAATCTATTTATGGAAGTGTTTATTTTCACATTGCCTCGTTAATAATCAGTGACATCTTTTACTTTCTTCTATTTATAACCTTCTTCTTCCTTTTGCCACATAAAATTATCCAATTTTTAAGTAATTCGTATGTGCAATAACTCTAGTGCTGTCCTGTGGGAGCTAATCCCTTGTGACTGCTTTTCTTTGCTTCTGGGTTAGCCACTTAATACTAAAAACGACTCTTGGCTTCGATGATTCAAAGCATAGCAAGAAAATAATAGTAATTCTGTACCAGAAAAATAAGGGCACCATTCCCTAACATGCAGTAGAACAAACAGGCTGCCATTACAGTATTTTAATTAAATGAATACATTTAAAAAATTTTGTCACAGTGAAAAAAATACTGTAGAATGACTTATAAAGTATGTACTTTTTTTTTTTCTAGCCATATACTTTGAAGGCATTTTTTTTTTTAGATTCTTCATTCTAAACATTCTCTCTGGGGAAGTAAATAAGTAGACAATGTGCTTATTTGAGCATACACTTCATTAATCTGTGGAGAGTATCAGTAGTCTTTGTATGAATGTCCAATAGCACTTTAAAGCTTCCTAGAAAATATGAAGCTGCCAGAGCAAGACCTAAAATATGGTCGGCACTTCAGACACTGCCCTCACAGCAGTTTTGACTTCAAGTACAGTAAGTTAATTCTGCCTGAGTTTGAACTTTAGATGAATGAAACATATACATATTACAGTTTTTTTTGTGTCTGGCTTATTTTTCTGAAACGTACCCATATATGTGTAGCTATATTTCATTCATTTTTATTGCTATACAGTTTTCCATTACATGGATATACCACAATTTTTATTATTTTTTATTTTTTTTTAGCTGAGCTATCCTGCCATGCTTTTTGGCAGCTTAGCGGCAGCTCAGCTCAGGCTGGGCATCGAACTGCTGTTGCTCACAGCTCAGCTCTCACTCTTGAGCGAGCTCTTAACCAACTGAGCCTTTGGCCGGCCCTCCACAATTTCCTTATCCATGTTATTGTTAATGGTCTGGGTTGTTTCCATTTTTCGCTATTATTAATAGGGCTGCTATTAATATTCTTGTACATGTTTTTTTGGTACACACACATACACATTTCTGGTGAGCACATACCTAGCAGTGAAATTTCTGTGTCATATATTGAGTTTTAGTAGATATTTTCGTTTTCAGAGTGGAATATATGCTATTCCCAGAAAGTGTATGAGAAGGCTAACTGTTCCACATCCTCCTCAGTACTTTATACTGTTGTAGTTATTTTAATTTTAGCCATTCTGGAGGTGTGTAGCGATATCTCATTCTGCTTTTATTAGCATTTCTTTAATGACTATTAAGGTTGAGCATCTTACCATATGTTTATTGACCTTTTGGACATCCACTTTGGTTAATTGCATGTTTAAGTCTTGAATTCATTTTTCTGTCGGAGTATATATGCGTACTTTTGCTATTGATTTGTAGAATAGAAGTTCTTTATGCATGTATGAGTAGTTTTTCAGATATATAGATATTACAAATTTCTCTGTGGCTTAATTTTCATTCTCTTTTGATGAACAGGTGTTCAAATAGAATTTAGCAAAATTTTCCTATAGTTAACAGTTTTCACGGCTTCATAAAGAATCTTTGCCTATCCCAAAGTCAACGAACGTAGTTTATGTTTTCATTTAAATGCTCTCCTGTGTTTTTCTTTTTTATTTAGGTTTACAAACCATCTACATTTGATTTTTATGTTTGCCTCATTAATAAGTACAATTCAAGATTCATTTTTCCCCCATATGGATATTTAGTCGATCTAGCATCACTTATTGAAGAGGCCATTCTTTCCCCATTTCATAGTAGCATTGCCTTATACTTTAGTTGACCATGTATGTCTAGGTCCATTCTAGACTCTCTGTGCTCTTCCCGCTTCTTTGTTAGTCTTTGCATCAGTATTTTACTGTTTTGACTTGTTGAGTTTTCTAATTGATTTTGATATATGGTGGTGTAAGTTGTTCAAATCTGTGCTACTTTTTAAAGATTGCCATAGCTATTTTTTGACACTTTGTATTTCCATATAATTATTTTTTAATTTCCCTTCTAGCTTCCACAAAAAAATACTTATTGAGATTTTGATTGGGATTGTGCTAAATCTATAAATCTGGGGAGAATTAGCTTCTTTAAAATAATGAGTCTTCCAAACAATGAACACAGTTTATCCTTCAATATATTTATGTCTTTATTTTCACTCAATAATATTTTATCATTTTCAGTGTATAAATATTTCATATGTTTTGTTAGATATATTCCTAGTTACCTGATACCTTTTATGAATTCTTTATGAATTCTTTTATGAATTCTTTAAAATTTTTTGTGTGTCTGGCATACAGAAAGATAATCTTTATATTGACTCTGTATCCATCTTCCTTGCTAAATTCAATTGTAGTTTGTTTCTGGATAGGTTTTAATTAAAATTCAATTTTCTTAAGAGATACAGTACAATTCATATTTTTGTTTCTTTTGTATCATTTTTGATAAGCTGTGTTTTTCAAGGAAATTTTTCATTTCTTATAAATTTTAAAATTTATTGGCATAAAGTTGTTTATGGTACCCTCCTATTTTTAAAATTATTTAAGGATCCATAATGATATCCCCTTTTCATTTCTTATTTTTGCAATTTGTAACTTGTCTCTCTGATAAATCTTTGTGGGAGTCTTCTAATATTACATCACTTTTTCCACAGTTTTGATTTTTTGGCTGTTTTAATTTTTTTTCTGTGGTATATTTGTTTCTGTTTTATTTTCTCTCTTTTATTATTTCACCTAATTTAATGACTTTTAATTTTTTTCTCTTTCAACTTCTTGAGATGAATATTTAGAAAATTGATATTCACCCTTTCTTTTCTTTCCAATTTAGGCAAGGCTATAAATCTCCCCACTAAGTTCAGCCATATGTACATCCCACAAATTATAATATGCTAATATTCAGTTCAAAATATTTTCTAATTTCCATTCTGATGTCTTCTTTGACACATGGTTTATGAGTGTATTGCTTCATTTCCATGTATGAAGATTTTCTAATTGTCTATTTGCTTTTGATTTCTTGCTCAATTCCATCGTAGTGGGAGAACACTTAATGATTTAACTTCTCTGAGATTTATTCAGGCTTGCTTTATGGCTCAGCAAAAAATGTTGTAGTCCAGCGATAGACAAATGTTCTATAATTACTTGAAAAGAATGTCAATTCTGTCATTGTTGGATACAATGATGTTTGCTATCAAATCAAGCTTTTAATTGTGTTGTTTGTCATCTAGACATGTATTGATTTTCTAAATTTCCTTATTCTTTAGTTAATGTTAATTGTGTTAAAACTACCCACTATGATTAAAGATATTTTTTCTCATTTTAATTCTGTCAAATTTTGCTTTATATATTGTAAAGCCATGTAATTAGTTGCATGTGAATTTAAAATTGCTTTATCTTCCTGGTAGATTGAGTGTTTTTATAAATGTCTTATTAATTTTAGTAATGCTCCTTGCTTTAAAGTCTAGCTTATCTGATATTAGTGTTACTGCATCTGCTTTATTTTCTTTTGTGTTTGCTTGGTATACCTTTCTCCATCCTTTCATTTTTAACCTCTGCATCTTAGTATTTAAGTTATGTCTCTTGTAAATGGTATGTTGCTGGTTTTTTGTTTTGGTTTTCTTGTGTATTATGGAATTATTACTTTTATTTTTAATATAAATATATGTTCAATTGCCATGTAATGTGATTGTATTAGCTTCCTAAGGCTGCCATACAAAGCACCACAAACTGGGGGTCTAAAAACGAAGGAAATTTGTTCTTCCATAGTCTGTAGGCTAAATGTCTGAAATCCAGGCATCAGCAGGATTGATTCCTTCTAGAGATTCCTAGGGAGAATCTGTTCCATGCCTCCCTCCTAGCTCCTGGTGTTTCTGGCAATCCTTAGCATTCCTTGGCTTGTAGGCACATCACTCTAATCTCTGCTTCCATCCTCACATCATGTTCTCCTTGTGTGTCTGGGTCCAAATTTCCCTGGACCCTTCCTCATTTAATATGACCTCATCTTAACATGATTACATCTGCAATGATACTACTTCCAAATAAGGCTATATTCATGGGTATCAGGGCTTAGGACTTAAACATATCTTTTGGGGGGATACAATTAAACCTACAACAATAAATAATGCTATATTTTGGGTTATATTGTATTTACCACTTTACTCATTTCTTGTCTTGTTCCTGTTTGTCTTCCTCTTTCTATACTTTCTTGCCTTCTTTTGAATTACTCACGTATTTTTTTTTATTATTCCATTTCCACCTGGCATCAAAATTCCATTTCACTTAGCTGTTTACATAAACATTCCTTTACAGTCTTTCAGTGTTTACCCCAAAATTACAACATTCATACTTTACTTAATGTAGTCTAGTATAATTTTTGATACTTTACAAGAAAATGCTAAGTCTTAGACCAACTTAATTCCATTTATTGCCACCTACCAACATTTAGATCATTATTATGATGTGTTTTAATTCTATGTATATTTTCTATCTCCCCCAAATGGTGAAAATTCATTTTTATTTACCAACTTTTTCTGGTGCTCTTCATTCCTTTCTATACAAGTTTTCATCAGATATCACTGTCATTTTGTTGAAAGAACTACCTTTAGTGTACCTTCACCTATGCATCTGCTGACCATGGTTTTGATTGATGGTTTTAGTTCTGCTTATCTGAGAATATTTTACCTTATTTTTGAAGGTTATTTTAGTAGAATATTTTCTTTAGGCGCTTTAGAAATATGATTGTACTGCCTTTTGACTTTCATCATTTCTATTGAGAAGTCAACTTGCCAGTCAGATTGTTGTTCCCTTGAAAGTAATGTTTCTTTTTCTCCATGATTGATTCTACAATTTCTCCTTTGTTTTTGGATTTCACTGCCTCAGTATGGTTTCCTTTCTATTTATCATGTTCTGGTTTTATAGCACTTCCTAAATTTGTGGCTTGATGCCATTCACATTTTTGGAAATTCTATCCTCTTTATATTCTTCTTTGCTGAGATCTACTACATATATATAACTTTTAAATGCAAAAGAAGTTACTAAAAGGAGCCCTAAAGAGCATAGCTTGGGAAATCTGGAAATCTGGATATACCCCTTCATTCAAAGCAGGGCCCACCCTAACACTAGATTAAATTATATTATAACTCTGGCAACCTGGATTAGATTTAAAAACTTCACATCACCTAGGTTAGTATCTTCTACCATAACCCAACAGTGAAGATCAAAATAGTGAACAGCTATCATCTTTCTAAGAAGTTTTATGACACGAATCTGCCTAAAGTATGCTAGTACTCAACATAATGTTTTATACAAAGCATACTCAAAATATACTCGTTAAATGAAACAGTAGAGAGCCAAGAAATACAGACTATTTTGTTGTTTTGTAAGGCCTCTTTCCCTGCTAATAGGTCTCTTGGATCCAGTGCCCTTGTAGACCCAAAAGTGAAACTATCATGTGGTTAAACCTAAATAGGAGCGCTTATCATGCTTTGTGACATTAAAGCTGCTAAGCACTATAGGAGACAGCAAATTCCTGGAGCTGGTTTCCCATGTTGGTTGCTTTAGTATTGGGGTGTAATGATAGAGCTCTCCATATTTACTTTAGAGAGAATTTGCATCACATGTCCCCAGACCTTATAATTCATCAATATTTATTGCTAAAAGATCTTTAATTTTATCAGATTTTTATGTATAGTATTTGTTATATTGACTCCATTTTTCCCTACGTCAACTTGAAAGAGAAAACCAGTATTCAGTACATGAATTTTTTTATGCATTAGTTACTCATTCAGATCTTGTGCGTATGCATATGTGTGTATGTGTATCTATATGTTGTGTGTGTGTGTCTATATAGATACAAATATATATATATATATATATATATATATATATATATATATATATATAGAGAGAGAGAGAGAGAGAGAGAGAGAGAGAGAGAACCTTCCATATTCCAGGAATTTTGAATATTAGAATATAAAGGACTCTCTCTTCAAAATACTTTACAGTCATACACCAGAAAATTGATGTTATAAATATACCAATTTATGATACACATGATGTTTATAGCATCTCTTTAGATGTGGTGCCCTGTATAGTGTACAGCTTGCATGACTGTACACAGTGGTCCTGGTATATAAGGCATATTTCTTACCTTCTGGGAGCTCCTAATGCAACCAAAGAAAATACTTACAAATAATACTATAATGCAGCTCTATTATACATATAATAAAGGTATGCATCAAGAGTTGTGGGAAACATGAATTACATTGTGGTGTGGAGATGTGGGAAAGGTTTTCAAGAGTTGGTTGGCAAGCGTGAGTAAAATATTTACCAGAAATAAAAGGAGGTAGAAGTAATATCAGTGATTTTTTCCAGCTGTGCTGGAAATGGCTCTTATTTCTCCAGCTGATAACCTGCCTCCCTCATGACCACACAGCTACATACATCTTTATGCAATTATGAGGTCATGTCTGGTAGATATTAGCTTCTGAAATTATATTGTTCACATGTGGTAGAATACTGTATTGTCCTTACTTATTTTTGCTCCTACAGTTATGAAATTCCTCAACCATTATTTACAGAATGCCTCCTAATGTGCCAGGCCTTGTATTGTGTTGGCACTGTGGATGCCAATAGAAATGAATCATGGTCAATTCCTCAACAACTTTACAGAAAGAACTATTAGGGGAGGCACAACAAACACAAACTTCAAGTACAGCATAGAAAGTGCAAGATAGATGTACTTATAAAGTGCTATTATATTTAAAAAAATACAAAATCTTCCTGGAGGTGGTATACATTCCTGTACACATTAAATAAGCGTTCTTGAAAAGTTGGTCATAAATTGGCTTATTTTGTCATTTGTTTTCTTATGGCTTTTACTGATTTTTCTAATTATAATAGTACTCAAAATTTGGGGGAAAATAAACAAAATTTAAAAATAAACGCTTTTTTAGGATGTATCCTTCCAATCTCTTTTTTTTCTGTGTGTGCACGTGCATATATGGGTCTGTGATTTGAATTGGGACTTTTCCGTGTTTATTGATTCCCTGTATTCGCGCATCACCACATTTTAATATAATATGTTGCAGATTCTTTCAGAAGCTTGATTTGCATCATTTACACCACTTAAATTGTTGCTTTTTTTCAACCTGCAGAAATTCAAGCTGTGTATCTCTTAGAAAAGTAGGATAGCATGGTGAATAGAGGGATGGACTCTGGAGCCAAACTTCCTGAGCTCAAACACGAGCTCTTCTGTCTGAGTGTGTGACTCTACAAGTCACTGTATCTGTGGCTCGTTTTATTCATCTGTCAAATGGAGACAACAATGTCACTTATTTCATAGAGTTGCTGTGAGGATTAAATAAGTTAATATATTAAAATTCTTACAATGGTGCCTAGAATATGCTGTTAATTTTGTTGTTAATGAGATGTATATTAAATAAGGAAAAGTGATTTTAAAGAAAAATCTTTTATTGTAGTAAATACAGAGTATGCTGGTTTCATACCAAAGAGGAAAAATAGAGATATTTATTAGTATTTACATTTAAAGTGTGTTTTGAAAGAATAGTTCAATTAGTTAACTTCTATTATACAATCTTGATTACTAATATTAAAATTTCCTGAAAAACATATCATAGATATGAAAGTCTATGTGGTGCCAATAAGGAAAATACCTTGCAGTCTCTTTTAATTGTGTGTGTGTGTGTGTTGTGTGCATTTCCATAATATATAAAACCGGTAGCATTTTTTTCTTTGGTGATGCACATTCATTTGTATAACATTGTACATTTCAACAAATAACATTTATTACTTAATCTCTCATGAAACATGTCTTTAATTACATGAAGAAATGAAGCAAATAAGTGCATTTGTACTAGTTTCTTTGCTATGTCAAGCAGTCAAAAATTAGGAAAACAAAAGTCACTAAACGAAATTTTTGTTTGACATTTGTTAACTCCTGAAGAACATGAAGAGACCACAGACTTTCAGGTCGAGGATCTATATCCTTTTCAGCATGCTGCAATGTTGTTTGATGTAAGCTTCATCTTGATTGCACTATTAGTCACTGTCAGAGAGTAGGACATTCAAGGGATGGAGGGGGAGAATCCATTTATGGTATGAAAGGCATTGTCCTAGGGTTGTAACATGCACATGAACAGTGCAGGAATAAAAAGCAAATGCCATCAAGGCCGTCAGAGTAATTCCATAACTACATAACCTTACCACCAATGAGAAAGGATTGGAAAAATTAGGACTTGTGATCCAATGTCAGTTACATGGTGAGATTAGCAAGCCACAATAACCTTTTCTACATTAAAGTTGGGATAATGATTTGTTCATCTTTCTGTGCTTCTCCTTTAGAATAACTCTCCCTACAGTTCTTTAATAAAAAGTATCCATTAATTATATATAAATTAATCCTAATGATGATAATACTTAATCTTTGAGTGTAGTTTACTAATTTTGCTAGCTTCTTAAAGATTAAAGACTTTTGTTTTTATCCATGATAATAATTCATTGATATGTTTGTTAAAGTAGTGATGTGCATTCAGATGAACATAATTACTAGTAATTAGAATGTATTCATTCAATTAGCATTTTAAGTGTTTGGTAGGTAGTATGAGTATTTATTTCATCAGTATTGCCGTCATATCCTTAATAATGTTATTAAACCAAGCAAGATCTTAGTATTTCCAATACCTTCAAATTTAAATGGTGTCTAATATTTGGGGTGAGGAGGGGAAGGAGGAAGTAATTGTGTTCTTTAACTGAAAGATTTAGCAACTGCATATATATTTTTTTTCACATGGCCTTTCCCCACTTTCCCCATAATACATTTCCACTGTAGCATTTGCCTAATTCATACTCATGATACTAATGTTATTAAAATGTTAACTCATATAACTTAATGTAGTATAATTAAAGAGCATAACAGTCTAAATAACTCTATACTATATGTTGAGAAACTCAAAACAATTCACTAACCTTAATCCATTATTTGCATGACAATAGCTTGAGGTCCAGGGTGGGCCTAATGGATGGTGTCTCTATTTTATATGGGTGCAGAAGTGAAAAAATCAGGGGTATTTCCCAAGGCTCATAACATGAGCAACATACTAATCTGGTTTACTGTTTTGTTTTTGTTTTTTTAGTTTATTTAAGAAATCATTTTTCCAGTAATAAAAATTAATTTTATTGAATTATATCTTCTAATTTCTACTTTCTGTGAATGCTTCTTAGGAGGTCTTGCTCTCTCAAAACATGAATGTTTTGATTTTCATCTTGTCGCTAATTTTAAATTGCATATTATTTATTCCTCTAATGCCTCTTCAGTCTTTTTCAGATTTTTCTTCAGTTTTTCCTATTTCCTTCCTTCCCTCCTCTCTCTCGCTGTCTCTCTCTCTCTCTCCCTTGATCTCTGCCTTTCAATCAGCCTAGGTAAATTCACTTTATAATCTCTTCCCTATATTTTAGTAATACACAATGGCCTTTAAATTTGTTGTATTCAATTAACCCTGAATTTATATGTTGACAGATTTAGAGAACTCTGGTCCAAATCTCAGGTACCTCTCTTATTAGTAAAAATTAATAGTTTATCTAGTGAGAAATTGTTTTATGCACATAGTACTTCTTAACTAATATGGAAAGCCCTTACTTCAGTTACTTTCCTTCTTGGATTATTTAATAGGTTAGTGTTGTTACACTGATGTGACTGAGAAAAATGAAATCTAAATATCAGATAAAAGATTTATAATGTTTAATAAGATAAGAACATATGTAGTTTATTGTTTATTGTATTAGGTTCTATCATCCAAGCTAATTAAGATCACAGGGAGAAAAGACATTGCATTTTTAAAATAAGCAGATCAACTGAAAATGAATAGTTCATATTATAGTATAGAACAGTGTATCGTAAATGTGCAACCCAAACCGCCCGATTCAGGATTCCCTGGAGTGCTTCTTGAAGTACCGATTCTAGAACCCATTGCAGACTTAGTGTAGTTAAATGTCTGGTGGGAGACCCTAAGAATTAGGTGATTCTTAATGCACATAAGAGTGCTATAGAGAAACCATGTTTTTTTTTTCTTAATGTTAGCTAGAATGACAGCTGGTTTTATTTAAACACCTATAAAATACACTAAAGCAATGTCCAGCATACATAAATACCAAAGTAGTTTATATCATGTCAGGAGTATGGAGGGGGGAGGCCTTTTGAAGAATGATTTCATGGCATTCTTTGGCAAAAATCTGGCAAATGTCCTGTGTACTCTAGCCAGGCTTACATTAACCAGACATTCCACTCTCTAACAAGTAAATTTTGTGGATTGATTTAAAGTGTTTTTGTTATCAAGTCACTTTTTTTAGGAGGAGAGAAAGGCAGTCTTTGTGGGAGGCTTTTTACTATTCTTGCATAAATTTGTTCGCATCAATTTAGATTGCTACAATTTGCCCTCCAGGGGTTTTTATGATGTTCTCCAACATTTCATGTTTCTGTACTCAAGTGTCAAACAAGGCATTGGCATATGATAGAATAGATTTACATTTAAACCTTGTTGTGTTTCTTTGTAATTTTTTCTTGATTTATAATGTATGTATAGTAAAGTTCATAAGTCTTAAGGTTTCAGCTCAATGAATTTTTATAAATGTAACCATCATGCATATCAAGTTATAGACTATTCCCAGCATCCCAAAAGCTTACCTTGTACCACCTCCTAGTCAGTACCTCACCAAAGGTAATCACCATTCTGAATGCTATCAACATAGTGTGGTTTGGCCGTTTCATCAAATTAGTATGTATAATGTAAATTAAATCACACAATATTTCTTCTTTTTTTGTCTGTTTTTTTATACTTAACATTATGTCCATAAGGTTAATCCATGTTGCTGCATGCAGTAATAATTTGTTCATTTTTATTGCTTTATACTATTTTGCTGTACAATTTGCTACAGTTTATTCATTCAATCCATTCATTTTCCGGTTTTACCTATTATAAATAGCTATGAATATTCTTGTATATGTATTATGGTGAGTGTACATATGCACTCATTTCTGTTTAATTTTTACATAGAATTGCTGTGTCACCGGGTATGTATATATTTAACTATAATAGAAAATGCTAAATGGCTTAGAAAGTCGTGTACCAATATGCATCCCACTTACAGTGTATGAGAATTCTAGATGATCAAAATATTATCCAATGCTTGAAATTGTAATTTTATTGTCCATTTTAGCTATTGCAGTAGGTATGTTTTATCTAGCTTGATTTGTCCTGATGTCTAACAATGTAGAGAACTTTTATGTATACCTATTGGTTGTTAGGCTGTTATTTTTGTAAAGTGCATACATAGTTAAGCACACTTTTAAAACTGGATGTTTTAAAATAGGATTTAAAATAGGATTGTTCCTATTGGAGTACTTAGTAGGGGTCCTTAGTACTTTGTAGGAGGGCTTATATATTCTGGATATGAATGCTTTCTCAGATATGTATTGCAAGTATCTTCTCCAACTCTGTGGCTCAGTACCTTTAAGTAATATTTATAGTTTTCAGTATAGAGGTCTAGCACATCTTTCTTAGGTTATTTTTTTCCTCTGAGAATTTTATTTTTATAGTCTTTTAAATGGTCTTGCTTTTTTATTGTTTGTTGATAAATTTCATTTCTCATTGTTTGCTGTTAATTGGCCTTTGAACAACAAGAGTTTGAATTGCACGGATCCACTTATATTTGGATTTTTTTCAATAAATATACAGTTGGCCCCCTGTATCCCCCAGTTTCACATCAGTGATTCAAACAACATTTTCAGCCTGTGGCTGGGAATCCCTGGATGTGGAGGGCCAGCTGTATGCATTGTTTTTTGCTACTTGATTTAAGGCACTTGAACATCTGCAGATTCTGATATGCTGGCATGGCCTGGAACCCACCGCCGTAGGTACCGAGGCACTATAGTAAAGTTTTTGGTGAGTTGAAAGTTGTATGCGGATTTTCAACTGTGCAGGGGTCAGCACTCCAACCCCTGCACTGGTCAAGAGTCAACTGTATATCAAAATCAAGTAATTTTCTATATGGCTTTGTATTCAGTGACATGCTTAATTCATTTATTAATTCTAATAGTCGATCTGTATCAATCTATAGATTCTTTTGGATTTTCTGTAACAAAAATCATGTCATTTGGAAATATTGATGTGTTTCTTTCTTATAAATCATAATTCTTTTTTATTTTATATTCTTGTTTTATTGAGTGTTTTTACAACTCTGTGCATGACTGCAGATGACTGAGAAGGCACTCGAGTATTAACTTAGGGATTACAAACACATTTTAGTGAACAAGCAAATTCACAAATACAGAATCCAGAAATAATAAGGATTGCCTATATTATATATGTCCATGAGCTATAAAATATCATATAGTTTGCAGTGTGTGCCTCTGTGTGTATTGTGATAAGATTAATTTATTTGCTTGTACCCCTACTCTTGGATGTAAACTTGTGTCCAGTTTTTCCTTGATATTATCACTTCCTGTATTATTAGAAACTTAATTAGCTGTTTTCCTTTTCCATTCTTCTACTTTTTGTACACTGTACATTATGATCCATTTGCATCCTCATTTTCTCTAAACTCAAATCATTACCTGCTGATTTGTTCACTCATTTATTTGTTTACCAAACATATATTGATCTCTTAGTGTGTTTCAGGCTTATTGGACTACTTTTTAGCACATTTCCCATTTATAAAAAAGGGACACCATCATTAATTATCAGATTTTTTAAATTACAAAAGTATTCTGCATTTAAGAATATTTATTTATGTCCCTGTCTACAATACCATACAGTCAATATAATAAAGAGTTCCAAAGCAAATAGGATAAAGGTGCACTGACTCTCAAATTCTTGTGTGAGTACAACTGTATCGTAACAAGTAGTATGTGGTATATCCCTAGCTTTGTTGTTACATGAAATTATGTGCTGTGGTGAGTTTTGTTATCTGTGACAATTCTTTGCTCTACAGAGAACTTACTCTGACATCCATTGAATGAGAAGAAAAACATAGCACATGAATATTCCCTTGAGCATTATTTTTTTTGAAGTTTTGCCTTTACAAACATTAGTAGAAAGTCCTCTGGGACTGTTAAATATATTGATTAGAGTCAGATAAAATGATCCTTGAACAGGGAAGACTTTCATCAAGCTTTTTTAAGGACTTTTAAAATAATGTTATGTTCAGGTGGACGACATTCTAGGCTGATTAAATAAGTAAAATGGCAAAAATGAGTAGATTGTAATGAAAAATAATTACGTTAACTCTTCTAGAGGAAAGTAAAATGAAACTACAAGAAGAGTTACGTAGTTTAGGTAGTGAAATTTTTGACCATTGCCAAAAGGTTTAGATTTAATAAAGAAGGGAAATTTACACTACTAAAAGCTCTTGGAAGAACATTTAAAGAAGGTAATTTAAGTGGTTGAACATATGATAGAGAAGACAGAAAACAGCAAAAGAGAAGAAATAGACCAATATATGGGACCTGAATTACGAAGTTGGATGGAGAAATGCAAATGTGATGGCAAATCTAAGAATATTATGTGGCAAGAATTATCAGAATTTGACAACAGCCTGATGAGACAAAGTAAAAATAATTCCAGGGTTTTGATTGCCTGGAGAGGAAGTACAATATTATTAAAGGATATATTATGTTGAGATAAGTTAATGCTTTGAGAATAATAACAATGAGAAGACATTGGAAAAGAAGGTAGAAATGCTCTGTAACTCAGGATATGTGATGTAAGCGTTAAAACTGTATTAGATTTCCCTGACTGAATGAGTTATCCAAGGAAATATGTATAAAAAACAAAAGGCCTTGGGTGATTCTCAGCCAATTGATAGGAACACAAGACTCAGCAAAGGGCCACCCTAAAGGGACTTACGGAAAACTAGGAGGGGAGAATGACATGCAGTTGAAAGACTGCTGTAATCAGAATTTGTGACAATCTACTCCACTGAAGAAAGCAAAGTGGGTTAGAAAATGGAGACAGTGGTCTAGAGAGATGAGAAAAGAAATCATCATTTGACTCAGGTCAATTTCTGTAAAGAAGGAGCTATACTGACTGAAGCCTGGAATGGAAAGGGCTAAGGAGGGGTACTTACTGGGTGGGGGCTGAATGCTATTCAGTTGCAAACAAGACAGAGATAAAATGAGTGCTTTCAGGAATGTTTGTCTAAACAATGCTTGGACTAAGTAAAGGAGTGTATAAAGTATTCTTCAGTGCTTCAGACACATAATAGATGCTCAATAATATTTGTTAAATAAATGAGTGATCTCTCATTCCTGCCTTGTATACATCCTATGGCTTTTAGTGCATTTTCTGATGACTAAAAGTGTATTAATAGTGATCTTAGAGAAACGGTTATATGGCAATGTAAGCTAGAGGCCAGATTGGCAGCAGTGTCTGAAGAATGCAGGACAGACAAATAGAAGTATTAGGTAAACTACCCAAAAGCTCAGAATCACAGAAGCAGAATTCTAGAGACAGGAGGGATCTTTCAGCTCATTGACTAGCCCAACCCTCTTATTACACAGCTATGGATTTGAGACCCAGTTTTGTTAAATAACTTGCCATATATATATATATATATATATATATATATATATATATATATATATATATATATATCAAGGTTCAGTTCCAGGAAATTGAAACCACACTAGCTATTTTAAGCTTGAAAGGATTTAATATAAATAATTAAGTGCACATTAAATTGTTGGAAGGATTTGAGGAGTGGCCCTTGGGCTTGGGCTCCAGGACTGGTTCCCAGAAAGATACAGCCAACTGGCCCACCCGGGCAGCTGCTATTGGGGCTTTAGCCAGCAAGCTGCTGCAGGACTTGTTGACTCCAAGAACTTGCCACTGAAGGTGATTTCTGAGGATAACAAACTGCCACTACTACTACTGCACTTTCCTTTCAGCATCCACACAGCTAGCGACTAGACTACCATGCTGCTAAAGAAAACGGGCATCTACAGTGCCTCCCAAACCACATTTGCCACTTCTGAATTCCAAACCTCACATGAGGGCATCTACTTGGCTTACCCAGATTCTCACCTGGAATCCTAGCTACAAGCATGCTGGGGCAGGTAGTTCCAGCTTCTGCGGGAGCAGGCACCACGAGATTGGAATGGATGTCAACTGCCAAGTACCCAAATTCACCACTGCTGTTCCCACAACCAGGAAAGACCATTGTGGCAACAAGAACATGGAAGGCCTGGTATGCAGTCAGTCTGTTATTAGCCACAAGTGCACAGAAGAGACTCCCAGACATCCCTGCCTTCTAGAAATCACATTCTGAGACTGAGAGACCTCTCAGAAGAAGGATGACCACTTAGTTCGCTGTTCAAACCAAGAGACATTTGAAAATGAAAGAAAACACTGCTAAGATTTATGCCAGGATAATAGGCATGAGACAGAACTGCCCCAGGAAAATCAATCCTAAGCCTGTCTATAAAATATTTGAGATCCTTCATGATCTTACCTCTGCCTCCCTTGTTGACTACATCTCAACACAAATCTTCACTTACTTTTTGCTCCATCCTCTTTGAAGTTCTGTTCCCCCAGGATGCCAATATTTTCCAGGTCTTCTGCACATGTGTGTCCATTGCCTCCCTGTTTCTGCACATGTGGAAATTCTGTGAATTTTTAAAAATCCAACTCATATGTCACCCCTTCTGTTGAAACTTACTTGGTTTTCTCAGGTGGAATAACTTGATTCTTCTTCAGTTACATACTTACCTGGTATGAAAGTATCTGTTTATATACCTTTCTCTCCTATTCAGCTGGGACATCCTCAGTGACAGGAACTGGGCTTAGTTATTTTTTATTCCTAGAAGCTAGATCATTTCTGTGCTGGAAAAGTGCCCAAGAAATGTCCGGAAATAGTCGGGAGGAAGGGATTAAGGAGGAGAGGAAGGGAAAAAAATGAAAAGAGGGAGTGAGGGGAGCATGGAATGGGGGAAAGAGAAAAGAAAGGAAAAAGGGAGGGAATGGGGAGGGCTGGAGGAAAGGAACTAATGAACCTTTTCTAGTATTTCTAATATTTTCAATTATGAGGATTCTCCTTGTGTTACCATTCTACTAGCTCTCTGAGAGATGGAATGAAATGAACTCATATTCACTTAGAAATTGACTTACTACTTACCGTTTGGATTGCCCTTCTGATATTTGAAGAAAATGTTTTCACTACAGCTATGTGAATCTGTCAAATACGTCATTCCTCAATTTGAGTTGGACATATTAAATTTTGGTTTCTTGCACTAAAAATGCAAAAACAATCTTTAAAATCTAGAGAGATGAATTTAGATATAATAAAACCTAATATACCATGAATCGTCTTTGTTTCACCTTTCTTCACTTATTATAAAATGATTCCTTTGTGAGTGAGCAGTTTCATTCTGCTAGTCATAGCCCTTGTTGATTTTAGGGGCCACGGTGAACCTGGATTTATAGAATTCATTTCTTACCTTCACCTCTGTAACATGACTTCCTGAAGTTCACCCCCAGTTTTCTTCATCTAAATGTGATTTTTAGTTTTCTATACCACGTATCAGTGAAATCATGTGGTTTGCTACTTTTTCTGTCTGACTTATTTCACTTACAATTATAATCTCAAGATCCACCCATGGTCTATAAAACTGAAAACAACAAAAGAACAAGAAAAGCAAATGAAGAAACAAAACTCATAGACACAGACAATAGTTTAGTGGTTACCAGAGGGTAAGGGGATTAGAGGGGGTGGCAGGTGAGGGTAAAGGGGAGGGATCAAATATATGGTGATGGAAACAGAACTGACTTTTGGTGGTGAACACACAATGTAATATATAGATGACATATTACAGAATTTTACACCTGAAATCTATGTAACTTTACTAACAATTGTCACCCCAATAAACTTTATAAAAAATGATTTCTAAAAACCTACTTGGCAATTCTCTAAAAAACTCAATGCAAAACATTTTTAGTTGAAGATTTCAAATGTTGTATTCTTTGGACTGTAAGGCAATACCTATGTGCTAAGGTTTTAATTTTCTGAATTCTCTCCATGGTTTTGTTAAGTAGCAAGCAACTGGGGTTTTTTGTTTGTTTGTTTGTTTATTTTTTGTGTGTGTTTTTTTTGGCTAGTCTTGGAAGACAGTTTCTTTCTCTAAACACTTTTACAGCATCTTTTGGCTCAGCCAGCTTTTAGTGAATGAAGAAGTTCACATTCTTTTCTGAAAAAGGTAAATAGCATTTTTTTTTTGAGATTTACTAAATGCTATTCAACCTTAAATTGTTCTCCCTTGCATATGATACCCTGTGTTGCAAGGACGTTTTCAAGGAGATTTCATATCTCATAAAGGTATGATTTTTTTTTTATTATTAAAAGAGCAATGTCAGGGTTTTTACACTAAACATTTCACTACTACCTAACTTCCACAAGTCCATGTAAATGTGTATAGAAAGTCATTTAAGGAAAGGTGAATGGCTATAGAAAATTCTAAGTTATGTCACAGAATAACATGCTGGTAAACCCAAGCTTCGAAAACACTATATGCTCTTAGCAAAATCCAATTAAGTGAACTTCTGCTTCTGGCCAAGATGAAATAATAAAGATTAGATTTACCTTCCTGCTTTTAACTACCAGAAATGGACAAAATATATGAAGCAATAGTTTGCAGACACTGGGTATCTGGCAATGGGCACTATCCCTAAGAGATGAGAAATAAATGAGGTGAGCCTCATCATTACCCCAGTTTACTGCCTGGAGGGTTTCCAGTCTGAATCTGAGGGAGGAGAACTCAGGCTTAGCCTGGCAGACATAGAGTTGAGAAGCCAAAGCTAAGAGTCTGGGAGATGAAGGTGGCCAGAGTTCATAGGACTGAGTATGAGAGAAGAGAGAGTATAGACAGAACTCTGAAGATCTGTAGAGGTTCCCCTCTAGCATTTAGCTGAGTCCTGGGCAGCACATTCATGTGAAGAGACTATGCACAGAACCTAGGGAAAGAACCACCTAAGAGGACTAGAGGTCACAGTGCCTGCACTTCCATTAGGCTGGGAAAAGCGCTTATCCCTGCAGGGCAGATTGGAATATCTCATGATTCACCCAGCATTTGAGAGGGCACACCAACGGGCCTTGCCCCAGTTGTTCTGAATTATTAGCTCTAGATGAGCCTCGCTCTGATCCTGATTAATATATCGTAAAAGGAAGATCTGAAAGGACCAAACTGTCCTCAATTAATTTAACTGTATCCAAGAACAAAGATATTTATAGGAATACACATCTAACAGCCAACAAGGTAAAGTTTTGTATGTCAGACATCTGATCAAAATTACCAAGAATGCAAAGAAGCAGGAAAATGCAAAATGAGAAACAAAAAGCAATCAGTCAAAATCAACCCAGGACTGACAGACGTTAGAATTAGAAGATAAAACATTACAACAGCTAATAAAGCTGTTTGTATTCCTTATGTTTTTTTAAAAATAGAACATCTAAAATACTCCCAGGAGTTTTCCTGGGAGTGTTGGGCCGTGAGCTGTGTGCCTGCGTGATCCAGCCAGGGCTCTCCTGGTGATCTATCTAATACATCAAAGCAATCCCAGAGCGACAGCCAGAATTAGAAAACAAAGAAACATGTCACAAGTAAAATATCAGAAGAAACCTCTAGAAATGGAACTAAATGAAACAGAGGGACCCAACCTTTCAGAGACAGAGTTTTTAGAACACTGATCATAAGAATGTTTAACAAACTTAGTGAAGACATAAGGAAGGATAGAGAAATCATAAAAAAACAACCTGTTAGAACTAAAGAATACAATAAGTGAAATGAAGAACACACCTGAAGGAATCACCAGTAGATTAGATGAAGCAGAGGATCAGATCAGCGATTTGGAAGACAAAATAGCAGAAATCATCCAGTTGGAACAACAAAAAAACCAGAATGAGAATAGTTTAAGAGCCTTATCGGACAACCTCAACACAACAATAACACATAATAGGAACACCAGAAGGAGAAGAGAAGAAGCAAGGGGTTGAGAATGTATTTGAAAAAATAATGACTGAAAACTTCCCTACCCCAGTGAAGGAAATTGACATACAAGCCCAGGAAGTGCAGAGAGTTCCAAACAAGCTGAACCCAAACAGGCCAACACCAAGACACATCATAGTGAAAATGGCAAAGGTTAAAGACAGAGACAGAATCCTAAAAGCAGCAAGAGAAAGACAGCAGGTTACATACAAAGTAACTCCTATTAAACTAACAGCTGACTTGTCTACAGAAACTCTGCAGGCCAGAAGGGAGTGGCAGAAAATATTCAAAGTGATGCAAAATAAAGGCTCATTGCCAAGATTGCTCTACCCAGCAGGGCTATCACCTAAAATTGAAGGAGAAATAAAGAGCTTCTCAGAAAAGAATAAGCTTAAGGAATTCATTACCACCAAGCCAGCATTGCAAGAAATGTTAAACGGGCTTTTTTAAACCGAAGAAAGGGGTAAACAAGCTAACCTAGGAAGACCAGGAATACAAATAATAAAATGGCATTATGTATGCACCTATCAATAATCACTTTAAATGTGAATGGGCTAAATGCTCCAATCAAAAGACAGAAAGTGGCTGAGTGGATAAGAAAATAGGACCTATGTATATGCTGTTTACAAGAGACTCATTTTAGAGTAAAAGATACACACAAGCTAAAAGTAAAGGGATGGAATAAGATATTTCATGCAAATAGAAATGAGAAAAAAAAGCTGGAGTAGCAGTACTTATTTTGGACAAAGTAGACTTTAAAATGAAGACTACAGTAAAAGACAAAGAAGGGCACTATAACCCTAATAAATATCTATGCACCCAACATAAGAACTCCTAATTATGTATAACAGATTTTGACAGACATAAAGACAGAGATCAACAGTAACACTATCGTAGTAGGGGACTTCAACACCCTGTTGTCACCAATGCACAGCTCCTCTAGACAGAAAATCAACACAGAAAGAGTGGCTTTAAATGACACTTTAGACCAGATGGATTTCATCAATATTTTCAGAGCATTTTACCCCAAAACAACAGAACATATATTCTTCTCAAGTGCACATGGGACGTTTTCCAAGATAGACCACATGTTAGGCCACAAAACAAGTCTCAGTAAATTTAAGAAGACTGAAATCATATCAAGCAGATATAAAAGAAAAACTGGTTGCTGGCTGGGAGGGAGTGGGGATGAGGGAGAGGGGGAAGGTTTTGGACAGCGTAGGTGGGTGACTACAATGTTGCCGCAGGGATATGGGGGGCAATTCTGGGAATGTAATTGATAATGTTGTGACTGCTTTGTGGGGTGTCAGATGGTCGCGTGTCTTGTTGGGGAGACCGCTTCAAGGATGGGGTAGAGGCTTGATCACTGCACTGTACATCTGAAGCTGATGTTGTATAATATTGAATGTTAACTGTGATTGAATGTGTATATGTAGTCACGGGATGAGGAGTACAGTGTGGGAGTGGGGTCAGAGGAGTTGTAATAGATATTATGATATGGGGGGAATGGGGTGGTGGATTGGGGGGATTGTCACTTTGAGGGGTAAAAAGTATAACTATTGCACTGTTGTAAAAAATAAATTTAAAAAATAATAATAAATAAATTAATAAAAATACTCCCAGTAGTTTTGCTTCCATAGGATCAGTACTATCTGTGAGAATGTATTATAGGCATATATTTATATGGGTAAACTGTTAATATATCTGTCTCTTTCCTCTGGCATATTTTATTCCTTAGACTAAGAATAGTTTTATTTTAGCAAATAAGTGTTGTTAGTGGAAATTGTCTTTCAGATTGACTCGACAATTTTATTTGAATGCAAAAAAAGGTGCTATATTATTAAATTTAACTTGGATATTGACATTTGTGGGTTAGGAATTACACTATTCCATTCATAATATTTGATAGCAAATGTTGTTCTGCCATAAATTTGTCTTAAATTTACAGTAGTTACTATCACTTAAATATATTGACAATATCTTATATAATTATAAAAACTGACCTTCCATTTGAACATAAGTCAAAACCGTTTGGTCAGTATTATCCAAATGAGCATAGCACTTTAGATTTATTTAAAAATATATAGAATGATAACCTCTTCAATATTGTGTTATAATAGTATGCACTTTGAGTTCCATGTTTTTATAGCTGTACTTCAGCAGCAATTTATTGGAGGTTGAATAATAAAATTTTATTGCATCTACCAAAAAGGCATAAAATGAACTATTAATCACCTAGAATAAAATTTTGGTCTGTGTAGTGGATATATAAATACTTAAATAATCAAAATGTCACATTTACTCAACCTTATATAGGTTCTCTATAAATCTGGAAAAAGAGATAACATTTTGTATATTTGCTGATGCCTCCAGACTTTATGGACACTCTGTGCTCTTCTTTAAATGGTGAATGAGAAGATTATGTCTCACTGTGATAAATTATTAGAATTCTACATTGTCGTGAAGTATTTTATATCATAATGTAGGTTCTCTTATAGAGTACCTACAAACTGATGGAAAAACATTTTATTCCATGTAAAAATGCTTTAAGTGTGAATTGTATCCTTGACCAAAAGTTTAGCCACAAATAAATTATATATTTTAATTTAATTTTTTTTACACATGTGCACACGCGCACACGCACACACATGCACAGGGTGCAAACAAAAATGTATACACATTTTAAGAAAGGAAAACTGTATTAAAATTGTTATAATATATACCAATAACAAAAGATGAATACAAGTCATGCTTGACTTCTGCAATTACAAGAGGTGCTCAAAGTGGTTATCGTTAGCGCCCAGACACTTTTTCTTCTTCTTTTTTTAAATTAAAGTTTTTTTGGGTGATTATGGTGAACTACTGCTTAAGCAACATTGACCAAAGTGTCCACTTGTATATGTGTTTTTTTGGCACCTCCAGCATATATGATCAATCATATGAGTATATGATCATAAAGACTGTGACAACAATAAGTACCTCTAATAATTTAAATTAGTGAGATTATGGCCCAATTGTTAATTATAGAAATTTAGCCAGGAGGAAGATTTTAGTGATTCTCTAGCATAGCCCATTAATTTTACTGATAAGGAAAGAGACTCAGATAAGTTTCGCATCTTTTCCCAAATCATGCTGTTGGATCATTGCAGAGCTGGGGCTAGAGCTTTGTTCTCTTTGTATTATTTGTCTGCATAGCAAATCACCAAGAACTTCGTGGCTTAAAATAACACTTATTTATTAGCTCACAGTTCTGTAAAGGTGACTGAACTGGGTTCTATGCTTAGGATATCAAAAGGCCAAAATCAGAGTTCTAGTCAGGTTGAACTCTTATTTGGCGGCTCTGGGAAAGAAATCACTTCCAGGTCCATCAGGTTGTTGGGAAAATTCAAGTCCTTGTTGTTGTAGGACTGAGGTCCCTGTTTCCTTGCTGGCTCTTGGCTGGGTGGGGTTCACTCTCAGCAACTAGATGTCTCTCGCTGGTCCTTACACAGGCTCCCTGCATCTTCAGAGGCAGCAGTGGCACATCATAGCCTTCTCATGGTTCAATTTCTGACACTGCTTTCTGCAACCAACCAGAGAAAGCTTCCTGGCTAATGACTAATGAAATTAGATCAGGTATACCTGGAAAATGCCTCTATCTTTCGTGGTCAACTGTGCTATATAATATAATCATTAGAGTGACATCTTATCACATTCACAGGTCTCAGGGATCTTTGTGGGGCCATTTTAGAAAGTCTGGCTACCACATTCTTGAACTACTCTGATTTTCTTTGTATTACACTATACAGTCATTCTGAAAGATCTATACTATAAATATGAATTAAAAGTTTACACATACACACACGCAAAGTTCCCTTATATCTTACCCAAATATAACTTTGATATTCATGTGGCTTATTCCATTACTTTGCAAGATCTCTATTTCCTGCCTTCTTTTGAACACCTTATCTAAAATTCTGCATTCCTCACCTTGTTGCTCTTACTGCCTTCATTCTGTTTTATTCTTCTTACTCTGCTTATCACTGGAAAGTTAGTTCTGTGTGGGAAGCCCCATGTCTGCCTTGTCCACTAGTGTACTCCCAAGTGCTTAGAACATTGCCAGGTCAATTGGTCCTGTTCTTTAAATATTTATCAGAAAGAATAAATGGCAAATGTTAATATTCATAGTTTGGTATAAGAACTTGTTTACATTTTTACTAAATCATTCTGTATGCCTTTGGAGGAAAATTTAATATACTTAAGTAATTTGGGGGAAAATTTAAGATAAAGAAATCTTTTACATATATATATATAATATTATAATATATAATAGCATCTAAGAGGCAACTGATGGAAATAAGTTTACTTTGAGATTGAGCTGTAAAATGGAATCTTAACTCTCTGTTACACAATTGAGCTTACTTAGAAAACTAACTTCTAGCAGTGTGAAGTTACGAGAATGTAATCTAGTAAATTGGTCATAGGGACCTCTTCCTCTGCTCTTCAGCTTAGGAAGGCTGAACTATAAAAACCATAAGTAAGAAAGAATATAATTTAAGACAGTGAGAGGTAGATGGCCAACCAGAGTTCCTGAGGTTTAAAGTCTGTAATTGCTGCTGCTGCTCAGCCTGCCAAAGCACTAGCCAGCTGCTGCCCTCTCACAACCATCTCTAGACGCTTTTTTTTTTTTTTTTTTTTTTGAGGGCAGTGTCACTGGCCCTCACATGTGGGACCCGAACCGGGGTCGCTGGCCTCCCAAGCCAGCGCTGAACCACCGCGCCACTCGGCCGGCCCATCACAACCATCTCTAGAAACTGTCTCGCCAGTAGTGGTAACAGTGGGATTCAATTACCCTCTTCTCATTCTCCCTCAAGAAGTTCCACATGGCGTCTTCCATGGGCAACATGGTTGACAGAACAGAACCAACGAAACATATGCTTTCCTTCCAAGGGTTAGCTGAGTTGGCACATCGAAACTATCAGGCAGGATATTTTTGAGGCAACTGAAAGACACTGCTTGCAGCTCTGGAGACAAGAGCCAGACATACTGCTGTATTTTTAATACTTTCATCTCTATACTTTTAGTGTTGAGGGCTGGACAGATCCATTCACTTTAGCACTCCAGCAATTAAACAGAGCCCCCATCAGGCAGGAGCCTATTCGAATTTGGGGAATGTGTACAAGGAAAGAGGGGACAGTTGCAGAAAGCAATTGAGCATTACTGGCATGCATTGCATCTCAAACCAGATTTCATCCATGGTTATATTAACCCAGCAGCTGCTTTGGTAGCAGCAAGTGACATGGAAGGGGTAGTACAAGCTTACATCTCTGCTCTTCAGTAAAATCCTGATTTGTTCTGTGTTCACAGTGACCAGGGGAACCTATTTAAAACCCTGGGTCGCTTCGAAGAAAGTGTCAGGTGGGCAAAACCTCCTATTTCATTAGTAAGGTGCTTCTCTCTAGAGAGCTTGAGAGCTGGATATACAGCAGACACACACCTCGTCTTCCAGCAAGGAACACACCAAAAAGACACATGATGAGAAAAAAAAGACATGATGAGAAATAGGGCATATTATTTGAAAGTAATTGAAACACAACTGAATTTTGCAGTAACTTGAAGTAATGTTAGCTGTATTTTCTTTGCACAAAAGGAAATTTGGCTTGAAATTCATTGCTTTGAAAAGGCTGTCACCCTTGATCCCAAATTTATGGATGCTAATATCAATTTAGGAAATGTCTTGAAAGAGGCATGGGTTTTTGACAGAGCTGTGGCAGCTTACCCTCCTTCATGTTCTAAGCTGAAGTCCAAATTATGCGGTGGTACACAGCTACCTGGCTTGTGTGTATTATGAGCAGACCTGATAGATCCGGCAATAGACACTTATCGGTGAACTTCAACCACATATGCCTGATGCTCCGGACAACCTAGCCAGTGCTCTCAAAGAGAAGGGCAGTGTTGTCAAAGCACATTATTATAATACAGCGCTCCAACTGTGTGCCACCCTTGCACACTCTCTGAATAACCTAGCCAATATCAAATGAGAACAGGGAAAGGCAGTTTGCTTCTGTCGTGGAGCATTAGAAGTCTTCCCAGAGTTTGCTGCCGCACATTCAAATTTAACATGTGTACTGCAGCAGGAAAAACTGCAGGAAGCTGTGATGCATTAGAAGGAGACTACTCAGAATCAGTCCTACCTTTGCTGATGCCCACTCTAACATAGGAAACACGCTAAAGGAAATACAGGCTGTTCAGAGGCTGGCAGTGTCACACTCATGCTATTCAGATCGACCCTGCATTTGCAGATGCCCACAGCATTCTGGCTTCCATTCACAAGGATTCAGAGAATATTCCAGAAGGAATAGCTTCTGACTGCACTGTTATGAAACTTAAACCTGATTTTCTTGATGATTATTGTAACTTGGCTCATTGCCTGCAGATTATCTGTGATTGGACTGGACAGACTATGGTGAGTGAATGAAGAAGTTGGTCAGTATCATAGCTGATGAGTTAGAGAAGAATAGGTTGCCCTCTGTGCATCCTCACCATAGTGTGCTATATCCTCTTTCTCCTGGCTTTAGGAAGACCATTGTGGAGAGGCATGGGAACCTCTGCTTGGATAAGATTAATGTCCTTCATAAACCACCATGTCAACATCCAAAGGACTTAAAGCTCAGTAATGGTCGACTGCATGTAGGATATATGAGTTCTGAATTTTGGAATCATCCTACTCATCTTATGTAGTCTATCCCAGGCATGCACAATCCTGGTAAATTTGAGGTATTCTGTTATGCTCTGAGCCCAGGTGATGGCACAAACTTCCGAGTGAAGGTGATGGCAGAAGTTGATCATTTCATTGATCTTTCTCAGATTACATGCAATGGAAAGCAGCTGATTGCGTCTTGAGAACGGTATACACATCCTTATAAATACAAATGGTTTTACCAAGGGTGCTTGAAATGAACTGTTTGCTCTCAGGTCAGCTTCTATTCAGGCAGTATGACTGGGATACCCAAGAATTAGTGGTGCACTTTTCATGGATTATATGGATGATAGGAAACTTCACCAGCTGAAGTTCCTGGGCAGTATTCTGAGAAACTGGCTTATCTGCCCCACACTTTATTGGTGATCATGCTAATATATTCCCTCATCAGAAGAAAAAGGGAGTCGTTGATTTTAAGTCAAGTGGACACATTTATGATCATCGGATTGTTCTGAATGGCATCGACCTCAAAGCATTTCTTGATAGTCTACCAGATGTGAAAATTGTCAAGATGAAACATCCAGATGAAGGAGAGAATACAGACAGCAGCAATACAGCTCTTAATATGGCAGTTATTCCTACAAATACTATTGCAGAAGCAGTATTGAAATGCTTACCAGAGTACAAACTCAGATAACAATGAATGGATTAAGTTTTAGCAATGGACTGGCAACTACCTAGGTCAAGAGGCTGCCAATGGAAAGGAAGTTCCCTGTACCACACATTCTCAGTATGGGTTACCAGAAGATGCTATTGTATACTATAACGTTAATCAGTTATCTGAAATTGACCCTTCTACTTTGCAGATGTGGGCAAATATTCTGAAGTGTGTTCCCAATAATGTGCTGTGGCTGTTGCATTTCCCAGCAGTAGTAGAACCTAATATTCACCAGTATGCACAAAATAAGGGCCTTCTCCAGAACCATATCTTTTTTCACCTGTTGCTCCCAAAGAGGAACATGTCAGGAAAGGCTGATGTCTGCCTGGACACTCTACTCTGTAGTGGGCATACCACAGAGATGGCTGTCATCTGGGTGTAAAACCACGTCACTACATGGACTGCCTGGAGAAAGATAGCTGCCCCACACCTGGAGTTGTCAGATTTAGCAAACAAATATACAAGATTCTCATTTAAATTTTAATTTCAAATTAACAGTAAATTTTTAGTATTAGGTATGTCTCAATCAATATTTGGGACACACACTAAAAATAATTGCTGTTTATGTGAAATTTGAATTTAACAGAGAATCCTATAGTTTGTCTGACAACACAAACATTTTAGTGATTTATTCAAGAAATGGTTGGAGAGTCCACTATTCGGAGAATGAAGGGCTGTACCTCGCCGAAAACATTAACAGGCCAAAAGAACACAGAAGTAATCTCTAGGCAAACAGATTACAATAAGAGAAATTAAACACACAATGTATTAATGCAAACTAATATAGAATAAAAGAAACTGGTGGAACACTGTTACTAGGGAATGTGGGAAGGGGAGAATCTGAGATGGAGGGCTCAGCAGTGTGGGTTGCCTGTACAACATCCCTTTCCCTCCTCCTCTTTTATTTTAAGGACTTTCCCCTCTATTTTATTAATAGGACCTTAGTATTATCCATAAACCCATACTTTTCCTAAGCATGTGCTTCAGGAGAGGCTGGCCTCAGTCACAGAGGTTGACATCTGAGTGGATGATGACATATGTGAGGTTCAGTTCTTACCTATAAATGATTTTTACATGGGCATTTAATTCAATTCTAGCCACTGAAACTGTAGTTAAATACTAGAAAGCTTCTACAGAAGATGTTTGCCTACTTCTAAGATATGTGTGAAGATACAGTTTGTTGTACCTGGCAATGATGCTGGAATTGGTGCAGCCATTTTGGAATAATCAAAGAAGCTAATCTGAAGACAGTTTGTATACCAAGAATGGCAGGATATGGAAAGATGGAAAAACTGAGTAGTTGATGATTTACTAATTAACCCAGGAATCACTCTACCTCAAGACCTCTTGTAAGGCAAACTAATATGTTGTCTGGTTGCTTAAAATACTTTAAGTTTTCTTTATCTGCAGAGAAAAATACTCTGACATATAGGAGATTCTTATTAAAAGTCATAATTTTCTATATATTGAACATCAAGGTGACTTTGCTCTTTTGTTTGTATGCTAATGATCACATACCCAAAGCATAAAATCTTTTTTTTTCAATTAAAAGGTAAGAAGTTTTCCATTAAAAAATGCCATATGGTATCCCTTTAAATTAGTGAAAACAAAAGCAACACATGTATTTTTGAATTAGAACTTTTAGGGAAAAGAAATCATGGAAACTAATATTCATTCAAGGGTAATGTCTTTTATTTTTTTAAAGTTACTTAATGAAACTTCAGAACTGCCATCATTAATTGGCATGACTATAGTTCTTTGAACTATTAACATGGAATTTCCCAGTTGGTGAAGGACTCAGCTGCTTTTCACAGAAATATTTTATAACTTGGTAGAATGGTGCCTCATATTTATGGAGATGTTGTTACTGTATCTTTTTACGAATTAATAGCAATATAAATTTTTAAAAGATAATTGAAAATTTACTATTGGATGATTCAAACAGATCCACACAGTTATTTAAGTTAACTGCTCTCTGCTTCTGATTTAACATATGACATTATTGGGTTTTACGCCTATTTTTTAGCTCCAACCTTAGTGTGTCCACCTAGTTTTGGAAAATACAGCTTATAGTATTCCAGTCAATTCATTTTCACCAGTGTTCTGTTCATGAAGAAGTCAAATTTCTACATATACAGGTATTCTGTATTTATTGTTGCTACAAAACAGTATGATTCTTCTTCATTTTCTGAAGTAGATGCACTATAAAGAAAATTGCTATAGGACATTTTGGTAAAGTGAATCTTACTTTATCATTTATGCCCATATTAACTTGCATTCCAAAGGGAGCAGGAATACTGTGAGAACCTACTAAAATTGAATATTTTCAGTGTCATATCTATTAGGACTAGATTCAGTGACATAAAAAAAAGAAAACCCAAACATGACCAAAATATACTAGAAGTGCTATTCCTCATATGTAGTGAAGTCTAGTGTTAGGCAATCCAGGGCTGGGACGGCAGCGCCACAGTCATCGTGGGGTCCCATCCCTTTTTTATAGCTGTCCTAGCTTACTCCGCACATGCCTTGATTCCAACATTACCTCATAGAATTCCTGATATCATGTCCATGTTTCCAGGCTGCAGGAAGAAATACTGAGTGAAGGGACAAAGGGACGCACCTACCAAGATGAATCATCTTCCTTTGGGGAGCCTTCGAGAAAGCCCTCCATACAAGCCCATTTAAGCCACCGAGCTATAGGCATTACTTCTGCTCATATCTCACTGGCTAATCCTTAGTCATGGGTGGTCCTTAGTCACAAGGGAGAATTGAAAAGACTTTTACCTGGATTTATTGCCACCTCAAATAAAATTGGCATCCTCCTTAGGAAGAAGAGAATAAAATATAGGGTAGATGACTCTCTGACTGTCTTTATGACCATATGCTTTAGATTGCATTCCAACCCCAGTGTCTTTGTATCAGATTCAGAACTTGATCAGAACTTGTAGCCTTTCCAGTTTTATCTTTGTCTCTTGCCATTTTTCAGACCATAGGAATTTCTTCTATGGAGGATGGAGAATGATTTTGCCAATCCTGCACTATAAATATAATTAGGCATGTATACATGCCTTATTTCACCCTGAAAATGTCTTAAACCCATGTTCACAACCTGCAAAACAAGTTATATTCTACTTTATTTGTTTAAGTTGAAAATTCTGATTTAACACTAACAATCCTATATATTTTTTAAACTTTATTATTATTATTATTATTATTATTAGTTACAGATGTACAAAACAATGCAATAGTTATCTTTTTCACCCCTTACAAAGTGACTCCCCCCTCCCCCCTCCCCTGCCTCCCCACCCCCTATATCATACATATCTATTACAATTCCATTGACTCCATCCCCACACTATATTCCACATCCCATGACTATATATGTGTTAAATTATAGTTGACATATAATATTATTCAGCGGCAGCTTCAGATGTACAGTGCAGTGGTAAGGCCACTACACCGTCCATGAAGTGGTCTCCCTAAAAAGACATGAGTCCTTCTGTCCCCTAAAAATATATATATATTTACAACCTTATTGATTATATTCCCTAAACTGTCTCTTCTGTCTCTGCAATAGTATTGTAGTTATCAGTTTATGTTACCTCATCCCTTCCCCTTCTCCCTCATGCCCGTCCCCATCCCATCTAGCCCTCATCAGTTTTTTCTTGGTGTCTCTAAGACTATTTCTGTTTACATTGCTCATTTATTCAGTTCTTTAGATTCCACATATAAGTGAGATCATATGGTATTTGTCTTTCTCTGGCTGACTTATTTCACTTAACATAATGTTCTCTAGGTCCATCCATATCGTTGCAAATGGTATGATTTCTTTCTTCTTTATAGCCGCGTAATACTCCATTGTGTAAATGTACCACAGTTTCTTAATCCAGTCGTCTACCGATGGGCATTTCGGTTGTTTCCAAGTCTTGACTATTGTAAATAACGCTGCTATGAACATAGGGGTGCATAAATTTTTTTGAATAAGTGTCGGGTTTTTCAGGATAAATATCTAGGAGTGGAATTGCTGGGTCCAAAGGTAGTTCCATTTCCAGTTTTTTGAGATACCTCCATACTGACTTCCAGAGTGGCTGCACCAATCTGCAATCCCACCAACAGTGCAGCAGGGTCCCCTTTTCCCCACAGCCCCGCCAGCACTTGTTGTTTGTTGATTTATTGATGATAGCCATTCTGACTGGAGTGAGGTGGTATCTCATTCTGGTTTTTGTTTGCATTTCCCTAATGATCAGTGAGGTTGAACATTTTTTCATATGCCTGTTGGCTATCTGTATGTCCTCTTTAGAGAAATGTCTCTTCCTTTCCTCTGCCCTTTTTTTTTTTTTGCTTTTGAGGGCAGTGTCACTGTCCCTCATATGTGGGACCGAGCTGGGGCCGCTGGCTTCCCAAGCCAGCACTTAACCACAGCGCCACTCGGCCGGCCCTTGCCCATTTTTTAATTGGGTTGTTTGTTTTTTTGGTGTTGAGTTGCATGAATGTTTTATAAATTTTGGATATTAACCCCTTATCAGATATATCGTTGACAGATATCTTCTCCCATTCAGTAGGCTTCCTTTTTAACAATCCTATATTTGACACTCAAATAACTATACTTATTGTGACTTGATTGGGTTACCTATGTTCCCCAAAATATTTTATTTCTACGAAAACAGGCTTTATAATAGAATTATTCTTGTTCTGTGAGTTCATTCACAGCAAATGGGAAGCTAGGGGAAACACAAAAGGATACAATCACAATGTTTCAAAAATGTTCATTAATTCTTATCAGTAACTTCTAAATTTCAAAAACTTCCATTTTCCAAGAAGGTTTGAAGAAAGAAAATTCATTCAATCTAAGTACTAAGAGGGATTGCCTTTGATAACTCTGAGGAGCTGAAAAGTACTCAGTGTCACTTTTCTGGAATGAAGCATGGGGAATAGTAACACCCCTGTACCTATTGCAGGGACTTACTTATTTTTTAAAAGTTGCTCAGTTTTCCTGCTAACTCTGTTATCACATCACTCACTCTCTGCTGTCCAACTCACTCACTGCCATTTAAGTAACCTTGAATGCACTTCCATAGCAGGATGCCAGTAGGAGGCCACCAGAGATCCATAGTTTGCAACTCCCAGTACAAAATGTGCCTCAGCTTTCACTTGAGCTTGCCTACTGCCTTTTATGTGATTCAGTCCTCTTTGCAGTAAACAGATCTGATAGAAAGTGGTTGGACATAATAGCTTGATATTGCCCTTTAATATTCCTGTTCCTATATTTTACAGGGGTACAGAGATAATTCTAGAATTAGACACAGAGGCATCTAAAATTTTGTCAAAATTTATCAGCTTTAAACCCTGAAGCTTTATAAAAGTGTTAACTGTTGCTAAAAAGTATGCTCTAGTACCCTGAGGAGATCTGCCTAAGCTGACAATTGTGAAAGGGATTCAAGCCTATATTATTGTTTGTTACTACATGATACAGATTCAGATACATTCTGAATATAAATCAAGTACAACTGTGTGGCTTCCAGGGTTACATCTAGAGGGGTGCCAAGTAGTTCTTGACCTTCTCAGGGTCTACATGTGGGTGCTCTGTAAGTACGTGTTAAGTGAAGATCAGAAGCTAGCTCTGTCCAATTTTGTATTTTATTTTTTTATCTACTAAACAAGCTTGTCTCATTGGGTTTAATCCTTATTTTGCATTCAAAGTGAACATTTTAGATGCTTCTCTACTTGTATTTACTTTGAGCTCTGCAGGAGATATCGTCACCCTCCTTTCTAAAGTTGTCAGCAGTTTAGATTTTCCTTCACTAATTCCAGATTTTTTTTTAACGTCTGTTTTAAAAGAACTATAACTGTTTGTTTTTTTTTGATGTATAACATAATGTAGAATGTTTTACAAACTGACAGCTCTTAATAGGAAATCATGATTATCATCACATCAGCATTATTGTAGTAGTAACAGTAAATAGTATTTGTTTGAGACCTTACATGTAAGCACTGTGCACAGTGTTTTTGCTACCATTAATCATATCACAGCAAGTCTGCAAAGTAGGTATTATTTTCCCATTTTAGAGGGGAGGAAACTGACACTTAGAGATGTTAGACATCTTAAATAAAATCACACCCCTAGGATGTGACACTGCCAGGACTTGACGCCAGGTAGGTCTGATTAAAAGCCTGTGCTACTAATCATTTACCATTAAATTATAAAGTAAGCACACTGAGAAAAATTCATGATGAATGAAGATATTTCACAGACTTAGAACTATCTGTAATTAATAGAGATGTGTATATATAAAAAGTACAAGAAGTTATTCCATTGTTTTTTTTTCTTTGAAATATTTGACATTGTCCACTTTAGAATCATAGAAAAAAAAGCAGTGTACAGCAGAGGGAGAAATGGGGACAGGCATATTCTTGATTGAATAAAAGCAGTGGCTGAAAGAAAAAGGTTTCATTCTTCCTTGCCAGGTTTCATGCAATGAAAAAAGAGATTCTCTTTCCAGAAAACTACCTATTTAAGGAAAGCTGGAAAGATCTAACCAAAGGTGTGTTAGAGCAGAGTGAGCTCTCTTTCTGCAATAAGTATTCAACTGTCTTCATTCATGTATCAGACTTAATGATATGATGACATTGCTAGTATATTTCCATTGGTTTCTGCCGCTGACAGTTCTGCTAAAAAAAAAGAGCCATTTTTAGAACTGGAAGTTCATGTATGAATTTCCTATTTGTACGCTATCACAGCCCTTCACATTCTCAAGTGTGGGAAAAGACTTGAGGTTGAATAGTAAAGCTGTTTGCAGGTGTAGACTCTTGCCTTCAACGTGGGTTTACAACTCTTAAAAACAACTTTTGAGGAAAGCTTTCCATTTGATGTGGATGGTGGTGAGAGTTATTTATGTGTTGTAGAGCCAATGTGATCCCCTGATGAGGAGAAAATTCCCAGCTAATGATCTAACAGTTGTGCTTGGGTTAGAGTGAATTACAGTACAGCTTTCAAACCTGAGTAGTCACATTCAGAGCTTATGCCTATACTCATAGGGGAGGGTGCTGGTGTTTCTGTATATATTTTTTTTAAGTGGAAAGGGTGTGAGTGGGACCTTTACTTCTACTACTTCTAATCCCATGTGGCCGGGGCTTGTTCATCAATCTTTCTGGCCAAGAGACACCTTTCCTCCCCATCCCCAATGTTACTGAAACCACCAAGATGGGGAAGAAAATGCCTATTCATTAATGTCAGACACTGATTCAAAAGGTTACAGGCCCCAGTGCAGCATTAAATAACCTTCATATAAAGCATGAGCCAGACGTGGTTCTGTCAAATGTGTTTTTAGATATGTTGTTTTAGACATCAAGGCAGTGTGCAAAATAATTTTTTTCCAGGTTTTATGTATTTGAAATGGAAATGAATATACTTTGTTTTATACCAAACATTTTGAATAGCTTTTATTTTAGTATCCAATGATATTTTTTCAATTCTCCAAAAACGTTTTCTTTACAAAAATGTGGTAATCTGAAGGCAGATAATCTAGAAAATTAGAACCTAAGAATGCCTCTGTCACTCTATCCAGATCAATTGATGGATAGATAGATACAGATAGACAGAGGTATGTATATCTGTAGACTTATTTCTCATTGTGTATATATGAGTATCTGTGTGTGTGAGAGAGAGTATTTGTGTAATTCCATTTGGAAATTAAATTTAAATTGCTTCAACTGCATAAAGTAAAAAATGTTTTATACTTTTATTTTTTCTTCAGCTCTAAGTAGCTTTCTGAGTTTCTTACTTTGGCATCTCATAGATGCAGCTAGATGACAATTGAAATGACCTGCTATCCAGATGATGGGCAGCACAAATGTGTAGACCTATTATGTTAAGTGGATATTAAGTGGGTGTACCTTGTTTATCTACTTCTTCCCTTGCAGCATTTTCTGGAAAACCATACTATATATAGGGACCAATATTTATACCACTAGATGCTGTTGTGTTGCCATGCTATAATTTGATTTTTAAGTTCAGGCTACTGGGAAAAGGAGAGACCTAAGTTTATGTGATACAAATTCTATGTTCTATAGTCACTTAACCACTGTAAACTTATCAGCACATTTCTTTATAATCACCACTTGTTTAATAACTACTTATCACGTGTTCTCTACCAATACTTTGCTTTGCACTGAGGATGCAGCTAGAAGACTAAACTAACTGAGGATGCAGCTAGAAGACTAAACTACTCTTTTCCTCAAGGAACATTCCGACTTGCATGATGATTTTGCTTTCTGTACAGTAATATTCTTTTACCCTCAGTGTTGCTGTTCTATGTTGAATTTATAGGACGTCTGTCTGATCATATGGATGTGCACATTACTCAAAGAATAAGCTGAAAAGCAGTGTCTCAGTGATTATGGATTATAACGATAGGTCCCCTGAAAGATTCATTTTTGTAAGAGGTTATTAGAAGGCCCATTGGGGAAACTGACATGCCTGAGTATTTTTTGTTGTTTCTTAATAGAGTCGGCTCTGGGAGGCCTTGATGATCTAGATACTGTTTACAGCAGCATTGATAGGCAGCTGAATGAAACAATGAGGCGCCGCAGACACGCGGGAGAAAATGATTACAACATCGAGGTGCTACTGGGAGTGGATGACTCTGTGGTCCGTTTCCATGGCAAAGAGCACGTGCAAAACTACCTCCTCACCCTGATGAACATTGTGAGTAATGACTCCTTTTGGGAATTTTTTTATCTTTTAATCTACTCCTCCTGTTTCATTAGTATCTTCTGGGAACCTGTGTGAGGGCTTCCATAATGTGCCCCACATCCAAAATGTGTACACAACTGCATTAAATGCCAACAGTGAGCCACATATTTAATATACAAGGATGCGAAAATAAAGGAAGCATAAAACACATTTCTTTCATTTGATCAGGTAGCTTTCCATTGTCATCAATGGGAAATCATAAATTTTAGAAGTTACAATGGGATGGATTATGACATGACATGAATTATGATTTTCATATTGTTCTGAGGATAATCAAAACTCTCAGGACTTCATCTTTCTGCCTTGCCATGGAGCACAAAGGATGAAATAGTTCTTTTCATATCGTTTTGTATCCTAGGATGATAAAGAATGAGTTAGGCCTGATAACTCTCTCTAGATTCTTGTTGGTAGAGCTTTTGTATAGGAATAATATTTTACAATATTGTATGAGGAAGATAATGTATGTACAAATAACAGTCAACTCTTGGCACAGTGCTCATAAAGGGCTCTTTAAATTTTCCTTTATTGAATTTATGAACCTTAATCATATCCAGAAGAAATTTAGACAACATCCTCAAACTGGAATTTTTTTTTTCTTGTGAATTGGCAGAGAGCAATTGAAGAGAAATAATATATAAACCACCTTCTTCTGAAAGATAATTGAGATAGTAGTACACTATATTTTATATATTTAATCTCTTAGGATTATGAAATATATAGTATATTGATCTATCAAATATATAATCCTAAATCTGTTATTTTTCTCTTTCAGCTTTTGACTATGAATTTAATTTCTTTGGGCATCTGTGTTGTTTACCTTTATTTTTCCACACTTAAGATTAGATCTCAAGTAATTATTCTGGAGAAGAAAAATTATTTATTTATTAATTATGATTTTATTTATTCTAATGCATAAAATAAGCCTGTATGTTAAATATACTTTTGTCCATTTGAAATGTCAATTTTTAAAATTCCACATATACCATGTCTCTGTGAAATGGAAAATGAGTATAGAAATTCAAACACATTTTTATTTGTTCATTGGCCCTAATTCCTGTTATGAAGACCAATTATCACACAGAAAAGAAATTGCTAGCCTTGACAATAGATGCCTACAGAGTTTCAGTATTGTCAACTAAATGAATGCCTTCAATTATTGACTATTAACGTTTTATATGACCTGCTAGTCATGTAACTTCGGGAATGTTGTTTAGACTTTCTATGCCTGCTTTAGTATTTCCATCTGTACGAGAAAAATAATAGGACTTACCTTACTAAAGATGTTAAGAGGATTAAATTAGTAAATGCAAGCCATATGCTTACTACAGTGCTGTATACACATGCAGAAGTATACCATCATGTTTTAGATTTTGACATGAAATTTACTTCAAAAGTACCTAAAGTTTACAAATTCCTGTGGAGATGCTCATCCTACTTGTACCATTCATTGTGTCCTTGGGCTGCTTTCTCCTACCACTAGCAAGGCAGTCAGTCATTACAGACTTCCTAGACCTCTAACTGGTGCTCAGATTACAGAAAGCTCTCGGAGTAATGCAACAGGGATTTGATATGGTCCTTTTCCTCACAGAATTTATAATTTAGGTAAGGAGAAAAAAGAAATACAAGGGGAAATGTAAAGGTTGAGCAATAAAAGGCATGCTATTCTTATATTGTAGGTGCTGTATTATAAATTCTATGAGACTTCAGGGAAGGGAGCCAGGACAGTAGTCACCCCAATTGTAAAGTGTTGAGAACATTAACTTGGTATTTAGGAGGCAGAGGCATAGTTCAAACTCGATTCACTGTGACCTCAGATAAATTCCTTCCTGGGATTTTGTTTCTGTATTTGTAAAATTGAAAGGTTTGATAAGATGTTCATTCTGTAATTAACCAAAAAGTTGCGAGTTAAACTGGGTCTTTAGGGATTTGTTTATCTGTTGTTGTTCCTTTATTTTGCTTAGGTTTTGTTTGTTCGTTTTGTTTTGTTTTTCGAAGGGCACCTGAAAATGTAAAGGTTTTGTAGGTCAAATCTATTGACAAGAAAGTAGAAATGGATATAGTATATTCACCAGACAGTGAGTTAGCTGTCAAAGAATAAGCAAAAGGGTGCATTTTAGGTTTTATAACAATGAAAAAAACTTTTGTTTTTAAGTCCATTAAAAATATTAGATAATAGGTTGAATCTCTGTCTCAAATACTAGAAATTATTCTAAAGCTGATTAATAGAGCATTCAGAGAATGGAACTATAGAGGGGAAAATGATTTTTAAAACAGTAAATTCATTCATTGTATTGAAGTAACTAACTAATGTAGGTAGGGGTTTTGAGGAGATAATAATAACGCTCTTTCCCTTCCCTTCCCAAGTTCCTAACCATCTGAAAGATAGACACTGAATAGACAGATGGGGAATAAATTGTATTATTATTATTATTATTTTGAGATTTTATTGGGGGAGGGAAACAGCGTTGGGGAATTGGAGAAGAGGAACAGACAAGTTTCTGTACTTTGGTTCTTCAGTCTAGTTGTGGAGGACGTCGTTTCACGGACCCATGTTGATATTGTGATCATTGCGCTCTCCTGGGTGAGGCAGATAAGTTGCCGGCCACTGGACGGCCGCTCACAGCGGCTCACGGCAGCTCACCCCAGCTGCTGGACCCTCACGCTGCCTGCCCGCCGCTCACATTAGCTCACAGCAGCCCACTGCAGCAGGGCCTGCAGCCTACGCCATCGCTGGCCACTCATGACAGCCCAGCTCCAGGTACAGCTGTTGTTTACCATCTTAACTGTAGAGGACACAGAGTCACTGGCCCTCATGTGGGATCTGAACCCGGGCCCTGCTACTCAGAGCCGGTGTCACAAGCCAATTCTTAACCAACACACCACTCTGCCAGCCCTAAATCGTTTTATTGTTGATGAGAGCTGAATGCACATGACTTAAGTGTATAGCCACAAAGATTTTTCTGATTTTAAATAATTGATTCTCAACTGAGGTAAGTTTGTCCCAGCCCCAGGGGATGTTGTTACAACTGGGAAGGTGTTGCTACAGCCACTAGTGGGAGAGGCCAGGGGTGCTACTAAATAAATATCATGCAACCCAAGGACAAATCCACACCACAAAGAATTATGAATTATCCCTCTAAAATGTCAATGGCACTAAGGTTTAATAAGACATGTTCTAAATTAAACAATCTTACTTACAACCCCTATCCCTCTCCAACTGGATAATTTCAGGTTTCCCCTGTAAGAGAGGAAGAGAGCTTTTAAAGATGACAGACAGCTTACTGAATCCCTTCCTCTCCTCCCTGCCCCCATTGCCCTACTGTGGACTGTTAGATCCAAATACTGAGATGAGCATACTTGTTACCATATCTCAAATTTATCAATTAAATAAAGAGTTGGAGGCATGAAAATCAATAATGATGTTTTAATGGAACTGCCTCATGGAAACCTGAAGCCAAGAAAGTTGTTTTTTTCCCCCTAACAATGTTCAAATAATTATTACCTCCTATGCTAGTCATGCTTTGTGACTTCCCATGGTTGTCTAAAGTCATGGCTCATCAAACTCAAGCCCTTTCCAAACTTAAAGTCTTTCTTTACATGTCACATAGGTTTAGACAGAAATTGTAGAAGAAATTTGACAGTAAAAACGTCTATCTCCTTGTGTTGATTAGGGAGAAACAGTCCTATGGTATAGAAGAGCCCGTGGTTTCCTTTAATCTCATTTAGCACCTTTACCTTAGTTGACTAGTTGGCAAATATGTTTTTCCTTTGGTTAATTTAGTTTCCATACCAGAAAACACCTGATATTTACTACCTAGTTCCTGAACTAAGAGAGGGACTACTTTTAGGTCCAAGTGATTTGCTTCATGGTTCTCTTTAATTTGAACTTTTTTTTTAAAGGGTAGCTTGTATTTCTTATTTCAGTTTCTTTTTGTGAAAGGGTTCTTAAATTATTAAGTGTTAAACATTTGTTTAATGAAAGAACAGATAAATGAACAAAGGTATATAAGTAACACAGAGGTAGATTATGAACAATCTTAGGAAGCAAAAATTTTGGACTCAAAGCAAGAGGGTATAAATGACAGATGAAGGCTTTTGATCAGCTTAAATGTTAGTTGAGGAGAAAAAGATAGCTTTTATTGGGCAAGGTCTACAGGCATAGGAGGTATTCCAATGAACACAATAGAGAACTCTCTGCCCTTCAGGAGCTTGGGAGAGGAGACGGGTGATAGTCAAAAGAAGAAATAAATATGTAATTGTAGGTTCTAAGAACTGCCAAGAAGGAAAATAGATGAGAGTAAATGGCTATCGTCAAGGAGAGAGGAGGGATGACCATTTTGGATAGGAGGTTAGGAAAGTCATCTCTAACATATATATATAAGCAAAGATGTAGAAATCCTGGAGGAAGACAGCCGGGTAAAGATCTGATGGATCAAAAACTACAAATGTTCTGAGTCAAGAAAGAGCCACCAAATCAGGAGTATTGTATTTTAAGCCCAATGGGTAATTTTGATGAGCCCCCCCCACCCCGCAAGTTACAAATTCTTTAGTGGAACAATCAAGGACAAGAGCTGAGAGGAGAGAAGGAGGGTAAATTTTTGAAAATAAAGAAATGGAAATGAAATTCCTTAGAGTAAAAAAATATAAATTTAAAAAATAAAAAAATTGGACTATCCTAGGTATTTCCTCCAATAATTTTTCTTTGTATCTTGATATTCAAACCCTGTTGGCAGAAATTTGTTATGTGAGCTTAGTTTACTGAACTCTGGGCATTCTAGGCAGTTAACAACTTTTTCCTAATCTGAATATAGTATTTTTTAAAGACTTTTGGCTTGCTAATTACTACCTCATGGGTGTTAGTAACTACCCTTAGACTGCTTCCTTTCTTTGGATTATGTCTAAGCTGCTCCAGGGGAAATACAGACCTCACTGAGAGGAAGACCATTGAAATGTAAAGGATATGTACCCATTGTTCTTATCCTCTCTTGACCTATGGTGGAAAAGAATGGCTCCTGGCAATATTATGAAGGTATATGGAGGAAGGTAAAAAGAGTTTCAGGGTAGTCTTGACTTAGAATGTTAAAAGGTGGAAGGTTACTTAATGATCAAAAATCAAAGAAAGCAGAATTTCAAAGGATAATTTCACCATGTGAAATTTTCAGTGTTGAAGTCGAATGTCCTATAATGCAAATAGGATTCATGAGTGAAGTTCCTTCTCAAGAAATCAGCTTAGTGTGATTTAGTGCACTAGAACTCTCTATTTTCTAATATTTGGCTTTTCAGCCATTTGCTTTCTTTGCCACAGGTAATTTAGGTTAAAGTTACCATTTATATTTCTGAACATAGGATCACAACTTAGAATTTAAGAAGAAACATTAGGGTGATCCTCTTTAACATTCTCCTTTTTAAAGATAGAGGGATTGCAAGCTGATGTCAGCTTACTTACCTAGTCTCAAGTACTTAGTTAATGCAAGGCCAGACTGGTTTTGTGTCTGATCCCCATTTTAATTCCACTTCACTTTAACATTTATGTTAATAGTCATTATTACACAATTTTCAAAAATATATCGAAGGAGACTTTGTGATGTGAACTAAAAATGTATGTGCTCATTAATGCTAACAGAAAAGTAGACTATAATGGGAACTAATTTGTAGCATCATTGCATGAAAAGGAATATGCTGCTGACCTTTGTTCTGTTTTAAATTATCTGACCAGCTCCATAATTATCAACTCAAACCTGAAAACTCTAATAAGTCAAAATGATATTTAGAAGTCAAAATAACTTCTTATTTATGAATTTAAGGAAAACCTTGAAAAATATATTTGTGTCCAAAAGAGCACATACCACTTTAGAAATTCAAAACCCCCTTGACACTCATCCATGTTAAGAACTCTGATATACAGCCAACTTAAAGTAGCTTCCAATAGCCAAATCTGAGATAATATAAACAAAAATAAACAAATGAGAATAAAGGATTATAATACATTCAGTATAATAAATACTGATATAAATACTGAGTTCATACTGATATAAATAAATAACCAACTATGTAAGTAAACAGGGGACAATTCTTTCTTATATAGAATTCCAATTAATAAATATAGCAGGAATGATGGATGTAGAAAATTGCTAATTGGCAAACACTAAAGCAATAATTGTTGCAGGCAAGTATCATCAATGAGTGACAAAATTAGTGGATGAAAGTGTAATGAGAAACAGGATATATAGAGAGTCTCAGGGTATCTCCCCACAAAAGATTTATTAATCGTAAAGGGAAAACTCGTAACTTGGCAAAACCTGGCAAACAGCACCTTAACCTTGGTCAGGTCATAGGTACTTGAATTGCATTTGAAGAGGATCGAGGGAAAGCCATTGAAGGCCTCTTTCTGTCTTGTAAAGAATAGATTGGTGAGGTTTAGGAACAATGAAGACAGACCAACTGATAATTAATTGTAGATGTTTAGGCAAGAGATAATGGTGTATTGGACAATGGTGATTACAATAACAAGGGGGTATTTATGGTATAATCAATAGAATTTACCAGTGGATCAGATGGGGGTGGGGGAGCTAAGGAAAGGGAGGAATCCACTGTAATTTACATTTTTCTGGTTTGAATACTGATGAATGATTGTGCTATTTACATAGATAGAGTGGTTTATGGGGAGAAAAAAAAAAAAAGCCTCAGATTGTGTGGAATGAAAGTTAGTGAGGAAATCTTGGAAGTTGTTCGAAACCATCTAGTTCTAGGTCTGGGTTCAAAGAATGATTTAATATTGTTAAGGATGAAGGCTTATACTACTGTCAACATTTAGCCTTTGCTCTCTGCCTGATTCTGTGCTAAATACTTTACATGAATTATGTAATATTCCTCAGTCCTGAAATATATTCATTTTTAGTCCCAGTTTATAAATGTGGAGATTGAGATTTAGAGAAGTTAGGCAACTTCCCAGAGTCAGACAGCTAATGGGTGGCACAGCCAAGACTTGGGCCCACATCTCTGTGTCTTCAGAGCCCGACACTCTTCCTCCCTAAATTATACTGCCTCCTGTGTAACCCCTTCCAAATAAAACTCTGATGTCTTTCCTTTACCTATTTCTGAGTCTTGTGAGAATCCCATTCAAGTCACTGAAATGAGAATTCAGTTACGTGCCTGATTGAATCAAATCAGCTAGCAATCCAGTTTAAAATTCTCACAGGACGATGAAGCCAATTTTGTGATTCAGAGGGTGGGTTGTTGTCTTTCAATGTGCCGGATGTTCCCTGTCACCAAAACTTTGCTGTCTGTGGCAGGTATCCTTGTCACTTGCTAAGATCTATGAAATTTTCAGCGCCTTGCAGATAATTGAGTTTGTGCCTTAATCTCAAGATTGCCAAGAAAAAGAAAACAATTTAAAAGAATGCCTTCTAGTGTGAAAAATAATTTATATTTCTAAGTAATCATTATAATTGAGAGAACTCATTAATTCTTTTTTGTTGAAATTGGTGACTTTTTGATGGATAATAAATTAATAACAGCATAGTTGCGTTATCTGGACGTGGTAGGCTTTCCTACCTGATATTTTTAAAAGAAAATATAAACTCCACAGAAGTACTGTGGTCCTAACAAAGCACTAATGAACTTATTCAAGAGTTAGCAAATATGTGTGCTTCCTTGTTACTTAGTGATGATTACATGTCAACACTGCTTTTGATTCCTTAGCTAATGTTTCTGAAAATGTTGAATGAGACTGCAAGGCAGATTTATCTAGGGAGTATATGTGTTTAGGCAACCTCAGCAAATCATACAGCAGTTTTCTATTTTGCAACATTATCTTTAATCCATTTCTTACATTTGAATTCACACTGTTCTCTTGTCATTTGTTCACCTAACATATATATCTTCTCATAGACCAAGTCCTCTTAGATTCTAGAGAGGCAAAGATTAGTAACATTAGGCTCCTTTACACAAGGAGCTAATTCTAAGAGCAGGTGAAATAAATCAACAAGTAATAATAATAAAATGTGATAGTTTCTTCAAAAGATTCAGCCACAAGGTACTGTGTAAACATTCACCTAAAAGGAAGGGAAATAGTTTGGCAGTTAATGCCAGTGGTAGATGGTCTTCGTTGAAGCATTTGAGTTGGACTTTAGGGAATGAACTGGCATTTCCTTGCTAGAAAAAGAGAAGATGGCACTTGGAAGATGGGGAACAGATTGTAGAAAGATACTAAAAGCAGTAGCTCTTTGGAGCCACTGGAGTTTTATCTGTAGGGGAAACAAGGGTATTTAGGGGCAATGGTAGAAGACGGGGCTGGATAGAGCAGCTGGGGCTACCTTTAGAAAAACATGCCATCCTGGGCCGGCCGAGTGGCGCAGTGGTTAAGCGCTGGCTTGGGAAGCCAGCGGCCCCAGTTCGGGTCCCACATGTGAGGGCCAGTGACACTGCCCTCAAAAAAAAAAAAAAAAAAAAAAGAATAAATAAATAAAAATTGAAAAAGTGCCATCCTAAAGAGTTTGAATTTCACTTTGCTAATGGAGAGTCATAAAGTGTTTTAGAGATTAGTGACTTTACCCGTCTGCCTTACAAAGAGAATTCTGGATGTGTTAGAATGATTTGGAAGAAGAGGCTCTGTTAGACATTGTGCTGTGAATGCAGACGCATAATATTTATGTGCCAGAATTAGGGAACAAACCACATTCTGGCTCCAAACGCCTTGTGGCTCACACTACCCCTCCCTGCCTCAGCAAACTGTCATACTTCCCCCAATGTGGATTGAACATACCAGGTCACAGAGGCAGACTGGAATAAGCACAAGTCAGCTGAGCCACCCCTTATGTAAACATGCAAACCTTCCCTCGAATATCCCGGACACTGTCATTCTAGAAGAGCATCCTCACATCACAGGTTACATTAACATAACATGACATCCACACAGTGTTGCTGCCTCAGAGGTCCCTTTCCTTTTTACTGAAGCATCTCAGTTTCCTCTTTCCCTTTTGAATCTGCAGCCCCAAATTCCTTCCCTAACCTTTACTGATTTTCCCGTTTTTATGCTAAAATTAATCAGACTGACTTTATACTTCCCAGGTTTATTCCACCCTTTCTTTTTCCCAGGGTCCTAAAATATAGAAAAACTTTCTATCTTGCTGAGGAAATCATTTTTCCTATTCTTGAAGAAAGGTAATCAATTCTACCTGTGCTTTTGCTCTGCTACTGCTGTTCCAAAGGCTGAAAGAGTTTGTAAGGCCTTGTAGCCAAATTGCCTCTTTTAGATCAACTCAGAGCTCCTTTGATGCTTAAAGGAGGTAAAAGCATGATTAACATGAAAGGACAGACTCACACTTATTGAAAACAACTATCTCACTCTTATAATCTGGCCTTCTGGGGAACTATTGAAATGTGCCCAAATTATCCAAATGCAAACATTTGCAAAAGTTTTAAATGTATTGCAGCAACTCAACTGAGTTGGATGGGTGCTAAGCTGCTGGATGTGGACATAGACAGGAAGGGATAGATTTAAGAGATTTCCATAGGACTTGGTAATAGTTTGTCTGTAATCCCTGAAGAAGAGGAAGAAATTGAGAATCATTTTGTTTTCATCTGTGATAGGATAATCAGAAGAGAATATATTTTAGGGAGAAGGTGAGTATACTTTGAGATATGTAGGTATACTTCCAAATAGAGATCTGTTACTAGAGTTGAACAGATAGCTTTGGCGCACAAGAGAGGTGAATCCGTATTAGATAAACAAACATTTGGAATTCATCAGCCTATACGTCGTGGTTAGAGATACAGCAGTTAATAAAACATTGCAGGGAAAGTATGTGAGAAGAGGATGAAAAACGAAACTTGGACATACTGACGTGTGTGGACCAAGAGGGAAAAGATAAACTAATATTGCTAAAAGAAAAACAAAAAACCAGAAAAATATTATTGAAGAACATAGTGGTAAATAGTACGAAATACTGCAAAACATTGTAGGCAAGTTTTCTTATGATGAAGAAAAATTGACAATATTAATAAAAGAGGTCACCAAGAAAGGGAAAGATTGAGTAGGGGAAACAGAGTTGATTTTTTGGTATAAATACTTTTAAGGCAGTAGGAAAGAGAGTAGAGATTTAGCCCTTCCACTATGACAGTAAGAAAAAGACAGGCAGGGAAGTTGTGAAGAAAACAGACATTGGCATCACACAGACTTATTTGAATTTTGGCTGTGCTAATTCTTTGGGGACCAGTCATAGACCTTCTCTGGGTCTCAGTCTCTTTCAGGTGGTGATAAGGATGTCTCATTTGTAGGGCTCTGAGCTTTCACTGCAATCAAGGTTGATCCAGTGCACTTGCTCTTCCCTTTGCCTCAGTTGCTCATTCTTCAAATCCGCACAGACCATCCCCTTCCTGTCCTTGGGTCTCCCTGCTCTGATGGCCCAGGCTCAGGTACCTTCTCACTCAACTACTGTCCCCTATCATCACTCAGATTTATTTTCTTCATAGCACTATTTCCTTCTGAAATGACCTTGCCTGCATGTCTTTTTGTATCGATTTATTTTTCCCATGCTCATTGGCTATTACCTATTAGAATTTATTCATGATAAGAACAGACTCAAACTCATTCAGTTCACCACTCCTAGGACAGTTGGGTACATGGCACCTATTCAGTAATACTCTTCATATTAGTCTGAGATTGGAGGTAAGGGAAGAAAAGTTGGCAGGCTGGGAGACAGCTACCTACTTTATATAAAAGGAATATAGAGTATGAGACTGAGAATCCAAGTATGGGTTTGGAACTTTTAGCTCTACAAGAGATAGCTGTAAAGAGAGTCATATTTTTTCCCAGTCCATTTCAGAATTGTTTTATTTACTTATTGTTATTTATTCTTCCAGCAAAATCACCTAGACTATCTCATTACTTGTTTGCCTTCAGTTAACCAAAAGTTTTTCTCTAAAATATTATATACCTGTACCATTTATTTGTTTCTGTGTGTGGGCTGGCCGAGTGGCACGGTGGTTAAGCGCTGGCTTGGGAAGCCAGCGGCCCCGGTTCGGGTCCCACATATGAGGGCCAGTGACACTGCCCTCAAAAAAGAAAAAAAGAAAAAGGAGTTCACTATTTGTTTCTGTGTGAATAATAGTACTAATGATGGTTAACAATTTTTGTTATTATATTTGCAATGGCCAGGCACCATTAAGCACTATACACATATGAGCTCATTTATTCCCCTCAACAATCTTATAAGGACAGAACTATAATGATCCCATCTTACAGATGAGAAAACTGAGACACAGAGAAAAAAGTAACATGCCCAAGGTCACACAGCTAAGGTGAAACCCAGGCAGCCTGGCTGCAGAGCCCATGCTCTAAACCACTAAGCTATACTGCCACTCAAGACCTAATCACTCATCTGAAAGAAAAATGAATTTTGCTTTGTTAAAGCCAGACAAAACGGTTCATCAGCTAGTCAGACAAAGCAGGTCAGATTGTCCTGCCAGGGAAATGTCCTGGGAGAAATTGTCCTGTCCAGGAACAAACCTGGAAGGATTTTCTTCTCAAGGGAAGGAACACTTGATTTGATCTTACCTCTTTTTCCTCCTCACATCATTGGCAACCCCTTCCAATTTAAGGTCATCTGAAAATTGGATTAATGTTCTGTTCACCCCTTTTTTCAGGTAATTTAATAAAGGCTCTGTGCTTAGCCTTAAACTCCTCAGAGAAAATCTACCCATGCTCCAATAGATTGGCTCACATGGTGAACAGATATTCAGTTTTTCATAAACAAACTTTGATTTGCATTACTGTAGTGTCAGAAAAGTGACGTCTTTTGATGTTTATGCCTAATGCTTTTCTTACAACCCAAAACACTGGGTATAAATTTCAGCCCTATCTTTTCTATTCTTACTCAGTTATTCCTGTGGTCTGCTCTAGCTCCTCCTTATTTTTTCCTGATATATTTTTCAAATACATTATAGTGATAATCAAGAAATACTTATTTATAGTAAATTGAATCCAATCTCTCATTTCCTTAAAATTTACATGAGGGAAGTATATGAAAAGGAAATGAAGTTTTTAAGTTCTCTTTATCAATATGCTTCCACACTAGTTTCTTAAACAGGGGAGTAGCAAATCACTACTGATTATTCTAAAACCAGATGTTTTGTGCATGGTGACAATGCTGTGGTCTGCCGGTCAGTGGAAGTGTGGCAATATGCTGAAAACTACCCACTCTGGAGTCAGTCTGCCTAGGTGTTCATCCTTTGATCTATGTACCAATTGTGTGACCTTGGACAAGTTGCTTGACTTATCTGGGCCTTGGTTTCTTTTTCTTCTCCTCCTCCTCTTTTTCTTTCTTTTTTTTTTTTTTTGGAGGTGGGAGGGCTCAGTATCTTTAGATATAAAATGGAGGTAATATCTCCAAAGTTGTTGCAAGGATGACTTGAATAAATATAAGTATTTAGAACAGTGTGTGGATCCTGGAAAGCTCTATGTAATATTAGCTGTTGTTTTGTTTGTTGTTGTTGTTGCTGTTACTTAGGAAAAATTGCTTTTCTTGTCTCTAAGAGTTGTAAAAATGCTTTCTAAACAAATATTTAGTTCATCTTGACAGATTCAATGGTTAATTCAGCATGATATGCTTTCAGTTCTTTCTGTATATCACTTATTAATTGTTAACATTTGTGATTAATTTATAGCCAAGTCAAGGGAGTTTTTTCTTTATGCCTCTTATATAATGTTTTAATCACATGAAAAACGATCTAAATAAAGATGTCTTCAGTATTTTTCTTTACTTTTAAGAGTCAAATGAGTAAAGCATTCAAACTCAATGTTTTCCTCAGGTTAGAATATTTTTAAATTCTTATTTAATTTTATGGAAGTCATTTTATTTATGTGTAAATATAGGGAAAGGCAGACACACCCACTGGTATGTAAGTATATTCTGGTATGTTAAGCAGCCTGTCCCTTCCCCCCTCTAAAATGTACATACTGCCATCTGCTGGGAAGAGATTTTGCACAACATTTAGACAATATTTTTGAAAAAATTAGTGTCAATATTTTTAGATGGGTTAAACTACATCTTGCATTTAATTGAAATTAAACACATTGCAAGTATGAGTCTTGACATCTCCTTCAGTGAAAACTAAGATGGGGCAGTTGTTTTTCTTGCACTTTTTAGGTAAATTATGGAAATACATACATAAGTCTTTCCAACGTTTGGCATAAATAGGTGTCAGAGTGCTGAATTACTCTCTATTATGCTGAGGGCAGTTGTATGGCATTTTGTGTTATTTGAACAACCCTGTGAAATAGGCAAAGGCAATAGGCAATTATAATTTTCTAGTGAGAAAGCAGAGGTTAAGTGATCAACATTTAGATAATACTCACAGAGGTTAAGTGATCAACATGAGGTCATTCAATTTATCTGTGGCATAGCTAGAACCAGAATTTGGGTCTTTGAATAGCTAATCCTGTGGTACAAATTATTTCTCAAAGTCCCATCACATCCTATGTGTCTTGGAGTAAAAAAAGAAATGCATCTTATTGATAAGGCCTTACAAAATGAAAAGCAGCTGAATTATTAAGTACATTTAAAAGTGAGTAATGTATAGAAGGCAACTTTTTAAACCTTGAAAGGCAAAACAGTAAATGATATTCAGTGCTTACAGACTCCTAATATTTGTTGATTTGCCACGTTGAAAGAATACTTTCTCCTATTTGTAAGTATTGCTGCATCATATTTGATTATTCTTACCCATAATAATTTAGGTATTACCCTGTGACTGTTTCACAAATGTGAACATTCCATAACTAATTTTGGTTTCTATCAGAGTATACTATTATCTAATTAGCCTGGCATAATAGTGACTTTTGTTAAATAAAACTTTTCTTTTGGTGAATGGTGTTTGACTTTTAGAAAATATCCTTCTATTCCATCATTTTATAATGTAGTGAAATATATTTTTATAATATTACCATTGAGAACATGGATTTCATCCATTATATATTCTTGGCACTTGGAAAATGATTTTAAAATTCACCATGTACAGGGAATATACAAATTTAGGGTGATTTTATGTTCATTATACTAACTCAGATATCGTAAGCTAGTTGCCGTTATTATCACCTTTTTTAAATTTTATGATTCTAAGATTTTTTGATGTAGGTATTTCCTATAATATTTAAAAGTATACTTTTCATTCTCAAGCCCTTCCAAAAAGTAGAGGCAATACTTCCTAACTCATTTTATGAAGTCACCATTACCCTGATACCAAAACCTGGTAAGGATAACACACAAAAAAAGAAAACTGCAGACCAATATCTTTGATGAATACAGATGCAAATATCCTAAACAAAACACTAGCAAATTGAACGCAACAATGCATTAAAAAGATTATACATCATGATCAAGTAGGGTTCATTCCAAGGGTGTAAGAATGGTTAATATATGGGCCGGCCGAGTGGTGCAGTGGTTAAGCGTTGTCTTGGGAAGCCAGCGGCCCCGGTTCGGGTCCCACATATGAGGGTCAGTGACACTGCCCTCCAAAAAAAAAAAAAAAGAATGGTTCAATATATGCAAATTGATCAATGCAATATATACACCACATAAACAAAATAAAGAGTAAAAATCATATGATAAGCATTTGACAAGTACAACATCCATTTATGATTAAAACACTTAATAAATGGGTATAGAAGGAAAGTACCTCCACATAATAAAGGCCATATATGGCAAAACCTCAGCTAATATACTTGGTAAAAACCTAAAAGCTTTTCCTCTAAGATCAGAGATAAGACAAGGATACCCGCTCTCATCACTGTTATTTAACATAGCATTCGAGGTCCTAGCCAGAGCAGCCAGGCAAGAGAAAGAAATAAAAGATACCCAAATTGGGAACGAAGTCAAATTTTCACTTTTTGCAGATGACCTGCTTCTTTATATAGAAACCCTGAAGACTCCACCAAAAAGCTATTAGAAACAATAAATGAATACAGTAGCTGCTGGCTATAAAATTAATGTACAAAAATGCACTGCATTCCTATATACTAACAATGAAATTTCAAAAAAAGAAATGAAAAAATTTATTTTGCAATTGGAACAAAAGAATAAAATATCTAGGAATGCACTTAACAAAGGATGTGAAAGACCTATACACTGAAAACTATAAGACATTTTTAAAAGAAATTGAAGAAGACACAAAGAAATGGAAAGCTATTCCATGTTCATGGATTGGAAGAATCAATATAATTTAAATGGCCATATTACCCAAAGCAATATATAGATTTAATACAATCCCCATCAAAATCCCAATGGCATTTTTTAAAGAAATAGAACAAAAAAAATCATCATATTTGTATGAAATCACAAAAGACCCCAAATAGCCAAAGCAATCCTGAGAAAAAACAAGGCCTAAGGTATCACAGTCCCTGACTTAATTTAGACTACAAAGTGACAATAATCAGAACAGCATGGTATTGGCAGAAAAACAAACACACAGCCCATTGGAGTAGTTTAGAACCCAGAAATAAATCCACATATATATGGGCAGATAATTTTTGGCAAAGGGGCCAAAAACATACAATGGAGGAAAGAAAACCTCTTCAATAAATGGTGCTGGGAAAATTGGAAAGCCACGTGCAAAAGAATGAAACTAGATAGCTCTCTGTCACCATATACCAAAATTATCTCAAAATGGATCAAAGACCTAAATATTATATAAGACCTGAAACAGTAAATTGCACAGAAGAAAGCACAGGTACTAAACTCATGGACCTTGGATTCAGAGAGGATTTTATGAATTTGATCTCAAAAGCAAGGGAAGTAAAAGCAAAAATAAATTAATTGAACTATATCAAACTTAAAAGCTTCTGCACAGCAAAAGACACCATCAACAAAACAAAGAGACAACAAACCAAATAGGAGAAGATATTTGCAAACTACACCTCTGATAAGGGGCTAATATCCAAAATATATAAAGAACTCATACAACTCAACAACAATAAAGAAAACAAACAATCCAATTAAAAAATGAGTAGAAGACCTGAGCATACACTTCTCTCAAGAAGACATACAAATGGCCAACAGATATATGAAAAGATGTTCAACTTCACTAGTTATTAGGGAAATGCAAATTAAAACCTCAATGAGATGCTACTTCATACCTGTTAGAATGGCTATCATCAACAAGACAAATAATAATAAGTGTTAGGTTGTGGAGGAAAAGAAACCCTTGTACACTGCTTGTGGCAATACAAATTGGTACAGCAAGTATGGAAAACAGTATGGAGACTTCTCAGAAAATTGAGATAGGTTATGATATGACCCAACAATTCCTCTTCTGGGTATCTAACCTCCCAAAATATGAAAACATCCGTAAAGATACATGTACTCCTATATTCACTGCAGCACTTTCACTGTGGCCAAGACATGGAAACAACCAAAGTGTCCTTCAATAGAGGATGGAATACAGAAGATGTGGTACATGCTATGTACAATGGGATATGACTCAGTCAAAAGAAAAGATGAAATACTGCCATTTGCAACATGGATGGATCTTGCGATTATCATGCTAAGCGAAATAAGTCAGACAGAAAAAGTTGAGAACCATACGATTTCACTTATATGTGGGATGTAGAACTGAAAGAACAAAAAAATAAGACAAACAAACAGAAACTCATAGACACAAACAACAGTTTAGTGGTTACCAGAGGGTGAGGGGGAGGAGAGTGGTAGAAGAGGGAAAAGAGGGTCAAATATATGGTGACAGAAGGAGAACTGACTATAGGTAGTGAACACATAATGCAATACATAGATGATGTGTTATAGAATTGTACACTTGAGAACTATATAATTTACTAACCAATGTCACCCCAATAAATTTAATAAAAATTAAAAATAATAAAATTATAGTTGTCACTGCTATTCTGCAATGGCTATAGGTACTTCCCTTCCATCTATCACCTCTCCTCCAGAAATTAATTCACTTTTTTTAAGCCTAACTACTTTTCTTTAGTTTTAATTTTTATTGCTCTCCTATTTTATGTATTTACTAACATTGCTTTCAACCTTTTTTTATGTTGAATGTATTTACATTACAATTACATTAGCTAAGTACATGTTGAATGAAGTCATGTTGGTAACTGAAAACAGCTGTCATAGAAAAAATCTCTTGGAATATCCATGAATCTCTGGCTGAATGTGTTAGTGACAGGCCTGGCTTCAGACTTTTTTTATTGGAACTATAATGTTAGGAATTTCTTATCAGATAATTAATTCAGAAGAAACGGGGAGATTTCATCTTCAGTTAGCAATAAGTTATGAGAACCTGCCCATGACCAAAAGAAAGGTCATAAGAAATCACAACATTTTGTACAGCATTTAATTTTTTTTCTATTGACCTGAAACCTACACCTTTAACAGTGTGAACCCATCGTTTTTAATTTTATTTTCTGTAGCTATACAGAGTAAATCAAATCCCTTTTCCATATAGCTATTAAGTCTTCTTTCAAGGTTTTTCTTTTCTACTTCCCACACTTTAGTGTTCTTAAATGTCCTCCTCCTCACTAAAATTTTCTGAGCTATTTATTTGCATGAGTTAAATCTTTTCATTCTTACCCTAACTCTGACATAATGTTCTTATTATGGCCATTTGGTTGAGGCTCAGAAAGATGAAGACCACACAAGCAATGAGGGTTGAACAAAGATGTCCACTGAGACGACCAGGGTCTGGTGTCAGGCTCTTAGCCACTGCATCTCACATTCTTTATGTGACACATTCTCTAGGTTCCTTGCTCTTTGGTCTTCTCAGGATACGTTTGTGTTTGTCGACACCTCTCTTATATTATTGGACTACACAGACAAAAGGAAGTTAATACTTTAGGGGTACTCTGGCCTACAGTGGGACAACTTGGGGAGGAGCTCTCTGCCTGCATACCTGATTGCAGATTTTTTTTCAGCCCTTGGCTTGTCTTGAACAGGTATTATTGTAAATTGGGTCTTACCATTCTATGCTTGTGTGTGCGTTTGTAAATGAATATGTGTAGATATGCATTCGTTTTTCCACTGAAAACGACTACATCTGTTATCTGTTCTATTCTTGTTAAAGTACATGTTGTCATCTTTAGTACATAATAGCTTAATCAGACCTTTTACCTCCATCTTAGTCATTCTTTTCTTTTATGTTCCATCTAAAAATTCAGTAAGTACACCTCTAGTCTACATTTAAGGCCTTGGTTTTTAAAGGTGTTCTGTATAGTCCCGTTATATGCTTGAGACATTTCATTTGAGATTTCTTGGTCTTTGTCTTGATCAGTGTGGCATTTCACAATTTTATGATTCATGAATTTATTTTTTAGTACCATCTATCATTCTTGAGTTACAGTTCTTTTTAAAACCTCTATGAAATTATGTCTATCTTTTTTCTATAGGTTTTAAATTTGCTGTGTCTACTGTCCAGACCTCCTGGATGTCAACTTGAGTTGTAGTTGGTTTTCCATCCTTTTTAGTTATTGTGGCAAATGTTGGCTTCCTGTTCCTGGGAACAACTAACTTTGTGATCTAGCAGGATAACTCCCCCATTCCCATTTCCACTGGCATTTGGGAATTTACTAAGTATTCTTTATTCTTTATTTTGCATTAGCTTAATCACAAAATACAATGACAGTCCACTTTAGATTCTTTTCTGCCAGTAATTTACTGTGTGTTTTTATGCATCAGCTAATCTCTAGTCTTCATGTTTGTCTTTATAAAAGTATATTATGACATCTGAGGTTGCTTAAATTCTCATATCTATGATTTAACAGTATACCAAATAATTTTTAGAAATTTCAACCTATCTTTAAAAATTAAATAAAGAAGCAGTGACTCAAGTTTGTCCTTCTGAGCTATATGCAGGACTGACATTCATGTAATATGTACTCATACAATCCCATTAGTAAGTCAGATATTGAAGATTTCTATTCTATAGGACTTTTAAATAATCCTTGCCCCAGCTATCCTGGGGGTAGGGTGCATTGAGAAGGGCCTACCCATGTTCACTTGCATGTGCTCCTGCAACCAGACATACCACCCATGGTGGTGACATGGGTGCTCTAGCAAGCAATGCCTACTCTCTATGTTCCTCCAGATGGTTGCGCCCACTCACGGCTTCACCAGAGCACCTTCTTGTGGTTGCTTTTGGTAAATGTTATATATGGATTATAGCACATGTAGACTCCTTCTAACACTATAATAGTTCAATGAAGCCCTTTTAAAGCATGTTCTCTATGTTCCTGATACTCTGGAGTTTACAGTATCAGTAACTCACATATCCAAAAATTACTCCAAAGCTAAAGGTAAGTGATTTAACTTCAGAGTTCAGCTTAAACTAAATTTTTCAAAAAGTGATTTGATTTCAGTGCTTGTGATTACATGGCTGTTTCATTGTCACGCATTTCACAAAACCCTTTGTGGTGCCTTTCTTTTAATCATTATCTGCTTTGTTTCTAGGTGAATGAAATTTACCATGACGAGTCCCTAGGAGTGCATATAAATGTGGTCCTGGTGCGCATGATCATGCTGGGTTACGCAAAGGTAAGCTGTCTTAAAATATGGGAACTGTGAAAATTAAGGACTGGCTTAGCAAACAGCACATTAAATTGCTGAAGCTGCAGCTAACAAGTGGCATAGATATGCATCACATAAACTGCGGTTGCTCAGAACTGAGGAAGAGAACTGCCACAATGAGTGGAGATCTCCAAATCTGATTAGATAATGAATAATTTTTGTCCTGGTACCATTCACTTTGTTTATCTCTGTCTAACGGAGTTGGAGACTGTTATCCAGACTTCAAGAATGACTATATGAGTGAAAATAAATGGATTCTATTGTGAGGAAAGAGAATTTCCTTAGTCTATCATTATTAGTAAATTTATGATTCATTTATTCATTCAAAACATCTATATTGAGTACCTACTGTGTGTCAGATGATTTCTAGGTGCTTGAAATATACCAGGGAAGGAAAATAACAGAGACCTTTGCCCTCTCATGATTTATTAAAAACAATATTTTACATGTATATACTTCTACTTAAGAAAAGTGAAGCACACAGTGAATATTTTCATTTAAAAGAGCTTTGGTCCTTTTGAAAATTAAAAGTTAGGTAAATATGCACAGTCGGCATTTCATTTAATGTAACTAACTTTAGTGGCTTTAAAATGACACTAGATGTGTTCCTGTCCTTGGATATAGTGAAAGGGATGAAATGGTTTCTCTCTTTGAGGTGTAAAAATCGGGGAAGTGACTAGCTTGGAAATGGTCTTGATGTTTAAAATTATATGCTAACCCCCCCCCAATAATTAAATCCTCCTGGTTATGAAATACTAATGAAATATTTGGCAAATAGGAGAAATCTATGTGTTTGCATTTCATTAGGTATTTAACATCCACTTAACCATTTTCTGATGAAAGGGTGTCATTGATCTTTAGTTTATTCCATTTACCTGACCAGGTTTGTGTCATTAACACTGAATACAAGTCAACTCCAGCTGGAGACGTTAACAGTCTTCAATCGGTTGTTAAACCATTTGTTTGGAGAAATATGTGATCAGCATATAACAAACCAAGCTAATTTTATTAAGAATGTAAACACTGATAATAACATTTGCTGAAATATAACAAAACCCTCAGCCTGTCAGCCAAGTAGGGACTAATTTTGGGTTGCAAGTTCAATTTCTTATTCTATCAGAACTACTCTGGGAAGTGTGGCTCCTGCGTTCTTGAAGGATGGCCCCTCTCCCTCTGAACTTTTAACTCCTGACCATAATATGATAAAAGCAACATTCCAAAGAACTTCAGTGCATCTACTGGAACTGCAAGATTAAGTGTACACCCCTCTTCATTGCTGTGAGGTTAAAAAAGGGAAGTTGTTTTTTTTCCCCTGTGAGGATTACCTGTATGTAAATTGACCACTCCCATAAATAAAGATTTTTACCAGCTTTGCCAGTTCACTGAAGAACTTATATTCTTCCTATATGTTGATTAATTCTGGACACCCCAAAAAAATCTTAACTGAAGAGCTTTCACTTTAACAGCTCAGGATAAAAGTCTTATGCTAGAATCTTTCCCTCTATTTTTAATTCTTAATATACAAAAGGTGCCATAAAAAGTATACACATTTTAAGAAAGGAAAAAACTGTATTAAAATTGTAATAGTCAATATACACCAATAACAAAATATGAATACAAGTCACGTTTGACGTCTGCAATTACAAGAGATGCTCAAAGTGGTTGGTATCAACATAATTTTAATACAGTTTTTTCCTTTCTTAAAATGTGTGTACATTTTTTTGGCACACTCTGTATATGAAACTAAAAGTTTAAACTGCAATAGGAAATATTTAGACTACTAGAATCCTTAACCAAATGACTCACATTGAGTTGCCTCATCATAGCAAATGTCGCCATGAGATAGTCCCATAAAGGTGCCAGTCACCTTTCACACAGGTAACATTGATCATCAGAAAGATATCCTTCAAGGGCATTTAGAATTCCTAAATGAAAGTAGATATCTAATAAGCCCCAAATAATATTATCGAACATTATTTAAAAACGGTAATCCCAAATCTCTTTGGGAAAATGTCATGTACTTCTGCCACATATTGTTCCCTCTCAGTCCATCAGCCTCATAGAACGGGGAAACCCATCCAGAAGCTTGGAGAATGTATGTCGCTGGGCTTGCCAACAACAAAAATCTGATTCCAACCACGCTGAACACCATGATCATGCAATTTTCTTAACCAGGCAAGACTTTGGACCTGCTGGAATGCAAGGTATTTCCATTAATATGGAGAAGAAAAAGTTAAGGGCATGCCTTTTTCAAAAGTAATCCTAACTCAGGGAGTTTGTCCAAACGTTCCTATCTCTATCTCCACTTTCCACCATGTAGCAGCCAAACATGCATTTTCTTTCTATAGTTTCCAGTGACTTCTATGGAATTCACAATGTTAAGTGCCACTTAAATACGATAATAAATTATTCTTGCCTATAAAATAATGATTGTGCATAGAGGGGATGCTGTAAAATGCAGTGTGATTTCCACTAAGTCTTTGGAATGGGAAAAGAGATGCCATGAGAAATGACTGTTGCCAATAAGCTTTCTTCCAAAGTCAGCTTACATTTATCTAATAAATTCTGATGTAGGCTTTGGCAAAAAGTAGACTGACGATTTTCTTTTCAGTGTTGATGGAATTTCTGGCTTCCTTCATCAGTACCATGATATGAAGGACCATTCACTAAAACAGAAAGACAAGGCTTAGTTGGTGGGCAGAACAGAATGGTAACCCCGGGCAGTTCCTTCCCTTAGGAAAGGAGAAAATATAGACCCAATGAAACTTTTAGAGACCATTACCTGTGGTTTTCCCAAGAGAATGTGGCACAATGCTAACGGGGAGATAATACTGCCTCTGTTTCCTGAAAAGCCTTTTTTTCCCCCTAGGCAAAGATCCAGTAGTAATTCTTAATGAGTTTTCTCATAAAATGAAGATAAAAGTAATTGTTATTCTCTACAGGATATGCTCCAGTCACAGGCATGTGTCATCCAGTGAGAAGTTGTACCCTGAATCATGAGGATGGTTTTTCATCTGCTTTTGTAGTAGCCCATGAAACTGGCCATGTGTAAGTCACTGTTGACAGCTATAAAGCAAAAAAAAAAAAGGTCTTTTCTTTCCTGCTTCTCTCAGTATTGTTTGCACTTTGGGCAGGGTGCATGCCAGCATGCAACTCTCGTTTCTTGCCAAGTGTGAGGAGCTGAAAACATTGAAGAGGTCATGCACTGAAACTGAATGAGTATCTCTGGTTTTCAGAGACACCCCTGCATTTTTCATTGCTATAGAAAAACAAAAAAGGCACTTCGGTCAGATTGTTCTCCATTTCATAATTTCTGTAACTCTTCCACAAAAGCCATGTTAACTTAAAAATATATATATATTTCTCTGTACAGTAAGTCCTCATTTAATGTCATCAATAGCTTCTGCAACTTTAAGCCAAATTAATGAAACCAGTTTTACCATAGTTTAATTGATATAAACAAGAATGAAATGCCTACAGCATCTCATCAACATTATAAGGAAATGATATCCAACAAAATGATGGTGTCCAAAGGCCTGATGGATTTATTTATAAAACACAAATTAAGCAAAACCCTTGGCCCCTATGATTCTTACCAGTGAGGTCTCACTTTATGTTCTAGGTTGGGAATGGAGCATGATGGACAAGGCAACAGGTGCGGTGATGAGACTGCCATGGGAAGTGTCATGGCTCCCTTGGTGCAAGCAGCATTTCATCGTTACCACTGGTCCCGATGCAGTGGCCAAGAATTGAAAAGATACATCCAGTATGTTCCTTTTTCATGTTCTAAGAACATTTATGTGTAGCAGAAGTACAGATATGAAACTGCCTCTTAGGACTTGATTATAACAAAACTCCCAGTCAAGGAAAACTGTTTTTCACAATAAAAATTTTCTTATCAGAGCTTTTGACACGGTGGTTCCATAGTGTAAGTGCAACATTTTAAGCCATGAGCCTAGAATTTAAGAGACTTTTTCAAACTGTGATTTCCCTTTAGTAAATTATTTATGGAATCTTTGACTGATGGTCAAATTTGAGTTGAGGATGAGGAAGGGATGGCTCTGTGATGCTGCATAGTATATCAGCTCTAGCCTATAGCACAGGTGTCAGCATCTGTTCTGCCACACCATGTGGGAGTTCCGCGAGGGTCACTAAAAAGGTTGTCACAGTTCTGCTGCATCTGTAAGTCATGCTTGGCTTATTTCCCTGCAATGATTAAGGGTAAAGGATATTTTTTTTTTTTTATGAAACTAAAACCAAAAACCCTTAAAGATATGCTTCTGTGACCTTGCTCTATCATCTGATGAAATTCCCCAGTATTTTTTCATTAGGACATGATAAGAAAAATAAATGAATGATAAACTGCTTTTGATATTTTCCTTCCCACAGTTCCTATGACTGTCTCCTTGATGATCCTTTTGAACACGATTGGCCCAAACTCCCAGAACTGCCTGGAATCAATTATTCTATGGATGAGCAATGTCGTTTTGACTTCGGGGTTGGTTATAAAATGTGCACTGCGGTATGTTACTCACAATCAATTTAGATCTTGCATCTTAAATCTATTTACGTAGCTTCTGTTTGGTGAGCTTTACAGCCTCACTGGTGTAAGTATGAGAATATCTATCAGTGATTTCGTGTTTACTATGTCACTATGTGCTAAAGCTAAGTGTTTTAATTGTACTACATTCTTTAATCCTTGTGACAGACTAGATGGGACCTGGTATACTTTTATTTTGCAGATCAAAAAGCCAAGACTTACAGAGATTAAGCAAATTGCCTAAATCCCACATCTGGTAAATAAGGGAGCTAGACATTACAACCAAAGTTATCCAGCTCCAAAACTTTATGTTCTTGGTTGTTTTTCATTAGCTTGTTAGCCAGGATTCCAGGTAGTTGTGGCCATAGGGAAGTGTGCTGGTACCTTGTCACATAGGAATAATATGGGATAGCACAGAGGTCAGGAATATGAGCTCCATAGTCAGAGTGACAGGTTGTCAGGGCCTGATCTGACACTAGATATATATGACTTTTAGCATCTTATTTAACATCTTTGGTTTAGTTTCCTCATTCATAAAATGTGTATAATGATAGTGTTTATCTCACAGAAGTGGTATCAGGATTCAATTCGATAATATAACCGAAGTGCTTCGCACAATGGAACACAGTAAAGCCAGTCTTCCACATAACTATTCAGATTAGAGATATGTTTCATTAAATTTCCATGTCAAGCTTTAGTAGTTCATAAAAAATAAAAAATAAAATGGACTTTTATATGTTGGAGCAAGCTTTATGCGTGAAAGCAAGAAAAAAAAGTATTTCATGGTACTGAAAATAAGTTGATAGGCTGTTTGAGATCTTCCCTATGCAGATATCTACAGCCATTTGGCCGGTCTATAAACTATATATTGTCAGCAACTAATTACCTGCATTAATGTTTTGAACTGAAAATTGTAAAGCTTTTGGTCATCGTTGTAAAAAAAAAAATATGATTTCTGCATTAAACAATGGGAATTAGTACAAAAAACCCTGGTCCAAAATGAGTACTAATTAAGAAAAAGCTCTGACCATAGGTTATATGTGGGTAATTAATGGTGTGGGCAATGAATGACATGTGGGTAAACTAGAGTTTGATATATATATTTTTTAATCTGTCTAAAGAATGGGAAGATGTTTACAATCAGCACACAAGTCAAGAGCACATATGAATATGTGTGTTTACACATACATTTGGATGTTATAATATGGTGTTTGAAGAAAACAAACAAAATAACATTTTTAGAGTGAGAAAACTAGGATTCTAGTCTCACTCTATTACTGTCTGTCTTATAATCATAATTATGGCCTTACCTTGTAACCCATATTTCTCAGCCATGAATTCTTGTGAGGCTCAAATATATGAAAAGTACTTTATAAAAATACATGAATGTATTGTAGGAATTTGTTACACCTGAAATACATTATTGTACATAGAAACTTTGAAAAGTATTTTCTGCCTTTAGTCAGCTCATTATTATGGGCATTTTTATTATTTATATCTGACTAGTTCATACTTACAGAGATAAAGAGAAGGCATTTGATAGCTTGAGAGCTACAAAACTATTACAATAAGTTTTCATATTTTAAATGTTCATAGTTATTACTCTTTTCAAAATTACAATATTGTCTATTTGAAAACCATAAAATAGAAATGGCACATAGAAATATTAAGAGACAACCAAAAAAATCCCAGACAAATCATTGTTTATCACTGTTATTTTAGAAAAGCAGAATAAAAGTATTATTCTCTACTTGGAATTCTTAGGCAGTGTTTTTTTCTCAACATGCCACAACATTAACTATTAACTTGAAATTAAAATATCCAAGAAATATGACATAAAGAAACTGGATAGAAGATATTGTTGGTGCATGTCTTGCCATCTGTATTTCATTGAGATTTTGATTCTCTCTTCCAGTTCCGAACCTTTGACCCTTGTAAACAGCTGTGGTGTAGCCATCCTGATAACCCCTACTTTTGTAAGACTAAAAAGGGACCCCCACTTGATGGGACTGAATGTGCTGCTGGAAAAGTGAGTCTATTTATACAATAAGAATTTAAAATATGTGGCATAATAATCATGTTTAAAAGCCTGGGAAATGATGAACATAGCTCTATTGTCATTTTATGAATACGATAGATAGTACATGAGATTTCCTTATGGTAATGCAGTGACATTGTGTACTAGTTTCCGATGACTGCTCTAACGAATTACTACAAGGTTGGTGGCTTAAAAACAACAGAAATGTATTCTCTCACAGTTCTGAAAGCCAGAAGTCTAAAATCAGTTTCACTCAGGCAAAGTCAACGTGTGGGCACAGCCATACTCTCTCCAGAAGCTCGAGTGAAGAAGCTGTTCTTGTAGCTTCGAGCTTCTGGTGGCTTCCAGCATTCCCTCACGTGTGGCTGCGCTATTCCAATCTCTGCCCTATGACTGCATTTCCTCTACCCCTCTCTAATAAGGATAAACATGATGGCATTTAGAGCCCATCTGGATAAACCAAGATAACCTCCCCATCTCAAAATCCTTAATTTAACCCCACACATCTGCAATGTTGTCCAAAGAAGGTGACAGATTCCAAGGATCAGGTTTTGGGGACCACTATTCAGCCCACTGCTGGTAGACTAGGAAGTGGCAGCTCGGCAGAATACCTGGGCCCCTTTAATGGGATTTGATTTACTTGTTGGCTTCCCACTCCTTGTGAAAGTTGTTCAGAAATAAAGTCAGTTGAACTTATGCATCTACAGAAGATTTGGCCTTGCTCCTTGGGGAAAGATGCCCAGAGGTTTTAAATCTCAAGTTGTGTAGTCAGGAGTGAAGGCTCAGAAACTGGCCAAGTGCCAAGCTGTGCTACTCATGAGAGAAAAGATCACTAATCCCAAAACAAAGGCATGTTAAGAACTCAGACTGAAGTACCTTGGCTGGTTTGGAAATAAGATGCTGTGGACGGAATCAAAAGCGGGCAAAGAAAACTTGTATAGCTTTTAGTTCTTTTAAATAAGCTCTATTTCAAATGTGTATAAACTGTACTTGCTATGAGAATTTAATAATAATAATAATAATGATAATAATAATAATAATACCCTGCTATTATTCATGTTTAAACTTTGTTAGGCACACTATTGCTAAACCCATTATACATATAGCATGTTGCATTGGGAAAATTTAGTATTACAAACTTTTGACTCAAAAAACAGAGTAACAATGAGTTGATTCATTTTTGCTTTATGAAAAAGATATCCTCTAAATCAACTCTGAATATCCAGCTTCCCCAATTATTTTTGTGTTATATTTAAATTTACCAAAGTTGAGTTTTAAGAAGCACTTTTATTGTAACACCTTTTGAACACTGTAAGGTATGTGCCTGCATGGTATCAGGATTCTGGTAGTTCCCACTTAATTATTTCCTGGTCAAATGGTCTTTTGTTACATGTCCTTTGTGGGGCCCAATATTCCGCATTTTCTACTATGCAAATGGGTGCTCAGATCATTTTTATTGGTTATGTTTACTATTCAAGGTAAAGGTATCATTTAAAAACTTTGTTGGGGTGAATGTTATTGTTTCATTTTACTTTATATTTAAAAATGCAAGTCTAAATTACCCTTTTTATAGGGGACCTTATTGTTATGATTGCTTTGGGATAATTGTAAATGCGTCTTTACCTGGGTGGGAAGCAGGGAAACCCTTCAATTGGTGGTTCTTCACTAGTGATTTCAGCTTTAGCATATGCATAATTTTCCTAATAGCCTTTTGTCATTTTCCTAAGTGGTGCTATAAGGGCCATTGCATGTGGAAGAATGCTAATCAACAAAAACAAGATGGCAACTGGGGATCATGGACCAAATTCGGCTCCTGTTCCCGGACATGTGGAACTGGTGTTCGTTTTAGGACACGTCAGTGCAATAATCCAATGTGAGTATGATCCCTGTAATTCTGGTTATTTTTGGATAGGCCAGAAAATGTTTCAATATACTGCTACTAGTATTCTGTTTTATGAAGTCTATGTAAAATACTGAACATGGAAACTAAGGGTTTAAATGTCTCTTTTGGGTAAATATGTATTTATCAATCTTGTGAAGAGTAGTCAAGGTGAAGATGAGAGGCTTGAGCGAGAGAGATTTTGAAGAAATTGCTGTTAGAAATAGTAAGTACCTGAGCAGGGGAAGCCCATCACTGTGCCCTTAGGGCCTGGGCAGCAAGGTGGTGAGATCTGTGAGAAACTCAGGCATGTCAGCACCAGCCACAGATGCTAACTCACCCTCTCAGGGTTTGAAGGGGGATGCTTCAGAGCGGGACAACAGAAAGACGGTAAAAGAAGACCAAGGAGCTGTTGGGGGTAGTTATCCATTGGTTCACTCAGACTAAGTTGATTGAATCCCCTTTGCATGCTCAGCAAAATTTATTTTCTAAGGGAAAAAAAATAACTGAAATATTAAATTGAGGACATTCTTCCTAGTCTAGGGTTTATTTAGCATGTGAGCAGCCCTGTGGCTCTGGTAGCAGGACGGCTCTGAACATGTCTTTTATAAAGACTGAGTGTCACATACCTGTCCTTACAGGAAGAAGTGATGGTGACATTTATAAAAGTCATAAAAATCAATGAAAATTATAGTAATAAGAGCAGCTAAGCTTCACTCTGAGCCATACTGTGTTCTAAGTGTTTTAAATATGTTAACTCATTCAATCCTCTCAATTTTTCTCTAAGGAAGATGGGATTATTATTTTCATTTTACATATGAAAAAACTGAGGCATAAAACTGTGATCAAGTATTTTTTTGGCTGCATCTACATGTTTTATGCAATAGAAAATATTAATTTCCTGAGTCCATGTTTATCTTTTGTATTTCTTTATATACTTTCACCATGCATTTAAAATATACCGTTTGAAAAGCTGCTTTAAGTTGAGTTTTGGGTCTCCCCTCCCATCCAAGGAGGGAGAGGATGGTGCTTTTGGAAAGGGATGAAAATTAGGAAGTATGAGTTCATTCACTTGGTGCTGGCAGCTCAGAAGCTCTGGCTTTCTGCCCTGGAGCACTGTGTCTGCAAGCTTCCACTGCTGGATCAGAGCCAAAAGGCCTTTTTCAATGTTGTCTTTTCTTTAGGCCTATCAATGGTGGTCAGGATTGTCCTGGTGTTAATTTTGAGTACCAGCTTTGTAATACAGAAGAATGCCAAAAGCACTTTGAGGACTTCAGAGCGCAGCAGTGCCAGCAGCGTAACTCCCACTTTGAATACCAGAACGCCAAACACCACTGGTTGCCCCACGAACATCCTGAATGTGAGTAGACACCCCCTCTTTGCCCCCTGTGTGGATGGTTACTTAGGGTTTACACTTTGCCTGCATCAATCCCTGAAACTCTTGATCCCTACTTGGTAACTTAGAATATTTGGTGCTTGTAGGGGTAAGTCCTTATTCTGGATTTCCAAGAATAAGGCTAACGTACTCCTTTCTGTGGAGAGGTGAGAGTTGTGCTTTAGTTCTGGCAAACAGCATGACTAGCATCACTACTCAAAAGACTAGTGGAAAGCAAACAAAACAGAAAGCATGAAAGAGATGTTCAGTTTTCTCATCTAACTGAAATCCCTCCACTAGGAAATGTTTTTGGAATATTGTGATCTGTCCTTTCTGAATAATTAGACAAGAATATAGTTCTTTTTCAGCGGAGCCAGGAACAAGAAAATGACCATTATTTATTAATAGCAGGCACTTCATAACCTTTTACTTTTGTATTGTACACCAGTTATTTAAAAAAAATAGACTTGGAAATTCCCTTTTAGTGTTTCACTTCTTACTCCTGAATTTTCAGTTAAATATGTTCAAATGGAAACTTCTCACTATATTTCTTATTTGGGTGAATAAGAGAAAATAGTTACATGATTATCATGTGATGTAATACGCTGCTGAGTTCAGTTTAAAAGCTGTTTTAAAGGAAAGATGCATCCATGTAGGGAATCAGAGTTGCAATGCATTTAGAAAAAAATGCATTATTTTTATCTATTTTGGTGAACTGAGTCACATAAATTATCTTAAATTTAATTAATAAGATCCTAGAAGGGGCAAAAACTATACTAAGTCATGAGGTCAAAAAAAGAGAAATCCTTTCAGTGCTCTATATGTCACTAAAACTAAATTGGTTCTGAATTAAAGTATACTGAAGAGCTGTGCTTAAACCTAGGGTTGCCATACAACCTGATTTGCCTGTGATAGTCCCAGTGTATACCTGTTGTCCCTGTGTAATTAGTAATAGGGCCCCTTTCACTCTCAAAAGTATCCTAGTTTAGATGCTAAATCATATAGTCACCTTGGTTAAAACAAATGCTAAATAGGGCATACTTTCTCTCTCCTCTTTATTTTATTATACCATATTTTGCTTTCAGGAAATCACGTTGAAACTTTGTATTCTAAAAATAAAATAAGCTGTACTGTTCAAATATATCATTTAATGTAAATAGTTGATTTAGTCCTCCATCTTATGCAGCCAAGAAAAGATGCCACCTTTACTGTCAATCCAAAGAGACTGGAGATGTTGCTTACATGAAACAGCTGGTGCATGATGGAACGCGCTGTTCTTACAAAGATCCATACAGCATATGTGTGCGAGGCGAGTGTGTGGTGAGTTAAAACTGCTCCCCTAAAAGCTCCCGACAGTACTATGCAATTCTGCTTCTCTCATTCAGCTGCATATTTTCAAAAAAAAAAAATTAGCTATTTCTTATCTGTGAAATCACATTATCATGAGAAGGTATGAATAGTTCAGTAGCTGAACTAAATCTGGGAACAAAGGCACTTAATAAAATAAACTTTGCTCACTGGCAGAATCAAGATTTGAATAGGTTTCCTAATTTCCAGCCAAAATGCTTTTCCTACGCCACTCCATCACTCCAATGTCTGTAGGTTGAGAATACAACTTGGGAGCAATGCCTTTGTTATGAGTAGTTTACTAGTAGCCATCTGCTATTAAAATGCAAAGTCTTTTTTAAAAAAAATTCAATGCTAAATGTGTTTTATCTTTTGCTTAAGAGATAATAGAAACTTCTTTCTCCTTTTCTCACCTTCCAATGGATTCTAAGTTTAAACATTGAATTTCATATCAGAACAAAATAGTGAACATGCAAAAATTGTTTTTGTCCCATTTAATCATTTTCTTAAATGTAGTTTATTTTTTTATTCATATTCACATATATTAATTTGATATGAAATTATCCTTATTGACTGAACACATTGCTCCTGTTTGATTCCTTTTCACTTGAGAACAACTAAAGTGTTATATTAATGAATCTTAAGTGTGTGGATGCCTCCTAGTTGAACCAATATTTCCCTGAAAGTAGAATCTGTGTTTTGTTCACCTTTCACCTCCCATAGAATCTAGCACAGTCAATGGAGTGTTGTCATTATTTTCTCTGCCCACTCACACCCCAAATTGATCATGTGCCATCGTATTATGTCTCATTACTTTACACTGATTTATATAAAGGACCTGCCCCAGCTTAGGAAAGCTTCAGTAGTTCCCTGTTAAGTTAATGTGAAAATCTAAACCCTTCCCCTGCTCCCCGCTCCCCATACTCCAAGCCTTGCACAGCTTGCACTTTGCAAATCTTGCCTCTTCTTCCCGTCATACCACACTACCGTTGCATTGGTTTAACTATTGTTCTCTGAACCCTTTTCCATGAACATACAACTTCCAGGGCTCTGTTTGAATCCCTCTGCTTTTGCAAAACACATTTCCACACTCCCTGTTCCTTCAGGGCCCTAAGACAGCTTCTACCACTTTGGTGAAGATGTGTCTTACATTCCTAACTAAGTTGTAAAGCTGTATTAATATACAGCTCACTGTTGAATGATTCATCTTTATAAATATAAAACCACAAGAAAAAAGCACCGCCTTACTTTTTGTCTGCTCAGCATCACCTACAACATCTGTGCTTGATAAATGTTTGATGATGATGACTATCCATGATGGTCATTAGTCTGCGGCAAGTTTATCCTAGGGTACGATTTAACGTATAGCACAAGTCATTTGATTACATAATGGTTCTTTAAAAGATTGAGGTATCATAAATCAGAGCTAGAGTGAAAGTTTGGTACAAACTGCCTGACTTTGTCCCACTGATGAAAACAAATGAGTCATCATTATCTAGGAAGCTGACCTTGACTTGGCACATGAAAATTAGCCACATTTAACATCTTCTCTCCCCAGAAAGTGGGCTGTGATAAAGAAATTGGTTCTAACAAGGTTGAGGATAAGTGTGGTGTCTGTGGAGGAGATAATTCCCATTGTCGAACTGTGAAGGGGACATTTACCAGAACTCCTAGGAAGCTTGGTAAGATGAAGTCTCTTGTGAATTTAGTATCCTCTATGATTTGTACTCTTTGTGACTTCCTCTTTTAGGAATGCAGCATTTTCCCTATAAACATAACAAAAAATTAGCTGCCAGTTATTTTTATTCAGATTACCTTTTAAGGAGCTATTAAAAACTTTGAATTCATAGTCCATAGCATTCATGATTTAAAAAAAGTATCTACTAAATTTTGATAAGGAACAAAAAAATCAACGTCATTTATAGTAGCTAGGTAAAATCTGTTTTATTTTGTGTTTTTAATAAAATGCATTAGACCCAGTTATTAGGATTGATGTTTATTTTGAATTTTCTGTTGCATATAAATTGTTGATCAGAAGTTTAAAAAAATCAGAAAACTTGAGGTACAACTTAAGATATAACATTCATTTTGCTTCTTTTATTTGAAAAGTGAACACATTTATCCTGTTTATAAATCTAGAAATCCAGGGTCCATATTTTACATAATTTAAAAAAATTTATTAAACAAAATTGAGGTACAACCTAAAACTAGCCTGAGATATAATTGCTTATGTGTGTGAATTTTTGTGCTTGCTAAACAGTCAATGACCTGGACTTAGATATATGGTGATGATTCTACAGATGTACAAAAACACTAATATTATGCAAAAAAATTAGTAGTTTCATAATTATTCATTGGAACTTTCACAAAAGATTTCGACACGAACATTTATTACTAAATAATTTTTGAGTTTGTAACAAATGTTATTCACTTATTCAACAAGCATTTATTGGGCAAATGTTTCTGGGAATTCAGCATTTAAAGATAAATTTAATGTGGTGCTTCCTTTAAGAAACTTCTCTTATATCTTCCATAGCACTGTCGTATACAGTAGTCCCTCATAGAATGACAGTAAACAAAATAAAACAAGCAAAAGCAAAGAGATTTGATTTACTTTGAGCATAATGTCATGGTAGTAATTTTCCCTTTTAGAGGAAAAGAAAGTAATAGTTGGTCTTCAACCAAATGGAATAATTCTCTTTTTTCTTTTTATTCTCATTATACCTCAGCTATACAACTCAAGCCAATTCCACACATACCCGCTTTGCTCTTTGATATATTTTGGGCAGCAGAGCTGGGTGATGCCATTCTAATGTGTTTTTCTTAGACATACCCTACTCTAGTTACTGAGTATTGCTTTCCTATGTGATAATTTACTATGTTCTGTACATTGAAAACTATTAAAAAGCAAATATTACCATTTCTGACTGATTATATTATTTTATTAAAGCAAGCAGATTTAGAATTATATATATAAAAATAATGGTTTTGGTGGAATAAAATGTACTTTTCTCCATCTTATGAAATGATTTAGTGTGCCTTATTGCGGTTGTGTATTGTTATTTTTTTAGGTGTAAAATAATTCATTTTATTTCCAGAATGAATTAATCTAAAGGAAAAAAATTTGCCGTAATCATTTGCTCTATATTATGTGTAATACGAAGTAGTCATACTTTTTTTCAGATACCTCAAAATGTGTACTAAACCTGTGAATCAAGGTCAGAAGGACAGAAGAAAGCTTTCATCAGTCATACAGTTTCAAACTATTCGAAGATAAACTAACATCCATTTCTTTGCACTAATGCTGTTATCATAGTCATCCAATAGACTAATTAACCTTTTCCAACAGGGAAACATTTAAGCAAGAGGTGCCATAAAGAATTGAAGTTGCTGGAAAATGAAATCTGCAAGTATTCAACTTCAAATCACCTATATCATTTCTCATTCACACTTAGTCTTACTTTCATTGACTATTAACAGTTTATTGGCATTTGCTAACTGTTATAAAATGCATTTTGATTTCAACATATATAATTTCAGAACATATTTTATATCTTACCTAATAATATATATAGCTTATTGTATAGTCAATGAAACAGTAAGACTGATAAACATGAAACCTCTACTAATTAAAGACATTCTATTTAAGGGAAGACAAGAGGCGCCTTCACTTTACCCAAAGGAGCTCGTAATATTTCTCTTGCTGAAACAAGGGAAGCTAAAAATGTACTGGGTAAGTTGTAGCAAACTGCAGAAAGATGGGCATCCATAAAGAGCATCAAGCTGTTTTGCTGTCCTTGGCATCTTAAGTATGTTACTCTTAGCCATTGCACATTCAGGCAAACATAGTACTTTTCATGTACTGGACTTTACCCAGCTCAGATGCTGAAAACCTTGACCCCAAAATGACTGTTCCATTTAGTTAAGCCACTAATGAATATTGTGAAAAAGCTGGGTAAATCTACCCATAGGTAGATATTACTTCTCCATATACAAATGACAAAACATGATCTTTTTCTGATTCCATCAACAACTATGTATTTATAACTGAATTTCTGTCAATACTCATCCTGTAGTTTATGAATTAGGTATTTCATCAAATAAGGTGTCAATTGCGTCATCTCCCTATATTCATTTGTTTTTGATGGAAATGAAATATAACACTTGATTTCTCTATTTGCCCTAACTATTGTTGATTTATAGTTGGGATCTTAATTCCAAATGATTTTAAGATAATCTTTAGGACATGTGATAATTACTAAGGTTTGTTATATATGACATTGACTGTAATAGGATTAATATATGATTTTAAACCCCAAGGCAACCCATTAATCATATAGATTATATTATTTTTGCATTAGAAGGTTGAGATTAGGGTACATATAAAGGCAATGTACAACATAGCTTGCTGATTTTTTCCAACCAAATGGTTTGGTAAAATCTACAACATATATTTTAAAACTTACTCATTATAAAACTTGTTGAAAACTTTAAACTTAGTTGCTGACCACAAGAAAATTGAAAGCTGCACACTGATTTTTTTAAAAATTTCTTTAGAATAAAGTAGGCTTCTAAATATAAAGATATTTCATTAATTAAAAGATTAGCTGTCTATACTCACCACTTAGGCTTTTAAAATAATATATAGATAGATAAAACATCCCCAGAAGTTTACCAACTACGTATTCTAAAAACTGGCCCACTTAGGGCCGGCCAAGTGGCACGGTGGTAAAGAGCCGGCTTGGGACACCAGCGGTCCTGGTTCAGATCACACATGTGAGGGCCAGTGACACTGCCCTCAAAAAAACAAAAACAAACAAACAAACAAACAAAAAACTGGCCCACTTAAAAAAGGTGGTTTAGAAAACTGAGATCACATAGAGGGACACAGGAAAGTACCGTATGTGCCTGAATTGTTGTTGACACAATTCATAGGTCAACACAAGGTGAATGGCTAATAGGTTGGAAACAAGATTAGCTCTTTTCTTCCTCTTTAATTAAAAAAGAAAAAAGGTTTCCTCTAATCTCATGCCAGATGTCACACAAGCTACCAGTGCTTTGATGTTAATTTCTGTTTTGGAACTGCTTCTTCTGGTTTATGGATGCCCTCTTCTGCATGCAGGAGCTGTAAGGATGTAATGCCTGACTAACCATGGTTGTTGCTTTTGTTTTCTCCTTTGCTTCCTCCAATATTTACTACACATGCAAAGGGTACCTTAAGATGTTTGATATACCCCCTGGTGCTAGACATGTGTTAATCCAAGAAGACGAGGCTTCTCCTCACATTCTTGGTAAGTGTTCCTGTCTGCTGGCTCTGCTTTAACATAGACTTAAACATGGAAATGTCAAGAAATCATATCTATCTATCTACCATCTACCTATCTACCTATAGATAGATATATGTATAGATGTATAGATGTATATACATATACATAGATATGCAAGATTCAAATTATATATAAATGCATCATTATGAGATTTTTATTGGTCATTTCTCCCAACTATTATTTGTTTAAAACAAGAAATATTCAAAAGTAGAGCTTTAATTCTTATTGAAACCTGGGTTAGTTCATTATTAAATGAAGAAAAAAAAAACATGTGGCAAATTTGTACTTGTTATATATTTTTGTTCTGCATAAGAAAATGAGAAAAATAATATGTTAAAATGCACTAAATTAAGGAATAATATCAGGAAAATTTGCCATATTTATGTTGACAAATTAGTTCTGATATTTTGGTTGATGCTATACTGTATGCCTCTCCTTACTTTCATTGCATTTTAAATTCTTGACTGAAAAGCTGCCACATGTGAATTTTATTAGTCTAATGAAAAATGTCCTATATCTGTTATGTGTCTAGTTATTGACTGACACATGCAGATCCACTTGCATGGCTGTGCATAATTTCCAAAAGAAGATTCTTTTTCTCCTTTATAAGAGGATCATGTAGAAATGTCACTTTAAAGGGGTTTATATTCAAAGTGTATACAGGTATAAACATAATTTGCACATATTCCTTGACCTATTCAAGCATTAAGATTTCTGAAACTAAAACATCATCTGTCAAACCCATAAACATTTGTAGAAAATTGCTTGTCTAAATGTGTGACTTAAAAATGAATTTTTTATGGTATTTTTATGGAATTGTTTTAGTATTTAAATTATATTCACTACTACATTCTGTAACAGTCTAGAAGTCAGCCACAGTTTTTTTTCCAGTAATTAAAATTACTTATTTTTAACCCTAGAATTCCGATTATTATCCTTAGAAATATTAGACTAGTTTAAAAGCTCAAGAAGAATAAATGTATTTAACTGAAATTACTCGTTCTCTACACATTTTCAGTAATGGTGTTAATATGAAATTTTATTTTCTAACATATTTATATGCTGATAAACACCTCTGAACTTTACAATCCCATTTGACATTTTTTTATCCATTAGAAAAAGCATTTTATTTTTGAATATATAGTAAACCTATAATACATTAAGAATTCTTCAACCAGTAAACAGCTTTTTCTAGCATGTAGGTAGGGAATGTGGCCTTGGAATTTTACAATAATAAGAACTAATTGTTGGCCTAAAAATTAGTTCAACTCTATTGGGTGCCTATAAATATATGACTAAGTTGAAAGAGAGACACTGTAAAAAAGCTGGTATGTTATATGCTGAACTAGCATACATGATTTGTATTAATTATTACAGACGTATCCATTGTTTTCTAAATATTCACAGGTTTCTGAAGAAATGTATAGGTTGAGTGAGTTAGAAACTGTTATCCTCTTTGATAATGTTTGCAAATGGGAACATTTCCTAATTTTTATCTTCTATGTAACCATCTTGCTATTGTTTTTGATTAGTTAGTAATGCTTCTTGAGGATTTCGAATACCCAATAAAGGAAATGGGACTCATATCAAAACTAACACTTGTTTTGATTGGTTTCTTGCTAATAAACAGTCATTGGTGTATAAAAAGAGATAGATTTACTATAGAATATCAAAGCTGTACCGTGATAAAATAAAATGTCTGCTGGTTACTCATTTTGCCTCCTTTAGCTATTAAGAACCAGGCTACAGGTCACTATATTTTGAATGGCAAAGGGGAAGAAGCCAAGTCACGGACCTTCATAGATCTTGGTGTGGAATGGGATTATAACATTGAAGATGACATTGAAACTCTTCACACAGATGGACCTTTACATGATCCTGTTATTGTTTTGGTATGTGGCATTACAGGCTCATTATGTGGTTTGTTTACTTTATTTATTTAGCTTTTTTTTTTTTTTTTTCAGCTGAGCCATCCTGCCACCTGTTGGCAGCTCAGCAACAGCTTATCTCAGGCTGGGCATCGAATTGCTGTTGCTCAGAGCTCAGCTCACAATCTTGAGCGAGCTCTTAACCAACTGAGCCACTTGGCCGGCCCTTGGTTGGTTTACTTTATAACTTTGTAATTTATCTGAAAAACACTTTGACCTTGAACATTGAATATTCACTTGCTTGTTTTTTTACAATTCCATTTATCTACCCTACTCCACTATTTGTGCAGCTTTGTCACATATTTTATTATATATGCATTATAAACCCAATAACACAGTATTATGATTTTTTTACTTTAGTAATCCTTTTTGGCTTTTTGAATTTAGTTATCTGTTAAGACAAGAAAAAGAATTGATTTTTATATTTACCCACGTATTTACCATTTCCAATGCTCTTTAGTTTTTCCTGTAAATCTGATTGTCCATCTAGTGTCATTTACCTTCAATATAAAGAACTTCCCTTAGCATTTCTTGTAGTGTGGGTATGTGTGCTAGCAAAGGATTATCTCAGCTTTCATTATCTGAAAATATATTTACTTTACCCCATTCTCAAAGGATATGTTTACTAGATACAAACTTTTTGGTTACTACTTTTTATTTTTATTTTTTCTTGTAGCACTTTAAAGATGTTTTTACATTGTTGTAGGGAGCTCAAGGAATTTCAGGGCTGATCAAGGAAATAGATATGCCCATGAGGTGGCAGTAGTACGCACAAGTTTTATTGGTGATTCCTTAGCAGGTTTGCTTGTAGAGCCACCATCCAGGAGAGAAAGAAAAGGGAACTCCTGGAGAGAAGAGACTGGAGAGGGGGTTTGGGTGCTAGATGATGCCATTCAGGCCCACAGCGAAGAGTCTCTGGGTCACAGAGCTTCTAAGGGCAGCAACAGCAGCTTGGGTTCCTTATAGCCACGCTCTTATTTGCAGTTAGCAGATGTTGGGTGCAGTTTCACAGGAGTATCCAAAGCAAGCAGCCTCTAAGTGGCTAAAACCATGCTTGTTTGGGCTACATTTAAAACAATTGGATACATAAAATTTTGCATTTGATGCCAGCAGGCTTTTGAGCTAAAGGGACTCAGCCTGTGGTAAAGAAATAACCTCAAGGCCCATATACAGAATCCATCTTTGACTGATTCATATAACCTCTGTCTTCTAGAATCTATCATTTCTATTGAGAACTCAGCCTCATGTATATTGTTGCTCGTATGTAAAGTGTCCATTTTCTCTGGCTGCTTTTAAATAATATTTTTTTTCTTTATCAATTTGTTTTGTTTGTTTAGCAGTTTAACTGTGATATACTTAGTTTGTGATGTTCTTTTTATGTATTCGGCTTAGAGTTCAAGCATCTTGGTACTGTCAGTTGGAAATTTTCACCAAATTTGGGTTAAATTTCCATTCTGTGTTCAAGTTTGTTTTTTTCTTCCATCTCTCACTTCTCTACTCCTAGCACTCATTTACATGTATGTTAAACCAGTTGAAATTTTCCATAAGTCTCTTAGGCTTTGTTCATGCTTTCATAATCTTTTTTCTCTGTTCTTCAGATTGGATAATTTTTATTGAGCTCTGTTCAAACTCACTGACTATATCTTATGTGGTCTCCAATATGCTGTTGAGCCCATCCAGTAAATTTTTCCTGTCAGATGGTATACTTTTCTAGAATTTCCATTTTTTAAAATAATTTTTATTTCTTCACTGAGATTTCCATATATTTTCACTCATGTCTAACTTTTCCTTTAAGTCCTGTGTCTTCATGTTTCCTTAAGTCCTGCTTCTTTTTTTTTATGAGTCACATTTTCCTGCTTCTTACAATCTTTTTTATTGTACACTGGACGTTATAGATGATAAGTTGTAGTAGGGCTTTTGGTTTATATTGCCTTCTTATAGGCTGTTGGGTTTTGTTCTGGCTGGCAGTTAAGCTATTGTCAGTTCCTTCTGATCCTGGAGGCTGGGCTTATTCTTCACTAAGGCTGATCTATTTCAAGTTTGTCCTTGTTTTTATGATATGGCCCTTTTGGTACTTTCACTGAACACCTGAGGTGTTAATGAGGCCTCTTGACTCTGGCTGGATGAAAGCTCCCCTGTCTCTCAGCCCTGTCTGACCCCGAGTGTCTCTGTCCTGCTTCCAGACCCAGAGCAGACACTCATTGGTAGATGGCATGGTGTGTTGGCCAGGGCATGCACAGCCCAACCTTCAGTGTAGCACCCATGCAGCCTTCCGGGCCACTCCTCTACGCAGCCCCTCTTCTTTAGTACTCTGCTCTATGAATTCCAAACTCTGCTATCCATCTCCTCAGTTCAGTGAGACTGCTGTCTTGGCTGAGGCTGCTGCTCCCTGTGCCAGGGTCCAGAATGGTGCAGAACCTGACCTTGTCAGGAAGCCAGGACCTGGCATTTCTCTTCTCACAGGAATCATTGTCCTTTCCTGCGCTAGTCTCTGCCAAAAAAAAATTCCCTCATATAATTCTATCCAGTTTAATTGTTTTTAATATCAGGAAGGCTCCTCTGTTATTCCCTCATGGATGAAAGCAGAAGACATCTAGCTGATATGAAAAACATTGTTGGATTCTGTATACAAATATGTATTAGACTCTATAAAAAATATACTAATCCAAAATCAAATTTTCCCACTCAAATCCAAGGTTTCTTTTTTCCTTTGAAAATTATTCCCTTTTAGTAAAGTGTCTGTTCAAATCTTTTGCCCGTTGTTAAAGTAGGTTGTTTTGTTTCTTTTTGTTCAGTTTTAAGAGTTCTTTATATATGTTTGATGCTTGCTATAAGTCCTATGTGAAATATATGATTTGCCAAATATTTTCTTCTAGTCTATAGTTTCCTTTCTTTTAGTCTTTCACAGAGCAAAATATTTTAACTTTACTGAAGTCCAATTTATCAATTTTTTCTTTTATGGATCAAGATTTTGATATTATATAAGATTTTTTGCCTAATCCAAGGTCAAAATATTTTCTCTTTTTTTTGGCAAAGGTTCTGTAACTTTACATTTTAAATTTAGGTTTATGAACCATTTTTAGTTAATTTTTATGTAAATTTTTTATGATATGTTAGGTTCACATTTTGCATACAGATGTATATATTATCTACTGCTGTATAACAAATTACCCCAATTTTACTGGCTAATCACAAAGCAACATTTATTATCTCATAGTTTCTGTGGGTCAGGTATCTGGGAGCAGCTGAACCGGCTAGCTTTGGCTTAGGGTATCTCGTGAGGTTGCTGTCATCTGTGGGGAGCATCTCAAAGCTCAACTGGGGCAATCTGCTTACCAGCTGAGTCACGTGGCTGTTGGAAGGCCTCAGAAGATTACTCCTAAGCTTTTTCTTGTGCTGGCTGGTGGGCCTGGGATCTTCACTATGTCAGCCTCTCCATTGGCTGCTTAAGTGTCCCTATCACATGGCAGCTGGCTTCTACTAGAACAAGTGATTCGAGTGACAAAGTGAAAGAGTGCAACCAAAACAGGATTCAGTCTTTTTTAATCTAATCTTTAAAGTGGCATCCCATCACTTCTGCTGTTGTCTGTTTGTTAGAAGCAAGTCACCAAGTCCAGCTCACACTGAAGGAAAGCAGAATTAACCTCCATTTGTGGAGAGGAAATTATCCAAGTATTTGCAGACACATTTTTAAAACCGCCAGTGTCCAGTTTTCTAGTATCATTTGTTGAGAAGCACTGTCCTTTCTCCATTGAATTGTCTTTTCATTATATTGTCTTTTCATCCATGTCAAAAATTGTCTAAATATATGTGGGTTTATTTCTGGACTACCATTCTGTTTGTAAGTTAGATAATTTTATAGCAAAAAAATACATATTAATTTAAATCTTGTTGAGTTTGAATGATTGGAGATCAGAAGCTCTGTTTCACTCGTATAATTACACTGCATTCTTTTCTAGCTGCACAGGTATGTGATGTTGGAGCCCTGACATTTAGCCGCTATGATAGACTACCTCATGACTTTGTCCACTGATAGTAATGTAAACATAGGGAACAATGGGGATTGGAGAAATAAGGAGATTTGTAGCTAGGACAGGAGGTTGTGGACAAGCAGTGCTTGATCCCCAGATCTCTAAAAGACTGGAACCCACTGTTGGGAACCCTGGAGCCTGGCAGCTAGGCCATTTGAGACTGGAAGCATTAGACATCTGAATAGAGTATAAGGACCAATACTTGATTTTTAAAACAAAGACTAAGGGGTGAAAAAGAGAACAGTATCCAGATAATCAATTCCTTCATTTTAGTGGTTTAGGATCACTTGATTTCTCAAACAAAAGCTGCTTCTAAAAGTTTAGTTTAAAATAGTAATGAATTGTACTTTTCTCCCCTTATATGATTGATATAATCCTATGAAAGTTATATGAAAGTCAGTAAAAACTAATTTAAAAAATGCTTTGCTCTAAATGAAATTAAAAATGAATAAAAAAACTGAATATATTTCCAATGCTTATTATAAAACAGATTAATATCCTCACTGCATAGATTATTTAGAAAAAAAAGATATATATGCCAGTTTTAAAAAAGAGGTTATGACATGAACATACAATGCAGACAAAATTCAAGTGATTAATAAACTTAGGAAAATTAAATTTTATTATTTCTCAAATAAACAGCAATTAAAACAATAATCTTTTCCCCATTCAATTAACAAAGATGAGAATTATATAATATGTAGTGCTGAATGGGGCATTTTCATATACTATCTCATTATGAAAGTAAAAGTTTTTCTAACTATACTGAAGGACCATTTACCAGTCCATTACAAGAACTACAAATAATATTTGTACCCTTTAGCCCCCTAAGGAAAATCAGAAATCACCACAAAGTTGGGGATAGATTCTAATCAATACAAATATTTATTATAAGTAAATGGTTAAATAATACTACTTTTAGGCTTAAACACTATATTAGCTTTTAAAATTATGTTTTCAAAGAATATTTACTGACTTGGGAAACGTGTGTAAAACATTAAATGAAATAAGCAAGTCCAGAAAAGTATGTATGTGTGGGTGCGCACGCACACACACACACACACACACACACAAATATGCAAATATCTTGTGGTTATATCTCAAAATAATAGGAATGACTTGGATTTTCTCTGATAGAATTATGAATGATTTTCCATTTTTCTTATATTTTTGCACAATGTGTGTATTTTTTGGAGAGAACCTTGCTATCTTTATCATCATAAAAAAAACAGTTCTTTTATTTTTGTTTTTGTTTTTTATGATAGCTAAAAAGTGGCATTTTACTATTAATATTTCTATCATTCTTTCAACATTTATCAGTTGGCATTCTTTTGTAAATAAGAGCTTTCCTGCCCACCCTCCCCTTTAAAATAGTTTTCATTCCATTGTTATGAATGGCAGTAATAGTATGAGAGTATGAGTATAGATTCAGGGATTTTAAAAATTACTATTGCATGTATTATAGTCTATTCCTGACATTATTCATTTTGGTGCTCAAATTGCCCCAAATTTGGCTGACCCTTTCAAGTAGGCCGCTATGTCCTTTTGACACATCCACATCAGTTTTTGAGCTCTTCTTTATATTCTGGCACAACCAGATGTTCCAGGTTTAGGGTTGGTATCAGCCACTTCCCCAAGGAGCTCTTGTTACTTTCGGAGGAGAATGGCAGAAACCAAGATCTGGGCTGTGGTGTGCTTCTTGCTACTGGGATATCATTATTTCTAGAGCCCTTTCAATGGACAGCACTAGGAAACAGATTTTTAAAAAATCATAAATTCATATACTGCTATCTATTATTCTGGTCCAATACCAGAAAGTTCTTCCTCTCTTCCCCTATTCCATATTTTTATCTTCCATTTGCTTTTTATATTTTCTCCAGGATTTTTTTTTTAAACCTTGAATCTCCTTTACTCCTGGTATTATTAATTAGGAAAATAAAATTCCCCATGATTAATATCTAATTCCCCATGAGCAATGACATTGAGTAGATCATAAATTCAGTACAGAGATGAGGGCTAAAACCAAACCTCCTTGGACTTTCAAAATTATCAGCACAGACAGGAAGAGTCTGGAAGGAAAAACAACCAAGAATATTTGATGTTCTTTCCATAGTTTCCAATCATTTCACAATGAACAAATATTACTTTTTAAATAACAAATAGAAATATTTAAGGAAAAAAAGCCCTATGTAGATTGGATGGCAGCACTGCAGTGTTGTATATTGTACAATTCCATGTACATACCCTATATATTGTAGGGCAGGAAAAATAATTTTCTCTACCCTTCCAGGTTCTTGGCTGAGACCCCCCTCACCCATAAAAACATTAACAGGAGGAAAAAAAACAATATTAATTATGTGTGTACAAATATTCAGGAGCCCCACAAGGATATGAGACTCAAAAGTCTGTCAGGCATTGTGGCTTATATACCATCCTGAGCCAAGGAAAGGGATAGGGGCCTGGGGCTTCAAAGAAAATTGATAGGACAGTGAGAAGAGGAAACGTATAATAAACAAACTTTGCCTGGCCATGCAGATAAGTCTCTCAGGTGATCGCTTGTATTGGCCTGTTCCTGGTACAGGCTCCCTTTCTAAAGTAAATTTCCCTGGTAACTTCTGTTTTCAGAGCTTCTCCAGTGTCTACGGTTTCCCAAAAATAATAAGCTCAAAACAATCCATATGCCAAAGATGGTACCCTTCCATATACCTCCTGGGAGCCAGGCATTGTGGGGACAGAGATGATCAAGGACCCAGTGATGAGGAGGAAAGGAAGAGGGAAGGGTCCTACTGGACTCAAAAACAGTTATTTTAAAGAATAATTTTTCAACGCACTAAGGAGATATATAACAATGAAATTTATAGTGAATCTTATTGTAAGGTTACTATTTTGTATAATATAAACTCTTACTCCTTAGTGTATGTTTTTTTATAATTTTAATGGTCAAAATTTTATATATGTGCTGTTTTTTTCTTAAACAGGCCACACTTATACTTCAGTTGATAGAAACAAAACCACTATATTTTTAGAAACTACTTGAAAATCTTCCAATTTCACTAGGAGCAATACCCTGAATTTTTAATTTTTCAAAATTAAAATTTTTTTATTTTAAACTCCCTCAGGTGATTTACATATCTTTTCATGTGTACATTAGATTATACCTCAGGAGAATGATACGCGCTCTAGCCTGACATATAAGTACATCATCCATGAAGACTCTGCACCTACGATCAACAACAACAATGTCATCCAGGAAGAATTAGACACTTTTGAATGGGCTTTGAAGAGCTGGTCTCAGTGTTCCCGACCCTGTGGTGGAGGTAACAGCTGAGCTTATGTATTACATTATCATGTAACTCATATAAAGCTCATTTTCTTGCTTCTGTCTTAAGGATTGTCTTAACTGAGGCCACAATCTGAGAAATACCAGACATAACAACTAAAACATAAATACAAAGGATTTCTACTGAAATCTCAGAATCTACCAAGGATAGGAACCCATCCATCCTCTTGCCCTTTTACCTGGGGTTCTTTCTGTCTCATATTCAGGTGTTTCCACTTTACCACTTTACTCTTCCCAAATGCTCCCAAATTCAGTGTCCTCTGGTGCTTGCCTTTCTTTTTTACTTTTACTTTCCATACCGATGCATTGCTTTTCTATCAGTGTTAATAAAAGAACTAGTAGTTGCACTATGTACTGGATATTTTTTTTAAATGCTTTATATATTAATGCATGAACACTCATAATGCCTGTGTGAGGTCACTACTATTATTATCTCCATTGTATTGATGGGGAAACTGCAGCACAGGGAAGATAAGTAATTTGCCCAGACCATAAGACACAGACCCATGAGGTCTGGCTTTTGAGTACATGCTCTTACTACATTATACTGCCTCTCCGCCTTCTCTAGAGTAAATCCATTAAGCTGTCCTCAGGTTTTTCTATTTCTCTGTCATCCATTCCTCTTGTTTTGAACAAATGCTCCAGGACCGAGCTGATCAAGACAGAATTCTCCCCGACAGGCAAGAGAAGGAGAGAGCTCATACAATAGTGATACTGAATAATTGAAAACAAAAAATTATTCCTAATAGGGAATGCCTGGGTGAACCATTTATTTTATAATTAAAAATTCAAGGATGTATTTCTACAGTGTTTTTTTTTTTGAGAAACATAAAATGTTTCTAGTTAATTATGTGAAATGACACTTTGTCCATTACAAATTGCTTATTAATTTGGATCCTCCCTCCTGCTGCACCCTCAGCATTGACTTGGTCACAGGATTTGTCAGGTATACCTTTTTAATACCTACTACGTCTATTCCTTCCTCACCAGGCTTCCTTCACAATTTTGGAAGGGAAGATTATTGCAAAAGACTTTTAGTGAACTAACTATGAGTTTCTTAGCTTTATTTCCAGGATAATCTTTCTTTCTTTCTTTCTTGAATGAATAGAATTATATTATTTCACTGATTCAAATCCTTTAGTCTCCTGATGTGTTGCCCTGAAAATACAACATAATTTATGTTGTAGTCTTGCCAAACATAAATAACCTGAATCTAATAATTATGAGACTATTAAATAAATCAAAATTATGGGATGTTTTACAAAACAATCAGCTTGTACATCTCAAAAATATTGAAAATAAAAAGAGATTGAGAAACAATTCCTGATTAATTCCATGACTAAATGCAATGCGTGATCCTTGACTGGAAAAACATTGCTATAAAGAACATTATAGGGACAAGTGACAAATTTTAATATGGTCTGTATATTAGAAAGAGTATTTATCTGTATTAAATATACTAATTTTAAGAATTATAGTGTGTTTATGTAAGAAAATATGCTTGTTATGAATGATATGCTGAAGTGTTTAGAAGTGAATAATCAGGTGTCAGCTACTTATTCTCAAATGGTTCAGCAAATTTTACATAAATATTATATATTAATTATATATTATAGTATTATAATTAATATATTAATTATTATAGTATCATTATAATATATTAGTTATATATTATATAATTATATTAATTATGTTATAGTATATAGTAATTATATATTATAGTATCATTATAATTAATATATTACATACAAATATATGTATATATCTCAAATATGGTGACATGGTAAACATGGTAAGCAAGGTTAATTTATATGCAGAGCATACAAACGTTTATTGTGCTTTCTTTGCAACGTTTTTTAGGTTTAAAATTTATTTAAATAAAAATTATTTACAAATGTCAATGTTAGTGGTTGGAGAGAACTTCAGTAACTCCCTATGATCTCCAGGATAAAGTCCAAACACTTGTCTGTCACTCCAGCCTTTTAAGATTGGATCCTTTCCTCTCTCCCACCCCCTTCACACATGAAACTTCAGTCATTCAAAGAGACTTGCGGTTCTCTATATGTCATTTCCTTTCCTTGGAGTATTATTCTGTTTCATTCCTTTTACACAGTACTGTTTGAACTTCACAACTCTGCTCAAGAAAGTGCTGATCTTGTAAGCATTCCCTGCTCCTCCTCTGGCTAAATTAGAGACCTTCCCCTCTGTGTTCCTTTGATGCCCCCTACAGTATTTATAGAGCTCTGCAAGAGCCTAGATCACTGGGCATTGTCACAGTCATTTTCAAATCTGTCCCTCACACTAGACTGTGTTATTCAAAATCTAGCTTACTAGCAAGTATGCAGTTGTTATTTAATAATTTGCAATATTTATCAAATGTAGGCTCTGAAAACCTAAGGATTTTTGTTTATTTAATTCACTTCTGTACCTTCAGCACTTAGAACTGTGCCTGGCTTATTATATGCACTGAGTAAATATTTGTTGAATGAATGAATGATAAAATATATAGCAGAATGCATAAGTGACTAACCCAAAGAAATATATTTCCTTTTCCAGGTTTCCAGTACACTAAATACGGATGCCGTAGGAAAAGTGATAATAAAATGGTTCATCGCAGCTTCTGTGAAGTCAACAAAAAGCCAAAACCTATTAGAAGAATGTGCAATATTCAAGAGTGTACACATCCACTGTAAGCATTTATTTTAACTGTCATATCCTGGGGACAAAATAATAGGGATTTAAATGTCTTTAGGATTTTTTCAGTTCTAATTTTCTTTGTAGTCTATGCTAATACATGCCCTTGGTTTAAATAGTCAGATCATTTCACAGGAGTTATATAAAGCTGTGGCTCCCTGTCCTTTACCATATCCCTGCTTCTCACAGACAACTGCTTTCAGCTATTATACTTCTGATATTTGGCACTACTTGTTTTCATCTCTCTAAGTAAAATGTCTTTGCTTCTACTCTTTGAGTTTGGGGTGGAGGAGTGGAGAAAAGAGAGGGGATGTTGTAGACATTTATATACATTGGATTTCCACTGTGGAAAGTGAAGGATTTAGCATTTTTTTACAATCCTTCCCCAAATGCACACTCACAGCCCACACTTCTCCCTTCCCAGGTACTTCCAATATTGATGTAACCTATCTTTTACTGATAATAATATTCAGAGTTTATATTATTTCAACAACACGCATCTCTTAACAGTTGAGTCACTTAGCATGTTCTTATTATGTTTTTTATAAAACTTTGTTTCTTCTAGAGTTAATGAGTGTCTTGATTTTTATATATATTTTTTACTACTTTTCCCTAATTTGTCCCCCAACTCTCTTCCATGAGTATCAATCTCCTCTAAATGCTAAACACTTAAGTGTCCTGTAACTTTCACCTTAGAGACATCTTTCAGTGAGTTCTTTGTGTTCCAGCTCTGCCCTGGCCTTCTACACAGCTTTTGTCCTGGTGTTTCTTTTTATTAATATCATACTCCTAGCGAGTCCTACTGCCTGGCTCTCTCTGGCATTGGACCTCTTGTTCCTTGCATTCCTTGTCTTTTGGTGTATTCATTTGTTCTGGTGGATCATATCTTCCAGTAGCCTAATGGAAAAAAAAAAGTATATAGAGAGTAAAATGTTTTATATAAGAGTTAAAATCTTCTATACTTAAGAAAAATATATAAGAAGTTAAAGTGTAGTGGTATATAAGAAGTCTTTCTTCTACTCTTAACTCTTGGTCATTTGGACACACACACGTATACAATTCCAAACTATATTTTCCCTCAGAATTTTGAAAATATTGTTCCATTGTGTTTTTAGACTCCAGAGTTGCTGTTGAAAAGTTATTTGCCATTCTGATTCCCACTTCCTTCAAAGTGACCGAGTTTTCATTGTCATCCAAAGTTTATAGGATCTTGTTTTTATTTCCAGTGTTCTGCATTTCACAGTGATGAAATTTCCTTGGCACTCATCTTCTCTCATCCATCATGCTCTGTACTTGTAGACTTTTTTTTTAAAGATTTTTATTGGAGAATTGGGGGAGGGGAACAGCATTGGGGAACCAGGGAAGGGGAACAGACAAGTTGCTGTCTTTTTGTTCTTCAGTCTAGTTGCGGAGGATGTTGCTTCACTGGTCCATGTTGGTATCGTCATTGCGCTCTTCCAGGTTGAGGCAGATCAGTCGCTGGCCTCTGGATGTTGCTCACTGAGGCTATTGGCAGCTCACGCTGGCTGCCGGCCGCTCATGCTGGCACTCACTGTAGCCTATGGCAGCCCACTGCAGCCTACACCGTAGCGGCGGCTCGCGCAGCCCAGCTCTAGGTGGAGCTGTTGTTAGCTGTAGAGGGCAGTGTCACTGGCCCTCATACGTGGGATCCGAACCTGGGCCTCTGGCATCCCCAAACCAGCTCTTAACCAATGCGCTACTTGGCCGGCCCTATACTTGTAGACTTTTTAAAACATGGAACCAATGTTTTCATCTTTGGGAGATTTTCTTATATTTTTTTCTTTGAAAAATGTCTCCTTGTTTTTTTTTCTTTTGTTTTTTTTTGTTCTCTCAGTGTTCTCTCTTTCTGGGATATTTGTAGTTAGGCTTCCTAGACAGATCTGATTTTATTTTCTCTTGTTTTTTATTGTTCTACTTGCTTAATTTTTCATTTTTGCTATTATGTTGTTAATATTCAAGAGCTTTAATATCTAAAACCCTGTTTTGTTCCTCAAATTTTCCTTTTTCAAGCCATTTGATTCTTATATCACAGATGTAATATATTCCTGCATCTCTTTTAGGATATTAAAAATTATTTTCTCTTTCATGCATTATACCTTTTAGGTTCTTTTCTTCTTTTTCCTCATCTTCATTTGTGTTAGAGGCTTTCTGTGTCAGGTGATTATTGACTGTCCATGCATATACAAGAATGTAGTGTTAAACAGGCTGACTGGAAGCTTGCTTTATGGTCAAGATTTGTTTGCTGACGGGTTTCATTGTAGGGTAAGCTAGCTGGGCTATTTCACTGAAAGGTCCTGAATTATCTGTATATTTAGGGCTTTTCTAGTGAAATGATAAGCTTCCATAAACTAGAATCAGTCTCCTACAGAGGGAGTATAAGCTTATTTAATAGCTGTTCTGGAAATTGTATATGTGTAGGCAACTAGTATTATCCCATCATTCCATATGTGGATTTTTACATAACCTCTTGTTTTCACTATGGTCTCTTTCTCTGTTGTCTCTTGACTATGTCTCCTGTCCACAAGTTAAAAGTCTGGCTCACTTTCTACAGGGGATGAACCTCAAGTCTTCTGGGTTGGAGGAGGGGAAATCACCCAGTGGGGTTAAAGATCAGGAGCCCTAACTGCCTCCAAGCAGACTTTCCGTCAGCCCTGCCATCACCCACGCTTTCACCTGCGGCCATAATCCCTGTGGCCACAATTTCCGAAGTTCTGTATCAAGTCAGTTGGCTTCTCAGCTCCCGCTGCTGATTTAAACTGCATCTTTCTTAGGTCTGCTGGATGAGTCCAACTGCTTTCTGGGTTCCAAAATTATTTTCTGGTGGCTTCTCAGGTTTTTCTTTTCCTTACCTTTGTGGGTTTATGCCCTTTTTACCCTTTGTTGTCATTCTAGGAATTTCACGAGGGCATAAGGTAACCAGAAGTGTCTAGGACTATGAAATGTATACTCCTCCCATAATACTGTCTTCAAAAAAAAAAAAAAGTCACTATTAAGGCCTTCAAAATTGAATACAATTTCTTAGTTGCCACAATACATTCTACTGCCTGTTTGATAAATTAGAATAATTTTACACTGTGAATATTAAAAGCTGCTAAGGTTTAAGCATGGTTATATCTTGATAGCCCATATATACACAGAAAGAAAAAAATTGCAGAAGAAAAATAACTTTAGAAAGGATAAATAGTATGCCTTGATCACATTCTGACAGATTAAGCAGATGGAATCAATGGTGGCAGCCCTTTGTAACCACATGTAACAGAGAACTGTCCATAATATTGTATCTACAGCTGATTTGGGGAGAGCTGGGGACATTGACATTGACACTAGGATTTGGAAATGTCCCATGGGAAAGTTTTTTGTAAATATCTTTTTGGAAATATTTCTATCAGGTGCATTCCAGCCTGTAGGCTTCATGGCAACAACTATAGAAATGAAATAATAATCTCAAAATATTAAAACATGAGTAAACTCCTGATTTCATGGAAAAGCAGCAGCATCCAAATCAGTCTGTCTTAGAATGCATTAAAGGGATTCTTTTTTTTATTTCCTTTCAGATGTTTAACACCATTAGGCAATACGGCTGAGAGTGAGTTGGTTTATTTTTTTTAATTACCATCATGACTGAACTTAACGAGTCAACCTTAAGATGAGTCAGAAACCCACTGCTGATCATCCTTTGGGAAAGGAGAAGATTTCAGAGTCAGTGGGAAGCAGAAAGATACTAAGCCATTAAAAACAGAAGTGCCAGGCCTATTGTTGTTAGAAAGTTCTAAAACTCTTTGTTTGATGCATCCAGCTTTCTGAAAGTGCTTCCCGAATAGCAGTGTGCCCCAATGGGTTGCACACCACTCAGAGGGCAGAAATGACTAGGCTTGTAGCGCAGGAAGGTGCATGCTCTACATCCCAATGACTGTTCCATCTTAATCCCCACACCCACAGCTGGGTAGCGGAAGAGTGGGAGCACTGCACCAAAACCTGTGGGAGTTCCGGCTACCAGCTTCGCACCGTACGCTGCCTTCAGCCACTCCATGATGGCTCCAACCGCTCTGTGCACAGCAAGTACTGCGTGGGTGATCGTCCTGAGAGCCGCCGACCTTGTAACAGAGTGCCCTGCCCGGCCCAGTGGAAAGCGGGGCCCTGGAATGAGGTGGGTGTGTGAATTCTGTGTGCATGTGTGTATGTAAGCATAGGAAGCATATTTTAATTTGGCTTAAATACCAAAGTAGTCTTTGTATGAATTGAGAAACTCATATACATTGTAACCATTAAGCACCTGGAGATGTTGGGAAAAATTAATATTGTAAAGGAGTGTTTTCGTTTAACATTTGTTGGTAGGGGTAAACGATGATTGGGTGTTTTGTGACAGCAGAGTCTAAAGGTGATCCTCTGTTTAATGTTTGGTTGTGGGGCCCTGCCCCGTTTGTACCACGATAGCTCTTCTTTTTTTAATTGAGTTATAATTGATGTAACTTTATATTACTTTCAGATATACAGTATAATAATTCAGTATTTGTAGATATTGCAAAATGATCACCACAAGAAGTCCCATGCTGAATCTTCTGATTATTTCTTTATTCTAACTCCTAGACCCAGTTTGAGTAAACTTCCCATTGTTCAGAAAAAACCATGGTGGTTGGAACCTCCTACCTTTTGGAGGAGGTTCCCCTTCCTCCTATCTAACCATCTCCGTTTTATTGATCAAGGCTCGTCTCCAGAGTCCAAAATACCACCTTCCAGAAGGTGCTTTGCCCACAGTCCTTCCTCTGTTTTCCTGTGGCAGAGGCCTGCGCTAGCGTATTGTTGATGGCTGAATATGAACTCCTGTCTTTCAGTCTGTGCTTACCACGAGTCCACTGACTTTTCAAAGCCGTGTGCTTTGCCTCCCCAATCCCCAGCTGGTGCCTGTGCAAAGGGTGTTTGCTTGGTGACTGGCCAGCTCAATGTTGAGGGGCCTGAATTAACCTCAGATCTTTGGTATTACTAAAGACTCACAATGAAGAATCATAGGATCGGTCATAGGCGAAGAGCTTATAGGAGAAAGGGCATCAAAAAGCAGATAGAGAATGAAGGAGGAAGTGGGGAGCCAGCCCAAGAAGAAAGGACTGGCAAGTGAACGTCATCTGCACAGACCACAAAGATCACTCATGTTCTGTTGCCCTCAGAGTCCTGGAACCAGGGCCCCTCCTATGCAGCTCCTATCTAGAACAATAGCATAGTCATTTCTGGGCTTAGTTTTAGAGCACTTGACTCCTTCGTTAACGAATTTATGGGACTAGTATAATAGTAGTTCCAGTGAGGTTGAATTACCCAATGTAGCATGGCAGTAAATTCTGCCATCTGGGTGAAAAGAGGGTGAAAGAATGGGAAGGTCAATACCACGGTCAGCTGCCTGAAAACAGGCACCCCTACTCTCTTTAGGAACTAGGCAGGTCTTAAGATTATAATACTAATGGCTTCTTTCACATCAAATACTACGTGCCAGGCATCATTTTTACATACATTGTCTCCTTTGCTTTTATTTAGTTCTACAACAGTCCTATGAGGCAAGTATTATATCCCAGCTTTCAGAGGGAAAGCCATGTGCCTAGGCTGGGAAGGGATGGAACCAGAGCATACACCTAGGATTATCTGTCTCCAAACTGCCGTGTAACACCACCAACCATAGAGAAAGGATTCCAGAGCTGTGCATGTGTGTGTGTGTGTGTGTGTGTGTGCATAGAAAGAGGAAGAGAGCAATCTTGGTGCAAAAAGCTTGTCTATAATGGCAGCCTTTGTTTCTGTAGTGTTCTGTAACCTGTGGTGAAGGGACGGAGGTGAGGCAGGTGCTCTGCAGGGCCGGAGACCAGTGTGAAGGGGAAAAGCCCGAGTCCGTCAGAGCTTGTCAGCTGCCTCCCTGTAACGGTAGGTGTGACGCTAATTGGTTTCACTGCTCTAACAATGGTTTTTAAACCTCAAAAAAGCAAAATTTCCTTCTAGGACAAGTCTTAGAATTTCTATTAGCTTATTTAAAAATAGCCAAAGGTAAACAGCCTTAAAAAATTAGCCTAAACAATTCCTAAGAATGGTGTTTGAAGCCATGTCCCAATCCTGTGAATTATCTGAACCCCCACAGTCTCCCCCATAGTGCCTATTAGGCAGCAATGCTGGGGTAGGGGGCTGAGTCATGTATATGTAGCTTCCATCAATTTGTGTTTCTAGAAAAGCTACATATTTTCTCTCTCTGATTTTCTTTTTAACCTCCCATTATTATAAAAACATAATATTGCTGAAGGTTTTGAAACAGTTTACTAAAATTAATTCCGTTTAGACATGTGGATGATAAATGCTATCCAAAATGCCATTCCCAACAGCTGTCTATCCATATGTGTGCACTTCTCCAGGGTGATTTCAAAATAGACACCTTGCAAATATGCAAAGATTTGCCTAACCTACCCTCCTTGCTGTACTGCAAAAGCAAAGAGTGATTTTATTTAAAAGTAGACATCAATTTGCTACTGTAAAACAAAATATACATTGGATGGTTTGTTTCTGTCACTGTCTCCTTCCTCCTTTTCTGTGCTTGCTCTTTTTACATCTGTCTATGTCCTCCCTGCCTCATGTTGTATTGCCATTTTGCTCTCTCGTCTGTTGTTCACTTTCTGGGCCAGTCTGGCCTTGCTCCACACCTGCTGCTTCTTCCTTCTGCTGCTGCTGCCGTTTCTTTTTGTCTTCTCTTTCCTCTTCCCTGTCTCATACATTCTCTCTCTTCTGTCCTCTCCTTACCTCCTCACTTCCCCACCACAAGCTTTCTCTTAACTGCAATTCTCCTAAATCTGTGCCTGCTGGTAACTGTACATACTGCTCTGCCACGCTGGGGACTAAAGAAGTCGCCATTTTTGTTGACTACAACACTGTAAGTAAGCCATCCACTGAATATTGACATCTGATAATTTTTCTTTTTTTCAAGAAAATTGCCAAGGTGATATTTTATCAAATGTCTTTATTTTTTGAGGAAATTTCAGGGTTCAAGTCTTTTAAACCTTAGAGATTATTTCATTGTAAATTTTCACTTGAAATGTATGGTGGCATGAATGAGTATGACCATGAGGGGGAGACAAAGGACAAATATTTAATCAGTTTTCTCTGGAAAGTATACTTGAAAGTTTAAAACCCAAGCCAAAAGAACAAACTTTACTCAGAAACTACAAAGTTTAATTGTCCTCATATTTTATTCTTACGTGGCATAAGCTTTATTGTTCTAAATAGCTGATGGTGATCTATGTTTCTGCAGATATGCCTAATTGTCAGCAAGAATTGGCTTGATTCTCTTCCTTTAGCAAAAAGAAAATGTTTTAATGTAAAACAGAGGTGCTATGAGAATACATGGCCATGTTAGTGATTCCCCATTCTCTTAGCTGCTCTCTTACTCTGAAATGTAGGCCCAAAAGCCCATTCTAGGAGTTCTACCAGGCCACACATTTCTATCACACATCAATGAAATAAATAATGCTTCCATCAGTCTCTAACTGCAATTTAAATCAAGTGGCCTTAGAAATCATGTGTAAAAAACCTCTTCCTGAACTTCTTACAATGATCTGGACTTAGAGTGAGAAAGCGAAAAAAAGCTTTCTTAATTTTAATGATTTTTGTCATATGAATCCTTTCCTAGGCCTCATATTGATTGTACTATTTACTCTTGCTGTTAAATCCTTCCCAGCTATCCCAAGGCAAATTACCACAAACCCAATGTATTCTTTTGCTGTTACTTATTTCTTCTCATCCCTTGTCCTCCTTCATACAGAAGCATATTCGTGCCATAATTAGACGGAGGCTGTGAACTGGTCCCAGCAATGCTGAGCTGCTCACACATAGACACAGGAGATGCTCACATGGCTTCCTTTAATTCAGAGAACAAAGAGCACTTTGAGCTCGGCCATGGAACAAGGGTGATGGTGTGGGACCAGAGGGAAAGGGAGTATAGGGTCAGTGAGGTCCTGGAACCTTAAACACAGAGGAAGAAGACATCAACTTCCTTATTTTAAGATACAGGCACAGAAAAACTCATTTGGATATGATGAGGAATTGATATTTGAGGTGAGACTCATTAATGTGATTCTCAGGCATTCATAGCACAATTAGATGATTACCTTAGCTAATATGAAATAAACACATCCAACTATATAATCTGTAAACAGACGTCAGGCAAATACAAGACATTCCACAATTTGGGAAGAGGCATGGTATTGTAACTCTCATAATAAGAGGTGATAATTAATGGGTAATAATTTTTAGCCCTCTATTGGCCTTGCCAACTGACACTTTTTTTTTCATACTTTAGAAAAAAGATTCTTCAATTTCCTTGGCAAGTTATATGGCAGGTCCTTACCTAGCAATTTAGTATTACCAATAATACATTGTAATTTAAAGTGATTACAGTATGTAAATGCCACAATTTAAGATTCTTTGCATTTATTAATTGGATTAATATTTCTGTGTTGCACTATGTGAATGGGATCCACATGGGATACGCCCTGGAATGACTGACAATATGTAATATTTAAATTTTTTGAAATCCAATTCTTATAACCTGTATTCAATAACATTTTTAAATAATAAAAACAGTGTGTACACATGTATCAAATATTTTATGAGTGCTACTTTTAGTACTCTTTAAACATAAAATGGTATCAATTCAATGAAAGTTAAGAACCTATAGTTTCATGTTTACTATTGAATATTTTCAGGTAATTTGTTATTTCAGAGTGCAAATTTGGGTAAAGTGTGCCAACTTTCTTATGAGTAAATGTGAAACTATTGCATTCACTCTAGAGAATATTATTCTAATCAAGATCTTATCTTCATTTTTCTTTTGGTAATACATTTTTAAGATTTAATTTGATTTTAAATTTAAATTTAATATAGAGGCTACTCTATTATAAAGACAGAAATACCATATATATATATATATATATTCCTTTACATCCTAAAAATATTTGTGGTAAAATTAATCCTATTTTCTTATTCAAAAATCAGATATATGTTTCTAGTAGGAAAAAAACAAATACCTTTGATCTGAAGTCTCCTGATAGAGATAGTAAAATGGTGGTCAACCCACATGCTTTGCACATAAAGAATTACCTCTTTCACTGAGTTCATCTTAATGTTGATATTTTTAATGCAAAGGGTCATGTGGAGAACTCCCATCAACGTCAGATTTTACTTAAATTTTTTTTACATTCATAAACAATTGTAATGTCTTTCCTCCTTCCATTTTTATGTTAAGTAATTTATTTATTTTTTAATTTTCGCAGATGAGCCATGTTTGGGAGATAAATCCATATTCTGTCAAATGGAGGTGCTGGCACGATACTGCTCCATACCAGGTTATAACAAGTTATGTTGTGAGTCGTGCAGTAAGCGCAGTAGCACCCTGCCACCACCATACCTTCCAGAAGCTGCTGAAACTCATGATGATGCTATCTTTAACCCTAGTGACCTCCCTGGATCTCTAGTAATGCCTACATCTTTGGTTCCTTACTATTCAGAGACCTCTGCTGAAAAGACGAAATCTTTGAGTAGGATCTCTTCAATGGGAGGTCCAAATGCGTATGCTGCTTTCAGGCCAAACAGTAAACCTGCTGGTGCTAACTTACCCCAGAGGAGATCTCAGCAAGCAGGAAATAAGACTGTGAGACCAGTGTCCCCTGCCACCAAGAGTGGCCACCTCAATTCGTCTTCACAAATGGCTGCTGCCCCCTTCCTTGCAGTCAGTGATTCATTAGGTGCTTCTTCTCTGGCAAGAACCTCAAAGAAAGATGAAAAGATTATTGACAAGAGACGTCCGGTAAGATCATCTACCTTGGAGAGATGAGAAAGTGAACCTAAAAGGCTAAAAATCAGAGGAAGACCTGGACAAGCTCCCTCTCCCCATGGTGCATATAGCTTGTTTAAAGTGGAAATCTCCATAGATTGTCAACTCATTTTACCTGTAAGTGGAAGAACAAAAAGTGCTGGTTCACTTTTCTAGTTGCTTTCATCCTTTTTGTTGTTGTTGTTCTGCATGGACTCATTTATCAGAACTCATTGGAAGAAAGCACCAAAGATTATTAACAGGAGGAAAGTAAGTTGCTAAGCGTATTGGTCATTCTCTAAATAGAAAAGGGACTGGAACCAATTGTGCATATCAGCTGATTTTTTGTTTTAAAAAAGTTATAGTAAAAATAAAAAGATGCCAACTGTTTACACCTTAACAAAATATTTCAGAAATGGAGCAAAGAATTCGTAGACTTATATTCCTATTTATCTATATTAGAACTATTGTATGAGCAAATTTGCAGCTGTTGTGTAAATACTGTATATTGCAGAAATCAGTATTATTTTAAGAGATGTGTTCTCAAACAATTGTTTACTATATTACATTTCTGGGTGTTCTAGGTGCCTGTCATTGAGTATTGCATTATTTGACATTCAATGGGTTGATTTTCAAAGCAGAATATTATGAAGAAGAAGTTAGAACTGCAGCTACTGACATTACAAAGGGTTTTGTTACATGGTGTAATCAAAAATGTGATCCCTAAATTATAGAAAACAGAAAAAAATAAGCTGTAGACACACAGATTTCAGTTTACCTATTTCCTTCCACCCTTTCATAAAAAGGAATAGGATTTGTGGTCACTGGGAACAGAGACAAGTAAAGGAGCCTGTGCAAGAAAAAACTGAAACCCTCTTACCAGGACCTCAGAAGGCACCACTCAAGCATCCTCTCTTCCTATGGTGTTTTTTATTTTCCCATTGTTGACCTGTTCAAAAAAATTATACTCAATGTACTGTAATAATAACAAAGGCAAAATGTCTTGAGATAATTTGTATGTTGGTAGCTGAGGAAAACATCTTCGAACTAGAATTGACATTCAAGTATAATAAGGCTTTGAAAGCAGATTCAAGAAAGCATTTGTCAATGGATGCGATATTTATTTTCTGCATGGTTCATATCCAAATGTTCACAACCACAATGCATTTGACTGCAATAATGTGCTAGTAATTTATGTCAGTGGTCACCTTACTCACAGTGAAGCCAGAAATGCTCTCTCCAGGGAGTAGATGTAAAGTACTTGTATATAGAATTCAGAACTGAAGATATTTATTAAAAGTTGATTTTTTTCTTGATAGTATTTTTATGTACTAAATATTTACACTAATATCAATGACATATTTTGGTAAACTAGAGAGACATAATTAGAGATGCATGCTTTGTTCTGTGCCTAGAGGAGAAATTTAAGCAAACTACAACAGCCAAATCAAAGAGCTAAAATTTGAGCAAATTTGGTGTGATGCAACCCATTTACATTTTAAAAGTGATTGATACAAAGCTGGTGACTTGTTCCCCTTCAATGAAATATCAAATGGTATAGACTCAGCTAGCTTTTTATGAAATAGTGAATTAGAAACATTTTTTTAAGTATGTGCAAGAGATACGTTCTTTATGAATTATACTACAAAGAAAAAGTGTTGTCAGCATAAGGTTTTTGAGGTCAGTTCCTGAATTGTTTAAAAATGTATTATACAAACTAAAATGTAGATATGTTAACCTTTCAAAGCACAGAATGTGCAAGGACTTTTGCATTTTATCATGGTAAACAGCTTCACCTATTGACTCTATACCTCTTAAGGAATCGCTGCTACTTTGTGCAAGATTTTTGAAAGTCAAATGAATTAGGTGAATTCCACATCATAAAACAATCCCTGAGTCTCAAGTAGAAGTCATTTCCTCCTCCGTCCCTCACCCCAAATTTCACTAGAATGATTTCTCTCTAGTTTGCTTGCATGTGTATACACCTGGTCCACAGAGGAATACAGAGAAAGATGGTCAGACACATACACCTCCCATAAAAGATGTATATATTCGTTATATTTCTGATCTTTAAGCTTCCTTTTCTACTAAGCTAAAAAGTCCTTTTTATCAAAGTGTACACTACTGATGCTGTTTGTTGTATTGGGAGCATGTAGTAATAAAAATGTTAACAAAATTACAGCTCTGGCTCTGTCTAGATTTTATCATTAGATTCATCACTGAGTAATAGAAAGGTGTTCTTTTCTCCTACAAAGTGAAATAGCATCAAATCCATTTGCTATTGGACTTTTTCTAAAGAGGCTCAAATAAAGTGACAGTATTTCCTCTCCTTATATCAGGGTATATCATAGTATTATTAAAATAAAATTAAAAAAAGAGATTATGGATAGTGGCTTTCTGCTTACGTTCATTCCACAGAACTATGAAGAGGCAGACAGAAAATGGCAACCATACCAGTACATATGGGAAAAAAAGGGGGGGCTTTTAAAATGGGTAATCCTGAGTGGTTTTGAAAGAAAAGCTGCCAACCTGCTTTGAATCATGGTTACCTGAGGAGTGGTGGGAACATATCAGCCATGACTCGGGAGTGTGGGGAGGAACCGGACGTTACAGTGGAGGCCCTTTCACCATGTAACTGGGAGACCCTATTGTGCCGTGGTTTAAACTGCAAAGGGACACTGCCTCAGACTTGAAACCCTCCTGCAGTGTCATGTCTGAATGATCTTGGGCAACCTGACTAGATTACAGGTTCCTCGTCTGTAAAATGAGAGACAGAATCGGTAAACACCGTTGTGTGACGGCTGTGAGAAATTAGTTAAGTAAAGCTGTTAGCACATAGTAACTCACAATAAATAGTATCATTGTCCTTGTATCATCCCCAGCGTCCTCCTTGTCATATCCATGATGCCACCAAAGTACAGCTTTCCTCTTTGGTACACAGTTAGTTTAAACCACGGTCACTGCATCTCATTGATGGCAGTAAAGAACAGTTTCAGAAATCTAAAAGAGTAAAATAAGTTAGCTTTAAAAATTGATAGGAAGGAAGAACTCATTAAAAATGATCTCCAGTAATTGATTTTGAAGAATTGTAGTTGATCATGCCTATTCTCCCCTTGCAAACAATAAATAGTCAAACTAAGGGATAACTATTATGTATTTCTGCAAAAATGGTCAATGGTGCAATAATGCTTCAATTATTAGCAAAAAATGGATATTTACATTAATACACATTGCAGAAATATCAACAAGTCATACATCTATACACATTTTATATTTTCTTCATGAAGAGGATGTTTATAAGATATAAAAGAAAAAATCAATTGAAAAGTGATGAAAATGTAGGCAGGCCATGAAGGACATCACATGTTTAAAAAGTACTGAATAAAAAGATTAAAAAGTAAGGGTTAAAGTAAAACTGCTTAAAATGCAGTAAAATATAAAAACCACCATCGAGTGTACAGGTATTACAACACATAACTAATATTAGAAAACAGTAATTTGGGGCCCACTTTTGAATAATTCACTTAGAGCTAGAGGTAACATTTTAAAATTAAAATACTGCCTACCAAGTCAAGTATAATCCACTGAAATGAATTTGTTATCAAAAATACAAATTCTAGGGCCGGCCGGGTGGCGCGTTGGGCGCTGGCTTGGGAGGCTGGCGGCCCCAGTTGGGATCCCACATATGAGGGCCAGTGACACTGCCCTCAAAAAAAAAAAAAAAATACAAATTCTAGAAATTCCGGTAAAACAGCGGAATAGACAGACGCTGTGCTAACTACCTCCCAGGATCACACCAAAATTACAAGCAAATTATACAGCATTCAACCCTGGAGGTCCCCGGAACACTGGAGGAACAGAACCACTAAACAAAAAACTTAAAGAGGAGGCCACGTCGGGTCTGGTAGGACGGGCGGAGACGAGAGAGGGCGAGCCCCATGAGGGAAGCCCCAGCTGTGGGGAGGCTTCTCCGGTTGGGGGAGAGACCCTCTGGCTGCACTCCAAGCTCACCAGCCTAGAGTTCCTTTGCCGGGAAGAGGAGTTCTAATATAGCTGGCAATAAATTAGTGAGGATTCTCTTTGCTCAGCTCGATGAGGCGGGGAGCAGCTGGAGAATCAGTGGGGCCAGCATCCAGGCCTGCTCGCCGGTGAGCTCTTACCTGGCTACTGGTGGAGGGAGTGGCTGTGTGAGCCGGGCCCAGGAGCCTGTGGGGACGGACTGAACTGAGCACCTTCGGTGCAAAGGCTGGAGGTTTTTGGACAGTTGTTCCCATGGTGTGGAGCCTACACGCGAGCGGTGTAGGGAGGACGCCATTTTGTCGGGCTTGGGCCCTCCCACAAAGGATCAGGTCCTAGACCTCATTGGTCTGGTGGAATTGGTGCAGAAGTGTGTGTGTGCGTGTGTGCATGTATGCATGTGTGCGCGCGCGTGCGCGCTCGCATGCGGCCTTGGATCCCCACCCTCCACCCGGCTTATACTGCGTTGCCAGGAAACGCTGGGCGGGTGCCCTCCGGCTCCAACAGGCTGCTCACTGAGACCCGGGAGTGCACCAGCGGCCTCGGATCCCCACCCTCCGCATGGCTTGTGCTGTGTTGCCAGGGAAATGCCTGGTGGGCGTGCTCTGGCTCCAACAGGCTTCTCATTGAGATGCGGAAGTATGCAAGCCGCCTCGGGTCCCTGCTCTCCGAACTGCGCTTGCAGAGTTGCCAGGCTGGTGATTGGTTGTCGGGCTGCTCGGCCTGATCTGTGAGCAGCTGATTGGGGCAGGCTGAGACTGGCAGTTTTCCTGGGAGTGTTGGGCCGTGAGCTGTGGGCCTGCGTGATCCAGCCAGGGCTCTCCTGGTGATCTATCTAATACATCAAAGCAATCCCAGAGTGACAGCCAGAATGGGGAAACAAAGAAACATGTCACAAGTAAAAGATCAGAAGAAACCTCTAGAAATGGAACTAAATGAAACAGAGGGAGCCAACCTTTCAGAGACAGAGTTTAGAACACTGATGATAAGAATGTTTAAGGAACTTAGTGAGGACATAAAGAAGGATAAAGAAATCATAAAACTGTATTATATATTAGAACTAAAGAATACAATAACTGAAATGAAGAACACACTCGAAGGAATCACCAGTAGAGTAGATGAAACAGAGGAGCGGATCAGCGATTTGGAAGACAAAATAGCAGAAATCACCCAGTTGGCACAACAAAAAGACCAAAGAATAAAAAACAATGAAAATAGTTCAAGAGCCCTATGGGACAAGGTGAAACGCAATCACTTTCGACTCATAGAAATACCAGAAGGAGAAGAGAAAGAAGCAAGGAGTTGAGAATGTATTTGAAAAAATAATGACTGAAAACTTCCCTACCCTGGTGAAGGAAATCAATATACATGCCCAGGAAGTGCAGAGGGTTCCAAACAAGCTGAACCCAAACAGGTCCATACCAAGATACATCATAGTTAAAATGGCAAAGGTTAAAGACAGAGACAGAATCCAAGAGGCAGCAAGAGAAAGACAGCAGGTTACATACAAAGGAACTCCTGTTAGATTAACAGCTGGCTTGTCTACAGAAACTCTGCAGGCCAGAAGGGAGTGGCAGGAGATATTCAAAGTGACACAAAATAAAGGCCTAAAACCAAGATTGCTCTACCCAGCATGGCTATCACTTAAAATTGAAGGAGAAATAAAGAGCTTCTCAGAAAAGAATAAGCTTAAGGAATTCATTACCACCAAGCCAGCATTCCAAGAAATGTTAAAAGGGATTTTTTAAACAAAAGAAAGGGGTAAACAAGCTAACCCAGGAAGACCAGGAATACAAATAACAAAATGGCAATATATATGCACCTATCAATAATCATTTTAAATGTGAATGTGAAAAGACAGAGAGTGGCTGAGTGGATAAGAAAATAGGACACATGTATATGCTGTTTACAGATGGAATAGGATATTTCATGCAAATGGAAATGGGAAAAAAAAAAAAAGCTGCAGTACCAATGCTTATTTTGGACAAAATAGACTTTAAAATGACTACAATAAAAGACAAAGAAGGGCACTATAACCCTAATAAACATCTATGCACTCAACATAGGAACTCCTAATCACATATAACAGATTTTGACAGACATAAAGACAGAGATCAACAGTAACACTATCATAGTAGGGGACTCCAACACACCATTGTCACCAATGGACAGATCCTTTAGACAGAAAATCAACACAGAAAGAGGGGCCTTAAGTGACACTTTAGACCAGCTGGACTTCGTTGATATTTTTAGAGCATTTCACCCTGAATAAACAGAATATACATTCTTCTCAAGTACACATGGGACATTTTCCAAGATAGACCACGTTAGGCCACAAAACAAGTCTCAGTAAATTTAAGAAGATTGAAGTCATATCAAGCAGATATAAAGGAAAAACTGATGGTTGCTGGCTGGGAGGGAGTGGGGATGAGGGAGAGGGGGAAGGTTTTGGACAGCGTAGATGGGTGACTACAATGTTGCCACAAGGATATGGGGACAGCTCTGGGAATATAATTGATAATGTTGTGAAGAGTCTATTATGTTAAGTGAAATAAGTCAGTCGGAGAAAGACAAATACCATATGATCTTACTTATATGTGGAATCTGAAAAACTGAATGAATGATCAAAGTAAACAGACTCATAGATATAGAGGAAAAACTGAGGGTTGCTAGTTGGGAGGGGGTGGGGATAAGGGGGAAGGAGAAGGGATTAGACAGCATAAATAGACAACTACAGTATTGCCACAGGGATATGAAACACAGTTCAGGGAATATAATAATGTTGTAAAAATTTTGTAGCATGTCAGATGTCAGATAGTCACATGTCTTGTTAGGGAGACCACTTCATGGATGGAGTAGAGGCTTGATCACTGCACTGTACACCTGAAGCTGATGTTGTATAATATTGTATGCCAACTGTAACTGAATATATAGATAGTCCCGGGATGTGGAGTATACTGTGGAAGGGAGTCAAAGGAATTGTAATAGATATGTATGATATGGGGGGGAGGGGGAGGAGTGGGGTGGCGAACTGGGGGAGGGGGGTTGTCACTTTGGGGGGGTAAAGAGTATAACTATTGCATTGTATTCTACACCTGAAACTAATAAAAAAGAAATACAAATTCTAAAAACAAGGTACTATAAATTTTTGCAAAATCATCACACAGTTTGCTTAGGAATCAAAATTAACCCCTCATTTCCCCCTTCCTGATACATGGCGGGTGCAAAAAGTTGCATATCTACTTCGTAGCAACACTAATGTTACTGCATGAACACTGTTGATGGGAAATGCTGCTCTTTTCAGGCAATTCACAGTTTCAAATAAATTACTGATTTGACCAGTTAGCTTTCAACCATCTGATTGTTAATTCACCTGATCTGAGCATGTATCTATATACGCTCGTATATATATTTTTACCCTACCAAAAACTCAAAATTGCTGGAAACAAAATGATTATTCATGGCTAACTGTTATTCTTACTCATATTACATGTGTTAATGTCCTGCTTATAAGATCACTCCAGAGCTTAAACCTAAATAACAAAACCCATATATAATCTGCTACTGAATAAAAAAGTGATGCAAAATTAGAAACATCCATACAAAGAACATTTCAAATCATCTGTTTGGAGACTTACATGGAGAGACTCTTACTAGTAATTCAAGAACTTCTCTATGGTAGAGCCTAAAGGGACAGTAAATCTCTCTATTCCCATGCCAAAGGGATAAGACTTCTAAACTTCACAGGAAGTTACAGTGCCACAGTGAAAAGCATGAGTTCGAAAGCTAGACTGTTGGGTTAAGTGCTGATTCTATAGCCAACTAATTGTGCACTTAATTGGGTTAAGTGCTGATTCTATAGCCAACTAATTGTAAACGTCACAGGAAGTTACAGTGCCCCAGTGAAAAGCATGAGCTCGAAAGCTAGACTGTTAGGTTAAGTGCTGATTCTATAGCCAACTAATTGTGTCTTGAGCAAATTACTGAATGTGCCTAAGCCTCTGTTTTTTTAATCTATAAAAGGAAGATGACAGTGATACATATTTCATGGGGCTGTTTGAGCATGAAATTAGATGATCCAGGAAAAACAATGAACACAGGGTCTGACAAGCATAAAGTGTTCAATAAAGGTTTGTAATTACTTTCTTTTTATGGTTGACCTCAACACATTCAATTTGATTTTTTTTAAATCAATGTCACAATTTTCAAAAGTCCCATCTTCCCAAAAGAAGTTGGAACACAGGATCCAAAGGAGAGAGTTGTATGTACTGTGCATATAGTGTAAAGGCTGTCCGTTCATAATGGGCACAATCAGACAAATGACTCCAGAGATCCAGGGAACTGTTTTTTCCATGGTGTCATCGTGCACTATAAGAGACTGCCCACAGGGCCAGCCAAGTGGCGTGGCGGTTAAGCGCTGGCTTGGGAAGCCAGCAGCCCCGGTTCGAGTCCCACATATGAGGGCCAGTGACACTGCCTCAAAAAAAAAAAAAATGCTGAAAGAGACTGTTCACAGATTTGCTGCCACCAAATCTTCCTCAATGGGTGACACATTTTCTCTAGGGCCCAGGAGTAGGGCAGTGGCTATTACATGCCCAGGAAAAAAGGGATCAATCACATATGACCTTTAACTATAATTGAAGGCCATTATCCCTGGATCAGCATGTGTCTATGTGATCACCCTCAAGAAGTGCATTTTGAGAGAGAAAGTCTGAAAGCCTATTAGCTACATATATTACACTTCTAAGGGCCTTCTGCAAGCCCACACACCACACAGGAATATGCCCAGCTACCTGTGTGGGGCATCCTCATCTGTATGAGTATATATTGGCTACTGGAGTGAGTCACATTGCTCTAGTCCAGAAGTCAGCAAACTTTGGAGACAGAAGAGCTGCCAGGAGTCAGCAAACTGCAGCTCACAATTCGCAGGCTCTGAAGTAAAATTGAAAATGAAAATAAAACTATCGAAGTTTCATATATAAAATTTTTAAAGGATATTAGTCACATAATGGTGATTATGTAAAAATCTATTTATGGCTTCCAAATAATTTTTAAATTGCTGTGAGAGACAGGATTGGCTCTTCCAGGTCGGCAAACTTTTGAGATGGAACATACCCAAAGAGCCGCACATGGCTCACGAGCCGCAGTTGGCCGACATCTACTCTAGTCTAATTTTAAGAAGATATGTTTAAATGATGAGATGTAGTATTCTGGTTTCTCTGTTGGATCTTTTCTACATCTCAGATGTTGCATGGTGCTTTAGGGCAACAGCACAACCTCTGGCTGAATTCTTTCATATCTGTAATGTTCTCAACATGGAGCCCAAGTTGTCAGAAGCAGAAACTCTGTACCATCTGCCTTTGCTTTGGATTTTCAGGACTATAAGAAATGCTCTTGAGTGATGGGGGTGGTGGATAAATAGTTTATTTTACCACATAGACAGTTCTATAATTTTCTTCCCTCCATATTCATCCTTCTGACTTGCATCTTTAGCCTGTTCTCCTATACAGATTCCTTAAACTTACAAACATGCTCAGGTCTTCCTCATGTATAGGGAAGATCAAACTTCTTGACTCTGCTTCTGCCTCATTAGCCTTTTTATGATCTTTCTTTCTTTACCACCAAATTTCTTAGGAGGGTGGCCTAGCTTCACCACCTCTCCTCCGGCCCATGTCTCACCAGCATTATGGTGGAACCCACTGCAGCCTGTCTTCTGCTCCAAACACAGGACACAGGGAGCTTTCTCCAAGGTCATGGGTTCAACTAATTTTTATTGAGCTCTGATTAGTGCTAGACATTGTTCAACATGCTTCTAATACAATCGTGTGCAAACTGGTAAAAATCCCTGCCCTCTGCCTGGAGCTTACTTTGTAGAAGAGTAAACATACAACAAACAATATTGTTTATACACTGATTTGTTATCAGATATGTTAAAAAGTGACAAAGAAAAGTGTATTGTAGCATGAAATAGGAGCATGGTGCTAGAACTCATTTAGAAGGTGGCAGTAGAGGAAAGACTTGAAGAAGATGAGAGAATTCTGGGGAAGAGCATTTGAGGAAAAAGGAATGATGAGTGCAAAGTCCTTCAAGTAGAATAATGTCTGGCATGTTCAAGGAACAGCGAGGAGGACACTAAGCTGGATGGGTGTTTTGAGGGGTGACTAGTAGGAGATAAGTTCAAAGAGGTAAGGGTTGATTGAAAAACAAACAAACAAAATGCTAGGACCTGACAGGCCATTGTAAGGACTTTGGCTTTTATTTGTCCTAGTAAAAAGAATTCAGGATTTGACAGATACCTCAGGTAACTTAAGTTTGAATTCTACTTTCCATTCATGAACTTGGGACTTTTGTCTCTTCAATTCCCTTAGTTCCCTCAGTTCCTTCCCATAGAAAGAAATGAAAATACCTTCTATCTAGTGTGAACCAAATGAGCTCATATGTCTACAAGTGTTTTATTTAAATGGTATTACAAATATTTTTATTATATGTAAGCCTTCTTAATTTTCATATAATATGCTTTCCCAGTTTCCCTTGCATCTGACGTGATACAATCTGTGAGGTAGAGGGACTTCGTAGGACATCTAGGGAACAGCTCCCTGACTCTTCCTTCTTGGTCTTTTAGCCTAGATCTCCTGTCTCTTTTCTTAAAAAGTTGACTCCCACATCAACATGTATTCCCAAACTACAAATTGCAAGTGTCTATTGGATATCTTACCTCTATTCTCACAATAGCACTTCAACATTTAAAATCAAAAGACTACCATCCTTCCATGTAAACCTAGCCCTGTGTTCTGTGTTTCTCACTAGACTATACCACACAGAGAAACAATCATACTTTTTCACTATCCTCTTCCCTTTTGCTCTGCACATTTAATCTGACCCCTTATCCTGTTGATTCTAATTCTAAAATGTCTTTTGCAGCTGTTCCCTCTTTTTTGTCCCTATTGTCTCTGCCTAATTCACACTAGGCCCTAACTCCAATGATTATAAATGCCTTGTGATGTCTCCCTCTCTTGGTTTTCTCACCCTTCTCTAACATTATAATCACCCTATCATCAGATTTTCTTTCATGCATGTCACTGACCTGCTAAGCCATGCATTGCCAAAACAAAGCACTAGTACTTTTCTCTCTTTCACACCTTAGGGTCCTTCAACATTTTATACTCCTAAACTATAAAATCCTATCCCAGATGTTTCTATTTTTATACTTTTTAGTGTCCCATGAAACCAATTACAGCTTTTTTGGCACCCGTAAGATGAGATTCTTTGTTCTCTACCATCGTTGTGAATTTGATTTTAGTAAAGGTCAGGATGAGGTCACTATCTCTATATACTCAGAATTCTCAAGCGTTTAGACACAGACTGGGGCTTACACTGTTGGCCTCCAATACTTAAGCCTTTGGATTGGAACTGAATCACACCTCTAGCTTTCTCAGTTCTCCCTCTTGTAGACAGCAGTCCTATGGTACATCTCCTCTTAGTTATATCTTCATATATCTTATTAGTTCAGCTTCTTTGGAGAATCCTGACTTGATATTATCATTTTTTTTTTTTTTGAGGGCAGTGTCACTGGCCCTCGTATGTGGGACCCGAACCGGGGCCACTGGTATCCCAAGCCAGCTCTTAACCACCACGCCACTCGGCCGGCCCCGATATAATCTTTATACTCAACCTCACCTGTGTAAGCTCCCTTCACCTTCTCTCTCTGTCTGAAACCTTCCTCCCCACTGAGGACACTGCTCCTCCTGTAGCCCTTTCAGGTGGGGGCAGTTTTTATCTTCTATACTGCTTTGTACCAAAGGAACTAGAGGTACATAGGTGTCTTCCAGAACCTCATTGCAACTACTTGGCTATTTTTAGCCTCCTCCACTAGAAAACTCCCAATTTTGAATATGCACTCATTCACACCTCTCCTTGTTTCAGTCATCTTTCCCATACTCCCAGGACACTCCTCTCAATTTTTGAAGACAATGGCTCACCATTACTCTTTACCACTGCTGTTGTGCTTTTTGGTGATTTGGGTATTTGGATTGACAATCCTACCATACCTTGGTCTCTCAGGTCCCAGAACCTCTCTAGTCCAGTGATCTCATCCCACATCTTACTTCAGCCCATGGTCTCTGAGGGACAGTCTGTTCCATGACTTTTCCTAGTCTCTGGTGGTTGCCAGAAGCCCTTGGTATGCCTTGGCTTGTAGATGCATCACTCCAATGTCTGCCTGTTTTTATGTGATATTTCCCTGTTTCTTACCCTCAGTGTCTGTATTTTCTTTTTCTCATAAGGACACCAGTCATTAGATCAAGGATATCCTTATCCAGTATGATCACGTCTTAACTGATTACATCTGTAAAGACCCTATTTCCAAAGAATGTCACATTCTGAGGTTCCAGTTGGACACGAATTTTTGGAGCACAGTATTCAACCCAGTACACCACCCAATTTTTCTTTTCCTCTAACACATCTGAGCAAGTATCCCACTTTTACTTGTGATCTAAATCACATCCACTCCTACCTTCTCCAGGATTTCCTTTAATTTCTCTCTCTTGAATTATTAGTCTTCCCCCTTTTATCACTACTATGATCATTTAGTATTTTTCATAACTTAAAAAAAGTACTTGATCCCACATTCTCAGCCCCATCTCCCGTCACTTTATCTACTCTTATTTGTAACCAAACTTCTCAAAAGAGTAGCCTATATATGATATCTTCATTTCCTCATTGCTCATTTTTCTGTTGGTCTTTCTCTCTCCAATTCTGTTTCCTTTTCTTCTACCCAACATGTAAATGTTAATGTTCCCCATGCCTAATTTCTAGAGTCTATTCTATGGCTCTTTCTATAGCCTTTTTCTTGGTGACCTTCATTGCTATAGTTTCAGGGATTATCTATTGGCAGGGGGGCTTCCCAATTTTTATTTCTGATTCAAATCTCTCTTCTGAAATCCAGGCTCACATGTCCACATCTCCACTTGGATGTCTCACAAGCATCTCAAACTTAACAAGCCAAGCGGGCTTCTTGATTCCCTTCAAACCTGTCCAACCCAAACAACTTCCCACCTGACCCAGTTTCTTATGTATTTCAGAAATGTTAGTATTTCTACTCAGTTACTTAAGCCAGAAAACCTAGATATCATCTCATATTCTTTCCTTTCCTTCACTCTTATCCTGGCCATATCCAAATAATCAGAAAAACAAAATCTCAAATGTGGCTGTTAAACTCTACATCTACTGCTACAGCCTTGGATCAGACTACCATCAGCTCATCAGGACTATGACAAATGGTCTCCCCATTTCTACTCCTGATTGTATGTGACCCAAAACAAATTAATTCCTTAAAACATACCCTTGCTGAAACACATTCATGGCTTTCCACTGCACTCAGAACAAAATCCAAACCCAGACTCTATGACCTGAGTCTCGGCTATTTATCCCACCTGATTTTACTCTACTTCTCCTTTACTCCTCTACCATAGCTACATGGCCTTCTTTAATTCCTTATGTGTCAATATCTTCCCACGATCTGTGTCTTTCTATGTCTTGTTATTCTTCCTTAAAATCTTTAGCATCACCCCCACCTACTATGGGTAATGTAGAGAACAGCAATCTGTTCTTCCTAGGTAAGAATGAGATCATAAAACAGCTTCAGAGAGAAACTAATACTTTGTGTTTAGGAAAGGAAATCTGCTCAAGTAAAGGAAAAAAATAGCTCACAAAATAATCAATGGAAGTAAGGAGGGCAAAAGAGATGGTGATCCAGATAAAGGAAGGAACAGGCATAAGAAGATGTTGGAATGAACAAGCTGATACTTTCTGGAAATTTCAAGTAGATCCATATACCTTGAGCTTAGAGCATGTGGGAATAATTGAGTCATTTCCCCCAGGCCCAATCGTACATGAAGGGTGTGACACCACCTCTAAAGAAAAAGTCTACTGGTGAATGATGTAAAATTCTGACAAGCTACCTACCATATTACTTCAGGATTTACAGGTGATATTTAGAGTTTGCATTTTAAGTTACTCTGGGGATACTAGAAGTTTCCAGCTAGTAAATATAAACTACAAATAGAATTTACTTGCAGATGGTAGCCATGATTCTATTACACAAAAGCCTTTTCCATATACTAAATGCATCTGGAATTCATTTCTTAATGTGTCAGGCTTATCCCTTAGCAAAGCATTTTCTTGTTAAGCTTTTGTCACTTATCTTCAATAGTAATTTAAGCTGCCTTCTAAAAGGTATAATCTATTTCCAAAGTAAATCCTACCATATATGAACAAATGTTATTCTTAGCTCCTGAAATAAAATGAAAATGAAAATTTCCACACCTCTGAAAAATAAGGAGAATTCTCTTTTCCTATTGGGATGGTTAAGACCAGGGGCTCATTCAAGGAGCTGGTAAAGCTGGGTTGCTGGTATGATTCACACATCAAATTATTTAGCTCTGCTCTGTTCTGTACTAAGAGACAGTCCCCATACCATCACCATCAAAATTAGTCCCTTGATCAGTAAGAAATGTAAGGAATTAAGTCTACATTTTGTTGGATTTTCTTACAAACTGTTCAATTTGAATTCTGAGTTAGGGGCTGCTATTCAAGTTTCAAATTCCTTCTTTTTCTTTTTCAATGTTTTGGTTGAAGCTACATAAACTCTTTCTATATTATTTTTTCCACTCTATTTCACAAGCTCCTTTCCCCAACTTCCATTCACTGGCTTAGCTCTGATATCTGAATAACAAGAGAGTAAGGCATTGATAGCTTATCAAAGCCTGAGACAAAACAAAAGTATAATAAAACCAACTATATTACACTTAAAAAGCTATTATTCTATACACATGATGTGCAGTGATTAACAAATGGTCTCCTGAATCAAACTGCTTGGGTTTAAACCCTGACACTAGACTTCAATCTTCTCATCTACAAAGTGAGGGTAATAATTTTGCCTGCTTCACAGAATTACATGAGGATATACCAAATAACATATTTAAAAATGTTATACTGAATATGGGGAAAACAATACATTGAAGCATATTACTTGTTATTTAACTTGCTATTATTTCTTGGTTAATTTTTCTTGTATATTTATTTATTCCAAATCTATTTTATATTTACTTATTTATTACAAATATTAAACCATAAAGAATGGAAAGATGTGTTATTACTGAATTGAGTATGCCTTGGGCATTTTGATATGATATAAATTGGAAAAAAAAACAGAAAATAACCTCTTTTTAAAGAACAATAAAATATGGATGTATTCTGTCATGCTGTGTAATAAGTCTGCTCTTATTAATATATGTGAAAATTGTATCGAACTTTGTTTAGCTCATTTTAATAAAAATCATTTTTGCAAAGATATTTCTATGGCTATAAGGGATATACTAGACTTTTACATTGATTTTACAAGAATCGGGGTCCCCAGATACTGACAGACTCATAATAATTTGAAGGCAAAGCAATATGGCCAGTTTGTGGTTATGGCAACTAAGATGGTCTTACTGAGGAGGGAGCACTGCAGTCTTCTCAGCAAGCACATTTCCAAGTTGGATGATATAATTCTGATGCCCTGCATCCTGTGATTCTGATCTACCCATTTGATGAACAGTGGTAGAATTCAAAATCGCTCATTAAGAAATCTCATTTATAAATATGTATACTCAGTGGAGAATTATAAAATGGAGATATTGAATTTAGAAGACAGCAGTGGAGTAACAAAGGAGCTAAGCCACTAATGTATTTATATTGATTGTCTGCAGTTAACTGCTGCCTTTCTTTCATCTGCTTTCCTAATTCACATTCAATTGGTACAGCTCATAGACTCAAAAAAGCACTCATTTCTCAATTTGTAGAAGAAAAATTGATAAAGCTATAAAAGGTAAAGAGAACTCTCACCTGGAGGTTCTAAGTTACAGGATTTATGTGGTGTTCAATTTTGAAAACAAAATAGCTATGGGGCTTCAGATCTAACATCTGATGCCAGACAAATTGTAGAAGTTAAATATGGCAACACAGCCAAATGCTATCAGGACAGAATAGCCAGAATCTTAGAGTATTACCCCAGACAGAACTGTTACAAAAACACAGAGATCTGTTATTTTTCTCCTTCTGAAATAAGAAGGAATTGTAAGATAAGAAGGAATTCTATTTTTAGCAGTAATAGCACTATGAAGACACAAGGATGCAGAATCCATGAGTGGTGTTCAGAATTGCACAAACTATGGAGGCAAACATTTCTTAGCTTAGAATTGCATAGCCTTTAAAAAAGAGTCAAAAGGGTCCTCATCTTATCTCAGATTTCCAGCTTTAGCAAGTGCTGTTTTCTTCCACATTAATTTATCAGTCATCTAATTAAACTGCATTTCAAAATTTTTGCTGCTTTCTCAGAAAATTCCATCTAGCTCTTTGCTCATTTTCTCCAAACATTTCTTCCTGTCATCTGTCAATGTGAAAAACTATTGAGTTCACACCTTACTGCGTATTTTCTACTAGAAAAGCCCCCCTCCACAACACACATACACACATACACACACACTCCTGCTTTTAAGACACTGGTTGTGGTCACACATGTTTACAGAACAAAACTGAGTACATTTAACTTACAACAGTCATATTACAGCATGTAGGCAAACCAAACAGAGAATGAGATTAGTTTTGGAGTAACCAGCAAATCTTCTTGAAAGACATTCATTTTAAACAGGAGGCAAAAGGACCACAGAAAATACAGATCAGAAAATTTAGTACAACAGAGAGAAGGCCACCTATTTAAAAAAATTATTTTACTCTTCAAACAGATTTACTTCATGACACCTGACTTAAATTTGCATCAAGATATCATAAAGATAAACATTTTAAAACCTAAATTTGCATCAAATGTTATAAAGATAAAAAGATATATTGTTACCAAATTTTCTAATGCAGGACCAGTAAATTTTGGTTCCATGGATGGGATTTCAGAAACATCCATGAACCTACTGCAATTATATGCAACATTTTGTGTGTATGTGGGTATAGAACTTTTTAGGAGAAAGGTGTCATTGTATTCATCAGCTTAACAAAGATGCTGTGATCCCCAAAACATTTTAAACAACTATTTTAGAATGTAGATCATATTTTACTAAGTAAATCAGAATCCATATCTGTATCAACATCTCCATATAGAGTAGTTATGATGTGATAACTCATTACATATGTACATGGTGGCATACATCACTATTTTAGAAGTTTTCCTGATAATTTTGAGTAGTTGGCTTTTTTTTCTTGTGAAACATTTAGCAATATTCAAATTTGAATACACTTCTGAAAAATCTGTTTTATTTTAGACTTCAAAATAAAATCTAAATATGTAAGGAACCATACCAAGTGATATCAGCTACTGCCAAAACTAAAAGAAAAGGTTTACTAAGTCTTTCACTGGTTAATTAATTTAACATGGCATGGTGTTGATATGTAATTGACAATGTGGATGTGTCCTTTTTGCTATTCCCCAAATAATTTATTTCATGAAAAATTGTGACTAATAGTAGTTTCCTACTCACCTTTTACCAACACTCTTCAGAATGTAAGCCAGGAATGCCCACCAACCTTCATGATGGAAACTTCACCCTAAGAATGTCAGAACAGAAGTTTAATCATGTATGCTACATTACACTGATAAACGTGACATGGAAGCTAAAATCCCCTGTGCTACCACATTTAAGTCCATGAAGGACTTTCTTCTTGTTCTTAGTATCTAGGCAAAGTGACTATCTCCTTAATTGCTGCCTTTTGGCTCTTTTGTTCTCTCAGGGGGACTTCATTAATGGTCTCATTTTCTCCTGGATCTCAACTATATTGGATTATAGGAAGCTTGGGTTATATTGAAACTACTACACATGTGTAAATATAATTTCAAGAATAACAACAGGAAGTAAATGGTTATTGAGAATTGCATTATATGATACCATCTTTCTCTTTTGAATGTCATCATCTTGCTTTTCATTTCTGTCTTGGTTTCTGCTTTGCTTGTTGGAGAATCTTTTTTTTCAATCAATAGCCAGACATCCCTATCAATGTTATTATTCCATTTTATTTTACCATCACTAGTAAGAAAATGTCATTTGCAGGATATTAAAAACTGCATATATATATATATATATATATATATATATATATATATATATAATCATATATAACATAAAAATGTGCATATGATTATATATAATTTAGGGATATAATGTTGAATATATCTACAAATATAATTGTATGATCCTTGAAAAATTTATAAATGTTAAAAATGTGACATAGATTTCCTTGACTTTTTACTTAAGCATCATGCCCTCAGAAACTTCTAACATTTAGAACAGTGATCATAAAAAAGTAATTGTAAAGTCCTTCCACCACATCCAAGTATATTAGCCTCATTTCTCAGGTCTTATTTATCTTATAGTTTTTAAATGTTTATTTATCTGGTCACCAAGTACAGCACATTACAAACTCAATAACAGGAGTGATTAGAACAATGCCAGACTTGTCACCCTAAAACAGAAATCTGATCATATTATCTTCCTTCTTTAGTTTCTTTAGTAGCTCATAACTCTGGGACTTTACACATGCTACTCCTTATACTAAGTTCTTTACTCAAACACCATTTCCCACTCTGCTCTTCTAACTCCTCATATGTAAAATTATCTCAAACTTTTTCTGACTCCTCCCACACTGACTTATCTTTGGTATTTCCATTGTACCATGCAGAGGCTTTAAACTATTTTTTTTTTTTTTGAGGGCAGTGTCACTGGCCCTCTTATGTGGGACCGAACCAGGGTCGCTGGCTTCTCAAGCCAGCGCTTAACCACCGCGCCACTTGGCCGGCTCTAAACTATTTTTTAATAATAAAATGTCATTTATATTGTTTGTCTCCTTCATTGCAATGTAAAATTTTTGAAGGCCTAAGCTTTTTTATAGCACAGTGATAGATGCTAGGGATGTTGAACAATAAATGAAAAGATGAATGGATTGATGAATGACTGACGTAGACACAATAGCAGAAATCATGACTGATAGCTTAACATTAATAGAAGAGATAGATTAACAAAGATTAAAATTCCACACAGTAAAATGATGAATATGAATTGACACACTTAAATTATGTTCTATCTTTTCTATTTAAGGAGGGGGGAAAGCACTTGTACAAGGTCTGACAATTATGTTTGCAAACTCATCCTAGAAAAAGTGGTACATACCTCATTACTGAATATCACTACGATCACCTTTGAAGTACTCCCCTTGGAAGCTATGCACTGATGCCAGTGCCTAGTCCACCCTTCAAAGCAATTTTGGAACTCTTTTTCTGGAATGTCCATCGGAGCTCTCATTGTACTGCCTTTGATGTCCTGAATGTCATCAAAATGTCTTCAATATTTCCTTTATCTTTGGGTAAAGAAAGAAGTCATTGGGGGCCAGATCAGGTGAGTAGGGAGGGTGTTCCAATACAGTTATTTGTTTACTGGCTAAAAACTCCCTCACAGACAGTGCCACGTAAACTGACGCATTGTCATGATGCAAGAGCCATGAGTTGTTGGGGAAAAGTTCAGGTTGCCTAACTTTTTCATGCAGCCTTTTCAGCACTTCCAAATAATAAATTTGCTTACTTGTCCAGTTGGTACAAATTCATAATGAATAATCCCTCTGATATCAAAAAAGTTAGCAACATCGTTGCAACAAGTTCGCAAACTTAATTGGCAGACTTCATTAAAAAATTTCAATAAAAATGATTATAATTGAAAGATAACTTCATTGATAAAGAAGCAAATTCATCTATCTGCAAAATTCATCTTGTTGCCTGACAATTTCAGATGATGTATATAGAATATACATGTTTATATGAAAACTTGTTTTTTCCAACGCCTGATCTTTTGATATTTGGTATAAGTTAAATGTTGCCGGTACTATAGTAATGGGGAAAAAAATGACTTTAAGTGGTGCATGTACTCTTAAAGTGAAAGTTGTAATAATCAAAGAAAATAAAGGATCACCAAGAGCTCATTTAGGTAAAAGACAGTTTCTTTGGCATTGATTCTTATATGACAAGTAAGCATACTCAGAATATACATATATGTACACTATCTTATGTTAAAAAGTATTTTCACCCTGCATTTATGTTTTAGGTTAATAGTTGTCAGAATGTATACTGTTTCTAGTGCTCCTCACAAATTATTTGTTGCAATTGTAAGTGAGGACATTCTAGGACACAAGCCAAATGAATGCAGATCGTAAAATCGTCTAAATGCCCGAGTCTCGTTTCAAAAAAATGGGGTTCTCAGGGGAAAAAAAAGGTTAATGAAGTCTTTGAAAGGCTTTAGGGTCCCAGTCTAAATCTGTTTTGAACAGAATGCAGCCCAAAAAGAAATAAAAATCTGATGAAAGTAAAACATTGCTTTCTGCAGTTAGGTTCTGGAGTTAGGTGAGCAATGGTATTCTAACTCCAAGTTCTACTTACAAAAGCTCACTATATATAAATTTACTTCAATATGAGTAGTTATGATTATATTAAAATTTTGCAATGAAACCTAGAGAAAGGGGTTGAGGCCAGGTTTTAAAGCACCTGCTCACAGCCTGCTCAAGGTGTGCAAAGAGGAAGAGGAGAAGCTAAGATTTCCGTAGTGAGACAGACAAAAGCAGGACTCAAGATGGCAGACACTGGCGAACTGGGGGTTAAAAAACAAACAACCAAAGCAGGTCATTTGGAGCATTGGTTAAGAGCTGGTTTGGGATGCCAGCAGCCCCGGTTCAGATCCCACATATGAGGTCCAGTGACAATGTCCGCTACAGCTAACAACAGCTTCATCTGGAGCTAGGCTGCATGAGTCCGGGAGATGGTGTAGGCTGCAGCCCCTGCTGCAGTGGGCCGCCATAGGCTACAGTGAGTGGCCGGCAGCCAGCGTGAGCTGCCAATAGCCATGGTGAGTGACCATCCAGAGGCCGGCGACTGATCTGCCTCATCCGGGAAGAGCGCAATGATGATACCAACATGGGCCAGTGAAGCAATGTCCTCTGCAACTAGACTGAAGAACAAAAAGACAGCAACTTGTCTGTTCCCCTTCCCCGATTCCCCAACACTGTTCCCCTCCCCCAATTCCCAATAAAAAAATCTTTAAAAAAAAAATCAACAGAAGACAAACATTTAGATAAAGAATCAAAATACATTAAAAAATAAAAGGTCAAAAAATCAGGGTTGCTAATTTGGAGAGGAATGGGAATGAGGGAGAAGGGGAAGGGATTAGACAGCAAAAATAGGCAACTACAATATTGCTACTGGGATAGGAAAAACAGTTTGGGGAATATAATTAATAATGTTGTAAATATTCTGTGGAATGTCAGATGATCATAAGTCTTGTTAGGGAGACCATTTCATGGATGGAGTAGAGGTTTGATCACTGCACTGTATTACTAAAGTGGAGGTGGTATACCTACTGTAATTGAATATATATAGATAGTCACGGGATGTGGATTATACTGTGGAAGAGAGTCAGAGGAAGAGTAATAGATATATATGGTATGGGGGGGTGTGGGGTGGTGTATTGGGGGTGGGGGGGTTGTCACTTTGAGGGGTAAAATGTATAACTATTGCACTGTGTTGTACACCTGAAACTAATTAAAAATAAAATAAAATTTAAAAAAATAAATAAATAAATAAAAGGTCAAGTCTTCTAGTGTGTTCGTTTTCTGCAAAAAAAAAAAAAAGAAATCAGTTGTGAGGCAGGGAGATGATTGAAAATGTCCATCTAACAAGAGATGGTCAATGGAAATTGAGTGTCATATTTAACTTTGCTAACAATGGTATAGCAGAGAGAGAGAGAAAGAGAGAGAGAGGCTTAGAGCCAGATCACCTGGTGTTGGTTCTTACTGTACAGCTTACTGGCTCTGTACAATTTCTGTACTAGCTCTGGGCAATATATATAATCAAGTTTGCAACTCTGTTCATTTGTAAAATGTAGGTACTACTGATACCTAGGGTATGACTACTTATATGCTAATAGATTTAATTATGAATAAAACATGCTGAGCTTGACACATATTATGCACTGGTTACCTGTTACTGTTATTAATTTAAGGTATATAAAATGTTATTGACGCTTCATTTAGCATGCTACATTTATTGAGCTTCACAGATATTATTTTGTTTGTTCCTTCAAGTAAGTGGTCGTTTGTATTATTTATAGGTGGGCTACAAGCACTGTAGGAATATCTGAATACAAATTGTTCCAGTGTTATGCAGCACTGACTTTATGCAAATTTTATCTTAGGCATTTAATTATTAGAGTTTAAATGTAGAGACAGGAGAGGAAAGTGGGGCGTTGTCATATAGCACAAGGCAAATGTTTTTAAAAACTCCTATTTATATAAATTTCTCCCTGAAGCCTCACTATTCCAAATAGCTGCTTCTTGAAGTTCTCTGTGCTGCCCCCAAAACTCCTATCCCCTTTTACTTACCAGGCTTCTAATTCTTTCCTCTGCCAGGTGGGCTCATGCCCTTTTCTTTGGAAACCAATCTGTCCTTTGAGGATGTCTTCAGTTTCACCACCAGGATCCTCTTGTAGTAAATCCTGAAAAGAGAGTTAAGTGATAGATGAGGTATTTGGAAGATGAATTTGAATTCTTCAATGATCGGAAACATATGAAGAAAAAGGATGGAAATAAAATTGCTCAGCAGATTTCTAGTTTCATTCCACATTATATTAATTTAAGTATATTAAAATGTAGCCACCACTCAGATTACATGTAATACTTGACATAAAAAGTTCAAAGGATATTTATTCTATTCTTTTGAAAATTATTTGGTTATGAGCAATTTGCATAATTTATAATTGGCTCTGAGTTCTCTCAAATCACCATGTATGTGTGTAAATTATTGCAAAACGAAGAAATCTAATTTACTAGTGTCCAAGTATAATAAAAGTATGAATGCTAAATTTAACAATTATGCAGCTAGCAGAGAGTTATGATTTGGTGACTGCTAAATATTTATTAATTTTTGTGTATAAATTTTATTTTCTAATTGCTGAGCAAATAATATATCTTCCAGCTTCAAAAATTTTATAGGCCTCTGAATAACATGTCTTCCCTGGGCACTGTGCCTGAAGTCCCTAAAAATAAAACAGACCAGGCTTATCATACATTAAAGACCTGATGTTATCCACAGAGCCTCATATGTGGACACTCAGGGGATGTGGATTTTGTGGACTGTCCTGTATTTATGTGTATAAGACTTATTTGAAGCCTTGCTGATTGGGTTAGCAGCCATGTTGGTGCTCTCAGGGAGTTGACTGTCCTTTAGAGATTTCATAAAGGAAAACATAATCTAGGAGGATATTATTAAATTAGTGTTTGTTATTTTAAAATAAGAATTAACTCAGAGCAAATTGATTCCTTATGGGTAAGATTAGTTTAAGTACATATGACTGTTGTCCACACACCTGCTAAAATACCATAGTGATTATCCAGTCTAGGAAAGAGAGAATCCCAGTCTGGCATTCAAGACTTGTACAATCTGTTTTCAAACACCCTTTCTAATTATGTTTCCCACTAGTCTTCAATATAAGCAGCCAAAATACTCAGTGCTTTCTGAATATGTTTTTCATGTTCTGATTGCTGAGTCATTGATTGTATTGTTGTTTCTATTGCTCCCCTTATCCACCCTACTCTTCTGACCACACTGAAAGTAACCTTTCCCTTTATTGAAATAAATTGTACAGTAAATCCCCCACTTACGAACGAATTCAGTTCCGGGAGAAAATTCATAAATCGGATTTGTTCATAAGGCTGACAAAGTGAGTCTTATACAACTTTGACACAAATACAGTATACAATGTAAAGCCAATGGTTGAACGATTCATGTTATAAGAACGAGCGACGTCTACTATCTTTTCACCTTGGTCCAATCTCTCAATTATTTTCACTTTTGTTTCCATGGTTATTGTTTGCGCTTCCTAGCAGTCCCCTCCACATCTCCACTGCTTTTCCTCTTGCTTCTGGACATCCTGGGCTCTGATTGAGCCCTGCACTACTGTCCACTATGGCACTGCACAGTAAGCACACAGCAGCACAGCTGTGACAATGTCCTGCACACACGGGAGCTACTTCCGCGATTTGTTCATGTCTATAAATGTTCATAATGCGAGGTCCGTTCGTATCTGTGAAAGTTTGCAACTCAAATATTCGTAAGACGGACTTACTGTACTTAGTGTTTGTCAGCATTTTATCTGAATTTATTCAGGTGTGTACCACAGGCAAACATACTCAAACAGCTGTAGACAACGCCGCCAACTTTTGCTGTAGAACTAAATCTACCCTGGCAAGTATCATAAATCTTACTTTCTACAGGGCTAATACTTTAGCAGAAAAAATCATAAGTATATATAAATCTGTCTATTTTGGTGGGGGGAAAAAGCTGTTTCTGTAGAAAAGAGAAAATGTCCCTGTAAGAGGTAAATATCATGTCTCCAGAGAGCCTATCATTGTGCCTTGGGCCCAGAAACGTTGATTTATGAGGCAAAAGGTTTTTTAAGTGATCATAGAAATTTAGTGGGGAAAAAATAACATCTTTGGACCGGCTGAGTGGTGCAGTCGTTAAGCCAGTGGCCCTGGTTCGGGTCCCACTCATGAGGGCCAGTGACACTGCCCTCAAAAAACAAACAAACAAATAAGCAAAAAACATCTTTTTGTTTTTCTGTCCTTAGTTAAAGAACTTAGGAATGAAAAGCAATGGAAATCTTTTAAATACTGTATGGGTGAAATAACAGGGGATAACCACATCATGAACTAAGAAAAGGTGGGAGAATCCAGAAACATTATCTCTATTATACTATTTCTATTCCTTTTTCATTCTCTCTCTTTTTCCATATTTCAAGTGTTATCTCTAAGTGTGACTGACTAAAGAAGGGGTGTGTGTGTGTGTATTTGTGTGTGCATATATCTTCCTAACATACTATATAATGTGCTAATAGTATCCTTACTAGAATACATGCCACACTAGCTTAGGGATTTTGGCATATTTTGTTCACTGAAGTATCCCGTGAGCTGTGATTGATACATTGTAGGCGTTCAATAAGTATTTGTTGGAAGAAAACATTAATACCTTCTTATAGCTTGAGTGCAATATAAGGAATTTATGTCTGCTTCCAATTCACATCTATGACTATATTCACTCATCTGTGATTTGAATTTCAACCAGCATCCTCCTCTTATAACTAAAATAAACTATACTTATCAAGCACCCACAATGTGCAAGACTGTGTATAAGGCATGACTGAAAAGAAAAAAGAAAAAAAGAAGTGTAAAACAGATTCTTTTGATTTCCATTTTTGAGGATTTAACATATTTCAGATTTTGTACCTGGTGAATTGCATTACATTGGGTCATCGGGAAAGTCATCATGCATTTTTGCATTGAAAAATACATCATGACTTTCTCGACAACCCATTTTTTTTTTTTTTTTTTTTAGCTGAGCCATCCTGCCACCTGTTGGCAGCTTAACAGCAGCTCAGCTCAGGCTGGGCATCGAATTGCTGTTGCTCAGAGCTCAGCTCGCACTCTTGAGGGAGCTCTTAACCAACTGAGCCACTCAGCTGGCCCTCCGATGACCCAATATTATCTCATGTAGTCATCACAACATATTAGACAGGTGAGTATTTTTATTATCTAAGTTTTACAAATAGAATAAGGGAGCTGAAATGTCAACAAACTCCTCAAAATAATTTGAATACTGAGTGTACATGAGCTACATCTTGAAAAATATTGAGAGAGGTTTAGACAGGTTTTCACAGCCAAATAAATATTTTCATCCATGGTGCCGAAGAAGGAGCAGGTAAAGTCACTAAATGTATAGCAAAGAATTCAATGCCTGTAAAAAGTGCTCATTGTGTAAATATTTTCCTTGGTTTTCTTGGCTTCCTCTAAAGCAAATTTACAGAGATGAATTCCCCATTTTTCACCTTCACAAAAGTTTGGCATTTTTGTCCATCAAAGAAATGAGAGAAACTTATTCAAAAAATTGTAGAATTTCTAATATAAACAGAGACAAAATTTTCATTGACTATGATAAACAGTGAAATTTTAAAAGTCTGATATTCAATAAACCAAGGGCAAATATATAATAGTAATGAAAACATTGACTCTAAAAAGAAAGAAAGAATTGGCAAGATAAGTACATGAGTGTTGACAGGGAAAATTAGTTCTATATTTGGCCAAGGTAATGGGGAATAGTAAGAGATGAGAATTTTCAAGACACTTTCACATTAACTAAATAAACTATGATCATTTATTTAACTCTCTCTGCTGCCTTCCTTGGTCACAGCTAAGCTCACTTGTATACTCCGGGGAAAATTGGGGGTTATACGGAGTATGATGTGTGCCTGTGTGAACCACAAATTTTCACTTTGAGAGTACTCATTATATTTGTCCATACAGAAAATTATTTGCACCACATTTTTTGAAATATAAAATTGAATAAAATAAATAATTCCTTTATTTAATTGTGGATTTGAAAAGATGAAAGCAAATCAATTTATGTGTTTATTTGATGTGTTGTTTTTTTCTAAAACCCATAAAATATTTTTTGGTTAACACATCTCTAATTGAAGATATTCCCCAGGGAAAATGACTTCATGAAAATAATTCTGGAATTGCCCAAATTGATCATGGAAGTTTTTTTACTCAAATAAAAGTTCTATTCTTTGAGTAAAAAATAAATAAGTAAATGACTTCAAACCTACAGAGGCTTCCAGGCCAGTACAATAACCTGCTTGCAAGGACTCGTGTGTTCCCTTCAAAGTTAGAATGGTAAAGAATTTCAATATCATTTAAACCAAAGATAATACACCATAAAAATGGGGACAGGAAAGTTATGATTGCAGACTACTGATTTTGGATTAACTGAGAAAAACAAACTAAAACTAAACACTGAAAACACTTTACCAGCCTTTGGAGATTTTCCCTGCTAGCTAAAGGACTAACTTGTAGCTGACCTATGCTCCCACTGACAACTGAAAAGTTGTAGGAAAAAAACAACAACAACAAAACAATCAAACTCCCCGTCTGTTTGAAACGTTTGGAGTGCAGCTAAGGCAGCCAAGACTTAAGGAGTCAAGATTCCATAGTAAAATGAAACTCACTGAGATGTTAGACATTCTTTACCAGTTTTCTTTGAAGCATTTTCTGCTTCATAAACTGCATAGTTAGAGATGCTCAAAATTTAAGCAGACAATGGTTAAGAGGTGAGGCAACTGAAGAAAGCTTTTAGCAATCTTTGGGCTGTTGAACAAATATAAGTTCAAAATGGACAAGGCAACAAAAAAAATAAGGAGTTAAGTACCCAAGAAAGAAATGCAGAAAAGTGAGCCCCATCTGAGCTGCTTTTCCCTTCAGGTGTATTTGGTGATTACTAAGTGGTGAGAGACCAGAGGCAGGAGACCAGAGGCAGAAATACTGAGAGGCAGTGGCTGCTAAGAGGTGGAAAACAGCCCCCTGTGGTGGGAAAGAAAGGAGCTGGCTTAAGAAATTTGGTAAAACAACATTTTCACTATTGTTTGGCCAGAAAGAACTGTATATAGGGACAGCCTAGTGGCTCAGTTGGTTAAGAGCTCACTCAAGAGTGCGAGCTGAGCTCTGAGCAACAGCAGTTTGATGCCCAGCCTGAGTGGAGCAGCCACTGAGCTACCAACAGGTAGCAGGATGGCTCAACTAAACAAACAAACAAACAAACAAAACTGTATATAAACAGTTGGTAATTTTTTTTTTCTCATAGGGGTATGAGATAGCAATTTTGAACCTCCTTTCCTTAAATGTGGTTGTTGAACAAATAAGTATATATATTGTAGATAATAAGTGCCAAGTTTCTCATTGTCAGATAAAAGTTATAAATCAGCACAGGGGAAGTGCTAGAATGAACTTTATGACTCTGGTTTGAAATGAGAGATAAGAGTATGAACAGATTCTAGGTATAGGTATATAGATGATATAGATATATAGATACATAGATAGATAAAAGATAAACTGAGGCACATTACAATTTTTAAGAGGCAGCACCAAACCAAAAGTGGTCAGGAGCTTTCCACTGACAGGAGCTAGGGGAAAGTCTTTTATAGAGTAGGTGGAGGAAAAGCAAAGAAAGTATTTTATTGGCTAGAGCTTAAGTGGTTATCTTATTTGGGAAAGCCTAACTGTCTATGATTGGTTGTTCTTAAGTTTTACTTTCTCAGATTCTGGATTAAGTTTTAGTTTGCTTATATAGGCTAGCAAGACATTAAAGTCACCTCAGTTCAATGGCCTTCTTGTTTAATTTATATATATATATATATATATATATATATATATATATATATATATATATATATATACACACACACACACACACAACCGCGTTTCTTTCTGGAAGCTCAAGGGGAGAATCCTTGCCTTTTCCACCTTCTAGAGGCCTCTCTCTGGTCCTTGCATACAGTATTCTCAAACAGTCCCCTACATTTCAGAGTCAGCAACAGGGTGTCAAGTCTTTTCCACATTGCCATTTTTTTCTGACAACAGCCAAGAAAGGTCCTTTGTTTTTGAGGACTCGTGTGATCATATTGGACTCGCCTGTATTAATCCAGGATAACCTCTCCATTTCAAGGTCCTTAGCCTTAATTACACATGCAATGTCCCTTTTACCATGTAGGGTAACATTTTCAGCCGCTAGTTCTGTTATTGTATAGAGAGCTCCATATCTGCCAATTTAGGCTTAGCTTCATCTATTTTGAGGCTATATTGCTACCTGCATGTATTTGCATATTAGATCAGAATTTTAAAATTTTACTTGTGAAATACAACTTTTGTCATCAGTAATTACTGATTTTATTGTTAGTAATGCTGTCTGCTTTAATACCTAATTTGTCTCATGTTAAAATAGCCATAGCAGCAAACCATCAATAATGGATGCAAAGAGAAAGGTAATCATAAGAGTAATGAAAAAAAAAAAAAAAACGGGGACAAATCTCAGAAAGCAGGCACTCCCAAGAAGATTTGAGAGGAAAAAAATGAAGACAAAATAATAATGAACTATATGACATAAGAAAAATGTTATGATTAAAATAAACATATGAACAAATAAACAACAACCTTCAGCCTGGACTGCAAGAGTTCTCCATATTCTCATTAAAACTGATGAAAACACCACCCTTGAAATTCAAAAACAATAAAAACACTCAGTTTAAAAAACATAAACACTAAAAAAAACAAGACCAAAACATAATCATGTGGCAGAATTCAGTCTGACTAAATTTTCAAGTACAATACTAAATATCAGAAAAGGCAGGGCTGAGAGGAAATTCACAACGTCCTAATTTTATACTCAGTCAAGTTTTCATTCATGCGTGAAGAGAACGATAGTCTAAGATGTGCCAAGTATAGCTGCTTTTGAAATCTTGCCTCAATCAAGAGTAACTTCTCTTCTCCACATTCTCCTTAATCACGTGATCCCATTCTAAATGATGGGGAATACATTCAGAATATCGAAAGAGGGATTGCCAAAGAAGAAAGATTTCCACCCAAGATAATATAAATAATACTAGATGACTCCTAGGTCTGTGTGAACTGGTTGCCCAGGACTCTATTAGTCCCATTCCTGTTTCAGTTTAAAGGCCCCTGCAGTTGGTTCCCTCCTTCTGAGGAACAGAAAGTCACTGCTGCTCGTGGACAATGCCTGACAGCTGCTTCCTATGGGAAGTTGTCTTAATCACCCATTTATAATCCAAATGACTGACAGTGATCATTTCTAATTATGCTTTTGCTTTTAGTAGGGGTGCTGAGAGCCAGGTCCTCTCTGCTCTATAGTAGACATGTCACAAAATGGCAAATGCATAATGTTTCTGGACCTGGGAAGAAAAAATATGAATTTTGGAAATTATTATTCTCAGATTCTGCCATCTGTCCTTCAAATACTGTCTGCAGAATTTATACATTTTCTCCTTGGAGGGTTTTTTCAGGGTCTTGTGGTGTCCTTACTTTAGAGTCAACATGTGAGCTTATCAATTCCATCTATTCTTAGATGAAGGAGAAATAGCATTATGGTAAATGCCCAGAGGCCCCATCAGCTTGCACATAGATTTTCTGAAACAACTATTTATGTAAACTTCTATTTAAAAAACAACACAAGATATCATTAGCTAAAACATAAGTGAAGTAATATTAAAAATGAATCAGAAATTATTTATATAAAAATTTATGAAGAAAGGAAACCAGTAAAGTAATTCTCAGGAATTGGTTTAGCAGAGCAGTTATATCATATGTTTAAAACACATATATAGATTATTGAGCAAATAATAATGAATAATAAGCATAGTAAGTGTTCAGTCTCACTAATAATAAAAAGTACAATTTAAAATGGCTGTTATATCTTCTTTTTTTTTTTGTCTAGTAACATAGAAAATATTCAATAGTTAAGAATACTTGCACCACGAAGGGAACATGTTGAAGGATATAGTGAAGAAGGGCATACAAGCTGCTCCAGAGGGAAGAGACAACAACCCAATAAGCATCCCAGAAATTCACTTGCTGACAAATAAGGGGCCTCTTGGGTGATAATTCAAGCTTGTTAGCTCTGTCTGAGTTATGAGCTAGCGAGGCGAAGGAGAAATCTTATGTGAAGACTACTCAGGACCCTCTTGTGAGTCAGAAAACTTAATGAGCTGAGTCAGAACCTGTGATTAGCAAGGCAGCTAACACTTTACAGGTCCACTCCCACACACGGTTGGAAGAGAAAAATGAAGTAACTGCTAGAATAAAAACTTCGGAAGCCACTGGGAACCTTCCGGGGGCCGACATCTGACAAGGTCACATTGCCCTGCTCAGCACTGGTTATTAGGAGTGCTGCCTTATGGTTGGTCATGTAATATCTCCTGCCTCTATGAACCCATGTGCCTTTCCTCCTATAGGAGACAATATATTCACTGCATTTGTGACAAGTTCTTGTGGTACCCTGATGATAGCTGGTTGTGTAAGCTAGTGACAGGGCAAGATTTCCTAAAGAGAAGGAAACTCCCTAAAACAGGCTACAACCCAAGGGGACCCCTGAACAGAGATATTGGGGACTCAAACCCCTTGGAAACTGAGGCACAGACCTCTGACAATATAGGCCAAGAAGCCTGCCTGTAGCCTAAGGGCCCTGCTGTGAATGGTCTCCTTAAAGATTAAAAGTCTACAGGCCATGAGAGTTCTGGGTAAGAGGTGACTTCCTGACCATAGGGTATGTTAACAACTTTGTTTAAATTCTTCGACAGATACTGAAGCTTTGACTGAGAAACAGATGCTACCTCCATAGGATAAGAGAGGTGTGAAATCCTCTTTGGTTGGGAGGTACTGTATTTACGTAGAAATAGATTTTAGATGCTTTTACCCTAAACACAGCCACTCCTAGTCTTTTGGAATAGCTTAAGTATATGTGTCCTGTGAGTTTTATGATTGTGTTTAACTGCTAGGATTTAGGATGATTTCTAGATAGTCAAAATAGCTTTAGTAAACATTCTTTAGGCAATATATGTCAATCCTTAACATAAGATAGTCATGATAAACATTCTTTAGGTGACATACAGAAACTGAGTCTGGGTTTCATGGCAATTATCATAATAAAGACAAGGTAATCCTTTAACGGAAGAGTAAGTCACAATACACCCTGGAGAGAGCAATTACAGGGAAGTAAAGACTGAGTAAATACTGGGAACTAGAAAGCACCAAACTCATGTAACTGAGGCAATGGTCAAGAATCCATATAAAACGAACATGCTCTGGCAATAAAGTGTGACACTTTTTCTCTTTAACTCCCCCGGTGTCTCCACTGTCTCCCTTCTTTATTTTCCTCCCCCGCCGACGCCATCTCCACCTGAGGGAAACCCTGATCAGCGGAGGCTGGTCCCCTGCAGGAACCAAGCAGACCTCTTAGGAGGTTCCTTCCCTTATTCTCTCATTCATTCAGCCAAGGAATGGTCCCCACTTTCCTCAACTTGTTTGCTGTGCACCTTTGACAATTTGATGAATCTAAAATAGCAGTGGTGACACATGGTAGGGCGGCCGTGATGGTCAGTGAAACGAAATGATATCCATCTGGAGTCATGGTGTTTGCAGGGTCGCAGCACCCAGTGAGAGAACCATTTTGTCCAGCATATAATGCTGGGCATTTCGTTTATCTGGTATCATTTGCTAGACCACCATAGGGACTTTTGAAAGTTCTTGGAATTAGGATCTCCTACCCAATTTCATCTCAACCCATAGATAATACAACGTATATTATAGATGTGGAATAAAAGACAAGATTGGAGCAGTTTGTCAAACTCCAAGTTTACCATTTCTTTTTAATAGTGTGAAAGAATGAAAGAAACATTTTTTTGAACATACACATGGCCAATAGACATATGAAAAGATGGCCAACATCACTGGTCATCAGAGAAATGCAAATTAAAACCACAATGAGATACTAACTCACATGGCTATCATCAATAAATCAACAAACAAGCGTTGTCGAGGATGTGGACAAAAGGGAACCCTCATACTTTGTCAGTGGGATTGTAAAGTAATGCAGCCACTATGGAAAATAGGATGGAGCTTTCTCAGAAAATTAAAAACAATTAACACATGACCCAGCAATCCCACTTCTAGGTATTTATCCAAAGAAATCAAAAACATTAAATCAGAAAGATAAATGCAGTCCTGTGTTCATTATAGCACTATTCACAATAGCCAAGATATGGAAGCAACCTAAGTGTTCATCAATAAATGAATGGATAAAGAAGGCGTGTGTGTGTGTGTGTGTGTGTGTGTGTGTGTGTGTGAGACTATTACTCAGCCATTAAAAAGAATGAAATTTTACGATTTACAACACCATGGATGGACCTAGAGGATATTATGCTAAGTGAAATAAGTCAGAGAAAGACAAATACCATATGATTTAATTATATGTAAAATCCGAAAACAAAATAAATGAACAAACAAAACAGAAATAAACTCATAGATACAGAGAACAAATTGATTGTTGCCAGGTGGGAGGGAATTGGGGTAGGAGAGAAAAAGGCAAAGTCATCAAGAAATACAAATTGGCAGTTACCAAACAGTCACAGGGATGTAAAGTACAGCATAGGGAGTATAGTCAATAATATTGTAATAACTATATATGGAGTCAGGTGGGTATTAGACTTATCAAAGTGATCACTTCATAAGGTATATAAATAGTGGTCTAATCACTATGCTATTACACTTGAAACTAATATAATACTGAATGTCAACTGTAATTGAAAAAAATTCTAATTAAAAAAAATAGAAACATTCTTTGGTGGAAGAAAAACAATAGAAAGGGTTTCTGCCAGTTTTCCCTATGTCTGTTGAGTCTGAAACATCTGTAATCCTCTATTAAAGAAGCCATCACCAGTTCCCTACTGCCAAAAGTATCTCCCCTATATGTATATGGAGATGTCACCTTGAGTGAATAAAAAATTAAACAAAATGCCATAAATGCTCTTAGTCTCTTAAAAAAATACTCTCAAGAAAAGAAAATTGCATTAATTTAAATGGAAGCACATCATTCTGTTTCAGTATTTTCTGAGTCTTAATCAGTTTCATTATAATCATGGACTCAAAGAGAATGACACTGAGCTGTTACAGTAGAGACTGGAGTAATGGCTATTTAGTCTTAGCTTATAGGCAGGGAGAGATGAAAAGTGTGCATATCCTTGTGCTTCCTGGAGCTGCCATGTGAGGGGCCTATGGAAGCCTCAGCTACTTTTCAGCTATATCACATTTGCCTTGGCCCAAGCCCAAACTCAGAAACCTAGACATTGCTCCCAGCTCAGTGTCCTAAGGCTCCTTGATTATTAACTGTTTGGCCATGCGAAAGTTGTAACAACAGTAAACAGGCAACACCAACTGAATCATGATGGGAAATGATTGACCGATGCTCTTTCTGAGACTCAGAATCTCTTACGGAACCATATCATGTTTTGCTGCTTGTAGCACTGTTCTGTGACGGGGGGACATGAGTCAGAGGTGTGGTTGGAGGATTAAATGGAGGCACACATGTACAATTACTCGGCACAATGCCTGGTTGTAGTAAATGCTCAGTCGGTGTTAGTTTTACTACCTCCTTTTTTTTTTTTTTTTTTTTTTTTTTAGCTGAGCCATTCTGCCACCTGTTGGCAGAAATATATATGATTTCACATATAGTATCTAAATTGAAACCCATTATTATAATATTGTGAGATAGTGAAAAGAGACGCAGAGAAAACACACACACACATACTCACATACACACACACACACTCATACACACACACACTCACTCACACAGAGTATTGCATATAGGGCTACACATCTCCATTTTATTAGGAATTCTCAGTCTTGCGTTTTGATTATATATTGCAAAACTACCACTAGTACAAAATGTTTCAAGGGAGAACTGTTTGCAATGGAGTGGGAACTAAGCACAAAATGAATTTTCAGTGGTAACATTCATAGGCTAATACAGGATTATTTTGCTGAGTAGAAAGATTTAACATTTTTTCAATTGCATACTAAAATCGATTACAACATAACACCACACTTTTTACAGTCTTATTCATTCAATCAGGACACTTTTACTGAATGCTTATTATGTGCTATATATTGCATCAGAAACTAGGAAATCGGATTATGGCCTGTCCTGAAGGGACTCTCAGTCTTACAGTAGGGCGGGGATAACAGCTCTTACTTACATAAGGTTTAGTGTATGGCTGAGCCTGTCTAAATACTTCATATACGAGTATAATCACATGTTTAATTCTCTGTAGAATGGGGAAATACCCATGCTACCATTTTGATTGGGGATTAAATGAGTTAATGTGTATAAAAGCACATGCCACAGACTTAGGGATCTATAAATAAGCACTGTTTTGGATTCTTTAAATACTAATAATAGGAAATAATTTTAACTAGCTTAAGGAAGAAATGGTGCTTTTTAAAAAGATTCCATGGTATATAATAGAAACCTTAGGGCAGGAATGCAAAAGGTCTTAAGGAAGAGCCCGCAAAAGATAAACTAGAGCCCAAATCCTGAATCTCTTTCTGTTCCCTCTGCTTGCTGGGCATCTGCTACATTCATCTTTCTTTGAAGACCAGGTTTAAAATCTGACATTTAATGTTTCCTTTTTCCTGTTAAATGTTATTCACTATTGTGTTCTGGCCTTCAATGCTATTAATAACTATATTAATAACTATCTACATTTCCTCTAAAATTACATAAAGCTTCGAATACATTTTTTGACTAAACAAAAGAGGTTCTCTAGTCTATGGGATTGAATATGATTTTGCTTACTTTACTTTTTCTGTATTTGAATGAAATATAGACTATCAGAAAAAAAGGGTTTTAGATGCCATCTTTTCCAACTTCCTTCACAAGTCAGAAAGTTCTTTCTATGTCTGTATGGAGAGCTCTAATTACTTGAAAAGATTTTCCTTGTTTCTGAGATAAAATCTTCTTCCATTAACTTCCATGCCTGGTTCTTGTTTTTGTCCTTTGGGAGAAACACTATACAAAGAAAACTTTTATATCCCACCTTGGTCTTCTCTTTCCCAGATCAACCAACCTCAGTGTTCCCAAATGTCTTCATGTAATACAGTGTGACTGCTCTCCTTGCTTTCTTTTGAACTTTCTAAAATTTGTCCATGTCTCCCTTAACTTACAGTTCCTGTGCAAAGTATAAGTGAATCTATCAGTTTACTTGATTTGTGCACCATACAGTCTTAAGTTATTTTTCCATAAAACAGTACATATTTACTTTATAGATGAAGAAAACCTGGTCTCAACTATCCTGTATTCTAGAAATTTATGTTTTTTTAACATTAACCACTCTTCCATTCTGTGGAATGCCTCAGTTACTCTTTGCCTATTTGAATAACAAAGCACGCTAATTCTGCATTCCATGAATTTTATATATATTCCATCCTCTTAGTTTTGTCATGCATATATTTGGTAAACATACCTTCTATATTGACTTCTGTTGATGGTTTTTAAGCTGGACTGATCATCTGATTTACCTGGACATATTTAAAATATATAGATTTCATGGTCAGATTCTGATTTAATGCGTCTGAAGGGGGGCACATGTATTTTAATACAAACTTTCTTAGGCAAATATGAAAAAGACAATCAGCTCTATTTGTTATCACAGCTATATATCAGTAATAAAAATGTTGAAGAATCATAGAAAAACCTAGTGATTTTAACCCATCCCTTTTATTTAAAAAGGGAGGAAATGCAGTAAAGGGAAACACTGTAACTCTCCACTTGTGGTAGGCCTAGTGTGAGAGGAGCAGAATTAGAGCTCAGGATTTCTCAGTTGGTCCATGGCACTCTCTGTCACATCACTTGGACTCTCATACTAATCACTGCCTTCATGTATAGATTGATTAACTAGATATCTACCTACAGTGTCACAAAGTTTAATTTGGTTCACAGTGGTAATATGAGATATCTACATATTTTTGGTGTTATAAATAAAATTTCCATATTTGCAAGCATTAATGAATGACTTCAACTAATTGATTTAGACTGACATACAAGTTCATTCTAATGCATACTTTTAGAATCATAGACTTAGATTAGAGGGATAAGAAGAAAATGGGTAAGCAACAAATCTGCAATTCACTTTCTCCCATACCTGGATAAACACCTCAGGGAAAGAAAGAAGGTGGCGTGATCAAATTTCCCTATAAACATACTGATGGCAGATAAGCAGGCAAACCATCTTATTTGCCAGCTGAGGAATCCTATGTAATTCTTCTAGCAAGATGCACTTAACTTTGTTTAAGGATTGCTTACTATAAACAAACCTAGGACCTATGGGTTTACTGGGCATGGTTGCCTGGAAAATGTTACCTAAGCTATGTAAATGTCTGAGTATAAATGGACATCACTTACACAAAAGTATTACTTTGTGTAAGTGATAGGACTACAAGCATTGCGTAGAAATTTCATAAGCTAGTCTTGAGTTGGAGCAGCAAGAAAGAACATGGGGAGCTGCAACAGAGATCCTGGATTTCTCCCTGTTCCACCTGTTCCACATGCGCTTCTTCATTATTATGCCCTTGAAATAATTAGTAATTCTGAACTAAGAGCAAGAGTTCTGATTTGTGGGTATCTGATGGGATGATCCAATTCTTTCAGTTAGATCAGATTGTGGCAGGATTATCTTTTAGACCCAAGAAATATAATGGCTAAACAATTTTTTGTAAGAAAAAAGAATGTGATGCATTATGGACTTAATGTTTGTGTCTCCCTTATTTTGAAGTCCTAACCCTCAATGAGATGGTATTAGGAGGTGGGGTCTTTGGGGGATAACTAGGTTTAGATGGAATTAGTAACTATAAGAAGTGGAAGAGATGAGACTAGAGCTCTCTCTGACATGTGAAGGCACAGTGAGAAAGTCTACAAGAAAGGAAGCACAAAGAACGGAATCTTCTGGCACCTTGATCTTGGACTTCCCAGCCTCCAGAACTGTGAGAAATGTCTGTTGTTTCAACCACCCAATCTGTGGTATTTTATTATAGAAGCATAAACTAACTAAGACAGGATGTAAAAATACAATGAGGACTTGATGTCAGGATGGCTGCCTCTGCATCTTTGAAATGAAATAGGAAAAGCTATTGGGCAAAGAGTGGCAGGAAGAAGGAAAAGTGAAACTTTTGTTAATAGCTCTTTTTAAAGCTAGCTATCTAAAAGATATGGCAGTCAAAGGAAAAAAAAAATCAATAATACTGTTTTTTCCCGTTATTGGAAAGCCTTCTAATGCTTTTGGGGCAACCTGAAAAAATGTTATATTTACTTACAAGTAATTCAATTGACTGATTAAAATCTAAGCAGGTTGGAGGAAGCTAGATTAGTACAGAATCCCAAGGGTATTTTGTTAAGGACTAGGCCATCTCACAGAGAACACCAGCAGAAGGCTGACAAACCACTGTTGGCACATTACAATGATAGATATTGCAGATTGGAAGGAATCATGTTTGAAAACTTATCTCCAAGTGGCTGAGAACTTTTGGGAGAAGAGGGTATGATAATTGACCTACTACATTTAATGATGGTGGGGTATGGCTGACTTACTCTGAACAGAATAATTGACACTCCACCTCCCCAATCCATAAATTAATACTCCTTCTGAAATAGTAGGAATACTCTATGTGTACTGGAGAAATATATTTAAAAAGAAAATATTCTACTCAAACAGAGAACCTCTCCAAAAAGTTTTAAGAGAAAGAAAAGAGTTTTATTACTAAGCATTAAACCAGAATGTGATGTGAATTACTGCTAGTTCACTAAAGAGACTGCAAAGTCAGAAAGAAATTTCATCCCCATATATAGCCAAGCAGATATAACCCATTCTACACATGTTCCCAAGATGAACTGTAACTAGTCCTGTCAAGTAACGGGACTTGACAACACCAATTGTTACACGTTGTTCATTCTAAAATCACTTGGTAATTGGGCTAGACATTCCTGTTAGCTAATTGACTCTATCCAAAGGGAAAAATGAACTTCTCATACCTTTATGAAAAACTTTTGGATTTGAGCTCTTCCCCTACGTTTAAAACATAAATAAAATTGGAATGTCTAAAGCTGGGGGAAAGGCTATAATCAATTTCAGTTGTTAAAAACACCCTCTTCAAATTTTAGGGACAAACTAGAGGATCTGGATAATTATGCAGTTATTGCTCAGTGGAGATTTTATTCACTCTGCAAAAGCTGTAATACAGTATCTACTGTTTTGTACTAGTCCTAAAATTGTCTTTTTTTTTTTCTGTATTAGGCTACTTCACCTGCAAAATGGGCTGACTCCTAGATTGTAACACTTTGTGGCCCACAGCTAACAGTGGATGCCCTAAATATTTCATGTCAGTTGAGCAATACTAACTTGTTTAGTGTGGCCTTATACTCCTGTGAAGTAAAGAATTATAACAAAGCTAAAATACCATTTTGTTCTCTAGTATCTGTGGCTACCAGCAAATCATTTACATTTTGAATAATTATACATCCCACTTGTGAGACAAATTACTTTTTTAAAAAATGACTAGAGGGCCGGCCAAGTGGTGCATTGGTTAAGAGTTGGCTTGGGACGCCAGCTCTGATAAGCAGGGCTCTGGTTCGGATCCCACATGAGGGCCAGTGAAGCTGTGCCCTCTACAGCTGTAGCTGGGCTGCTTTGAGTCGCCAGTCATGGCATAGGCCGCAACCCTTGCTGCAGTAGGCTTTCATGAGCTACCTTCAGCGGCTGGCAGCCAGCATGAGCTGCCAAGAGCCACCATTAGCAGCCATCCAGTGGTGGGTGACTGATCTGCGTCACCTGGGAAGAGCGCAATGATAATATCAACATGGACCAGCGAAAGCAATGTCCTCCATAACTAGACTGAAGAACAAAAGGACAGCAACTTGTCTGTTCCCCTCCCCCGATCCCCCAATGCTGTTCCCTCCATACCCTAAAAATAATGACTAGTGAATATAGTAAGACAGTCCCAAAACCCTTGAGTAATCCTTTTTCATAAATATTGGATTCCTCTAGAGGAAAGAGAGAGAAAGGGAGAAAGAAAAAAATGTAAAACATAGATCAATTTCAGAAAAAAACTGCAGACAATGGTACTAAAGTCAGAAGTCAGTTGCAGGGTTCGGGACTACAGAGGTTAATGGCTAAAATCTTTTACAAATCTATATAATGGTCAAACATTTTTATCAAATTTACCTTTTTTGTTTGCTGGCAGTGTGAAAGGATTAAGGGTGAGTATGACTTTGTCATAGACTACACATGCCCTCCAAAATTCATATGTTGAAATCAAACCCCCTATACAATAATATTTGAAGGTGAGGAATTTGGGAGGGGATTAGGTCATGAGGGTAAAGTCCTCATGAATGAGACTAGTGCCCTTATAAAATGGATTCCAAGAGGTACCCTTCCCTCTTCCACCATGTGAGGGCACAGCAAAAAGATCAATGACTATGACCCAAGAAGCAGGCTCTCACCAGACACGGAATCTGCCAGCACCTTGATCTTGGACTTCCCAGCCTCCAGAATGACGAGAAATAAATATGTTATTTATAAGCCTCCCAGTCTGTGATATTCTGTTATAACAACTCAAACAGACTAAAACACCCTTTTTAAGGCTATTCCTTATTTCTCCAATTCTTTTAAAATTGCTTTTAATCCTTTCAATCGAACTCTTAACAAAGGACATTGTTTTACACATGACCATGGATTATCTTCCTCGTGAATTACTTTTATTGGCTCTATATCTCGTATTAAGCCAGCATCATTACTCCCTAGGGCTCACAGTCATACTTCAGTTGGTTTCATCTGAGGGTACATTCCCAGCATGATGTGAGACTGCCACTCTCCACTAAAACCCCTTTCTTTCAAAAGGCACATATTAGTCAGCTCAGGGCCCTCCTGGCTAAGGAGCTTCACAGACCCTCCACCCAGAATTGAAAACAAGTTTAAGTTACACAGCAGGGTTCTCCCTAACAGAGAATCAGAGAAGAAAGTATAATAATACATGTTCCTCAGTAAAAGGGTCTATTTGTATGGGAGTCACGGAGGGAAAAGAATAAGAGGGCTGAACAGAGATGGCAACCACCAGTATTGATCTATTGTCAAATGGAAAACAAGAAATTCCCATGGAAACTGAAGAATAAGTAGCATCAGGATCTATCAGAAAAGGCAAGATAGATTATTACCCTGAGGGAAAGTCATTGACACATATGGTTCACCAGCTCCTACTGCTAAGATTTCCTTAATCTGTCAATGAAGCTGTTTGCCAGTTATTTTCTGAGCAGCTGCTGTTAAGATTTTAGTAATAGTCTGTTCTTGCCATCTACCACCTATTCTCTAATTTGAGTTAGGAGAGTCAGCAAGAGAGCTAAGAAAAAGGTGGTCAGGGCCATAGGGCAGTGTTTATGTGCCCTTGGATCCATGTCAATACATTCTGAGAAAGCTTCAGAAAAACCACTAGTGGAAATCAATGGGGCACTCACCCATTTTCTGCTCCCAGTGCTGCAATTTCGCCCACCTCACCTTCAGTGGAAAGGCTTCACGTATGGCCTTTAGCACTCCTCTTGATGGGTCTCTAACGTCCTTAGGTCTTGCATAGTATGTGTGTAGGGGGTGGGGGGAGAGGCCGTAACTGACTTGGCTTGGCCTCCATATCCCTTGATGTGATGATCTTCCTCCTGATCCCAGATCCCTAACATGCTTGCTCCATCAAAGGAGTAAAGAATGCTGGCTATATAATTCCACGCAGCTGCCATTACAGAATTCCACACAGAAGACAGTGTGCATCCAAATGTGTGAGGCTGTAACTGAAAACATGCTGCATAGTACTTCTGCAAACTTCTGAGGCACAGGGAAAAGATATCTTTAAATGAATTATATCAACTGGCGAGAAAGCCATGAGAATGACCAGGGAGCCTCAGGTAGCTTCTCAATGGCATCAGCTCTACTGGTGATCCAAATAGGAAGCTAGGAAGCATTGGTTTCTCTCTCTCTCTCTCTCTCTCTCTCTCTCTCTCTCTCTCTCTCTCTCTCTCTCTCTCTCATATATATATATGGCACTTTGGTTTCTCTTCCCATGTTGGCATTCATCAGCTTAACATCTTTTTTGTTGGGCCATTTTCCACATGATTTTGAGAACATAATCCTTGGTTCTCAAACATCTCAAACAGAAAAGGTAATTTGTTACTGGCTAAAGAGATTGTGTCCTCATCCCTCTTTATTGGGGAACTCACTAATGAAGGGAAAGACCAGTCTAGTAGCCAGCCTCTCTCTCTCTCTCTCTCTCTCTCTCTCTCTCTCTCTCTCTCTCTCTCTCTCTCTCTCTCCCCCTCCCTCCCTCTCCCTCTCCCTCTCCCTCTCCCTCTCCCTCTCTCTCTCCTTCCCAGGAGTTACTTTGAAACAGGAAAGGATGATAAGATACAGGGAGTAGGGACAGTAAAGAAAGGAGGAGGTTCTGTGAAAGGGAAGATGCCTTTCACTTTTTATTTTTTTCAGTCTTTATTTCTGGCTATCCAAATGATTTTATTTTCTTATATGGACATTTCCCCATAAAAACCAGTAATTCACTTGCTTTGGATGTGGCCTACAACCCCACCAATCCATTAATTTATCCAACCCAAAAGAACTGTCCTTAGGCAATTGCAAGACTGGATTCTCATATACCCATTCTAAATATGACAGAAACATTTTAGTTATTTAAGAGAAAGACCTACAGGCAACATTCCGTGCTTCCCATATTTTCCAACCAGACGGTGATCCTGTTGGACTTTATCAATGGTTATTCAATAAAGTAAAATTAAAGAATCTTAAATTTGGGGAGGGTGGTTCTTCTGACTGGCATTCCAAAAGAGCAGAGAACCAGAAGGGAAATTTTATAATTCAGGGTCTGTGTCCTGAGTCTTATGTGGCCATAAGACATCCAGGTGGTCTATTCAATTTAGACTCATTCCATTCCCATTCCCAGAATTATTGAGGAAATAAAAAAAAAAAAATCTCCTGCCAAACCAGAAAATTTCTCCAAAAAGGTAGAAGAGAAAAAATTTTTTTTTATTTTTGAATAAGCATTAAATCAAAGTATTATGAGTATCATAGGTAATTCGCTCAAGAAATTGCAAAGATAGGGAGAAATGTCATACTTTTATATAGCTGACTACATACAACACATTATATTCACACAATAAACTAATCCTCAATCAGAGGACTTGACAGCATCTTTTGTCACACAATTCACCCTAAATTCTCCTAGTAATTGGGATGGCCAACTGGGTTAGCTAGTTAGTTTTATCCAATAGGAAAAGAAACTTCTCACCTTTATAACTGGAATGGAAGACAGGCAATCTTTCCTCCTTGATGATTACAATTAAAAGAGATAGCTCCCAGGTCCTTGTGAAAGACATTCCTGCCTTGTAAAGCAGGCAAGAGGTTTATTTAGCTTTTAAAAATAATTGTGTTGTGTATTCACCACCCGAGTCAGTTCTGTTTCCATCACCTTATATTTTATCCCTGTTTCCTTCTTCTACCACCCTCCCTCCCCTCTTGCAATATATAGATGATGTATTATAGAATTGTAACTTGAAAGCTATATAATTTTACCAAACAATGTCACCCCAATAAACTAATCAATAAATAAAAATAATTACATACATTTCAAGGAGACAAAGAATTCACAATGAAAAGTTTTAAAAGTAAATGCTCTGAGTAAAGGGAGTCAGGAGCAGTCTCTTCCCTTATTTTCAGCAGAGGAAATTAATCCTCTAGTTTTTTATTTGTATTTGATCTTACACATGCAAGAAACTCCAGAGAAGAGCTTTATGATGGCTGAAGGGACACAGTTAATTTAATCTTGGATGCTTTATCTAATCTTATACTTGAGAATCTAAAATAATATCCAGAAGGCAATGACTGATCTGCTGACTCAATTATCACACGTGAGCTGCATGACTGAATAAAAAAACAAACAAACAGATTCATGCTGTATAAAAAAACACTACAGAATCTGATGTTTTTAAAGGTCAATGGCTAGGAGTGATAGAAGGCCTAGCTAGTTGGTATATTTATGAGAATATTCCTTTAACCTAAGTTATGGCAGGATATCACTGGACAGTGTGGTCTTTGTGATTTTTACCGCATGGCCCAATCACTACAAATTTATCTTTTTTGTGCTTGACATAGACAAATACAGGTACAACACAATGATGTCTCTTTGAGGGTAAACAAGCACTGATACGTAATGAAATCTAGAAGCCGGTATCTCTAGAAAACTGTACTATGATATCAATGTATGGTTGTCTTCAAACCACATAAAATACAGAAATTACCAAACAATGACCTTCGGTCACTATTCTAGTCACTGGGGATGTGTGATACATGGAAAATGTTTCTTTTGGGAAGGAATGGATAGTTTTAATTAATGTATGGTCCATAAAATATTATTTTAATCTCTCTGCCACAGCTTTATAGTAGAACAAAAACTTGATACACTCATGAATAGATCATTTTCTCTGAGAAAGAGAAAATTTGGGGAAGCTGATTTGAAGGTTCAGTTTATGTAATATTCAAAGAAACTGATCAGGAACAGAATATGAATTTGATATTGAAAACATTACACAACTGATAAAATATCTCCAACAATACATGTAAAAATTTGCAATTACTATGGGTGATGAAGAAAAAAGAATTGAGCTAAGAGAATACCAAAAGATTTGTGAAGGTACATGGTCACGATTAATATGCTTTGTAGAGGGGATAAAATTGTAATAAAAATTTGCAGAAGATATTGTAAGACAAATAATAAAAATATACCTGAGAAACATGTAGCAAAAAATATTTATACAGGTCAGAGTATAAACTGGGAATTAAATGGTTAAGAAATAGTTCTGCATTCTATGTTCTCCCATTGCTAGATACACTGGGTTCAATAGTACTTTCCCAAAATTTATGGTCACCTGAAACCTATGAATGTGCCCTTATTTGAAGATAGGGTCTTTGGAGATGTATTTAAGATGTAAGTTAAAATGAGGTTATATTAAATTTGGGTGAGCCTTAAAACCAATCACTAATGACTATAATGAGAGGCCCAGAGACACATAGAAAGGGAAATGTCACATAAATAGAGGCAGATATTGAAATTATGTTGTCACAAGCCAAGGAATACCAAGGACTTCCAGTAACCACCAGAAGTTAGGAAAGAGGCAAGGATTATCCTTCAGAGCACCCAGAAAAAGCCAAACTTGGCAACACTTTGATTTCAGACTTATAGCTTCCAGAACTGTGAGACAATAAATTTTCATTATGTTACATCGCTTGCAGTGTGATACTTTGTTATGGCACCCCCAGGAACCTAATCCTCATACCAAGAGACACGTCAAGGGAAAAATGAAGGCAAGCTTGTTAGATCTCCTTGTACACATATAGCAATGACAGACATCCTCTTGAATAAATGGTATCTGCTAATGAAAAAGTTCTTAACTGCTGAATGTTTTATCAGGATGTCCCTGCCCTTTTGTAACCATTTGTTAAGATCCAGCACAACTCTGCCATTTCACATTCATTGATTGGAAGATCATCAGCCCTTCTTCTAGTGTGATGGGAAGTCTAGGATTTAAGTCTTTCATTTTAGCTATCTGACATAGTGGGCCAGTGGCCTGATCTTGGTATTCTTGAATTAATTGCCATAGGGATTTGGCTCTGGTTGGTTTCCATGGGGCTCATGGAGGGCCACATCTTCTCTGAGTGGACAACAAGGAGGGAATTGGTTGTGGACAAATGAATCCTATCTAAAAATATTTTCATATTTTATGAGATACACTTTATCCATGACTAGTAGCACATGCATTTGTTTTCATAATCTATGATCTGGAAATCAAAATCCTTTGTAACCATATTAATGAGCCATCCAAGTCTTCATTTTTCAGTTAATGTTTTTATATCTTTGTCTCCACAAGACTCAGCCATCATTTTGTTAGATGAGTTTTGGCATCTTTAGATACTTGCTACAGGATGCCAGCACACATCCCATTGAGGCTTGTCAGATTGCTGTTCACTGACACGTACGCTTTTCAACAGAGTGTCTCAGTCATAAATCACAATACATATCTTTCCCCCTTGAGGTCAGATGGAGACATGATTTCTGTTTGGTTATGCCTTGGAGGCTTTTTCAATTTTCTTGAGCAAGGGCTTCTATTTGTTAGTTAGAATGATGTTTTTCACCCATGGCTGCATATTTAAATCACTTTGAGATTGTATAATATTATCAAGGTCCCACTGCAGACCAATTAAAAGAAAGTATGTGGGGATGGTGAGCATGTATCAGTGTAAAACTTTCCAGACGATTTTAATGGGCAGCCAGAGGTGAGTGCCACTGCTTAAGCATAGTGCTTCTCAAACACTAAGCTAAAATGAGTCATCTGTACATTTGGTTAAAGCTCAGATTCTGCTTTAGCATGTGTGGGGCTGGGTCTGAGATCCCATATGTCTAGTGGGTGATACTGCTCTGTGAACAACAGTTTGAGTAGCAAGGCTTTTGAAGTTCTTGGTTCTCTCTCAATGGTTTTATTCGCTTTGAATCAATCTTTTTTTAATTTGTTGCCTTTCTTACTCAATATTCATAAAATGCAAATTTTATAGACATGATTTTTCTGTCTCCTGTTAAACAGAAGCAGCAATCCTTGTGAACTGTGATGTTGGGCTTCCTGTTTTTACAACGCCTGAATGTTAGAGTAAAATAGAACCTTAGAGATGATCTGTTCTGGTAGTTTCCAGGTGTGCTTCCCAGAACTGGGGGGCCTAAGAGGCACACTTGGAGAGTGTGGAGAAGTTGGAGGGTGCAGACAAGGGGGAGAGCCTCATTTCTGTTCCAATAAGGAAATTTCACTTTTTTAGTTTGATTTATCCTTCAGTGTGATATTACAGTTGAAAAAATTTTATAGTTGAAAAAATTTTATAGATGAAAAAATGTTGTCGTTTTGAAGATTAAGGCCAGAGGCACAGATGGTAAGTGATATACTTAAGTTCATTAAATATTCAATAACAAATTCTTAAGATTCTGAGAATTAAAAAAAAAAAAAATCACTGGCAGGCCAGTCTAGTGGCTCAGTTGGTTAAGAGTTAGCTTAGGAGCACAAGCTCTGAGCAACAGGGCCACCAGTTCAATTCCCACATGAGCCAGTGAACGCTGCACCCAAGCTGAGCTGCCACTGAGCTGCCAACAGGTGGCAGATGGCTAAGCTGGTGAGAGCACGTGTTCCTAATAACAAAACTGCCTTTTCAATGGTGGGCTACGTCCACCCGCAACTAAGATTGAACTTGGTACCTTGAGCTGAGCTGCCACCTGGATAGCTCAGTGGATAGAGCGGGTGCTCTTAACAAGGCTGCTGGTTCGACTCCTGCATGGGATGGTGCTACACACACCCTCAACTAAGATTGAACACAGCACCTTGAGCTTAGAGGCCATGAGCTGCCGACTGGCACCCTCCACAACTAACACTGAAGAACAACAATTTGGCTGGCCCCGTTCCCCAATTCTCCAACACTGTTCCACTCCCCCAATTCCCCAATTTAAAAAAAAAAAAATCACTGGTGACACTAAGTTATAGTACCTGCTAATTTTATAGTGTGAGATGGGATAAAACTATCTCATGGTAATTTTGCTTTTAGTGTCTATTAACATGCCTGTCACATTAGTGTCTGTTTATAAGCAAGTCATCAAAGATCTAATGGGAGCATTTCACAGTAATACTTGTATGGCTCCTAATATATAGCAGATGAAGTAAGAAACCAGGAAATAAAAATACTAAATTGTCTACAAATACCCAAGAGCTCAGCAAATCAGCACAAAACAAAGCACATATTGTCATTCCCTTCCATTTATTTCTCCCAGATGTTCTAAGGACTTATAGACTTGTACACTAATTAGAAGTTACTGTATTTTTTCTGAATTTGTGATTAACCTTGTTGACTCTTTTCTCTTTGGAAGGGAGGGAAAAATAAGACATTGAACTTCACAGTGGGGGTGAAAACCTGGTCTTGTCTTGTTGTAGTGACCCCTGCAGTGGTCAAGAGCATCATGCATTTATTCACTGGGCCACACTCAGCAAAGCCATACTCAAGTACCATAAGCAAAGGAAACGTAACAAGGAATTAGCAAAGGAAGATTTGATGTCTGTGATAGGCTTTGCTCAGGGAGGCAAGGCTATCTGCTGACACCTAGAACAACTCATTTGGAGCTATGGTTTCAGAAAATACATGAGTGACTTCCGAGGTAGCAGCAGATCCAAGCCAGAGAGGACTCAGACATATCTATCTTGCTCCTTTTTGCCCATGTTGTTTGTTTACGCCTCACACTGAGTTCTGCTGGCAACTCTTGCCTGAGGCCTGTCAGTCTGAGCGACCTTTGACTTTGCCAGTCTGAGCTCATAATTTCAAGGTTCTTCATATCCATCTAATGCTTTTCTTATGTGAAATCAGAGTTCTTATAACCTCTTGTGGTTATATGACATTTATTTAACCTAACCCCAGAAAAAATTCAAAATTTTGTTCCATCAGAAACCTAATTCTCATTCCCCTCTTTCACAACAGTGGATATTAAGAAATTCTGAGGAAAACATCTTGAAGAAGATATGCACAGACAGGTTTGCATTTCTATGGTTTTACCAGCTTATGTTCTGAAATCAGCTGTTATGCATAATGTAACTTATTCATGTTAAATGAACTTGCACATGTTCATTCCCTACTCTGCTCAGCCTGGGATGAAAGATAGGTTTGCCCAGCCTATGTAAACCATAAGCATTAAATCAACACGCTTATAATTTCACTAGGGAAACAGAGAAAAACCTATGGAATAGTTACGAAACATGTATGACAGCATATAGTTAGATTCTAATATATCTGCTACACACAATACCTGCTATAAGAATCCACAAAATGGAAGGATCATTTGTTTCTGGGTTTCTCAGGAAAGAGTCCAGATTGAATTGGATTTTGAGGGGAACGATATGATTAGGCTGCTGTGAAAAGGGGAGAAACATATGCCCAGTGTATACTCGAGTTAAGTGGAAAGAAATCATATTTTCCATGCTACTGTTATGTGGACTGGCATTGCATGGCCCACAACTTGAGGGGAAACAAAGGGACACTGGGTGAAGGGCTGAACCAGAAATCTAATAAACTCAATGGGTAATAGATTCATAGTCAGTAGAAACCCTTGTGTCTGGAAATAATGTAGAACAATAAAAAAGGCAGCATTGTTTCTTCATTCTCTAACTCAGAGACAGAGACATCAATAGATGTCAGACAATATGCTTTGCAAATGCAGTCAGGCCAATGAATAGTGATTTTAGAAAACACCCCAGTACCCATATTAGTCTGTACTTCAAAATACTATAGTCACCTTTGCTGCTGCTTTAAAAGAGAATTTACAGGTATTGATAAAGAACAAGTATTTTATTAAAAGCTTTCTTCAACTTGAAAGAAACCACCTCATATTGGACTTACACTTTATACTGAAAGGCTATCCTACCACTTTTACAAAACCCTTCAATCTTCATTTGTTTTCCTTTGCCAATAACATGGTCCTTTCTGTCAGAATGACCTTTTTCACCATCCACCTCAAATTGAGAACTGATGTAAGACAGTTTCTAATTAATTCCCACAGAAAACATAGAAAACAACAGCTAAGGCTCTTCATTGTGTTGTCCTGAATATCTATCAAGTGTTGGAGATAAACCAAAATAGTACAGTGAGTAAACATACTACCTGCAGTTCTCATTGTAAGCTTAAAATGACAGAAGTAGGAATAATACCAAATGTTTATTTTTAAATTAAAAAAGGCAATATGGTTTTCTAGGAAAGTGTTTCTTTCCCATTCAGCACAATATATTAGCAGTATCATGCAAAAAGAAAAACCCCTTTCAACCCATTTCTTCCACAAATCATAGTATGCCAAGGCATTTTTAATTTGTTGTCATGATCCTGCTTGACTATATGGGATTTTCTCCTACAAATCATTTGCCCCAGTTATTGTTTTATGACTGTAAAATAATGAAGCAGTTTCAAAAGATGTTTCAAATCATGCAACGAAAGTACACATATTGGATTATTTTATCAAAATAGCAATTTAAATATTTTAGATTATTCTCTTTTTTTCCTCCCGCTGCCTTTCAATCTCCAAATATTATGAGTTTTTCTCTCTGTAAGCTTTCAAATATATATCTCTCCATTTTAATTACAGCCACCACAAAACAATTTAAGAATTCTTTTTTCTTTCCTGGATTGGGCTTTTGTTTGTTGCTTTCATATAAACTGAAATAATCTTCATCTTCTAATCATACCACCTCCATAGTTTACCATATCACTCTGTTAATTATCAAAAAAAAGTTTCTATTGATTGGCATATTAAATTTAAGTCTCAGCAAAAAATATTTGAGGTCCTGATCTCTAACAGGAAAAAGGTACCAGAAAGGACAATGGGTATGTGTTGTGAATAAGGTAGGAGATGAACTCCTTGGGGATAATAATTCAAAAGCTAAGTGAAGAAAGTATTTTCAGAAGATAGGAATGATCAATTGGCAAGAATGTGGATGAGAGGTCTAGCACAATAAGACCTGATTATGGACCATTGGATAGCAATATGGTGGTCAATGGTGACCATCTCCAGAGCACTTTCAGGGGAGTGGTAGGGATAATAGATTGACTGACGTGGTCTCCACGGAGAATCACTAGAGGAATTGGAGACACTATCTTTAAATGACCTCTACAGGATTTTGCAGAATAGAAAAGCCAAGAGACCTGGAAAGAAGTGAGAAAACAGGAGAAAGTTTCTGTTTGTTTCTTTTTAGGACTGCAAATACAAATGTGTGATTCTCAAGACATACTCCAGCAAAGAGTGGGGTGAGAAATTTATGATGCATGAGAGAGAGGGAATAATCACAAGATGAAAAGTCCTTGAATAGGTGAGAAGGATGACAGCCAATGTACAAGTGGCAAGTTTGCCCTTAGATAACATACAGAAATACAGGAATGGGAAAATGCTCAAGATTGTTCAGAGAAAAACTTACAGGCTTTTTTTTAGTAGGTAAGAAAGATGATTGCTGGTACATAAGTGGAAAGTCTGCCCTTAGATAACTGGACATGAGCAATAAATGGCAGTAAGATTGGTTAATTCTGTGGTACTTGCACATGGAAGATCTTTTTGACCCTCTTAATTTTGCCTGTAAAAGAGAAAGTAAGATTACCAGCAGAATTACTAGTCTACCTGTGTTCTAATATATTTTTTAAAATTTTATTCATTTTTTATTTTTTGCTTGGTTTTGTGCTTATTAAGAAACTATGTCATGAGCGAAAAATAGGCATGTGAAAAAGCTCGAGATTGATCAAAACTTTGGGCCTTTGAGGCTGGGCTAAACTGGTACGTGGCAAGAAACAGGAAGAGATGAGCTTTGGAAAGTAGTTCATTGATGGATTGAGAGTAGCCTTGTACATTTGAATACATGCAGACCTTGGTTTCACTGTGTGGATGCTGGGGAATTATCATTAGTCCATAAGCAGGGAATGGCCTAATTAAATCTGTGTCTTCAAAATAGATTTGTAGAAGATGTTTGGAACAAAATCAGAAAGAAAATCATATCTAATATGTCTTTGATAATTTCAAATTAAAGCCTTTTCACATTATAAAATCAATGAATTTGTACACCTTGGGAAGGTATGATAAATCTACCTTATTCAAAATGTTTTCTTCTAGCAGAGATACTGGTAGACATTTGGAGGTTTTGCAGAAAAACACATGCATGCAAATGCATACACACACAACACTCTCTAATTTTGAATCAACTGAAGTCACTGTAATTGTCAAAATTAGCTTACCTTGTTTTTTTACAGAGTCTCTGCTAAGCACAACACTTTAAAACAAAGATGTTTTTAGTGTTTTAGGGGAAATTTGTACAGATTTCATTAAAATGTACACAATAGTAAATTGGGGTTTTTTTGTATTATTCTTTTGAAAACTTTATTTTAGTTTACTGTATGGCAATGGTATCAGAGTATATATAAAATCACAAAATCTGTCAAAAATTTGTAAATGTATTTCACAATTTAGTTTAAAAGCAAAATTATTATTTCTTTTCCCCAATTTACTCTTTGTGTAAATTAAACCTACAATTAAAACCTGTCATGAAATCATTTGATAATTTTGTGTAGAAGGAATGCTTGGTTCACATTGCTCATTATTATGACACTGCTGTAGGGCTGTCATGATGGATATGCTAATAAGACTGGAAAACTAACATGGTGTTGAGAAGGGAATGAGTCCACAGGTCCTTGGTTGGGAAACAGCCTTTCATGAGGTTCACTAAGGCTCTGGTATACCAAGATACCCCAAAGTTCCTAGTTTTGTAGTAATTTTATTTGGTTAGGACAGTTGTAATGAAACATAGAATTCAGTTTTGATATCTCCCAGGGGAGAGCTCTGTGGGTTGGGGAATTCTCCTTCCAAGGCAAGGGAGCAAGACAAAGCTCTGGGGAAGAGACCTAGAGGCAGAGATAAAGCAAATGTGAATACCCAAAGGAAGGAGTATGGACATTTTTTCCTCTTAAAATGTCCTTTTAGTCCATAAACCTAAGTTTGTAACAGCAAGTTTTATATGAAAGCAATCTGTTTTGATTTGATTCAGCAAATATAATAATATCTATTGAGTGACATGATGCCAATTGGACTTCATACCAGGAGCCAGGCAACCGCAATAAAAATGAGTCTGGGTGTGTGGGGTCAAAGCAGACACTGAGCATGCACAAAAGTGGCCAGTGGGGCAAGGCCTGACGTTAGCCAGGGAATGGCCACTTGTATTCTATATGGGAATAAATTAACCAACAAATTAACCAAAACTGTACATTTGTCACACAGGAAGCCCATGCAGCCAGATCACAGTAAGACATTTTCATACATCAAGTAAGAAATTTTCTGCTTCCCTACCTCTTCTCCATCCCAAATGTGCCAATGTCTCCTTACTTGATCCTAGAGGAGTCACACATAGCTAGCAGTTGGCTGGCTGGTGAATGAGATGAAAGGAGACATCAAAAGGCAATCACACTTCTATTGCCCACTGAGGTTTCTCTGCCTTGTGTGCAACAGAGCTGGGAGGGAAGCAATTTAATTTAAGAGGGTTTTTAAATTACACTTGACTGGACTAAAATTTTAATACCCAGAAAAACAGGTTATTTGTTAACTGAGAATGACTAGAGATGTTGTGGGACTGTTAGAGATGCCCTTAGAGGACAGAGAAGAATGAGTCTACAGATTGAGTCTGGAGGGCTCTGGGAAAACAAATCAGATTTCTCTTATTTGAGCTCAGCTCATTGGTTAAACATAACTCATTTTTCTTTAACTGTCATCAGTTGGTACAGACCATGGTCATCAGCTATATAGCTAAACACATCACAAACTCCTATTGGAAAGGGGTTTAACCGCTGTTGACTGTGAAGGCAGCAAGTATATTTTTATTCAATTAAATCCACTGTCAGAAGGGCCAAAGCAAACAAAATACTGTGCCTAAATGTGGCCATGTTTTATTCTGAAGAGTTCTCAAGAGGAAGAAAAGAAAAGGAGGAGAAACATGAAAATAGGAAAAGAAAAAGAAAAAAGAATGAAATAATTAGAGACTATATGTACTAGGAAGACCTATATGTCTTAGCTGGTTATAGAAGACCATTTAAATCTGGTTCCAACTTCCTTCCTCATGCTGACTTCTTCTTCCTGTCATGTTTCTGTGACAATGAATTTCTCCCTCTTGTGTGTACACACCAGGTTCCTTCCTCATATCTTAAGTCCAATACATTGCTTAGCTTGGAATGGCTTCTCCTGCAACCTGTTTATGCCTCTGCCACTCAGCATCTGAGTTAAATGTCACCCCTTCAAAAATTATGCCCTTATCTCCTTCAGGCAGAGCTGAACATTCTAGATTCTGCCTTCTCTGAGTTGTTACTATTCTTTGTCTAGTTCAGTGTAGATGTATTTCCCCTTCTGCACTACAGCTATTTGTTGGTTAACTTATCTTCTCCACTAAACTCTGAGTTGCTTAGACATAACTTGTGCTCTATTTATTTTATCTTCAGCATATGGTAGAACTCCTCACACATATTAGATGATCAGAGGTGTTTATTTAGTTAATTAGTTAACAATAATCTTTAAAGCAACTAATGATAGCATAAAGAAGAAATCACACTGCCTGTATATAACATGGAGTTAAGTTCCAAGCTCCATTTCCTTATTAATTTTTTCAAGAACTCTCAACAAGAGGAATAAAGAAAAGAGTGGGCTTTCCAGCCCAGGATTAGACAATGGCACTGAACCTCTGACTTGCTGTCCTTCCCACACTGAAGACCTTCCAGGCACCTCAGCCCTGAGGGGAAGCAGCACTACAGTAAGGACATAACAGACCAGTCAACTCACAGCTGAGTAAGTTAAGACTCTATCTCCATAACAGGGTGATCAAAAGACCAAAGATGCAGAAATAACAATGCTGCTGAATGTGGCATCACAGTGCTTAATTAAAAGTTGCTCTGAGAAGTTGCTCTTCAATCAGAAGAGCAGGTGCTTTTTTCCAAGTAAAACCTTAATTATAGTCAAGGGAATAGTTTTCTACAATTTCTCTTTAGGGGAATGCTTTTCCTTTGTACACTTCCTGTTCCTGTCTTCTCTCATCTATAGAATTTATCATTGTTTCCTCTTCCTCAAAATCAAAATTATTTTTTCCCCGAAGGATACAGGTACTTTAGCTCAGAGATTCAGGTTTGTAGACTATTTACACCAAATTGGATGCTTTTGAGACTGTACCAAGTTTTATGGGAGTTGCAAGGATACACATGCAAAACACCAGGCTGTACTGAGTATCACCCTTAACTACATTTTCCTCACACCTTCCAACCACCCTGCCCTCCTCTGCCAATAATCATGTAGTTGGAAGAGACTGCGAAGGTTCTCTGATGTTAGCTTTTATTATACCTTTCCTCCTCATATTTTAAAAGTTTTACCATGTTCACAAATTAATTCTATTAAGACACATGGAAAAGTCCAATAACTTTGGAAACAGAGCATCAATATAATCCTGAACTAATGAAAATTCATTCTGTTAATGAAAACATCTTGTTTTCTATTTTAATTTAGGAAACTTCAGCATTTGGGGAGATTTTATTTAACTTAAATAATTTTGATGCAATTTTAAAGGATTTTTTTTTTCTAGCCTTAAAGTCTTCTACTGTAGAATTTAAATTATGGACAGATTATTAGATCTATCATAGGTCACAGTCTATTATTCCACTTCCTCTAAGCCTTTACTTATAAGCTACAAGGTCTGTGTTCTTCATGATATTTTGCAAACTATATAGTTTTTTTTAAAGAAGGAGCTATACTTGGTGCTGTCTAAGCTTCCTTCAGATTCCTAATTCTGTGTCTCTGTTTCTACATATCAATAAATGGCAGTACTGATTATACGCAATTCTGGTAAATATCCCAGGGGGACTGAATAATATGCCAAAAGTTATACAATGAATATCAGTGGGAAGGCTGGGATTTGAACTCAGAGTTTTACTGCAATATATATTTTTTCTACTCTTAACATCATATCACTGAGATATTTTTATTAAAATTTCCATATTTGAACCATTTCAGTCCACTTTTTTTTTTTCTGTTTGCTCTGGACCATAGTGAATAACAATTTTTTATATTGGAGTGAATGTTTACATACATGAATCTTACATTTAAAACTATATATTCTACCACTATCACTAATATTTGTTTTGAATAAAAACAAAATACTTGACCAAAATTAAATAATGTTACTAAATTTCACTATTCTGAAATTATATGATTTGAATTGTTCATTTCTTAATTTGGTTTTAACTTGTTTTATTTATATACTTTCTAATTTTAAGGACGTGCAATTTTTTCCCTTAAAGAGACGAGGTATTTGTCTTTAGTGTTTTAAATCGCAGAATTACAATAATTTTTGTATAGTTTTATTGCTGATGGTTTAAGATCATTTTATTTCCATGCCTTAAAATTTATATTAAAATGCTTCCACAATACTTTGTTTACTATAGTAATAAAACTTTAAAGAGATGACTTGTAATTGTTCACCTTCTTCAAAATTGTCTTCATAAAGAGTGTTTTAGAATATTTATCTAATGACATATACACTTTCTATAACTCATGTGTTGCACCATCACAATGGAATGCAATATACACAGACCATAAATAATAAAAAAAAAAAAACACAACACCTGAACATACAAAGAATAATTTCCTTTAGAGAACTAAAATTTCATAAATATGAAGGTGAAAATAATTGTTGAATATTACCAGATGAGATGTGCTCTAATAGAAACATGATTGATTTTAAGTATTTAAGACTGGAAAATATTTACTTATGTTCCAGTAAGCCTACTTAAGGCTTTTAAACATTGATAGGCTTAATGGACTATCTGTGCACTCTGGTCTTTGGGCATACATAATAAGTTGTTATGCACATACAAAATCAAACATCTTGAAATTATTCACTGCTTATATTGACAATAGCCACAATTTTGTATATGTCTCAGATACTGTTAGTCTCTTTAAACAATATAAGTGTGTTATTTGTCTTTTATCAATAAGGAAAATGAGCCTTGGAATAGTCTAGTAAATTTTCCATAGTTATGCAGCTAGCAAGTTGCAGACTTAAAACTCTAATGCTTCAAACTTCAGTCTGTGCTTTTTAGCTATACTAACTGCCTTGAATGAGTATTGCTGTTATTTTTAGTTTAGGAGATTTGTTTATCTGCAAACAAGAATTCCTGAAAGGATGTTAAAAAATAAATTGGTTGTTATTTTCATGGTTTTTGGCACTAGACACTCCTGAATTTAAACAGTTGTTTCAAAATTATTTGTTGGGTGACTTTATTTGGTCTCTTTGGGCTTCATTTTCTCTTATGTGAAATATGGGCAATATATACCTTGCAGTTATTGTGAAAATTAAATGCAGTAGTGAATATAAAGAGTAAGGTCTTAATACAAAGCAACTATCATCTCAGATTGGCCTTCCAGATTTACTATTAACAACATGGCATGATTTGGGAACATCTTTCTATTATATATTATTGTACATTTAAAAATATTCTTTCAAAATAAATAATAACTCCCACAGAATAGGATTGCCTTAAGTACCATCCCTAGACTAAAAGCCAACTAAGATAATATAGTTTGATAATTGCTTAGAACATGCTACCTTGTGGGATTCAGACTGTTTTAATGGGCTGAATTGGAATCTTTGGAATGACAACAAGGATTCTGCATAGTTTGCTTAAGAATTCCTCCCTTTGAAAAGTCAAAAGCATCTGTCTAGGTTACTTTGCCCATTGGCTATGAAATAGAATATTTCCACCTTCCTCATTGTTAGCATTCTAATACTTCCTCCCCCAAAATAAATGTCCTCTGGAAGGATGAAGGTGGGACTATGTACACTGACCTAGTGGCACTACAGAAGGGCACCAAATGCATTTTGCACTATCATTACTGCTGGAAATGTGAAAAATCACATTTACATTTACATTAAATCTCCAGGCTTTATATTTTGATTAAAACAACTGACTTCTGAGTTTATCTTCATTGGTTTACTAGTCAAAAGGGGTTTTAATTTTTATAATGAAATAAGTATTCTTTAGGAAAAAAAAGTACTGCCTAAAAAAAAATGGTAGCTAGAAATGTTTTTTTAAAGCAATGAAGAAGAAAGTCATGATGCATATTTTTACTCCTTTCTTTCCTAGAAGCCATCTTAAGCTGTATAAAGCAAGACACAGAGTAAAGTTAGCTGTAAACTAAGGAAAGTATTTTGAGTACATATATGATATTCTGGACTTCAACTGAAAACAAATATTATTAAAAATGTGTCATAAAATATTCTATATCTATCATGTTCTTGAGTAATAACCTCATTGTTGTAGAACATGGTGCTAAAATACCACTTTCTTTGATAGTAAGGGTCTCTAAGGGGGAAAACATCTGTTAAGCACTAAGGGGGAAAACATCTGTTAAGCACTAAGTAGCTTAAATATCAGCTGTCTCAAACAGATCTGGCTGACATTTCTCCTTACTCTCTCTTTTGTGACAGCCATGCTTTAACTATGAAGCAATAAAGAGAATATGTCAAGGATGAAAGAGCGTAAAGGTACAAAGAACCGTTGATGGCACTGTTGAATAGCTGCACCAAATGCAGCAGCCATTATAGAAAAGGTAAGCTATGATATCCAGATTGTGTCACTGGTGTTTTAAAGGTGTAAAGGGGATAAAGATCCGTTACTTGTTACTCAATATTGTACAGCTCGCTATGGGCTTTTATGAAGGTTTCTAAATTAATCAGACAGTATTGGATTACACTGGAGAAGAAACTACGAGTATTGATGTCATCACAAAGCAATAAAGCTAGTTCACCTGAAACTTACAAAGTCAGCTGTATTACTTTAAAGATCGTGTCTCATATTAATGGAATAAAATTTGTTTTTAAGTTTGTTAAAATTATATCAATTCTTAGCCTTCCCTAACTCCAAAATTGAAAATGTACCTAGAGTACCTAGAGTACCTGGAGTTCAAGTGCATCTAAATCTCCATCATAAAGCCAGTTTTCTTTTTGATTTTTTTTTAAATTTCTTCACTGTTTTTGTAGTCTTTGACAGAAGTAAAAGTGCTATATGAAAAAAGTGTTCTAACAAATGTATTTCTAAATGAAATGTCTAAATTGTCTGAGATTAGTTATGCATTGATCATCATTGTATACTTTCCCCTGCAATTTTGTTGAGAAAACATTGTTTCTTTCCTTTTCCTAGTAACTCTGCTGCTTGTGGGTGCTTTTAAGAAACTGAGAGGTAAAAAAAATGTTTGATGTTGGAACATTTGAGGAAGCTCCATCTAGAGGTACAATCTGATCAAAGAGCACAGGCTTTAGAACTAATGGACCTGTGTCCTATTCAGAGCTTACTGTACAGAGTTTTGCTGTACAATTTTAGATAAGTTATTGGATGGCTCTGAGTGCTAGTTTTATTCTATTTATTTATTTATTTATTTATTTATTTATTTATTTATTTGTTTATTTTTATATTTAGCTGAGCCATCCTGCCACCTGTTGGCAGCTCAGCGGCTGCTCAGCTTGAGCAGGGAATCAAACCAGCCACCCTGTTGCTCGGAGCTCGCACTGTTTAGCGAGCTCTTAACCAACTGAACCACTCAGCTTGCCAAGAGTTCTAATTTTAATATATAAAATGGGAATAAACAATACTTATCTAATAGTTTGACATCAAATACAAAATTATATAAAATTTCTGGCATGTAAGGCTTAATAAAAGATTGAGTATTTGTTACTGTTGTAATTATGATCCATATTGTGGGCATCTAAAGATGAGTAAGGCCTAATTCATCATGCCCTTGAAGAAATAAGACAGAAAAAGTAGAGAACCATATGACTTCACTCATATGGGGATATAAAGCTGAAAGCAACAAACGACCAAGACAAACAAAAACTCATAAGCACAGACAACAGTTGAGTAGTTAGCAGAGGATAAGGGGGTAGGGGGAAGGTAGAAAAGGATAAAGGGGGTCAAAGTATGGTAATGGAAAGTGAACTGACTCTGGGTGGTGAACACACAAAGTGATATACATATGATGTATTATAGAATTGTACACTTGAAACTATATAATTTTACTACCAATGCCACCCCAATAAAATTAATAAAAATTAAGAAAAAAATAATTTATATTCTAGTTGCAAGGATAAGACAGAACAATTACAATACAATTAAAGTTGTCATACGAATGGTACACAATGCTTAGGGGAGGGAGTAAACATCTCTGCTATAAGGATGCAAACAGACTTTCTGATAGAGGTAGCTTTTTAATAGACTTAGGACGATGGGTAGACAGGCAGATAGGGGAGTGAAGCAAAGATTAAGTTATAAATGAAACAAAAAAACAATAACCTAGGCTGACCATCTCTGTTTGACTAGAGTTTAGAAAACAATTTGTGTGGGAGTTGCAACCAGGAGACGAGAGCCAGGAGGTGGTGAGCTTTGAGTGTTTGTGTGTGTTTTGACAGGCAGAGAGCTTCTGAAGTTGTTTTCGTAAAGGAGAACCTTCTAATTCAGGACGATGACTCTGCCAGCTGTTGAAAGACTAAGACTGAAAGCAAAGATGGAGTTCAGTGAAGAGAGTTTTGCAACCATCAGGGAAGAGATAGTGAGGGGTTGAAGGTGGTAACACGTAGATAGCTAACAGGTAAGAGTGAATAACCAAGCCAGAATCCCTTCTGGCTCCCCTTCTCGCCAGGTTTCTCGATTGCTAGATACCAGACTGGAGTCCCTTTTCCTGATGTTCACCAAACTCAACTTTCTCAGACATAAATCAGGCTTTGGGGGCACTAGTTCCCCCTCTAGACTTGCTGATAACATATTGATGTATATCTTGACTTGTTTTTACAGAAACAAGAAAACCTCCACTAGATAGAAAACTGCTGACTCTTGCTGACCACTGTCACGTACCCCAGACAACTGGTGCTGAGCCAGAACTCCTATCTCTGTGTAACTCCAGCTCCAATCAGTCAGAAGACACCCATGAGCTGATCACATATTGAAGACCTCAACCCCTAATTTCACCCTTTAATAACCAACTGTCAATAAGAAGGAGAGCTCGGTTAGGTCTTTGAGCATTTTCAATGCCAGTTCTCCTTTCATCAGAATCCATGAAATAAAGTTTTTTTTTTTTTTTATTTTATGCACCCCATTATCAGCATAAATGGCTGTCTGCAGCACTGCACAGACTAACCCTTCATGTGGTAACAGGAGTATGGGATTTAGTTATGATGATTTTCAGGTGCTGGTAGAATGTGGAAATGCCAGTCAGAAAGTGATAGTCCTTAACAAAATAACCTTCAACGCCTAAGTACACCAATTGTAAATAGTATTTTGGTAAACCAGAGCACAGGAATATAGAATCAAATTCTGTATGTAACACTCCAAAAGGCTGTCCTCCCTAGTGGCAGGAAATAACACTTCCATATTCAAATATCACATCACTCAATTCAGTTGAAAACTCAACTATTATTTTCTCAAAGGCCTATAATGTTGCAAAGCTTTTAGCTTGAACTATATAAATGAGTAGAAAAACATGGTAGTTCCAAGCCCAGAAATTTATTTTTATTTGCCAAACTATTTGTTTTATAATTCCCAATTTTCTAGAGACTTATCTCACCCGAGAATAAAAGCTAGCATTTACAACTATTATCATGACATAATTGTAACAGCAGAATCCAGAGGTAGGCAATTCTCTTTATAACAGTAGCATTCATTTACTAATCCAGTACGAATGCTGGATTTAAATGTTGGCCTCAGTAAGGAATTTGGAATAATTGTTCTTGCTCTGTACAAACTTTATGGGAGTCTTATGATGATTTTTGAGTATCTCTGATTAAGAACTTCATAAGAGAGCTGCCATTCTGCCAACTGCTGCATTATTAAAAGATTTGCTTTTTTATGTCAGAGATTCTATTAACAAGGGGATTAAGTTGGGGTCCTAAACCACCTCCATAAGAAACAGCTAGGGCATAAACTTCATTTATGAAAATATTAAAAAACCAACAATATCTCCTATGGAACAATGTCATGCTTTTACCAACTTTAACTGTATTCTTAAAAAAAAAATCAACCTTTAAATACAAAGAAACATACTGTGCATTATATTTACTATTGTAGTTCTTATTTCTAAGAAAGCTAAGTACATTTCAAAAGCACAAACGGATAAATAATTCTGTAGTCTAAAATTTCAAAACAAAAGCAAAGGGAGAACTAACAAAATGTAAATGTACTCTCATGCTAACCACCACCCATTTATCATATATGGGGAGTGTATGAGTGTGAGTGTGTGTGTGTGTGTGTGTGTGTGTGTGTGTGTACAGGCATAATATGCATGCTTGATTCATACATAAATGGCTAAGTTGGAAAAGGTCAGGCTTTGTAATGTGTTCTTAGAAAATGGATTTATCCAGGCAAACATGTAAATTAGTCACTGTGCATATTTTAAATAATGTAAGATTGGTTTGAACATAAGACCATTTTGTTTACTTTTTTTTTTCCAGAGAGGGCTTTCCATACATGTTTCCTTTGGAACATTCTTAGAAAGAATTGAAGTATAAAGCCATAGAAAGCAACAATATTTCAATATAACACATAGAATTAAAATCATCACACAAGCTCTTTTTTAATCTCATTGCTATTGGTAGCTCCTCCTAATTCTTCCATCACTAATTCCTGTTTGGGGTTTTCAGCATTTTTCCTATAGCAAATTTCCTCATGTGGGTTTTGAATTGCGGATTCCAGGGTTAACTGATGAGCTGTATTTATGACCACATTGTTTTTAGCTCTTAGGGCGGAAGCTTCCTTCGGTTTTGCTCTTTTTTGGCAGAGCTGGAGGTGAAAAGCATCTTTGAAACCACGGCGAAAATTCTCATTGAAGAAACCATAAATAATGGGGTTGATGCTGCTATTGCAAAAGGCCAGCCAGTGAGCAAAAGGGTAGATATAGATGTTAATGAGCTGCAGTTCACTTGGAGACAGGTCAGCATAGTCTGAGAGCATCATCAGTGTCCAGAGGGGCAGCCAGGAGAGAATGAAAAGCAGGGCCACGATCAGGAGCATCTTAATGACCTTCTGCTTTTTCTTGGATACAACTTGCCACTGCTCCTGGTTCTGCTTGCCTGTGTGGGGCACTGTCATCTTGAAGAGCGAAAGTCCAATCCTTCCATACATGATGACAATGAAGGACAAGGGAGCCAGGTAGATACTGGCAAACAGCACAGTGGTGTAGACCTTTCTCATTTCCATACTGGGCCAATCTTCCCGGCACCAGTACACTGGAAATGTTTTATTCTGGGAGTTGAATCTCACTCGGTAATATTTTTCTTCTTGTACATCTAACATTATTGCAGATGGAGACATAATGGCAATGGCCAGGACCCAGATGATAACAATAATGACAAAGGCTGTCGTGATAGTGAGCTTTGGTTTAAAAGGGTAGACGACACACCGAAACCTGCAATCAAAGGCAAATATCAGTGAGGCCCTGACTCATAACTTCTGAGTTATGAATTAAATGTATTGAAGTAATTCCCACATGCCTCTCAAAAACATAGAAAGTTACCATTAGTAGTTAAAAGGCATGCATTGCTATTTTCTGTCATTGATATAAGATAAATTTTAATTCAAAATATGAATAAGTAGAGTATATCTAACACTATTAGTGGTTAATGGTAACTAACATATATTAAACATGAACATTGGTTTGCATGGATTATCTCCTTTCCATTGGTTTGCATGGACTATCTCTTTAAGCTTACCATTTTAAAAAATGGAAAAACAGGCTTAGAAGAGGTAAAATTCTTGCCCATAATTACACATGATTTTTACACAAGTAGTTCGGCTTCAGAGCCCATATTCTTAGGCTTCTTCATGCCCTTTTGTGGTCCTCTCCCATGTTATCTGTGTGCTTGGCCATGTAACTTGCCTTGGCCAAACAAGCATGACATAAACAGAAGCTTTTCTGTACTAGCACACTGAGACTTGTCTTTTGGAATGCTTCCTCTCAAAAGCCAGCTACCAGGTTGTAAAGAAGCTTGAATTCGATGACAGGCCATGTAGAGAAAGACCTTGGAGGATGAGAGGCTGGTCATCTAGGATGGTCTAGCCCCAGTTTAATTCCCAGGGTAATGCTACAACAAGGTAGGCAGAAGAAACAGACACACTCAACCAGTCCACAGAATCATGGGAAACATTAAGCATTATCGTTTTAAGCCATTAAGTGTTTTGGTGGTTTGTTTCACAGCTGTAAGAGTCTAAGCATTAGCATTATGAATTCTGATTGTGTGCGTTCCCAGTGGCCAGTATCCTTTGGTGAGCATGGAATTTTAACATCAGTATGTAGAGTAAGTCTCATTCATTTTACTGCTATTTTGTTATTGTGATCCTTGAAGTTATTATTACTGATAGTCATTATTTTAATTATAAGATAATTATACCAATTATGCAACTGTATAACATTTTATATTTTTCAAAGTACTGTCACCTATTTAATCTTCTTTGTTTTTTGTGATGACTCTATAAAACTGAAATGTTATGAAAATTATTACTTTGCAGATTTTCAGGTGAGGAAACAGAGCTTTTAAGTGGTCCAGCAGCAACTCCAAATTAATTTATCTGCCCTTTCTTCATATAATGACTAGTGAGCTTGTACCTTGACTGTTCAGTTGTTCTTTGAAACTACTTCATTGTATGTATAAGGCCTTTTGTCTTAACCTCACCTTTTCCTACAGTCTTTTAATCAGCGAATCCTCCCATTTACTCACCTTTAAATAATGGGTAACTTCATAGGCACAATTGTAGGTATTTTGCGCTTGCTCTTTTTCTTTCCTTTTTTTTTTTTTTAAAGAGGGCAGAGGTCACTGGCCCTCATATGTGGGATCCGAACCCCGGACTACTGGCATCCCAAGACAGCTCTTAACCACTGCACCACTCGCCAGCCCAACGCTTGCTCTTTTTCTAAACCAACTATTAAGGACTCAAACTTTTTAAAAAATTTAATCATTCAACAAATATATGTGTATGTATTCAGAAAGACAAAGATGAACAAAATAGAAAATGCTCCCTGCCAGAAAATAGTCAATGGAAATATTGTGTAGTTATGCTAAAATCATGCTAGAGTTTGGACTTGGCCAGTGCATCAGTCAGGGTTCTCCCAGGGAAATAGAACCAACAAGATATATATTAAAAGATGCTTATTATCAGGAATTGGCTTATGCAATTATGGAGGTTGAAAAATCTCAAGGTCTGCAGTCGGCAAAAAATGGAGACTCAAAATGGAGACTCAGAAGACTCAGTGGTGTAGTTCCAGGTGAGCCACTGATGTAAGCTCTCGTCCAAAAGCTGCAAGCTCGAGACCCCAGAAGAACTGATGTTTCAGTTCAAGTATGAGGCAGGAAAAGACTGATGTCTCAGCTCAAAAGTCAGGCAGGAGGAGTTTTCCCTTATTTGCGGAAGGATCAGCATTTTGTTGTATTCAGGCCTTCAACTGATTGAATAAGGGCCACCCATATTAGGGAGGGTAATCTTCCTTACTCAGTCTACTTACTCTATTCTTATTTCATTCAATCTCATCCAAAACACCCTTACAGACACCCAACCACAATGTTTGACAAAATATCTGGACCCCCATGACTCAGTCAAATTCACACATAAAATTAATCATCACAGCCAGTTAGGAAAAAAACCTCAGTATTCTATTTCAAGCAACAATGGATAGTGCCCTGGTTCAGTACCAGTTAGCACTCAGAACTGATGGGACTTAAAGAGTGACAAGATAGAAGTGAAAAACAGAAGGAGGCTTCAAGGATTTTCACTTGAACTGGGTGAGGGATCCTGACATTCACTGATTGGAGAACATGAGAAAAGGAGCTGATTTTTTTGTTCAGTTATTTTAGTTGTTGGGAACTGGCACTTTCTCTTAGGACAGACTTTCAGAGCCTTGGACTGACATGTAAGAAGTCTGGCTACCTTAAAGCTTCTGTGCTATAGAGCCCATATGGAGAAATGAATAGAGATAGAGTGCCTGAGGAAACCGAGCTTCTTCTAGTTGTTCAAGTCTTCCCAGCCTAGATATCAATGAGATAATGAGAGAGCCTTCATCCCTGACCTTGGACCCCACCACCACCACCACCACCTGATGCCACATGAAGCAGAGACAAGCTATGCTTGCTGAATCTTCCCACATCACAAATTCAGAAACATAATAAATATTGATGTCATTTTAAGCCACTAAGTGGTTTGTTTTGGAAGATGACATGTTACATAGCAATAGGTAACTGAAACTATCGAAAAGTGATGTATTGATGGGAAGACAGGCAGTAACAGTGTGAATTAAACCATCAGTTACAGTAGGTGACTATATTTTCATCAGTTTTTTAAAAATCTAAAACATTACAGATACAGTTGAAATTCTTTTGGTAGATCTACTTAATCTCTGTCATCATCCTCTTTCCACAGAAATATTGAAGTTGTCATGTATCCTTACTGTCATATTTTTTATGCTTTTAGAGTATTAGTCTGCATCTATAATATTTTAAATTTTATAATGGCACCATGTTATATGTATCATTATATATCAGTCTTTTTTAAGATTGTATGTTTTTGAGATTCATGCATTTTGATATATGTTGACCTAGCTCATTATTTTTAACCATTGTATAATTATTCATCAAATAAACAAATATAGCACAATTTATTTATTATTATAACTTCATTTACTTTTTAAAATAAAGAGCAATGCTAATTTCTAAATCTCTGTTCAGGAGATGCTAGAAACAGTGAAAAAGAAATTTAGGGACATCTAATACTAAATGTAATGTGGAAATAAACCTGATAATCTCAATATTCAAGTCAAAAATGAGAAGGAAATTATAGGTTTTTATTCATTGTAAAATGGCATGTATAATTATATAATTGAGGAACAAAATTTATCATATACATTCACATTAAAATAATTTAGGAGTAGCATAACTACTTACTAGTATAAAAATAGTATAAATATGATAACAAATAAGCAGTATGCAAAAAGTAGTATAATAGTAGACAGTATATAGTAAATTGGGAAATTTAATGTAAAAAGGTATCTTTGCCATATAGTGGTTAGCACATGTTTAAATTCTATTCTCTAGATAAACTAGATCTACATGACAAACCAAATAAACTAGATATATATGATAAGTTTTTTGATCAACAATTCTACTATATTTCATCTTTTTAAATCTCTCTCTCTCTCTGTGTATGTGTGTGGAGGGGGCAGGTAGGTGTGTGTGTGTGTGTGTGTCCAGTTCCTTCACTTAGGGAGATATCTTTCAGGTCATTGTTCGGTTTCCTTCTCAAGTATCTCTTAATTGCCATTGCCACTGCCTTAACAAATTCATGCATCTTCTCCCTTCTGAGTTACAAAAGTTTCTTAAATGTTCTACCTGTCTCTAATTTTACATAATTCCAAATAATTTCTACCTGTTTTTCCAAAATGAAAATTAGTCATCATTCCTCTGTTTAAAAGACTGCAATAGCTCCCTGTTGCCTTAAGGACAATATTTAACTTTCTTAAAATGGGAGGAAGACCAGGCATATTGTTGAATGTTTATAAATGAATGTATTAATGAAATTTATCTAAAAATATAGATATATTTCAGCACACTTACATTTCCATCATTAGAAAATTCCAAGATTCTAGTGTGAAAATAATAAAATTATAATGTTATGGACTGCATGTTTGAGTGTACCCCACATCCTTATGTTGAAAACCTAACTCCTCCATGGGATGGTATATGGAGGTGGGACCTTTGGAAAGTAATTATGTTGAGATAGGGACATGAGAGTGGAATCCTCATAATGGGATTAGTGCACTTTTAGGAAAATAAAAGAGATGAGAGCTTGGACTCTCTACCATGTGAGGATACAAGAAGAGGGCCCCCTGAAACCAGGAAGGGAACTCCCCTCAGACATTGAATCTATGGGATCCTGATCTTAAACTACCCAGCCTCTAGAACTGTAAGAAATAAACATCTTCTGTTTAATCCATGATATCTATGGTATCTCATTATATAGCAGCTCAAATGAAGATATGTATCATCCTTAATTATTTAACTTTAAAATATGGACATTTAGTAGTTTTTTTCCTTATTCCTTAAGCTTTAGTGTGTGTGTGTGTGTGTGTGTGTGTGTATAATATGTATGTATGTATATATATGAACACGTATATACTTAGATGTTACACAACTCAGCCTAGTGCTGGGCACAGATTAACAATGTTTATAAATGAATGTATTGATGAATTTTAATCTTAGAATATGGATAAAATTTCAAATATATTTCAGCACATTGACATTTCTACCATTAGAAAATTCAAGATTTTGGTGTGAAAATATTTTCTGTTTTGAACTGCATGTTTGAGTGCCCCAAAATCCATATGTTGAAAATCTAACCCCCAGTGAGATAGTAAATGGGGATGGGATTTTCTTTTTTTTTTTAGGGCAGTGTCACTGAACCTCATACACGGGATCCGAACCGGGGCCACTGGCCTCCCAAGCCAGCGTTCAACCACCACGCCACTCGGCCGGCCCGGGATGGGATCTTCTTATACACAGAGGAAGCCAAAAAAATGTGTACACATTTTAAGAAAGGAAAACTGTATTAAAATTTTAACACTCAATATATACTGATAACAAAAGATGAAGACAAATCACTTCTGACTTCCGCAATTACAAGAGGTGCTCAAAGTGGTTATCATCAGCACTGAGACACTTCTGATTACAGTGAACTATTGCGTAAGCAACAATGACCAAAGTGTCTACTTGTATACATTTTTTTGGCAACCCCAGTATATAGATAGAGATAGAGATATATAGATATGTCTTTCTCTTAAAGGGGTAGGTAGCATGGATACAAACATTTTGGTAGGTATTTCTCCAGTTTAGTAGATTATACATTTTGCTCTGGTTAACTGAAGACATGCCCATTTTTTCTGGATTCAGATTTTGGTGCTGACTTACCTATCCACTGCTATTGCAACCAAAGTAAAGACTGAAGCTGCAACTGATATTCCCTGGACCAACCCACTGATTTTGCACATTGTGCTTCCAAATGGCCATCCTGGAAAAAACACACGAGGTAAGTCTTTGAAGATATATTTTTTTAAAATTTCACTGAAAATATAAACAGAAAGGCATGAAATGAAAACTGACACAACTTTCCTAAATGATATACAGGGAACAATCAATGTTTCCCATTATTCTCATTAATATATCCAGAGGTCTTTTTTTTAGTACACTAATAATAATAATAATAATAATAATAATACCAAAATTATATAGTAGTTACAACATTCTAGGTACTGTTATAAGTACTTTGCTTCTATTAACCTACCTAATCTCCACAATTGGTTTATTTTTTTGTTTTTTTGTGTTTTTTTTTGGAGGGCAGTGTCACTGGCCCTCATATGTGGGACCCGAACCAGGGCCGCTGGCTTCCCAAACCACCGCTTAACCACCATGCCACTCTGCCGGCCCCACAATAGGCTTTTGAAGGCTTTATTATTCTCCTCATGATATAGAATAGGAACCACAGAGATATCACATCTTTGCTACACAGCTAGTTAGCAGCATATTAAGGATTTGAACGCTAAGAGTATGGTTCCACATTTTGGAAAAATAACTCTTATACAACAATGTCCTTTAAATGAATAAAACAGGAAAATAATCAGTATTTGAATTTGGAAATGTACCCCATAAATTATGAGGAATCAGGATTTACATGTAGAATAAAGATAATATTTATTTATATGTAATGTAATGAGACAAATTACCACAGAAGTACTTTGTTATGCAATGATTATTTGTGCTCACCCCCAATCCATATATTGAGGCCTTAATCCCCAATGCTATGGTAATTGGAGATGCAGCCTTTGGGAAGTAATTAGGTTTAGATGAGGCCATGAGGTGGTGCCCATACAATGTGGTTTATTATATAAAAAGAGGAAGAGAAAGGTCTCTCTCTTTCCACATGAATGCACCAAGGAAAGGTCATGTGAATACACAGCAGGAGAGTGACTGTCTAAAAACAAGGAAAAGTACGGTCACCAAAAACCTGACCAGACTGGCTCACTGATCTCGGACTTCCAGCCTCCAGATGGTGAGAAAAATCAATGTCTGCCATTTAAGTTCCCAGTCTGTGGTATTTTGATACAGCAGCCTGAGCACTTGGCCTGAACAAAAGCAGTCTATCTGAAGTCCTTCTTAACTGAACCTCGCTTACCAGAATGTTTTTTTTAAAAAATGAGTAAAATTATTATAGCAGTTTGATATTCTAAACACCCACCTATTATAGGAAAGTAACATTATTCTTCTACTAGCAAAACTAGTTTTCCAAAAGAGGAGTGCTACCTATTTCTCAGATTTTAAAAATTTATCTCTTAAAAAATATCTTGTAATTTATTTTTAAAAATATTCTTACCTAACTAAAAATATTTCCAATAGCCTAAGTAATCAAAGTATATCTTTTAAGAAAACCATATAATCATCCATCCAGACCATTTTCAAATAGGTGCTTCAATAACTCTACTGAATAAACCAAAGACAGCATGTCTTCCCAGTCCTAAAATGCATTTCTTTGTTATAATATTATTTTTCAACAAAAAAATGCAAAAAGTGTGTATATAGGCATTGGTTGAAAATGGAAGAGTAAGCACACGATTTATCTCACCTTCCTCACCAAACTCCACTGAAATGACAGCATTAGGACAAAAAGAACCATAGAAACTGGGGTACCAGGTACGACTGACTGTAAAGTTGGAAAAACGACAAGATTGGATGAATTATGTATAAATGCAATCAGATGGCTTTTCCCCAGGTGGGTAGAAGGAAGGAGGGTACTTTCAAAGGAGGTAGAAGCACAGTGGCCCCAGACTCTGAGTCACCAGGTGCGCGAGGAGTGGATGTCACAAAGATGCAGAAGATTTAAATGAAAATATACTTTTTGAATGAAATACCACTGGCCCACTCAGTCTGGAATGCAACAGCCTTATATCCTTATGTCTGATCAGATAATTTCTTTCTGGGGAATGTAATCCTCCCAAGAACAGTGCCATGCAGATTTAACAGTTGTGGATTTCCCAATGAATGGCCCAGACTAAATAAACTGAGAGTAGTCCTAACCTCAATCCCCAGGCATGCAGAGATACAAGGCAGCCACACAGTGCCTCATTCTGAAACACAAGCAGCTAAGTAGCAGTTGACATCAGGAAAACCTCAAATATAAAAGAAAGAGTCTAAAACAAACAGGACGGGGCCGGCCGAGTGGCGCGGTGGTTAAGCGCGGGCTTGGGAAGCCAGCGGCCCCGGTTCGGGTCCCACATATGAGGGCCAGTGACACTGCCCTCAAAAAAAAAAAAAAAAAAAAAAAAATAGGTTAAAACAAACAGGACGAAATTTAGTTGAAAATCAATATGAATCTGGTAGATGATAAATGAAAAAGCAAACAAAAATTATTACTAATCACCTTAGAGATATAACACATTTTATGCATGAAACATGTGCGTAATAGTGTAAAGAACATAGAATATAAAAATAGCTCAAAAAATGTAAAATATGATAATAGAAATGAACTCATAAACTCTGGAAGAGAAAGTTAACAAAGTCTTTGAAAGTAGAATAAAGAGCAGAAAATAGAAGAAAAAAAAGATGAAAAAAAAAAAGGGCAGGATGGGGGGCAACTCAAAATCTCCAACATCTGATTAATATGAGTTGAAGAAAGGAAAAGAGAAACAAACTCTGTAAGAAAATCCCCCAATATCAGGGGGCATTCATATTTTTTTATTGAAAGGACATAGTAAATGAAAAATAAAACCATACTTCAAGGCATAACTGCCTGAAATTTAGAACACTGGATAAGAGAAGCCCTAAGAGCTTAAGACAAAAATAGAAATTTTGTCTTAAGACAAAGTAGAAATACTGAGTAAAAGAAGCAAGAGTCAAATGACATTAGATTTTTCAGATTTTTCAGCAGTAGTACCAGGTTTCTCAGCAGTAATAATAGAGCAATCTCTTCAAATATTTTGAGGGAAAACAAATGTCTAGCCTAGAATACTTTCCACAGATAACTAATCATGTATGAGGGCAGAATAAAGATATTTACAGACCTACAAGATCTCAAACATTTTTATCTCAATGCACTGTCACTGGAAACTAATAGAAATAAACCAAGAAAGACGAAATGGCATCCGAAAAACAGGGAATTGAGAGAGGTGACGAGATTGTTAGGGTCTCCGTGAAGGGACATCCCTGAGCAGTAGCTGAGCCCTGCCTGGAAAGTACTGTGTCTGGGTGGGAACAGGACTACTGAGAGAACTCTCCAGGAATAATATGTAATTTACAGGTTACCTGCTAGGTCAGAAGGTACTGACAAGAGATCAACACTCCTGGAAGACAATCTGAAGATACATTACTGATAGGTACACACCCAAAACTAAGCAAATCAAAATAAGATGTCCTTATTAAATTCAAGAAAAAAAAAACACTTTATAAAAGAAAAATTGTTATCATAGCGCTCTACTTGGCTCAGCAGGGATAAGACACATATAATAATAGAATGTATACACTGAATGTTGATTTAACCAAAAACTATATCATTATATATATTGAGAGAATGAGAGGTAGTAAAGAGTGTGAACATATATTTGTGTGAATATGTATTTGTGGTTGTGCATAAATGTGTGTGATTGCATTTATACAGAATTTCAGCCAATCTTATTGTTTTCTCAACTTCATATTTAGTAGTAGCTGACCCTCAGTTTCTACAGATTTATGTTCCTTGTCCTAGTGCTGTCATTTCAGTGGGGTTTGGTGAGGAAAACTACTTCTTGTAGTAGAGGAGGATTATGAAAACTAAATTACTTTTCTCTAGTTAAAAGGAAATACATTATAATGAAAACATGTAACTAGATATATGATCGTGATTACCAAAACAAGGGCAAAGAATGCTGAACATGGCTGCCTCCTAAGATGGGGATCAGAGGTAAGGAAGGGTAATGTAAATACAAAACTTAAATAATAATTTCATTATAAATATTTACATGGGAAATAATGAGAACATTTCTTATTGGTGAAATAGGTTTCTTGAGAACAATAATGGTGATTTTTATCAATTCTTTCACTCTCATTTTGTCTTGCACAGTATCTTGAAAATGTGCATTCTCAATAAATATTTTTTAAATGATAAACATCACAAAGATACAGACTCTATGAGCACACACTGATAGAATAGGCATTTTGAACTCTCCCTGGCACCTGCTCCAGAGAAAGGAAGGAAACAGGTAAATTCTATAGAGATACTTCTTCTGTAAACTGATGTTGAATGCTCTGAAAGATAAGAACAATGACATGGCTCACACTGCTCTAAATATTTTTGGTACGTTGCTATTGCTTCATTTTTTTTTCTTACAGATTTGGAATATGAATATTTGAGTACTATTCATTAATTAACACAACAAATATTTCTTAAGCAGGTGCTATGTACCAAAACTGTACTGGGAGCTGGATATACACTGTTCTTGCACTTCCAGAGTATACAATGTAGTGCAAAAGAAATAGCAATATGGGCCCAAAAGTACTCTATGATAGTTACTAGTCATTACTTATTGTTGCACACGTAAGTTACCACTGATGAAATTACCACTTTTTGAGAAATCGCTAGGACTGCTGCTCCATCTTCCACCAAAAAACTGGTGGAAATCTCTCCAGCTCACCATAAAAAAGCCTAAATATCTATTTATGTTATAATACATTGAAGACACTGCATCAATTGAAATCCAACTTCCTAGTTCCTTGAACTTTATAATCCATAATATTCTCAATAATATTCCTACTATATTATATGAGTGCTGAACTTCATTAAGCAAATTCACAGCCTTTGGTAATACATACTAGATCCCATTCACTGATGACCTTCAGTGAACACTATAAAAATAACAACATTCATTGGTCATCTTTGTCACTGCTTTATTTTTCTCCCTAACTCGTATCATTCTCTGACTACTTCTATATTTGTTTTTAGTCTTTCTCCTCCTTAGACTGTAGACCTCATGAGGACAGGTACCTGGAGCAGGTCTTGGAACTCCATAAACATTTGTGAATTTGGGCCGGCCGAGTGGCGCGGTCATTAACCGCTGGCTTGGGAAGCCAGTGGCCCCGGTTCGGTCCCACATATGAGGGCCAGTGACACTGCCCTCAAAAAAAACAAACAAAAAAACCCCCAAACATTTGTGAATGAATGGATGACCCTGCCATGGCTACAGGGAGATGGGACATGTTCTCATATTATCTTTGCACTGCACACAAGTCAACATACCTGCTATAATGTTGTCTAGCAGTGTGATAGGCATACAGAATATGCCAACTAGTAAATCACTGATCGCCAGGTTCAAGATGAAAAGATTAGTGACTGTGTGCATATGTTTGCTCCTCATTACAATAAAGCAAACCACTGTATTTCCCACCATGCACAGGAAGAAGATCAGAAAATAGGAAATAATGAAGATTGCAGCCACTTGAGCCTGGTGAAGATAGTAGTTCACATAGGTAATATTGGTATCTGAGTACAAATAATGCTTTGTTTCATTGACACTCCAAATGTGATGCCAGTTTTCTGAAGAGTTTGAGTCCCAGTTCTGACTCATTATGGACCTAAATAACAGAGAGGCAGAAAAGAAAAAGTATAATTAGAAACCAGTAGTATATCAATTCTATGTCTGAGTTTAAGAGAGACACTTTTAAAAAGCTATATAATTTTGATGGGTCTTCTATAATAATCTGTAAGTTTTGCATGGAGGTGAGCTATAAATAAAACATTCAAATTATTAAGACTTTTAAACAAGAGCATTGAAAATTCCACTTTGTCCCATAAGTAACACTTATTATTCTATATTATTTCCTCAATATACACTACACTTTACTTCTGTATGTTACCTTCTATCCCTTTGAAAAGTTTCAAAGGAAACTTTAGAAGGGGAACCTTCTAAAATTCCCCTCCTCCTGACTCCAGATGTCATAACCTGCCCAAACCTACTCGTTCTTCTAAGGCTAACTTATATGTCTTTAGCTCTCCTGATAATTTGAACAAAATGAGGTGACTACATCTTCAAAATTCCCATTGAAATAAGCTTGTATTTTCTCATTCTACTTTGACTTGGTTAACTGAATATTCTTTTTATACATTTCTGTATGTAGACATAGCTACCATACTGTGAATTTCTTAAAATAGGTCTAGGCTACTTCTCTTTGTTTCACTGAGCATAATTCCATTCACATAGTATTGATGCATTCAATAAATATCTATATTAGAATCTTGGCATTTTAACATAGACATTTCAATCCACTCTGTATGTCAGAGGTTCCCAATACTCTCAGGTTTAATGACTTACTAGAAAGACACAAATAACTCACATATAGTGTATTGAAAGCTACATATTTATGATAGCAGAAGGCTACAAAGCAAAATCAGCAAATGAAAAGGCACACAGAGTAAAATCCGCAGGAATCAAGGCATAAGCTTTCAAGAATCCTCTCTCAGTGGAGTCACATAGGACATGTTTAATTCCTCCAGCTATGAGTTTGACAACATATGTGAAGTGTTGTCCACCAGGGAAGCTGATTAAAGATTCAATGCCCAAGGTTTTTAATTAGAGAGTGGTCACTTGGGCACCTTCTTCCTAGCATGTATCAAAATTCCAGCTTCCCAGATGGAAAGTAGGTGTACAGCATGAATTATGTTGTTTGTACACACAGATTAGGCATGGTGAGTCAGTCTTATCATTTAAAAAGACTTTATATCAATATAAGGAACTGTTTATGATTTATTTTCTCTGATTTCCTTGTCTGGCTGCCTCACAAATAAACCCTTGTCTCTGAGAAAAACCTCTTGCCTCAGATTTGGCTTCCCTGTGTATGACGGACAATAAGCTCACATACCCGGTTCAGTAACATTGCTGTTGTGGGCACTTCCCTGGGCTATTCAGAGACACTAACCTATTGCTGTGGGTCTCTTCTCTACTTCTCCTCATGCGAGGAAATCCATCTCTGGCTGCTGGCTCTCCCCTCAGCCTGGAAACTAACAAAGGGCCAACTCTGCAAGCAGGCTTTTCTACAGATAGCAGTCTCAAGGCTGCTTGTTAACTCTTTTCTTCATACCTTGTAAATTGTTTGGACAAAAGGTGGTATCTGGACTTAAATGAAAATGAATTTGATAGTGGACTTATACAAGTGAGCTCTAACAAAAGAACCCCACTGACCCCAGTGGATAGCCAGAAAGGAAATTGGCCTTTAGTCTTTGTACACAGCCCCGGTGCGCTTGCCTGGGCACCTTAATGTAAACCAGGGGATGTAAGTACTGGCAGTCGCCATTCCTGCTTTGTTAAGTTTTTCTCCAATACAGCTAGTAGGCATGGGCAGGCACCAAATCTGAGCTCTCCATTAACCAAGTTAACACCATTTACCCAGCTGTGCTGATTCCTTGAGACTCCACTCCATCCAACTCGCATGCCTAGCCCAAGATGCTTCCAGAAGCTTTTCCACAACAGTGGCCATCCTCAGCTAATGTTGCGGAATTTCCTAAAATATTTCAAAGGTCCACAAAACCCAAACAAGCAGCGGCTGTCTTCAGTGTGTCCTGTACCTCTTTCTAAGCAACTCAAAGCCAAGCAAAAGTGGCAACTGGTCTCAACTTGCATTGTAACTCCCATCAGGTGGACCAAACCAAATCTAGCATAAGTGCATCCAGCATTGGTTTGCAACATAACTTCAACTAAGCAGCCACAAGCCTGGCACAAGTGATGGCTGGCCTCAGCTCACATCGTGCTGCCTATCAAAAGGTCCCAAGCCTGGCACTACTGACAGTGAACCGACGTTCACTGCATAGTCTATCCCAAGTGCCTCTAAGCCCAGAACAAGTGGCAATAAGCCACAAAGAATTCTGTAGCTCTCACCTGGCAGACTCAAGCCAGGCACAAACGGAGGCTGTCATTGGCCTGCACTGGAGCCCCTCCTACGAGGTTCCAGAACCAACACACTTGGTGGGTGGCTTCAGCCTATACCAGCATGCCACCCAACCAGCTGCACAAATGACACCCTGAAGGGGAGACTCAGCTGGCACCACAACGCTGTTAAAACGACTCTCGCTCCATGAAGTCAGCTCCTACACAACAGCTTGTCATCTGACGTCAAGGCTAGCTCTCATAGCCAGTCAGACTGAAGGTCAATCCCACCCACTAATGTGCCAACAGCAATCAAGGCTCCACTGCAGCAGCAGGGCACACACAATCAACACAAGGAACAATTCGGGAGCACCTGGCTTGGCAAACAGGGAGACTGTGCTACTGGATATCACAGGACACCTGTTACATAAGGCCACTCTGCCAAGTCTGGAAGATGTACCATATCTACCTAACACATAGATACAAACACAGGACATCTACCAAAATAAGAAAACAAAGAAACGTGTTCCAAATGAAAGAACTAGACAAAATTCCAGAAAAAGAACTAAATAAAATGGAGACAAGCAATCTACCAGGCATAGAGCTCAAAATACTGATTATAAGTATGCTCAATTAAATTAAGGGAAGAACAGATGAACTCACTGAGAACCTCAAAAAAGACATAGAAATCATAAAAAATAACCAATAAGATATGAAGAATACAATAACTACAATGAAGTATATAATATATGGAATCAACTATAGGTTAGATGAAGCAGAAGACTAAAACACTGACCTGGAAGACAAGGTGACAGAAAAAAAAAAAAAAAACAATCAGAACAGCAAAAAGAAAACAAAACAAAACAAAAAACAGGGCCGGCCGAGTGGCACGTTGGTTAGGAACTGGCTTGGGAGGCCAGCTCTGAGCAGCAGGGCCCCGGTTCAGATCCCACATATGCGGGCCAGTGACACTGAAAAAACACATAATAAAAAAAATTAGGGGCCAGCCAAGTGATGCAGTGGTTAAGAGCTGGCTTGGGATGCCAGTGGCCTGGTTTCGGATCCCACATGAGGGCCAGTGACACTGCCCTCTTAAAAAAAAAAAAATTAGGATAATTTAAGAGACCTATGGCATAAAGTGTACAATATTCACATTGCAGGATCCCAGAAGGAGGAGAAGAGAGCAAGGAATTGAAAACCTATTTGAAAAAATAATGACAGAAAACTTCGTTAACCTGGCAAAGAAAATAGACATACAAGTCCAGAAAATATAGAGTCCCAAACAAGATAAACCCAGAGGCCCACACTAAAACATATAATGAAAATGATTGTTCTTATTGCCTGATACCAAAGATTAAAGACAAAGAGAACTTAAAAGTAGCAAGAAAAAAATCAGTCCATTACATACCTCTCAGAGGTACTTTGTTCTTTTCCAGATGTAAGCTTTATCATCCTTTGCTTGGGTATGATTTATATATGTGATTTTTCTTCTAGATGTGACAGCAATGATAAAATGTAAAATGTCAAAGAACAATTTCAATTTAAGAACCAGAAGCAGGATGAAAAAGAAGAAATGTTTCTAACAGTTAAAAAAGCTACAATAAAGCCTTTATTATGAAGTTCATGCTTTATTAGAAGAACAGGGAAGTTTGTCTGAAGATGACAGAATCACTACAAAAGAGAAAAGGGCCATTTGGAAGCCTCAGAATGAAGGAGAGGAAAACTATAAAAACATTGATATATTTATAAAGGCACAGAAAGTAGGAAAACTTTCATGTGGAGACCATCAACTTCACATAGACTTCTAAAGATATTAATATATTATAGCTATAAAACCGTACTTGATAATTCAAGTGTTGATTGATACTTGAATTATTATTAAATTTAAACATAATCTTGCTCTATTTAAAAAGAAATATTTATTGAACTTATTTTGTAAAAATTATAAGGAAATAAATAATCATTTGCAAAATATTAATACTATTTAGGGAAAATTCCAATTATCTGAAAAACTGATATGGAGATTATGTAATCTTTTATGATACCTGGTAAAAGAGAACATATATTATTACTACTAACAGTATCATTTTTATGTTCTAAGTGTTTTACACAACAGCTTAAATTATTTAACAATGTGATTTATTATGGCAAAAACCCATTTGCAAAATATAAAAATATATTTGTTCAATACATATATAATGAAAGTGAATGAACACAATGTGTAATGTGTATAAAAGTGATGCTAATTAGTTCTTGCAAAATTCCCAGAGATGAGTAAATTTCATTAAAGGCATACAGTTCTAAAGAAAAAAGACTTACTTAACATTAATGTAGCTCTCTTTAAACAAAATCAATAGTATATGTTCAAGAATTTTAATTGTGGACCAGCTGAGTGGCACGTTAGTTAAGAGTTGGCTTGGGACACCAACTCTGAGCAGCAGGGCCCAGGTTTGGATCCAACATGAGGGCCAGTGATGCTGTGCCCTCTTCAGCTATGATAGTGAACAACGGCTCGACCAGGAGCTGGGCTGCTGTGAGTTGGCAGCAACAGCGTAGACTGCAGTGTGGAGCTGCAGTGGGCTGCCATAGGCTACAGTGAGCGGCTGGCAGCCAGCGTGAGCTGCCAAGAGCAGCCAGGAGCAGCTGTCCAGTGGCTGGCAACCGATCTGCCTCACCGGGGAAGAGGGCAATGATCACAATACCAACATGGGCCAGTGAAGAGACATCCTCCACAACTAGACGGAAGAACAAAAGGACAGCAACTTGTCTGTTCCCCTCCCCCAATTCCCCAGTAAAATCTTAAAATAAATAATTTTAATTGTGATAAGTGTTCTCAAAACTGTATATGAATTCACTAATATACAGTTCTTGAACCTCTACATTAATCCAATAATATTTATTGTATATTCTACTTACTAAACACTATGCTTAATAATGAATGTATTGGGTTGTTGGAAAAGTTATGACGTATTTTTTCTATGTTTTTTGTTGCAAAAATACGTCATGACTTTCCTGACAACCCAATACATTATGACTAGGATAGGCATTATTGTTGCCCTAATAGAACGTATAAGATTGTATGCTCCGGGCCAGCTGTGGTTAAGTGCTGGCTTGGGAAGCCAGCTGCCCCGGTTCGGGTCCCACGTATGAGAGAAGCCTACATTCCCCTTAAAATAAAATTTAAAAAAAAATAAAAAAAGTTTGTATGCTCCATGAATGCTAATATGAAAGCAGTAGGAGCATTACAGCATTCACCTTTAGATTCAAAAAGGACAAATGCAGATATCATGGCCTATTCTAAAAGCAGAACTGATGCATATCACAAACCTACAAATCATTTTCTGAAAATTATCAATATTTACAATAGTTGGCACCTTTCATTTTATCAAGACTTCACTATATAATATTTTACTTAATGTCTCAATTATTTCTTTAAAGGTAGAGAATTAATGAAGCAATTAAGAAGTAATGCTAAACCATCCACAGTATAAACACAATTTGAAAAATATCTTATATTTGCATAAATGTCAAGTTGAAACTCCTGCTTCTAGTCAAAATAGAATAAGAGACTGGATTTACTCTCCCACTTGACAAAACCAAATAATGGTCAGAACAGATTGAAACAATGGTTTGAATACAGTGATGGGGATATGAAATACAGTATGAGGAATATAATCAACAATGTTGTAAAGATTATTTAAGGTGCCAGATAGGCACAGGAATTATCAAGGAGATCACTTCATAGACTGTATAGATGTCTGACCAATGCACTGTACACCTGAAGCTGAAGTAGAATAATGTAGAATAATACACACACACACACACACACACACACACACACACGAGGTGGAGTACAGCATAAGGAAGACAGTCAATGGTATTATGACAGTTATATAAGATGTCAGAGGGGTAGTAGCTTGGGGGAGGGATGTTATCACGTTGTGAGGGGTGTAAACGTCTAACTAGTATGTTGCTTTGTACACCTGAAACTAATTTTTAAAATGAATTCTCATCAAAAATAAAGAATAAAGTTAAAAAAACAATGGTTTGAAATACACTGGTCATCAGGCAATAAGAACAGTCATCATTGAGAGATGGGTAAAATGAGGTGAGTCCTATAATTGCCTGCCCCAGCTTACTATTTTGAGAGAGTTTTGAGGCTGCAGAGCAGAGAATGGGAACCCAGGCAGACCTCTGTGGACTCCCTGTGTTAAAAAGATGGAGTTGATGATGGGGAAGGGGAAGGGATTAGACAGCATAAATAGACAACTACAATATTGCCACAGGGATATGAAACACAGTTCGGGGAATATAATAATGTAAAAATTTTGTGGCATGTCAGATGGTCACGTATCTTGTTAGGGAGACCACTTCATGGATGGAGTAGAGGCTTGATCACTGCACTGTACACCTGAAGCTGATGTTGTATAATATTGTATACCAACTGTAACTGAATACATAGATAGTCACAGGATGTGGAGTATACTGTGGAAGGGAGTCAAAGGAATTGTAATAGATATGTATGATATGGGCGGGGAGGAGTGAGGTGGCGAACTGGGGGAGGGGGATTGTCACTTAGAGGGGTAAAAAGTATGGCTGGGGCCGGCTGAGTGGCTCAGTTGGTTAAGAGCTCGCTCAAGAGTGTGAGCTGAGCTCTGAGCAATGGCGGTTCGATGCCAGCCTGAGCTGAGTTGCCGTTGAGCTGCCAACAGGTGGCAGGATGGCTCAGCAAAAAAAAAAAAAAAAAAAAAAAGTATGGCTGTTGCATTGTGTTGTACATCTGAAACTAATTTTAAAAAATGTTTATTTCACAAAACAAACAAACAAACAAAAAAAAAACGATGGAGTTGAAAAATCCAGGGAGTCCATAGCAGTTCCTTTAGTTTCACTTCTATTTCTTTTTCTTCTAAAATTTGAGAATGATTTTTAAATGAATACATTTTACTTTAGAATATTATGTAAACCATGGAGTATTTTTTGTCTGTCTCTATATGGAAATGCCTGTCTGTCTTTCCATATCTGTTCGTATGATAGATATATGTGTTGTATGTGTGCTTATAAGTGTTTAATAACTGGCTTTCAAAGCAACAACAACCAAAATACAACAAAAGCCCTGGAATGAAGCCAAAATATCCATGATGTAAATACTCCCACCATGGCTGATTTTCAATCTGCCAGTATAACAGCCCTGAATGCAGAAATAGGAAGAGACTCTCGGAGTTAGTTCTTGTAAGCCAGACCCCACACACCGCAGGACTTATATGAAGTTATTATGTCTGTCCAGCATTAATAGTAGCTGCTTCTCAGTATTGGGATTTTGGATTTATTTCCTTCTTAGTACCCTTCTGAAAATTAAATTTATGACTTCATTAATTTATTTTTTGTTATTTGCTCATTAAAAGAGAAGGAAAGAAAAAAGGAAAACCCCTAGAAGAAGAAAGATGTAGATACAATCCTTAATAATTACAATTGTCTTATCCACTTTGTATATAAGATAAGTAGATGTATAAATGAGTAGATAAATAAATATACCTCTTCAAATAAGTATGAACAAATAGACATTTATAAGAATATGTCTCCTTAAATTTCCTTAAACTTCATCTTCCCTTAAATGTTAAAAACATATTAATAAAAATATGTTAGAAGCACTGAGGTAGGAAAATCAAAATGGGATGTTGTAGAAATAAAGATTTAAATAAATACTCAATTCAATTTATGAATTAGGTAGGCAGTCCAAGAAATTCACCTATGCATATGAACTACTTAACTGACTGACTTATAATCAAACAAAACAAAAAAAGTGTGCTTTATTTTTATCTATATTTCAGAGATAAGTCTTTACATTAATGTCTACTTTAAATGGCTAGAGCCCTGGACCAAGGACTATGGTAAATCTAATTCTCTCTCTTAGACTTTTAGGGATGTTAAAAACAAGACAACAGACCCAAATTGGAGTTGCTTGTATGTTAAGCCCCACATCACCAAAACAAAACTTGATTACAGTTTCAACTCTCCCAGAAATGGAATCTTAAATCAATCAATAGGGAATTGTCTGGTCAGCACTAATTAGGTAATCTGCCTGATCTGCCCCTTCCATTCCCTAAAGGAAAGTAACCTTGTCATAACCAATCCATCTAGTATAACTTCCTTGTCACTGCGCCCTTCTACCTAGAAAATTATCTTGCCATGGATAGCTCTTTGGAATGCTTTCCTATCTGCTTGATTAGATGCTGCCCTGATTCCTAAATCATTGAATAAAGCCAATAAGATCTTTAAAATTTATTCACTTGAATTTTGTTTTTTAATGGGGGTAAAATGATGAAATGTGGCATCTAGTTCATTCTTATCCCAGATTCTGGCTCTCATTAAATTCTCCATTCCTTTTGTCTTCTTGGCCTCTTCCCTTTCATTTTTCAAAATACACTTAGGTTAGGTTATTGATTGGGGATGATGTCGGGAAATCACAGCAGAATTGGGAATGGAAACAACCTTAAACTGAACTCTAGACATCGTTTTTTAGATTCTCTCAGCTATGTCTAACATGAAGAGATGCTCTCTTCAGGGGGATAATGCTTTCACCTCACCTCAACTGCTGAGAACTGCTCTTACACTTCCAATCAGTCCCTTCAATTTCCTCTCTTCCACCAATATTAATCACCCACTTCCAGAAAGCAAACAAATCACCTTTTATCCTTAGCCTAGGAAAATTTTCAAATTCTTATTGATTTATTGTTGAGAAAGTGAGCTTCTTTCTTTGAATCATTTCTAGATCCTTTAGAGAGTGCGTCACTGGTCATAACTAAAAAACGTTTACATGAACAAGAGAATCACTTACTAATGCTTAAATCCTAGCGACCCAAATAACCAGCAAAACTTCAAGTTTGGGTATAACTTTCCCAGATTATATTTTTAGCCCAGTCTACCCCAGTCTCTCCCTGTAAGTAGAAGCAGTAGAAAATGTATTGTATTATCTGTCTTTCTAAGGAAAACACTAAGGGTCACGGAGTTTCTTTTTCTATATTATTTTGTTGTGATTATCTTCCCAGTGCATTAGCAACAGTGGCAAACAACAAAGCTTTAGCAAAGCAATCCACAGACTCTCTAGTGGGTATTAAACATATTTCTAGCAAGCTCACTGTGTGGACAATAACTCAGATTTTTCAGTGCTCAGTGGTAAGTGTTAAAAATTGAACTCATACAAGTTCTCATGTACCTTCAGGACATAATCTGCATATCAAAACACCCACATACATCACTGAAATAGTTAGCAGGAAATAGGGTTTCAACTCTAGTAGATATTTCTGATGGAGTCTAACACTCTTAATGCAAAAAAACAATTTTAAGTATTGTTTCCTTTTCTTCTCCCGATTTTTCTAAGAATGTTTATAAGGAAATTACAGACTTGTAAAAATATTTACTAATTTTCTTGTCATTAAATATAAATGTCAAAGTTTATCAACAGTTTAGTCATCTAAAAGATACATTTTTGTGTTCCCACAGGATACATAACACTTTCTTAAGCCCTGTGTCACACTATTTATATTCAACTCAATATCCACCAGAAATCATTTTACTATGCATTCTGCATCAGCAATAAACTTTTAATATTCTTCCAAAATATCTTTAAGAGGATCTGCTTTTGAAAAATAATGAGTAACATGATTCTAGAGCATTCTGAATATTAAATATAACTAGCTAATGCAATTTATCAATTTCATTCTTTTCTTTGCTAATGTTAACCAGTTTTAAATGTTCAAATAAATAGACATAAAGTTATTTCTTATGATCAATAAAAAATATTTAAAAATGTAGATTACTTCTCTGTATCTGGATTTCCAGAATGCCCTTAATAAGACATAATTTTTAATTGTCAGTTTTATCCACTTACATGCTAAGAGGTCTAAATAGAACACTACAGGAGTTAAGAACAGCTTAAAATGATATAACCTGACCAGAGTTTGACAGAAATACAGTCATTAATGACATTTGCAATCTGGACCATCAGAAGAATGACATCTGTGATCTGGAACATTACTTAGAAGATTCTGAGGGCTTCAAAAATCTGAAGCCATTTCCATATTGCGAAACAAAAGGGGTCTAAATCTTTGTATCCTGTCTAAGTTAGTTCATGGAGTGTTTTTTTTTAAATTACTTTTAACCTTAACAGGGATCAATGATTGATACTTTGATCACCAAGCAAGAAACAAGTGATACCGTGAAAGAGATATATATTTTACACTTACTATGTGCTTGCTACTCTAATCTTATATGTATTATTTCATATAAAGAATGCTCACAATGACCCTGTGAGGTCACACTGATACCAGCTGTAGTTACTGAGCAGCTTCTTACTATGTATCACAAAGTCAGACACAGCCTCTGCTTTCTTCCCATTTATAAGATGAGGAAACCCACCTTTCCACCCCATTCTTTCCTCTGTTAGATTTTGGCTTGCTATGGCAATATATATGTATATCTAAACTGGTATTCTAAGAATTACCAAAAGTTGATTTGATTTTTACCCATTACTTTCTTCTTAAAATGTTAGTTTTCTCTATTAAGAAATCATGTATTTCAGAGAGGGGTGGAAGGGTAGATAGAATAGGAGGGTTCAGAAGCTTTTAAAAAAACAGTTAGGTAACAATTGCCATTTCTTTACATCTAAATTGTGTCATGGACCTAATTCATTGAACGTGACATAATTTAGTTACTTTCATTAGTAATTATGTGAATAAAAAGTGAAAAAAAAGTAATAGTAGAATATCATTTGCCCAGGCAATTATGCAGAAACAACTCTAAAATTAAAAGACAGCTTTCATGCAACAATAATCTTAATATAGAATATATATATAGCTGAACCAAAACAAGAAAATAAATTAAGACATGAAAGGGAAAGGGAGAAGGGTAAAATAAAAAATGCCGGGGGGAAACATTTGTGGCTGAATCTTGAAATGTAAAATATGAAAAAGCAAAAAGCCAAGTTATAAACCCTTTTTTTCCAATAGTCTTTCTTTCTCCCCCTTTTATAGCTGAAGATTATTTACATTTCATAGACTTTGAGACAGTAATAACATAAGAAACAAAGCTGGGCGCAAAAAATACTAACTTCATGTTTGGCTGAGAGCCACCTCATGTCAGTTGTAATAACTGGGATAAAAAAAAAACTGATAAAGCCTGCAGAATGTGGAAAACAGTGTTAAAGCTGTTGGTATTATTTTATTTTTTTTCTCCTGTATATTTCTAATTATACTCTTAGGAATCTTACCACTATTATATAATGACTTTGTTTTCTTAGCACGTTGCACAATAGTCTCAATTAATAGTTCTTGAATAAAAGAGTGAATGATTGTCATTTTTTTATTCCACCTAAGGCAGAACCTAAGACAAAGTAGTTTATTGGGAGACAATTCCAGGAAGCAAGAGTGAATGAGCAGGGAGAATAAGAAAGTAAAAGAAGAAAAACCAATAAAGATGATTTATCAATCTGGTTACCATGGTGAGTCAAGGAGGATCTCTGAGTAAATGTATAGAAAGCATACCAGGTGGCCAGGACATTTGTGTACTGACTCCAGATTCCTGTTATTAGAGTGTTGCCTGTCAGGGCATTAAGTGTCCCACAGGCTGAGTGAAGGGTTGCCTCCAAGAAAACACTGAGGCACAGAACCAGAGAGTGGGCTGCAGGCTTTTGAGATGGGAAGCTGGTATTGTGCAAGGGAACTGTCCATCTCAGCTGTTGCTGAAATCCGAGGAGGGCTGACAGAATGAGTGGGTCACCCAAAACATCTGCTACAAAGATGAATCAGGGCCCTCATTTAAAATATCATTATTTAAGATAAGAAAATTTTGGTTAGTGACAATCAGTTGGTCTGAAAAATGTCCATGTAGTTTTTGATCTAGTCATTGTATTGTCCAAATTCTTCAAAGAATCTCTGAACTTCTAAGTTCTTAAGTCCTTCTGAATTGGAGCCTTCATATATTACCAGTGTCATCATCTTCCAAATTTCTGCATGCCTACCGTTATCCTTAGCCATATTAAATTATTTGCAGTTTCCCAGCTGCAACATGCTGTGTCTTGCTATTTTGTGGAATTGAGACAAGAGGATGAAGATAAAATCAGGTAAGTCCTAATGAGCCATAGTAAAAAGAATAAATTTTATTCTAATAGAAAAAGTTTTAAGCTAGTGAGAAAATGATCTAATTTTCATTTAAAAATATTTTCCTGGTTGTTATATGTAGAATGTGTTGGACAGAGGAGGCGGGCAAGACTAGAAGCAGGAAAGTCATTTAAGAAGTAATTCCAGTAGTTAACTGGGAAGATGCTGATAGCATAGATCAGGTGACAGCAGTGCACACATAAAAAGAAAGATGTATTGGATATGTTCATTAATGGTAGTGCTAACGTGATTTGACAGACACTGGATTTGGCTTGAGAACTAAATGGGATGTAACAACATTTATTTAAATTAGGAAGCCTATATACTGTTTTGGACATATCATATATAAGATACCTTTTAGAAGGCCAAGTAGAGATATAAAGTACTTGGCTATATGAGTTGGCATATCAGAGGATAGGTGAGGGCAGATGAGATCATTTGGGAATTATTAGCATATTGATAGTATTTTAAGTTATGGAATCTGATGAAGTCACACATGGAAAGTGGGTATACAGGAAAGAGAGAGATCTAGAGTCAAGCTCAAGGTCCTCTAATATTTAGAGTTTAGGGAGAAAAGGTCCCTAAAGGAGGGAAAAGGAGGTTGAGAAGGGGCAGCGAACAAGATAACAAAAAACCAAGAGAATGATGTTACTGAAGCAAGAAGGGAAAGTATTTCAAAAAGGAGAGAGTAGTCCATAATGCTGTTAAGAAATTGAGTAAGGTGAGAACCAAAGAATTATCACTAGATTTGTCAAAATAGATATTCTGTATGAACTAGACAAAATTATCTTTGCTAGAGTGGGTAGGAAAAAAGTTTGACTGGGATGAAATAAGGAGTGATTCTGAGAGAAGACACTCTCCCCCTCTGGCTTTTCATTGGATGAACACTTCTGATTTTTTGTTTAGCATCTCTTATTCCTTGAAGGGAACTGTCTTACAAAGAGCTATTTCTAAACTGATCTCATGCTGATGTCGCCACATCATTTTCTATACTTGTTCCCTGTGAAACATACATCTTTATTGAACTTGTATTGAGAGAACAATTATTTTCCAAACATAATCATCTATTGGCTGCCATAGGCAGCACCAGACAGCCTCTTACCTATTAAGTCCAAGTCAGTTACAAGTCTTTAGTCTCAAACTCATGGTGGTCTTCATAAATCCACTCCCACCCCAGCCCACTCCTTGACTAGGCTTGATGTTAGTATGACTATCCCCATCTCCTGCTTACGAAGTGTTGTGTATTTGTAGTAGTGGGATGGGGGAACAGTGGGCAAAGGAAAATGCCACAGCCCTTCACCAGTTGTCTCCAACAAAATTCTCTCTCCAATCCTTCACTATACTTTTGGTCTCTCTACATTTGTCTTCTATACTCTCCCTGTATCACAAGGGCTGGAAATCAAGAAACATGTTTTGCTCTAGGTCTTATCCAGCAATAAAGACAGTTACGTGAGATTTGGAAGATGGAGGAGAGGTAGAAATCATATTTTGCTCCTCCAGCAGTGACAGCTATGAGCTTCAGCAGATATAAAGTCTTTTCCTAAGTACCCCCCAGTACTCTCTAAATCGTGGGTTTGAGGGCTGCAGTCATACAAATAGAATCACTGGTTCTACATCTTCCTGATTTTTCCAAAACTTGATAGAGAACTTTAGATCCAGCAGGTTTCCCAGATCACCCATCCTTCAGTAACTCCAATTCTTTTATGAGTATATAATTCCCTGAATTAAAAGACTTCCTGCTATGGAAAGCCTCTTTGCCTGACAGAATCCAGGCTGATACTGGATTGAGTACACAAATAGAGGAAATAGAAGCTCAAAAATGGCAATTGGTGGTTGTTTATTTTACTCTTGATAAAAGCTTGATTAAAAGCAGTGATGACCTCACCACAAATGGAAAATAGAATACTTATAAGCCATGGAATGCAGTGGCAGAAAATATTACTTAAATTATCACAGGAGTACGCATGAAATAAGGTGCCTACTGAATGCAAGGTTTAGTATGGCCAAGCGGCTGCTGCTTTAGGGCTTTATGGTGGGAATAATGATTATAGGACTCAGGCAGATTGGCTTCTGATCTCATTGGGAAGAACTCCCAATAATGACAAGGTCATGGCTTTAAATTCTCAGCTTCCAGGTATCAATAGAGAAGAATGGCTACTTTGTATTTTTTTCAGAGGTTCTGAATTCAATATATTAGTTTAAGTAGCTAGAACAAACCTGTTTTCTTGGTTAAACTCAATGTTAACTGGCATTAATTAAAGTTACATTCTTTAACACATTTGTTATAATACTCAGGAGGGAATCTACCTCTTTGCGGTGCCATAGGAGGCCCAGAGAACTTTCCATTCACCAAATAACAGAAATACACTGCTCGGGAAAGCACTAGCACCCTTGAAAAGTTTGATAGTACAGGTATGCTCTAAAGGCAGGGGATGTACAATGACTGGAAACACTGTTACTGAACTGGCCTTTCTGACCACAGTAGGTATTAGGGGTTCAGAGGGCCAGCAACAAATGGGCAGCACTTAACTGCCAGACAAAAGAGAGTGTGCTTATCTCAATGGCAAGCATGTCCAAAAAGGTAGCAAGAATTGTTGACACACAAGGATCATTACAAAACACTATTAACTTGACCTGAAGTAAGTCAACTTATTATTAAAGTCATACTTCAGGAATAAGGATTAGACACTTGCCTCAAGTTATTACAATGGAAACCTATAGTTTCTTACCCAATTTTCAGAACAGAACTGGTTCACAGACCTAAAGTCTCTTGAATAAATGGAAAGATGGATTCATATGATGAGGAAGCATCATGCGTCACTTCCACAAACAGTTTCATAAGTCTTTTAATAAAGGAAACTGCAGTTAATTATCAAGTTGATGATTCTCTGGGGAATAAAATAACCAGATCTGGGATTTCTGGCATTACTAATACGTAGGTTCCCAAAACGACTCTGTGGACATAATAGGTCTTAGTACAGGCATATAAAGGCTAGGTGATAATGGCATTTCAGCCTCATCTGTCTCACAGTGGACCCAGTGGGTCTGCAAACACACCATGACTCTTATCTATCCTCAGTTACTAAACATGATACTTAGCAATTGGATAAATACACACTTTGGTTCCCTCATTCATAGAATTAGTGCTATTCGATTAGGAAGAGCCAAGTTACACATTCTGTATTATTCTCCCCATAAGGATAATAAACCAAAGCAATTATGATATCCTTGGAAGCACTGTAGAGATTGGTGCCATCATCAAAGACTTCAAAAACAGAAAATTGCTAATTCTTTTTACATCCAAGTTTACTTATTTGTGGTGTAAAGAAGACAGATAGCTATTATTTTTTAAAAAGATAAAAAATGTTGGTGAGTATGTGGAGAAACTGGAACCCTTGCACACAGTTGGAGGTAATGTAAAATGGCACAGCAGCCTACATAAAACAGTAAAGAGATTCCACAAAAAATTAAGCATAGAATTACCGTATGATCCAGCAATTCCATTTCTGGGTTTATAGCCAAAAGAACTGAAATCAGAATCTCAAAGAGATAGCTGCACTTCCATGTTAATGCAGTACTTGTTTAAATAATCAGAATAGAGAAACAACCCAAAAGTCCAACAGTGGATGAAAGGATAAAAAATGTGGTATATACATAAAATGGAATATTATTCAGTCTTTGAAAAGAAGGAAATCCTGCCATTTTTGACAATATGCATGGACTAAGAGGACATTAGGACGAATGAAATAAGCCAGTCACAGAATGGTAAATGCTGCATGGATTCCACTTACATGAGGTATCGAAAACAGTCAAACTCATAGAAGCAGTGGCTGCCAAGGGCTAGGGGGTGGGAGAAATAGAGAGATGTTATTCAATGGGTATAAAGCTTCAGTTATGCTAGATGAATAAATTCTAGAGCTCTACTATACTGTCATGAACTGCTTGACTACAGGGATATGATCTGAGAAATGTGTCATTAGTGATTCATCACCATACATATATGTATGATGTGCGAACATCATACATAACATGAACTAATACAAATGATATAGCCTTCTGCTGTATTTGTATGTGCTGTACTTTTATAGAACTGCCAGCACAGTAGGTTTGTTTATATCAGCATCACCACAGACACATAATTGTAGTGTAAACACGCTCTGACAGTTGGCTTTTCTTTTTGTAATACAACCATCCAACTTAAGCTTTAATTACCAAGGCATCTGTTATAAAGAGGCATCCTCTTCAAAAAAGGCTAGCTTAAGTAAACACACTGCCAGACACACACATACACACATGATAAAGGGTCAGTCCACCATCTCAATAAGGCTCTTTTGTTTTCATGATCTTGGTGGGTTACAATAACTGACCATTTGCACTACTTTTTTATTTTCTCTCTCTTCCCAGGCTTTAAATTGCAGTTCTTATGTTTGAAATTCACCAATAATGAGTGAGCTAGCAAAAATCTAGGCCCCCACCCATGACTCTAAAAAAAGCCAAACCCCAGGCCCTTGTTCACTAGTTTCGTTCCCCTCCTCTACCCATCCCACTCCCCCATCCCCACCTCATTATGTGCCCCCTGGCTTTCCTTTGTAGGCTCCAGGGCCTGTAATTAATAAGCTCTTTATTTCTTCAGGGTTTCCCAGTGGTTATTGCTGAAGGGCATATTGCAAACATAATAAGAATCACCAGGATCCATCCAGTTGTAAGGCTGGTTTAGAAAGCGGAGATGTCTTTGGGAAGCTCACAGGGCCCAGGTGAGTTTTCCCACGCATTTCTAGCCATTAGACTTAGCCCTGCACAAAACAGCGATGCTTGGCGCTAAAAAGTTAAGGTGCCTATGACATCACTAGGCAATAGAAATTTTCAGCTTCCGTATAATCTTGTGAGACAACTGTCATTATATGTGGTCCACTGATGGCCAAAACATTGTTATGCTACACATGACAGTACAACACATGCTTATAGTTAACATTATAGTACCGTGCACTTCAAAATTTGTTCAAAGGGTAGGTCTCATGTTAAGTGTTCTCACCACAGAACAAAAACAAAAGGACATGGGAAACTGGGAGGTATTGGATGTGTCTGTTACCTCGAGTGTGATGATGGGATCATGGGTATTTGCATGTGTCTAAACTCAGATTGTACACAATAAATATGTGCAATTCCTTATATAGTGATTATACGTAAACCAAAACAGCTGTTAAAATTAAAATGTTTAAAGTTGGGGTAAAAAAAGTCTTATCGTAAATTTTAAAAAGAGGATCTTATTGTAAAATTAAGACAGGTATCAATTCCATCAACTCTGCTACTCCAGAAGTGCTGCTTTTGCAGGAGTAAATCAGCAGAGCTTCCTGGAACTTGGTATGTAGCCCCTTTGTCTGAAAAAATATCTTTCTACATGTGAACTGTCAAAGACCACAAGAGCTAGCTTGCTTTCACTCTGCAGAGACAGTAGTGGATCTCCCTCCCTTTACCTCGGGGCTATGTCAGATGATGTCAGTTCTTATCTCTGTTGCTTGCTGGCACCTTGCTCACATCCCTGTTCCTAATCTACTAAAACGATGAAATCATATTAACCAGACCTGGTGAACACCAAACAGTTAATACAGTAGATGCCTTCATAAAACAGATGACAACCGGAAGGTAGAAGTCAATCCACACACAAATTCAGGAACCTGCTGCCTGAAGCTTCAGGAGAGTATTGAATAGTTATCCCCTGCTATAGAGAGCCAGTAAGTATATTTCATACTCCTCAACAACTAAGAAGCACAGCACTTGATGAGCTTTTGGCTGCCATAAACAGCATTTATTAATGGATTACTGATATATTTGCTAAATAGCTCCTTCAGTTGCTAAATCATAATGGAGCCCAAAGCAAGAGATTTTGCAGCAGACTCAGGCTGGGGTGTGAACTGCTCTCCTTAAGATTATAGGATCCAATTGTGCTTAAAAGATTGTGAAAGATGGATGATGAATGGAAATTCTGGCAATCCTAGGATAAGAAAAATAGAACCAATTGCAAGGGCTTTACAGCCAATCTATATCCTTTATGAGAATGGAAATTTCCCTTTTCAAAGCAGTTTCTAGCTTGCTACTGTGCGGAAGCTGAGACAAAATTATATTTTATATATAAATAAATCAGTAAATATTATTGTGCAACTTAACTTTATCATTATATGCACAGTGTAACAGCAGTGGGAAAAATAGAATTTAAAAATAATTTTAAACAAATGGATTAGCTTTGTGATAGCACATATTTAAATTGACTTTAAAACTGACATTTTCCTCTAGAATGCCTGAGGTTTATGAAAACATACAGGAAAAACAGACATTGGGTTTCTGAGCAAAGTCACCTGCCTCTGTCCCAGGATACTGATGCCTTGTAGTAGAAGCAACCAGTAATATCGCCAACACTTCATTAGTTCTCTGTCTTATCATGTACCATTTCGGCTTTCCTTCCCCCAAAGTTCCACACAACACTCCCTAATTTCATCCAGCAACTGCATCCTATCCAAAGAATATCTATGAAAAACATTAATCAGATTATATCAGGATATCAGCTGTTTATGACAACTCTCACTGTCATAAAATAACAAGACGAGAAACATGCAAATATGGTATATTATGTGACATTATTTATTCTTGTTGGCTTGTATAGTTTAGCGATTCAAACTTACACAAAGAACCCTTAAAGGCACTACCCTGAATATAACCTAGATATTGTTTTAAAAATAAAGCAGGCTTTCTAAAGGGAAAAATGTGCTTTAACCTTGGATTAAACTTCAGTTTCATGTGCAACAGTAACACACTGGATGGCACAGTAGTGAGGAGGGGAAAAAAACAAAAAACTGTTATTATATCTTAGATTGCTGCAATACAAATGACTATTGCATTGTAATTGGAAATCGTGCTCTTTTAAATCCCTTCTCTTATAACTTGACTTATGGTCATGAGATTTATCACTAATCTAATAATATCAAATTGTTTCTTCTGCAGCTACTGCATTCACACTCAGTCAGCCTTTACCAGTACCATTTTTCTTTCTTTTACTACTGTTAACAGTTTTCTCTTCTATGCAAAATATCTTCTACAGATGGTCAAAGAAAACTCATCATGGTAAGTGATTTCCAGCAAAGGAGATGACAATGTGAGAATAACTATAATTATATGTCTATATAATAATTATTTTCATTGAAAATGGACCAAAAAATGTGGAAGACTCTTTTCCTCAATTGCTTGGTATTCTATTTACATTTAGAAAATTCCACTAAGGAATATTTGACTATAATTTTATTCTAAATTGGGTTTGGATCTATATGATCTAAAAAGCTAGCATTCTGTCTCCAATGTAAAATCTATAATATCTCATAATTAACATTTGGAATTATTGATATAAATATGAACTTATAGTACCTACGAGAACATTGCTTGTGAATTACAACTTCGTAAGGTGAATCTTTGTTACCACATCTTACCATGGTTACAACTGCAACAGATTTTTAAAATTCTCCTGCTAAACATTTCCCAGCTGTTTAAAATAAACACAAAACACATTCTGCAAATCAATGACAGTCTGTTTTTTACAGCTTTAGCTAAAAGATCATTTCCTAGGCCCCTTTACCTATTTTTTCGAAAACATCCACCCTCAAAAAATTCTATTGCACTAAACCTTGGCAAACTAAATTAAAATTCTGTTCAGGGCTGGCCAAGTGCTGTGGTGATTAAGAGCTGGCTTGGGACACCAGTGGCCCTGGTTCGGATCCCACATATGAGGGCCAGTGACACTGCCCTCAAAAAAAAAAAAAATTCGGAAAAATTGCCATTGGAAGGAACCAAGTCCAAAAAAACCACAATATAAAATTCTGTTCATACTAAATGCATTGCAACACATCACATGTGTACTCTTTATCAGGATGCTAAGTTGAAAACTCTTCTTTAGGTCTAACAAAAGAAAACCAAAGAAACAACCCAGTTTTGAAGTTAAGTGTTATTTAAATACAAAGATTCTATTTAATAAATGTACAAAGATTCTATTTAATAAATGTACATTGGCTTCTCTTTCCAAAGAATAATTATAAAAGGATATTCTCTGGGCTGGCTGAGTGGCGTGTTGATTAAGAGTTGGCTTGGGACACTGGCTCTGAGCAGCAAGGTCCTGGTTCAGAACCCACATGAAGGCCAGTGATGCTGTGCCCTCTACAGCTAAGATGGTGAACAACAGCTCAACCTGGAGCTGGGCTGCCAGGAGACACCCCTGATGGTGTAGGCTGCAGCCCCTGCTGCAGTGGGCTGCCATGAGCTACTGTGAGTGGCTGGCAGCAGAGCGTGAGTGGTCAGCAACTGGCGTGAGCCACCATGAGCAGCCCTCCAATGGCCGGGGACCAATCTGCCTCATCCCGGAAAAGCGCAATGACGATACCAACATGGGCCAGTGAAGCCACGTCCTCCACCACTAGACTAAAAAATAAAAAGACAGCAACTTGTCTGTTCCCCTTCCCTGATTCCCCAATGCTGTTCCCTCCCCCAATTCAATAAAATCTTTTTTAAAAATAAAATAATAAAATAAAAATAAAAGGATATGCTCTGAGTTCAAACGGTTCAATTTTTGAAGTTTTATCCTTGTTTCTCACTTGCATACAAAACAATCCAATTATGCTGTGCAGTAGAACACTAAAACCGAGGTTAAAGGGTATGTTTTAAAATTATTTGAACATAACATATAAGTACTTTCAATTATTATTTGAATAATATGTTCCTCAGAGAACAGGTCAGATGACCTAGTAGACGTATCCATACTGATTTCCTCAGTTTTCTTTTTTTTTAGCACAAGATGTATGACTATGACTTCCCTGTATTTTTCCTTTACAAGGTCTTCAAAAGTTGTGAACTATGGTGGATAACAGTAATCTAAAGCAGAAAACAGATCAAGTTGAGGGGAAAAAAAAAATTGACTCCTCATCTTGGCTCTGCCTAAGCTACATGACTAAATATTGGTGCATTTTAGTTTGATAGTCTATGAACTTAAAAAGAAAAAGAAAAATTAAGTCTAATGTTCATTCTAGCTCTAAAACTTCACAATAGTGCCAATAAAACTCATGATTACTAGTTGCTAATGAAAAAGATATTAGAAAAAGAGATTATGGAAGAAACTAATTTTTTCACATTTTGGCCTCATTACCAAAATACTGTAAAATCTCAGTACTCATATTCTCTTGGCACCAAACACTTCATTGTTTAATGTTTTCTCAGGGATTATAATGTGTGTAAATGACAAAAATTAGTGTATATTTGGTAGGAGTGTATATTTTGTATATTTTGTTGAGGAGACAAAAACTACTTCATGTTGTTGATAATATTGATAATATGATTTTATTCCAAGAAAATCCATAAGCTCTAATAAATAGCTACTATAATTAACTGTAGAAATTGGTTAACTGGTGGCTCAAAATAGGTTAAATTTTTTTAAAAAAGTTGCTTTCTTAATATTAGCAATAACCACCTGGAAAGTAAAGAAAAGTTCATTTTAGACAGTCACCAAGATATACAGTATGCAGAAATAAAGTTTAACAGGAAAAATAGACTATAAAATAATAAATGACATAAAAAAACAACCATTAAAATATTTTAAAAGTTCTGAAAACTAAATAACATATTTTTGGAAAGAAAATTGTAATCATTTAAAGATCAAGTCTACCCAAATAAATATATAAATTTAATATAAGTGCATTTAAAATAGTGGTAGATAAATAGCTCATTTGCAGAAAACACTTGTAAAGCAGATGACAGGGTTTGTTTTGGAATATGATAAAAATTTAGAGGGAAGAATAAATGCCCAAGAAGAGCTGAAAAAATCAGAAAGGATATTGAGAATACATAGTTTTTAAAAAACATCAAAACAAAACACTTTCTGGCAAACAAAGTTAAGGAAATTTGGAATTGCCATAGAAATGGAAAAGTAGAGCAATGAAATAGAATCAGAAATATAGAAGTAGATCCTAATGCATATATATATATCAAATTTTAATATATGACAGGAGATATTTCAATTTGGTGGGCAGAATAAAATTATTTAATAATCCATTTGTAAGAAATAAAAGTTGGCCCACTATCTTAACTGCATATTGGATAGTTAAGTAAATTTTTAACAATTCACTTGAATTAAGTACATATGTTCAAAAGTTAAAAATAAGAAACACTTAAAAATATCTAGAAGACCACATGCCTATTCTAGGAGTAGGAAAAATCATATTCTTCAACATGGCAACCTTAAAATTTATATAATAAAATTCAAATATATTGATTATAAAAATATTTGAATGTGTCTAGTAAAAGTTATTTTGAACAAAGACAATAGACAGTATGGAAAATATTTACTGTATGAGTGAATACTGACAATATCAAATAACACATATTTTCACAAGTAACCCAGCAGAAAAATGAACAAGGATATTGATAATTTATGTAAGAGACAATCAAAATAACTGAAAGGCATGAAAAGATTCAACTTCACAAGTTGGCAAGTAATTAAAATTAATGCAAAAATTAAGGAGTTATAACATCTATGGCTGTGGGAGCATGAGTAAAGAGTAGTTTCATACTTTGCTGGTAAAAATGTGAATATTTATAACACTTTAGAAGCAATATGGCACATACATTAAAATTTGAAAACTGTTTTAACCCTTGAACTTATAAATAAAAGAATTTATGAATTATTTTTATTACAGCCTTGTTTTGTGATGAAACTCAATCAAATAAAAAACTCAGGGAACAAAGTGAATGTTTATTAAGTGAGGATTGGTTTAGTTTATTGTTTATTATCCATATCATGAGATATTATACAGATATTTAAATTTTTAATTTTATCTATAATAGTTAACATGGAAGGCTTTCCACAAGGTATTGAGTAAGAAAAACAAGAGGTACAGTTTTAAAACATGGTGACAAAAAGATTGATGTGCGTGTGTGTATACACAAATACATTTGTATACACAAGCATGTTTGCATCTGTACGTATGTGAATGGTTATAAAAGTATATGAAAATCTATAATAGATTTCAGTTGCTAACATGGGTTATGTGTGATATGGAAGCAGAGGAGAAAAGGGAGTTGGGCAGAGACAATTAGGAAAGGAAATGGAAGAATTAAGAATTCAAAAACAACAGCATTATAATATAATTTGGGCATTTATGTATATGTATTTTTTAAATAAAATATTTTTAAAGATGAATAATTCTCAAGCCAATGAAAATAACAGAATGAGTAGATTTAACTTGACTAAAACATGAATATCGTGCCATTTTATATTTTATCCTTTCCTAGGGCTCAGACCCATACTATTCTTTAAAATCAACACACACAGATACTATGGAACCTGAATGTATATTGAAATAATGCAGTCAGTGGTAAATGAATAGCTTTTCCTATTTTTTTTCTCTACATGAAAGAGAAAATTATATGCAATTTGGTCTTTTAGTTAAGATAGGAGCAGTAGAAAGGTGAGGAAACAAAATAGCAGAAGGGAAGAAGGCAACCAACCTAACGCTAAAGTTTTAGCAACTTGCACAGCTCTGAGAAGCTAGCTTCCCAGGCAGGGAGAACGAAGAGCAATTACAAAAGCTGTAAGCAAGGCCGAGCTTGGTCCATTCCAGGCTGGAGGTACCAAATGAGGACAAGAGGGGTGAGAGCTGAGGATGAAGTCAGAGAGAAGATAGATGTAAGGCTTTGCCTACTGTAGAACCCAAGGCCTTACCTCTTCTGTAGAATAGCATAAAGGGAAGTTACTAAAACCTGGATAATCAAAATATCAAGAAAAGTAAGCTCACGATAGGGGTACTTGGGCAAGCCTGGGTGGGTCTTCAGTGAGCCCCCACCCAGGGCTGCTAGTTTTGGAAGAACCATAAGCCGCATTGTAGGTCAGAAATCATTTTCCAGCTGAAATAAGTAGGAACAAAGGCAACCTCTGAGGCAGGATTCTTGTTAAAACTTTGAAGCCTGAAGTAGCACATTGATATAAATGATGTAAGTACTGACCCAAGAACAAAAAGCCCTTGTAGAGGTTGGGGAACCAGAGAGAAGACCAGGAGATTGTGAGTCAGGGCCAAGAGAAATGCAAAGCCACGAACTCCGCTGAGAGAACGCCTGTACAAATGTGATATGCTCTGCTTACAAAAAAGGGTTGGAAGCTGTGTTCCTAGAGAGAGCTCACATTTACTTTAGTACCAGTGTACCAAGGGGCAGGGTCACGGAGTGAAACTGAAAGGAAAAGTTAAAAACGTTAAATAGGTACTTTAAATGTAAAGACTTGAAATAAGATCCCTACGAAGTAGGGAAGTTCAGAGAAATCCTAGGTACTACAGGTGATACCTCTTTAAACGTCTACATTTTGCAAGGAGACAGAGGATTTTTGATGTGTCATTCTCTGGAAGAGGAAGCAGGAAGTGACAGATCACTGCCAGTCACCACCCAGTCCCCTACTATGTCCCGGTTAGAGAATCATAAGGTCATGCCCAAGCTCTACTGGAAAATTTTCCTTACTAAATTTTATGTTCATTGGTGGTAAACTCTAATATAGACAACTATTTGATTTAACTGGCAGTCCTGTGAGGCTGCACTCAAGAAATGTTTTCTGGGCCGGCCGAGTGGCGCATTGGTAAAGAGCTGGTTTTGGGATGCCAGCGACCCCGGTTCGGATCCCACATGTGAGGGCCAGTGACACTGCCCTCTACAGCTAGCAACAGCTTCACCTGGAGCTGGGCTGCACAAGCCCCAGTGATAGTGTGAGCTGCCATAGGCTACAGTGAGTGGCCAGCAGCCAGCATGAGCGGCCAATAGCCAGGGTGAGCGACCATCCAGAGGCCGGAGACCGATCTGCCTCATCCAGGAAGAGCGCAATGATGATACCAACATGGGTCAGTGAAGCAACGTCCTCAGCAACTAGACTGAAGAACAAAAAGACAGCAACTTGTCTGTTCCCCTTCCCCAATTCCTCAATGCTGTTCCTCTCCCCCAATTCCCCAATAAAAATCTTTAAAAAAAAAAAAAGAAAAAGAAATGTTTTTCTGCTTATGTTTCTCCAAATATCCCTTTTCCCAGACAAAACTTGTTTTTTTATGACTGCAAATACAGCAATTGGGTCAGAACTAATTTTTTTCACTATGAGAAATCATGAGGATTATTTTCACTCAGAATCATGAAAATACATATACCCAGACCTGACTCAGGATCATGGGCCTGCAGGGTGAGGATGCAGGTGTGGGCACTTGGAAAAGCTTTACAAGTGATTGATGCTGTCTACTTCTGCTTATAAGAACCTTTGTCAAGAGTGGAATATTTATTTCTTCCCACGCATGCAGCTTTTGCTTGAAAAGGCTTGGCATATGCAGAAATCAGTACTTTGAATGTAAGCTGCTATTACTGTCTCCCTGAGGACCCTGCAGTATAGAATTTAAGCATGTGGACATGAGTTCATTATCCTGATTCCTTGGCTCAGTAAATATGTTTACGTTGGGTAAATTATTTCCAAAGCCTCAGCTTCCTTATCAACAAAATAGGGATTTGTGTTTATATTCAATTTCTAAAATCACAAGGATTAAATGAGATAGTGTATATGAAGTTACAGCTCACTGAAGGTTAGTTATTATCATCCCAATTTGGGAAATTGCTGTTTTCTGAGGGAATACAACAGGATCTGTAATAGTCTAATATGTTTGGTAGACCCCTGGGAGTTTGAAAATATAGGTCAACTGAGGTTTCCGTGAGGAGCTAGAGAAAGGTGCATCAGTCCTAGCTAGAAGATGCTTTAGTCTGCAGTGGCTACAATGGAACCCAGACTCCATTTGCAGGAACCTAAATGAAACCCTTTCCACAGCCTGAGAAGAAAATAAAGCAAGAAACATACTTTGGCAATATTTGAAAATATTATATTTTCAGTGGCTACAAAGTAAGGAAGAAGCAATTTCTTTGGCATTCCAAGGGTTATTTTGTTTTTGGTGGTTTCTTCCTTTTTTTCCCTCAAATTCCTTGCATGGTGTGATTTGTTGTTGTGCTACTGTTCTCCTTATGTAACATGTCTGGTTTCTCAGCTGTAACAGAGAGTTGGACCTAACTTGACAGGGAACTGGATGGGGACATGTCTTTTCAGTCTTGTGTGGCATTGAGATAAATTTACTTTTGGTGCTGCCCTGACTCATTTTGACTTTTTTTTTTGTGGGGGAAGAGTTTGGGGAGATATCAAAGAGGCATTTATAACCTGCTTGAGGCTCTGATCTTCCCATCTCCTGGGCCCTGTGGTATACTTCAAGAGCTATACTGCTAATGGTCACCTGAACATGCAGGACATACTTCTCTGTGCTTTACTCACCTCCTCCCCTACCAGAAGGCCCTTTAGGTTTCCCAGAGATGTGTGTACCTTGTGCATCTCCTATGTGCCAAGTGCTATATGCATCCAGCATAATCATATACACCATCCATTTATTACTTCTAATAGCCCACTTTACAAGGAGGCATTAATGTCATAGAATTTTCAGGGCCATGCCTAGGGTGGCTGCTCTCAGTTGGCAAAACAGGGATATCGAAGTCTCACATCCTGTATCCTCTGCCCTTTTCCCATAGAAACAGGGAAATCAGAGTAAAAATTTCAGAAAGCATATCCTAGCTGATCCTTTTACATCCCAGAAATCTTGGAATCCGAGAAGTTAAATGATTTGCCTTAGGCATACAGCCAGTTAGAAACCTAACTGGGAAGAGAATCTGATCTCTTCACTTTTAGAAGTCTCCTATCTCAAAATCCTGGGAGGCAGCATGTGAAGGACATAAAGCCCATTGGAAAGAGCTGTCTATTGTGGCAACCCTTGTAACTCATTGCTGGGACAGTATATTTACATCTGCCTTAGGTTCAGTACAGTGAGGGACTCTCTGGACCCTTAATGTTAAGTTTCAAGACAATTAGAAAATTCATTTCAAAGCCAGTTTATCCCACCAACCTAGAAATTAAAACTAAAGGGAATTAAAAAGGAAAATTCAGCTGTCAACATTGGACTAATGGCAAGCATAAAATTCATGTATTTAAGAAAACAATTTGGTAAGATTATTAAAAGATTATATAGATATATTTTAGAAATGTTTATATTGATCTTCATTTAATATGTATGACAATTTTAAAGTGTTCACCTCAAATCAATTCCCTCTCTCTACAATAAGGAGGGTAGTATTGTACAAAATACTTTGAGGCGCAAAGTTCTCCTTATTGAATGTCCCTATTACAGCTGGAAATCCATTTTAGTGCAATGCAGTGAAAATGTTCATGAATATTTATCAGAAGTATTTGCATGGAATTCTCATCAAAAAAATCACACACACAAAAGCCAAGAACAATAAATGAACTAATTTTGCAGGAGCAAATTATTCACTGGGTAATAGTGAATTTATATCAATACATTCTGCAGCATTTGACATCTGTAAAAGAAAATATTGATGAACAGGATGATTAACAAGAGCTATGAGGCAAAAGTATTATAAAAATAAATACAAATTTCTGACATATACTTTTAAATACTTTGAGTATATTCACAAAATGCTCTAGATAGATATAGATAGATGATAGATAGATAGATAGATAGATAGATAGATATAGACAGATCAACAGATGATAATGAAAAAAAATAAGTTCGAGATTATAGCTCTCCTGAAGATGTCTATAGACATTAAGAAAAATGGCTGGTAGAAAGACCTAACTGGATTATACAGAATTTAGAAAAAGTTACACATTAATAAAAAGCATAGGACAATGATAGATTAGTAGCGCATGTATCATTATCAAGCAATAATCAAAGCACATTTTAGAGTATTACAATATCGACTCTTTAATAATACTAATATATACCTTTAAAGATAGTGCAATATATATAGTGAAGAAGCTGCTTTCTCAAATTGTTAACCTATAGCAGATTTTACTAGATGAAAGACTCTGATTGAAAATTCTGTGAACACTTGCCACTCAACTTTCTGTTAATGATTATGGTTCTTTGAGCACTTCATAGCAATTTTGCAAATTCTATGTAACTTAAAATATCACCATTAAGATAATTTTACAAGCTACTTTGGTTTAAATAGGATTCTAGCTGAAAACACCAATATATCCACAGTTAACAAACCACAATTTACTCATCCTCCCCTTCATTAGTTATCAACTGAAAATGATTTGGATGTATAATGGAAAGAGAAATTTAGACACATGGTTAAAATAACTGAATATTTTGGTCAGAAAAAGAAAAAAATCCCAGCATCTCTTAATAGTTTATGTCATCTTATATTTAAGATTCTTTAAAATAAATAGATCTTTGAAATATCTAGCTGGGGGAAATAAGGGGATAAATTAATGTATCTTCATTTCTAAGTTTAGGGTTTTATCTTTAGCAAAAACCACAGCACAGAGCAGATAATTTTTCTGACCTCCAAAACCAGATCCTAACTTTGACCAACGTTATTGGAAAAATGCTTCCAGGTTTGGCAGAACAGAAGTTAAACTCGGCATTGTCTGGAAACCCTATGTCACCCCCAGAAAGAGCTAAAAGTCTCTCCAAGTACCTTCACTGAGGGCTCTGTAGTGCCCGGGATTCCGGAAAGAAACCACGTGTCAGCCTTTCTGGCAAGTAGAAACGCACAGTATGCAGCCTCACATACAGAAAGATACACAAAGCTCGGAATCATCACAGATGAAGAGAACAGTTTAGAAAACTCTTGCTATTGCCGAGCATGCTATCCAAGGGGTTTTCAACCAAGTTAGAACAGGGCCCCGGGACAGGGTAGTGGGAGACCTTTAATGGTTAAGAAAGCGCTCCCCCGCCCCCCGCCCCTCGCCTAGATCCCAGACGTGCAAGCCGGGGAGCCAGCATCCGTGGTCCCAAGGAAAGTCCCCCAAAAGTTGGACTGGAGACCAAAGCGATGCCCTCCTCAACTGTGACTCCACAGGGTGTCCAAGGAACAACGAAGGGACTGGGTAAAGTAAGAAGAGTAAAGTCGGCAAGTCTAAGGTAGCAGTCCCCAATCGCTCACACGAAATCATCCAAGCCCGACCGGCATCCTTACCTGCACACGGCACTCACTGCAGCAGTGCTCCCGCGGCTCCGCTAACTAGATGCGCCCACAAGGGGCTCAGCAACAGGTTCCTCCCCTGCCCGGCTCGGCTCAGCCACCTGCCACCGCAGGGCTGTTCAACCCCAGCCAGAGATGTCTGCCCAAGGGCTGGGCGCTCAGCGCTCTGCAAGCCCTCCCGCCTCCGTGTCCCCTTCAAATGAAACGTCACTCTCCAGGAGACACCAGCGAGCTGCTTGGATTTTAAACAAGCTGTTCACAACCTGCTAAGGAGCATCCAGATACCACCGGGTGAAGTTCGGAATTTCCGAGTGCAGCAAAGTAAAGGAAGAACCACTATGACGAGTATCAATCACATCATTGGTTGCTTCGCTTGCACACCTTGGGCGAGTGATGTCATCTCGCTATGCCTCAGTTTCCTGCTTTTGTAAAAGAGAGCTGGTGGTCATAGTAAGTGGATAAGCTGAGCATTAAGTGAGTGTGTATGTGCAAAATGCCTACAATGGTGCATTGTACAATATTAAGTATTCAATAAACGTCAGCTATTGTTTTAAGGTTCCCTTGGGAATGAGGAATGAGAACTGCAGATTGGGATTCCAGATGCCTCCAAATACCCACTCCAGAGCCTTCTATAAAGTGAACCAAGTTCTGTGCATCCTTGCAAAGGCCTTTTAGCTTGCAAGAAAACCTCTCTGGAATTCTGGAAATGTGAATTTACAACATAATTAGAAGGGAAAAGGCTCGTGATTACAAGAAAATCTGCTTAGCTGAAGTGCTAATAGAGAGATCATGCCTAAAACTGAATGCATTAACTTTGAGGCTTATACAATTACGAGAAAGGGATAATTTAAAGATGCTTTAAGAGAGTAAAGGGTAGGGTCAGGTGTGGGTAAAGTCTTTTAATATGTTATCAGGTTTGATCCTCATAACAGTATGTGCGGTTTGTATAGCGACAGTGTATAATTTTTCCCAATCTATGCTGAAGCACCATGGTTCATAGGCTTGTCCAAGATCACAGACTTAGTTTTTAAATGACAAAGCAGCCTCTAGAAGCTGAATTCAGTTCTCTCACTATTGTATTTCTCTGCTTAAATCACTGGCAAATGTGGGTGGGATACAGGAAAAAAGCTGCTTGGAGAGACCTTTTAAAATAGCATTCCCTGGTCTTGGGTTAAAGTAGATTCAGATGTGTGTGTGTTTAAACCTGGACTATGACTATGTTGAGGATCCAGAAAAGGGTGTCTTTCCAAGATTTTACCAAATTCAGAGTAGAGATATTGGTACTTCTCTGAAGTTTATCAAGGTACTCAAGGCATAAAATGTCACAAGGGGAAAAAAAAAAAAGATATTAAGCAGGTAAACAGATAACTGATAAGAGGCAGGGCTTAGAAGAATAAGTTACTTCAGGGAAATAAAGCTAAGAAAAGAAAAGAAAAGCATTCTGTATTTCATCTGAGATCTCAAATAGAAATGAAAAGAAAAAAATTGTGGACCATCACCCCACATAATCCCTCTTAACACTGGAATAAATAGGTTATCAAAATGAACAGGAATAATAATGCTTTTGATGAAATAATGAGGTAATGTCTAGCTTGCAAGAATTCTATTATAAATTAAAAGAAACACAAAGCTTGTCATATAATAATCATTAAGTTATGAGTCACTTAGTGTGTCTTATAAAACAACACATGGTGAGAATGATTGTCCTGAATCTCCTCTCACCCCTGTTCCATTGGAAATGTTAGCTCATGTCCATAAGCAGGAGAGAATTATGTCCAAGCAGGGAAGGACCTGTAATGCACCTCCTCCTCTCTGATTCCCTTAAACACACACACACACACCCTGCTTTACTTTCCACCCTTTCAATTATCCTGCTTTGTCTTAGTTGGTTCCAATAGAAGAGCTTGTCTTTCTCCTAGCTAGTGTCTACTTCTACCACTATAAGCTTTGTTCCCCACTGTCTCCCACATTTTCAGGATTCTCACTGTCTCTTCCCTGCCCCTCCAATGAATTATTCCCACTAGCTTTTAACTATGATCAGTCTCTCCCATTTAAAAAAAGCCCCCACAAGGCCTTCAGTACATATGCCTAAATCTTTCTCTCCCAGGCACAGCCACACTGGACACTGCAGTCCAGCTCTGCTGTTTGCATTTCCATACTTCTCAGTCATTCATTAACCCACTCCAATCAAGCTTGTGACTACCTCATCTGACTGTCGGATTCTGAATCTCTCTTGTTTGCAACAACCTTCCAAAAATCATTATCTTCCATGTTAATAAATATATTAGATTTTTTCAGCCCATATTTTACTTGGCTTTTGAATGCCTGACTTCCTTCTAGAACAGTTTCTTCTCCTGGCTTCTATTTCACAAGACTCCCCTATTTTTTGTTTATTTTATTTACCTTGAAACTCTGGATAGTCATTTTCTGAATCCTTTATAAACTCCTTGTTTCCTACACAGCCAATTAATATACATGTTATTTAAGGCTCAGTGTTATGCTTGCTCTTCTTGTTCTTATGGACTAAATTCCTAAACATTTGCATCCACACCAGTGGCCCTCATTACCATGTATACACAGGGGATCCAAACATTTATGGCTCCAGTTTAGACATCTCTTTGGAGTTCCTGACTTGACATTCCCAATTGTCTCTATGTCAATCTCAAATTCAACACGTCTAAAAGTAGAGTCATGGTCTTCTTCCAAAAATATTGTTCTCAAGCTCAGTGAATGGTTTCTATCCACCTTTCTCTCTGCTAACTTAAATACGGTATACTCAAGATACCATCCTGCATGGTGGGGTGGAAACCACATTCTGAAGGTGGCAGAGAAGCAGGACAAAAGGAGTTTGAGTCTTTGACAGATCTGGAAAATTTCCTTTCCAATTTTTATGGGCTTACCTCTGACTTGTTTTACATGTGAGAGAAATAGAAGTTCATCTTTAAAAAAAAGATACACATATTTATATATCATTATACATTACTTAATATATTCCTCATATAAGTATAAAATCAGTGTAACTTGATATAGATAGAAGGTGCACATTAATACATATTAAAATTAAAAATAAGAATTAAATTTTAAAATAGTTTATCAGTATGCCACTTAAAATTATCATGTATTCCAGCAAGTGCACCTCACCTTGTACCCCACCATTGGAAACTCTGCCTTACACAATATGAGAATAAACATATGTGTGGTGAAGAAGGAAGGATCAAACATTGCTGACCGTATATGGCAGCTTTGGGTCCAAGAGGGTACAGCAACAGTAAAGAGAAAGAGAACCTGGACCCCAGAAAGGAGCAGAAATGAACCAAGTGACTAGTAGGAAGATAATATAAGGGAAAGCAGGTAGAAAAGAACATAACTTTAATGTTGGTAATTTCTGATCTAATAGTTTCTGATCCAATAGTTTTTGACCTAGTAGTTTTTTTGATGGGCGAAAAAACAAATTGATTAAAAATAGTATTTGCCTCAAAGATAACAAAAGTTTGTATTCGTGTTTAAAAAAAATCAAAAAATTAGTAAAATTACAGAGTGAAAAAATGCACATTGCTAATAATCGGAAAAGTGCATATAAAGCAACATTCAAGCACCATTTCCCACTTAAATAGCAATTGTATGTGCTTATCAGGTTGTTAGGAAAATAGCATAACTAATTAACATAATTCTTTTGAAAAATAATATATGTAAGTGCCAATAAAATGTTCATAGACTTTGATGTAGTAAATTAATGTCTGTAAATATATCCATCAGAAGTACTTCAAAAGTAATAAATACTACAAACAAGAAGTTATTTATCGGTATTAACTACATGGTGGACAACCAAAGACAATCTGGTATATAAACTCAGTAAAATTTATGAGACTATGAAACATTTTAATTGTGATAACAATGTACCAACACGGAGAAAAGATTACAGAATAATATTAAGTGAAATAAACTACATTTGACATTTTAGGTAAATTAGGATATGTCTATACAAAAATATGTATTCTTACAAATAATGTCTAAATGAGCATCTGAATAATACAACAGTCTATCATGGTGGTATGATTATAGAGTGAATTTTTTTCAGAATTTTCATTAAATATTCTATAACACTTTGTGTAAAATTAAAAAATAAAATGTTCTTTAATTTGATAAAACACCGAAATGGAAATCAAGAGTTTCAGAAACTGGCTCAGTTTTGTCATTTTAGTTCCTCATAAGCTTTGGTTCTTCACATACAATAAGAAAGGATTCAACTAGTGTTTTTCAAGTTATAGAAGCCTGTGATTCTAAATCCCAATTCAAATCTAGTTACTTATTCTAGTTACCTCAACAAAGCAAACTGTCTACCTTGCTCTCTAAATTAGCCTATCTTTTTGTCTTTCTAAATGCCCGTTTCATTAACTTAGTAAAATTCATTGACTACCGTTGGGTAAAGCCATGTGCTAGTGCTTTGGAGGGGTGGGGGGAAATGTGTTGGAATTAGATAAATAAATAACATAGTTTCTAAACTCAGGAAACTTCCATTTTTCCTGTTCTAGAGGGGCAAGATACACAGTAAACATGTAATTAGGAAAGAGTCCGTGTGGAGTCAAAAAGGGAAGATTATCACAGATGGAGGGAGGCATTAAGGACATGACATTTGTGCTAGATCTCAAAGAAGCACCATTAGGATATGTGGAGATGGGAACAGAGTGGATTAGGTATTTCAGACAAAGGGAATATCATGAGAAAAGTATGGAGCCAGGGAACTCTGAGGGATGCGTGGGAACAGAGACTGTATGAAAGCAGCATGGGCTGTATGGCAGAGCAGAGGGAATGCTAGACTTGTTAGGACCAGGGCCACCTTGTATTGTAACACAACCTGCACAACTGCTCCCAGAAGCAATAGAGGGGGCTTTTTCAGTCACTGTCATAAACTCCAAGATGTGCTCTATGTTGTGGGCTCAGTAACATAGCCAACATGACATAGGAGATATAGAGCCTCCATGATGGAGTGAGGAAGCCAAATAGATGAGTTCAAAGCCTTGTTCCTCATCCCCCACAAGTTTTGTGTGAAATGCAGCAGAACCAAACAAATCCATGTCCTCCACTGAGGAAATACAGCGGTGCTGAGAGGATCTGGGTTAGGATAAGAAGTTTCTGTGCACAGGAGTAAAGCAATCAGAAAGAGTCAGGACTCAGCAGTGGGAGACAGCCTATTTCTCTACAAGGCCAGATGAGATTGGTTTTAGCTCAAGGAACCAGGCCTGACCCATCACTGCCTAGCAGAGGCCCTTTCCCTTTTACCTCTAAACGACCAAGCACCATCTTAACAGGAAGCGGCTAAGGGAGAAGGCAGCATTTGCCATGAGATTTTGATTTATCCAAACAAGAAGTGATTGTGAGATTATGAATTCACAAGTGTTAAGGTTTTGTCTCTCCGCTCCCCTCCCACTATATAAAAAAATATCATACCAGTTATAGAAACAAACAAACAAACAAACAAAAACTGCATTTGTGTTGTCCATCAGAGTATAGTATATAAATGGTGGCCCTGCCATGGAGATTTAAATCCTGGTGGCTTCATTTACTAGCATATGATCACAAACAAATTATTAATCTTCTTTAAACTTTCTTTTTCTTAAAATCAGATAATATCCCTTTAAGTGGGAAAATTTCAAAGAATGCTTTTAAAAAGTATTAGTAATAAATTTTATTACTAATTAATTTTAGTAATAAATTAATTTTAATTAATTTTAGGCATACAATATATCATGTACTATGCCAAACCCTTTATAATCATTATCCCCATTTAACCCTGACAAGAGCCCTAAGAAAAATTGTTTTTTACCCTATTCTTACAGATGAAAAATTTGTGGATTAGAACAATGATTTGCAAGTTTTCATGGAGAATATTTTTCAGGGCAGATTCTAACTGAGTAGTTCTGGGTGGGACTGAGAGTGCATTTCTAACAAGTTTCCAGGTAATGCAGATGCTGCTGGCCCAGTGACCACACTGAGTAGCAAGGCCTTACGGGAGTTAGTAATTAATAAAAGTCACACAGTAAGTGATAGGGATAGTGTTTGACAGCAAATCTATCTGAGCCTCAAGCCTTTGTGATTACCCATATACATACCATCCTAACCCTACATAAAGAAAATTGAAATTCATTCACATAGTTAAAACTCTGATGAATAGTATGCAAGCTAATCACAGCTTGATCATGAATGCTTGGGTGTGCTCAGACTTGGAACATGTCAAAGCAATGAAGAGGTTAAGGACCTGCAAACCGATTTCTTTTCTTTTACAAAGGAAGTGGTAAAGAGAGTCAATCAAGTTAATTGCTAAACAAAATACATTTGAGGATGTTTATATGTCGGCACAATGTGATGAATGTTTTGTTGAATACTATGGAATGATGTTAATAAATCAAAAAACAGTATCATTAGACTTGTTTACCTCTTAACCTCTCTTTTGTGTTTAACTGAATCTTAAAAAAGAATTACAAAATAATTTCTAGTTATGTGCTTGGTTTCTATTTCAGCAGGTCATTCTCATATTTAAGCTACTGCCTTAAAAATATCATGGTTAACCAAAACTCCAGTAACAGTTATGTGACAGATAAAATTAAATTTGCTGCTTCTGAAAAATATCATCATGTTATAGTGGATACTTAGGAAATAAAAACCTTACAGTTCTTGGAAACATGATATTGAGAATTACAAAGAAGCATTTGAGTAAGCAGTATTTTTTTCATTCAATACATTTTATTTTGCTAATTGTAAAATATCTATGTTTCTGAATTTTCTGAAGTACCCATAACTTTTTAGAATTTGGTTTAGTTCACTGCATGTAAGAGTATTTATGTTGTTAATTCAGACTATAAAATATTCTAATCATCTAAAATGACGAAATCCATTTATCAGTCCTCTGCCAGAAGGAATGGTTCCCTTTACAGTAAAGCCCAAAACTTGTCATTACCAAAAGTTTTTGAGCTTTTACTCAGGATGACTAATTATATAAAGTCTAGAACTAAAAGCAGTCCAAAGACAACCTAAAAGCTATCAAACTCAGAAATGATGATACCAATGGCCCAGGAAGGCAAATGTTACATTATAGCAGTTAGCATTACAACAATGAGTCTTGCTTTTAAAAATCTGCATAATGTGATTTCTAAATGGTGGATAATTTGGAAAGTCTTTAAAAATGAGTTTTCCGGGATGGGAGCTCAGAAATTCTCCCACGTGATTTGGATGAATAGCCAAATTCCCAGAGTTTTGGGGACCTCTAAAGATCTTTTCACATCTCTCTAACTAGAGCCTCCCAATAACTCTGGGAAGTCGGCACGACAGGCATAGCTTCCACATTGTGTAATGTGAAAGAATAGGACCTCAGAGACACTCAGAAAGTTGGCCAAGTTCACACAGCTGACCACAACATGGAAAGGAAAATAGAGACATCTTCTGGTTCCAGATCTAATTCTTTTCCCTTAATATTTTAAGCTGCCTAAACTAAGCTATTCCTTTGACGAATGTCCTAATGTAGAAACCCAAGGGAATAGAGAAATGGAAAAAAGAATATAATCAACGATATAATCAGCTACCAATATATTATTATTTGTAAGTATTTGATTTGATTGCAATTGATTTAGTTGAGAAACATTTCTTGAAGCCCTTGAATGAGTAGGAAAAAATAAGTAACTTCTATAAAAGGACTGTAGGACAGTATCTTAAATAACTTAATTACTCTCTGCATCTTTACAGTATGCTATACACATTGGGTTGTCTACAGCTTGGGATGATTTGTATCATCTTTCCTCCCATGGTTTGAGGATTATGGCTGGGGATCTGGGGTGGGTCCCTATGGCTGAGGATATCTGAGGAGAAGGAGCCTTACCTAAACTTTTAGAATATCAAATCCTAGGGAAAGAACAAAGTTGAGAATAGTAGCAATCGGGATCAACTGTAGAAAAGTATATGAGCAAGGGATTTTCTGTAGTCTTGGTGAGAGAACTGCATTAAGGATGAGGCAGTGAAAACAGGAAAGGGGGATGGGGCATAGGATACTTGATGTAGGTACATGCTACAGGAACTGACAATTGAGGCCAAGGTGACTCTCATACTAGTTAACTGAAGATTGCTAATAACATGAACATCAACAAGAAAGTCTAGAGAAAAATGTACACTCTGGAGACAATACTGATTCAGCATTAGATATGTTGAATTTAAGGGGAACTCAGGAGAACCAGATGGTAATACTGAGTAAGCAGCTAAAACATGACTTGACGTGTGCCAGAGAGATTATATTACCAATTTAGATTTTGGGAGTCATCTATATAGAGGTGAAAGTTGAAGCTATAGGAGTGAGCTAACTCAGCAAGGGATAAATTGAAACTTTTGTAAAGAGCTTTGAGGAATATCTAGAAGGTAGGAAAAGGAAGACAGTTCTAGCAAAGAAATGAGAATAAAATAAAAAGGTAAGAAAAGGATGTGTCCAATTTCATTGAAATCAAAGCAGGAGAGAGTTTCAAAATGGACACACAAATATCAGGTGCCTTTAGAAGTCAAAGAGAAAGCACTGAGACAGGACTTCGGAGGATTAAGGTGACGAGGGGTAGGGAACCCGGCCATGAAGTTGTGGGTCAGAGCTGGATGAACTGAGGCAAAATGGCCTATGGAGAATCATAAAGAGATCTAAGTGAGCAAATAGGCCAGTTTTTTCTGTTTCCAAGTGAGAAGAATAAGGAGGAAGACGTTAAATGTTTTATTCAAAATTAATGTCCTAGAACCTAGGCCTAAGACCTCACTTGTATCTTTGTGCACACATCTGTAAAACTATAGCTGGGGTGACTATATTCCACCCTGTATGTTCATATGTAGATTTATTCTTCCCAAGTATCTCCAATTTCAGAAATTATCTGCTGAGTTCAGACTCACCTGATCTACAAAGCCATGCAAAAGCTTTTGATTGTATTAGCTCAGTAGACTCATTCTCTATTTCAGCAACACCATATGTATTTCAAATGTATATACATGTGAATACAGAATGGTGACTGTCCAGGGGTTTGTGATTAATAGGTTTATTTTAAAAGATTGATAAATCATATGACTTGTTATTTTAACCAATAATAATAACATTTTTGAGGGACAGGAGCTATTAGTTCATGAAAGTTAGTTATTAAACATCAATAGTAAGAACTAAATATTTCTCTTAATGTTCCTTTTCCCTGGAATGTAGCAAAGTGTAATAGCATAGAATCCCAAAGAATGAGTAAATGTACAAAGATATCTGATTTTTGTTCATCTTAAAACTATCTTGATTAGACAGTAGAAATTGGTAAGGTTATAATATAACAGTTAAGCCAACAAACTGTCTCCTTGAGTTGGTCAACCTCATTCATTCAACAAGTACTTATTGTGCTACATTCCTATACTGTCAGAGCACAGATAGCACAGAATGACCCTCCTCCAGGTAAGCGAATAATTACATTCCTGCAATACCTACTATAATAGAGGCACTATGGTAGGATTTAACAATATTTTCCAAATCCTCCTTCAGGAGTCCAGGCAAGACTCCCTGGGATAGGCAACATTTCAGCTCTTACTGTAGTATTTATCACATCAAATAAAATTGAAGTGTGAGTAAGACATTGCCAGGCAAAACCTTGGGTAGAAAGTGTTCTAGATTCAAGAATCTAGAAAAATATATTTGCAGGTACAGAGGAGAAAAACAAAACAAAACAAAAAAACAAAGGTAACGTTTATTAAATGCTAAATAAATGCCAGGAATTTTGCAAAGTATATTATCTCATTTGCTCCTCATAACAATTTTCTGTATTACTTCTTTTGTAGCTGAGAATATGCAGTCTCAGAGAAGTTAAATAACTTTCTTTAAAAATACAGCTAACAATTGAATTGCCAGGATTGGAAATCAATTTGGATTGAGCAGGTAGGCCATATGTTTAACCACTAAACTATTCTACATCTATATTGCATTAGAATAATTGAAAGTAGTTCAGCATAGCTGGATTCCAGTGCATGTACATTAGGTAGCACAGAAGAGACTTAAAAGACAGATGAGGGCAGATAGGAAAGAGCTGAGTATGCTAAGGATTTGCACATTGTTCCTGAGGGTAATAGGGAGTCATTAAGAATTTAAGCAGGATAATGACATGATTGAATTGGTATTTTAGAATGATTGCTTCCTATAATACACACAGTGCATGCAAGGGAGAACAAGCATTGGGGATTATTTCAAAAATGCTGAAAAACAAAATAAGAACTAAAGAGGCAACAGCCTAGGTTGAGAGATGAATGGAAGACTGAATATTTAGAATGTAGAATCAATACAACTTGAAGACTCATCAGATGTGAAATATGAGAAAATAAGAAACTTTGAAGATATCTCAAATATTTTTTTCCTGGGTCAATGGATAATTTGGGGTGTTATTAACCAAAATAGAAATTCCACAGAGGGATCATGTTTTTCCAGGAGAAAATGAGCTCAGGTTTAATAATGCTGTTTTCAAGGTGAAAATATCAAATAGACAATGGATACAATATGCTTTCTAATATATTCCCTACCTCCTTTCTACTCTCATCTCTAATCAGTCTGCTTTTGATCTTTATGCTCCACTCTTTCTGAGTTCCATATTTGTGCTTCTCTAAACAAGTCTTCTTTTTTCAATACTGGGTATTTGCATATGCTACTCTATCATCTTGAACTTTCCCATTAGAGGATGACCTCTCTTGTGTCCTTTTAGTATTCCATGCGCACATCTATTTATATTTATCACATTCACCTGCCTGCCTCCTTCATCAAATATAAGCCCCAAGTAAGTGGGTCCTGATTTAATCATTTTTGAAAACCTAGCACTTAGAGTTTTTATTGGCATGTAACCAGGTACCGAGCATGTTGTTTGAGATAATAAATGCTTTAGGAAGTAAGGGCTGAAGAGATGGATGTGAAGGTATCAATATACAATTATTTTGATAAAAGTCATATTGGTTATAAAAGCAATTGAGCATCATAGTTAAAGGCATGACTGTGAAGCAAGACTACCCGGATTTGAATCTTAGTTCCGTAAGTATTACCTTTGTAGATGGTGGACATGCTATTTAACTTCTCTGTTATTTGGTTTCCTTATCTGTAAAATAGGAATAATGGCATTATCTACACATAAGGTATTTGTGAC